>CM023609.1:5134901-7559901 GCA_013358685.1 Antennarius maculatus | reverse complement strand
CAACAAACTGGTTAATTCTTGTATAAACACTGTCTGCTGAAAGAGGTGAATATGATCATTATATTCTTGTGGAGAACACTGGCAAGGCCAACTTCTTGTTTTGACTATCCATGATGTTAACAAACCTTGTGTTCCTAGGAAGAATGTAAACATGGTTATACTCTAGGGTAAAAGGCTAATATCTGGAAGTGTATAAGGGTATGAACTTCTGTCAAAATTCAATGTATGAGCTGGTTGAAAACTTTTAATGTCTGAGTTTGTTGATTACATATTCTAATGAGAGAGATATTTGTTGATTCTGGGGAACGGGAATTTTACAAGCCTATTGGCTTCTAGCCGTCTGCCCTTTTTTTTCGGATGTTGTTGTTGATGTTGTAAATGTGATGAAGGTGTGAAGTCTGCTATATTAACATGTCCGAAAAAAAAAAAAACTGAATAAATAAAATAAATAAATAAATATGCAGATGATGAAGCCACCCCACAATGGTCTCGAACATCAGAGCCTGGCCTGTCACCTGAGCCCCTACTACCAACCTCTCAAAAAGAGGTGCCAATCTCATTGGCACCTCTTAGATCCCACACAAGTAGGCATTCTAGTAGCAGTCACACTACTACCTGTATGAGTGAGCTCCAAGTCAGCATACTTGGTGCAAAGGAAGAAAGGTGAGATGGAGGAGCTGAAAAGACAACAACAGGAGGAAAAAGAACTGCAGACCGATTGATGAGAAGGCCAAAGCTGCTCTGCAAAAGCAGGAAGAGGCGCACAAGGAAAGGGAGAGAGTTGTCAGACAGGTTGAAATGAATACACATTTGCCAGAAAGAATTAGAGCTTGAATCAGCCCAGCTTGTGTCGAGTCTCCTTCAACAAAACCTGTCTGATGATGAATTTAATGCAGCTGCTGCTCTCCCCCCTTCACCTAATACTGCCATCTCTTCCTTTTATAATCTTCCTCAGTCCAGAATATCTATCCCTGCTCCTTCAAGACTCCACAGCACTACCACTCTGTCCTGGAGGGCTGCCGGACCGTGTCAGGTTGAGAGAGAGAGCCACGAGGATTCCACATTCTATTTAATAAAGGACAGCAGTGCTGCGGCCATTCAGTTATGAGTGAAGAAGGTCCGCTGCTTGTCGGTACACATACTGTATGTGTGCATATATATGAGTTCATTCAGATTAGACGGGAATGGAAAGTCAGTAATCGTTCTAGCTGCGCTAGTGAGGTTGGTCGTGTTAGCAACGCTAGGTGTGCTGGTCACGTGAATCACTCCAGCCTGGCTGCTAATTGCACTGTTAATAATGGCAATGTGAATACTGTAGTTATCATTAATCCAAACAAGTGTGTTCCTGTTTGGGTTTGTTCAGCCTTATTATTATATTATATGTTATATTATGTATGTGTAGTCTGTCTGCAGAGCAGGTTTTTCTGGTAGGGGGTGAAATCGGGACCGGGTTCAGGACCGGAGAAGCACCTGTTGCTCTGTTGAAGAAGGACACATCTGTTGGATGGAGGCGATTCTGGAGAGCGCGGTGAACTACAAAACTGAGTCGTTCATGAAATTATATTCTGTAATACTGCAAGTTACTGATTAAATGCCAAAAATCAACTGTTCCCTGTGTGTTGCCTGCTTTCTGACCGGAGTTACTGCTGTGGATAAGGTGGTTCCAACACACAAACACTGTCCCCTCGATTATAACTCCAATAGATGGTGATTACACGAAGGACTCATTCATTAAAATAATGAAAACAAAACAATACAGAAAGTTAGACATGCAAAGACAGTGAAGGAAAGAAGACGCAACATCACCAATCAGCAAATCTAGGACATTAATTCAACTCTAGCATTATCAATTAAAGGTGTTGAGTTGTGTGATGTGATCGATATTGAACAAACAGCGCTGTTGTGCAGGTATGTAAACTCTGACGAGCCACAAGAAGAAATGATCATGAAATGAAATGAAAGAAATGATGATAATGGCACTGCTTGTTTAGAACACGTTACCTAAACATGCTCAATAAAAGTATCCAGGAGCGGAAACACTGTTTTGTCATTGGAGCTCAAGCTTGGGGATGAACAGCGAGGCTCTCACCTCCCCTCCCTGAAAGAGTCCAGAGATGTCATCACCATCACACACTGAACGGGGATTACTGTATTTAGGAGCGATCTTTGATAAGTGAGCTGCATTTGGGAGCAGATTTAACAAGTTCGTCAATGCAACAAAATATTATACAGTAATATAGTGATGAAAGTTAAACTTAAAGCACCAGATATGGTACAACAGAGTAGTCACGTGGTGCGTCATTCTCTCCAGGATGCGCTGCATGGAAAATAAATAATCATGAATCTCATGCATTTGTAGACTAGTTAATCAATTTGATAGTAGGTTAATATAGCTAATATAGACACTTAGAGCTTGTATTGCCTTCATATAAAGCTTAGAATTTTTTGTGGCTCCCGACAGGTTTGATTTTAGTTTTTTTGGTTCAATTTGGCTCTTTGAATGCTTAAGGTTGCCGATCCCTGGTTGGCAACCTGGCCTCCCTATAGCTCCCCAAACTCTGCCTGTGCAGCAATCAATGGAGCCAAATTT
The DNA here is from genome assembly GCA_013358685.1 of Antennarius maculatus. Taxonomy (NCBI): domain Eukaryota; kingdom Metazoa; phylum Chordata; class Actinopteri; order Lophiiformes; family Antennariidae; genus Antennarius; species Antennarius maculatus. The sequence continues at coordinate 7,557,311 of CM023609.1, read as the reverse complement.
AGCCCATGTCCAGACGCCCAATTTGCCTCTTGAAGCCACTGCAGATGCTGCAATGTTCTCCATGCCCAGTGTGCCTGCCCAGTCATCTACTCTCCATGTCGCTGTAAGTGTATCACAAGCTTCTCTTCTTGATCACCACGTAACTGCACCTGCCGTTACTGTCCAATAATAGCCTCTGCATATGGATTCCAAGACCTTCACTCCCTGTGTTCAAGAGTGGTAGAGAGAGTGAGTTTTCCCTGTTAAAAATGGCTCTTGATAACCTCCTTGGGAATCATCCATATCTCAGTGAACAGTATAAATATCATATTCTTTTGGACCATCTGCAGCACCCAGGTGCTAACAAACTTGCCAGATCCAGCATGCACGATGCCAAACCATATTCTACAGCTCTTGCATTGCTTGAGGAGAAATATGGTCAGCCAAGGCTCCTTGTCCAGAGTGAAATTGAAACAATATTGAATTCCCCCATTATCTGCATGAATGATGTAGAGGCCCTAGATGATTTCTCCCTTTCCATCCATGCTTTGGTGGGAATGTTGCTGTCCCTAGAAGGCCCTAATGGCTCTGAATTAAAATGTGGCTTTTATGTTGGCATTATTTCTGGACAAACAAACCAAACTTACTCACTCCTTGACCTTTCAACCTAGCTGCAGTCAAAGACTAGAGCTAAACGGATAGCGGAAAGGGCTGTTGAACTCTATAGACAGGAAAGACCACGATCAGTAAATGAACACCAGCCTTCTAGACCTGTCTCCTCTGTCTACCTGTCAACATCAGGAGTGGATGCCTCATCAAAGGGAACCTACATCAACCAAGAGAAGGTACACGTCAAGCCCAAGCCTTACTGTCCTTACTGTAATATTAAAGATCATTTTCTTGGTTCATGTCCAGAATTCAAAACGCTCTCTAAAAATGACATCTTGAAATGGATCAAAGAAAAGGAGAGATGCAGTAAATGTGGAATGTTCCACAAAATGGATAAATGCACATTAAAGAGGCCATGTAACATCTGCAAGGAGATTCACCTAACTATTCTCCATGATGTCAGTGTAACCAAATCAGCCATTGTGATGTTGACATCCTCTCCCTCAGAGCTCCTTTACATGGACAAACCCAATTGTTCCCATGAAGTCATGTTGAAAGTTGTCAGTGTGTGTCTCCACAATGGGGTGAAAACCTTAAAAACACACACAGTCCTTGATGATGGTACTGACAGGTCCGTTCTCCTTCCTCAAGCAGTTCAGTTATTGGACCTCACAACTCATCCCGAGAACATCTCGCTACACACAGTAAGGCAAGATATAGTGCAATTAAATGGAGCATCTGTATCCTTTGAAATTTCTCCTATCAACCGACCAACACAAGACGTGTAATCAGTAATGCATTCACTGCAGACAATCTTGGCCTGTCAGAACACACAAATCCTGTGAGACAGCTACAAGAACAGTATCACCACCTCAGAGATGTTCCATTGCAACCTGTTGACCATGCATGCCCCGTTGTACTAATCGGCTCAGATTATGCCCATCTTATTACAGCCACAGAGCCAATTCTCATAGGGCCCCCTGGTGGCCCATTGGCTGTGCATACCAGGCTAGGATGGACTCTACAGGGGCCTGCCAGTGTAGTCCAAGCCATGACCCCAGATTTGAAACAGCAGCTGGCTCGTGCACAAGTCAACTTTCAATTCAATCCTTCATTCCCAACACTGCTGTTATTTTGAACGCATCCCTTTCAATCTGTTATTAAAATTATACAGATTCAGGAGTATGTATATCATGAATGTTGGCTCTGTTGGTTTTAAATGACTTTACTACACCGACTTGTGAATTATTTTCCATGTAGTAATATCATTTCTATCAAAAGCACTGATAGATCCGGTGACTCATGTTGGACTGCTATTATTTGGAACACAACTGTATGTACTAAAATAACAGTTAATCAACTATTCAACACATTCAGGCAGATTGTTCCAGAACTGTGGAGCCTTGAGAATAAAAAGGGCACTTTTATTATTCATTTATTTTTATTTTTTTTAGCTATCTGGCCAATATAGTCTGGATAAAATCCATTAAAAATATTTATCAAAACAAAAAAAAATTGTTTTAATCATATAGAAACATGAATGTCTGCATTATAAAGGATTTTGCTGAAACAGTTCCACGTAACAATCATGGTTGAAAAGCAACAGTTTCTGTATCTGTGTAATAATGTATTTTAAAAGTTTTTCATGATACTTCTTAGATGATGAAAATGGTACTTGGGATGATTTGTGATATTTGACTGAAAGCCCAGAAAAGTCTGGAGTTTTGAGAATGTAGTTTGAATTTTTGGTTTTGTATTAAAGGTTTGAGAAAATGGGCGACTATTTCTAAATAGTTTTTCTTTTAACAAGAGAAGTCCTGTAACCTAATACAGACCAATACATACACGAGTTAAGTAAAGGAGGTACCTTAACCGTCACATTAATTTACACAACCTTGCTATCAATAATTCAATTGTTATGAATTTGTTGTACCCCAACTAAATATTTGAATACAGTTTGAAATTAGATTATTAGCTCTGTAAACCAGCATTAATGTCACAGTGTGTTTTTACACTAACAGTAGCGCTTGTTAAATTAACAGCCATAGATGTCTCTACTCAATGCTGATTCATTTTCAAAAAATAGTATTTATGCAAAGCTTTTGTTCATGAGAAATTTCCAATAAATTCTGTTTAGAAGTTAAAACATGAGATTACTGGCTTCAGCTCTTTAGGAGATTTGTATCCATTTAACAGCTCAAATGGAGGTAGAGGAGAGTCTCTGGTGCATGGGAGGCCCCAGGAGACACATGTTGACAGGAAATAATGAATCAACAGCAACCCTCGGGAGGTTGTGGAGATGAGGAGAAAGACGGAGCAATGAATGAGGGAAAGATGGAGTGAGACGAGGTAGAGGATGAAAAACAATAGCTCCTTGGTGTTGATGTTAAATTCTACACTTTTGAGGCTTTTTTCCTGTGTGTTAATGTTTGATTCATTGATTTGCATTGATGATATAAAAGTATATGTATGTTTGTGTGTGTTCCTACTGTCAGTGAAGTTAATGTCATCAGTAGCAGTTAAATAAAAAACAGTATGCCTTTGAGTGACATCAGCCTGATGGGAGCAAAAATTATTTGAAATCTTCAGAGCTGAGAATGTATCTGCATTTGTTTCCCCAAAGGATTTTGTTTCAACACCAGTGAGAAGAGGAGGTGGCACTCACAAACAAACATATAACATTGAATGAGACAAGTGGCAAAGAAAATGAATGCATCCATTAATGCATCGATCAGCACAACATTATAAATTCAGACATTTACATACAGAGGGGTACATCTGGAACTCACCGTTGGAAAGAAAGATGAGACGTTCCGTAGAAACAAAAGCCCTTTTTCCTTGAGAAGAAAATATGATTGTTTCTCTATGACCAGAGTAATGGGAGATAAATTCAGTTTCAGGAAAATGAATTAGTTAGAAAAGAGAGTCTTGTTGAAAAATGAGTCTGTCAAAAAGATAAGGCACAATGATGGCTATAATAAAGCAAAATGATCTATACAGCCTGGGTGGCTGCAACAACAGCAAACAGTTTGAATAAAATACCATCTGGTCACTCCATTTGTTGGGCTGACTTATGGGAGAAGCTGACAGTTGTTTGTGTTTATTGTCATGTAAATATTTTTTTTCTAATTCACTTTGTATTGACCATTAAAAGCAGTATTTAGACACACTAAGACATATGTACTAATGAGAGTTTTGCATTTTAAATTATTCGGATCATGTTGGAGAGTTATAAATCAACTCGAGTACAGATCAAATAGTTGTTTCAACATTTTGATCGTATTCAGGTTTAATTTTAAAAAAGGAATAAAAATGCTTTCACACCCATTTATGTTTGTGTGATATATATCAACATATGCAGATTACGAAATTTAAGTTTAGCTCCATTTATAGGCTATGCTGTCCGTAAAACACAACCTAAAATAAACAACTTAAACCTTTGATCAAAATGATGAAATATATCTACAACAGATCATTTCATTTATGTTCAGTCAATAAAGCAAAATAGTTTTTGGAGGTTATTAAAACTGACAGTAAGAAAACATGTGCATGTCTGCATGGCAAGTGACTGTGTGTGGCATTGGTAATAAGTCACATGCCCTGTTGTTTGAGTAGCCTGGGAAACACGCTTATATGCACATGCATACTGATCCTGGCTTACAAAAGACCTACAAAACAGAGTATTGGCTCTCTGGCCCTTGTCCAGTTCCTGCTGGGATCTTATCAGCATGTGTGGTGGGTGCTAATCAAAAGATATAATACATCAGGCTGCTAGCCATCCAACCACAATGATGGGAGCAGCGCTGGTCCAGCCAAAGTGAAATCACACTCTGAGCAACCTGCCCGCTCTTGAATTGGGGACTGACACAGAGGTAGGAATATCAGAAGTTCAGTTACTCACAGATGATGAGTTTGGCCAACCCTGTCCACGATGAGCTCCGTTTCGCTTCTCACTATTCCTTTGTCTTGGTCGGATTGGATTCTACATGGAGTCATTGTCTACAGTACAGCTTGTGTGATGCCACAACTCTGAAACAGCTGACATTTCTGTTCCATTAGAGGACTTGCAACATGTTTAAATTGTGTTGGCAAATAATCATTCTTCAGGGGTGTCAAAGTAATTTTCACTGAGGGCCACATCAGCATAATTGCTATCTTCAAAGGACCAGATGTAACTTATAAATGTAACTAAATGTAGCTCAGTGTAATGTAAGATAAATAACTACTCCTTAATGTTAAATAACTCTGAATTTATTACTTATTCAAGTTACAAACATTACAGTTGCACATAAATACTTTTGTTTCTCTGACATAAATCGTTTTCATTTGTCGGATTATGAAACCCACAGAACTCTATCAATCAAGGATCAAACTATCCAAGTGAATAAAGAAAAATAACATCAAACACAACTTAGGACACTAACTTTGTCAAAGTAAAAATGGGCGTAACTTCTACATTGTGGGAAATATAGTTTTTGATCAGAGCACACTTTTGACCTGTTTAGACACTGACCTTTTATGCTCAATGATGTGGCGGGCCACATTGAGTTTTACATGTATTCTATATGTTAGGGTCATTTCCCTTGTTCAGATGTGCTCAATATTCCTTAAACACAGATATGCAAAGAATACCTGATAAGAGTAAATGCACAGATAAAGGTTATATTTCACCGTGTCATAGCATTTAAATATGCTAAACTGATTATTGCATGCACTGCTTGTTGGGCAGCCTAAAATAATTTATTATACATGTGCAGTGCTCATAAATAAATGGTTGTCCGGTATAGGAACAAGATTTTTATTTCATTTTTCTGATTTTGTCAGGGCTAGAATACAACTGGCAAAAGGAACCCAAAAACACGACAGAGGGTGAGTCAAGTCTCAGAAAAGGTTTAATTATACAGGCAGGGGTCAGGCACCGGGTAATCAGTCCAACAAGCAGATGAATAAGCCAAACAACAGACGAACAGGCAGAGTCCAAAAACCAGGCGGGATCATACGAAAGATGGCAGTCCAAAATCCAGGCAGACAAATCCAGAGAGGGGTTGACAAAAGGCCGGGTCCGGGAAACAGGCTGAGTCAATCACAGGAAGCAGAGCAACAAGCAGGAATCAAAGGCAGGAGAGTCAGGGTGAACACTAGACAATCTAGCAGGGAGCAGAAAGCTGAGCTGGCATTTAAAGAGTAGAGGCTGATTGGGGAGTGACTGCAGGTGTGTGATGGGAAGGCAGGTGCAGGGAATGAACTTATTGTAGATGAGACAGGATCTGGAATGACATACATGTTAGAAAAAAAACAAGGAAAAAGAAAGCTTGTCCAGAGACATGACAGATATATTCACTATTACGAAAATCATCAATCAAGTTTTGGATTAAAGGAAGATTTTTTGGAAATATACGTAAATTAAAGACTCAACCACAGTCTATATATGTACAACGTATTTTGTTAAATTTATTTAGCTTCTAAAATTAATTTATTAATCAGTAAAGTAATTTAGAGCTGATTTAATCATTTGAAATACTTTAGTTGTATCCTTATTGGCAGAGTCTTCAGTCATTATTAAGAGAACAAACATGAATGTGGACATTGCTATCCAGGACATGGTTTTAGAACAAAGGAATTAATTTCTTTCCCACCAAGTTCTTCAAGTACTTTAGTCTAAGATCACCTCTAGTAAGAGAACAGGATCAACATGGCAACATTGGGCAGTTTGGGATTGTTTTCATTTAAATTCTTTTATTCCATCTGCTACGGTACCTCTCTCCAGGGGTCCCCGCCGACTCAGTTTCTGGCTGTCACTGCTCTGCTCCCTGTCTGCTTAAATGAAAAGCTCTACCTGTGTTCCAGGGTCACCTTCGCCAGTTACAAGCCTCCACCACCTCCATCTCATTCACCTCTCCATCTGTATTGCTCCAGTGTTTTCATGTGTTATTGCTACAGTCTGTATGCATCATTTTCTCCCTTTTCCATTAATTTTCCTTTGTGATAAGAGTTGATCTAAGTTTGCCTGACATTATGGTGGTCTCTTTACTTGTTGTATACTTGTCGCTTTACTTGTCGTTTGCTTGTTGCTTTTACATTACACCTGGAGAGTAATTAAAAAATGGGGTGAATTTAGCTCAAAGCAGATTATGGCAGTGAGTACATGCTGTAATTCTTAAGTAAAGGTTTGTGATTAACATTTGTTTTAACTACTTTGCTCTAAAATGCCTTCAATCATTTGCACATCCAGTTTGATAACCCCTAATCAAATAATTGCATTATTTGTGTCTTTGTTTGACTGACTTAGTTTTGGTTTTGTGGTGCTAAAACCAAACGCTAGAAAAACATCTAGCGACCCCCCCCCCCCCCCCCACACACACACACAGATTTAAATTTTCATCAAAATTTACTTCAGGATTAAATTAAACTCTTAATATTCCTAGTAATTACATTGGGTGGTTTCTTTCACAGAGTCATTTGATTGATCAATGGATCAATATAGCAATTAATCACCTCATTAATTATATCAGCTGCTGATTGCGATCAAGTTGAAGGTCAAATTGCGATTTATAAATGAGACAATGTACACTGTGAATGTTGTTGGGTAGGGAGAGTGATGAGAAGGGATTTATCAGAATGCGCTGAATCAGGTCAGGAACAGTGTCTGTTATGTAATTTCATGTAACGTGTATTTTAAGAGTGTGTTGAAAGAGTGTGAATTATCCTCCTGAGCGTTGAGTTCTTCAGGGTACTCAATCTGCATCCAGCATCAATATGTCTTCATACAACGGTTCAGAAAGCATTTTTTTCTCTGGGCAACACAAGTAGTAGTAATGTTTTAATACTTTATAGTACTGATGCTATTAAAAACATTTACAATGTTTAACTGATGCATACTGACTAAAAAAATGCGGAATATGTGTGCAATACAGCCTTTAGTGAACTTGTTCAAAAGCGTGGTGAACCTTTCTGCTGACACAGATAGACATGATTTCTGAGTTCTTCCTGTTGTTACTTGAAAAAAAAACAAACACTTCTGACATTGTGAGCAAGTCATACATTTTGATGTGGTCTTCACTTGGTGGCACAAAGGAGAATAACATTATTACAAGGATTCAGTCAATTAATCCTGGAAGAATAACAACTCGACCCTAAGAGTTTCACTCTTCACAAGGAACTTTTGAATGCATATTTGAAGTCATGGAATAACACACAGACACGTTCTAAGAGCAATTTACCGGACTTACATTCACAAGACATTAGAAAAAAAACCACAAGGTTGAGGACTACATGGTTAACCCTTCGATAGTGGTGTAGGATAATAATAGGGTAGCAAAGAGGCAGATGATGCTTCCATACTCCCACCTTGCACAGGGAGTGGAGTCAGTGAACAGTCAGGATTCAAGTGGGCCTTTGAGCCAGGAGGTGAGACATCGGGGGAAGGACACTGCCTCCCTTTATCCCTTCACCTCACACACTGATAGGATAATGAACCACGTGGAATGCAGCATGGAAGGCCTACATACATTGGACCACAATGACATACTGCTGCAATCAAAAATACAGTACTGATACTGAAGGCAACCCTGACAACATGCCTCTAGATCCCGTGTTCAAAAAACACTGCAACCACAAGGACCCCCGTAGTATCACCCCCCCCCCCGTCCTTATTCTCTTTGTGAAGACCTCTCTGTTTATCACACACAGACACAAACACATTTGTTCCCTCTGGGCAGCAATCATCGTTCGTGTAAGTTATATAGTTGTTGGCTACTAATTGCATTTGCCCAGTGGGTTATTGAGGTTTTGCTTCACAACTTGAGGTCAGTGCAGAAAAAGATGACCTCAGCCACCAACCCAATCAGTAGTTTGAGCATCACTGAGTGCACAATGGCAGGGAGGTGAGTTGTGTGCTACACAGCATGGTTCACATTAGTGTCAGCCACACAGGGAAATATGGAGGTTATTTAGCTCCTCAATACAGGAGGTCAGCGCTATCATCTTAACATTGAACTGTTTCACATAAGACACCACCTGCTTTGTTGAGTCTGATATTACACAAATATCTTTTTATTTTTTCTATATTCAGTTTCCAGATTTCTAGATCAGCGAGGTAAGTCTTTTTTGTGATTTGTTGATACAGGGGCAGTTAACAGGCTGAAAAAAGTAAAATATTTTTTCTCGAATGAAAAATTAACCAATTCCAAGGCTAACGGGATCACCAAAGAAGAATCCATATTTGGACGTAATGTGAGTCTGGTTAGGCTTTTGTGATAAGTTATAATGATAGCATTGGTGAGCAGCTCATTATGTTGTATGACTGTACATGTAGGCTACTGATTAAAAGTGGGGATTCAGAGGGCATGGAGTCGACAGCCTCAAGCAGTCGACTGAGGTACCTTCAAAATATGCAAATTTAAAACCACTTGGGAAAGCACCAACACATACCGTCGACAAACAGTTCACACACAGACATCAGTACACTTATTATTATGGACTTCTTTTCCACAACTTCTTGAATTTGCAACAAACATCGCTTCAGACAAGTGTCTGACTTCAAATGTACAACTAGGAGACAGATGTTTAATGAATTCAAACACACTGCACTGGAGGCCACATCTCTACTCACATACAACCATACAGTGTGTTTACTAGGGGTGTGTTGTTATTTACACAATGAATTTGTTTTCATCCTTTCTGTTCAACTGTAGTTTAGAGATATATTGGAAGCCGTAGAGCATCCACAGACAAATATATTTAGTACTTCATAAATGAGGAGATAAATTTGAAACAATGAATAGAATCACTGAGACAAAGTGAACTTTGTGTCAACAATGAAAAGAGATAGAGGTAAAAGCAAATGGCAAAATTAATGCTTTTAAAATATTTTAAATACTTCCAAGTATCATACATACCAATGCATAAGTATGGGAGAAGAGAGAGGATAACAAACCATTTTACTGTATAAAACAGTATGTTGTTAAAAATGAATAAAAAAGGGCTCCGGAGAACAAGGAGTAGAATTATGGAGGACGTGATCTCAAGCAGGATCTCAGGCAAGATTGTGTGACAAAAGATTCGAAGGGATGCGATCTTGACTTTCTCTGGACCCACCACAAAGAGCCTTAAGACTTGGAGCCGGAGCACTGAGGCGATTCCAATTTGTCACCCATCGGACACAGAGAGTTAATGAGGTGAGACCCTGAGTTCTAAGTCATCCTGCCACCTCTGCTGATCCAAGCTCTGATTACTATAATGAAAGGAGATTATTAATCAAACACCACTATATACACCCCCCCCCCCACACACACACACACATACACACTCTTACACACAGATTGAATCTCAAGTACACACAAACAACATAATAAAGGGACCAAGTGACATGATACAGATAATACATAGGACCTAAGTAAACAGAGAATTGCACTCCGGTACATCAGTGAATTGTACCAAACATTCCACCTGACCTTCAAGAAATAAATATAAATTGTGAAGAAATGTTTTCATATAGTGCAGAAAAATATTTTTAAGTTTAGCGTCATCAGGAGAAAAAAAATCCACAACAGTCAGGATTTGTTTTCTACAGTGCCAAAGTCCTTGAGCTCATGGTTGCTGAAATATAATCCATTAAATTCTACTCCTAAACTATGGTTTACAGCATGGCTCACCGATCAGAGGCCCCTGGGGTCCCAGAGAGCTCTATACACACCACAAATATGACCTATTTTCTCTTTTGTCATCAAAAGGTTTTTGAACAGGCATGACGAGGCCAGCACAGCAGAGCTGCCTGGGTCCTTTGGTTACTGTGTCCTACTGCTTCTATGCTGCTAACTTATAATGCTTTGTACATCCAAACATCAAGAAAACAAGGCATTCAGTGTGTATAGTATATATATAAAAAAACAGAGACTACTGTGCAGAACAGCATACACCTGTTCTTCCAATGAGCTCTATGATTCACTTTCACATCTTTTACAATTGCAAAAATACTAACCCTGAATTGCATGTGTGTGTACCTGTTTCCATTGTGATTGAGATTATTGAAAGAAAATCAGTCATTAGATAATTCCTCTTAAGTCAGTCCCCAAACCTCAAAATGAAGTCCAGTTCCTTCTGGTTTAATCTTGGGGATTAACATGACCTGGATGAATCAGAATCTACACAAACATCTTGGCAGCATTTTTACCCGCATACCTTCTACCTTCTGTGACATAGATGAGGAATTGGTCTCTGCAGCCAGCAGACCGCCCGTCCGTCTGCTGCTTTGTTGCTCCCTCAGAGAGCTGAGTTATTTTTCACTGAATTATCTCTCCTTAATGACCAAAAGATTCTAATTAAAGGCATGATTAGGGATTGCTCTTAAGCACCTTATTGGAAATCAAGCACAATTCATTCTTCCTGACAGCAAATTTCCAGAGATACACTTTTGCTGGCCACAATTTGAACAGCAGGGGAAAGAATGCTAAGTTTTATGGTTTATTTTGCTTACCTGGCACATAGGCCAGGCTCCTGGCTACTTTTTATCCATGGAAGTATTGAAAAAGAGTGTTGTCTTCCAAGAAATAAATAAAACCAACTCCTCCCTTTTCCCCTGAGATGCAAAATGGATTATTATATGCTTTTCACTCTCCATTTCTTAATTTTTCACGATCTTCCTCTTGGTAATAAATTTAATGCTTCATGTCTCATCTGAGTTGTTTCATGACTGAGATCCTCCAGGGTGCACAAATGAAACAGTGGTGCAGCTTTCCCTTCTTTCTTTCATTTTTTAAGCACAAACTCTATTTGAAGACTCTCCCTTTTCTTTATGATCATTTTGTCCACCTTACGACCCTACGTATTTTAAAGGAGTTACTCTGCTTTTACTCTCTGGACTTTTCTTGTTTACTTTTGTTTTCCTAGTATTTCTGGCTAATGTTTCTTCTCTGCTCTTCCTTTTTTGAGTTTTTGTACAGTGCTTTATTTTACTCCATTAAAGCCTTGGGCAACATGTCATCTTCTTCAGTGTCTATATTTAGGTTCTTCTTTCCTCTTCCTCCAGTCTGGACCACATGAATGTATTTTTTTTTAACAGAGTGACCATCGGTTCAATCCAGGCCTTTATCAACCGTAACTTTATCTCTTATACACATACATGCATAAACTGGTACACAATAACACATATTTTCTAATGATCCTGAAGCTACTGTACTGTAGAAATGTGTAACAAAAAAAAGGTCTTATAATTACTGATTTATGCCTTTGTGCATTAACAAATGAATATTGATCCATGCAAATCCAACTATGCATTAACTGAAATACATTAAAATAACTTGCATTGCATTGCCTGAGAGGTAAATTATCTTGCTGCTTGAACAAATAATTTCCCCAGTCTTAAACAATCATTTTCTCAAATTAGTATTTATTTTTTGAACTCTTTTCTCCTAAATATAAACATAAAATACATCAGTATTGGTGAGGAAAATCAGTAGATGGGTTGGGTATGATTCTAAGCAGAAGTTATTCAATTTTGTAATCATATATAATCTGAGATATCTGGATTTCTCTTTTGCAATATTTTCATCAAATTCTTCAAGGATTTGCATGAAAATCCTTGAAGTATTTGTGTTTAATAATTGGAATTTAGATTTGGGTTCAGTGTCACTTAAAGACTGCTACAGTCTGAGATGTACGGGCTCTAGTAAGTATCATTATGATTATTTATCTAACGTATTAATAAAGTTTTTAAAAAAATTATCTCAGCATTTTTGTGACATTTGACCTCAATGAGTAGAACAGTGGTTGCATTTCAACAATAACCGAAGATAAGAGGGTCCTCTGTAATCACACAGAAGAAATGACTAAACACACCAAACAAAGCCTTTGTATTTTTTTCATTGACCCCTAAGCATAACTCTCCTGCCAAACAATGGAGTACATACCCAGAATTTTAAAGATGCATGCTATGCAATTATTCTATTCTCACCATTCTGACAAAGTTTCTTGAAAAGGTCACTTCTATCCAGTCAGAAATGAAAATCCTTTAGGAGAAGATTCTGTACCCTTTTGTAACCTTTACAAAAGAATTCCCATTGGGTTGACTTATTGTGCAGTGGAGCAGCTCATAAATCTATATCCTATGGAATGGATGTTTTTAATCAATGGCTTTTGGTTCTTGTCTTGCCTAATCACCTGGTCAAACTCACTGATAATGACAGCCAGGTCAGAAGAGGGGAGGCAGTCACCAATCAACTTAAATGTTGCCTATTGAGCCATGCATGCGTGAACATATGTGTAATTATGTACATGTGTGAAGTCACCTGCGCCGCTGCTGGTGTGTGTTAATGAGCTGCTGTGGAAGTAAATGGATGGACATTTGGGTCCAATGGCTGACGTGTGGACAGGTAATACGAGTTTGCAAGTGTGTGACAGGAAGGGTCAACTGTTCCCTGAGGGCTGCAGGGACTCCTGAACCTCTAATAACACCAATTTAACCAGTGGTTTGTCGATGTCAGGGACAGGCCGTCACTGCGTCAGAGGCTTGTGGCTCTGTTCAGGTGAACATCTTGGACATCCAGAGGTGAGAGAGGGAACACAATAGAAACAAGGGACAAAACACAGCTCTGCTCAGAATGAGTGGGCAGTAAGTGGTACTACAGAGGTTTGTTATGTTTGTTATGGTATTCCTCTATAAATAATCATTAAAGGTCGATCTATAGTCACTGCTAAATGTTGTCTGTTCGCTGTTTGCAAAATTTTAATTACATATGCTTGAGTCTTTCTTTGGTTGTTTTTGTAAAATCTTCTTTGGCTCTCAGTCCACCTTCTACAATATATTTATGTATAAGAGCCCATTTATGACGGAATCATTTTTAACTTATGCTTCTATATATTGAATAACAATACCAAAATTTGCCAATAAAATCCATTGTCAAGTAAATATTCAAACACTGATTTAATATAATTGTGATTACCACTTCATAGTGACTAGTGGCCCATCCAAGCCACCCCATTTATATCCACATGACTCTGCCACCGGTTACGCCGCTGTACATACCAAAGTAGAGCCATGTTGCTGATATGCATTCAGACACATGCCCAAAGGATTCACATAACCAAATAGTTTTATTTAATAATTCGCAGTTACTAATGTGAATGTGGCTGATGAAAACCTTCATTAAATGGGCATTACAGCCCTGAAATGTGAAATCCAGGCAGGGTTGTATGATAATGAGACGACCCTCAAGCGCTCCTTTTGTTCTTTCATGGGAGTTTTTATCACTTGGACACCATTTCTCCTCTACTTATCCTCCTTCAACCCTGCTAAAGTTGTTTCATTTTTTCCATGGGTATAGATAACACACACTGGTCTTCATCTTGGGTATCTGCTGAATACATGTACATAATGCTAACTTCTCAAGGAATGGCTGCCAACATGCTTAATGTCCATGTATACAGAACGTGACAGCATCTTGTTTACCAAACTACTTAGGTTTAAAGGAGAACATGGACAGGATTATGTTCTGGATTAAATTCTTTGCACTTCACCATATTTTTAACTGACTTTTTCTCGCCACAGTCAGACTCCTTTGTTCACTGCCCTTTTGAATTTGTTCAGAAATAGTTGCACTACAGCATAGTTTGCCAGTCACAGTTAGCATGACTGCTGCTTGATAAAACAAATATCCTTATCATGCAAAAGTGAAAAGAACTTAAATGCAATAAAATATGAGTAAACTGACCCACACAGCTTATAATATAAGATGACATTTTAATACATACTGGCCACTCAATGGGTGTTCCATCACAATCAGCCTCAGATATAGATGTAGTGGGCTTCTTGTATATCAGACAGCGCCTCATCAATCTTAGCAGTGCAGTTCCCACAACACAAAAGGAGAGGAAAGCAAATTTCTGTATTTAATTAATGCACTGCCTCCTTTGTAATACTGCTGCTCAGCATCTTCCTTCCACAGTATTGGAGAAGGAACAGCAGAAACCCGTTCACACCTTGCTGTACATAGAGAGAAAGAAAAGTGAGCAAAAGACAGAAAGGTACAAAGATGGAGATGGAAAGAAAGGGTGGAGGAAGGGGGGGTCCAAAAATGAAAGGTTGAGCAGAACGGGATGCATTCATTGGCAAACTTTATAATGAATGCCTAAGTTTGGCAAGCATGATGGATGAGTCTGGAATAGTGTTTGTCACATATGTAATCTTCTTTGAATTGCTCTGCTGTTTCCGATTCCAAGGTGAGGACTGGTGTTGTACTATTGTATGCTGAGCCTGATAGAGCATCACCCTAATCATATCATTAATGTTTAATGATTTGTCAATTAACTGAATACATTTCATTAGATGTTTACAGTACCACATTGGACAGTTAAGGCATATTCAATTATCTCTGAGTGATGTATTTTAGCCGTGGCACTGAGGTACAGTATCTTAAATCACTGGTCCAGAACCTCGTACTGATGTATTTATTCTGATTCTGAATGACGTTTTGTTTTGGAAAATTACCGGATTCTCTTCGCCACATCTGTTTATGAGTCACTCTTTATGCTTTTCAACATGCTTGCCTTGGTCACATGACTACCTTCTTTAAGTGACCACTCCGGCCGCTAACACAGAATACATTACCGATAAATTGAAACTCCTAAGCTATTACAACAAACGAAAAACAGGGCACTGCTAAAAAGGTTGCATACACATTGGATTCACATTTATTATTGCATTTAGAAAAAATATTTATCTGCCACACCTTAAAGGCCGATCCATGAAAATATTGTCTGATGTTTTTAATTTTTTAATAATTTTTGATGTGCCGTGACTGAATTGTGGCTACAGTGCGCCTAGCATTTCTGGTGGTATTGCTCTGTTTCATCATAGTCCAAAAATGTCTATACCATTGACTACATTTTAAACTATGATGATTTGAAATTTGTTTCAAATATATATTTTTGCAAATGAGCTCACTTTATGAAGGCAGTGTGAGCCTGTAAACAAGTGTGATCTTTAGTAACAAAAACATCTACATCAAATACACTGTACCTCAGATGAGGCTGTTATATACGATTTATGTGTCTGTCAAAGTCAGAGTTTCTTTGTCATGTGTAAAGCAATGTCAATGGTGGTTCTTAGTCCTCGTCTTAAGTGCTTAAATGCAACCGAAGATTAGGACTCCAGCCTCCCACACTCCTCAAGTCTCAAGGGCAAACTGCAGCGTCCATTCCTGAGATATGTGGGTGGCCGACTTTACCACCCATCAATATCATGCAAGTATGTTGCTGTGACCTGCCACGCATGTCCCCTTAGCTTAGATCAATTTTACTAACAGATTGCACATCCCGTCACACCCCCTCCCCTACCTTCACTCGCTCAAAATCATTATCATACATTTCCCCCTCTTTGAAAGGGCAGTGTCAGCTAGACTGTTGAACACTACACAAATTTAATTGACAGAATAAGCTCTATTTTGTATAATGGAGTAGATGGTAATGTAAGCTGATAAAGACACAACGTAATCAATCTGATGGGTCTATGTGGGAGTTTCATTCACTAATGAGTACATTATTTAAATATTCATGATTTTTAGAAACAGAGCAAAAAATAATATATAATAGCAGAAACAGGAAACTAAGCAAGAAGTCATCACACACTGGGTCAAAAACAAACAAAGGAGATGGGCCACATGCAGCATGTCTCAGTGGAAATCTGGACACGTGGGATAATGGGGGAGGAGAGAGGGGAAGAAGGAGAGATGTTCACCTTGAGAGTGCTCATCCATTACAGGAAGGCTGAGGGCCGCTCTGTCACACTGTCACAGTGATGCCACCTATACACCACCCTAAAGGTCACCTAGCACTTCACTGCTTCAAACGCAAAATACACACACAGCATTTGTACATTTAGAAAAACACACATGACACACTCCCATCTGTTGCCTCTGACAAGTTGCTGTGCTGCCATGCAGACATAGGTTAGCACAGATATGCAATACTGTACGCTGTATAGTCAATGTGAGATTATTAATTCCTCAATTTTAAACAAAACCTATAAACATTTTGATATTTTATGTCTTCTCGTGCTTTCTCGCAATCCAGAGTGAAAATGTACTAACAGTTTGTAAACAAAACATTATTTTTCGCCCTAATTACTACTTTATGTGGTGTGAAAGGTGTGTGTGAAACCCTTAATTTTTCTCTCAGGATGCTTCAAAATCCAGTTTACAAAGAGCAATCAACACATTGTATACAGTGATACTTATCCATTTTAAATCTGTCACAGCTTCCACCTGTCGTTGGCAGTCTCTCTCTCTTTCAACACGTCTGTGTATGTGTGGAGACAGGTCTGCAGGATCTGGAGCGAAGCCTCACCAGCTGCAGTCTATCGAGGATGGAATTCAGTTCTATTGGTCCGGACCAAAG
Organism: Antennarius maculatus; assembly: GCA_013358685.1. Lineage (NCBI taxonomy): Eukaryota > Metazoa > Chordata > Actinopteri > Lophiiformes > Antennariidae > Antennarius > Antennarius maculatus. The sequence continues at coordinate 7,540,334 of CM023609.1, read as the reverse complement.
GGAAAAACGATGCATCCTTCAGTTTTAGTCCTGATCAAATTCTAGATTTAATGGACTGTAATCAGAAGACAAGCGTCATTAAACCGTATTCAGGTACTAGTTTAGCAGCTTTTGAATTATTGTTCAGTAAAATATCTGCGCATATTTCTCATCATGTTTACTTAGTTTGCATGAAAACATAAATGGGTTATATTGATCACTTATGTGACTTACTTTACAGCGGATAGTTTTGAGAATTTTAGACGATATGCTCTAGTGTTTGATAAGGAACTTGCTAGATCAGTGGACCCCAACCCCCCGGCCACGAACTGGTACCGGTCCGTGCACAGAAAGAAAAAATAATTTCCATTACTTCCGTTTTATTTATCTTGGAGTCTGAAAAATGTTTTATTTTGAAAAATTATTCATTTCTCTGTTGCATCCGTATATGTCAGTGGTCCCCAACCAACCCGGGTCGCGGGACATTGGGTACCGGGCAGCACAGAAAGTATGACTTTCTTTTTTTTATTATTACTGGTCTAAAGATGTTTTATTTTGAAAAGTGACATCTGTGCAGAATGATGCACAGAAAATGCGTGAGTCTGTCCGCTTGACAGGTCTCGGTCAGCTGACAGGTTACCAGCCATTACCCCTAAATTAAGCATCCACAACTGTGCCAGTGCAAAGTAAAGGCAGATTATCCTGAGATCACCCATTAAGTATCAAAAACCCTGCTTACATTTCCAACCTCCTGTTTTTGTGAAGCGGGATTTTCTGCAGTAATCGTAAAGAAAACCAAACTGCAGAAAAGACCGGAAGTCTGGATCACACTTCAGGTGTCATTGCCTCCCGCTACCCCTAGATCAGTGGTCCCCAACCACTAATTGTCATCATTGAGATGTTGATTATAAATTTATGAAAAAAAAGGTTGTTTATTGTCTGTTGATGTCTGCGTTTTACATAAAACTACTGCGAATGATTTAGAGTAGAGAAAGTAGAGAGTAGAGTAGAACTTTATTGATCCCTTGAGGAGGTTCCATCAGGGAAATTAACTTCTCTGTCGCACTACACACAGCACAGTGAGTACACAAAAACACAGAAAAAGCACACAGAAAGCACCAGCACACAGAAAGTAACAGAAATCAACACCAAATAGAAAGGGTAATAAATAACCCATCAAGAATATACAAATAGAAAGGCATAAATAGGCATAGGAATAAAAAGGCATGAATAAACAGGCCTAGTTAGGCATGGGTAGAGTGAAGTGTCTATACTGTTTGCATTGTTTTTGGTGTATTATTTACATCATCCCTTCGCTCTCGTGTGGACTCTCTTGTTCTTCATCTCCCCCAGAGAGGAGTTGAGCAGTTAAATGGCTTGGGGGATGAAGGAGTTAATAAGTCTGTTATTCCTACATGTTGGGAGGCGCAGCCTCTGGCTGGTCAGGCTTCTCAGGCTTCTCTGGTTGTTGGTAACGGTGTGCAGAGGATGGCTGACATTGTCCATGATGTCCAGCAGCTTGTCCAAAGTTCTCTGCCACCGTTGCCAGAGGGTCCAGCTTCATCTCGACCACTGAGCTGGTCCGCCTGATCAGCTTTTCCAGCCTGGAGAGATCCGCCTTAGTCACATTCCCTCCCCAACACACCACAGCGTATGATAGGACGCTGGTGACCACAGACTGATAGAACATTCACAGGAGCTTTCTGCAGATGTTGAATGCCCTCAGTCTCCTTAGAAAGTACATCCTGCTCTGTGCTTTCTTGTACAGCTGCCTCGTGTTGCTTGTCCAGTCCAGCTTGTTGTCCAGCCACAGCCCAAGATATTTATAGGTCTGCACACCCCCACCTCCTCCATTCCTATCAGAACTGGTCTAGGTTGTTAGTTAGCCAGTGCCTCCTGAAGTCAATGACCAGCTCTTTAGTTTTCGAGGTGCTGAAAGGTGTTTATTATTAGACTACAGCTGTCCTGGCGTCACTAACAATTATCGAGCAAATGAAGGTCAGTCCATGAGAATCTTGTCTTAGATGAAACCGGTCCATGGCGCAAAAAAGGTTGGGGACCGCTGTGCTAGACCACTGAGTGCAGGGACATGTTAGCTAGCACCGAAGTAAAGCAGTGGTATATGAGAAATTGTTTTTGGTCATGTAATAAAGCCATTCCGAAGCATAGCTGTTCATAACAATGAAGCTCCCCTTTCTAACAAAATGCAGTTACCACGAAAACCTGGGTGGACATTCAGAGAGGGAGGTAGCTTCAATCTAACAACACTGGGGTAAATGATGCATTCAATTACGAAAGGGCCAATGTACCTGGGCGCCAGTTTCCTAGAGTCCACCTGAAGTGGTAAGTCCCGAGAGGACAGCCAAACTTCCTGGCCTGGCCGATAATCGGGGGCTGGTGTGCGGCGACGGTCTGCCAACCTCCGATTTCGAGCAGCTTTGCAGGTGAGAGCTGCTCCCACCACAAAGGAAGAGGGCAGAATAGTGCCTTCAGAAGAATCCTTCACTGATGGTGCAAACTGATTGATATTTCGAGACCCAGGCCGGTAGGTGAGCGTGAAGTTAAAGCAGCCAAGGAACAAGGCCCACAGGGCCTGGCAAGAGTTGAGTCTGCGGGCGGAACAGAGGTATGATAAGTTCTTGTGGTCGGTCCATACCACAAACGGGTGAGATGGGCTCTCCAGCCAGTGCCTCCGCTCTTGGAGGGCTAGGATCACCGCCAGCAGCTCCCAGTTCCCCACATCATAATTCCTCTCTGCTGGGGATAGTCGATGGGAGAAGAACGCACAGGGATGCATCCTCTGGTCAGAGCTGGAGCGCTGGGAAAGAACCGCCCCCACCCCTGAATCAGAGGCATCCACCTCCACCACAAACTGAAAAGCAGGATCAGAGTGAGACAAAACAGGAGCAGAGGAAAACAGGCACTTCAGCTTATCAAAAGCAGCCTCAGCTGAAGGCGACCATTCGAAGGGGACCTTGGTGGATGTGAGTCTGGTTAAAGGGGTAGCAACCTTACTGTAATCTCGAATGAACCTGCGGTAGAAATTGGCAAATCCAAGAAACCTCTCAAGGTGCTTTCTGTTTGTAGGAGAGGGCCATTCGGCCACTGCCTGGACCTTGGCAGGGTCAGTTCTGATTTGCCCCTTCTCCACAACAAAACCTAAAAAGCTAACACAGGAAACATGAAACTCACACTTCCCAGGCTTAACAAAGAGTCTGTTCTCTAATAGTCACTGTAACACCAGTCTAACGTGCTGGACATGTTCCTGAGAAGTGCGGGAAAAAATTTAAAATATCATCAAGATAAACAAATACAAATTGATTAAGCATGTCCCTTAATATGTCATTAATCAACACTTGAAAAACCCCAGGGGCATTAGTTAGTCCAAAGGGCATGACCAAATACTCAAAATGACCAAGAGGAGTGTTACACGCAGTCTTCCACTCATCCCTCTCCCTAATTCGAACCAAGTGATAGGAGTTACAAAGGTCCAACTTAGAAAAGATGGTCGCTTGGTGGAGGTGGCAAAAGGCTGAATCAATGAGTGGAAGGGGATTTATGGATTTATAATTTATGTCATTTAAGCCCCTTTAATCAATACAGGGCCAGAGTGTCCCGTCTTTCTTTTCCACAAAGTGGGTAAGTTTGCACTAGTGACAAACTCATTGTCAATAAAACTTTCATCAGAACCACAATCTACTAAAACTTGTAAAAGGAAAGAAACTTGTTGCCAGGATACAGTAACTTTCAGGACAATGTGGTTAGAGGAGGGCGACTCAGCAGACGTATGGCTCACCAGTGCCCCTCCTGACACTGATGAGTCTGCTCTTTTGGCAGGACGGGACAATGCTCTCTCCTGTAACCCGCCTTGCCACAGTAGATGTATTGCCTCAGTTCAAAGCGACATTGGCGCTCTTCAGTCGTAAGTCTCATCCTCTCCAACTGCATGGGTTCCTCACCATTGGAAGTAGACGAAACCAATAGTGAAGAAAATCCAGAGGGAGGTGGCTGGGGATGTGGTTGATGCTGTCGAGACTGCCTGGGCCGGGAGAGGGGGATAGGAACACTCTCCCTGGCTGTCTTTTCCCTGCGTCTCTCACGAAGATGGTTATCTAGATGAATTGCTAAGAAAATTAACTCATCAACTAATTCGAACGGTGACGTGTGGCAACGCGCGTAGGTGCAGCGGCTCACGGCTCTTCCTTTCAGTGCTTCTTTTACTCCTACTTTATATCCTTCTCTCACTTTTTGTGCACCATGGGTTACACGAACATCCACTTCACCCACCAGAACCCTTGGGTAATCGGGAACCAGCACTACACACCCGCTACGAGTGACTATCATCACACGCACAACATCCCAGACGGAACGGCGAGGACACCGGGCTCTCCGTGGTTTGTTGTCGGGTTCCTGAGACGGCGCAGACGGAAGAGGGACAGAAAGCAGAAACGAGGCTGCAGGTCCGGCGTTATGCTAAGGCTTCGGAAATGACCACACAAGCCACCTCTACCAAGCCTGTACCTCTCCAACGCCAGATCACTGGTGCATAAAAAGGACGACCTGCAACTACTACTCGCTGGAAGTCGTTATGTCCGCAACTGTTGTGTGATGATTTTCACTGAAACTTGGCTCCACTCGGACATACCCGATGTTGGCATGCAGCTAGCAGGCCGCACGTCGCTACGCGGGGACAGAACAAAGGACTCGGGTAAGAGCAGTGGAGGGGGCCTCTGTATGTACGTGCACAACAACAGGTGCAACAACGGGACGGTGATAGACACGCACTGTTCCCCTGACTTGGAGTACATGTCTGTCAGGTGCTGGCCTTTCTTCCTACCTAGAGAGCTAACTGTTATTGTCATCACGGCTGTGTACATCCCACCTCACACCAATGTAAACACGGCACTCTCCCTCCTGTCGGACACCATCAACACACACCAGCGGGCTCACCCAGATGGGGTCCACATTATTGCAGGAGACTTGAACAAGGTCAACCTGAAGACTGTACTCCCAAAATTCCATTAACACGTCAAATGTGCCACCAGAGGGGACAACACCCCTCTGATGGCACTACACACCCGCTACGAGTGACTGGATCATGTTTACTACAACATAAAACACGCATAAAGAGCCATACCCCTCCCCCACCTGGGTCTATCAGACCATCTCTCCCTCCTGCTCTCCCCAGCCTACACCCCCCTCAGACGCAGCGCCAGGCCCACCACAAATACCATTACAACCTGGCCTGACGATGCACTCTCCAGGCTGCAGGATTGTTTTTCAGAGACAGACTGGGACCTGTTTGAGAACCAGGACCTGGAGACATTCACTAGTGCAGTACTGGATTACATCAAGTTCTGCATTGGAAATGTGACCAAAGACAAAACCGTCCGTGTCCATCCAAACCAGAAACCCTGGATGACCAGCCAGGTACGCTCACTCCTCAGAGCACGCGATGCTGCCTTCAGGTCTGGCGACAGGGATCTTTACAGGTCTGCTCAATCGGATTTAAAGAGGGGCATAAAGAAGGCCAAAGCGGACCATAAAGCAAAAATAGAGTGCCACCTGTCCTGCAACATTCGAGAGGTGTGGAAGGGCATCCAGGATATCAACAACTACAGAGGATGCTCTTGTACACTAGCAGAAGACCTGAGTGCGTCACTGGCAGAGGAGCTGAACTGCTTCTTTGCCCGCTTTGACGGTCACAACAGTACTCCTCAGCCACAACACTACCCCTCAGCCCCTGTCCTACCCCCTCCCCCACCCAGTTCCCGCACACTCACCGTCAGCGAGCATGAGGTCAGACAGGTGCTCCTGGCAGTGAACTCCAAGAAGACTCCTGGCCCGGATGGAGTTCCAGGCAAAGTGCTAAAAGCGTGTGCCTCCCAGCTCACACCTATCTTTACAAAGATATTCAACTTCTCTGTGACCCAAGCTATCATCCCACCCTGTCTAAAATCCGCAACAATTATCCCGGTACCCAAAAAGACTCCAGCCACCACACTAAACGACTATCGCCCTGTAGCCCTCACCCTGGTAAATCACAAAGTGCTTCAAGAAATTGGTCCATCAGCACATCAAGGACTTCCTCCCATCTGGATTCGACACACACCAGTTTGCTTACCGGGCTAACAGATCCACTGAGGACGCCAACGCCATAGCCCTCCATTCAGCGCTGTCACACCTGGAGCAGCAGCAGAGCTATGTCCGCATGCTGTTTGTGGATTATAGTTCTGCATTAAACACTATAATCCCGGACTTTCTCAACAATAAACTCTTCACCCTCGGTCTCCCCCCTCTCACGTGTGCCTGGATAAAGGATTTCCTCACAAACCGACCCCAGACTGTGAGTCTCGGCCCCCACCTCTCCACCACACGCACACTGAGCACCGGCTCCCCACAGGACTGTGTGCTGAGCCCCCTCTTGTATTGTCTCTACACCCACGACTGCCGCCCAACCCACGACAACAACTTGATCGTCAAGTTTGCTGATGACACCACAGTGGTCGGTCTCATCTCCGGAGGTGACGAGACAGCCTACAGAGAGGAGGTCAGGAAGTAGGTAGCCTGGTGTTCAGCGCATAACCTGGCTCTGAACACCAGCAAAACAAAAGAACTCATCATCGACTTCAGGAGGCTCAGCGCTGACCCAGCCCCGCTTTACATTGATGGTGAGTGTGTAGAGAGGATCCAAACCTTCCAGTTCCTCGGCGTCCTCATCTCCTCCGATGTCTCCTGGTCGGACAACACCAATGCCATCATCAAGAAGGCACAGCAGCGGCTCCACCTCCTGAGGGTTCTAAAAAAATACAACCTGAACCCCTCCCTGCTGCTGGCCTTCTACAGCGCATCAGTCCAAAGCCTGCTGACCTACTGCATCACAGTATGGTACGGCAGCTGCAGCATGGCGGACAGGAAGAGGCTCCAGAGAGTCGTGAAGGCGGCTGAGAAGATCATTGGCTGCTCTCTGCCCTCCCTGGTCGGAGATCTACTCCTCCCGCTGCCTCAGCAGAGCGATGAACATTGTAAAGGACAAATCCCACCCCGGTTCAGGCCTGTTTGACCTTCTGCCCTCAGGCAGACGATACAGATCCATCAAATCAAGGACTAACAGGTTCCACAACAGCTTCTTTCTGAAAGCCATCACACATCTAAACTCAAACACCCACTGATACCCGCCCCCAACACACATACACACACACACACACACACACACTTTGAAACTCCTCAATCGGGCACATGCAATACGCCATGCTGGGCATGGCGCCTCTTGTGAATTTGATGTAAGCACCTGTTAACAATCAGAAGCGTAACAACTATATATACTTATATTTGTATTTATTCTTACTCTTTTTCTACTGTAAATTATTGCACTGCAAGGAATTGCTCAAATCTCATTATACGATGTATAGTGACAATAAAAGCCTTTCTATTCTATTTCTTTAACTCTTCACTTAACCCGCGAAGAAAACCCCCCTGTGAAGCGCTCTCGTTCCATCCGCTCTCTGCTGCGAGAATACGGAAGTCAATGGAGTACATGGCCACAGGGTCTAAGCCCTGACACAGTGACAGGAGCCGTTTACTGGCCTCCTTTCCTTGCAGAGGGTGATCAAACACTTTCCACATCTCGGCTGTGAACAATGAATAATTACTGCCGAGAGATGAATTATTGCTGGCCATTGCTACAGGCCAAGCAGCAGCTTTATCGGACAATAAACTCATTATAAACGCTACTCTCTACATGTCTGAATCATAAGTTGATGGCTGCTGATCAAATACAAGTGAGCATTGGTGAAGGAACTCCCTGCACGACCCTGGCACTCCTGAGTACCTGACCGGAGTGGGAATGAAGGGTTCCCTGTGCTGGCTGGTTTCGGTGGCTGGAGCGTGGACTGGAGTGTCAGGCCTAGGAAACTGAGTGGAAAGCTAATCCAAGTGGCTGTCAAGCTGAGTAACGCTGGAACTGAGTTTGCTGAGCAAGTCCATGATCTCCTGAAGTGCTCTCTCATGGACTCCAACATAGGCCCCTTGACCGCCAAAGCCTGCCTGATACCATCAGTCTCTGCCGGGTCCATGTGGCCAGATTATGCTGTTACGGGTAGTTCAAGTCTGGACCCCAAGGAGCAGAGACTGACACATGAGTAAAAATCAACAGCTTTATTGCTCAGGCTAAACAAAAACGCAAGTGAGCTTGATAACAAAAAGCAGCTGAGCGAAAACAACTAAACTTCAAAAAATAGAAAATAACTGGCAACTGAGAGAAACACTCAACACGAGCATCACAGAAATAGGACGGAATAATCTGGCACCCTCTTAGGGAAAAGCCAGGCCTTTTAAGATGAGGCTGATAAGCAGAGTGGGAACTGGAGTGCCTCATCAGCTGCTACGATCCAGCCACACCCTCTGCCACAGCTTGACCTGTCAGGAGAAAATGAGCTTTTCACAATAACAGACCTGCCGAGCATACAAACAGAACAGAACGATGACAGACAGCTGTGTCAGAGCGTCTCCAGAATGTGAGGGATTGTTGGGTGCTCTCAGTCTGGACCAAAAGTGGTCGAAGGAAGGACAACTAGAGAATCAAGGTCATGGTTGTACAAAACTAACTGACGCAAGAGGGAAGTAAAGGCTAGCCTGTGTGGTCTGATCACACAGAAGAGCTACTGTAGTACAAATCACATAAAATAATAACAGTGGTTCTGACTAGATGATACATTACAGTTGGAAGATCTTCTTTTCCTTTTGGCTTTTCCCTTAAGGGATCACCACAGTGAATCAATTGCCTCTATCTAACCCTGTCCTTTGCATCCTCTTCTCTCACACCAACTACCTTCATGTCCTCTTTCACTACATTCATGAACCTCCTCTTTGGTCTTCCTCTAGGCCTCCTGCCTGGTAGTTCAAACCTCAGCATCCTTCTACCAATATATTCACTATTTCTCCTCTGGACATGTCCAAACCATCTCAGTCTGGCCTCTCTGACTTTATCTCCAAAACCTCTAACATGTGCTGTCCCTCTGATGTACTCGTTCCTGATCCTATCCTTCCTGGTCACTCCCAGAGAGAACCTCAGCATCTTCATCTCTGCTACCTCCAGCTCTGTCTCCTGTCTTTTCCTCAGTGACACTGTCTCTAGACCAAACAAAATCCCTGGTCTCACCACAGTTTTGTTCACCTTTCCTTTCATTTTAGCAGGAAATCTTCTATCACACATCACACCTGACACTTTTCTCCACCCGAACCATCCTGCCTGTACACGCCTCTTCACCTCTTTTCCACACTCTCCATTGCTCTGGACTGTTGACCCTAAGTAGTTTAAATCCTCCACCTTCTTGATCTCTTCTCCCTGTAACCTCACTCTTCCACTTGGGTCCCTCTCATTCACACACATGTACTCTGTCTTACTGCGGCTAACCTTCGTTCCTCTCCTTTCCAGGACAAACCTCCACCTCTCTAGCTTCTCCTCCACCTGTTCCCTGTTCTGACTGCAGATCACAACGTCATCTGCAAACATAACAGTCCATGGAGATTCCTGTCTAACCTCGTCTGTCAGCCTGTCCATCTCCATAGCGAACAAGAAGGGGCTCAGAGCTGATCCCTGATGCAGTCCTACCTCCACCTTGAACTCCTCTGTCACAGCTACAGCACACCTCACCACTGTCTTACAGTCCTCATACATGTCCTGCACCGCTCTAACATACTTCTGTGACACTCCAGACTTCTTCATACAATACCACAGTTCCTCTCTGGGCACCCTGTCATAAGCTTTCTCCAGATCTACAAAAACACAGTGCAGCTCCCTCTGGCCTTCTCTGTATTTCTCTATCAACATCCTCAAAGCAAACTCAATTTCAGTTTGCTTGCATGGGGTTTGGTAGTGGTGGACTAGATGAGGTGTCCTTCCTGATAACCCTAACCCAGGCATGGCTGGGCCCCAAATTTAAACCTGGCCTCCATATTCAGCAGTTCATCTTTAGGAACTGCAGGACAAATAAATTTGCTCCATGAAGGCCCCATATCAGAATTCACAGGTTTAAAGGACCTGCTGCTAACTTTGGTGGTAGATGCTAAAACAAACCTTCAGAGGTCTCAAAGAGTCCATGTCTCTATCAAAATGTAGGCAGTGCTGAAGCCAAAGCAAGTGAGAAAACCACCTACAAGGGGAGTCATCACCAAAGCAAGAGTTTCTTCAACAAAACGCAACAGTCAGAAAAGCAGCATGAGGACAGATAGATGCTTGACTTCAACCCCACCTCCCACACTAAAGAAACAATTTAATTACCCCTTAACACGCACACACACACGCACACACACACACACAATCAGCAATCTCTAATTTTTTTTATATTGCGGTGTATCAATAGTTGCATGTAAGAAACATGAAGTAACACAATGTCTGTGTAGGTTCTCAGTCATCCAGGTCATGGTTATCCAAAAGCTCTTGAGTCGATCCACTGGACATTAAGAAAGTTCTTGAAGACGTTTCGTCTCTCATCCAAGAGACTTCTTCAGTTCAGAGAGTGGCTGATAAAGTCCCAGCTTATAAACCCTGTGGGGTGTGGTCAGTGCTATTCACATTCCAACGAACGTCGCCAAAACCCGTCTGGGTCCTCAACGGTTGTTGATGGGGGTCCAAAGGGGGTCGTTAAGATGTGAGTTACACCTTTGTATGCTAATGAGGGTCATTAGCATGAGACACATCACCTGTGTCAATCTGCTGTGACAATCTTGTTGGGAGTTTCGAAAGGACTAAAGAAAGAGGTGGAACACAAGAAAGAGGTGGAACACAAGGCCCTTACCTCGTTCAACGGAACACCACCAAGCCACTGGTTCCGTTATGTGGACGGCACATGGGTTAAGGTAAAAATCCACGCGGTGCAACCTTTCACCGAACACATCAACTCAGTGGACAGCAACATCAAGTTCACCAGAGAGGATGTAAAGGACAACAGTTAGCCCTTTTTGGATTGTGAGGTCAGCATAAAAGATGACAGAAGTCTATCTGTTGGGGTATATCGGAAACCAACACACACGGACCAATACCTGCTTTTTGACTCTCACCATCCACTGGAGCACAACCTGGGCGTCATCAGGACCCTGCAAGACAGGGCTGATAAGCTACCAACCAGTGCCCAAGACCAGGTGAAAGAACACCAACACCTGAAAGGGGCACTGAAAACGTGGATATCCTGACTGGACCGTTGTGAAAGCTCACACAAGATCCAGAAAGGAGAAAAACCCAGTGAGAGCGGAAGAGAGCAGGCACAACGGTATAGTGATCCCGTATGTGTCTGGAGTGTCTGAAAAGCTGAGGAGGATCTTTAACAAACACAAGGTCCCTGTGTATTTCAAGCCGGGCAACACCCTCTGACAAAGACTGGTCCACCCAAAAGACCCCACACCACACAGTCAGAAGAGCAATCTGGTGTATGCAGTAAAATGCAGCGAGGAATGCTCAGATGTCTACATAGGGGAAACCAAGCAACCACTACACAGACGCATGGCTCAACACAGAAGAGCCAACACATCAGGACAGGACTCGGCAGTCTCCCTTCACCTCTCGGAAGAGGGTCACTCATTTCAGGACACCAATGTTCAGATCTTGGACAGGGAATATAAATGGTTTGAGAGAGGAGTGAAAGAGGCCATCCACGTCAAAGTGAAGAAGCCATCTCTAAATAGAGGGGGTGGTCTGCGACATCACCTTTCTCCCATTTATAATCATGTCCTTTCGAAACTCCCAAAAAGATTGTCACAGCAGATTGACCCAGGTGATGTGTCTCATGCTAATGACCCTCATTAGCATACAAAGGTGTAACTCACATCTCAACGAACCCCTTTGGACCCCCATCAACAATCGTTGAGGAGCCAAACGGGTTTTGGCGACGTTCGTTGGAATGTGAATAGCACTGACCACACTCCACAGGGTTTATGAGCTGGGACTTTATCAGCCACTCTCTGAACTGAAGAAGTCTCTTGGATGAGAGACGAAACGTCTTCAAGAACTTTCTTAACGTCCAGTGGATCGACTCAACAGCTTTTGGATGAAGTAACATCCATGTTACATCCATGTTATCCAGTAACATGTTGTTCTTCTCCCTGATATACAGTACACAAATACAAATGTTAATTAAGTGTAACTGTAATTATTATTGTAAACAACTATAAATAATACATTTTTTCAGACTTAGACATGCAGCTAATTTCTCACAGTGCACCAGAGTCAAAACCAGCTCACAAGCTGGACAAGTACTGAACAGTAAGCCTCAGACAGAGACTCACTGAAGACCCATTACCCACTGAAGGGGGCTATGAGTCTCTTCAGAAAATCACAACTCTTCCACAACTGGTCATTACACCTCTTGATGCTAATAGTCAGCTAGCTTCTGCAATTCCTTCATTTGAATGCTTCGCATTTGACCTGTCATATGATTTTGTTTACAGCTGTAGCTTGAGGTATTTTCATGAGACTGTTCTAAATAAAACCTCTAAAGTTGTTGTTCTGGACAAAGCTCACCTACTTGTGTTAAACACAGCATAGTGAACAAACAAGAACATACTGTTGATGAACTCACTAACTAACTCACTAACTAGCAGAGTCCTGCCACTGTCATGGGCTACAAACCACTGTAGCCCATGACAGTACTTTCTGGCATCATTTGATCAGTTTATCACTGATCACATTTTTACGAAAAGAAGCCAAGCTGATTGGTATTGGAACACTACAGACATGGTAATAGCAGCTGAAAGCCTCATATTGCCTCCAAGCAAATTATCAAATACTGTAAAGGTTTCACTTTTTAATTATTTAATAAAATATTCTGTTGTTAAATGCAAACAAGACACGCACAGCTGTTGTGTTCACTGTTTTTTTCCTGTGAATGATTTGAATTCAATGTGTTTTGGAGTTGGTGTAAGTCAACATCAAAGGGAATAAATGTGCTTCTTTAGGTGGATTTGACGTTTATTCAAGGATTTCCATGTTCCAATTATTTGGTGATCTATGTTAATTTAACAATTCCCTTCAAAGGCAGTTTATCCATATCCACTTCAACATTTGATGAGCCCATCCATGGCTCATGTTCCACTCTTACCCTAGTTTCAACTCTGGAGAGCAGTTATGTCTGCCAATCCAATTTAAAACTCCTTCCATGGTTTGTCCATATGCTGTCCTACTCTGAAAGGGATTGGCATGGCATGGCAATAACATTTCCCATCTAGTCTTGCACTGACAGAACTTTGACTTATGAGAATCATCATCATCAAGCCAATGCAAGACAAAGTTGGGTGGATCATGGTGTTGCATAGTGGGATTTTCTAGATACATCTTCTTAGTGCTTTCAAGCTCTCTTTTTTTTTCTTAATTTTGTATGTTTGTTTTAGTTTGATAAATGTTAAAAGGTTAGATGTTTCTTTGTTCAGAGAATGCACAGTACTATTGGAAATCCTCTTTACGTGAATCTCTTTCAGATTTTGTGTCAATGTGATTTATTGTAATTTGACTTTTATAAATACATTTGATGTTAAAAATTAAAATGTGCTCTTTATCTGCTGGACACTGCCTCCACCTTTCTCTCTCTCTCTCTCTCTTTTTCCCTCACACACACACACACCATGGAGGGTTCACCTTGGGCTGACAATAAATGTGAACCCTTCATGGGAGTCTTTCTACAAGCCATTAATAAAGAGGGTTGGAGATCTCCATTGGGGGATTTTACACAGCGCTATAGCCGTCAACAGTTTTATTGCAGTTTTGAATCCAAATATGTCAGAAAACTGTCCGTTCTGTTCTCACAAGGAAACTATTTTTCACTGCTCCCTAGACTGTCAGAGACTCGACAATCTATTCCTGTTATTAGAGGGAACCTTTCTCTCACTCGGTCTTATTTTTGAAAAACAGCGATACATTATTGGTCTGAAACAAAAAAAAAAAAAAAACAAAAAAAGGATTGCCAGATTCTAAATTTTCTTATGGGCCAAGCAAAGATGGTGATTTATCTAAGCAGGAAGGAAAAGGTTGAAGGTTCATCTGACTGCAGTGCAGAAGCCATTTTAAGAAGAATGTGTCAAACAAGAATCAGAATCGATTTTAACTATTTTCGAGCTATGAATAATTTAGATACCTTTACAGACCTATGGTGTGTGAAAGGTCCTTTGTTCTGTGTTTAATGAGGAACTTATGTTCAGTCAGTGTTTGGTTTAATTCAAGTATATTTGCCCACATTTCATATGATATTTTTTTTGAAGTATGTGTTCCTGTTTGAGTGAATCTCTCTTGGATGTTGTTAACGTAACTTCTTGTAATATCGACTTCATCAATAAATGTGATTTTGAAAATCAAATCTCTCTCTCCCACAATCCCTATGGTGTCTTCCAGCACTGCAGTCCTGATTTTACCAAGAGTTTTGTAGTTTGAAAAAACTAAAAAAAAAAAAGTAGAAGACATGATTGTAGAAGAGATGTTTGTGGAGAATGGATTTTTTTTTTCTTCTTAATTTTGTCTCTTTCATTTTAGTTTTATAAATAATCTCTTGATAAATGAGTGCCACAAGAGGGCACAACCCAGTGTCTTATTGTGCTGGTACCAAACCCGGATAAATACAGAGGGTTGTGTCAGGAAGGGCATCCAACGGAAAACATTTGCCAAATCAAACATGCGCATCAAATCTATGACTTCCATACCGGATCATTGGAGGCCCGAGTTAACAACGACCGCCATCTGTGATGTTCACCTACAGGGTGCCGGTGGAAATTGGACTACTGTTGGTCGAAGAAGGAGAGGAGGAAAGTGTGTTCGTAGGAGGAGAGAGAAGAGGAATGCCAAGAGTATAGGACTGAGAATAGGGATGTTGAATGTTGGAACTATGACAGGAAAAGGTAGAGAGTTGGTTGACATGATTCAGAGGAGGAACGTAGACATACTGTGTGTCCAGGAGACCTGGTGGAAAGGTAGCAAGGCTAGAGGCTTAGCAGTAGGGTTCAAGTTTTGGAGTCAAGATCGGCGGTTCGATTCCCGCTCCCACCCAAAAAATACCAGGAGGTGAGCTGACAGTGGGATGTGTCAGCTCACCTCCGGAGCACTGCCGAGGCACCCTTGAGCAAAGTGCCGTCCCCTTTACAAATTGCTCATTTGAGGCGCACCAAGAAGGAGCTGCCTGCCACTCTACCTCCCTTGCATGCCTACAGGCCCCCTTGTGTGTGGTTGTGTGTATTACTGGGGCCTGTACACACTAATAAGCATGCGTGTGATTGAGACTAACAAAAAACTAGAGTGTGCGTTCTTAATTTCCCTTAGGGGATTATAACAGTGTATAAAATACAAATTAAAAAAAAAGTTGTTCTACCCTGGTGTAGATAGGAAGAGAAATAGAGTAGGAGTTAGCTTGAAGGAGGAGTTTGTTAGGAATGTCCAGGAGGTAAAAAGAGTGTCAGATAGTGTGATGAGTCTGAAGCTAGAAATCGAAGGTGTGGTGTCCCATTTTAGTGTTTATGTTCCACAGTTAAGCTGTGAGCAGGAGGAGAAGGAGAAATTCTGGTTGGACTTTAATGAAGGGATGCAGAGCATACCTAGAAGTGAGAGAGTTGTCACTGGTGCAGACTTCAGTGGACATGTTGGTAGAGGAAACAGAGGTGATGATGAGGTGATGGGCAGGTTTGGTATCCAGGAGAGGAATGCAGAAGGACAGATGGTAATTGACTTTGCAAAAAGGATGGAAATGGCTATGGTGAATACTTTCTTCCAGAAGAGGCAGGAACATAGGGTGACCTATAAGAGTGGAGGTAGGAGCACACAGGTAGACTACACCTTGCGTAGATGGTGTAATCTGAAGGAAATCAGTGACTGCAAAGCAGTGCTAGGAGAGAGTGTAGCCAAACAGCATAGGATGGTGGTGTGTAGGATGACTCTGGTGGTGAGGAAGATGAACAGGGCAAAGGCAGAACAGAGGACCAAATGGTGGAAGCTGATAAAGGAAGAGTGTTGCGTGACTTTTAGGAAGGAGTTAAGACAGGCTCTGGGTGGTCAAGAGGTGCTGCCTGAGACAGGTAGGAGAGTAATTGGTGTGTCATCTGGAAGGAAAGTAGATAAGGACACTTGGTGGTGGAATGAGGAGGTACAGGAGTGTATACAGAGGAAGAGGTTAGCTAATAAGAAGTGAGACACTGAGAGTACTGAGGAGAGTAGACAGGAGTACAGGGAGATGCAGTGTAAGGTGAAAGTAGAGGTAGCAAAGGCCAAACAAGAGGCTTATGATGACTTGTATGCTAGGTTGGACAGTAAGGAGGGGGAGACTGATCTGTACAGGTTGGCAAGACAGAGAGACAGAGATGGAAAGGACGTGCAGCAGGTCAGGGTGATTAAAGGGACAGTAAAGTCAAAATGAGCCAGGTCTGTATTTGAAGCACTATCGTATAATTATCACCTAATGTGTGTGGAGGATGAGAGTTTGGACATCTAGCGACTCATCCCAGGTGTCTTCACCTGAATCACATTCTGACAGAGATATCCAAATAGTTATAATGTCCCATTTTGGTTTACTGTGTGTGTGGAAAAGTTGATCGCGCTACCGATGCTAACGCGCTAGCCCGTCAATAGGATCTTCCATATTACATTAGCATTGAGCTAGCTGCCATTCGTTAGTGTTGGACTGTGTGGAATTAATAACAACTCTACTTTATATTAGTATGACTTGTATTTACAAATATATAAGGATCAGGACCTGACATGCTGTTTTTGTATGTTTTATTTCAGTTTCGCAGACCTGTCTATCACTATTGATATTGTTTACTTCGTGCGAGTGCCACATTTGCGTGATAATCTGGTCAAAAAAACATTTCCACAATATCTCGAGTAGCTCCAGACAATAATTAATTATCCACTAAACCTTGAGAATAAATACTACGGTTGTCCGAAAATTATCTTACCTTCAAATCTTTTTGGAAATCTTCCGAGGTAAAATGCTCATGGCAAATCCTCGGATCTTTGGCCATTTTGACCCGGTTTATTCGTGCTCTCCATTTCCTTTCTAGCTTCCCAGAAGGTATTCTAAAGAAGGTTAGGTCCTTGTCTTTGTGTTTTCGTCCTGTTATGTGGGCACGACCGTTCACCTCGCAGGTAACCATGATATTTATCGGGTTTATCGCTTCGTTGATCACATTGTGTTCTATGGCTGCCAAGCTAAGTATGTCGCCAATGACGTATGACGCCCACGTGACCACTGGATGCGGAAGCTGCTGCAGCGCAAATTTTAAGGTTTTCTGACCAAAGGGATGATGCTACACATATAACATTTGTTTTTTCTTCTATTTTTTCATAACGATGAATAACATACTCTGTACAGTATATGTCACTTAAAATTGAGTTTACTGTCCCTTTAGGGATAGGGATGGAAGTCTATTGACAGGTGCTAGTGATGTGATGGGAAGATGAAAAGAGTACTTTGAAGAGTTGATGGATGAGGAAAATGAGAGAGAACAAAGACTAGAAGAGGTGGCTGTTTTGGACCAGGAAGTAGCAAAGATTAGTCAGGATGAAGTGAGGAGGGCATTGAAGAGGATGAAGAGTATAAAGGCAGTCGGTCCTGATGATATAACTGTGGAGGTATGGAAGTGTCTAGCAGAGGTGACAGTTGACTTTCTGGCTGGGTTGTTCAACAGGATCTTAGATAGTGAGAAGAGGTCTGAGGAATGGAGTAGAAGTGTGTTGGTGCCCATTTTTAAGAACAAGGGAGATGTGCAGAGTTGTGGCAACTACAGAGGAATAAAGCTGATGAGACATACAATGAAGTTATGGGAAAGAGTAGTGGAAGCTGGACTAAGGGTAGAAGTCAGCATTTGTGAGCAGCAGTATGGTTTCATGCCAAAAAAAGAGTACTACAGATGTAGCATTTGCTTTGAGGATGTTGATAAAGAATTACAGCGAAGGCAAGAGGGAGCTGCATTGTGTTTTGTAGATATGGAGAAATCTTTTGACATGGTGCCCAGAGAGGAACTGTGGTATTGTATGAGGACGTCTGGAGTGGCAGAGAAGTATGTTAGAGTGGTGAAGGACATGCATGAGGACTGTAAGGCAGTGGTGAGGTGTGCTGTAGGTGTGACAAAGGAGTTCAAGGTAGAGGTGGGATTGAATCAGGGCTCAGCGCTGAGCCCCTTCTTGTTCGCTATGGTGATGGACAGGCTGACAGACGAGGTTAGACAGGAATCTCCATGGACTATGATGTTTGCAAATGACATTGTGATCTGCAGTGAGAGCAGGGAACAGGTGGAGGAGAAGCTAGAGAGGTGGAGGTTTGTCCTGGAAAGAAGAGAAATGAAGGTCAGCGGCAGTAAGACAGAGTACATGTGTGTGAATGAGAGAGACCCAAGTGGTGAGGTTACAGGGAGAGGAGATCAAGAAGGTGGAAGATTTTAAGCACTTAGGGTCAACAGTCCAGAGCAATGGAGAGTGTGGACAAAAGGTGAATAAGTGTGTACAGGCAGGATGGAACGGGTGGAGAAAAGTGTCTGATGTGATGTGTGATAGAAGAGTTTCAGCTAAAATGAAAGGTGTACAAAACTGTGGTGAGACCAGCAATGTTGTTTGGTCTAGACTCTAGACACAGACACTGTCTCTCTAGACTCTAGAGAGACAGTGTCACTGAGGATAAGAGACAGAGCTGGAGGTAGCAGAGATGAAGATGCAGAGGTTTTCTCTGGGAGTGACCAGGAATGAGTACATCAGAGGGACAGCACATTTTAAGAGGTTTTGGAGATTAAGTCAGAGGAGCCAGACTGTGATGGTTTGGACATGTCCAGAGAAGAGATAGTGAATATATTGGTAGAAGGATGCCGAGTTTTGAACTGCCAGGCAGGAGGCCTGGAGGAAGACCAATGAGGTGGTTCATGGATGTAGTGAAAGAGGACATGGAAGGTAGTTGGTGTGAGAGGATGCAGAAGATAGTTAGGTGGAGGCAACTGATTTGCTGTGTCGACCCCTGACGGGAAAAGCCAAAAGGAAAAAAAAAAATTTTAGTTTTATAAATGTTATAAGGTTAGATATTTCTTTGTTCAGAAAACTCACGGTACTATCGAAAATCTTTATGTGAATCTCTTTTGGATTTTGCGTCAACGTGATTAATTTGTAATTTGACTTTTATGAATAAACTTTGTTAAAAATCAAATCTCTCTCCCCCTCCGTCTCTCTCACTCTGTCTCTCTCCGTTTCTCCATCTCTGACACACACAGACTGAAACGGGTGTTGTTTGGACCCAAATGCAATACACAGGAGCACAGGAACAGTTGGTAATGACCTTTATTATCACCAGGAAGACGAGCAGGACGTTCTGCATTCTGGAGAGCCGGCTGCATGTGCTGTGAGGCCGCCAAGGAGTGAGTTGAAGAGAGGTCGGAGACAGGCGGGGGGGGGGTCGTAGCCAGGTGAGCAGTCAGTGAAGACAGAGGCACCATTGGGGAGCAGAAGGGACAGGAGACGAGGCCAGGCGGAGGAGTCAAAACCAGATGAGCAGGCAGATACCAGAGACGCTCAGGCAGAGCACGAGGTCAGGGACAGAAGGCAGGTGAGTTTACAGGGAGGCAGACAAGGATGGCAGGTCAGGGACAGGCAGAGTCGACACCGGGAGATCAGACAAGGAATGAACGCTGGAAAGTCTCGCATGACGCTGAAGAACAATCTGGCAAGGAGTGAAGGTGCTGGAGAGACTATATGCAGGCCTGATTGCAGTGATCTGCAGCAGGTAGGCAGAGTGGGCTGGTGCAGTAGGTGTGGCCGGTAGGTGCAGAGGGAGGGAGAGTGGAAAAATACTGCTGCAGTGTGACAGGAGGGGAATGAGAGGCAGGGACTGTGACACACACACACACTGATATAATTTCCCTGTGTTTCTGAATCTAAAGTAGATACAGTAATGGTGCAATAGCAACTTGTTCTTTCATGGTGGGACATCAAAAAGTGCAGTCAACCCTCGGTTTTCGAACATAATCCGTTCCAGAAGGCTGTTCGAAAAGCGAGTTGTTCGAAATCCGAAACTATTTTTCCCATTATAATAAATGTAAATAATTTTAATCCGTTCCAATGCTAAGTTTGTTTTTACTATTTTACACCATAAACTGCACTGTGTACCGTTTACCATGAATAAAAAAGGGTAGAAATAGACACAGGATATATTTTATTAAAATAAAACAATCAAACTTTGAACACGAATGTGCAACGGAGGAAGCATTCTGGGCATTCGAGTTCGCTCGGCTCCCGAGTGTGTCACGTTCAAGTACGCTCGGCTTCTTTCAGTTTGGTCGAAAGCCGAATTTTGGTTGAGTACAGAGACGTAAAATTCTCGAATTTTCTTGTCGAAAACCGAGGGAAGAGAGGGAACAGAAGCGTTCGAAAACCAAGGGTTGACTGTATTGTGCTGCTAGATCAGATAAACCTCAACATCTAATCTCCTCTTTCCTTCCCATGGGTACCCCTTTACACAAAATGTAATTGAAACCACACACAAACACTGGCAAACAACATTGATCACATGATCCCTTCCATCTTTTTTGGTGGAAGTACTAACTGCAGACTTTTGGGATATCCGTGGATGAATAGAATTGATGACCACTTGTTGAAATGTGTTTTTACTGACTTCATGAACTCATATTTCAATGTGTATCAAATTCACCATGGATGCATATATGTAGTGGGTTTAACTCTGCGTTGTGTAATTTTTATAGTTTATGGTAAATGAAGACACCATCTCCTTTCGGCAACGAGTTTAATTATTGGCGAGCAGGAATCCAGGGTTCGCACATGGCAGTAGCATTTAAGCTAGTGTACATCTCCATATGACAATGTCCATCCACGAATTAATGAATTGTCCTTACTGGGGTCGGCAAGCAGTGTATCTGACAAGCGGGACTTTTTCCTTAAAGTTCGCAAGAAACGTCCACAAGTTGACCGCCCAAAGCACCGTCACCCCGTTTCTCCTCCGTCCGCTGCACCTGCGTGTCTCGCGCACCCCTGGAGAACTTCTTCAAACCCTATCAACCTCTATAACATCTATACGGAAATGCAAATTTCCGCATTTCAAACTAAAAGTATAAACTTCCCTTAGAGAAAATTTCAAAATATAGGCTGTCCCTTTTTCATCATACAGCGCAACAACATACTACATAGGGATGAGTGAGTACACCACTATCTGTATCTGTATCTGTTCAACCAACTAGATTATCTGTATCCGTATCTGTATTCGGAATGGGCGGGGCTTAAACAGGAAGTGGGTGTGTTTGACCGGAAATGGGTGGGGCTTAAATCACTACATTGTTTTAAGTCTAAAATTGATATGGATTGATCACAAGTTGCTGAATTTTTGCTTATTTTAAAACTATTTACAAAACAGCATCAAAATTGAAATTCAAATAAATGTTTTTGATCACAGAAGTAAGAGAAGTATTTACAGAAGTTTTCTATGGAACTGAGTCAGAACATGAATATTCTTAAGTCTATGAATGAATATTTACCGAAGAGCCTCAGAATTGAGATTTAACGCTTTTTGATCACAATAGTAAAGGAACTATATATAGAATGAGTAAACACAAAGTGCATTAATGAAGTGCATGCAATAAAAAAAGTAATTAACTACAAAGTATGCATGAACAAGAATTGTCATACTCAACAAAACTTTTTAATTTTTTCTTCTTTTTCATTTAAATTTTTTTCTAGTACTTTTTTTTTCAATTATTTTTAGTACATAATGCTATTGCCATTTTTTTCCACATAAAGTTAAACAATATTGATTATGGTGTGTGTGTGTGTGTGTGTGTGTGTGTGGTGTGTGTGTGTGTGTGTGTGTGTGTGTGTGTGTGTGTGTGTGTGTGCGTGCGCTGTGTCTCAGTTAAAATATCAAGTATAGACTTTGTTAATTTGAACAGAGTTTAGAACAGGTAAAAAGTAAAAAAAAGACTTTAACCACCGAGGCGGTGGTTAAATGCTCACGTACGTGCAACAAAAAAACAAAAACAAGAAAGTTCACCACATAACCAAACACCAAAATAGAGGCAAGCTGAAGAAAATCTAATAAGGACATGAGCAACAGTGAAGCCACGAACAGAGAGATCAGTAACTGCGTGTACCGGAGACAGAGAGTGGGACAAGGACACTCCGCTCTAATTGCAGTCTGTAGAGAGGGGCAGGAAGTATGTCTGACTGGCCAATCACAGAACATGACAACAGTCCAGCTGATTTTCCTTCAGTCCGATCACGAGTATTAACGGGCTTTATTCGTATTCATACTCGTACTCGTCAAAATGCATTATCCGTACCGGATACTCGTATGAAACGAGTATCCGGCTCAACCCTAATACTACAGCTACATATACACAAAACAAGGTGTGTTTTTTATGATTTCGGGATTCATACACTGTCCAGATTTTAGCCACTTTCTGAGCATCATGGACCGTGCTGCCCATCACTGACACGTTGCATTGTTTGCCTTTGTCCCAGGAGACGTTACATCAGGAGTTTGTGGTATCTTTGGATCAACAAATCTCCCCTGCCATTCTTTCACTTATTATTTGTTAACAAATTTTCCTGTGACTTAGAATGTCAAGAAAAGCAAAGACAGAGAACACTGTCTTTACAACCTAAATCACAGAGAGGGAAGTTCAGGGCTGAAGATGGAATTGTGAAGCAGTGCATGAGAGTTGAGAGAAGCCATTACACAGACAGACTCTCTCTGCTTCTCTTGGACCTAGAGAAAACAGGTGGTGTTATGATATCACTGTGGTGCTTCAGCTGCTGTCTAGCACAAATGTTCATCTAAGCGGTCACTTAGCAGTTACTACAGCATCTGTTTGCATAAAAGAGCCACAGCAGGACATTTAAGACTTTCAATAACTCAGTAAACCTGCAGGCTTTTTGCAATATGGAGTTCAACACACTTGATTTTAGGGGTAGAGGGTCCCAGGCCAGTAGGAAACACATGCACTATCAGGACTCGTGTCACAAAGAATAGGAATTGCAATGACTGCCTTTCACAATTGTTCTTGACATTATCGCATTTTTCATGCCTTTCACTGTTTCAAATGCTAAATATTATCATTGTTACTACAGTTCACATTGGTTCTTGTTTTCTTGTAAGACTAAATCCAAACGAAACACACACTCTCAAAAAAACCCTCAAAATATACATTCCTAGTTTTACTGGACAAATTTTCACAGGTCACAGATATCTCTATTTTTTTCATACTGATGTGTCGTGCACATCATAATGTCCTCAAACAAGCAATCAGACTGTTTGAATTGCAGACAGGTACTTTAAGCATCATTAATTATCCACATTTCCAGCAAAGAGTGCCGAGGGTATTACAGATTTTCTGCAACAGCCATAGCACTGCAGTTTTGTTTTGTTTTTTGACAAAAAGAGTAGTCATAGATAAGACATCAGTGAATGATTCCCAGATTGACACAACATGCAATATCTACCCATAAATCAACCCCACAAAAGTTATGTAGTTTAGAAATTTGCATCACAGCTGGAATCAACTTCGAACAAAGTGACTGTTGAAAAATATTGAAAGCATTAAAACATTAAGGAATCAGTGTCACCTCCCATTGGATTTATGAGCAATTTCAGGGAATGTTTGTTCTCGCTCAATTTAAACATATGATTGGGTTTAAGTAAATGTGGGCACTTAAAGGTGGTTAATTCATATAAGCTGCAGTATAGTTATGATAATATTAACCACCACTCATAACTAGATTATGAATGATTGTGAACACATCTCATAAAACAGCAATATTAATTCCAATTCAGTGGTGACATATGGCAAAGTCTTCATCCCAACCTCTTCACCTATACTGTAAACACCTATGCTGTCAGGTACTAACGTTTGGTATTGGGTAAGAATCATGGGATGCTGCTGTGTATCTATGCAGCATTACTCTACTCTCTGTTTCTCTGATCCAATTAAAATAGTCCACACTATATATAATTTTAAATAAATGACTGTAGACAAAGTCAACTTAAAATGATATCTTGCCTATAGGAAAAATGTTGTCTCCGGCATCAGGATCAAGTTTGTTCTCTAGTAGTTCTGTCAATAAAGCATTCTGTCCTAAACACCTTATCAACATCAATGTCAGATACATTAAACTGTTCTCAGTTGTAATATAATGACCTCTAAATCTTGATTGTTTAACCTAAACATCAGAAAGACAAGATTACTACTCTATTACACACGAAACGTGTCCAAGTATGTCACACCAAGAACTTCATGTCAAACGGGGCGGCATGTTTTATCAGGGCGGCAGTGGTAAAGCGGGCGGTAGAGCGGGTCGTCCAATGTTCTGAGATAAGCGGTTCGATTCCCACCCCCATCCGAATAAAAACACCCGGAGGTGAGCTGACAGTGGGAGGTGTCAGCTCACCTCCGGAGCGCTGCTGAGGTGCCCTTGAGCAAGCTGCTCATTTGGGCGCACCAGAAGGAGCTGCCCGCCACTCTACCTCCCCTGCATGCTTTCAGGCCCCCTTGTGTGTGGTTGTGTGTATTTCAGGGGCTTTACACACTAATGCATGGGTGTGATTGACTAACAAAAACTAGAGGATTATAATCCTCTTCGGGGATTATAGCACTGTATAAAATAAAAAAAAATAAAAAGTAAAAAATAAACACAAAGCTGAATCATTATCTGTGAGTGGTACCATGTGTGGTTGTCTGTTTAGTAAATTGTGGCTGTTTCATGTTGTAATCCCTTGTACTGACAAGGAACTTCTCTGGATGATATATTGAGATGCCCATAACCACTATGGAGGTTAAAACTACAGTAGTGAGGATTCTATCCTGCATTCCAGAGTTGAAGGTCTCAATGGATCAACCATAGACTGTGGTAGAATAAATAATTTAAAGACAAAGAATTCTCTATCAACAAGTTTATATTTGGCAAGTAGAATTCAGTTGTTCAGAATTACAGAAGTTATGAATCCAAAACACCTTTACACTTGCATTAAAGCAGGGTAATTTCAGTTCCATTAGTTCTGCTGATGTATGGGGGAGACTACATGTATCAATATTAAAAGTATCACAAAGTTTAGAATAACCTATGTAGGAAAAATGCTCACTACCTTCAAACCTGTATGCATTTTATATCACAGGAATCGTTTTTTACACACACACACATATGCACGCACGCACGCACGCACACACACACACACATTCTTATCTTTATTGTTCATATGCTTTAACTGTAAAGTGCTTTTTATTTTAGTTTACTGTATTCAATAATTTTTCACTTAATTTGCGTTCCATTGCCTATGATACGAGTTACGGTACCGTAACCTTCTGTCCAAAAGACGGTGGTAACTTGTACCTTAGTCTAACCTGATTACGTTGATGTTTTTTTTTTCTTTCTTTCTTTCTTTGCTTCTTTCTTTTACATTTCTTTGATATGTTTCATTACTATACAATTTGATATATAAATGACATTATGAAATAACATACTATGTTGAAAAAAGCTAGTTTTCTAGCATCTTGGAACGGATTAAGACCATTTACATTATTTGCAATAGGAAAAATGTATTTGGAATTCGAACAAATCGCTATTCGAACAGCCTTCCGGAACAAATTGTGGTCGGAAACCGAGGTTTGCCTGTAGAGTAAAGTTAATAGTATTTAAAACCACTGCTTTGGTGGTATCGCTGCCTGCAGTCTCAGACAGTGCAGCTCCAAGAGATAGATCCATGATGAGGTCGTAGCTCACCTTACTGCTCTGTGATGTGTGCCTGATCTGTAGCCTACCATCTGAAAGCTGCAAACTTCACTGGAAGAATTGATGCATTTACCACTGCAGCTCTCAACCTGCCTCCCTCTGCATTGAAGTCTTTTGGGTCCTCATCATCCTTGGCCTCCAAAACTCTACATAGGGCTTCACAAGGACGTCTGAACTGAACAGAGTTCCTGCACTTTTCAACGCACCGTGTATATTTATATCTGTTTTGTTTCTTGACTCCACCATTGCACATTGGGTGGTTGGTTCGGTGAGTATTTATCCACCAGTGATCTTAAAAAAGTAAATATTTAAATCACAAACTGAAACCTGCATACCACTTCAAGCCAGTAAGTAATTCTACTACTATTTGGTTACACATACATGACATGCCCAATTCTCCTTATTCAGCATAAAGTTGACCCTTCCACTCTGGTGATCGACTCTGCATGCATAGTGTTGCCTTTACTTCCAACCGGACCATCACAACCCGTGTGTTCACCTGAAGCCTTGAATTCATCACCCCCAGTATCTCTATGTAAACATAACTGTAACAGCAAACTTAAAATATTGTACTGTACATTCTTCTGCAGTAATGATAAACATTTCAGATTGCGAATTGTATAACTGAAATAATATCAGTTCATTGTTTAATATTTGCATTGTCAGCAGACAATTAAATTGACAAATTGATGTTAAATGTATTCTTTTCATGTGTTGATTTTAAAACATTACCTTTCATTGTACTATAGAAATTTATACATGTGGACATCATGAGTTGATTGTAGTTTGATAGTCATAAGGGTTATACTTTCCAATAAATTCATTCATTATTCATTAATTCAAACACTTTTAAATAGGCTTACCTCCAGCAAGAGGCCCATAATAACTTCGGCAGCATGTGACAAGGCTGATAGAATTTTTGTTATTCATCTTAGATTCAAGCCAAAATACCAAAGTACAAAATCATATACTGTAACATGGAAATTAAAGTTAACAAGAGCTATTATAAGATATTTAAAGCTAATCCTGTTTTGTTGACAGAATGGACACTGTCTAGTTTTACCAATAATTTGTCTTGCAAAAAACATGAATATCAGTGCACAGGTCACTTCACAGTACCAAGGACAATCATTCCCAAAAATGGAAAAGAAAAGTGATAAAAAAGGACAAATCAGCTACTGTAACATTAAATCATAAAAAGTGTTGAACACCAGCCCCACTCAGTGAAACCTGTAACAACCAGGCTGGAGTGTGGGAGATGTGAAATGAGAGTGGGAGAAAGAAGAGCTGGAAGGAAAAGGTTAATTGTATCTAAGAATACTTACGATTGTTTACATGTTCCATCATTCACCTTGGCCCACCTTAAGGTTTCCTGACCTTTTATTTGCTGTTAATGAAACTTAGGTAATAAATCAGACTGTGACACACCTCCTACTCCTCTACTCCGACCTGTATATTTACTGATTCAGGAAGTCCATATGCCATCTCTTTGTCTCCCTGTCGCCCTTCTCTCTCTCTCTTTCTCTCACTGCCTCTCTGTCTGTGTGTTTCTCATCCTTGTGTAGACCCTGGGCTTGCATTAATAACAATGACACTCCAAACGGGGTAGATAAAGGGAAGTGAAGATGGGAACCAGAGTCTCTCAATATGTGCACTTCATCATACAGCAGACAGCCTTTGCAACAAGGGAAGGGGAATGCAACGCATTGATGGGAGAGGAGAAGAGATGTGTTGAAGGAAACGGAGAGACTGGGAGACAGTAGGAAATTAAATGTGATGACAGGAGGTTAAGTTGAAGGTTTGTTGACTCCAAGGGGGATGGGAGGAACAGGACAACTTGGAATAAGGAGCTTGACAGGATTATAACATGAAAAGGGAGGGTGTTGACAAAGTCATGGTGTCATGGGATTGTGGATTGACTCTATGAGATCCAGAACAGTTGGAAAAAGACCAGGATAGGTTGCAATATTTCCTCAGGCTGAACTCTGATACACACACATAGTGGTATGGGCAGTTGGATTAAAAAACACAAACATCAGGGATAAATCACACCGTTGTGGCTGCTCTTCTATGTTTTCATCCAAGCAGTTTTTTAATCATCAAATCTTGAGATAGAACCTTTACTTCCATCAGCTTACTGTGAGATTATGCATGATCACTTCTGAATAATTGGCACTATCTGAACACTGTGAAGTGATGGTAGTGCAGAATTAGATTTATTCTCCTACTAACAGGCACAGAAACAGATGGCAGCTCTGTTATTAAAAATTTTTTAAAAATATATATTTTTTTGTTGTTTTTGCATAGAATTGCATTTAGCATCAAACCCAGAGTGGACATTTGCCATGGGTGGTGTATCCTAGTTGAAACATTCTTGATTGAAACTGCATAAATAACAGTCACATAGCATATATCGACTTTATAAAGAAAGAATTCCTGTACATCATACAGATTTTCTGCATTTCAGAAAAGTCATGGAAATTCAGTAGTGCAGCCACCTGTATTTTCAAATGAATGAAAAGTCTTATTTTAGTCCAGTAACCATCCTTGTGTTTGGGGAAGTTAACACCCACGCAGATGTCCTGAGTTTGTTACTCCATGTTCAGTTTTTTTTCACAAGTAATTAGTTTCTACAGCTTTTCAGGCTTAATTCCAACTTATTCTGCATCTTTTTCTTTTGTTCAACAAATGTTGCGAAGATTTCTAATGTCTTTCTGCAGGTACCAACAACATATTTAACAAATCAGCACATATAAGAATTCTCCTCCTTTTCTTTCAGTACTTTTTCCAACAAGCTGATGAATACTTAAGTTAAAATCTACACACAAAAGAAGTAACCAATGAATAGCACACGCTACCTCAAGTAGCAGAGGTGGTTCTTGGTCATCCAGGTCATCCTGGATAGCCGTGTTGAATAAGGTCAACTGGATGTGTGGGAAAAACTCGTAGATGTGTCACCTCTCATCTTGGTGGGTTCTTCAGTTCTGAACAGCTGGTGGGGAGTTCCAGATTTTTAGCCTAGTGAGAGACACTAAAGTCATAATGAGAGCTATTGAAACCCAACCGTTGGTTTCACCTATGATGGCAAATACTCTGTTGAGGGATGGCCATTCTAGTTTTACATATATGGTTTTTTTAACCCGTCTCTTTACATAATGGTTTTCTCTAGCCGACATGTGTACATAGTTATCTTCAAACACATTGCCTTTGTGAGTGCTGTGTCAGTTCCGTGAATTACCCAGACGTGTACATTGGGGAAACAAGACAACCAATCTACAAGCAGATGGTGCAACACTGGAGATCAAACACCTCGGGCAAGACTCAGCAGTGCACTTACACCAGTGGGACCAGGGCCTTTGGTTTCCAAATGTCTTTCAGATGAGCCTCCCAGGGGTGGGTGTCTACACCTCGTAGGTGAACCGTATTGGTTTCAACAACACTCATTACGACTTAATGAATGTGATGGTTCCCACTAGGCTAAATATCTGGAACTCCACACCAGCCATTCAGAATTAAAGTAGCCTCTTGGATGAGAAATAAAGCATCTATTAGCTTTTCCAACAACTCAAGTCGACTTTATTCAAATACAGAGATCTAGCTCAGCAAGAACGAGTTCAACACGAGTAGAGCTGGTGTGAGGGTTAATAATGTGGACAGTCACAGAAATTTTGGTGTTATTAAAAGAGATTTAAAAAATCCTTAAATCCTGTGACTGACGAGCTGCTGAAAGATGCAGTCGTTGCTATGTTGACCTAACAGAGATAACTTAAAGAAAATAAACATGATAACAAAACTACGTGTAGTCTTTCTATAGATGGATCTTTGCAGGACCAGTAGGACCTAGATAACTGTTTGAAAAAATAAAACTTTTGGGAGAAGGTCAGATGACACAAGAAATTCCACTGAGACTCATGGTACACATCAATTTGTGGAATGATTATGCATATATATTTTTGCACATATGGTTTATATGATGGTTTGTTTTTTTTACAATTGAAAATGCATCTTTACAAAACTTACAAATATAATGTATGCAGGGAGACATTGCTGTTTATTTATATTCACAAAATCTACACCAAATTGTTCATTTAAAATTTAAATTTCTAATCTATTCTAATACACAAAGAAAGACAGAAGATCACTTTTGTGACACCATGTCACTCCTTTGCTGTTTTTCAGATGCAAGACATCAACAGATATTGGCTTCCATTTTTCTCAGCTAAATAAACGTTGTCATACAAGTACAATTTTAATCATTTCAACAATTTTTTCAATAAATATTTGTTTTCTATTACAATTGTGCTCTTGATCTTTTCTCTTCTAAAATGTATAGAAATGACATACAGTTGAAATGGAGTTGACTTTAACAGAAGAACCAATGATCATTTTTCATGAATGGATTGAGTGAATGAAGCTTATTTCCTATACAGTAATTATGCATATTTTTGAAAGTGTTTAATGTGTTGAAGGCAATACTGCTAAACATTTAATTAGCGTCATATGATCAAGTGACTTTACTGTTAGTTGTTGTGTCAGTGAGTACAGCAGTTCCAGTCTGTTATTATAATGTCATAATATCATAATATTGTACACGTTTTAAGTATGGAGTGAAATATTAATTCAATTAAAGATTATGTGTGGACCTGTTCTGGGTTTTTCAGCTACACTGGAATCTAAGATTCTCCCACCCACCAGATCCCACATTAACCTCTGTTTATAATGTATAAAGGACCACTCTTTGCTTTTCTAGTATTATTTACTGAGGTGAAACTTCACTTCTGGTTTGCTTGGGAAACCCACCTTACCCAGTAAAATAAAAGTACATTTTACAGACACCCCAGGCTGCATGTGTCATTAGTGTAGTTCCGTCCAAGTATAGGCACACATTAGTGGTTTTCTTTTTACTGGATTACACAAAATCTTCTCCTCTCCAAAACACATATAAAAAATAAACACAATAGAAATCATGTTTGCATAAACAACCAATAGCATGCTTACAGTAAATTACACAAAAGCAAGCAAATACTTCATTGTTTACAAAAGGACTGGTCTTCATATTTCCTTATAATCCTTATTATACACTACATTTATGTATTTTCAGAATACAAATTCCAGGATATGCATTTAATAAAGCATTTTCCACAATCACAATTTCATTGTTTATGTCTGAGCTTGAATTGATGCCATTCTGAGTTAGATCTGTGTTGAATAAAGTCAATTGGACTTGTAGGAGCTCTTGCTGGCCCTTTTCTCCATGGAAAAAAATAAACACAGTACTGTAAATTACATTTTGTTCAAGTTTGTATGAACGTCTACATATAGTTTCACCACTCTTTGTCATAGTAGTTGGCAATCAGCTTGTAGATTCATTTGGATTTGCTGCCTATTGGGGCATTGGTTTTACCAATGATTGTCTTGAGAAAATCTCGAAGATACCAACGACCAAAGTTGATGTTGACATTTTGCCAGTATTGTGTTTCATTTTGGCTAACATCTGAGTGGCCAAAAACAAACAGTTGGCGGATCTTAATTTATTTGATTAGCAAGAATATCAGAGAAGTCATTTGGTGGCTGCATTTGGACAGGAGCATTAGTTTTTTATTTCCATTACTGATTGTGTTTGATCATATCAATTTTCACTAAGTTTTTATAGTGATTTTCTTTAAGTTCCTTCTCATCAGCAGGTGGATTAAAGGTTATTCTCTTCATGAATTGTGCATTTTTTGCTGCAAAATAGCAGTGACAATGGAAGCACTGTAAGAAACTTCAATTATAATGACTTTCTGCAGTGAAGCAAAGTTGGAGACAAGTTGGTGCAGTGGCGAACAAAGACATCAAGCTCATATTATCAGTCCTGTAATAATCAGCAGCCCTCCCCCTCCTTTGAGCATTGTAATAATCGGCATCATCACCTTTCAGGCTTCATATTACGGGGTGTGAGAAAGTTTTTAACAAACATTTATACGTTTTCATCTCCTTCCCCTATCCACAGCTGGTACAAGCGTATTTCAAATAAAACTGTTGAATTTTTTCAGAAAAGAGTAGACACTTAGTTTTCACAAGCTGGTACTTCAAAACTCCCACCAGTAATTAACAAGCAAAGACATGGGGAGAACGAGAGCCCGAACCTCAGTGGCTTTAATTGGAGAAGGATCTCACACTATACTGAAGTGACATGCTGTTCACATCAGCAACAGCCCTCTTTCCCTTCGTGACTCTCGGCACCCTGCTTTTTCCCACTTCTTCGCGCTCTCAGCGCTCGCCTTCAGTAGCACAAGTCAATCAGTAGCCCAATTAAGTATTTTTGTGACTTCCTGCTTCTTTCCTCTCAAGCTGATGAACATTCAGCCATTTCTAAATAAGAGGCGTATTAATTAGGATTAATGAACTATGGGTCACCAACTGCAGCTTCGTAATCTCATTACGTCTTTGCATTGGCACATTTGGGAGCATTTTTTCCCCCTGAACTAGAGAAACAGACCTACAGTAAGATAAAAGATTTGATTGGTCTGTTTTATTTTGTACTACAAATTTTACCAAAAATTAGGGAAGAAAAACAGCTTTGACCACAAAAGTATGAAGCCAATCACAGACAAACCCTTCCTCCTCATATGTCCATTGTGTTCCTTCACAAGCTGACAGTAGAGGGAGAGGTAGTGAGTCAACACTCCTGTGCACAGCTCTGTGAGCTTTGTTTGAGCTCCAGGATGTTCAATGAGACGGAGAGACTGTCATTTCTCAGGCCTTTCCCCAGGCTTGCTGGGAGAGTGGAGAGGGAGAAATGGTGTAACAAACAGACTGTTCAATTAAGGGTGGAATGGTGTGAAACTGCCTCCAAATGATAAGCCTCTATTATAGCTGTGGCAGAATACATGCCTGGTAGGTGAATAGTTATATATCTAATGGAAGAACACCTCCCACACACAAACACACACACACACACACACACACACACACACACACACACACACACACACACACACACACACACACACACACACACACAAACACACACACAATAAATACAGACATTATTCAGTTTGTGGAGCTGCTTGTTGTAGTATGAGGGTATAAAACTATGCTAGCTTCTTTATCAAGAAAATAGTTTATAGGTACACCGACCCAAAACCTATGAAGTCTACATTCTATGAAGTCCAATGTAATGGTACTGAAGTAAATCCTCCCTTCTTGAAGGCTATAATGATTATTTATTCAAGGTTAAAATAATTTTGGGGGATTGATTTAGTGCTGCTGTTATATAGAAAGTTAGCTTACTGTCATTGATGTAAATATTGTAGGAAATATAGCATAATTCAAAGCAACTTCCAAAACAGCTTTTATTAAGGAGATTAAGTGACAACATATTTTTATCAGTCATAGAAATAAATCAACTTTTTCACAGAACCAAAGGTGGCATTTCAAAATCATCTGATTTCTCCTATCAACAGCCTAGAAGGAAATTTTATAAAACAGAAAAAAATAGCCAATCTTCACATTAATGAAGCCTGAATCAGAGATGTTGGGGTGATAAGAGTTCAATGCTGCAGAGTTAAACATTGTTTTTAATTATTTAAACCAAATTACAAAGATAACAGTCCTATTTATGGCTTTCTCACTCCCGCTGTGCCATACTCAATTCCACTCTGACATTATGGATGCACAGGCCGGAAGCCATTTCTCTAAGCTCATATATCACTGAATAAAGGTTAAGGAACAGAACTCTCATCAGACAATGGGCCCAGGAAAGGGCACATGTAAGTCTTTTCTTCATGTTGAAGAGGTTAAAATGAAATATTCAAAGTTTTGCGTAACTCCCAGAGGAAAGGAAACTGTACTGCAAGTATTTTTACCTTGAGGTAAGCTGGTTGATTAAGACAAACTGGAGAGGAGTTGTAAAAAATGGCAAGTTGAAAAGTTATTGAGTTGCTTTTTCAAAAAGTTACACAATGGATGTTGTTTATCACTGGTTGAAATGTTAATTTCAGAAGTTACATGGCTTTTCCTGACTTTGTTTTCTGGTTTTTACTAACTGTCTTTCAATAGTAAGTTATTACAAATGTTATGTGGCAAAACAAAATGTTTTAATTCCACTGCTCATATATAAAAAACCTAGAAGTGAGAAAGTTGTCATTGGTGCAGACTTCAATGGACATGTGGGTGCATGAAACAGAGGTGATGAGGAGGTGATGGGCAGGTTTGGTATCCAGGAGAGGAACGCAGAAGGACAGATGGTAGTTGACTTTGCAAAAAGGATAGAAATGGCTATAGTGAATATTTTCTTCCAGAAGAGGCAAAAACACAGGGTGACCTATAAGAGTGGAGGTAGGAGCACACAGGTAGACTACATCTTGTGTAGACGGTGTAACCTGAAGGAGATCAGTGACTGTAAAGTAGTGGTAGGAGAGAGTGTAGCCAAACAGTATAGGATGGTGGTGTGTAGGATGACTCTGGTGGTGAGGAAGATGAAGAGGGCAAAGGCAGAGCAGAGGATGAAAGGGTAGTAGCTGAAAAAGGAAGGCTGTTGCATGACTTTTAGGAAGGAGTTAAGACAGGCTCTGGGTGGTCAGCAGGTGCTTCCAGATGACTGGACAACTACAGCTAATGTGATCAGGGAGACAGGAAGGAGAGTACTTGTTGTGTCATCTGGAAGGGAAGTAGATAAGGAGACTTGGTGGTGGAATGAGGGGGTACAGGAGTGTATACAGAGAAAGAGCTTAACTAAGAAGAAGTGGGACACTGAGAGGACTGAGGAGAGTAGACAGAAGTACAGGGAGATGCAGCGTAAGGTGAAAGTAGAGATACCAAAGGCCAAACAAGGGGCTGATGATGCCCTGTATGCCAGGTTGGACAGAAAGGAGGGAGAGACTGATCTCTACAGGTTGGCAAGACAGAGAAACAGAGATGGGAAGGACATGCAGCAGGTTATGGTGATTAAGGATAGGGATGGAAGTGTTTTGACAGGTGCCAGTAGTGTGATGGAAAGATGGAAAGAGTACTTTGAAGAGTTGATGAACGTGGAAAGTGGGAGAAAACAAAGACGAGAAGAGGTGACTGTTGTGGACCAGGATGTAGCAAAGATTAGTTAGGATGAAGTGAGGAGGGCATTGAAGAGGATGAAGAGTGGAAAGGCAGTCGGTCCTGATGATATACCTGTAGAGGTTTGGAAGTGTCTAAGAGAGGTGGCAGTAGAGTTTCTGACTGGGTTATTCAACAGGATCTTAGATAGTGAGAAGATGCCTGAGAATGGAGTAGAAGTGTGTTGATGCCCATTTTTAAGAACAAGGGAGATGTGCAGAGTTGTGGCAACTACAGAGGAATAAAGCTGATGAGCCATAAAATGAAGTTATAGGAAAGAGCAGTGAAAGCTAGACTAAGGGCAGAAGTGAGCATTTGTGCGCAGCAGTATGGTTTCATGCCAAAAAAGAGTACTACAGATGCAGTATTTGCTTTGAGGATGTTGATAGAGAAGTACAGAGAAGGCCAAATGGAGCTGCATTGTGTTTTAGTAGACTTGGAGAAAGCGTATGACAGGATGCCCAGAGAGAGAACTGTGGTATTGTATGAGGAAGTCTGGAGTGGCAGAGAAGTATGTATGAGGACTGTAAGACAGTGATGAGGTGTGCTGTAGGTGTAACAGAGGAGTTCAAGGTGGAGGTGGGACTGCATCAGGGATCAACTCTGAGCCCCTTCTTGTTTGTTATGATGATGGACAGGCTGACAAACGAGGTTAGACAGGAATTTCCATGGACTATGATGTTTGCAGATGACATTGTGATCTGCAGTGAGAGCAGGGAACAGGTGTAGGAGAAGCGAGAGACGTGGAGATTTGTCCTGGAAAAGAGGAATGAAGGTTAGCCACAGTTAGACAGAGTACATGTGTGTGAATGACAGGGACCTAAGTGGAAGAGTGAGGTTACAGGGAAAAGAGATAAAGAAGGTGGAGGATTTTAAGTACTTAGGGTCAACAGTCCTGAGCAATGGAGAGTGTGGAAAAGAGGTGAAGTTTCAGCTAAAATGAAAGGAAAGGTGTACAAAACTGTGGTGAGACCAGCGATGTTGTTTGGTCTAGAGACAGTGTCACTGAGGAAAAGACAGGAGGCAGAGCAGGAGGTAGCAGAGATGAAGATGCTGAGGTTCTCTCTGGGAGTGACCAGGAAGGATAGGATCACGAATGAGTACATCAGAGGGACAGCACATGTTAGAGGTTTTGGAAATAAAATCAGACAGGCGAGACTGAGATGGTTTGGACATGTCCAGAGGAGAGATAGTGAATATATTGGTAGAAGGATGCTGAGTTTTGAACTGCCAGGTAGGAGGCCTAGAGGAAGACCAAAGAGGAGATTTATGGATGTAGTGAAAGAGGACATGAAGGTAGTTGGTGTGAGAGAAGAGAATGTAGAAGACAGGGTTAGATGGAGGCAACTGATTTGCTGTGGCGACCCCTGATGGGAAAAGCCGAAAGGAAAAGAAGAAGAAGCTCATATATAACCAACTGAGGCTATGAAACAAATAAAGGGAAGAGAAAAAGACAAAATACAAACATTGCCAAGGGAGACTTCACAAAAATGATTCAAGAGGAAAAAAAAAAAAAATTGACGCTGGAGCAAAAGAAAAAAGTGTGCCACGTGAAATTTTGAGGCCAGTATATCCTTTCAGTATTCTTTCAGTGCGCATGTGCGAACAGGCTGCAGCTTTCCTCTGCTCTGAGCGAGTTTTTTTTATGCTTAATTTAGCATTTTCCTATGTTTATGTGTGTTATTTTAACTTAACTTTAAGATAATGGATAGCACTAGGCTAGTGTACTCCAGGGAAGAGTTCATGTCTATGAGGGTCAAAGGAGACCCAGTAACACGCACCTTATCCCCGATGGAGATATCGCAGCTGCTAAGCGGATCGCGTTGAAAGTGCTAGACTAACGGCTAGAGCCACTAGCCGGAGGTGAGTTAAGCCCTCCATCCCATCCGTCATCATGGGGAACGTGAATTCTCCGCTAAACAAGTTGGACGAACTGACGGCGCTGTGCAGGACTGAATAGCGCTACTGGGAGACCAGCTTGTTTGTGTTCTCCGAGACGTGGCTAACTGCCAATGTGCCTGACGCTTAAGTCAGACTAACCGGCTTCTCCTCCATACAAGTGGACCGGGACACAAACACCGCCAGTAAGAAGAAAGGAGGTGGATTAATTTTCGGTAGCGGTAGAGCAGATGTCTCGCAGACAGATCGGTGGATCGATTCCCGTTCTCGCCATGATATCACTGGAGTGTGAGCTGACAGTGGGAGGTGTCAGCTCACCTCCCAGCCACTGCCGAGGTGCCCTTGAGCAAGGCACCGTCCCCCCTTCAAGCTGCTCAATTTGGGGCGCGTTTCGGAAGCCGCTGCCCGTCACTCTGCCTCCCAATGTGTGTAGTTTGTTGTGTGTGTATTAACTGCATGCTTACAGGCCCCATTGTGTGCTGTGTTCAGGGGGCCTGTATACTGTTAAAAACTAACACAGAATGTATATACTATGCCTGAGTGACAACGTAATTTCCCCTTCTGGGATTAATCAAGTGTACTTCTTCTTCTAACGGCTGTTAGCATCAGGCCCTACTACCTGGCGCGTGAATTTTCACACGTCATTGTTCTCACCATCTATGTCCCTCCACGTGCGGATCCAGAGACTGCATGTGAGACCATCTGTGCGACCGCCTCTGCTCTTGAGACTGGCAACCGGAGGCACTTGTCATTATCACCGGTGACTTTAATCATGTCATCTTGGACTCATCTCTTCCCACAATAGTAGACTGCCCCACACGTAAGCACAGAACCATTGATCTGTTCCACACTAATGCTGGGAGGCATACACCACCACTCCCCTCCCCCCACTAGGTAAATTGGACCATAACCTAGTGTGCCTACAGCCCACCTACATCCCGCTGGTGAAACGGCTGCCAGCAACAACATGGCATGTCAGGAGGTGGTCCCCGGAAGCGGAGAAAAGGCTGAGGGACTGCTTCCAGACCACCGACTGCAATGTTGTGAGCTCATATGGGGAGGACGTTGAGGGGGCAGCTCAGTGTTTTACAGATTACATGAACTTCTGTCTGGAGACTGTGGCCCCTGTCAGGACAGTCAGGTGCTACCCCAACAACAGACCATGGGTAACCAAGGAAGTCAAGGCTCTCCTGAACATGAAGAAGCAGGCGTTCAGGAGCAGGAACAAGGAGGAGATGAGGAAGGCCCAGCAGGAAGTGATACTCTGCCTGAGAGAGGCCAAGGAGGCGTACGGGAGGAAGCTAGAGAACCAGCTGGGGTGCAACCAGGTGCGGGAGGTCTGGAATGGCCTCCAGGCCTCTTCTGGCCCTGTGGACCGCTCCACTGATGCGTTCTCCTCCTGTGCTTCCTCTCCTTCCACCCCTGCCACTCCTCCTGAGCCCACTCCAAGAGTCTTGAAGCTCATCGGCCCCACCTCAACCACTGGACTGCCAACCTCGCCACGACATCCTGCTCCCACCACGACCGAGACCATCATCACTGCAGACCTGGTGACGACAATGCTGCAGAGGCTCCATCCTTATAAGGCGGCTGGACCGGATCAGATCTCCCCAAGACTCCTCCGAGCCTGTGCTTCGGAACTAGGGGACCCCCTGCAGCGATTATTCAACCTTAGTCTGTGGCTGGGGAGGGTGGAAGACCTCCTGTATTGTCCCTGTACCCAAGAAAGGACGCCCTACTGAGCTCAACGACCACGGACCGGTCCTTCTTACCTCCCACGTAATGAAGACCCTAGAGCAGTGGTTCTTAACCTTTTTGGAGGTACCGAACCCTGCCGGTTTCATGTGCTCACTCATAGAACCCTTCTTTATTAAAAAAATGTTTTTTTTCAAATTTAAGACATAAGTGTATGTTTTATTGGTGTATTTAATGAATTGTGCACTAATGTCACCTTTTTCAAAGAACAAAACCAAGACAGTGCATGAACTCACATGAAATTACCTACCTGCAAATCAGTGTGACTTCTGCTGTTGTTATTGAGAGACCAGTTCAGATATGCGTGGCTTCACCTTGGCAAGTGCTACTCTTATGTCATTTTCACAGCAAAGTCTGTTTCTTTTGTTTTCCATGCAGCTTAAGGAAGTGTTCCTTTATTTTTGCCAGTGCGAGACTAGAGTTGCTCAACTTGACATTGCAAATCATGCAGAACGCTGACTCCCATCACGTTCCGTTATACAGAATATGTAAATTCACGTTGCACATATTCGTCCAACTGCTCAACATAGCTACTATGAATTAAAATATTAAGAAAGCAATCAGATGACGTGCCATCATCACAGGCATAAATCGACAACTGAGTGCGCAAAATCCCATGTAGCACAGGTTGGCTAATCTATGTAGCATGATCACCTGCAGCCAGTGATGGTTAAGGGTGGCGTGTCATCACGAATTGACACGATGTGTCAAACGTACACAGTGATTCATGTATGTTCAGCAAAAACACCCAACACATCGTTGTCTTGACCTCCGTCTCCGCCGAACCCCTGAGACCAACTCACCAAACCTCTCAGGTTCAATCGAATCCAGGTTAAGAACCACTGCCCTAGAGTGACTGGTCCTGGAGCTCATGCGCCCACAGGTGCAGGGTGCGGTTGACCCTCTCTAGTTTGTCTATCAGGCGCAGGTGTGGGTGGACGACATTGTCTTGTACCTCCTCCACTGTGTGCTTTCCTACCTGGACGTCGGGGGCTGTGCTGTAAGGGTGCTCTTCTTTGACTTTTTGAGCGCCTTCAACACCATCCAGCCCCGGTTCCTGCAGGATAAAATGACCTCCATGGCTGTGAACCCCTACCGCATCAGCTGGATCACGGAATACCTAACAGACAGACCCCAGTACATCCGTATAGGGGACTATCCTACAAATTTTGCAGGTTTTCATGGTTTGATTGAACCCATGACAGAGAAAGTTTCTTGGTTTTAATAATTTACAAAACTTTCTTAATTATCTGATCACATGCAGACACTGAATCATGTCTCCATTTCAGAAAAAAATAAAGCATTTGGCCTGAAAAGTCATTAAGGCAAGGGCTCATGCTTCAGCCAGGACATGATTAGGTGGAGTGCCAAAGACAGCAGATGAAGAATTTGGGACCATGACCATATCATAAGACTGGTTTATAGTTCCATCAGTGAGATGCGGTCAGAGCCAATAAAGCCTTCTCTGCAGGCCTACAGATTTACAGAATCAAAAAATTACACGTATTCAGTATGTGTAAGTATGATGTTTATTTTAGTAAGTTTGTTCCCATCATTCTATTGAAATCATTACAGCTCACTGCTATTTTCTCCCCTAGTTTTACTCATATAAATATTCACCCAATCAGATGTGTCACTTGCACTGAGAGTAAATTCCCTCTTCTTGACCTGTGACAGGCTCAAGTGTACAAATTACAATTATAGAAATCAGATGAATGGATTAAATAGCATTATTATATTGTATCATATATTCTTCATCCAGATGTATATTTCCAGTCTTTGAATGAAAATTTCTCCATGAAACCACCTGTTTAAAATACATGGTACACTATTAAGCTGTTATTAAGCTATACAGGTGTATATTAACATATGTTCACACTGACTTCTCCATTCAGCCATGGTGGCTGTTGTTTGTGTTTGACCTAGTTCTTATCTACAATTGTAACAAGGGTCAATATGGTTTATCCCCAGTCAGCTAAAGCACTGTGGGGATTTGGGCTCCACTGCCTCTCTGATATCTTCACCACTGGGGCCTAACATCAGCTGCCAGAGTCCACAAAAAAGAATAATTACATTTTTATGGATGACTTCCGTGCAGAGTGAAGAGGCTCCCACAGTAACAATGCTATGCAGGTATGAGGTTTAAATCCCTATCCTGCTGAAATCAGCATACCTTACTGTTGGCATTTTTCTTCAAGCAGATTCCTGACAGTGAAAAATGTTCATTTTCTTAAGCACAGACTGAGGCCCTGAGTGTGTGTGTGTGTGTGTGTGTGTGTGTGTGTGTGTGTGTGTGTGTGTGTGTGTGTGAGAGAGAGAGAGAGAGAGAGAGAGAGAGAGAGAGAGAGAGAGAGAGGAAGGTGGAGGCAGTGAGCAGCAGATAAAGAGCACTGGAGTACATGCATGAGTGCAATAAAAGTTTCTGTGGTATAAAACCCTGCCACGACCACTTAGTCCTACCACGGCGAATTAGACCACATATGAGAACCTTGCTCATGTTATCTTTAATGGATGGCAGGAGATGACTGGATGGATACTGCACAATGTGTTTGGGGGCTAATCTGCCCTTAGCAGCTGGCCCTGTGAACCTCATGTAAGACTGATAGAAACATTAGGTGTGCATGTGTGCTTTGACCTGCACACTCGCAAACACACTGATACGGTAGCACCTTTTCCACTACTAGCTGGGTTTTAACAGATAGAAAGAAAGGGGCAAACCCACCTGCAACGACTCTTCAGCCACTCGATTGGAAAAAGTCTTTAGATTTATAGCTGAAAGGGTCTTAGCGGTCTTTTATGCATTCCTTCACCATCTATCTCCTCTTCTTCTTTTCCTATTCATTGTACATTTTGATGATAATGCTGACATATTCTAAAAAACCTCATTCTGATGTTCTGGGTCTATATTA
This sequence comes from Antennarius maculatus, assembly GCA_013358685.1. Lineage (NCBI taxonomy): Eukaryota > Metazoa > Chordata > Actinopteri > Lophiiformes > Antennariidae > Antennarius > Antennarius maculatus. The sequence goes on along the minus strand of CM023609.1, from coordinate 7,498,979 downwards.
CTATCCTGATTTAACTCCCTTCATCAGATGCTTTTGACCCTCTGCAAGACTGAAGATAGAAAGAAGAAAGGTTCTTCTGGGAAATGTTTAAATAATGGATACTTGAAAAAATAAGAATGAGACACTGAGCTTTAAGGAGGAGACATATTGTTGGATGATAGACAACTATCTTATTCAGCAGCTCTGTGCAATTTCCTTCTATAGCAATATTCATCTGTTTGATGGGCAGAATGATGCTTAGGATTCTTCTTCCTCTTTTTCTTTTCCTTTCAGCTTTTCCCTTCAGGGGTCGCCACAGTGAATCAGTTGCCTGAAATCTAACTCTTGTTTTCTCTATCTTCTCTCACACCAACTACCTTCATGTCCTCTTTCACGACTTCCTTAAACCTCCTCTTTGGTCTTCTTCTATGTCTCCTGCCTGGCAGTTCAAAACTCAGCATCCTTCTACCAATATATTCACTATCTCTCCTCTGGACATGTCCAAACCATCTCAGTCTGGCCTGTCTGATTTTATTTCCAAAACCTCTCACATGCGTTGTCCCTCCGATGTACTCATTCCTGATCCTATCCACCCTGGTCACTCCCAAAGAGAACCTCATCATCTTCATCTCTGCTACCTCCAGCAACATTATTGTGTTATGTTGTATCCTCCAGGATTGTGATTCAATAATGAAGCTTATAGCAACAATTACTCAGGTGTTAGATTATCCATATAACTTTTATAGTAACTGGTTTAAACTGTGCTTCAAAATGCATAAAACACATTGTATATTCACAACCAAAACTCTGTATCTGGTAGAAATATGCCAACATATTCAATCTGACAAATTTATACAGCTATGAGAGTCCCTGGTTCTGTTCAATAAATTAAACTTACTCATTGACGGAAAAGGTGCCTGTGCACAGCTTCATTTCACTCTCACAAACATCCATAAATACATTTTAGAATGACTTTAAATGTATTTAGCATATGAGGAGTTATACCGACTCAATGACTCCTTCGACTTGTCAATGAGAAAAAGAGCCAAGGAAAAAAAGTGCCACATTTAACTAATTGTGTTTCATTTGTGAGACTTTATGACTTTCATTAAGCTCAACAATTATGCATGAGTATTCATAGCATGTCTAACTCTCATCCATCAAATGGGCATTTACATCTCTGTCAATGATTTATTTATAGATTTCACATCTTAACGGACTTAACGAAGTGCTTAACTAAACAGAAAGCAGTACTGTAGTTTATAAATGGGTAGTATACAGTTTTTTTGTATTTCTGTATTGAGTAGAATGCAACAGATATCTCTGGTTTAAGGTCCCCATTGTCCATCACTATGGACCCCAGATGCATAAAGCTCTTGACAGGCTCCACAGTGTCATCACCAAGCTGCAGGGGAGGTGGATCCAGTCCGTCACCAACATGCATGAATTTGGTTTTGGTCCAGCTCACTTGAAGACAAAGCTTCTCTGCCTCTCCTCTGTATATTACCAGGGCGTCTCTCAGCAGGTTGTAGGATGTGCTGAGTAGGATGGTGTCGTCAGCATACTCCAGGTCAGTCAGGTGGCAGTTTCCGAGGGACACCCCAGGGACTCGCTCACAGACCCTGGACATCAGATGGTCAATGATATATTTAAAAAGGTCAAGAGCAGCCACAAAGCCCTGGCGAACGCCATTGGAGATGGGGAACCAGTCGGAGTCTGTACCATTGATACTGACACAGCTCTCCGCGTTGCTGTAGAGCAGCTTGAGCAGGGCAACAATCTTAGGTGGTGCTCCAAGGGTCTGTAGAATTCTCCAGAGTAAGGCATGGCAGACAGTATCAAAAGCAGACTTCAAATCAATGAACCCGATGTATAGCTGGTGATCTTTGCGGAATTCATGGGTCTTCTCTATGAGCAGGCGAACGGCAGAGATGTGGTCTGTGGTTGAGTGGTTAGGCATGAAGCCAGCCTGCTGGAGACGGCGGTGATTTCTGATGGCTGGTAGAGATCCTGGTGAAGAGCTTGCCGGGGATGGAGAGAAGTGTGATGCCTCTGTGGTTGCTGCAGACTAGCCTGTCACCATTATGTTTCCAGAAGGGTAGGATGACTCCTCTGGTCCAGTCACTGGGAAGTCTCTCTGTCTCCCACACATGGTTGTAGGTGTGGGTGAGCCACTCAACAAGACTGTCACCACCAGATTTTAGCATCTCAGCCATTACTGCGCAGATGCCTAGGGCTTTCCTGTTGTTGAGTTTTTTTCAGAGCAGTTCTGACTTCCTCGGGTGTGATGGGATCTGTACTGCAGGTGTTGCTAGGAACTGTGGTGTTTGAAGCCGCGATGATGGTGGGATCAGTTGGGGTGGAACTGTGCTGCAAAAGGAGGCTGAAGTGCTCTTTCCAGCGTGTGAGGCATTCTCCTTCTGTTGCTATGATGTTGCCATCAGAGTCTTTAGCCAGGGCTGTCTTGATGCGTGGGCCATTGCGAGCTTGGCGCAGCAGAGTGAAGACACGGCTCATGTTGTTGACCGCGGACTCGAGGTGTTCAGCTTGTGCTTGTCAGAACTTTTCTCTGTCTTCAGCTATGGCCACGTTGCTCTGGTGGTTTAGTCGCCGGTATTCAGTCAGGTCGCCTTGGAGCCTGGCTTGGTGCCACCGATCGATGATGTGGAGTGTCCTCTCCGATATCCAAGGCTTTTTGGGGGAGGATCGAGAGCATCCAAGGACATTATGAGCTGACTGGATGACACTATCCTTGAGGGTCTGCCAGTCCGTCACTTTGTCAGTGGTCAGGGAATCGAAAGTGCGGCGGATGGAGCAACTGAACTCAGTGGCATTGTTTTGATCACTGAGTAGGGAGGAGTCCAGGCGAGGTTGAGTCTTGGTGCGCTGGTTAGCTCACAGCTTTAACTTAAGCTGGGCCACCAGCAGGCGGTGGTCAGTGTTGCCAAGCTGACAAACGACTTCCAGCATCGGGAGATGAGGATGTGTTTTCCTGGTTCTGCCATCTGGGCTGTACCATGTCCAGTGATGGATTAGTTTCCGGGGAAACCAGGTGTCAGCGACACAGGTTGTTGTGGTGGCAGAGAAGGAGAAGGCGGTGACCTTGTTGTTTGTAAGCCTGTCAGCAAAAGTTGTGCCGACAGGTGAGCCTGTGTACCGATCTCAGTTGGAGAGAGTGGCACTTGCATCAATGAGAATAATGGTGATGTCATGTGATGAGGTTTGGCCAACAGCCTGATGGAGTTGGTCAAAGAAGGCATCCTTCACATCAGGGTGATGTTATAACAGTTGAGCTCTCGGGACAGCAGAGTGGCAGCTCCGGGCGAAGGAGCTCCTTTTTCCAATTTTCATTCGTCTGTGCCTCATTCCGCACAGAAGTCACTTTTCAAAAGAAAACATTTTTACACTGATAATCAAAAAAAAAGGAAAAATTCAAACGTTCTGTGCCACACGATATCAAACGGCTCGCGGCCCGGTATCGGGCCGCCACCCGGTGGTCGGGGTCCGCTGTTGTACAGTAAATATGAGGTGGCTGATTGACTTTGCAATAGTTCTATCGCCACCTTAACGCTGTTGTCACCCACATTAATGTGCCCTCGCCTACATCAAATTCAGTGAGATGAAACGTACTGTAAGTAACAGACTTTACCGCAGCTAACAGAAAGAAGGCGGACGCCACAAGAACGGGTGGCGGTCCAGCACCCCCACCTCTAACGGAGGCAGAGGAGCTGGTCCTGAGCCAAAATGTGGGAAGGCTAGCCGCTGAGGGGATCCCCAGAGGGACGTCATCATGTGGCCCCACCTTCCAAGACACAAGTAACGTCAGATGGCCCGGGATACATACAGTCATGGGGAAAATATCACACCACATTGTTTCCTCAATGTGCTGTTAATGATATTGTATTAATGGTACATTTGTATGGAAAAATATAATAACAAAAATAGCTCATGAGAATACGTTGATCCCTTTGTAATTGTAATCTTACATTACACACTAACACTAGTCGTCCCCATGCATATACCAATGTTATGTAACAGCTGACATCTAGCTGTTTTCCATTGTTACCACGATTATCACCACAGTTGCTTAAGTTCTTGCAGCAATAGCTGTGGCACTGTACTCCCCACAGCAGCTTTTAAGCAAGGTGCGTTTTCCTCCTGGTTGTGTCACATGCTACACACAGGGTTTACTTAACTGATGAGCAAGAGAAAGACATTAACAAGACATTGAAGGACACAAGGGTGGTCTAATGATGCAGTCCATGACTGTACTGCCTTTATCTGTATCCTAGTCATATAAATATTAGTTTGTCTTTCATATCCCCATTTCCTGTAGTCCTAACTGATGCTGGTGGTGCAAAGTCTGCCGCCTTCACAGAGGGGGATTCAGGAAGGCCTTTGGAGGTAACATGTTGTGTTACTGAGAGTCCTCTTCCCATTTTCTAAAAGTCTAATGATATTTGGAGTGTGACATTTAGCTGCCACTGAAGTATTAACACTTTCTCCTTTTGAACAGAGGATGGCTGGCAAACACCAGGAGGGTCCCTCGACGTCCACCGCAATGATCGATACAGTTGAGAAAGATGTCCACTAAACATCAGCAGGTCATTCTGTAGAATTCATATGTAACTCCATCTTTTCCTGTTTTGATCTATCCACAGCTACCGGTGAAGGAGCTGTACCGGATTTACCTTATGAAAGAAATTAAAAAAACATCTGGAAGCAGAAATTCTGCAGCACCAGTAAGAGGTGGGTGATGGCCACAGGTGAATCATGTTAACTTTTGGCAAGACACAAGAAGTAACATTTGCATTTGTATTTGTAGGAAATAAAGAAGACCAAATGAAATGTGACTTGTGCTTTTATTTTTTACTATGGTGGTAGTGATGGTGATTTAATATGAAAAAAAATTCTCACAAATGTCACGCACCACTCAGCCCTCCTGGACAGCAGGCAGGTGGATGGGGTCGTCATCGGGGTCATCAATTTGTGGGGCACGGTGTTGTTCTCCTCTAATAGTGGCAATATTATGAAGAACAACGCATGCCACAATTACATCACAGGCCCTCTCAGGGTTTACCCTGAGGTGACATAGGCACTGGAAACATGCTTTCAGCAGGCCTATGGTCATCTCCACCCGGGCTCTCGTCCTTCAGTGAGCCCGGTTGAAGTTCTGCCTGGGACCTGGTTCAGGGTCAGGGTAAGAGGTCAGCAACCGTGGTTGGCATGGGTACGCCCTGTCCCCCAGCAGAACGCCATCAAACTCTCCTGTAAAGTGGATTCAGTACAGTGGATTAAAGGACAGACACAGGTGAAATATTAATGCGGATCTTCAGGTTACCTACCACGTTGCATTCTGCCACTCAGATAAGACTCACAGTATGTCCGTGAGTCATGGACTGGCCCAGGCCACTTCGCAACCACATTAGTGATGTGGGATTCCACAACACATATGATCTTGACAGTGCAGACAACGACAGACGTTAGTTTAGCTATGATGCACTCTATAACAGTTTGAGACTGTAGTGAATGTACACATGCCTGCACATTTATGCTATGAGCAGACTTCCTATTCACACAATCACCGTCATTCTGTGAGGGGGGCCTTAATGGGAATGTGGGTTCCGTCCATACATCCATAATAACATTGGGAAATTCTACAAACAAGTGGAAGTATTTTACCCAGGGCTTTGAACCGGTTCATGGAACGAAAACAAAAACCAGAAACTTTTGGTATTTTGGTAGGAACGAAAATGAAACCCAAAACGTCATATTTTTTAATGTTCCGGAACAGAATCGGAACAGAAATTAATTGTAAACCTGTTAATATCGGGGGTTTTTTCGTTCTTGAAAAAAATATTTGACCTCATGTTTCACTTCCTGTCATTCACTGGACGCGGGATGAGAGCAGAGAGAAGTAGCGGCTATCAGCAACAGTTAGGAAAAGGGCAGTCTCCCAGTCACAATTTAATCATAACAGGTAAACACTGCACTATGTCAAAATTAAAAATGTATGATTTAGACATTAACTCATTAGCTGCAGTCATTTTCAGTGCAGTGTGTTCCCGGACTGCCAGCGCTTTGTAGCAATGTTGAGCTATGGGAGAAGCACAATGAAGATCTGTTGTTCAGCAATAAATGACATGGTGGAAGTTATTCTTGTCTTATTTCATGTAGTGTCTAAGTAGGACGCATAAGCCTTAACTACAGTGATACAACTGTCATAAAGCAGAGGTATAGTGCTGTGGTAGGGTTTACTGTAGGGTAGGGATATATCTATAATTATAGTATATAAACTAATTGCTTTAGTTGCCAATTTAAAAGTCCTTAAGTTACTGCATTTTGCGCACCATTCGGCGCATTGTATAAAGAGGCGCAGTCTAAATAACGGAGTTTATTTCTGTACTTTTACACACGGCGCACATTATTGTTCGGTGCATGGTTGCTAACAGAAGCAAAAAGGTGACTGTGGTTGAATTGTGTTGTACTACGTATTTAAATTTAAAAAAATACACCGACATTATTTTTTAAATATGCTTTTATTTCTTTATTTTTTGATAAACCTGTGCTAAATCCTTCGAAGTCCTCATCTTCAGTCTGCATTGAATAGCTCGGCAATTTCACTATCGCTGACCGTCACGTTCCCGGGTGGCTGTCCGGTAATGATGCCGACTTTTGGGAAACATCGGACAAAAGTCAAAGCAGACACGTTAGTCCAAGAACCACAATCCACGCACATATTGTGGTGGTGTAACTCTCTCGGCACTGCCTCTAGTCCTGGTAAACGTGTGTCCACGTCTCTCATCCATCGCTCCACGACGCACGCAGCTTAACTTTAAAGGCTCTGTTTACACCAGTGTCCAGCGGTTGGAGTTCTTTCGTTGACCCTCCCAGGATGATGGCAAGCTCCGAATTCAGCCGCTTGACGTGTTTTTGACAGAAGCGGTGGTATGGGCGTGCATGGACTCACAGTTCAAGAGAGATGGCAAAGCGTGAAAAAAGCCACCCGGTCTCTTTACATGAACCGGAACAACCGGAACTGATAGCCTGGAGTTTACATGTTGCGTCCTCAGCGTGTCTCTTCGCTGACGCCATTGTCGGGGGTCTTTAGCCAAACAAATGTGGTTATGCAGCATACCTGCGGTACAGTACCAGCATATACCATATACCGGTACCTACCGAATGTGTGTCATGTTCTCTAATTGGTCTATCGCTGCCGGCGTACGTAGTGACGTAATACGTCCTATGTCTGTGGACAATGGCCGATCTGACGGATCGTTGACTAAAGTCACACAAAAACATTTTTACAGATTTTGGAACTTTGTGTACACATAGGACACTTAATGTTAAAAGGCATAGCGTTGATTTTTGAGAAATTTTAAGGCTTTTAAACGCGTCTTATGGCACCTACATATTTATATTTACAAAGTACGTAATTAACCGGTTCAGGAACTCTATTTTTTTGTTCTAACCGGTTCAGGAACGTCAGTTTGTGGGTGGAACGCAAAACCGGAAACGTTATAATTTTGTTTCTGTTCGGAACAAACCGATTGGCAAAAAATTATGGTTCAAAGCCCTGATTTTACCAAGCCTAATGTTGAAGCATAGTGTTATTGCGAAAATACAGTAATCCTTCACGTATTTGCGTTTCAAGATGAGTGGCTGCACTACATCGCTGATTTTTATTAGACAGTCACATGATACCGCACGCGCATGCTACTGGCTGACAGTACCCGTGCGTGTCTTGCGTTCCAAGACTCGCGGTTCCTCGTGCAAGTTTACTTAATACAAGTGCTTTAAACAGTCGATAAGAGTTTGGGACACGGTAATACAGATATAAGGTTAAATATCAGTATAGGGAGGGTTCATAAACGTTTAAATTACTGTAAATAATAAATAGTTCGTCACTATTTCACGGAATGTCATTCTTCACAGGTGGTCCCGGAACGTGGGAGGGATTACAGTATACTTTAGAATTAATTAATATAATTCACCATGCAATCCTGTAGAACGCCTCCTTGATGGCCCTGATGGGTTTATCTCCAGGGAACCGAACGAAGCGGAGTAAAAGCCGTTACAGGGTAAGGGTAACTTTCCTGACCGCCCTGCACACAGTCGCCTTACTCAGGTGGTACGCATCTCCCACATTGTACAGGAAAGTCCCCGTTGCGTAAAAACGCAGCGCGGTACACAGCACCTGTTTGGACGTGAGAGCCCGACTCCGATTCGTTCTGCTGCAGATGTAGGGACGGATCAGGTCGTGGATACATTCAATTTTCTCGGACATGAAGTGGTACCTCTCATAAAGATAATTATTAGGGAATGACATCTAAACTTCTTCTTTTCCTTTCGGCTTTTCCCTTCAGGGGTCGCCACAGCGAATCAATTGCCTCCATCTAGCCCTGTCTTCTGCATCCTCTTCTCTCACACCAACTACCTTCATGTCCTCTTTCACTACATCCATAAACCTCCTCTTTGGTCTTCCTCTAGGCCTCCTGCCTGGCAGTTCAAAACTCAGCATCCTTCTGCCAATATATTCACTATCTCTCCTCTGGACATGTCCAAACCATCTCAGTCTGGCCTCTCTGACTTTATCTCCAAAACCTCTAACATGTGCTGTCCCTTTGATGTACTCATTCCTGATCCTATCTATCCTGGTCACTCCCAAAGAGAACCTCAGCATCTTCATCTCTGCTACCTCCTCCTGTCTTTTCCTCAGTGACACTGTCTCTAGACCAAACAACATCGCTGGTCTCACCGCAGTTTTGTACACCTTTCCTTTCATTTTAGCTGAAACTCTTCTATCACACATCACACCTGACACTTTTCACCACCCGTTCCATCCTGCCTGTACACGCTTCTTCACCTCTTTTCCACACTCTCCACTGCTCTGGACTGTTGACCCTAAGTATTTAAAATCCTCCACCTTCTTGATTTCTTCTCCCCGTAACCTCACTCTTCCACTTGGGTCCCTGTCATTCACACACATGCACTCTGTCTTACTGCAGCTAACCTTCATCCCTCTCCTTTCCAGGACAAACCTCCACCTCTCTAGCTTCTCCTCCACCTCTTCCCTACTCTCACTGCAGATCACAATGTCATCTGCAAACATCATAGTCCATGGAGATTCCTGTCTAACCTCGTCTGTCAGCCTGTCCATCACCATAGCGAACAAGAAGGGGCTCAGAGCTGATCCCTGATGCAGTCCTACCTCCACCTTGAACTCATCTGTCACACCTACAGCACACCTCACCACTGTCTTACAGTCCTCATACATGTCCTGCACCGCTCTAACATACTTCTCTGCCACTCCAGACTTCCTCATACAATACCACAGTTCCTCTCTGGGTACCCTGTCATAAGCTTTCTCCAGCTCCCCCGTTGACCTTCTCTGTACTTCTCTATCAACATCCTCAAAGCAAATACTGCATCTGTAGTACTCTTTTTTGGCATGAAACCATACTGCTGCTCGCAAATTGTTCACTTCTGCCCTTAGTCTAGCTTCCACTACTCTTTCCCATAACTTCATTGTATGGCTCATCAGCTTTATTCCTCTGTAGTTGCCACAACTCTGCACATCTCCCTTGTTCTTAAAAATGGGCACCAGCACACTTCTCCTCCACTCCTCAGGGATCTTCTCACTAAGATCCTGTTGAACAACCCAGTCAGAAACTCTACTGCCACCTCTCCTAGACACTTCCAAACCTCTGCAGGTTTGGAAGTGTCAGGACCAACTACCTTTCCACTCTTCATCCTCTTCAGTCCCCTCCTCACTTCATCCTGACTAATCTTTGCTACATCCTGGTCCACAACAGTCACCTCTTCTTGTCTTTGTTCTCTCTCATTTTCCACGTTCATCAACTCTTCAAAGTACTTTTTCCATCTTCCCATCACACTACTGGCACTTGTCAATAGACTTCCATCCCTATCCTTAATCACCCTAACCTGCTGCACGACCTTCCCATCTCTGTCTCTCTGTCTTGCCAGCCGGTATAGATCAGTCTCTCCCTCCTTACTGTCCAACCTAGCATACAAGTCATCATAAGCTTCTTGTTTTGCCTTTGCTGCCTCTACCTTCACCTTACGCTGTATTTCCCTCTACTCCTGTCTACCGTCCTCAGTCCTCTCAGAGTCCCACTTCTTCTTAGCTAATCTCTTTCTCTGTATACACCACCACCAAGTCTCCTTATCTACTTTCCTTCTAGATGACACACCAAATACTCTCCTACCTGTCTCCCTGATCACATTAGCTGTAGTTGTCCAGTCATCTGGAAGCACCTGCTGACCACCCAGAGCCTGTCTTAACTCCTTCCTAAAAGTCATGCAACACTCTTCCTTTTTTAGCTTCCACCATGTCGTCTTCTGCTCTGCCTTTGCCCTCTTCATCTTCCTCACCACCAGAGTCATCCTACACACCACCATCCTATGCTGTTTGGCTACACTCTCGCCTACCACTAATTTGCAGTCACTGATCTCCTTCAGGTTACACCATCTACACAAGATGTAGTCTACCTGTGTGCTCCTACCACCACTCTTATAGGTCACCCTACGTTCCTGCCTCTTCTGGAAGAAAGTTTTCACTACAGCCATTCTCATCCTTTTTGCAAAGTCAAAGCCATCTGTCCTTCTGTATTCCTCTCCTGGATACCAAACCTGCCACCACTTCCTCATCACCTCTGTTACCTGCACCAACATATCCATTGAAGTCTGCACCAATGACAACTCTCTCACTTCTAGGCATGCTCTGCATCACTTCATCAAAATCCAACCAGAATTTCTCCTTCTCCTCCAGCTCACATCCTACCTGTGGAGCATACCCACTAACAACATTGAACATCACACCTTCGATTTCCAGCTTCAGACTCATCACTCTATCCGACACTCTTTTTATCTCCAGGACATTCCTAACAAACCCCTCCTTCAAGATAACTCCTACTCCATTTCTTTTCCCATCTACACCATGATAGAACAAGTTGAACCCTGCTCCTAAACTTCTAGCCTTGCTACCTTTCCACTTGGTCTCCTGGACACACAGTATGTCTACCTTCCTCCTCTGCATCATGTCAACCAACTCTCTACCTTTTCCTGTCATAGTTCCAACATTCAGCGTCCCTACTCTTACACCTATACTCTTGGCGCTCCTCTTCTCTTTCTTCGTGCGAATGCAATTTCCACCGGCGCCCTGTAGGTCAACAGCGCCAATGGCGGTCGTTGTTAACCCGGGCCTCGACCGATCCAGTATGGAAGTCAAAGGTTTGATTCGCATCTTTGATTTGGCAAAAGTATTAAGCCGGATGCCCTTCCTGACGCAACCCTCTGTATTTATCCGGGCTTGGGACCGGCACAATAAGACACTGGCTTGTGCCCTCTTGCGGCTACATTAGGGAATGACATCTAAACGCGGTCTTAAAATCCTCTCACGCCGAAGATGTAATTCCATGCGCAGAAATGCTGCACCTTCGTGGACGGGATGCTCTTGAAAGGGACACACCATGGTTGCGCACTGGTCCCGTAATAATGCTTTGTCTTCTTACACGTAAGTCAAGAGTCCAACCAAATCTGGGAATGAAACGGCATGATCGGCTTTATAAAGGGGGCAGAGTGGGAGGAGACCCTGCTTTCATGAAGAACACCTGGGGTCCATATCACGAAGCAGGGCTACCAAACCCCGAGTACAACCTGTGGCTCTGGGTTGAGCTACCCTGAACTTGGAAACCCAAGGATTTCAGTTTCACAAACGCTTCTCAGGGTTAGTTTTTGTAACCCAGGGTAAGTTGACCCGCAGTTTTAACAGGCGTGATGCCACTTTAAAAAGCCATCATCAATGGAGCCCTTTGTGAGCAGAAGTATGATTTGTGAGCAGCAGTATGGTTTGTGAGCAGCAGTATGGTTTGTGAGCAGCAGTATGGTTTCATGCCAAAAAAGAGTACTACAGATGCAGTATTTGCTTTGAGGATGTTGATAGAGAGGTACAGAGAAGGCCAGAGGGAGCTGCATTGTGTTTTTGTAGATCTGGAGAAAGCTTATGACAGGGTGCCCAGAGAGGAATTGTGGTATTGTATGAAGAAGTCTGGAGTGGCAGAGAAGTATGTTAGAGCGGTGCAGGACATGTATGAGGACTGTAAGACAGTGGAGAGGTGTGCTGTAGGTGTGACAGGGGAGTTCAAGGTGGAGGTGGGACTGCATCAGGGATCAGCTCTGAGTCCCTTCTTGTTCGCTATGGTGATGGACAGGCTGACAGACGAGGTTAGACAGGAATCTCCATGGACTATGATGTTTGCAGATGATGTTGTGATCTGCACTGAGAGTAGGGAAGAGGTGGAGGAGAAGCTAGAGAGGTGGAGGTCTGTCCTGGAAAGGAGAGGGATGAAGGTTAGCCGCAGTAAGACAGAGTACATGTGTGTGAATGAGAGGGACCCAAGTGGAAGAGTGAGGTTACAAGGAGAAGAGATCAAGAAGGTGGAGGATTTTAAGTACTTAGGGTCAACAGTCCAGAGCAATGGAGAGTGTGGAAAAGAGGTGAAGAAGCGTGTACAGGCAGGATGGAACGGGTGGTGAAAAGTGTCAGGTGTGATGTGTGATAGAAGAGTTTCAGCTAAAATGAAAGGAAAGGTGTAAAAACTGTGGTGAGACCAGCGATGTTGTTTGGTCTAGAGACAGTGTCACTGAGGAAAAGACAGGAGGAGGTAGCAGAGAGGAAGATGCTGAGGTTCTCTTTGGGAGTGACCAGGAAGGATAGGATCAGGAATGAGTACATCAGAGGGACAGCACATGTTAGAGGTTTTGGAGATAAAGTCAGAGAGGCCAGACTGAGATGGTTTGGACATGTCCAGAGGAGAGATAGTGAATATATTGGCAGAAGGATGCTGGGTTTTGAACTGCCAGGCAGGAGGCCTAGAGGAAGACCAAAGAGGAGGTTTATGGATGTAGTGAAAGAGGACATGAAGGTAGTTGGTGTGAGAGAAGAGGATGCAAAGAACAGGGCTAGATGGAGGCAATTGATTCGCTGTGGTGACCCCTGAAGGGAAAAGCCGAAAGGAAAAGATGATCATCAATGGAGCCCAGATTCTACGATTCACCATGACGACGGACGAGACGCTCTCCGAGTTACTTTACGCTGTTGAAGTACAGATTGTAATCTATGCGTATGAAAAGTTTGAGGACATGTTGCGAAAAGAGGAACAGCGTTGCTGCTGCAAAGAAGAGAGAGTTGACTTGAAACTGCTGCTCAAGTTGATACGAACGTCTAAACTTAGTCCGTTGTACTCACGGTAAAATTATGGAGATAAACGGCTTGAATAATAGTTTACTAAATTACTTTATTAGGTGCAATCCAGCGGGGGAGAAGCGCACGTCTGCAGCTGAAAACCAAGTTTAAAAACATCATCCACACAGGTCAGACTTCTGCATCATCTCGTTAGGGATCCTCCTCTTCCTCGTTATAATATAATGACATTGTACAGTAAATATTAAGTGGACATTCAGCTTTCAGTCGTTTTATTGCCAACATAATGCTTTTGTCACACACATAAATGTACTCTCATCTATATCAAGTTCTGTTAAATAAGGAAATGTTTTTAAATGTTTTCATGTTAGGTAATTTAAACAGTAAATCGGCATATGCACGTTACAAAAACAGTTGACAAGAAGAATATTCATACTATTGTGTATACCTATATTGTCTAAGAACTGACATAAAGAACTGACATCTAGTCCTTTTGGATGGTTTCCTTGACACAGTAATAGCTACAACTGCTTCAGTTCTTACATCAATAGCGGTGGCATTGTACTGCTTATAACTGCTCTTAGGCATTCCATGTTTAATTCTCTGTGTCTTTGAGTCACATAACTGATAAAAAGAAAAAGTAATTAACAGGTAAATGAGGAAAAGGAAGGTCAAATATTTTCTGTTACCCATTGTTCCTATTGCTTAACATTCTGGTGCAATACAGTGACATTTAGCCTCCTCTGAAGTATTACAACTTTCTTTTCCTTTTTTAACAGAGCAAGCTGGACAGTCCGTCACATCCAATACACAGTGAGATAGATGCTCAGTGAACACGAGCGCCTCATTCTGTGGAATTCCTATGCAACTGTGTGTTTTGATGTCCTCCTCATGTATTTCCAGCTATTTGTTAAAGACGTTTATTGAATTCACTTTCTACGAAATACAGACAATAGATAAAAAATGGTTTCTTTGGACCTCCAGATTAGGAGGGCAGATTTAAACATACAAATGGTAGAGCACAAGTTAGAGGTGGGTGTTGTTCACAAGTGAATCATGTTGAATATTAGAAAGTTCACCACTGGCACGATCTAAGAAATAACATTGCATTCATAAGTAATAAAGATGACCGAATGAAATGTGTATTGTATGTTTTTATTGCCCGCTGTGGTAATGGTGAGTTAGACAGACTCTGATAGGATTCTGGATGATGGTGTCACTGCTGTGTCACCCTGGATAGCTGGCAGGTGGACAGGGTCATTATCGGGGTGTTCAGTTTGTGGGCTAGGGTGTTGTTCTCCTCTGATAGTGGCAATACTACTATGAAGAACAGAACTGCATCACAGGTCCTCTCAGGAATCATCCTGAGGTGTCATAGACACTGGAAACAGCTTTTCAGCAGGCCTATGGTCATCTCCACCTGGGCTCTCGTCCTGCAGGGAACCCATTTGAAGTTATGTTGGTACGCCCTGTCCCCCAGAAAACAACCATCAGACTCTCCTGTGATGGAAAGTAGATTCATTAGAGTGGATTAAACGATGGAGACAAGTGAATTACTGTACTAATCTTTAGTTGCTGCAATACAGTCTGTTGCTCAGGTGAGACTCATCATACACCCGCGAGTCAGGACTGCTCCGTCTCTACATCAGAACTGAGGGGAGTTCCTCCCCGCCGCTGCTGCTTATGCTTGCTCTGGAGGTTCTGCTGGGTGTTTTTGTCTTTTAAAGCTCTTTGAAATGTCTGCTGATGTGATTAAGCACTATACAAATAAAGGTTAAAATTGTAGTCTGCAGCATCACACATGATCTGGACAGATGTTAGTTTATCTATGATGCAGTCTTTAACATGTTGAAACAGTAGTCAATCTACCTGTACCTGCATATATTTGCTGTGAAATGACTTCCTCTTCACATCATCACCATCATTATGTGAGGGAGCCTTGATGGGAATGTGGGTACCATCTATGGCAGCAAATTAGCATTGGGACAAAAGAAATTAATGCTACTAACCTAAGTCTGATATTGCAGCACAATATCATTAAGAGAACATACTTTCAAATGAATTTATCAGATTTCTACATCATTCACCTGCAGTCCTGTGGAACTCCTCGATGATTCTGACGGTCTTCTCTCCGGGGAAATAGAAAAACTGGGGTAAATGTTTCAAGGCGAGGCGCACTGAGCATCTCCCACATTATATAGGAAAATTACCATTTCCAAATAAAAAATGAAAAGCTGAACGGAGCGCCACACGCAGCGCTGCTGCAGACGTGAGGATGGATCAGGTCGAGTGTGTGTGTGTGTGTGTGTGTGTGTGTGTGTGTTTGATCGGGACGTGAACTGGTATCGATCAGAAAGAGAACTTTCTGGATATGACCGGACATCTGAACACGATACAAAAATATTGAATTCTCTTTGAATTAATGTGGAAACTCCATCAAGGGGCTCCACGTCCAACGGACATGCCATGTTCCTCTCTAAAATACCTCTAAAATACAGAGTTATTTATGAAACCTTACTTTGGTCAAACTCTCCGTCCGACAGAACCAGGAAAAAAAGCCGCACGAGCTGCTGTGAAAGGGGGCGGAGTCAGGAGAAACCCTGGGTTTGTGGAATAAAACCTGCTCCCGACCAGGTTAGGTTCAGAGAGTCTGTTACCACAGTAACAAACCCAGAGGTTCAGTTTACCTTGCTACGTGAAACAGGCCAGGATTACAGCTGTAACTCTGGGTTAAGTTACCTCCCTTTGTGAAAACGAAAACCCTGGTTTTCCCTGATTTCAGAGTTAACTTACCCAGGTTTTCCATGGCTTTGTGAAACGGGCCCAAGATGTCGTCCATTGTATTCTGACAAATGTTCATACTCTTATCCACTTCCAGATATTAGCCTTTAAAGCTAGAGCATAACCATATTTACATTCTTCCTAGGAACACAAGGTTTGTTAACATCATAGATAGTCAAAACAAGAAGTTGACCTTGCCAGTGTTCTCAACATGAATATAATGATCATGTTAACCTATTTCAGCAGACAGTGTTTATACAAGAATTAACCAGTTTGTTGCATACACTTTAACAGTTTCACATGCTATTATATTGTCAAAATATATCAACATGCTCTTTAAGGTCTCAAACTTAATGTTATCAAACTCATGGCTTCCACCTCCAACTCCAGATTTCTCACTTCAACCTCCTTTATTCGCAGAGTTAATCTGAGCTCTGTCATCATGCCAGTTTGGACTGGGGAGGTACGGAGTGGGGCAGGAATACCAGACACAGCACCGAGCTCAGCTCCCTCCGCAGGGACTGGCTCACTGAACGAACCCCTTTCACGTAGCTTTTTATGGAGAAGCTCTTTTAACTCCTGCTTCTTAATGTTTGGTGGCACAGTCACATCAAAAGCATTGGCTATCAGAATTAAATCATTTTTATTGCACTTCTCAAGTTTATCAACTATTGGATTAGTAGCAAAATCCTCCAATTTAAACTCCATATTCGCCACCCCCACAAAAGAAAAAACTGCCAACAAACAAGCAGAGACAACGAGGAAGAAAAACAATCACACTTACCGGACACAACGACGAACGATGAAACAAAGGAGCGGACGAGCCCCAAATCATGTTAGGGGAACCTTTGACATAACATGCATGTGTGCTTATGTTACACTCCGGAAAAAGGGGGGATTAAAATCACCAACGAGCGATGCCGTTTTCTTAATCCAGGTGTTTGTCTTATTAATTTTTCATCCGTCCATCTGCTCGCCAACTCCTTCGTCTCCTTCGCTCTCTTTCTTTTTCTTTTTTTTCACACAAAACTCTGCGAAACTCTCCTGTCTGGTCGCAGACCAAACCAATCCATTTTTGTATGTACAGATCCAGACATTCTTAATCTAAACAGACATTGTAGCATCTAACAGGTTGTCATATTGCAATAAACAAAACTGGAATGAATAATAATCAAAATAACCATTTTGTTTTCAAATAACAAATAAAAACAATGAAATAAACAACAATCGTCCTAACCATGTTCTTACACCGTGATAAATCCAAAATCAGTTGAAGTAATAAACATTTCTACCATGTTTGTTCAGTTCTCCTTACACAAACTATGACCATATCATCAATTAAACAGTTCAATATTCCTAATGTACATCAATAAACACATATGCACATGTATGCTTTACCATTTACCATTTGTACCATAACAGCATTTCTAAAATCTTGGACTATTACTATCTGTTTTGCTTTTCCTTAACCCAATTCCTATCTCTTCTTTATCTAAATTCTGCTTTGTCTAACCTATTTTGCCTGACCGTGTTGTGATATTTACTTTAGCATTTCTAAAGGTATTCAGGTTCTTATCTATTACACCCTATTATCATCTATTAGACACTATTACCTACTCACAGTTACAAACTCCCCAACAAAATTAGATGTCGTCCCGACATCAATCCACATTCATTAATTAATGTGTTACAATTAATGCATTGGTTTGTGATCAATCTCTATCTGTATTACAGTCGGAATCTATTTCTTAAACCTAATATCCAGGCATAATCAAAGGTTGGTACATTTGGAATGGATTTGCCCATATTGTTACTGGATAAATTTGTCCATATAGTCTCGGTTGGTACTGACAAAACATTTCATTTGCTTTAGCTTCTTCGTAACAAGATGGAGTTCCAAGCTGGTCATATGTGAATATTTTTGGGGCCCTTCTTTCCCTTCTAGTTCGTTCCTGTGGTCCCTCCTCATCAACGCTTTCGCTTATTGTTGAGTGTGGAGAGGTTACCATTTCTATCTCGTCTGGTCTCTCACTACCACTATCATTGACATTCTCCCTTATCTGCAAATTATCTCGATTTAGGGGCTCATTCATCTCCTGCGTTCCCTCAAATTCTAACTCCAGGTCTGTCACCCGTGTTTTAGACTCATGGTTTTCTGGAATGTCAACATGCTCAATGTCTGTTCCTACACCAGAAAAATCATTTGGTCCTATGTGAGGATGTTTTACAGGTGCAAGGAAAAATTCAAATTCTTCCTCCTCATCTTCTTCTACTGTATCTGCCTCTACTGTCGGAACTGCTGATGGTTTCGTCTTTCTTTTTGAATTTGTCTGGATATCTACTTCTAAAGGTAGGTAATCACACGGTAACAACAGATTTTGATGTAGGACTCTCAATCGTCCCCTTCCCTGCTCAGGTTTAACCTCATATACCAGGATTTCTTCACCCATCTGTCGAACTACAACATGCACAATATCTTCCCAATGGTTGCGAAGTTTTCCAGTTCCACCTCTGGGTGTTAGGTTCCTGACCAGAACACGATCTCCAGGATACAGGATAGAACTTCGTACTTTCCCATCATAATTTCTCTTGCTCTTTTCTGTGGCCTTTCTCATATTTTCTTGTACTATGTCATAAGCTTGTTGCATTTCCTGTTTCCATTTCTCAACATATGACTTGTGATCTGTGTCATCTCTTCCTGAAGAATGTCCAAACATAATGTCAATTGGTAATCGTGGTGACCTCCCAAATAGTAGGTAGAAAGGTGAGAATCCTGTCACTTCGGATCTTGTGCAATTGTATGCATGTATGAGCTTATTCAGGGATGACTTCCAATTTGACTTCTCTTTTTCAGTTAGTGTCTTTAGCATTTGTAGGAGCGTTCGGTTGAATCGTTCTACCTGCCCATTACCCTGTGGGTGTTAAGGGGTTGTTCGTGATCCTGACACACCACAGTTTTTCTTTAACTGAGCAAAAAGTTGGTTCTTAAACTCACCACCTTGATCATGATGGATCCGAGCTGGGAGCATAATCATTGACAATCCGATCTGCTACTGTCTTTGCAGATTTTGAGGTGGTTGGGTACACCTGAGCGAAACGAGTAAAATGGTCGACCACGACTAGGATGTATTCATAGCCGCCTGAACACTTATCCAGATGAAGAAAATCTATTGACACAAGTTCAAAAGGCTGTGTAGTGACAATATTGACCAATGGTGCTCTGGTTTCTCTTGAAGGTGTCTTTTGTTTAAGACAGGTGCATACTCTGGTGACATAATGTTCAATGTCCTTTTTCATATATGGCCAATAAAATCTATCTCTAATCAGTGACATCGTTCTATCAGTGCCTTGGTGACCCATCTCATCATGTAACTCTTTCAGAACTGTGACCTTGTATTTTTCAGGCAACACAAGCTGAATGTTATTCATGGTCTTTCGTCGAAGGATCCCATACTCGTCTAAGTAGAGTCTCTCCCAACCACGGAGAAGGCATTTACTCTCTTTTGTCAAAGACCTTAGTTCTTGTCCTGTGGGTTTTGTATTTGCGCTTTTGAGCTGCATTACTGGGCCTATATGCAGGTCAGTTTTCTGAGCTTCCTGGATATCTGCCATTGAAAGTAACTTCAAATTGTCTTTGCAATATACACTGCACAACACGGGTGATATGATCATTGTGCTGGACCAGGGTGAAACATCTTGGGTCTGAATGGCTTGGATTGCTGCTGCCACACAGTCAGATGAAAGTTCTTCTGTGCACTGTCTCATTACTTTCTCCAAGTCCACAGGCATTCTAGACAAACTGTCTGCATCCACATTTTCCCTACCTGGACGGTACCGGATAGTGAAATTGAAATCCGCAAGTTCTGCCACCCACCTGAATCCGGTAGCATTGAGCTTAGCACTAGACAACACATATGTGAGCAGATTATTATCACTGAACACTGTAAATGTAGGGGCATAATACAAATAGTCCCTAAATTTCTCGGTGACTGCCCACTTCAATGCCAAGAATTCCAGTTTACCTGAGTGTAAATGATAGTTCTGTTCCGAAGCGGTCAGTGTTCTTGACCCATAGGCTATCACGCGGAGTTTTCCTTCTTGATGTTGGTACAAGACGGCTCCAAGACCCTGATTTGAGGCATTTGTATGCAAAATAAACGGCTGGGAGAAATCTGGAAATCCCAAGACTGGTGGCTCAACCAAACAATTTATCAGTCGTTCAAGTACTGCATGATGTTCATCGGTCCATGCAATCAATGTATGCGAAGGCACACCTTTATTTTTCCCTTTCACTTGCCTCATTTTTGCATTTGTCTCTTTTGTTTCTTTGTCATTATCTGATGCTCTTTTCAATAAACTGTAAAGTGGACCTGCGATTCGCGAGAAATCTTTTATGTACTGTCTATAGTAGCTTAATAGACCCATTATCGATCTTCACTGTCCAACAGTATTCGGTCTCTTTTCTTTCAATGCCCTTACTGCTTCTGTATCAGCTGGATCAATCTTACTTCCCTCGGCTGACACAATTCTCCCTAGGTAAAGAACTTCACGCCTAAACATTTCACATTTGCCTGGTTTCAGCTTTATCTCATATTTTCTCAGCTGTTGAAGTACCTCAAAAGATTGACTGTATACCAAAGTGTCATCCAGGTATGGCACAAAAATGTTGTCCCTTAAATCTACAAGACATTCTTCCATACAGCGTTGGAATGCAGCTGGGGCATTCATCAACCCGAATGGGATTCTTATCCATTCGTACAGGCCCCACGGGGTCACAAATGCAGTCAAAGGTCTGCTCGATTCCTCCATAGAACCCTGATGGTAGGCTTTACCCTGATCTAACACTGAAAACCAGCTGTTGTCCCCTAGGCCATCGAGGATGTCCTGCACCCTTGGAATGGGCTGTCTATTGGGGTGGGTTTTTTGGTTTAACTCCCTGTAGTCTATACACAGACGAAGACTTCCATCCTTCTTTCTCACACAGACAACAGGTGACGCATACGACAAGTCTGACTTTTGTATCCACCCCTGGGAGATGAGATTATGGAAGTAATCTTTTATCTCCTTGTACAATGCTTTCGGTACGGAGAAGTAGGTGCGTGCCACTGGTTCCATGCCCTTTAGGGAAATTCCAAGTTGCAATGTTGGGATTTCTCCTATGTCATCGTCACATTTTGAAAATGAGGCACACTCCTCATGCAACATCTTCTGTACTCTACATTTTTCTCTATTGCCCAGATGGCTCACATCAACAGGCGGATCCCATACACTGTCATCAAGTTTCTCACTACCAACCTTGGTCTCGTTTACTGTCACTGTGGGGGAAGGGGTGCACTTCTCAAAGACACTAGCAGGATATACCGCTTGTACTTGATTCAATGTGTCTACCACAGTTTTCCCTGACAGTTATATCGTGATCGGTAGGATTTTGGACATGAAGCAACACGTAAGGTGGAGCTTCCCTTCTCACTGTTACGAGTGTCTCACAAAAACCGAGTCCTTCAGTCCACTGAGGGTTCACTTCCGGTTCAAAAAGAAGCGCAACATCATTTTTGAAGGGTCGTGTCTACATTTAATCTGAAGAGAGGAGTGCTTTGGGATATTGACTCTTCCTCTGCCTGTCTTTATAACATATTCACATGACTGCTCCGCACTCACTACCTCAACAAACACAGGCACAGTCGTTTTCTCCAAATTTGGAAAAGCAGCTTTTAAAATCGCATGTAGTTGTTCTCTACTTGTGTCCTCCGGATGATTAATAGCCATTTCCACAATTTGTTCAATGACATTGTAGCCTATAATGGGCTGATGAAACTGATGACCCTTCATCACTAGCATAGGAACGACAATTTCCTCTGTAACAGCACTTTCTGCAGCAAGTTTAAATGTAACCTCAATCCAGCCAACATAAGGCATGTCTTGCCCTATTGCGGCTGCTATCTTTAAATCATCTGACCCATCAATCAGTTCTGCCACATCTCTCAATTTTTCAAACGGCAAGCGTGCTTCTTTCCACTTCTCATTCACAATTGAAACTTGGAGGCCACTATCCCATAACGCTTGAGTCTTACAACCTTGAATGTAACAGTTAATGACACAGCGTTTTCCGACAAGGTCAACTAACTGAGGCTGCTTACTCTTACTTGTGATACGTTCAGAATGTGTTACACTGCAAATCTCCGATTTACATCGTTTCTTGTGCTTTGGCCAATGCTTCACACGGGAGGCGCTTGAGTAGCACATGTCCCTCTCACAGGATGAATATTCTCTAAATTTCCTACACATTGAAGCAACACCACCACGTAGACCATTTGGTTGGGACTCTTTACTGTGCTTGGTTACTCCCTGTCCCGTGGGGGTAATCCTCCCTCGTTTAAATGGCCAACTGGTTTTGTCTCCCTGGCTCTACATCCAGCTAGAAAGTGCTCTCCACTGCCACATCTGTAACAATGGGTACAGTACTCTACATCATTTTAGTGACAACCAATACATTTTCTCTGACGTGTACGCTGTGTGGGAAAATAGTGACGCTGCGGGGCAACGCGCTGTTGATATTGCGCTGTCTCTCCCCTCACACCTGGACCTGGTGGAGGCCACAAGTTTGGTACTGACTGCCGAAACTGAGGGACATACTCTGGCACTGCTGGTGGGAATGAAGATTGCGCTGGTGCTGGGGGTGACTGTCGGATTGACTCTTTGATATGTGCCACCTCAGCACTGAGAGTTTTCAATAGTGCCATGTCTGAACGCAGTCCTTTAAGTTCATTCAGTATATCTGGTTGCGTTTTACTTGAGTTCTCTCGAATTGGCTCTTTGTTTTTCTTCTCTGTCGTTTCTTCGTTTGACTGAGTTGAATGCACAATAGCTGGTCGTTGCTGTGTTACCTGCCTTTTCTTATTCTGTCTCTCAGCTTCATTTGCACAAGCGATGTTCAATTTCTCTAGGAGCACTTCATCACTACAGGTTTGTTGTTTTAGGTATGGCAAGAGGTCACTTCTGATGCTCTCATTCTGCAGGCCTGTGAGGACAGTGTGCAAGAACATGCTCTGTACAAGGACAGGGTCATATTTCAGGCCTGATTCAGCTTCTTGGGAGGCAAACAAGATCTTTTGTCTCAAGTCGAGGGCCCTAATCACAAAATTTTGGGGGTTTTCCTTGCTGTTCTGTACCTCTGATGTTAACTGTTTGTACAACTCTGTTGCTCCTCTTTCCTGGTAGTGGCAACGAAGAATTCGTCTCAGTATTGGTAAGGTTAAGTTTGGTTTCCCTCCTAGATAACTGCGAAGCTGTAACCCAGGTGCAATAGCCCTGACCACTGCATCAACTATCTCTGTCTCCAGAAACCCCTTATTTATACCTTGCTCAATTTGATGGACCAGGCTTGAGAAGCTAAGCTTATCCCTCTGTCCAGGCTCTCCAATCTGTCCAGAGATCTTAAACTCTCTGTTCCACTGTGATGGAAAGCAACCCTGTGACAACTGCTGTTTGGCTAGATCTTGGCCTTGGTTAATACCATTTCTACCCAACTGTGTTGGTGCCTGCTCTCTATCTGCGTTTTTCTCTAGTGACAATTTCAAAGCTAGCTTGACTGCTTCTAATTCTTTTTGCAACCTCTCCTGTTCTGAGAGCTGAGGTACTTGCTCCTGAACCTCATCTGGTTGCGCTACATTTGACATTGCATCTTTCGAAGTACCATTTTGAACAGACTCCTTCAGTTCAGCTATTTTGTCTCTCGCCATTAGCAACTCTGCCATGTCCTCATCTTCCAGTCCTTTCAATTCTTCCCTATTAAAGTGACGCACCATAAGGGAAATAAAGAAGGAGCGGTTCTTACCCGTTACATCTAAGAATCTCACCCCTGTTATGTCCAGGGTGTTACAAACTTCAAAAAGGGCATCCTTATTCAAAGTGTACAATGTTCCAATCACCTCAAGTTTCAAGTCCTCTATCACCGTCGACTCCATTTTGTTTTTCCTTCGATCGTCTTTTCTCCCTTACCCACGGTTGCGTTGTTTTTCCACTGCTGCTCTTGACACACTATTATCCACCGTCGACCCACCGTAGAACTGCTACCGTAGACCCGTAGATGAACTGCTGTGCGCTGTTGTCGCACCACCGCTGCCGCTGGAACGCCGTCGACCACCGCTGATCCACCGCAGGCTGCCGATGACCTGTCGCACGCTGCAAACACCTGTGCTGCCGCTGGAACGCTCCCGCTGAACCATTGCAAGCTGCTTTAGGACTACTGCATGCTGCTGAAACACCACCACCGCTGCTGGAACACTGTCGGTCACTGCTAATCCACTGCGAGCTGCCGGCGACTTGACTGCTGCCGCTCCGATGCTAGCATACGTTGCTTCGAAAATTGGACGGGATGAATAGCGAGAGTCCACTTCAGAAACGTTACGTACAACTCTCACTAGTCCATCCCAGCGGTGCCTCCAAATGTTACACTCCGGAAAAAGGGGGGATTAAAATCACCAATGAGCGATGCCGTTTTCTTAATCCAGGTGTTTGTTTTATTAATTTTTCATCCGTCTATCTGCTCGCCAACTCCTTCGTCTCCTTCGCTCTCTCTTTCTTTTTCTTTTTTTTCACACAAAACCCCGCGAAACTCTCCTGTCTGGTCGCAGACCAAACCAATCCATTTTTGTATGTACAGATCCAGACATTCTTAATCTAAACAGACATTGTTGCATCTAACAGGTTGTCATATTGCAATAAACAAAACTCCTGGAATGAATAAATAATCAAAATAACCGTTTTGTTTTCAAATAACAAATAAAAACAATGAAATAAACAACAATCGTCCTAACCATGTTCTTACACTGTGATAAATCCAAAATCAGTTGAAGTAATAAACATTTCTACCATGTTTGTTCAGTTCTCCTTACACAAACTATGACCATATCATCAATTAAACAGTTCAATATTCCTAATGTACATCAATAAACACATGCACATGTATGCTTTACCATTTACCATTTGTACCATAACAGCATTTCTAAAATCTTGGACTATTACTATTTGTTTTGCTTTTCCTTAACCCAATTCCTATCTCTTCTTTATCTAAATTCTGCTTTGTTTAACCTATTTTGCCTGACCGTGTTGTGATATTTACTTTAGCATTTCTAAAGGTATTCAGGTTCTTATCTATTACACCCTATTATCATCTATTATACACTATTACATACTATTATCTACTCACAGTTACACACTATTACACTTACCCCGTCTTCTCACCACAAGAAAGGCCAGCGACATCAGTAAGCCAAGTTCAAAAAGGAGCAGTTTTTATTTGCTTCAGAGGGAGAACACGTGCCAACATAACAAACAAAAAATATTCTAAATCAACCCTACCTTCCTTCTTCTTCTTCTTCTTCTACCTTCCTAACAAAAGAAAAGGGAAATAAATAACAATTTACTAACCTATCTACCTAACTTAAAACAGGAGAAAAGGGTTAAAAGAAAACGGCTTCTCCCTCCTACCAACTGCTCAAATTGTCTTCCAATTATTTACAAGTATTTACAAAGATATGCTTTAGCTTACACACCACCTGCTCCTAATTCCCTCATTCACAAAAAGAACACACACACAAACCAAGGACAGAGAGAACACTGCAGCACAACACATACATAACAGTACATGACTCGTAGGGTCATAACACATGTTATCAGAGAGCCATGTTTTTTGTTTTTTCATTAATCCATGTTTCTGAAATTGATGATGTCTGTTTTTTCATCTGTTCCATGTTGGTGTAGAGCCCCCTCTATTGAAGTGACTCTGTTTTACTGATCTTTGGTGTAGTAACAATTCTTGTCCATCTTTATTGCTCGTATTTCACCAACTCTTCTGCACTCCTGATCACCATTGTTTTCATCTAGTCTGGAGAAAGTCCCTTTGTTTTGATGAAGATCCTGCAGTTGTTTGTCCAGGTGTTGTCGATCAGCCCATTCTTTTTCAGTTGTAGAGCTTTTTTACCGATATCAGCATTATTTTTAGTGAGATTCTCATTAATGTACACATTTTTTCCTTTCAGCTTGAAGCCTTGTTTCAGAAGAGAAATTGTGCGTTTGTGATTCTGGAATTTTATTAGCACTGCAGGTGGTCTCCTACCTCCAGATGGTAATGGGTAGCATATCTCAATCTGGTCCGGATTTATATTTACCTCCAGATCCCTCAGCTGAGAACTCACCTGTTGCTCCAGAGATTCAATGTCAGCGCTGGCCACAGCATTTGTGTAATTCCTCAGCTTAATTTTGATTCCAGTGATAATCACATCATATGAATGCTTTCTTCCAAATCATCCATTCTTTGACAGACAGACAGACAGACTTTTGTGATGATCCCCATCGGTCAAGTATTTTATTTGCTTCCCCATGTTTCATGTCTTGTCTTCCTGTTTTATTTTGTGATCACTCACCCCTGTCTCTGTTCCAGGTTCCTGTCTGCCCTGCCCCCTCCCTGTCTGTGTGCACCTGGTTGTGTTTCCCGCACCTGTGTCTAATCGCTCCCCATCAGCCCTACATATATTTCCCCTTTGTGTCTTGTCTCGTCGCCAGTTCGTTGATCTTCTTTTGCTCACGTCCCAGACTTTTTTCACAGCCCTTGTCATAGTTTATCGTGTTTGAACCTTACTCGTTTTTTGACCTTGCCTTTTTGCTTCCCGCCTTGGCTAGCTCTGCCTGGTTTGACTGCCTTTTCTGTGTACGGACCCTCGCTTTGAATAAACCTTGTTTTTCTGATTTACCAGTCCTTGTCGCGCACTTGAGTCCTGCCTTCCTGTGCTACGTTCATGACAACTTTATTTATTCCAAACTGGGAAATTTAAACATTACAGTAGCAGGACAGACAGAAACAGGGGAAATACACATTGAAGAAAATTAAGACAATAGGGAAAGAGAATAATAATGATAACATTAACAATAATAAGAAGAATAATAACAGTACCCAGGCATGGCAGACGTTTAATTATAAATAAGTGTGGCGGATCCGGACCCGTGACCACTCCATGATAAATTCACGAGAGTAGATTTTGTTGGAGATTTTTTACTGACGGTCGAGGCTACAGACGGCGGGCACTGTTACTTCAGTTAATACGGTAATAGCGCCACTCAGTTCAACCAATCAAATCGTTTCTTTACCCTGCCTGTCAGTGCACCTGGAAGTGAGGCAGCTCGCTGCTGCTGCCACTGTGACTTTATCGCTACAGCAGAGCACAGAGGAAGAGAGACAGTGAGGACAGCATAGCTCCAAACGAAGGGAGGTTAATACTGTAAGGAAAACTGATGGTTAACAATGAGTGGATGGAGAAATTTATGTTTATTCTTCCATCAGTCCGTTCAAAACCATTGTGTCTCATATGCTCCGAACACATAGCATTGATTAAAAATTGTAACGTGAAGAGCCACTACGAAACATAGCACAGAGCTTTTGAGCAAAGTTATCCCCTAAAGTCTGAGCTGAGGGCAAAAATAACCGAGCAAAGTGCAAACAAATGTTCACTAAAGGCATGGTGGATTTTGGGGCAACATAAAAAATCTTTTAGTGATGGGATATTTGTGACGAAGTGCTTAAACGCTGTTGTTGAGACATTATCTGACGTAAAACAGAAAGATAAGATGTGTGGAAAAATCAAACAAATCCCGATGTCAACTTCAACAGCAACCAGAAAATCAGAAATATTAACAGCTTGATACAGCTATTCAGAGAGCACCATGCATATCTGTGGCCATTGATGAGTCTACAGATGTTACTAGTAATGTCCAGCTTTTGTGTGTGTTAGGTCCCTTCACAAAGACAAGGAGCTCTTTGCTGGGTGTAACACCACTAACACACACAAGAGGAGAGGACATGTATGCAGCAATAAGATGCTGACAAAGAGGGACATTGATCTGAAGAGGGTGGTCTCAGTCACTTCAGATGCAAGAGACCACCACCCTCTCTTTTTCCACCACCTTGTCATGGTGGGAAAAGAGAGGGGGGCTGTGCCAAACAGTGGAAGCTTTCTACAAGTAACCTTGTGCACAAGTAAATTACTGGCAGGCCACATGCCCCTTTCTCTCATGAAGAAAGTTCTGTTTGCATTCTTTCCCTGAAAGAGCCAGTTTTTATTCATGCTTTCTGAAGATGATAATTTTTTTTACTTGAAGTGTAGGCCTTCAGTGCTTTGGGCCGGGACGTCCTTAATTTACGAGAAAAAGGATTGTTCAGCTCTTTTCGCACTTTATTTTTAAGGTTTGTGTGTTCTTCAATTTAACATAAAAATTTCAAATCAATTTGTCTGGGTCCACTTTTATTTACGGTGTGGTAAAAGAGCTAGCTGTGCACTCAGTTAAACATATTCTGCATTGAAAATTGATAATAAATGATAATGTGGACACAGGGACCGGCTATAAGACACAAACCCGACTTGGGTTCGGACCTTTTACTAATAGGAAATTTTTAGAACCGGACCTCCATGACTTTTAATTGAATACCCCTGGTCTAGAAGCTCCTTCACCTGAGGCCTCAAGCTGGCCAAGACCAGCCTCTCCAGCACCTTTATCAGGTGGGACGTGAGGATAACTGGTCGGTAGTCATTCAGCTCCGATGGGGCCGACTTCTTAGGGACAAGGACCAAGCATGATTTCTTCCACAGCACCGGGACTCTCTCCTGGCTCTGGCTCAGGTTGTAGAGGTGTGTAGAGGGGGGGTGATGCCCAGGACTGCCCACCAACGGGGGGGAGAGGGGAGAGATGGAAGTGGAGGAGGAGCATGGGGGTCGGGATGTGAGGGGAAGGCAGACGGCTGTGAACTGAACCTGTTGAAAAAAACATTTAGCTTGTTGGCTCTATCTAGACCACCTGATGGTTGTCTTTGTCTCCCTGAGCTCCCTGTGATCTTCCTCATTCTCGACCACACATCCCTCATGTTGTTCTGCTGGAGATTGGCCTCCAGCTTCCTCCTGTAGATCTCCTTAAACTCCCTCAGTTTGTCTCGGACCTCGTGCTGCACTATTTTCAGTTCCCTTCGGTCACCAGACCTGAAAGCCCTCTTCTTATTATTTAGGAGTTCCTTCAGGTCACTCATAACCCATGGCTTGTTGTTGGGGAAGCAGCGTACAGTCCGGCTTGGCACAGTGGTTTGTTCACAGAACCTAATGTATTCTGTGATGCAGTCCATAAGGTTGTTGATGTCCTCCCCATGTGGCCTAGAGAGCACATCCCAGTCCATGGTGTCGAAGCAGTCCTGCAGTGCTTTAGCAGCCTCCTGAGACCATGTCCTGACCATCTTGGTGTGGACAGTCTGCCTCCTGACCAGCGGGATGTACTTGGGGTTTAGCAGGACCAGGTTGTGATCTGATCTGCCCAGGGGAGGAAGGGCTGTCGTGCTGTATGCATCCCTGGTGTTTGCATACAGCAGGTCCAATGACTTTTTATTCCTGGTGGGACAGTCCACATATTGATAGAATGCGGGCAGCAATCGGTCCAGGGTGACATGGTTGAAGTCACCGGCGATCACTGTGAAGGTGTTCAGGTGCTCAGTCTGCACCCTGGCGACAGTGGAGGTGATGTCACATGCCGTTGGTGCGTCAGCTGATGGGGGGATATGGGTTGCAATTATAACGGCGGACATGAACTCCCAAGGCAGATAACATGGCCGCATTCCCACAGCAAAGCAGCTTGATGTCCGGGCTGCAGAAACGTTCCTTCACGCGCAAGTGTCCCGGATTGCACCACTTCTCACTAACATACAGTGCAATCCCTCCTCCCTTCTTCTTGCCGCTGCTACGAATGTCTCTGTCCGTGCGAACAACATTGAAGCCGGGTACCGCCACGCTGTTGTCCGGGATGTGCAAGTGCAGCCATGTCTCCGTAAAACACATCACGCTACGCTCACAATGTTCCCTCGAAGTTTTAATCAGCGTGGCAAGCTCGTCTGACTTACTCCCCAGAGATCTCACGTTCCCCATAATGATGAAACCTCATCTTCTTCGCCTTCAGCTTTGCCCAAGCTCTGCAGCCCCGATGCCTTCTCCCCAGCTCCTCCAGGATGTCGGGCCTCACTCCGGGCAGTAGCACAGCTGGGCGCAGCGCAATCAGCTGGTCACGGGTGTAAACAATGCGCTCTCTGGTTGCCATGGGTACCACACTAACAAAAATGCTACTGAAAAACTCGCCACTTAGCACGGCGCCATGTTGAAAAAATGTTCTAAGACAACAATTCTTCGGTCTTTTTCATCCGTGTCTCTGCATTTTAATCATTTCGTCCTTCATTTCTTCCATGGAGTCTAGCAGCAGTTTTAGCTTTTCTTCCAACTTTTTATCAAAGTCACTCAACTTATCAAAATCACTCCTTAACTTATCAAAGTTGCTCTTTAACTCGCTCTTTAACTCTTTCATAGAAGAGTATCCTTCATATTTTTCTTCCCATCCTCCTCCGATTTTCCTCTTCCTCTCATCATTTTGCAGAGAATCAGTGAGAGTCAGTATGGGTATGAGTTAGAGAGACAGTAGAGTTAGAATGACAGTAGAGTACATTCCTCTTCCGAGGTCCAACAGTCACCTTTAATTTAATCAATCCTTATCCACAATACAGTAGTCATGTAACAATACTTTAAAGTTATTGAATTTGTGACAGCCAACCATCAAAACTAATAGATCCAGATTTTTGCCTGCACCAACTTGCACAGACTCATAGATACCAACCCTCTAAATATAAATGAAATATTTTATTAAGATCCATTTATTATTACCTGAGAAATTAAACTAAATGTCACAAAATGTCAGCGCCAACATTCAAGAGTTTGTTCTTCCCTCAAGTTACTTGTAAATCCATGAAGTGATTTTTGCTCGATCCTGCCAACAAACCAATCAACAAACTAAAGGACACTTGTTTGTGGAGAGAACAATTAAACGGAACACGACTCTACTCTAAAGCTACATATCTTACAATTTAATACCTGCAGCATTCATAAAACACAGCAATCAGTAGAAGACCACACGAGTATCTGGCCTGATCGATGTGCAGGATGGATGCATGTCCATCCCGCAGATGTAATTACCTGTGGATGTAATTATATAACATCCACAGGTATATTTGAACCCTGGGTTTATTATTTACTCACCAAAAACCTACATGTTCATTATTTACCTTAAAATATGTATTTTGTAGAGTGCCCATCTATAGATTTGGTTCGCCCACACCAATTTGATTGGCATGAGTGATTATTTATGAGCCAAATACAATAGTTTTGTTGTCATTTACTTTTTACATTGTTACTTTCTCTTAAGAAACGAAACGGTTTATACATACACAGTATGTGAAGCTACAGTAATCTAATGGTATCAAATCCAAGGAGAGAGAAGGAACAATTCAGCAGTGACACTGAGCAGCTGGTAACAGACATGTGATTGTAGTGTAATAAACGTAACTCTGTCCAAACTCTGATCACTAGTTAAAGGACAAGGTGAAATCTCAAGGGCAGTAAATGAGTCCGAGGGATGATGATGATGAGATGAGCCATAAATTGGAATATGTGGCTTTTTTATGTCCGGCTCTGGAGATGAGATAGAGAAATCACTGTTTCCCCCACTGTGAAACCTGGAAGGTGCAGAGATGACTGTCCAATACTCTCCATCAGTGTCTGTCAGACACTTTTTTATTCGTCTCCCAGAACTTTTTCTCAGCTCAGGTGTTAGTTATGCCTTCTCTCCGAGCATAAATACATAAATACATGGGTTAAGACTGAAAAACATATAGAAATCATTTGCCGTGACACACATAAACACAATAAAACACACTGCTGGAGCTGAAAAGAATTTAAGTTATTTAAATGTAACGCAGTAATTTTCAGCTTAGGTCCCGGCATTCAGTTAGTCATTGTCTGGCTTCTGCTGCCTCTGAATATAAAGCGTCATGGCGGCTGTATGTCTTGCTGTTTGCACTTTTATGAGACCAATAGCATGTGTTGCATACACATGGAGGGAATCCTGTATGTATAGACCATTACCTAGAGATAGGGAACAGAATACGCTTAAGTTGGCATTGTGTAGAGAACGTAATTTCAATACAGCCATGCCGTTATACAGTGAAATTTATGTATCAGATATTATTCCAGCACAACTTTCACTGATGAGGAGAGAGGAATGCTCCAAGACCAGATTATAACCAACAATCAGACACTGTCATGGTTTCCAACACCTTCACACTCCATCATTACCTATTCAGAGCTCATTCCACCAGACTGTCGTGGGACTCATTATTCCATTGCTTTGTGAAGCTGCAGACAGGGCTGTGCAATAGATGAAAGTGAGCCGGTATATTCTGACCATGCCACAGGGGCTGACATGGAATGTCTATCAACACACAAGTAAAGTACACAGGGTTTGACCACACTCAAGTACAAGTAGGTTTAGGGGTGAAGTAGTGCTGGCCAAGCAGGAAACTATTCAAACTCCACACACAATGAAATGATGCAACGTCGTGTGAAGCAGTCATGTTACAGGAATGCTAATACAGGCAGACAAACAGCATTTAATCAAAATTTCTACCGTAATACAAAATGAACACAAATACACGGTATAGACTTAGACGTTAATTCTTGTACTACTGCCATAAATGTGTTGTCACAAGTGACAGTTACAAGATAGGTGTGCATGGTTTTCTTAACAGTGTGTTTCCTGTTATATGATGAGTAACAGACAACAGAATAGACATCCTGAAAATCATAGTATGGCGTAGGAGACATGATCACGTCAAGGTTTCATGATGAAGTCACAAAGTGTGACTGACTTGTTAAATTAAAATTAAATGAAGTTAAATTCATATATACACACACATACACACACACAAATATATGAATTTAACTATATATATATATATATATATATATATATATATAAAATATATATATTGTGTGTGTGTGTGTGTGTTAATCACAGCACAGTGTTACGTACAGGCCCCTGAAACAGACACAACACATTAGGGGCCTGTAGGCAAGCAATTAGTACAGCAGTACAGGGGAGGAAGAGTGACTGGTCACGTGAGGGATCGCGCCCCAAATGAGCAGCTTGTTGGCAGGGGGCACCTTACTCAAGAGCACCTCAGCAGTGGCTGGAAGGTGAGCTGACACCTCCCACCGTCAGCTCTCACTCCGAATGATGTCTTGGCGGGAGCGGGAATTGAACCGCCGATGGCTGGGAGATGTCTGGTTATCAAGACATCTGCTGTACCGCTGAGCCACTGCTGGTAAGAGCATGAAAATAAAAAGTGATAAATGACTAAATTTATTGTATATAGTATATTACATATTATCATGGCAACTGTTTATGTTTTTTATGATTTAACATCTGTATTAATGTAATGCAGTAGTAGCAATGTAGCCGCAAGAGGGCACAAGCCAGTGTCTTACTGTGATGGTCCCAAGCTCAGATAGATACAGAGGGTTGTGTCAGGAAGGGCATCCGACATAAAACTTTTACCAAATCAAACATGCGAATCAAATCTATGACTTCCATACCAGATTGGTCGAGGCCCGGGATAACACCGACCGCCATTGATGCTGTTGACCTACAGGCTGGATGGAAATTGGACTACTGTTGGTCAAAGTAGGAGATAAGGAAAGTGTGTTTGTAGGAAGAGAGAGAAGAGGAACGCCAAGAATATAGGACTGACAATGGGGACGTTGAATGTTGGAACTATGACAGGAAACGGTAGAGAGTTGGTTGACATGATGCAGAGGAGGAAGGTAAACATACTGTATGTCCAGGAGACCAGGTGGAAAGATAGCAAGGGATAAATACAGAAGGTGTGTCAGGAAGGGCATCCGACATAAAACTTTTGCCAAATCAAACGTGCAAATCAAATCTATGACTTCCATACCGGATTGGTCGAGGCCCGGGATAAAAATGACCGCCATTACTGCTGTTGACCTACAGGGTAACGGTGGAAATTGGACTACTGTTGGTCGAAGAGGGAGGGGAGGAAAATGTGTTCGGAGGAAGAGAGAGAAGAGGAACACCAAGAATATAGGACTGAGAATAGGGACGTTGAATGTTGGAACTATGACAGGAAACGGTAGAGAGTTGGTTGACATGATGCAAAGGAGGAAGGTAGACATACTGTATGTCCAGGAGACCAGGTGGAAAGACAGCAAGGCTAGAAGCTTAGGAGCAGGGTGCAAGTTGTTCTACCATGGTGTACATAGGAAGAGAAATGGAGTAAGAGTTATCTTGAAGGAGGAGTTTGTCAGGAATGTCCTGGAGGTAAAAAGAGTGTCGAATTGAGAGATGAGTCTGAAGCTACAAATTGAAGGTATGATGTTCAATGTTGTTAGTGGGTATGCTCCACAGGTAGGATGTGAGCTGGAGAAGTAGAAATTCTGGTTGGACTTTGATGAAGTGATGCAGAGCATACCTAGAAGTGAGAGAGTTGTCATTGGTGCAGACTTCAGTGGACATGATGGTGCAGGAAACAGGTGATGAGGAGGTGATGGACAGGTTTGGTATCCAGGACAGGAATGCAGAAGGACGGATGGTGGTTGACTTTGCGAAAAGGATGGAAACAGCTATGGTGAATACTTTCTTCCAGAAGAGGCAGGAACATAAGGTGGAGGTTGGAGCACAGCGGTAGACTACATCTTGTGTAGACGGTATAATCTGAAGGATATCAGTGACTGCAGAGTAGTGGTGGGTGAGAGTGTAGCCAAGCAGCATGGGATGGTGGTGTGTAAGATGACGCTGGTGGTGAGGAAGATGAAGAGGGCAAAGGCAAAACAGAGAACCAAATGGTGGAAGCTGAAAAGGGAAGAGTGTTGCATGACTTTTAGGAAGGAGTTAAGAAAGGCTCTGGGTGGTCAGGAGGTGTTCCCAGATGACAGAACAACTACAGCTAATGTGATCAGGGAGACAGGTAGGAGAGTACCTAGTGTGTCATCTGGAAAGAAAGTAGATAAGGACACTTGGTGGTGGAATGAGGAGGTACAGGAGTGTATACAGAGAAAGAGGTTAGCTAATAAGAAGTGGGACACTGAGAGGACTGAGGAGAGTAGACAGGAATACAGGGAGATGCAGCGCAAGGTGAAAGTAGAGGTAGCAAGTGCAGCAGGTCAGGGTGATTAAGGATAGGGATGGAAGTGTATTGACATGTGCTAGTAGTGTGAAGGGAAGATGTCTCAGAGAGGTTCCAGTAGAGTTTCTGACCGGGTTCAATATGATCTTAGATAGTAAGAAGATGCCTGAGGAATGGAGGGGAAGTGTGCTGGGGCCCATTTTTAAGAACAAGGGAGATGTGCAAGGTAGTAGCAACTACAGAGGAATAAAGAAGATGACCCATACAATGAAGTTATAAGAAATATTAGTTGAAGCTAGACTAAGGACAGAAGTGAGCATTTGTGAGCAGCAGTATGGTTTCCTGCCAAAAAAGAGTACTACAGATGAAGTATTTGCTTTGAGGAAGCTGATAGAGAAGTACAGAGAAGGCCAGATGGAGGTGCATTGTGTTTTTGTAGATCTGGAGAAAGCTCATGACATGGTGCCCAGAGAGGAGCTGTGGTATTGTATGAGGAAGTCTGGAGTGGCAGAGAAGTGTGTTAGAGCGGTGCAGGACATGTATGAGGACTGTAAGACAGTGGTGAGTTGTGCTGTAGGTGTGACAGAGAAGTTCAAGGTGGAGGTGGGACTGCATCAGGGAACAGCTCTGAGCCCCTTCTTGTTTGCTATAGTGATAGACAGACGAGGCTAGACAGGAATCTCCATGGACTATGATGTTTGCAGATCACATTGTGATCTGTAGTGAGAGCAGGGAAAAGGTAGAGGAGAAGCTAGAGAGGTGGAGGTTTGCTCTGGAAAGAAGAGGAATGAAAGTTATCCGCAGTAAGAAAGAGTACATGTGTGTGAATGAGAGGGACCCAAATGGACGAGTGAGGTTACAGGGAGAAGAGTTCAAGAAGGTGGAGGATTTTAATTAAGTACTTAAGGTCAATAGTCCAGAGCAATGGAGAGTGTGGAAAAGAGGTGAAGAAGCGTGTACAGGCAGGATGGAACGGGTGGTGAAAAGTGTCAGGTGTGATGTGTGATAGAAGAGTTTCAGCTAGAATAAAGGGAAAGGTGAACAAAATTGTGGAGAGCCCAGCGATGTAGTTTGGTCTAGAGGGAGTGTCATATTCCAACATATTCCCTTCAGGGGTCGCCACAGCGAATCAATTGCCTCCATCTAACCCTGTCTTCTGCATCCTCTTCTCTCACACCAACTAACTTCATGTCCTCCTTCACTACATCCATAAACCTCCTCTTTGGTCTTCCTCTAGGCCTCCTGTCTGGCAGTTCAAAACATCCTTCTACCAATATATTCACTATCTCTCCTCTGGACATATCCAAACCATCTCAATCTGGCCTCTCTGACTTTATCTCCAAAACCTCTAACATGTGCTGTCCCTTTGATGTACTCGTTCCTGATCCTATCTATCCTGGTCACTCCCAAAGAGAACCTCAGCATCTTCATCTCTGCTACCTCCAGCTCTGCCTCCTGTCTTTTCCTCAGTGACACTGTCTCTAGACCAACAATATCGCTGATCTCAAAGCAGTTTTGTACACCTTTCCTTTCATTTTACCTGAAAGTTTTCTATCACACATCACACCTGACACTTTTCTCCACCCGTTCCATCCTGCCTGTACATACTTCTTCACCTCTTTTCCACACTCTCCATTGCTCTGGACTGTTGACCAGTAAGTACTTAAAATCCTCCACCTTCTTGATCTCTTCTCCCTGTAACTTCACTCTTCCACTTGGGTCCCTCTCATTCAAACACATGTACTCTTACTACGGCTAACTTTCATTCCTCTCCTTTCCACAAATAACCTCCACCTCTCTAGCTTCTCCTGCAATCATGAAACCTCTGTCACACCTACAGCGCAACTCACCACTGTTTTAGAGTCCTCATACATGTCCTTCACCGCTCTAACATACTTCTCTGCTACTTCCTCATACAATACCACAGTTCCTCTCTGGGCACCCTGTCATGAGCTTTCTCCAGATCTACAAAAACACAATGCAGCTCCGTCTGGCCTTCTCTGTACTTGTCTATCAACATCTTCAATGCAAATATTGCATCTGTAGTACTCTTTTTTGGCAAGGAACCATACTGCTGCTCACAAATACTAATTTCTGCCTTAAGTCTAGCTTCAACTACTCTTTCCCATAGCTTAATTGTATGGCTCGTCAGCTTTATTCTTATGTGATTGCCGCAACTCTGCACATCTCCCTTGTTCTTAAAAATGGGTACCAGCACACTTCTCCTCCATTCCTCAGGCATCTTCTGACTACCTAAGATCCTGTTGAACAACCCAGTCAGAAACTCTACTGCAATCTCTCCTAGTCCTTTCAGTGTCCCACTTCTTCATGGCCACCCTTTTTCACTGTAAACACCCCTGTACCTCCTCATTCCACCACCAAGTCACCTTATCTACTTTCCTTCCAGATGACACACCAAGTACTCCCCTGCCTGTCTCCCTGATCACGTTAGCTGTAGTTGTCCAGTCATCTGGAAGCACCTCCTGACCACCCAGAGCCTGTCTTAACTCTTTCCCAAAAGTCATGCAACACTCTTCCCTTTTCAGTTTCCACCATTTTGTCCTCTGCTCTGTCTTTGTCCTGTTCATTTTCCTCACCACCAGAGTCATCCTACACACCACCATCCTATGCTGTTTGGCTACAGTCTCGCCTACCTCTACGTTGCAGTCATTGATCTCCTTCAGATTATACCATTTACACAAGATGTCGAGGTAAGAGGAAAGGAGGAGGGCTGGCAGTGTTCTTGAATGATAAATTGTGTAACCCTGGGCACATCACTGTTAAGGAGCGGCACTGCTGTCGGGATATTGAACTTTTGGCGGTCAGCATGTGGCCGTATTACCTGCTGCGGGAATTCTTGCATGCTATTGTGATAGCTGCGTATGTCCCCCCCTCTGCCGACGTGGATGCAGCCTGCGATGTCCTCCACTCTTCAACGAGCAAGCTGCAGACACAGCACCCACAGGTCCTCATCCTAATTTCTGGAGACTGTAAATCACGCCTCTCCGTCCTCCACTCTGCCCACCTTCACCCAGTATGTTACATGTTTCATTAGAGACAGTAAAATACTGGACCTGTGTTATGCCAACCCCAGGGAGGCATACATATTATCACCCCTCCCCACCTGGGAAGATCAGACCACAACCTGGTTCATCTCCTGCCCGTCTACAAGCCTCTTGTGGAAAGGCAACCAGCTGTGTCCCACACTGTGAGGAGATGGTCTGACGAGGCTGAGGACGCTTTGAAGGACTGTTTCGACAGAACAGAGTGGGATGTATTCTGTGGTTCTCATGGGGAGGACATTGACGGTCTCACAAACACCGTCATGGATTACATCAACTTCTGTGTGGATAACACCGTGTGGCCTTTAAATCAGGAAACAAGGACGAGCTGAAGGCTGTATAGAGGGAGCTGAGGAGAAAAATCAGAGAGAGGAAGAACATCTGCAGGAGGAAGATGGAGGACCACCTGCAGCAAAACAACGTTAGCGAGGTGTGGAGAGGCCTGAAGACCATCTCAGGCCATAAAGGACCTGACCATCAGGTCACCGGGGACCAGAAGTGGGCAGATAACCTGACTGAATTCTTCAATAGATTCGATCAGGCATCCACCCCTCCCCCAGCCCAGCCCTCCACGCTGCAGCCCCCTCCTCCTCCTCCCCCTGCCCCTCTCCAACACCACAAAATTCCCTCCCCTTCTACAACAATCAGCTCACGGCCACCCCCCACTACTCAGGTCATGTTACAGCCACCTGCTACAGCTCACCTCTTCAACCCAGCCCCCTCACCCACACCCCCCAGCACACAGTCCCCCTGCTCCACTCTATCTTTCACTGAATCCCAGGTGAGAAACCAGCTCTGGAGGATAAAGGCGAGGAAGGCTGCGGGTCCAGACAGCGTCAGCTCCAGGCTCCTGAAATCCTGTGCAGACCAGCTTTGTGGGATTGTTGGACACATGTTCAAGATGTGCCTGAAGCTGGGAAGGGTTCCACAGCTGTGGAAAGCATCCTGCGTGGTTCCTGTGCCCAAGACTCTGCACCCCAAGGACCTAAACAGCTATAGGCCGGTGGCGCTAACATCCCACCTTATGAAGACCCTGGAGCGCCTGGTCTTTTGTTATCTCCACCCCCTGGTGAGCCCATTACTGGATCCACTCCAGTTCGCTTACCAGCCTGATATTGGGGTGGATGACGCTGTAATTTTCCTCCAACATCGAGCTCTGTCTCACCTGGAGAAGCCTGGGAGCACTGTGAGGATCACATGTTTTGATTTCTCCAGTGCTTTCAACACAATTCAACTGGCACTGCTAAGGGACAAACTGGAGATCACCGAGTTGGACCACCACATCATGGACTGGATATTGGACTACATAACTAACAGCCTACAGTTCGTGTGTCAAAAACGGTTGTCTACAGCACGGTGGCCCCACAGGGAACGGTTCGGGCTCCGTTCCTCTTCACCCTCTACGCTGCAGACTTCTCCTACAGCTCCCCCACTTGTCACCTGCAGAAGTTCTCAGACGACTCTGTAATCGTCGGCCTCGTCACTGATGGGGATGACAGAGAGTACAGAGAACTGACCCAGGACTTTGTGGACTGGTGCCAGCGGAACTGCCTCCAGATCAACGAAGGTAAAACCAAGGAACTGGTGGTGGATTTCTGCAGGCGAGGACTCTGTCCAGTTACACTGGTGAACATCCAGGGTACGGACATCGAGGTGGCGTCCTCGTACAAGTACCTGGGTGTTCACCTCAACAATAAACTGGACTGGAGTAGTAACACTCATTTTCTGTATAAAGAGGGTAAGAGCAGACTATCTTCTCAGGAGGCTGAGGTCTTTTGGAGTGCAGGGGGCACTCCTGAAGACCTTCTATGACATTGTAGTAGCCTCAGCTATTTTTCATGGAGTGATCTGCTGGGGGAGCAGCATCACTGCGGCCGACAGTAAAAGACTGGACAGAGTGATTAGGAAGGCGGGTTCTGTTCTAGGATTCTCTGGACTCAGTGGAGGTGGTGGTGGAGAGGAGGATGACAGCCAAGCTGTCATCCATGATGAAGAACCACTCCCACCCCCTGCAGGAAATGCTACAGTCGCTTGAGAGGTCCTTCAGCGATAGGTTGCTTCACCCGAGATACATGAAGGAACGCTATCGCAGGTCCTTCCTGCCCATGGCCGTCAGGTTATACAACCAACAATCCTCCCAGCAGACCTCTCAGAGAACATCAATTTCGAAACCCGGATAATGACCAATATAAACAGTAATCTGTAGTTTGTAGTCCGCAGTGCTAATGTAAATTGTAAATTGTTGATGATCATATATGTTAATATGTTTACCATATGTGAATATGTATATTTCATATGCTACATATGTTAATATGTATGTATTATTTAAGTGTGTATGTATTACAACCCCCCCCCCCGCGCTGCCATGATCCCACAAATTTTCCCACTGTGGGACAATAAAGGATTATCTTATCTTATTTTATCTTAGGCCCTGTCCATACGGTGCCGGAACTTTTTGAAAACGCAACTTTTTTTACCCCACATAGAAAACGATTCACATTCACACGACAGCGTTTTCAAATAGATCTCCGTCCACACATATCCGCATCAGTGCGTTGATCAACACGTGTATAAGTAAAACAACTCCGAGAACGACAGTGGAGAGGACCGGGACATGTGGAAATTCATGCTGTTCCTCCTGGAGGACGAGCTCCATCACAGAGTCCTCCACCAGCAGGCAGCGTGTCTTGGTCTGTCCCAGAACTGGTGTTGGCATCTTTGGCGAGGAACGTGAATGAATGAATGAATAAATAAATACATATATTAACTTTATGACACATAAATAAAAAAAGAGACGAACAAATATTTAAGTGCAAAGCATTTTTATCAATGCATCTTCGACGTGGAGCTGTTATACATCATAAAATAGCCGGTTTTAGCTCCGTTTGTACATGTAAACACGGGTCACAAGCATGATGTCACAGCGGTTTTCCTCGCAGGGACATGCCCCCCGGATAGAAAAAGTTGCGGATACAGTGTGCACACGACAACACAGACCCAGCGTTTTCAAAAAATTCCACCCTGGCCAGCGTTTTCAAAAAGTTGCGGTTTTCAAAAAGTTCTGGCATTGCCTTAGTCTGCATGTGTGCTCCTACCTCCACTCTTATAGGTCACCCTATGTTCCCACCTCTTCTGGAAGAAAGTATTCACTTTCGCCATTTACATCCTTTTTGCAAAGTCAATTACCATCTGTCCTTCTGTGTTCCTATCTATCTTCCTATCTACACAATGATAGAACAGCTTGAACCCTGCTCCCAAACTTCTAGCCTTACTACCTTTCCACCTGGTCTCCTGGACACACAGTATGTCTACCTTCCACCTCTGCATCATGTCAACCAACTCTCTACCTTTTTCTGTCATAGTTCCAACATACAATGTCCCTACTCTCAGTCCTATACTCTCGGTGTTCCTCTTTTCTCCCTTCCTACGAACACACTTTCCTCTTCTCCTTCTTTGTTGAACAGTAGTCCAATTTCCACCGGCACCCTGTAGGTCAACAGCACCGATGGCGGTCGTTGTTAACCTGGGCCTCGACTGATCCGGTATGGAAGTCATAGATTTGATTTGCATGTTTCTTTTGGCAAAAGTTTTACATCGGATGCCCTTCCTGACACAACCCTCTGTATTTATCCGGGCTTGGGACCGCCCCAATAAGCCACTGGCTTGTGCCCTCTTGCGGCTACATTTTGCTCCTCAGTACTCTACAACATTGTAAAGACCCGGGGCACGCAGGTAATTAATATCAAACAGCACATGCCTGTTAGTGGCCCCAGTTGGTAGAATAAACTAGATATTAACAGTAATAAAAATAAAGGTTTAAAGGAAAACAACAGGACACGAAAGGAGGGAGAAAAAAACTATCACAAGTTGGCTGAACACACACACACACACACACACACACACACACACACACACACACACACACAAGCACTATGTTATATGATCCAGAAAGAGTGGGATAATGGAAAAGCCCTGGGGGTGGGAGTGGATTGTGTCTTCTCCTTAGATACTACTCTTCACTGTCTGCTGGCTTTCCATGCAAACTTTGAGCCAAGCTTCAAGACACTGATCACTACAGCTGTGTAAATTAAAAATTAAAGGATTGTAAGAAACAGATTTATATGATCAATGTTGTAACTGAGTAGTGGTTGTATAAATATTGTTTGATGCTATTTTGA
Source organism: Antennarius maculatus (assembly GCA_013358685.1). Lineage (NCBI taxonomy): Eukaryota > Metazoa > Chordata > Actinopteri > Lophiiformes > Antennariidae > Antennarius > Antennarius maculatus. The sequence goes on along the minus strand of CM023609.1, from coordinate 7,456,700 downwards.
TAATCTTGTATTTGAAATCCACAGAGCAGAGAGGTTCTTGTATTACAGGGAAGTGATCAGAGATCAGGCCGAGGGCTGTCACAGAATAGTTTCTGTTGGACCCATTTCCTTTGATGCTGTATACGAGGAGTTCATGATGACATGAAATTAGCCCACCATAATTAGTGGCACCATTAGTGATTCATTAAAAAGGTGTGCCGTCCCCACATCAGAGACCTCTTGGAAATTCACAATATAACCACATGGATCTGCGCTGTGGATAGTAGAAAACCGCTGTTGCTTCTTTCTCTTTTAGTTTCTCTTGATCTGATGAAAAGTTTTCCATCTTTCACAGCCTTCTTAGACAAATCTGAATAGATTCCAGGCCTAACAAATTACTGTTAGTTCAACTGATTGACACTCTTTAGCCATAACTTGTCATACTCACATGTATATCCCTCTGAACACAGTGCATGTTCATCTTAAGATGTAGTGTGATATTTTGCTGCATATTGTGATATCTTTTGTCAACCAAAATACTGACATTCAATTTTGCCAGAACATTTAGCACACATCATCTGGAAATACAGACGTTAACAGTTTTGCAAAAGTAGCAGTTTTTACTGAAAAGAAGTTTATTTTTTTAATTTAAATATTTCTAAATATTTCTATTTTTAGAGAAGAAGGACACATATTGAGTCCAACATATTGACTCACCACTCCCCACAGTTATGCTTTTATTATACTGAGGAGAAATCAGACCTAACAGGTGAATGCTTAGGTGGTGATGGGGCTAAAAGTGCAGGAGCAGCATTGACAGCAGAGACAGAGATAGGAAGTTGTTTCACCTTAAGTAGACTGCCAATTAAGAGGGTGTGTTGATGATGTCTAATGGAAATGAGGCAAATTATGCATTGGAACAGTGGTTGGAGTGTTCTGCCAAAACTAGCTCTAGAACAAGCTTTACCTCATCCATCAGCCTTTTGTTCAGGCCTTTTCTGGACGGGATACTGAATTAATACTGAAATGAGTTTCCTCCGTAGAGTGGCTGGGCGCACCCTAAGAGAGGGTGAGGAGCTCAGTCACCAGGGAGGAGCTCGGAGTAGAGCCGCTGCTCCTCCGCCTCAAGCGGAGCCAGCTGAGGTGGCTCGGGCATCTGTCCCGGATGCCAGGAGGCATCTGGGACAAAAACACTGCAAACCACTGATTGTTCAGACTCCTTATTTTGTCATTAATGCATGGTTGCATTAGCTGTCCTGCACAACACAAATCTTTCTCATTGGCATCAGGTCTACTTTGTGTTTATATTCTTTTAACAAATATTGGAATGCTATCATCCTGAACCGATATACTGACACAGCAGCTTTACACATGCCAAACATCATGATGTTACAACTGTTGCTGTGCGACTGCTAAGATTCAGTATACAGAAAAAAGCCATGTATCAGAATCAAGCCAGAGACTGTGTTGGGTTGGGTATGTGTCTTCAGATTCAGGTTGGAAGTGAAGTACAGTGATGAAGTTTGAAGGCTTGTCAGAGAATAAAAAGCTGCTTCGCCATTTGAATGCTTTGTGGATTCAATTGAAGATTGTACTCTGTGCTAATAATACTTTGCCACAGGTAAACTATGAAAATAACATTCAGATTCCTGAGTTATGTACGTATGTCATTGTGTCTTGTCTGTCTTGAGATAGTGTCTGATAAAGATGCTGCATCTCCCTGGGCATCATTGGACTGTCCTTTATCACATGATTGACAGGACACATAAGACAGAAAAATATGGCTTTTGATTTGTTAAACTTCAGTTAGTAGATGAGTGGTCAGCATCCTTTCTTATACCAAAGACCGATTTAACGTCAGACAATATTTTCACAGACTGGTATTTTAGGTGTGTCGGATAAATACAACAAAATAAAACGATACGACCAGCATAAAATTGGTATTTTGCAGCTTTCTTTTTCTTTAAAGGCATGGGTCCTGCTTCTGTCTCCTCACTGGCTCTTTAACCCTGTGCAAAGAAAGTTTCCAAAGAACTTTCTTTGCTCGCTTGGGAGTTTCAATTTGAAGATGCCGATGCACCTTTACATGTTCTGACAGTTAACACATCTTCATCTTCCGCTGCTGTCATGTGATGGGCAGCAACTTTTTATGTACTTTACTTACCATTAACCCAGACCTTATGTAAAAGGTGTTAGGATAATGACTGATATGTAGACAACAAGTAAGAATTGGATGCGAGCCCGGAAATGGTCGATTCCTGCCTGGAGGCATTGGTGAGTGCATCAAATCTTTAAAGACACCAATCTGTCTCTGACCTCAGGTTACACTGTTGAGTGTGTCCAAATGCATCAGACAATGAACAACATCAAACTCACCTGACAACCTGCCCACATTCCATCTAGTGAAAGTGAGGCGGTAGAGCAAACATAAATAAATAGATTAATTAATCTAATAAAAGTCACTCATATCATCAACCGTAATAAAATCCCCCTGTCTGATTCTGTCATCCACTTTGGTTTCTGCAGAACCCCTAATCCATTTGAACAATTTCAGGTGCTTAATGTATTATTTCCATGAATAACGCTGTCACTATATGGATGTATACATCATGTATTAAAGCCACACAGCTGTTGTTCAACTCATGTCCTATTTCCTGTTTACTTCTCAGACATAACTCAAAGATCTAATTGCCATCTCTTAGTTACACAATATTTTGACTGCAAATGCACTATATTCACCCACATTATAATAACTCTACTAAAAACAGTGTCTGTCAAGTTTTAAATAAATTAGGCAGAGCTCAAAAACTGACCAGATTCGATGCACACAAGTTTGCAAAACCATATTTCTCGAGGGAACAAAAAAATAAGGCATATTCTAAACACAAAAGGCTTGATTCAGTCTGAGAACTGGAGTAGAGAATTCATAGCAAATTTACGCCCTCACTATGGAATGAAATGGTTACTGGCTTAATGATAAACAAGAAAAACGTGCAACAATTAGAATTACAGTTTAAAATTCCATTAAAATTAGGTTTCATTACAAGATATGATATGGAGGATATAATGTACTTCATCATAATTTAAAAAAATGACAAATTAAGAATGTGGTAGCATATGACAAGCTCTTGCAATTAATATGCATATACCTGTATGCTCAACAGTTTACACTTGGTAAGTTTGATTGAAATTTAATTTGTACAATACTGAATACCACCTGATCAACATAGGCTGATTTTGGTCTGCTTCCAGACAAACTCCACTGTGATTCCACTGAAATATGAACACAAGATGAGAAAAAGAAATAACAATCAGAAACTGCTGTTTGTCTTCAGCACACTTTGTTCAGTGTGTGTAACGGAGGAATTTTTGCTGCTGTTTTGATTCGTTTGGGTTTCATTAGACCTTTGTGAGTCCTCAGACTAAAACATGCCACCACAGATACACAAGTCTCCTGAGCATATTTAGCACACAGCACTTTTATAGAGCTCAGTTCAGCTGAGAAAAATGTCATACTGTAACAACATCATAAAACTGTCCAATCAACCAATTGTTGCCTTGTCCTTATGTCTTTTAGTTTGATACTGACAATACCAATATGAATGCTAAGCAAGTTTGAAATGTGTGTCTGTAAAATATGTATTCGAGAATTATTTGCCGTGTTCTAGACCAAGACAATCAAACTTCAAGAGTGAACACACCATTAGAACCTATACGTGGGTCAGCCTTTCATACTCCAGCAGAAATATTTTCAGCTCCACAACAGTCAGAGTTTTGCAAGAAATAATTTTGCAAGAGGGCAGCACGGTGGCGCAGTTGGTAGCACTGTCGTCACACAGCAAGGCAGTTCCGGGTTCGTGTCGTGTTCTGTGCGGAGTTTGCATGTTCTCCCCGTGTCTGCGTGGGTTCTCAAGCCAGCTGGGATAGGCTCTAGCTCCCCACGACCCGCTACAGCGGACAAAGCGGAAGAAGATGAATGAATGAATCTTGCAAGAGAAAGTTTTCTGCATGAATAAAATGAGATTAAGATTTGAGGATAATGTCTGTTGTCAACAACGCAAGATTTCGGAGGTTAAAAAACTTGCTGGAGACCAAGTACATCATTTTGACCCATCCTTATCTTAGTCAGTGTCGCTACCAATTTTGTAACCAAGAAAAAAAAGACAAAAGCTAACACAGAGCCTAACAGAAGGGCCTCAGTAACCATAGATGAGGCACAGGTCTAATAAGGAGCACTGCTAACCAGGGAACAAGAAATGGGCTACAGCCTCATTTTGCAACAGCAACTCAATTCAACCTCGCTGAGGTTTTAAAATTGTGTTCTGGGTTGGATTTCTACCGCTCTACCTGTCATTCCGAAAAGTCAACCAAACATGATACCCCTGACTGCCTTGGTTTGAAATGGTACTTTGTGAAATCATGCCTTGCAATAGATCATTGATGCCAAAAATACATGCTTAAATAATGAATGGCTTCTTTCCTTTAAAAATATACACAAATAACAAATGCTGTACACATCACTTTATTATTTAGGTAAATTTTTAAGTGATACTATTGTTTTTTATTATTTTAGTAAATATTGTATCAAGGACTGTAATAGTGACTTCAGAGCATGAGTGTTATGTGTTGTTTTATTCCTAGAGAGAAGTGTAACCTTACAGCAGCCCCACTTGAGTTTGTGTTTACATTTGAATGGATCTCTGTGTTGAATACAGTCAACTGGACCAGTCAACTACGGAAGCCTCTTGAATCCAAGAGGCTTCTGTAGTTCTGCCTTTCGGATGAGCGTTTACCATGGCCTGACATTTGAATGGATATTTATCAGCTGCTGATAAATAAATATAAATAGCTGCTATGCTATATCGCCTCAATGATCATATACAGTATACATTTTCAGTTGCTTTTTTCATGTGCTCACCTTCTCACAATGACTCATTTGTGTGTTTGAAAGCACACCGACCATTATTGCTCCATCACATACAAGTATAAACATAGGGCCACAGAAATGCACAAACACAGAAAGCATAAACACACAAATAACCAGATATGCAGTGGAGTGGAGCCGCCTGCTCTGCTGCTGTTGGAGTGTTATATCAGTAACCATTGAAGATAAAAGACCCTTTAAGCAACAATGGTTATAAATTACCAAAAATAATCTGCCAGCCTGGAAACATGCAGGGCCTGTCAGCAATCCACAACACCCCATCTGTCACACACACACACACACACACACACACACACACACACACACACACACACACACACACACACACAAACAATAACAGCAGCAGCATGCATCTGCTCCCACCTATTCCACTACACCGCCAACCCCCACCTTATTAAGATTCATATCCCCGAAAGGTGACTTCTTAGGCGGGCATAGTGACAAGCTCCCAACCCTCAGCACCCTGCCTGGAGGTAGAAGCACCGTGACAGGTAGCTCTTCACTCCCCTGGGCCCCAGGCAGGGTGCAGGGGTGTGTGTGTGTGTGTGTGTGTGTGTGTGTGTGTGTGTGTGTGTGTGTGTGTGTGTGTGTGTGTGTGTGGAAGGGGAAGGGGTTCAGGGTAGTAAATGTGATGGGCAGGATTATCAAGTCAAAGATGCCCCTCGTCGGAGGACGTCTCTGTGTAAACACTCCTGTGTGAGACGGAGCCCCTCATCTCTTTCCTGTCTGTCTGTTTGTCTGTCTGTTTGTCTGTCTCTCTATCTGTCTGTCCAGGCTTATCTGCCACCCTCCTCCCACGGTGTACTATTCTTTTCATCCTCTGCCCCTCCATGCCACTACAACAAATGAATATAGCCACTTGACTCCTGGTCTTCTATGTTGTTAAAGGAAATACTCAGCTCACAACAGTAGCCATATGGGAGGGCAAAGATTGCACTTATTCTCATTCCCGTTGGAGTACTATTTTGTAGGAGGTTCAGAGTTCCCACTTTGTTTGTTTGCCTTCCATTGCAGGTAGGCTGTTGTTGTGTGTGCTCTGTTTTATCCCATCAGATTTACTATGAAGCCTTTAATCATGCAGAGATACACACATTTTTACATCCACAACGTTTGTTTCGTGTGTAGCTATTCCCAAATAACACAGAGGGGACAATCAACACCTGGACTGTGCATGTGGTGTGGAAATAGTCTGCACATACTAAAAACACAACAGTTGCTTCTGTGGTCCATCTCAGTCTTATCTAGGATATTTTGGCATTAATTTCTGTAGATCACTATATACCTGCTGGTTGTCACCATTCAATTCTTAAATCAGGACAAAAAAAAGTCTGGGCAGTAATCAGATGGACTATAGACAAACTAATAATCTACTCAGACTACGTTAATCTCTTTACTGATGCGTAAATCCAGGGGTTAACACACCAAAAATAGTTATAATAATCTCTTATCATGAGACAAAATTCCACATGTAAAACCTAGTGGTGGATGATTGGGAGCTTGGTTACACATTTTTTACTGGTCATTTCCTTTTTTCATGAAAATCTTGACCCATCCTTGAGGAGCAGTCAACAGCTCTTACGGCTCCTGCCTGGGGAGGATTGACCTTGTCCTTACAAATGGACGATGCTCTTACCACCTAAGTCACAGCCACCCCCAGTTTTTTAGATCACATATGAATTTTTTGAATAAAAAACTTGATAAATATTACACCTTTAAGATAAAACACTGGCCAGTGGCGCCGATCAGTTCAGGTGTTTAATCATGCGATCCAAGCGGACAGAAATGGAGAATACCTTGACACCAGGCTGATTAGTGTGAACCTCCCCTGGCAGTCAGAAGTAGGTCAACGTCCCAACTTGGCAGGCGTGATTGCTCTTCCTGCAGGGAGAGAATAGTTCGTATTTATTCATTCATTTTCATGTACCGCCGCTGTATCCGCCATGGTGGGTCACGGGGAGCTGGAGCCTATCCCAGCTGGCATAGGGTGTGAGGCGGGGGACACTCCAGGCACGACGCCAGTGCACCGCGGAGCCACATACAAAGACATACAAACACGCACATTCATACTCACTCCTACGGGTAATTTGGGACTGGCCAATCAACCTGAAGCGCATGCTTTTGGAGGTAGGAGGAAGCCGGAGAACCCGGAGAGAGCCCCTGCGGGAACGGGGAGAGCATGCGAACTTGCACAGAGGGAGAATCGAACCCGGACTCGCCGTGTTGTGAGGCGACAGCGCTAACCACTGCACCACCGTGCCACCCAGTTCGTATTCATATTATTCTATATTATACATTTTTTATATTTAACACATATATAAAATACAATCTTTTTGTATAGCTTAGAATAGATTATGAGAGTAAGAGCATTTTAATGTATCTATATATTTTTTTATTATATGTATATGTCCTTACATCTATTCCATGTTTTTATTTTTTTTCCTGTGAAAATACTGTCATACATAATTCACTGCGTATCCTGTGCCATAGAGCAGCAGTTACATCTTGTAACCATAAGCATGGTGCTTTAGTGACAGAAAATGACCTGAAAAAGTGCATTTTCAACCTGATATATGGATGTGTTTGTTTATTGGTCAAACTATTGATTTGTAGACCTAATCAACAGCTTCAGAAAGCAGGTTTAACCTCGTTATGACCATGCATTGTCTGAACAATCCATGTTCATAATGTGTGCAGGTTCTCCATCTGCCTGTTGTACTGCAGCTGAAGGAAAAAAAAAACTATTACACATTTAAACACAAAATGGAACTAATTATGGTCCAGCGAGTCTGTGAAGACTTTCTGTCAACCAGGTTATGGTAGATGTCTGTGTGGAATTAACACAACTTTTCAGTTTTGCACTGAAGAAGCATCTTGAATTCCAGGTCCAGCATTTTTCTCTTGAGCCTTACCATCATATGGCACCAGTAATTAATAGTATTTGCAATTAGTGTGAAGAGTAGAGATTTCTTTACATAAAACTCAAATCTAAAAAGATGCAAGAAAGACAGAAGAAACCAAAAAAGGAAAATATACACCATTTATTTTAAGTGACATTTTAAATTACACCAATTTTATTGCCTGATGGCAATAGCCAACTGTCTGCTTCAATTAGCAAAATTCTCTTAATATCCTTTGAGCAACCTTGCTGAGACCATGAGCCTAAAATGACCTAGCTGAAACAGACACAAACAAAAAGAAGGTCTTTCAGAATTTGTTTGCTCAGGTTCTACTATTTCTTGTGAATGTGGATGGATCCGGGTCGGGCAGGAGCTGGCAGGTTAGCAGGATGGGCTGCGGGTCTTAATGAGTTCCTTGGTGCCTTCCCATCAGCATAAAGGCTGGGTTCCACTTATGCAGCATCTTGGGAGCTTGTTAAGAACATTCCCTTTAAAATAATCATCCTCTACTTTTTTCCATGTTTTCAAACGTATGTGTCATGCTGACTCTCTGCTCTAACAGTATTTTTTTCTCCACCTTTCACAAAAGCCATTTTTTTCCACTCATCTTACCATTTTCTCCATGTCATTTTTCAGGCATTTTGGTCAGCATTCAGATTTGTAGAAGTGGATGCCCCAGACAGCAGATCCAGAGTCTTAATCTCAGTCTTACGTAGTTAACTGATCAGAATGGCTGGAAGTGGAGAAGATTGAGTAATGGGTTGAAGTACAGCAAGAGGTAAATACCTGGTGAGAGATGGTAAAAGCAGGAGTTAGTGAGCAAGGAAAAAGTTGGTGACCGTAAGATTTGTGATTGTCAAGGCCACGACAGGAGCGGAGACCAGGTGCGTCTGAACTAAAGTCTTTATTTCAGCAAAGGCACACGAGGGAAGCACGGGAACGACCGATGCACGAGTCCAGGGAAACAGCGGGGTGGGTGGTGTGTAGACACGGGAGGATACAGACAGGACTTACGTGGAAACTGGCAGGCAGAGGTACAAGTCCGAGAGGCAGAGTTTGTGGTCGGGGACAAAGCAGAGTTCTAATACGGGTCCAGGCAGGCAGGTCGGGGTCCAAAAACAATCCGGGGTCAAGGTAGGAGTCAGGAAGAACTGGCAACAAACAAGGCATCTACACAGAGGATCTGACACTGGGTCTGTGTTCAAGCTGGGTCTTTATAGTCCGTGATTAGGGGTAAAACGGTGGCAGGTGTGTCTGAAGATTGGACGCAGGTGTGGGATCTGCACCGCGGGAAACCCAGCGCGAGACTGGGGGCGGGTCCTGAGCCGAGTCGTGACAGTGATGATGAGAGGCAGGTGATTGTAAAGGTGTTTTTTAATTTTTATTTTATTTTATATATTATATTAATAATAATAATAATCAGTCCTTTATTAGTCCCTCTTGGGGAAATTCTTGATCCCTGAAGGGAATTAGCTAGTTGCACACTCTTGTTCACATTGTTAGTTTTTATTCATGCATACAGTATATATTGTAAACAGGCTCTAACACCACACTAAGGGACCTGTAGGCATGCAGTGTAGGGGGAGGGTAGAGTGGCAGGCAGCTCCTGCGTGGTGTGCCCAATTTTTTATTTTTTTTTAAAATTTATATACTGATTTTAATCCCTGCAGGGAAATTAGTGGCACACTCTAGTTAGTTGAAATTATGCAGTGCTCCGGAGGTGAGTTGACACCTCCCACTGTCATCTCAAACTCCGAGGTGGCTGGGCGGGAGCAGGAATCGAATTGCCGGTCGTGGGAACATTGAATGAATCGCTCTACTAGCTGAGCCATTGCCACCCCAGAAAATTCAGAAAATTTACCTTAATTCAGAAATATATTAGATTATATTTCCTATATATAACCTAATATACAGTATATAAAAAGGGCACACGCTGTATGCTCTGTGCTGATGCGCCTTCACAAACAATAGCCAAACCCCTCTATACAAGAAACTTGACGTTAGTTTTTAGGTTTTATGTAATCTGGACAATTATTCAAAAGCATTTGAAGCTCAGAGTTGCTGCTGTGGAAAATCAAATATAATATATTCAATAGTATTTGCCTTTGCCTCACTTACCGCCATAAACTATCTCAAGTCATGTCTTTATGTGCACAGGGCCAACATAATTTTTAAAATGCTATAAGAGGTTATAGAGAGCAATGGCGCTGGAATATAAATAAAGTGATCATGTGGTTCAGCCTTACTATTCAAAAACTTCTCAAAAACATTGATGTGAAACTTTAGGGGCTACATCTGATGGTCATAATAGAGTCTGATGTTATAAGTTTTAAATTACGATGCTTCTGCTAGAAATCCAAAATTATGTTCAATCTAGCTTGTGCTTTTAAGTCCAGGTGATGTGTGCTTATGCCGACAAACATGCTCATGCACTGAAAAAACAGAGATCTCATGAAAATGAAATATCTTAATAATAGGCTATTGTCTGTCACATAGTTATTCACCTATTGACAACAGAACTGTGTGCCTCATTTCATCCAAGAAGCCATCTGACAATATTTAAAAAAATTGAGAGGTGTTGTTTATAGTAAGGAATTTAAAGCACTAATGGATTTATCATCCTGCCATACCTCTCACAGTTTCATTATTGCCTCAGATTAATTTCTTTGTGTGAGCAAAACAATATAATTTTCAAGTATTCGTACAGGTACATTAATCATAGTCATAATTTTATTGCAAGGACAATGTACTATTCTATAATTTAATGTAATATTTAAATTAAGTATATTCATGGGTGTATAGTTTTAGTTTATATTTATGGAAATAACACTGGATGCTACATTGCATGGATTTGCCAATTTAAGAGGGAAAAGCTGATCACAACAAATCCTAAATTGAGAAAAATCACCATCTTTAGAAGCGCTTGATATGCTTATCAAGTAAAACTAGTTCACTTCTTCTTCTTTACCTTTCAACTTTTCCTTTCAGGGGTCGCCACAGCGAATCAATTGCCTCCATCTAACCCTGTCTTCTGCATCCTCTTTCTCACACCAACTACCTTCATGTCCTCCTTCACTACATCCATAAACCTCCTCTTTGGTCTTCCTCTACACCTCCTGCCTGGCAGTGCAAAACTCAGCATCCTTCTACCAATATATTCACTATCTCTCCTCTGGACATGTCCAAACCATCTCAGTCTGGCCACTCTGACTTTATCTCTAAAACCTCTAACATGTGCTGTCCCTCTGATGTACTCATTCCTGATCCTATCCATCCTGGTCACTCCCAAAGAGTGACCAGGATCTTCATCTATGCTACATACATTTATGTCTTCTGTCTCAAACAACATCGCTGGTCTCACCACAGTTTTGTACACCTTTCCCTTTAGCTGAAACTCTTCTATCACACATTACACCTGACACTTGTCTCCAGCCATTCCATCCTGCCTGTACACGCTTCTTCACCTCTTTTCCACACTCTCCATTGCTCTGGACTGTTGACCCTAAGTATTTCAAATCCTCCACCTTCTTGATCTCTTCTCCCTGTAACCTCACTTTTCCATTTGGGTCCATCTCATTCACACACATGTACTCTTTCTTACTGCGGCTAACCTTCATTCCTCTTTTTTCCAGGACAAATCTCCACCTCTCTAGCTTCTCCTCCACCTGCTCCATGCTCTCACTACAGATCACAATATCATCTGCAAACATCATAGTCCATGGAGATTCTGGGGGACGGGAACTTTGCAAACCTATAGGCTTCTATCCGTCTGCCCTTTTTTTTGGATGTTGTTGTTGATGTTGTAAATGTGATGAAGGTGTGAAGTCTGTTACTTCACACCTTCAACGAAAAAAATAAACTAAATAAATAAAAATTAATAAATTCCTGTCTAACCTCATCTGTCAGCCTGTCCATCACCATAGCAAACAACAAGGGGCTCAGGGCTTATCCCTGATGCAGTCCCACCTCCACCTTGAACTCCTTTGTCACACCTACAGCATGACAAGCAGTTCACTACAATGGCAGATAAATTGACCTGTTGACTGTCAATGTAAATCTTTCACAACTAAATAATAAACTTTGACAGTGTGGTGAGTGCAGGTACACATACATGATTCAATTGCTTTCTGTGTATAGTTTGTATTTTCTCCTAGCCTCAAGAGGGCACAAGCCAGTGTCTCATTGTGCCGGTCCCAATCCTGGATAACTACAGAGGGTTGTGTCAGGAAGGGTATCTGACATAAAACTTTTGCCAAATCAAATATGCGAATCAAATCTATGACTTCCATACCGGATCGGTGTTAAAAACGACTGCCATCCATGCTGTTCGATCTGCAGGGTGCCAGTGGAAATTGGACTACTGTTGGTCAAAAAAGGAGAGGAGGAAAGTGTGTTCGCAGGAAGAGAGAGAAGAGGAACGGCAAGAGTATAGGACTGAGTGTAGGGACATTGAATGTTGGAACGATGACAGCAAAAGGTAGAGAGTTGATTGGCATGATGCAGAGGAGGAAGGTAGACAGACTGTGTGTTTAGGAGACCAGGTGGAAAGGTAGCAAGGATAGAAGATTAGAAGCAGGGTTCAAGTTGTTCTATCATGGTGTAGAAAGGAAATTAAATGGAGTAGGAGTTATCTTGAAGGAGGAGTTTGTTAGGAATGTCCTGGAGGTAAAAAGAGTGTCAGATAGGGTGATGAGTCTGAAGTTAGAAATAGAAGGTGTGATGGTCAATGTTGTTAGTGGGTATGCTCCACAGGTAGGATGTGAGCTGGAGAAGGAGAAATTCTGGTTAGACTTTGATGAAGTGATGCAGAGCATACCTAGAAGTTGTCATTGGTGCAGACTTCAATGGACATGTTGGTGCAGGAAACAGAGGTGATGAGGAAGTGATGGACAAGTTTGGTATCCAGGAGAGGAATGCAGTAGGAAAGATGCTGGTTGACTTTGCAAAAAGGATGGAAACAGCTATGGTGAATACTTTCTTCCAGAAGAGGCAGGAACATAGGGTGACCTATAAGAGTGGAGGTAGGAGTACACAGGTAGACTACATCTTGTATAGACAGTGTAATCTGAAGGAGATCAGTGACTGTAAAGTAGTGGTAGGCAAGAGTGTAGCAAAACAGCGTAGGTTGTTGGTGTGTGGGATGACTCAGGTGGTGAGGAAGATGAAGAGGGCAAAGGCAGAGCAGAGGACGAAGTGGTGCAAGCTGAAAAAGGAAGGGTATTGCGAGACTTTTAGGAAGGAGTTAAGAAAGGCTCTTGGTGGTTAGGAGATGTTTCCAGATGACTGGACAACTACAGCTAATGTGATCAGGGAGACAGGTAGGATAGTACTTGGTGTGTCATCTGAAAGGAAAGTAGATAAGGAGATTTGGTTTTCGAATGACGAGGTACTGTATACAGAGAAAGAGGTTAGCTAAGAAGAAGTGGGACACTGAGAGGACTGAGGGGAGAGTAGACAGTAGAAGGAGATGCAGCATAAGGTGAAAGTAGAGATAGCAAAGGCCAAACAAGGGGCTGATGATGACTTGCATGCTAGGTTGGACAGGAAGGAGGGAGAGACTGATCTATACAGGTTGGCAAGACAGAGAGACAGAGATGGGAAGGATGTGGAGCAGGTTGGGGTGATTAAGGATAGGGATGGAAGTGCATTGACAGGTTCCAGTGGTGTGATGGGAAAATGGAAAGAGTACTTTGAAGAGTTGATGAACGAGGAAAATGAGATAGATAGATAGATAGATAGATAGATAGATAGATAGATAGATAGATAGATAGATAGATAGATAGATAGACAGACAGACAGACAGACAGACAGACAGACAGACAGACAGACAGACAGACAGACAGACAGACAGACAGACAGACAGACAGACAGACTTAGATAGATGCCACAAGGCATACTCTACACTAAAAGACACATACAGTACTAACAGGACATATCTCATTCTTTTCCGGTCGGCTTTTCCCTTCAGGGGTCGCCACAGCGAATCAATTGCCTCCATCTAACCCTGTCTTCTGCATCCTCTTCTCTCACACCAACTACCTTCATGTCCTCCTTCACTACCTCCATAAACCTCCTCTTTGTGCTGTCCCTCTGATGTACTCATTCCTGATCCTATCACTCCCAAACGGAACCTCAACATCTTCTTTCTGCTACCTCCAGCTCTGTCTCCTGTCTTTTCCTCAGTGACACTGTCTCTAGACCAAACAACATCGCTGGTGTCACCACAGTTTTGTACACCTTTCATTTTAGCTGAAACTCTTCTATCACACATCACACCTGACACTTTCCTCCACTTGTTCCATCCTGCCTGTACATGCTTCTTCACCTCTTTTCCACACTCTCCATTGGTCTGGACTGTTGACCATAAGTACTTAAAATCCTCCACCTTCTTGATCTTTTCTCCCTGTAACCTCACTCTTCCATTTGGGTCCCTCTCATTCACACACATGTACTCTGTCTTACTGCAGCTAACCTTCATTCCTCTCCTTTCCAGGAGAAACCTCCACCTCTCTAGCTTCTCCTCCACCTCTGCCCTACTCTCACTGCAGATCACAATGTCATCTGCAAACATCATAGTCCATGGAGATTCCTGTCTAACCTCGTCTGTCAGCCTGTCCATCACCATAGCGAACAAGAAGGGGCTCAGAGCTGATCCCTGATGCAATTCCACCTCCACCTTCAACTCCTCTGTCACACCTACAGCACACCTCACCACTGTCTTACAGTCCTCATATATGTCCTGCACCACTCTAACATACTTCTCTGCCACTCCAGACCTCCTCATACAATACCATAGTTCTGCTCTGGCACCCTGTCATCGGCTTTCTCCAGATCTACAAAAACACAATGCAGCTCCCTCTGGCCTTCTCTGTACTTCTCTATGAACATCCTCAAAGCAAATACTGCATCTGTAGTACCCTTTTTTGCATGAAACCATACTGCTGCTCACAAATGCTCACTTCTGCCTTTAGTCTAGCTTCAACTACTCTTTCCCATAACTTCATTGTATGGCTCATCAGCTTTATTCTGTAGTTGCCACAACTCTTCACATCTTCCTTGTTATTAAAAATGGGCACCAGCACACTTCTCCATTCCTCAGGCTTCCTCAGGCTAAAACCCTTAAAAGAACCTCCATCCAGTTGATGACATAGTAAGTCAGGGTCAAACGTCAATTGTCTGAAGTGTCCCCATCATGACAATCCAACCAGTGAAGATTGAGATATCCATGGTGGAGTGAAGGAGTACGGATCTGTCGATGCTTAGAGCCGCACTGATAGCGGGAAGAAAATCTCACATTCCACCATTATCATTCTTCACATCAGAGTATGTTCACAGACATTCACATTAACACTGTTAAAATAATTCCAGCTGCATATTGTCTTGTCCTGCTCTGACAGACAGTTGTAATCAAATCCAGTAATGTCACTTCTCCCCTTGCTCCCCATTACAGCTCATCTCCCATTCATTCTCAAATTCTCTTCCTGCAATGAAACATTTGAATAACAATGGCATAATCCTAATACCCACAACAGGCACACCATTCAGGCGCTTCTCCTATGCCTCTCTCACACTCTCTCCTCTCCATGCATTCCCCTCTTTAAAATCGATTGAAACGAAAACAAAATGACAGTTTCATATCACCGCTGTGATACCCAGAGACTACACAAGGAAATGACTATTTCCACACACAAAAGGCTCCATTACTGCCAGGTGACCTCCCATCATTGTGTCCCTAACCTCTAGTTAGATATCCTAGTATCGTCCCTCCAATGGGTGTGAGTATGTGTACGATTGAGTAATATCATTTTGTGTCTACCAGCGATCCTCATGCAAAGGCAAGGAATCTGTCATTCATAATGAATTATTTTTTCACACATTCTTTTTGCTGGCAGGTTTGCAATTAGTGCGCAGCTATGAAAAAGTTCCGGCTTTCAAAAAATGTCACAAGGCATGGCTGATTATGTTTCTCATTTGGAGATTCATTCATAATTATCATGAATATTGTCTTACCTTGCTGGAAAGATATGGAATTATATTGCATTTACTCTGGATGTTGTGAGGGTTTTGTATTCTATGTTGAGACACATCATGACTGCAGTGAGAATAGACACCACTGAGGACTATGAAGCAAGTTGAAGAATAATTAATTGATTCCACCACAATAATCAGTCTATGAATGAAAAAAATAATCTATAAAGCAACTTTTACCTCCACCACAGCAGTTGTGTTTTCTTTGTATGCTGTCTGTTTGCCAATTTGTTGGTTTGTTTGCAGAAGGCAAAAGAATCAAATTTAATTTTGAATTAAATGTATTGTATTTTGCTCTGAAAATGAGGTTAGCAGATTTTTGAAGCAGGTGCAGGAAATACTGTATGTATCAGTTCCTTCAATGATGTGAGATAGAACATGTCTTTGACAATTAATATTACTGTTATATGTATGTGTATTTAAAAAATTGAAACACACATACATAGTTTAATAATTTAGAAAATACAATCACAATTTGTTGTGATTTTTTTGGGGGGTGTATGCCAGTGTGTTTTGTTTTTCAGGGCCAATTACTTTATTGTTAGCGCTGATGAGCTGCTGAAGTGCCCATGCCTTCTTATTATTTTGATGATGATTACGATGATGATGATGATGATGATGATGATGATGATGATGATGATGATGATGATGATTTTCTCCTTTTTCTGGTATTTTTAGTTGTCATTCCTTCTGTGAAATAACGGAGGATGAAGTCTTTATCAATAAAAGAGTAATAAAAGCATTTGAACTTTGTTTATTTCATTTTGTTACCTGGCATTAGGATTAACCCAATCTATACTTTGGCTGCTTACATAATCACATCATAATCAGGGCTGCTCTTAATCTTAATCTGAATGTTATGTTTTTCATACATTAATTAAATTATTGCCCCCCCCCCCAAAAAAAAAAAAAATTATTCTAAATTTATATTTATCCTGAGGTCAAATAAAACTTAATTAGCAAATGTTAAAACTAATATTTTATCTGCTCATCTATCCATCTATCCATTTTCTGTCGCTTTATCCGCCGAAGCGGGTCACAGGGAGCTGGAGCCTATCCAAGCTGGCATAGGGCGTGAGGCAGGGTACACTCCGGGCATGATGCCATTGTGCCGTGGAGCCACACACAAAGACAGACAACCACTGTTACGTATGCCTACGTGTGTATTTTGTGAGTACTGTGTGTAGGTGTGAATGTGCATGTGGGTGTATGTGGGAGAGATGGGTGTGGTGTGTCTGTGTCCTGTGTTTTGTTTTCTCTAGGCCCAGAGCACCCAATCCAGCTCCAGTGCCTGCCTGGAGCTGTCCAACAAGGAGCTTCCAATTTACCTGCTGATCACTCCACCTGCAGCCAGTTACCACAATTACCTGAAATTGCATGTCCCGCCCCAAACACACCCGATATATAAGTTCTTTGTTTGCCATTCAGAAAAAGCTACATCTTGACTCTGTCTCATCTCTAAAAGCTATATCTTGAATATATCTCATCTCTCAGGTTTTCATCTATCTCACATCTCATCTCAGCTCTCCTTCTGTCTATCTCGGTTTCATGTTCTGTGTGGTGAGTACTGCCATTTTAGTTTAGTTATCCTTTGTTAGTTATTTGTATGTTGTTAGTCCATGGCCTAGGGGTAGCTAGACAGAGGCCTCTAAACATTACCACACTTAGTATTCCTCTGTCTAGAAACACTAGTTAGGAGGATGTTGTCTTTCTATTGTATTTTTGGTCAGTTTCTGACTCTCTCAGTAGTTTAGGTAGGCAGGGTTATTATTTTCTTGTTTAGTTACCTGCATTGTTTAATTGGTGTTTCTGTTCTAGATTATTTTTGTTAATTTTAACATCCATTCCCTTTGACCATGTGACATCATTTTTAGTTTGGCAGTCTCACCGGTTTTGTGTTCCAGTCTTGTATTGAATTATATAAAAACAGCCATCACAACTGAAAAGTCTTTTGTGTTTGCTCCACTTTATTTCCATTTTCAGCTGCTCGAGTTCCTGTTTACTTAACATCCGGGGTTTTTTTTGGTTTATGTTACTGCCACTTATTCACATACCATAGTCATATTCGGCAGGGTTGTAACAACCACGCACACACACTCACTCCTACAGGCAATTTGGGACTGGCCAATAACCTGAAGCGCATGTTTTTGGAGGTGGGAGGAAGCCGGAGAACCCGGAGAGAACCCACGTAGACACAGGGAGAACATGCAAACTCCGCACAGAGCGTGACTCGAACCCGGACCCGCTAATTCCAGGTCACCGCTGCTTTATAATTCTAATAATGGTAACAGTTGGCCTGATTATAACATTAATGGATTTCTGGGACACACAGATTAATTGCTACATGTCATAGTGATCCTTTACCTAAACCGAATGATCGGTATTTTTACTTAAGCACTTAAACCATCAAATGGTTTTGACATTGATTTCATGACACAGTAATTGCAGTTAATCGATGAGTCAGTTATTCAGTTAAATCATTACTACATTCAATTAGTTACTGTAATGAAACCTTTTTCATGCTGATACATGGTCGTTAAGGTGAGAAGAAAACATGAAACAACCAAATGTCCTGTCAGATGAGACGTATCATCACATCACTTCACAATAACAGCAGTGGGACAAATTTCCATTTATCATGGATGCTATGACGAACCATTTAACCTGGACCTGGCGGTTTTGGAGAAAGATCTGAGTGCTGTTTTATGTGATGAACATGTTTTTCCATCGCCGGGCTTTACAGCTATAGTCTCTCATTTGATACTCGTTACTTCTCTAAAGTATACTGGCAGTATTTTAACCACTGTCTGTCTCCGCTTTGTTTTCACGGTCTACTCTCCATGGAGATCACACCATGTGAAATTACTGTTGGCTGTGTATTTACACAACTGTTTGTCCCTCAGTGTCTTGTGTTCATGTGTGTATCTCAGTGAGCCTGAAGGTTGGCCCCCGCTGCTTCATAAAGCGCTGCTTGTCTTGTTACTCAGTTTATTAACACTGAACTGCACAGGCACACTTCCTGTTTGTTATGCGAGTGTCTTCAAACTGAGACTCTTATCCAGCATGTAGAGTTTGGACCAGTCTGGATCATGAACTGAGAAGAAGAAAAAGTATATTGATCCCCTAGGGGGAAATTAAAAAGTCACTCAGTTTGACAAGTGGACTTTGTTTCAAGTTATGAGAAAACTTATGAGGATGTTAAATTAAAATGACCTATGAATTATGAAAAATCTCATAATGACCAGCATAACTACTGTTTCATGGATTTTTTTTATTGTTTGTTGGAATAATTAGAAAGGGGTATGAAATTGCAAGCATATACTGTACTTATTTCTACTCATTTTTATTCTGGTTTTGTTGTTATTTGCATGTTTTTCTGTGTTCTTTTAATTCATATTTGAAATAAATGAAAATTTCTAGAGGGCACTGTGGACACATTTTAGCACAACCAATCCTGAAATTCCACCCACTTCATAGTCAGAGATAGTATGTTAGTCTAATCATTTTCCTGTATAGTCAAATCTTTCTTATGTTGTGGTGATTCTTGCCTAATTGTGAAGCTGAATTACAGATCAAAATCAAATCTAAGCCCAGGTTTACTTTGAATCCCCAGTGCTCCCCTTTCTTGTCCCTCCTGTCTCTCCATCTGCTTCTCTTCCTCGTTTTTTGAGTCTGCCGCCTTCTCTTCCTGTGCTACCGCTTCCCGTTCATCCTGACCATCTCTTTATATTTGCTGAATGTCCTGTTTGCACTAGCTTCTTTATCCTCCTAGTTTACTCACTTCGTCTTTCTCACACATCTTTTCCTCCTTCTCTTCCACCTGCTTTTGTTCACCAAATGGAATTCATCACCAATCACTTTGATAGTTAAATGAGTGTGGATTTAGAGCTGTACTTTGTCTTCGTTGCTTTAGTGATATGTTTTATTTCTAAATTGTTTGCATGCAGGATGGCTATAAACAGAAGCCTCCTCAAAGGTGTACAGTTTCTTTAAAGATGAAACTTCATCGTTGCATTTAGATGGGAAATAGAGAAGTGATGACATGAGGAGGATTTTTGTGAAAGTAGATGCACTGGGCTTTTGCTCTGAGTATGTTCATTCATTTACCATAACCATGCAGCGGCCAAGTGACTACGAACTAAAGCATCACTGCTAAGTGGAAAAGAGAAAGGGAGCAGCTGGGTGAAATTCAGTTGCCACTTCCAATGTGTATCAGAAATTGCACTCACACCAGCAATCCAACAGTGGGGGTGGGGGGACTAGGTGAAACGGGGACAGAATGTGCTGTGGCCATACAAATCACAAACACTAGATTGAGTGGAGGGCGGTGATGGTAATGGGAAGTGGACACGTAATGATGAGGTATGAGGTGTAACACGCTGATTTAAAGACATGAATGAATGACAGAGCGCAAAAACGTAACTTACGTAATTTATCTCATTTGTGTTTAATGTCTGTGTAGGTTCTCAGTTATCCAGGTCATGGTTATCCAAAGCTGTTAAGTCAATGCACTGGACTTTAAGAAAGTTCTTGAAGACGTTTTGTCTCTCATCCAAGAGACTTCTTCAGTTCTGAAGGTGACTGGTCTTGTCCCAGTCAACAACGAAAAGTCTTCAAGAACTTTCTTAAAGTCCTGTGCATTGACTTAACAGCTTTGGATATTGTGTTTAATGGGCACATTCATGATTATTGTTTCTGATCGCAGTATTGGTCTGAAAGCATCTGAACATAATTTAGTATGTCTGAAACTGTTTTAAACAGCATTCTAATAAATAAACCAAATTCATTTTCTTTAGAACAATGGGTTTTTTTTGCCACAATAACTTGGATGGAGACATAACTGCTATCATAGTTACTGAAGCAGTCTCTTCTAAGAGTGATATGAATTTGCACCTCACAAAAGTGAAATGAGTGTCAGGTTCATTGAATTACTGTTTTTGAAGAGACGAATTAAAAAAGTGTGAGGAACTCAAGTTGACTGCCAGAGGAGTAGATTGTATGAGATCTCAAGGCTGAGGACTGAATTCATAATGATTCAAGAACACACAGCTGTTACGTGATGTGCTTGAGTTCTGCTGCAGAAAGTCACAGGATTTTTTTACTGGTATTTATCAACCAGTTTGCGTGGATGCTGTGGCATCTGTTGCATCTATTGTTCCCCTGTTCTTTACTTTTATTTTTCTGCTAGTGTTCTTGATAGAATTAAGCCGGTGGTGTTAGAAGAACACTGTTATGAGCAGCACACTAGACGTGGTCATTGCAAACACATACTGAATTTGCGCGTACACAAACATGTCACACACACTCTTTCCCCTACAGCACCATAAAGGCCAATTAAGCTCCCTCTGCATATGGACAGATTTTTTGGCCATATACAGTCTATGCTTTGATACAGGCAGGAACATTTCAAATGTTTCAACAATATGCAGAATATGCATAATCATGTCCATCCTTATTCACCTTTAATGTAGAGCATAAATGTCTTTCCAATTTATGTCAATGTCAGATCACTTGTACTTGGGTTACAATATCTAATGTTGTGCATGCAGAAAACACACCTACCTTCACTTGGTACACAAAGATATGCTGACTCTTTATGGAAAATGTTTGTGCCACTCACAGAACAACGGGACACAAATATAGCTTTACTGATACATATTTTTGTTTTTTGCCTTTGTTGGTTTATAGCATTACTTAAGTTCTAAATTATCGCCAAATTGTTTGTTAAACTGATTGTTAAATCGGTATCAAATGCTGGCACTATTTACCACAGCAGTACTTTCTTTGATGGGCAATGACATGTCTTTTCATGTGTTTGTGTTTTTACATTTCAGTTTTCAGTTGTATTTTGTCTATAAGAGTCGTTTTAGATAGCTTGCTGTCAGGATTCCCTCCTGTGGGACTGCCTGTCCCCACCTAATGTGTCTCACCTGTTTCACTTTATCGTTTCTATCTTCGCATATTAGGGCTGTATGCTCCATACCCTATGAGCTGGTCCCTCTTTGCTACAAATAGGGACCAGCTCTGCTATTCTGCTTCTCCACCATTCCGAGTCCTAGTGATATCTTAGTTTGACTTTTGATTTGGACATAGACTCTGCGTTCACTTGGATCCACATGCTTTGATGACTGAGTACTGAAAACTAGGGTTGAGCCGGATACTCGTTTCATACGAGTATCCGGTACAGATAATGCATTTTGACGAGTACGAATACGAATAAAGTTCGTTAATACTCGTGATCAGACTGAAGGAAAATCAGCCGCACTGTTGTCACGCTCTGTGATTAGCCAGTCACACATACTTCCCGCCCCTCCCTACTCACTGCAGTTAGAGCGGAGTTTCCCTGTCTCACTCTGTCACCGGTACACGCAGTTAGTGATCTCTCTGTTCGTGGCTTCACTGTTGCTCACGTCCTTATTAGATTTTCTTCAGCTTGCCTCTATTTTGGTGTTTGGTTATGTGGTGAACTTCCTTGTTTTTTTTTTTTTTTTTTTGTTGCACGTACGTGTACATTTAACCACCGCCTCGTGGTTAGTCTTTTTTTTTTTTTTACCTGTTCTAAACTCGGTTCAAATTAACAATGTCTATACTCAATATTTTAACTAAGACATAGCGCGTGCGCGCGCGCACACACACACACACACACTCCATAATCAATATTGTTTAACTTTATGTGAAAAAAATGGCAATAGCATTAGGTACTAAAAATAAATAATTGAAAAAAAAGTATTAGAAAAAAATTAAAAAGTTTTGAGTATGACAATTCTTGTTCATGCATACTTTGTAGTTAATTACTTTTTTTATTGCATGCACTTTATTAATGCACTTTGTGTTTACTCGTTCTATATATAGTTCCTTTACTATCGTGATCAAAAGCGTTGGATCTCAATTCTGAGGCTCTTCTGTAAATATTCATTCATAGACTTAAGAATATTCATGTTCTGACTCGGTTCCATAAAAAACCTGTTCTGTAAATAGTTCTTACTTTTGTGATCAAAAGCATTTATTTGAATTTCAATTTTGAGGCTATTCTGTAAATAGTTTTAAAATAAGCAAAAATACAGCAACTTGTGATCAATCCAGATCAATTTTTTTTTTTAATCCAGATCAATACTTAAAACAATGTGGTGATTTAAGCCCCACCCATTTTCAGTCAAACCACACCCACTTCTGGCTTAAGCCCCGCCCATTCCGGATACGGATACAGATAATCTAGTTGGTTGAACAGATACAGATAGTGGTGTACTCGCTCATCCCTACTGAAAACCTTCTTGAACACTAAGGACTGCTTTTTTAGGAACTTTAGGAGGGCTCAGGAGTGTGTTTGGGTCTTTACTTGGTGTGTGTTAAAAACCCTGACAGGCAGTTGCTCTAAAGCATAATCATTTTGTAACTTGCTTTGATCTTCATGTGTATGCAAAAACCTGAGGTATACAGTGTAATGAATATAACACGACACTTTTCTTGAATACCACTTTCATAAAACCAAAGACGAGAGCAAAAAAAAATGGTTAAGGTTTGTTGAAAGGTGATTGTCCATTTGATTTGTTTTGCTCTTCTTAATTTACCTCAACCTCGATGACTGAGACCCTTCACAGATGAAGAAGAGATCCACAGGTATGAAGACAAAACCTAAATATCACATCAACGCAGAGGGAAAAATTATTTACATTAAATCCACATAGCTTCCGTTGGATAATTCTAAGTCTAAAAATACATGAATAAACATATTCCACAAGTAAATGACTTCCAAAAGAAATTCCAGCCTCAGGCAAGGGGGGGAAAACATGGCAAAACAGGTGAACTGACAGCGGGCACAAGGAATCACACAGACCAACAAGATGATGACTGTCAGGAAGCTTTGGAAGGACCAGACATTTGGAGAAACAGACACCCACTGTGGAGGAAAAATCAAAAGGGAAACAAAAAGCATGAACACAGAAAAAGGAAAGGACAGTACATGACACAAGAGCTCTACTGCAAAATAAGACTGTAAATAAACACAAAACCCAGGACCAGGACAGTATCAGAAGAACCTCGTGGATTTTTATAAGTTTGTAGCACATGTGTACATTTTTGAACAGTTTATTCTGTTGTCTTCAACTGAAATATAAGTGTTTTCCATTAAATAAATATGCAAAGATGAATTAAAAATAAGACAAAGAAGAAACATGAATAAGGGGGAATATTATGCCTAACAAGATTTTCTTTTTCCTTGCTTGTGAAGGCTGCCAGCTTTCAAGTCCTCCGCTGTTTGTCTCTGTATGCAATGACCCGTTGCCTCACAGGGAGGCAGTGCTGTGTCATTCTGTGTCTGCTGAGAGCTGCACAGACTACAAAAACCCAGCAATGTGAATAGTCATTACAGATTGCTAATGTACAAAATACAAAGACACACATAACCACAAAGCATGTAACAATGGCGCTCTTCTCCATCTGTGATGGGTCCTCTCACTGCATGCAAGCCCATCTTCTCTAGTCATAATATGTACTTTGGACAGTCATTCCTAAACCCAACTTTTCCATTACGAGACAAAGTAGGAAGTTGTGAGACAGGTGAGCTGCAATGTCTGCTATCTGAGGAGAAAACTGCTTTAGTGTCTGTTTGATTTATATTTTTGGGTTCAAGACCAAAACATTTTCTTTTAAACATAATATAGAACACAGGATGTAAATCTGAGACTGATTGGGACTTGCTATCCATCAATGTCCTCTACTTGTTTATCTGTGCCATCTGACGGGCAACATATTGGATATTAGGTTGTGGTCAGGGTAAGCTGTAAATGAATTGCACTTTTTGAAATCAATATTACTGTCTGAATCTAGATCTGAAAAAAAATCTGTATGGAATACAAAGAATGAAATAACATGCAAAATGAAAGCATGGGGTTGTGAGGACAATACAATATAACTGAGCGAGAAGATCATGAATTAAGCAGTGGGAAAAAGTCATATATAGTGAATATATGCTGTTAATATTTATACTAAATACTATTTATAAGATGTTTATGACATAAAAACACTGAGGTAGACAGAGGCACTGGGAAAGAAGCAGCCTGCTTGTGGGAAAAGACAGTCATTCAGGCAGACAGTTATACAGGCGTGACATACTTCATCAAACAAAGATGGAAAGTCAAAACAGACTATATGCTTACACAGAAGAGACATCTGCCAATCACTCACTCAGATATAAATGACTGATTTATTTGTAAGGCTACGTAGACAGATACACTGATCTCCACGCAGATCAACCCGAGAGGTAGGCAAACAAATGCTGTGCATTCCACATCGGTTCATTTTAAAGGTCTACAATCAGGCAGGCAGCAGCTGGGACTGGCCATCAGGGAGAGATGTGAGGCCGAACTGCCCCAATATATCCATGCAACATTAATATTTCAAATTTGTTTTTCCTGCGAATTTATAGTCTGGCCAGCTTTGTGCTGTTAGTCTCCATCACACAGTCACTTAACTGATTGTTTAAGATATCTATCTATCTATTACAGAATACATCATAGAAGTGATAGGTGTGGCATAAAATAATTAAAATAACTTTAATTTTAGATAAGTCTGCTCAACGAAATTAGCTGTTTTGGTCCAAATACCGAGAAAAACACAAAAACCTTTGCTGTCGTATACTAAAACAGAATCAGTAAGACCTCACATTGGTCAAGTTGTAAACAGGAAATGTTTATTATTTTTGTTATATTCCTTTAACGCATATTCTTCTCGTTACCGTTCAGACGATCCATTGATATATAATACTATGAATTAAAGTTCGGATTAAAGAGTCCTGATTTAAAGAACACGCCTGCTTGTATGTGGTGACACCAACTTCAAGGAGCGTCAAACATTCCCGGCATCGTCTTCGATTTGGTGCTTTGTCGAGTACAGTCGCCTCATTATCCAAACGTTGACAGTATAGACATATTATCCACGCTGCTGTGGTCAGTGATGTTGCGTTTGCCAGTAATCGAGAGCTGCTGTGCGCCGTGACGCGCGCGTGGACAGAGAGGAAAGAGAGGGACGGATGACGGATGGAGAGAGAGAGAGAGAGGGAGAGTGAGAGTGAGAGAGAGAGATCTCATCCCATCTCTCCAGATCAACAAGCCGGAATTTCATAACACAAGAAGCGTTGATGATCTTCACTGAGGTCTCCTTTTTTGTGCTCCCACCCTCCGAGCCGACTTGTCTCCGCGTAAACTTCCAGTAACGGTTCAGGTTCGCGGCGGCAGACAGCATGGATGTGTCTCACGAAGAGACCCACATAAACTGAAACCACCACTCAAAGTTTTCCAGCAGAAACTGCCGTGACATAGACTGATCAGACACACAACTTTGCGCGTAATTTGTCTGCTTTCCTAATACTTTTTACTTGTGGACTGCGCGGATTGCTTGGATTCCGCGCCGTGTCTTTTGTATGTTCAGCCGAGGAGACGAGTAGTTTTTTTCGGGGTGGTCCATCTACAAGGAAGGTAATATGCAAGTTCTCAGTTGGACCCTAGTTCTCCTCTGCCAGTGGATTCTACAGAAGGTGAGTTTATTTTAACAAAAGAGAAGACCTCTTGCGTCGAAGCTACGTTTGGAGAGAACTACCTGTCCTCTTCCTTTAGAGAGTTTGCTAGAAATCATTAAGATGAATTTAAAAAAAAATCAACAATACTTGAAAGGACCATGACAATTTTAATTATTTTAAAATAAAACACGGCCAGCCTGGGTATTTATCTTGATTTGATCGTAGTCCAACTATATTTTGCGACTTTTCGTAAAAACTTTGCTTACAGAACAAGGATTTTACTTATTTTGATTATATTTTGAATTAAGGTTGTTTTTTTAGTTTATATAAATGACGTTGCCACTTTCACCCAATCTCCAAACGCGCACATTCCTGCTGCGTGAGCGTTTCTCCTTTACTCCCAGTTAAGCAGCCCCTTTATCTATTTATCTATTTGCGCTGGCAGGAACTTCCTCTAATTTTTCTTCAGAAGTTAAATACGCCCGTGGCTTGTGTTATTATCTCGTCATCGCTGTGGCAAATAGTTTGTTCGCCTAATTTGGCTGTGATGCCGCTGCTATATGTTCCATCAAAGGCGTGCGTGAGTGAGCTTGCGCACCTGTTTTCACTGTTTGTACTGTATGTTGTGTTAACATGGTTACATGCTCACATACCAAGCTACAATGCAATTCAACAGAATAAAAAGAAGAAGGCTGCGTGTCAAGGCTGGTTCACACCATGTGTGTTCAGTGTTCCTTTGGCCTCTGTAAGAAATGAAGGAGAATGAAGACACGGCCTTTCACAATGACATTCTTCTCTTCCCTTGTCTTCATTTCTGACTTTCATTTTCCTCCTTCTTCCTATTCTTTTCCTCCCATTTCTCCCCTCGTCTTCCACTATGGATCCATTCACCCTTACTGTTTCTTTCTTCATTGAAAACCACATTAATAGTTGTAGATTCACAGTAAAAACAAACAAAGCAAAACCAAAACTGTTGAGTCTATTTTAATCTTCTATTTTTGCAAGCCTTCAAAGGAACCTGAAGTCCCAAACAAGTTTCGTACGAGCCAAACAGGAATCAAGTTGCAATCCACGTCGTTAGGACTGCTGGGTTGGGAACTTTCATTCCTTTGAGATTTTTTTTGGTGGCCCACAGTGGCCATGTCTCCGCACATACAAAAAAAGTGGGGTCTTGGCATGAGTTTAGCATATCAATTTTTAAAAACATGCAGCTGGCAGATTGATTTAGGTTGTGTCCAGGTTTTTTTTTTTTTTGCTTGAAGACGCTAAGTTTAACTGCTCTGCATGTTCTGCATGACTGTTGTAGCCAGAGCATTTTGATCAGTTTGGGATAAGATTATATTTCTTTTGATTTTCTGTTTATCACTGTGTTTGATCTTGTCTTGTTTCTTTTATTTTTGCTGAGGAGGAGGGTAAGGTAAGAGTTCCGTTTGTTTTCAGCAATGTGGTGTGGAGGACAAAGTGCTTTGCCTGACATAATATGGCAAGTTACATCCTTGGGAGCCCTTCTAGCTTGAGGGATTAATAGGTGAGGAGGTAAATGAGGCAGTGAAACAGTGAAGGCAGGTGAAATACAGTATTCTATGAACAGAGGAGGAAATAGGAGAAGAGTCAACCTGATGGGGAAAGAAGAAAAGGATATCTAACCTAATTTCATGATCTCCTTGAACAAATGTCACCCATTCACTGGTATTTATGGCAATGTTCAGATCCGACGAAGTACATGTGTAAGTGCACAAAATGAGAAAGGATGAGGATACTTACATGATATTTTTGTATTGCTGGCATTTTCTGACCGCATGAGAAATGTACTTTCATATATAGTGTTTTTAAAGACGAGTTAAAAAAAATTCTTTTTACATACAGTACATGGATAAAAACATTTTGTACGTGGGTTCTGATATTCTTTCTTTAAATAAATTGTAGATGATGTCCAATGATGCAATACTTTAATTTCCCTCCACCTCTTGCTTTGAAATGATATCTACAGTAACAGCACTACAAAAGAAGAAAGATGTGTGAAAAGCTTCTTTGCTGTTTTATGCTCCCAGTAGGAACAATAGCATTAGCCGTCGTCTCAACCTGACAAAATCCTCTTATCTCCCCCCATAAAACAACTAGCTATATACCCCAAGGATATTACAGCAACTGAGTCACTTTAATTTCATTATATATAGGCCTATTTCCGTTGCAATCATGTATCATATATTCAGCCTTGCTTTGCATTTCAGTGCAGTCTCTGCTGGTAAAATGTGTACGAGAAACAACCGAGTATGTCTCCATGCCTCTTGTTGAGGCCCACTTGATATGCACTTACATTTAAGCTATCAGAAGAGGAGGATCGGATGTTATTTTCACCATGGATTAAACCAGTCGTTGGTGGTTTCCCTCCCACTTTGTCCTTTTGTCCACATGTCCATCTGTCTGTGGATCATCTAAACTGTCAAGCGGCCCAGTTTCAACTAGCAAAAACCTCCACTGGTCTGTAATCTCTGCAAATGATATTCTCTGTTCACAAACCGATTAGATATGTAATCTGTTGAATCATGATGACAGAAGCAATCACATTACTGCTATATCTATAGCCTCTGAAATTATTCCCAGAGATCACAACATTGTTTAACCTAAAAACAGTTCAGATTTATTCAGTATTTTAATGGATTCTAACATGGTTAGCGCAAGTTTAAGCAAAGATCCATTTTTATTTAATTTGTTTTCTAACCTTTCAACCACCCTATGCCCCCATTTTGACAAGCCATTACATTTAAAATGAGTTATCATTTGTCAGGTGAGTGAACAGTTCCACCTCCAGCTCTCTATTATCCTTAAGGAGAGGGAAGTTTTATTTTACGGCATGAAGATGTCCAATACTTTGGAATAATCTAAAATAAAACTTCATCACAGACAAAGGCAAAAAAAAAGGAGTTGTATTATAATATCCACCTCATAATCCCACTGCTGTTGTGCCATTTCATATTTAGTTTCATGCAGATGCTAATGGAGGCAGAAAGAAGGCACAGAAATGATACTGTGGTTCCCACAGTCAATTACGCACAACATGTGCACCCTCAGCTTGACTGACACCTCGACTAAACCTGAAGTTCCAAGAAAGGAGTATTATGGTCTGAAATGATTGATAAGGCGATGTATTATTTTAAAAGCACAATGGAAGAGAAAGCCAGAACATATTCAGGAGCGTGAACAGAGCTGCTGCTGCTCTCAATGCTGAGCAGAACAGTCCTGTTGGTTCTGTCTGGTGGGAGCCACCTGTTCATGTTTGATATGTGAATGTTAAAGGTGGTCCTGAGAAAATACTGATGAATGTAATTCATCAGTATTTTGGTTTTTAATTAAACTGAGTCGCGATTACAGAGTACATTTCCACCAGTGATGTATCTAGATCCCTGAATAAGAAAAACATTGACACAGAGTGAAAATGATCCATTGCAAGTTAAACTCAAGCTTTAGATGTACAAAATCTGCATTAAGTATCAAAAAGAAATATATTCATTAGAGTTGCCCTCATGACTCTTGTTCTGTTATTTGCAACATTATATTCTAATAATATATGGGATTATAATCTCAATATTATATGCGCACATGATAGTAGCTCTAATAAATATGAAATATTTCTGTAAATTTGTCATTTGGTACATCTGATAAAAAATGTGAAAATGTGATTTTGTGGATTGAATGGAACATAGTCGAGTAAAAAAGTAAATAAGCTGGAAATAATGAAATAAAATTTAACATTTGTAGTTCACCTCAGCACTAAGGAGTTACACTGGGGATTTGTGGCACAGATCTAACACTTTTAAATTCAATGCAGTAGTTCTTTTGCGTTTTTTTTTTTTTTCAGGTGATAGCTTTCAGCACCCCCCCCCCCACACACGCACACAAAAGATGGAATGCAACAATACTACAATACTACAACTAGTTAACAAGTAAGTCATGTATCACGGCTTCATGTGGTGTAGACCTCTCACGTTACTAATAACCTGAACCTGAGCAGAAATGGATACAAAGTATAACAAACACACACAAGTACAATGAATCATTCTCTTTTCATAACAACGCACTTCCAGCTATATTTAAGAGACATTGTTAACTTTACCGACGTCCGCAGCTTCTAAACATTTCAGCATCTACAACCAACTTCTATCCAATCAGAGCAGAACAGATGTGTCTCAGGTTATAATGCTGAGGCACATCACACTTTTTCAGGCAGAAAGGAAACAGCTGTTGAGATGGGGATGTGGTGCTTTCACTGTCACACATTCAACTGGCTTCCTCTCTAATTTAAGTCTTGTTTTGTGAACTTCTTAAAGTTAAATTAATATTCAGCCCCAACAGGCATGTACTGGCCCATCAAAAATTAGTCTGTTTCACACAAGGTATTGTTTATTATGTTCATGTGTAACTAAACAGACCTTTACATATAGAATATAGGTTTGATTTTTAAAAAAAATTTATTTCATATACTGTTATAATCTCTGAAGAATTACACAAGAATTAAGAATTTCACACAAGAAATCAGTTCCATTTACATCAGCTCAGCTTATAAAATCACACTGATTGTGATATGAAGGACATTACAGTTTATCTGAGATTAGAGTACAAATATCTTTTGAGAAACTCACCATAGTTAATAGATCAGACTGCTTTACTATCACCGGTCAGCACAGCTCTCTGTTTGAGGTATCTTCTTCATTTATGTCAGATCTTAAATGTCTTTCTCCTGGTGTGCAGAAGAGCACAGATTTCTGTTGAATTTTACAAACTAGTCTAAAGCAGCCGGATGGGTCTTTGATTGACGTGGTTGTCAATGCCAGATGGTGGGCTTTCACAGAGCTGCAAATAATGTTGGTTATTTCTAGAAGCCTTTATTAAGGAAGGAAATTATGGAAATTCAGAGAAGCAAAGGCAAACAGCTTGAAAGAAAACAACCCCTTGAAGGCCAGGTTAATATCAAATGGTAAATAGAATGTCTTGAACATTAACTTTGTATCATGATGGCAGTGCTCAGGTACAGAAAATTATGTTTCCACTGGTTTCTTCTTTAGTTATTTTCTACCTTTACTGTCTCAATTAAAAGTCTGTTAATTTGTTTTCTGTATAATTTTTCAATTAGTGAAAGCAAATGTGAATTTTAGCAATAAAGGAAAATAGCTTTAATCATGATGACTTCATGTAAAACAGTTAGTTTTCATTCAGGCAGTGGATGATCATATCGTATGAGTGCAAAATTGAATAATTTTGAAAAATGGTGCAGTAGATTGTGTTTGCATATTAGGGAATTATGTATTTATGTAAAAAAATTATAGGTACAAAAAGCCTAATCAAGATCATTGTTTATTTAAGAATATTTATTTGGTTTCCCAACCAAATAAATATTCACGTAAATTTGTTTCGAAGCCACAAATTGTGTTGCTTGATGATGAGGTCGTCACATTGTGACTTTAGCTGATGAATATGAAACTAAAGTGAACCATTTGGATGGTGTCACATTTATTCAATTAGTCAGAGGTGCTAAGAATTGGTTTTCCAAAATCTGGTCCCCCCATGGGATTATTAATGGCTCAATAAAATACTCGTTTGACATGGAAAAAATGAAACATCTTCCCCAATGTAACACAATATTATATCAGTCTTTAGTAAAATATGTATGAGAAATAATAATAAGATCTTTACCTTTGACTAATATAAATATCAAAATAGTGCAAAAAGTCTTGCATACAGATTCTAACCAAAGTGAATGCACAGAGGTTTGATCGGAATACTGCGATATAAGAAGTAATATTGATTGACAGATTCAACCTATCAGTGTATGAAACGTCACAATGCGTGATTCCGGGTTAATAAAATATATTCAGCATTTTGATTTTGAAGATTAGCACAAAATATATATTTTTTCCACTCTATACACTCTAGGGTGGTAAGTTGTTAACAAGGCACCATATTTTGCAAACATTTATTACGCAGTATACAGATAAATCATATCTTAATGTGTAATTATACTTGTCAGTCAGTCATACTTTATATAGAATATACAGTCATCTAATATTAAGGCAAATGTAATGCAAAAATCAAAATTGTGTTTAAATAGAGTCTCTGTTTCTAATGAAAGTCTGTAGGTGGTGTTTATTCCTTAGGTACTTTGACTGTGAAAGTAGGTTTTACTTTTCTGTAGTTTTTAGTCAGATTATTTAGTCAGTCACAGCTTAGTACAAACAAAGTAAGCAGTCATCATTAATTAAAAATATAAAAAAAGGTTTATTTAAATATGCGTATTTAAAATAGCAGTATAAATAAGTGCTATCATTTATGGCACAGAAAAAACACTGGTTTAAGGAAACATCCATCCATCAGATAAAACCGTGTCAAGATAAAACCTTACGTCATCTTGCACCTCTATGAACCAAGGTTGCATAAAAAAAGACATCTTTTCAGCAATAATAGTTTAAGTAACTACTAACTATATTGCCAGAGAAAACTGAATTTAAATGTTTTTTGAAGGTTTTTGAAGGAGAGAAACAGAAAGCAGCATTTAAACTGAAACTGCATAGAGCAAGCTCTCAAATAATAAAAAAATATCAGTGGTCTGTCATTAGAAAATTGTCTTTGGAGCTGCAGAGAAAACACAGCCACCAATAACAAGAAGCAGAACAGTGGGCCTCACATCAGACGATCCTGAGGTTCCACTGCCAGGATGATCTTGAGGTGAGGGCCTGAGCACAGCTGTTGCCTCAATCCCAAAAAGGGCCTGATCCACAGTCCAGTCTATGACACAGCTCAATGTGCCTGCCAGCTTGCATTGTGGTAAAAGAGGTAATGGTAGAGGTTGATGGAGATTTCTGTTGGGCTGCAGTTGCAGAATGCAAATGCGCCACCTAGTCTGTAAAATTTCTATGTTGTCATTGTCTTCATTTTTCCTCTGACTTTGCTGTATCCCTGTCTTTCCATCTCTGATAGAGGACAAGGACGCATGTAAAGGTCCAGGTCAAGATAGCCACACCTGATCTGTCCTGAAATGAGCTGTGCCCACTGCAGAGCACACTCTCACTGCATTTTAATGCATCCCAGCCTACCTCAATAGATGCACTGCCATTATTAGAATAGTACTATGCATGACTTACCAAGCCTTATGGAGCGACTATAGAAAATTGCTCCCTGAAAGGAGTTGTCAGAGAGGGGTGGGGAGCAAAAAAAGGCATTGTCTGAGGAGACGATAATGCCTGAAAAGGAATCAGTTTGAAAATATTACTTGTAATCTGTGTGCAGCACAGATATGTGACACAGAATGGAGCTGTGATAAGATTAAATATCCCCGAGTACAGACATAAACACATACAACCAAGAGGTAAAATTAAGCAATGCAGGCAGTGCAAGTGTCCATTTGTTGTCATGACCAAGGTGTGATGGACAAAGAGCGTGTCTATTACGCAGCAATTACCACTGAGGTATTATAGCCATGAATGGCAGAGTGGAGAAAATGAACACTTAGCTGAAGCAGATAAAAGAACATTACAGCTGGATGTATCACAGCCTCGTAACGCCGTCTGCTAAGAGGGCAGACATCCATCACAGCGGCATGTCCTGACCGAGGAGAAGTGCAGAGCGGAGCTTCTCAATTTTATTCATCACCACACTTTTTAAACATGTTTAAGTTTTTAAATATTTTGGCATCTTTATGGTTTTGATGGTGTATTTGTGTTACAGCTACAAGTCAAGCAGAATATTAAGCTGCAGTACAGTTCTTTTGTACCAGTTAAACTGCACTAAATGTATCATTGAATAATTGTTTGATCACTGATTATAGATAGGTTACTAGTCTTGAGATTGTATTGTTTTTAGGTAGTGATGTTGTTTTAGGTCATGGCAGCATCGTTGCTCTTTGAAGCCAATCCATTCCTCTGAACCAGGTCCAAATATGTCAACAACTAAACTAAACACCAACAACCAATGGTGATCCTTTATTGCCACCATGAGGTACAGTTTTGTTTGTTTTTTTAATCAACGTTTGGTATAAAAGATAACCATTGTTTCAATATTAAATCTCTTCAGTCATATTGGTAAGTTAATTTTAATTAAAACATGTCTGCTTCTTTCAGAAGCAAAGATTTTATTCATATTTTCCTGCACTAATGAATTCAACTACAGTGGTACGTCTACTTACGAATGTCTCTACATACGAAATTTTCTACTTACGAAACACCTCAACAGGAAAATATTGACTCTAGTTACGAAAGAAATTTCAAGGTACGAAAGGTAAAAATACAGTATGGGCTCCTACTCGCAGCTCCCAAAGGTTCCTGAACGCAACATTCTTATAGCTGCTCTGACATTGGCTATTACCTAGCATCCTGGCATCCCATTGGCTAAGAAGGACCTGTGTGTGTAGCTAGATAGGTGTCTCTGCAGTGTCCTCGTCATTC
The DNA here is from genome assembly GCA_013358685.1 of Antennarius maculatus. NCBI lineage: Eukaryota > Metazoa > Chordata > Actinopteri > Lophiiformes > Antennariidae > Antennarius > Antennarius maculatus. The sequence continues at coordinate 7,421,903 of CM023609.1, read as the reverse complement.
GGTCCTCGACCCATGAGGTGTTCTCATAGTTTTATGCAAATATATTAACTTTTTGAGTATTCACTATGGACCCCAAGAAAGTGACGGAGAAAAGAGGAAAAGAAAAGACGAAAAAAATAGTTTTTTTGTCCATACAAACAAAGCAAGAGATAATAGAAAAGCATGAAAAAGGGATGCGTTTGGTTGATCTCGCCAAAGAATATGGCCGTAATGCATCTACAATCGCCACGTTATTAAAACAAAAGGAAGTTTAAGGAGGTTAAGGCATTGCGTGGGTTGTTGGACAAGTTCAAAAGGAGGACTGGAATTCCTCCTTACAAAGGAGGACTGGTGAGGCAACTAACGCATGAACCAAAGAGGGCAAAAAACAATGAGGACAGCAATTAAAAGGTAAATGACCATCATTTTTATTCTTTGCTCTATTCTTTGTTTTTTTACATTATGCACAACTCTTTTCTTGTGTAATAATGTAATTGTAACATGTATTTGTTACATGTTTTGATGCATTTTTATGCTTTATAAAACATTTATGTCTGAATTTTTGGGGGCTTGGAACGAATTAGGGCATTTGCATGGAAAACGCGTCTCTACTTACAAATTTTCTACTCACGAAATTTCTTCCAGAACCAATTAATTTCGTAAGTAGAGGTACCACTGTATTGGCTTTCCTTAAGCTCCACTGTGGTTTTCTTGTTGTCCTCTTTTGCATGACTTAATAAATAAAGCAGCAGAGGGAGACTGAGTGTGAAGTGGTCAGTCCTACTTTGGACTGCTCCACTGGTGTTGCTCCACTTCGAGTGGTCCCCAGTCATCTTTGTGATGTGAGCGGCATGTTAATCTGACTCTCTCTCTAGCGTTCTCTCTTTCCTGGCTGTGAGGTGCAGAGTTGAACTTTGGAAATAAACCACATCAGAATGGACGCTTGGCTCGCAGTGATGGGCACTGTGTTCATTTCATACATGTATGATGAGCAGCCCAGCTCTCGGTGGGGGCCCAAGTTATGGCATCGCGCCTCAGCCCATGGTGTTGCCCAGTCCTAGCTCCCCCTGAGAGAAACCACACACTGTTCTTCATGCTTTTAATGCTTGATATAGCCATGTGTATTCTAATGCATTCACATGTGCTTATTGATGCAAGAGAAAGCGTAGGAACTGAGCATGGGCTCACACTGAACTAGCATCCTAAGAAAAGGAGATTTTATGTGTAAGTAGATGTGTGTCTGTCTAAGCATGCTGCAAATATACCTCTACTGTGGTTTGATTCCACGCACATGTTATTTGTGTATCAGTGTAACACACCAAAGATGGCAGTTCCCTTCCTTTGGCTTTTTGCAGTATCTTATGAATAGTAGTGACACACCTCAAGGAGATATATAGAACATGATTTTGTGCATGTAATGAAATATTGAAGTGTAATCCGAGTGATGCCAAATATCATAACTCATGGTGCAGACAGCAGAAAAAGCTCAGGGTCAGTTCAGTGTGAAGACCCTGCTACAGAAGGGATTGTGGAAGAGGGATTAGTTTTTATCATTTTTTAATATCTCCACCATGCCTTGTAATGGATTAATTCAGACATGCATTGAATTTATTGGAAAACTGAGGCAGGGTGACAGGAGAAAAAACTCTTAGGTAACCCAGCTCGTATGGTGGCCTCTTTGGTAAGCCTCAGTATGCCCTGAACCATCTGCAATCTTAATAAATAAAGGATCTCACTGAAATGAACTAGACATACAAGAATCTCAGGATTTTTTTTTTTCAGAAGGCATGTAATAAAGGAGTATTGTCTCTGTTCTTGGACATCCTTTCAGGAGATCAGGAGCTACATGGGATGTAATATAGAGATGAAAGCAGGAAAACACGTTTACGCTGGGTGTTGTTTGTTTTGGGAGGGGGATGTTCTTCCTAGGATTTTCCTTGTCAAAACTTTCTTTATATATTGTTTCTTTGACTGGTCCTTAATGGAGAGTGGTCATGAGATTTCAGTGGAGAGGCAAACACTCTGCAGAACCATTTAGTCACAGATCTCGCATTTCCCCCATCTATGTATTTCTAAGTCTTCCTCTCCTGCAGTCTTTCATCTCACACCTCTCTCACCTGCCACCTGCCTGTCAAAACCATCACAATTGAGCCTCTATCTTTCACTCCATCACACCACTACTCCTCTTGCATGTTCTTTCCCCTTTCTCATTTCCCTTGCCCGCCTGCATTGATGATGGTCATGCCCAATCCACTGCTTCTCTGCCAGTTTCTCTGATTAAAATGTTGCCCTGGAAGAAATAAAATATGTGAAGACAATTTCATAGTTTTGGCTTCCAGCTCCTTTTGCTCTGATAGCTTATGTTGGCGGAGGCGAGATTTGTGTTTTATTTTTCCTTTTCCCTCTCTCGGTATTTTCTGGCTCTTGTCAATGTGTTTCTCTCTGGGAGCTTCTGAATCAAGACATGGCAGTCGCTGCTGAATTACAGTATATAAAATCTCTGCTTGGTTTTTAGTTAATTAGCTCAAGCTGTGAAGAAGCAGTGGGGTCGGGGAGATTGATGGCAAGAGGGTAGGACTGGTGCGAGGGGTAGACTATCTCTCCTTTAACTTTGTCCAAATTGGCCCAAAGGAGGTTACTGGGGAGGGGGACTGGGTCAGTCCTGAGGTAGAAGAAGATCACAGCGTAAACACTGGGACATCATCTCATGTCTCAGCTACTCTCACACTGGCAAATTTCATTATACTTTCTCATGCAGAGCTTAACTGTAGTTGTTTGTTAAATAACCTTGACATGCATGCTACCACTTTACGCCTTTAATGTTATTACAGTTTTTGAAAAAGTAATTATGCTCCGAGGGGTTGTCAGTCAGAAATGTGTGAGTAACCTTGCAAGATGACACTTTATGTATACTCGCGGTGGTGAGTTGCTTTTTCCCGACAATCTACTAACTAACTAACAATAATGATCGGATAATTCACTACAAAATGAAATAACACTTCACTACATTGACTATTATTAATTTCTGCCTTGTCTGAATGTTATTGGTAGCAAAAGATATCTTGATGTTTCATCTGGTCATTTTTTTTTTTTTTAATATCCTAAGACCCAAACCAGAGGACAAATTTCCCTCAATCCTGATTCTGATTTGCCAGCCTCAAACTTGAATCTAACTTACACAGTAACTAATAGCAGAGCATTACTGGTCCACATTTGAGGTTGTAAGTTTATCACTTGTGCTGAGAGGTATTTTGAGCTGAGTCTGTTGGTTGTTTGCTTGGAAAAAAAAAAATGAACGGAGAAGCCAGACACAATTACAACTCAATTCTACAATCTCAAGGTGTCTTACTCCCCAGACACAAATATTGTTCAGTGCTTTACATATCACAATCCTTTGAGGAACAGAAATGTGTGTTATTTTGGTTATAACTATCAATGTCACCTTAAAGTATTATTTTTATAAAAAAAGGCAGAAGTTACATAGTTAAATTAACCATGTAACTTCTGTCATGGTTAATTTAGAGATTGGTGAAGCGTGGATGTTCACCAGCATTCAAGACCACCTTACAAATCATGTTTCTATGGAAACAACAGAAAAATTGCATATTAATTAACACAACTCACTAATAAAATGGAGCAAGATGAGACTGGAAAAATTGTTACCAAAAAAAAAAAAGAAGAAAAACCTCTGACCAAATTGGGTGATCAGTTAGTCAGATAATGGTTTATATATATATATATGGATTATGAAAAAGTATATACACATATATATATATATATATATACATATAATTATACATATATATATACAGACGCTCCTCAACTTCCGTTTTATTACGTTCCGAACGGCCAAACGTAATGTGAAAATGAACGTAAGTTGTTACTGTACGTTCCAGTAATGTGTGACCATTCATACTGTATGTACATCCATAAATTCTATTATTGTATCTTATAAAACACCCCTAAATCATTAATTACAAACATAACATTGTAAAATGATAACATTAATTTCAAATAAATACAACGTCTTAACACAAGGGTAACACGCAATGAACTGGGAATAGGAAAGGCACATTCAGTCTGTTGTTTGCACCATGTAAACAATGGACGCAGTGTCAAACGTAAGATCGTTTGAACGTCTCGTAGCTCAAAAATTCACTCACAAACTTTTTTTTACAGAATTATTTTAGTCAGTTCAAACATAAAAACGAATAAACGTAAAACAAATTAACATAAGTAGAGGAGCGTCTGTATATATATATATACAGTGGTACCTCTACTTACGAACGTCTCTTCACACAAAATTTCCAAGTTACGAAACACCTCAACACGAAAATATTGCCTCTAGTTACAAAAGAAATTTCAAGGTACGAAAGGTAAAAATACAGTATGGGCTCCTACTCGCAGCTCCCAAAGGTTCCTGAACGCAACATTCTTATAGCTGCTCTGCCACTGTCTATTACCTAGCATCCTGGCATCCCATTGGCTAAGAGGGACCTCTATGTGTAGCTAGATAGGTGTCTCTGCAGTGTCCTCGTCATTCGGCCCACGACCCATGAGGTGTTCTGATAGTTTTACGTAAATATATTAACTTTTAGAGTATTCACTATGGACCCCAAGAAAATGATGGAGAAAAGAGGAAAAGAAAAGAAGAAGAAAAGAGTTTCTTTGTCCATACAAATAAAGAAAGAGATCATAGAAAAGCATGAAAAAGGGATGCGTTTGGTTGATCTCGCCAAAGAATATGGCCGTAATGTATCTACAATCGCCACGTTATTAAAACAAAAGGAAGCCAGAGAAGGCATCGCGTCGGTGGTTCAAGAAATTCAAAAGGAGGACTGGAATTCACTCTGTTGTTCGGCATGGTGAGGCAACTAACGCATGAACCAAAGAGGGCAAAAAACAATCAGGACAGCAGTTAAAAGGTAATGACCATCATTTTTATTCTTTACTCTGTTCTTTGTTTTTTACATTATGAACAACTCACGTTTATTGTGTAATAATGTAATTGTAACATGTATTTGTTACATGTTTTGATGCATTTTTATGCTTTATAAAACATTTATGTCTGAATTTTGGGGGGCTTGGAACGGATTAGGACATTTGAATTGAAAACGCATCTCTACTTACAACTTTTTCTACTTAAGAAATTCCAGAACCAATTAATTTTGTAAGTAGACTTTACTGTACATATATACAATGTACATATATATACATATATATGTGTACATGTACATACACACACACACACACACACACACTGGCGGGAACCGGTGGAAACAATAATATCAGACTTCATACCAAACATGAAAACAAATGTATTGGTATTATAAACCAAACGCACCCAATGTAGTCCAAAATCAACGTGGTGACGTAACGACTTTGCGTTGGCAAATCATGGATTGCGCTGGACGGGCATTGCGAAGCTGTAGATGAATGTCAAGAGGCTAACTAGAGAAAGAAAGCTAACTAATCTTGAGATTGAGAAAGGAGCTAACATTATAGGAAAAGGCACCTATCGAAAGAGCAAGTGGAAAACAAATTTTAGAGAAGAGAGAGATCTTTTAGCTCAGTGGTCCCCAACCACCGGTCCGTGGGTTATTTGGTGCTGGGCCACAAAGAAAGAAAAAATAATTTGCATTACTTCCGTTTTATTTATTTCGGAGACTGAAAGATGTTTTATTTTGAAAAGTGACGTCTGTGCGGAATGACGCACAAGCGAATGCGTGCGTCTGTCTCTCTTGACAGGTCTCTGTCACATGACAGGTCATCAACCATAACCCCTAAATGAAGCGCCCACAACCACGCCAGTGTTCTGGATTAAAGTCAAGGTAGCTAATCCTGAGATCGCCCAAAAAGTATCGAAAACCCTGTTTCCATTTCCAACCTTCTGTCTTTGTGAAACGGGATTTTCTGCAGTGACCGTAAATAAAACCAAACTGCGGAGTAGACCGGACATCCGGAACACTTCAGGTGCACTGATTGTAAGTCGCTATATTTCAAAATGAACCTCAGAGCCGTCACTTCAATCGAGTTTTTAATATAATTATACAGTATCTTACAATTATTTCGTTTACAGAGATGTTGATTATCAATTTATAAAAAAAAAAGGTTTATTGTCTGTTGATATCTGCATTTTACATAAAAACCACTGCCGATGATTTATTATTAGACTACAGCTGTCCTGGCGTCATTAACAGTGATCGAGCAAATGAACGCCGGTCCGTGACAATATTGTCTTAGATGAAACCAGTCCGTGGCGCAAAAAAAGCTGGGGACCGCTGTTTTAGCTGACTACATGAACAGAACTGTATGTAGTTACTTAAAGACCGTTTTTGTCAGATGCCCGAGAAGCATTTTGGATACTAGATCGATTGTCCCATTCCAAACAGAAACCACAGTTGGACAGACTGTCATTGCTAGCCAGCTAGTTTAATTCAGAATTTGTTACAGTTTTCTGTGTCGTTCCTGCTGTTTAGACTCTGCTCAAAAACATGAAAATTGTTGGAACACTCATGACACTCTAAAATCATGTTAACTGGGAAGTCCATGTATAGTTATTTCTTCTCATAACATAGCAGATGCCTTAGACCATATTGTTCACAAGATCCCTTCTGGCAGATGTGCCATGATTGGTTGGGTGCTTGATTGACAGGTAGTGGGTGGAGTTGGTGACAGCGTGACACCGTGAGACTTTCAAGGGAGCTTATTCAAATATATAGGTGGGGATATATATTTGTACATACACACATATGTGTATATATACAGTATATACATATTGGTAGAGGTTGGTCTGAAAATAATGAAAGATCTAAATTAAATGAGCAATTTAATTTCAATGAGAACAACACACATGGGAGTCAAATCTAGTGGATGAAACTTATGACCCAAATCTATATTTTTTCTATAATAAAAACAGCAGGAATTGCTGTCCTCACCATTGATTTTTTGCCACAGCTGGATCCTACACACACTCATACCACAAAAAATATCTTTTTTTCTGCGTCCCGGTCAGAAAACCACAGATGGAGACAGTATACTGAAGCTTGAGTTTGCTTGAGTTTGCTCACCAGATGTCACCCTCCCCTCGACAGACATTTGGACCAGACCCCAAACTGCATGTAGCAACATGACCAGTCTGTGACAGTGACATAATGTGGCACCTAGAGAAGCAGACAGTGAGTGAAGCCGAGGAGGTGACAGAGGGACAGATGGAGAAACAGACACATATGTTCCACTAGCGAGAAGTGGAAGCCTCACTGCACAGAGCTGTGGTTCTGTATGTTCACCTGAACATGGTAGCACAGCATTAACATGGTGGGGCAGTGCGATGGTACGATGGGTAGCGCTGCTGCCTCACAGCAATAAGGTTTTTGGTTCAAGAAAGGCCACCTGGGTTCTTTCTGTGTGGAGTTTGTCTGTTCTCCCCATATCTGTGTGGGTTCTCTCTGCATTCTCCAGCTTCCTCGCACCTCCAAAACCACGCAGCTTTGGTGAATTAGCCATTTTTGTGTGAATGAGTGGGTGTTTGTCTCTATGTGGTCCTGCAATGAACTGGCGACTTGTCCAGAGTGTATCCCGCTTCTCGCCCCAAGTCAGCTATAGGCTCCAGCGTAACTCGGATAAGCAGCTGAAGAAAGACGACCAATGATTGTCTCGTCTTCAAGAAAATTAATGAATGAATAAACATGGAGGGCAAAAGCAGATTATTGCACAACCTGGAGGAAGGAATGCTGATGAGACACTTCCTCCTCTGCTCATGACTTTGGCCAAAGTTGGCGGCGTTATAACCTTAAACTGTCAGTGCATGAAGTGAAATACGTTTGCATGAGTGACTGCATGAAATTTAACTAACTACAGCTTAGGGATGAAAAGACACTAATCGCTTGAATGAATGAAGTTAATTTGCAGTCTGTGATCCATTTGATTCATCCAGAACACGCCACATAGATTCAGTTCACTTCATTTCTTCTTCGATTTTTGGAAAAAACTTTAGAGTCCATTTTTTTTCTTCATGTGCAATTGAATGATTTAAAATTCAGATTTTTGATTTCAGCAAGGTTGTCCCCAGTATGTTCACTGAGAACTGTCTTCCTTTTTCACCTTAGACAAAAACTTACAGAAAACTCAATAAAGCCCCACTGTAGGTTAGATAACTGTAAATCCATTTGAGTGGAATTGAAATGTATTACCATTTTCCTTTAAATCTCATATGTAGGAGATTGGGATGCTTTGAATGCATTGTTTTTATTTCCTGATCTCCTTCTGAATAAATCGTTATTCATCCTGACCTTAAAAGAAACAGTTAACACCCCAAATTTTATTTTTTTATTTGTTTTGTTTGCTTCCTTGTTTGTAAGCAGGATTATTCATTCATTTGAGCCATTTTGTCTTTAATCTATAATGTTTTTTATTTATTTGTCTGTACAGCACTTTGGTCGACTGTGGTTGTTGTAAAGGGCTTAACAAATAAAGTTGGATTGGATTGGATTGGATTCATTTTCTACCGCTTCATCCGCTGTAGCGGGTCATGGGGAGCTGGAGTCTATCTCAGCTGGCACAGGGCGTGAGGCGGGGGACACTCCGGGCACGATGCCAGTGCACCGCAGAGCAACACAGAAAGACAAACAACCATGCAGACACACACTCACTCCTATGGGCAATTTTCAGACCGGCCAACCAACCTGAAGCACATGCTTTTATGCAAAAGTTAAAAAATGGAGTTCAATTGATGGTAGGGTGTCTAGGGTGAGAATAGACCCTATTGCATTTTGGGGTAGATGCAGAAAAAGAGTGGAATTAAGGAGGGGTTTTTGTAGCGTAACTAGCCTCCAGTAAGACTGTTAATAATAACAACAACAATAATAATAACAATAATAATGATAATAATAATAATGAAAATGACATTATTATTATTATTATTATAATTATCATTATCATTATTATTATTAATAAAGAGCTGGTCCGTTGTTCCACAACCAGGACGGAACCCACATTGTTCCTCCTCAATCTGAGGTTCGACAATCGACGAGACCCTCCTTTCCAGCACCTTGAAGTACACTTTCCCAGGGAGGTTGAGGAGTGTAATGCCCCTGTAGTTGGCACACACCCTCTGGTCCCCCTTTTTAAAAAGAGGAACCACCACCCCAGTCAGACACTCTTTCGGCACTGTCCCAGACTTCCACGCAATGTTAAAGAGGTGTGTCATCCATGACAGCCCCTCAACACCCAGAGCCTTCAGTATTTCCAGGCGAATCTCATCTCATACAGCTTGGATGGTCCCCCGTTTCCCCCTCCTGAGGTGTCAGACAGTCCTCCAGAACAACTTTGGTGTCGTCTGATAGTCCTTATCCATGGCCTCTCCGAACTCCTCCCACACCCTCTGTTTTGCCTCCATCACAGCCGAGGCTGCAGTCGTTTTGGCCTGACGGTACCCTGCAACTGCTTCAGGAGTTCCCAGGGACAACATGCCCCTGAAGGCCTCCTTATTCAGTCGGACGACTTCCCTGACCGCCGGGGTCGACCACGGTGTTCGAGGGTTACCGCCTCTTGAGGCACCCAAGACCTTGAGACCACAGCTCTCAGCTGCAGTTTCAGCAATGGAAGCTTTGAACAACGACCATTCAGGTTCAATGCCCCCAGCCTCCACAGAGATGCACGAGAAACTCCTTTGGAGGTGGGAGTTGAAGGCCTTGCGGACCGAGTCCTCCTTCAAATGGTCCCAGTTCAACCGCACTACTTGTTTGGGCTTACCAGGTCTATCCAAAGGTTTCTTCCGCCAACGGACCCAACTCACCACCAGGTGGTGATCAGTTGACAGCTCTGCCCCTCTCTTCACCCGAGTGTCCAAAACACACGGTCGAAGGTCAGATGATACGATCACAAGATCAATCATTAACCTCCGACCCAGGATGCTCTGGTACCAGGTACACTTATGAGCATCCTTGTGTACGATCGGGTCCCCAGGGATATACTGTGGGAGGTACTGCGGGAGTATGGGGTGAGGGGGCCTCTCCTCAGGGCCATCCAATCGAACACGTCCAAAGTTAGAGCTGTGTTCGGGTTCTCGGCAGTAAGTCGGACTTGTTCCGAGTAGCTATTGGCCTTCGCCAGGGCTGCGCTTGATCACCAATTCTGTTCGTGATTTTCATGGACAGGATATCGAGGCGTAGGAGGGGGGGTTACGGTTTGGTGGCCTAAGGATTGCATTGCTGCTTTTTGCAGATGATGTGGTCCTGTTTGCGTCATCGGCCTGTGACCTGCAGCACTCACTGGTCCGGTTTACAGCCGAGTGTGAAGTGGCAGGGATGAGGATTAGCACCTCCAAATCTGAGGCTATGGTCCTCAGCAGGAAACCGGTGGACTGCCGCTTACTTTTCGCAGGTGCCAAAATCGTGTGATAATCTGGTCATAAAAACAATTATGCAATACCTCCAGTAGCTCCAGACAAGAATTAATTAAAACCACTTAACCTTTGGAATTCTGAATAAATACTATGGGTTGTCCAAAAATGATCTTACCTTCAAATCCCTTTTAAAATCATCCTGGGTGAAGCGTTCATAACAGATTCTTGGCTTTTTGGTCATTTTGACCCTGTTTATCTTTGCTTTTCGTTGCTCTCCAATCTTTCCAGAAGATTTTCCAGAAGGTATTTTGAAAAAATATAGGTTCTCATCTTTGTGTCTAACTCCTGTGGCGCTGGAACATCCATTCACCTCACAGGTAACCATGATTTTAGATGTATCGCTTCAGTGATTGTATTGTGTTGTAATGGCTGCCCTGACTGATGAAGAGACGGGTGTCGCCGATGACGTGTGACCCCTGCTGGGGAGCCCGATACGGAAGCTGCTGCAGGAATTTTTTTTTTTCATTTTTTCGTAATGATAAACAAAATACATATCACTTTATAATAAGTTTCCTATAACTTTCTTGTACATTTAATGTCATAATTCCTTTGGGGTTAATTTGACATAAGATGTCCTGTATCTGTAAACTTAATAATAATCCAACATTGAAAATCTCAACAATGGGATAACAGAAATCCTGACCATATATCCTTGATAAGTACAAACCTGTTTTCCAACTTTACCGCTAATAAGGTGGACATTTGTATTTTTGAGTTGATTGATTTGTTCCTCTAGAGACCGTCACGCCAGACGGAGTATGGACCCAAATGCAGGACACCTAAGGCACGTCTTTTCTCCATAATTTAATAACGACAGAAAACTCAAGCAGAACAAGGTCAGAACAAAACAGAACTTTACAGGCTCAACTTCAGAAACACTATTACCAGAACAGACTCGGGGAAAACCAAACAGTAGAAACAATCCAGCACCGAGCTCTCATCGAGCCAGGCTTTAAAAGCCTTATGGTCATTTGCTCAAACAAGTTCAGGTGTCACGATCCGTAACGGGTATGTGGATGAGTCTCAGGTGTAGAGAAGACCAACAGGTGTGGAGCCGTGGCTCCACCCACAAGCTTGGCCTCTCCCTGCAACACACCAGCACTGCCACGCCGAACCGTGACAGAGACAGATGGAAATACAGTGTGCCCCCGTTCTTCACGGTTAATGTGTTCCAGGAACAACACGCGAATCATGAATTCTGCGATATAGCAACAAACTATTTATCTTATTTTTTACGATAATTTAAACATTTATGAACCCTCCCCATACTGATATTAAATCACTTTCTACCTGTATTACCTTTTCCCACACTCTGATAGACTGTTTGAAACACTTTTGTGTCTCACGAAAGTCCGAGACTGACGGTTGCACTTCCTGATGCTGTCAGCCAATAGAAGGCGAGTACGGTATCACGTGACAGCCGACCAAAAATCCACGATGAGGTGGAGTCGCAATCCTTGATGTGCTGATTCGCGAGGGCACACTGTAATTTCCTTTTGTCCACAAACTTTTTAATACAGTGCCATCATCTAGGACATTTTATGTTTTTTGTATTATATGTTTCAATGTGTCAAGGCAAATTACAACATCATTCGGCAAGTTCCCGTTGAGAACTTAGCCCAAAGCGCCAGCTGTGCTCCATCCTCATAGAGCTGCTGCAGTCTCCTGTGGGTCTCTCGTCTGCCCCTGCATGCCGCTATCAATTCTATTTTTCAGTGTTATCCCAACTCTTGTTTGTTTTCTAGGTATTCATTTCCTCTACATTTTTTTCTCTATCACTCTGTGTGGTTGATATTTTCTTGTAGTTGAGATAAGGAGGTCAGTGTGATCTTGTGTCTTGCAACATCAGACAGCAGAGTATTGAGAGGCCAGCTTTGTGTTCTGATGGGCTGCTGAGCCACATAAATCAAACACATGCACACACAAGGACAGCAAGAAAGAGATTAAAAAGGTAGCACTGAGAGATTGACTACCCTGTAGCCTTGTAAAATAGAACTGCCAAAATGTTTTTTTTAAAAAGTATCCCTGTGTATGCGTACCTGTGCTGTAATTCGGTATCAAACATCCCTGTATAGACCTTGAGTGAGTAAACCCTCGCATTTAGAGACAGAATTTATTACGCAGTTTATTGGCTGAGCATCGTTTTTGAGATCAACTTGAGGACTTAACCTTAGACTGATATCGGAAATGATGTGTCCACAAACTTTGCTTTAACAGTATTGCATCTCCTCAAGGTTTATCACATCGTACAAACTCTAGTCAGGGAAAGCGATTTGTATTTAACTTGATCCGCATCATTGGAGATTGCCACATAGAGATTAAAATAAGATTTAAAAATAAATGCATCAAGTAAATGTTTTTTTTTTAATATTCTCAGGTGTTATGTCTGTAATCAACTCTCCAATTCGCCTTCCTCCCCTTACAGTTTGTACATTTCAAAACAATAGCGCAGCCACAATAGTTCTTACCATTTATAGGAATATAAAAGGCTTCAAAACTGAATGTGGGTTCCTGAATACTGGTTTTCATAAAACATCATAAGCTCTTAAACCATGCTCTTTATACCCCACCCACCAGCAAACACCTCTGGTGTCTTCATTCACATTGTCTCTACAAAGACTTCTATTTTGGTAAGAATTGATTTTCATCTGTGATAACAAATGTTCTTTGTTGAGATATCAGCACACCCTCCCATTTTCATTTACCACATCTGATGTAGCAAATATTGGATTCTGTTGCCAAATGGTTTAGTTAATGATTTCATTCTTGTTCCTATTGAGATATCAAGCCCAGGCATCTCCATTTCATTTTACTAAAGAAGGTTACAATTGGTTGCCATATAATTTCACACTTATTTTACAGATCAGCCTGAATGCCATGTTAAGCGTTAGATTTTCACATACATACTCCATTGAACACTGTAGCTCCAAACAGGAGCTGAGCATTTGTTGATTACATCCCGCTTCAAAGCAGTGATGTATTGTAATTGTCAGCATTTGTGTGTTCGTCTACTAGTTTGTCCGTCCTTCCATTCGTTAATCCACCAAATATCTTCGCAACCGTTGCTGATAGAAAGATGAAACAAAAAGCGTATTGCTCGGGCGGCAAATGGGATGAAAATGCAATGACGACCTTTGACCTTAAGAAAATTAGGTCAAGGTCAAATTTTAACTTTTGTACACTGTGGATCTGTCGAAGATAGAAAGACGAGGGAGAAGGCCAGTTTAAAACCATAGATCAAAGCTAGTGCTTTGATTTATGAAAATAGGTCAGAGAACTAGCTTTGATCTTTGACCTATGCAAGTAAGTCAGGGTAAAATTTGAATTCAGGTGTGTCACGGGTTGTTGCAGTCTCTGACTGCATTAGTTCTTGTTACATTTAGTATCTGTTGAGCTAAGTTGGATCACAGGGAGAAGAGTTCAAATAAGACTTTCTACTATTTATTCCATCTTGCTGTAAAGGCAGCAGGGGATGTTACTGTCTGGAGTTGAAACTGCACAAAATTATTTACAGTGAAATATTTGTTTGCTGTTTATACTGTACGTAGGACAAATTGTAAATCACCTGACAGTAATCACCATCTTCCTATTCATTGTTCCCATGACCATTATCGTCATCCTTGTTTCTTTAATACACCATAAATAGTCTCGTGTTCACAGTGAATTTAGTATATTTTATTTGTAGGTTAGAACAATACTGTATTTTATCATTTAAATTATTTTAAAATAAATTTTAAAAATTGAGTCAAGGCCAATTTACAGTTACTACATCAAATAAAATCACCAAGGTCTCGGACCTTGTTTTGAGATGATCAGTGCATTTTCACAAATTATGTGCTTAGTTTAGACTAACCTCTTATGGTGGAATGACTGCATTTTCACCTGGCTCTATCTAGATGACTATGTTTTAATGCTTCATTTATTAGCTGGGGGGAAGGTGGTGGTTGGGAGGGGACGTTGTGAACAGAGTTAATACCATCTCTTATTCGTAAGCTTGAAGGCACACACATTATCACACACGCACATCAACATATCAGAATCAGAAAATAGTTTATTGCCGGGTATTTTTGTGGCGTGAGGTCCTGGTCCGGATAGCCCGTAGCCTCTTGCCAGAGGGGAGGGTCTGGAACAGTTTGTGGCCGGGATGAGAGGGGTCAGCAGCGATCCTGGCTGCATGTCTACGAGTCCTTGTGTGGAACAGTTCCTGGAGGTGTGCAAGGATGCAGCCGATCACCCATTCTGGTTGTTATGGTGTCTTTCATAATTTTGAAATGAGGAATTCTTTCAGTATTTCCTTATTTATCACACATTTTACAATCAGTTGTTACTATTTACTGATATATTTGAACGTCTTGTCTTTGATTCTTCTTCTTGTCTTTTTTTTAATTTCAAGCCTATAAATCCCAAACCATTAAATAAGTGCCAGGCGATAAGATGTTTGAAAGTAAAGTGTTTATTAAACTTTCTGACAAATAACAAATCAATGAAATAGCAATTTACATATCAGAGTTTCAATTTATATATATTTTTTTACCTGTGACATTTTTGTGTGTGCAAAATGCACACACAATATTATTCTTTGAGGAAAAAATATTACACGTATGATGTTAATGTGTAATTGGGTATACAGACACACTGCATTTAGGAAACAAACTGAGAGCAGAACATTTGCTGTAAGGGTATAACCAAGGCAAAATTAACTTGAGCATGATGTCTCATCACCAAGGAATAATATGAGCTCTGTAATGGTGATGGTGACATGGTGGGTTCTGTGAGAGACACCTCCAGATCCTTTTCTACACCTTTTCCCTCTTCTTGTGTTTTGTCTTCATGTTCTCAAGAACTAAGAACCCGTTGTCACCCAGGTAAACCGTTGTGGGCATTTATGGTTTGACTAAGGCAAAACATTCATGATGCTCTGCATGGAAGATAATACAGAAACCTGTCTGCACATTCTGACTGAACTCAATATCAATATCTCAAAAAAACTGTCACTCAGACGTAGGTAGATGACTTTAGCAGATCAGGTGGGATCCAACAATCTCTGTCCTGTTTTTATAAAGTGCCTAAATAACCCAGTACTGTGTTAGCAGAGTGACACTTTTTACATTCCTAGCAAGTCTGACATCTTTTGCAAACCAGCCTTTTAATCAAGGCCTTGGTTTTGACCGTCATCATAATTGAAGAACTCCACCAGCTAAAGTTCAGTTCATTCAGGTGAGTAATACTATTCTCCAAATAGACCCACAGTTGCTTGTGAGTCAGTCATTGTCAAGTAATTTTTTCGATAAATGAAAAAGGCTATCGTGAAGAACATTTTGAACTTGTCTTTCAGTTAGAAATACAAAATCAACACATTTTCAATTGATGGCCACCACCAACAGTGTGCAGTTACAGCATTAGATGCACATTGAGATGTGTATGCACATTTATGACAAAAGCTGGTGATGGAATGATCAAATTACAAGACAATACCTCATTCACAGTCAATGCGATTCTGTAATTTTATGTGGCAAACAGAAAAATAAGAACAACTTAAATTTAGGGAATCTAGCTTACAGTTGGGGCTTTTGCTGGTAACACTCCTCACACCAAATGTAACTGCATCCCCTTAATCACTAATATTATGATGATCATTACTCTACAGAATTATTTTATGTATACCCCTTAGATCCTTGTACCCCTGAGTGTGTATTATTACTATGGACAAGGCAAAGTATTATTACTATGGACAAGTATTATTATTACTATGGACAAGGCAAACACATTTATATGATAGGAGTCATGTAAGCAATATATATAAGCAGCTGAACTCTCATAACCAGCTAAATAAAACATTTGGTTGAATCCCATCAGGAGCTGGGTGGATAATTTTTTAAATTTTAAAAATTATGTGTCATTTATAAATTGTATCTGTAACTATAAATCGTAGCATCGAGTATCTGACATTTTGTTGTCGTTGTTTTTGCTCATTATGGGAAAAAGGCCTATGTGTTTTTACAACATAAATATGGAATCTCCTTTTCCCTGGCCTGGCGTAATAAAGGCTGAAGTCAGATTGCTAGAAGTTACCGTTTCCTTTGTTGAGTGCTCCAGAGTACAAGATACATGATGTCATTATTGATTCAGTCAGCAGAGGGAGTTGTCAGGAAGGATGGAGGGAGCAGACGAGGTAGAAGGGAGAAAAAAATCTCAGCTAAAATTAAAAAATGCCACCAAATGAAATAAAGATGAGTGTAGCACTGAGCCACAGACTGAATATAAAAGACAATCCTGTGAAATATACATGGCTGGTGTGAGAGCTGAACAGAATTCTAATCTCCAAACTAACTGTAAACCTCAAGACCAGCGCAGATCCTGAACCTGCCGATCACCCCATTATATTTAGGGATCTATCCAGCCTCGGCGACCTGAGCTATTTCCTGCTCACCTAGGCAACACGAGACAGGAAGACATAGAAGGGAAGAAACCATCTCCCATGTTTAATAAGATTTGGTGTTATTTTTCCCCATCTGTAATGCCTTTATTATTGCAGATTGGCTTAGAGTTGAAAGGTATTGATTGTGAGACGGAACCCCGACAGAGTGAAGAGAAAGAAACATAGATGATGGGGTGTGTGTTTTTCCACCATACTTGACAACAAGCTTGGTTCTATTTTTTTTATTTGAATAAATGAAAGGAGCCACACTTCATGCACTGACAGACTATGTCACATCACATTGTTTGTAACATGTCCTGCCATGAAGAGGCAATCTAACAGTCGCAGTGAGTGTAAGATGCAAGTACAAGCAGCGACACGGCCAGTAAATGTCAGAATAATATAACTGCATATGATGTCACTTAAGAGAGGCAGCTGCAAAGATAAAGCTGAGATGTATTATTTTATTTCAGTTGACTTCACTATTATATGCATGTGTGTGTTTATGTTGGTTATGATTTTAGAGATTAAATGAATTTTGGAAACTGTTTATTTTTAGGGATATTTTTTGTGAATGTAGAAGTTACTTACACTCATATTTGCTACTGCAGATTTTTAGCTATTTTGAAAATTTTGTCTAAAAATTATGAAATAGAGAAAGAAAAAAGTTAAAGATAGAAAGAGCTGACGAGTGAGTGATTGTGTTATGTTCCTATTCTTAGCCTTCTGGTGTGGATGCAGTCCTAATGATGCCTTCTGCATCGTGATGCCTTACACTCAAGGTCAGACATCCACTGATGAATCATGGACGAGGTGTCCTGGGCCACCGAAGAGCAGATTGAGTTTGCTGTTGTTGTAGTTTTCTGTGACTTTGCTCCAGAATGTATCGCTGTTCCTCCTGAAAGAATAACAGGATACAGTCACAGGATGTGTGATTAATGCAGGACTGCAACTCTGAGCAGAGTTACAACACTTTGTCTGCATGTAAGATGTGGAGTGTCCACTTTTCCAGGCACCTATACACCTATAATTTCATGTGACAATTGATGATAAAAAAAATATAAAGGACGTGTGATTCTAAAGGTCCCAAAGGAAGGTATGACTGAACCACCTGACTAGCTACAGACAATGTTTGATGCTTCGCTAATGTTTAGTGGAACACACTGATAGACTGAGGTCACGGCATGTTATTAAAACCCAATGCTCAAGCCTGAAATAAGTCAATAATCATTTAATAATTCAAACAATGTTTTTTTAAATAAATAAAAATGTAATGCTGTGCATGTCTGCCATTGAAAGTGCCATATGAAATAGCTAGTTTTAAAATATGACATATGCAATGGAGTAGCATGAAGAATAAAATCTTGTAATACAAGACCAGCCAGACATGCTCGGTGGTTGTACTGTCACTGCTGCATCAGTATGGCAATGATTTAGTACAGAGAAGAATATACTCTAGTTTTTTCCTTGGGGTGGGGGTCCCCCCCTCCAGAAGTTTTAAAAGAGCAGTTGGTAACAGAAAAGGTTAGCAGCTGTTGAAACTTGAGCAATTTCCTCAAAATAATTTTGGTTATTTAGATCTTAACATTTGTTTTAATACAGTATATAACATGCTTTACTGAATCACCTGAACAGACTTTGGTGAATCACCAAAGTCTGTTCAGAGCTTAATTACGAGATGTTGGGTGACCAAAGCTCAAACTCAGAATAGAACAGCTGACTACCTACAGGTCTGTTTCACCATAGATCATGCCTAAGCTTGTCCCAAAGTCCCTTTGCCATATGGTTCTTAGCAATCAGTATAATAATACTGAGATTGAGGATCTGGTGTTAGAATATAATGCTTCCCAAAAGTGGAACCATTTGGAAAAATGTGCTAAATTCGATGGGCTGGTCCCATTTGCATATTTGTATGATTGCATGCTTTTTAAAAAAATGGCTGCTTTGTGGTTTGTTTAATGTGTATTTTTATGTAGGCACTCTAATAAATTTTTCATTTGTTGTATTTTGTGTGATCTTAAAAAGCAGTTGCCTTATTTCAATAAATTGAATGAATAAAATAATAAAGAAATATGCAGGATTATTCAGATTCATTAGTGTTATACATTAATTTACAAATGAAGTGTGACTGCAGCAAGAGTGGTTTCTCTATTGCCTATAATGTAAATTTATCTTTAGTTCTAATAACAAGAAAACCTGAAAAAAGAATAAAAATCCTTTTTTTTTCACTGTGTTCACAAACCATGAACAAGTTGCTTTTCACATCATTCATAGGGCGTTAGTCTGACCTGTCTTGGAGAAGTAAGGAAGTGGATAGATGAGCAAAGGAAAAACATTTTAAAAAAGGCAAAAAGAAGGCAAGAGGACTAAGAATCAGAAGCAGCAACAACAAAAAAGGATGCAACATGCAAAAAGGACTACAGTTTGACTAGAGGGAAGGAGACTCAGTCTGTCTCACTTACTTGGATCATTAATTTGTGTTCAAATTAGCAGGAATGCCACAGTTGGAATGTGATGAGGATGAGGAGTGGCCATGTATGTGTCCTGTGTTTGTGACCTGCCCTGGCTCCAAGTCTCCTGGCTTGTTAGAAATGACAGATTGAAGCTCTCCTACTCCCCCACCCACCAGACTCACCCCATTCCTCCACCCAACCCACCCATCTGCTCTGGAAGCATGCCAGATCTTTAGACCAGTCTGTTTACACAGTGTGGGCTTGTCTGTGTGTTTGTGCTTATCTGGTTTGTCGCTGTAGATCTGGTTGGGCCAGTTTTGGTGCTTTAAGTGTTTTTGGCTGTGCCTTGGTTGAATCCTTTTCTCATTAAAAGTGTCGAGGCCAAGGGCAAACTCATTTCGTTGGTATAAAGGTGGCTGAAAATGTGGCTGTTCAAAATGTGCCTGAAAAACTCTGAAAAACTGTCCTGTCAAACACTTATTTTCTAAAAATGCACATAACATAATCAGGTTGAAAGAAATGATACAGCCAGAACTGGTTAAAAGGCCCGTTCTCCATAAAACAGAAAATAGATAGTTTTCCTCACTTGTGAAGCTATTTGTCCCACTTGGTTGCTTTGGGGAGAGTTTTGGCTGCATCAGTGGTAGCAGCTGAGCCTTTCCCTAAAACTGTCAAAAGAATTCTGTGCAAAAGCTGCAATTGACTTTATGGGTCACAATTCATTTCCTGTGTTTTCTCTTTCTTACTGTTGATCGTTTATTGTGGTTTAACAGCCAAGCATTTCATCAGCTGTCCTGTGATTCTTAAAGACCCAGACGGCGTCAGTCTTTGCCTCCACAGGGTCTGAAAACATTCATTTAGATAATGCCAATATCCAATCTTCCAATCTGTTTCTCCCAGACAGATCTTTAAGGAAAAAAACCAGGGAGAGAAATGTATCTGCGTTGATATCCTTTGGTCAGTGACATCACATTTATAAAGGCTATTTGTGTGTGTGTGTGTGTGTCTGTGTGTGTGTGTGTGTGTGCATGCGTGTGTGTGTGTGTGTGTGTGGCATGCGTGTGTGTGTGTGTGTGTGTGTGTGTGTGTGTGTGTGTGTGTGTGTGTGTGTGTGTGTGTGTGTGTTTGTGTGTGTGTGTGTGTGTGTTTACTAAAGATATTCCAGCGAAGCATCTAGCCCAGGGACAAAGGAGAGCTGCCCCATGCAATAATTGAACCTCAGATCCTGCTGGACTATTAGTTACAAGTCTCGGTTGGTTCAGAGCCTTTTATCACTGTTGAATCAACACAAGCTGTGTGAATAAGAGCAGGTCTTTGATACAAACACAGCAATGGCACAAATTCACTTTTATACAAATCCACTGCTACAGGTCACCTGTACCAGTGAAAAACTGTTAGAAGCTTTCATTCAGCAGCCATTACTGTGAGCGAGGGTCAGATAATGTGGTAAGAGGATAATCACAATAACCATTAGAACAGCTTATTTAGAGATGAACTCAAACTGATTATAACAGTTTACCCGGTGAATTGTTAATATTTGGCTGACGTCTTTGCTCAAAGGAATTCATAAAGTGGAAGTGAAAAAAACTCAAATGACAACAAGTACACTTAAAAATAAAGCTCAACAGTATCAATCAATTCACAGCTCACCTTCTTTAACACACTTTCTGTGTGGTGTGTAAAAGAAGCTGTTTTTCTGCATAACAGTGGATCATTATGTAAATTACAGGTGTTGCTTCTAATTTCCTTCAATTAAAGTGGTTTGATAGCTCAGCTGTTCTGTTGAAGTGTTCCAGTGATAGTAAGATTTCTGGCATTGAGCTATCGGGAACCAGGCTTGTGTGTCTGCTGACATTAGCTTATAATAAACATATCCGTGTTGGACATGGCTGACAGGCCTGAAAGCAATGACAGGTCTGTCTTGATCACATATATCTATACATCTGTTAAGAGATTTGTGTTAAAATTATGATTATGTGTTAATATTAAAAAGTGCTGTCCATTAGCACTTCATGTGTGGCTTTGATGATCCTTGAGCAGCTGTTAACAGAACTGCAACTGTGGTGTGGAAAATAATAACTTATAGATAGCTAACTAATAAATAAGAAAATAATAGACAAAACAATGATAAACAATTATGTGGTTCTGTGATACGCTGACACCATGTCAAAGGCATCTCCCTGCCTCATGCCCGTAAGTCCACTGCGATAGGCTCCAGCAGCCCCCGTGATCGTGGAAAACACTTCGGAAAGAAATGAAAGAATGAATATTATGATTGTGCCAGTACAGCCAGTGCTGAAAATCTGTTGCCGGGGCAACATGATGACATTAATAGATAAGGGTGTGTGTGTGTGTGTGTGTGTGTGTGTGTGTGTGAGTGTGTGTGTGTGTGTGTGTGTGTGTGTGTGTGAGTGTTGTGTGTGTGTGTGTGTGTGTGTGTGTGTGTGACCAGCAGGCAGCGCGCTGCAGGTGAGATGGCCAGGGCTGCAGCGGAGCAGCAGTCTTATCAGGCCAGACAGAGAAATACTGTTGTCCTTAATAATCACAGAAAGAAAGCAGAGGCTGCCCAGAGAGATTCAGGCCTACTTACTACAATGGATAGCTTGACACACATTATCTCAGTGGACATAATCGTGTGTGGAAAGACAATCCAGTGTGTGTCAATTCTGGTCAGATCCACTTTGATATTGAATCTCAGAGTGTGAAACTATATCGAATGATGGAAGAACACCATTTCTGGAGCAGGGCAAGTGAATAGGAAAGAGAGAGGGGGAGAGGGAGCTTGTAAACGAATATGTCAAACAGTTGTGGATGAGCAGAAACACTGGCTTTTCTCTCTTTTCTACAGCCTTTGTCTTTCCTTTCTCTTCTCTCAGAATATTATACTGCTTTCTTCAACTCTTCAGTCTCAAGAGAAGATCGTGTATGAGGTTCATTTCCCTCTAAGAAGACGCTGAATTGATTCGATTTTTACAGCATACAGTCGACCCTCATGGCTCATCTTGAGAAACAGAATGAGAGCAGGTCCGCCGGTCAGCAATCTGGTTTTCTACATCCAGATGGTGGATGTGAAAGATCCCAGTTAGGGGTCCCAACGCTGTGTCCTTGAAGCCAGTTGATTTATAAACTGGCAAAAGCATCCAAAAAGAGCCGAGAAAGCTCACTTTATGTGTGCATTTCAATGTACGTGCAATGTCTTTAATTTTATACATCCTGTTTATTGTATCCCCACCACTTTATTAAAATTATGTTTTCACAATAAAGTCTTATTGAAGCTATTTTTATTTTGCAAAATACAGGAGCTATGTCACTTCTGCCTCCACAGCAGGTGTGTGTTTTTGTGTGCGTGCATAACCTTGAATTGAACAGGGGAATGTCGCCATGACCTGCTGCCAGCATCTCTGGGGGTGTTTATTCATGGGCACCTCTGACTGTTTTTTCTCCAATTAACTCTTCCATCAGCCCCAGTAAAGACAGTGTGCTTCAAGCTGGACAGCCACATATCCCCTCACAGGTTTGAGCTTTGCCCCCACCCAACCCTGCTCACCCCCACTTGGCTTAGAGCCCAAACACATGGAGAGCATTCTTCACAGTGGGGAAGGAACATGGAAATGCTTAGTCTTTTCATCTCCATCTAATAATGCTATCACATCCCAAGTAAATGGACTCTCAAAACGAGGGGGGAACAGAGGGTGAGGGGCTTGGGCTCCCACAGCTGCATGAAAGGAAAGTGTGAACGAAGCAAATGTGGTGGAGGATATTAAGGATGAAAGGTTGAAGACACTAAGAAAGCAGCTTGTCAGGGTTCTGGTAACACAGATATAGGTAGGTAGAGGTACAAATCCTAAACATGAAGGAAAGTAAGGAGAATAAAGAAAGAATGGGGCACGACAGCAATTAGGCTTCACAAATACTATGGAAGAAGATACAGGGGAGCCTATTAGTGATGTTATAATACTAATCATTTCATAGTTAAGAAACAGCGAGGACACCAGGAAAGAAGAAATTAAACAAATGGATAGAGATATGAGAAAGGAAAGGAAGAAAATGTGGATGTAAGGATGAAATGGGATGTCAAGCATCTCGGTCATGGGGGAATGAAAGGAAAAGTGTTGATTGGCAGAGGATTTACTTAATGAAAGAGGGATGATGGATGAGAAATGACTGAAGTAATGGATGAATCTAGGGAATTGGATGGGTGAAATTAAGGAATGAAGGAATAGATTATCATGTGCTTGTTATGACTTTTATGCTCTTGTCATGTATGGGAGCGTGAAAGGACGAAAGGATTAAGGAATGTAAAATATAGCAATGGTGGACAGATTGAAGAAGTTGAATGAATAAAGGCATGTCACAGTTATTGTCATATATGATAGATAGACAGACAGACAGACAGATAGATAGATGGATGTACTGTAAACTTTATTAATCCCAGAGGAAATTGCACTGGGTGTACCGATGGAAGGTTGTGGGAGAACAGGAGAACAACATGCAAATAAGAATGGAGAAATGACAAATATAAAATGGTAAGATCAAAGTACTAGAAACAAGTGAAGGCATATCAGTTGTAATTTTGGTCACGGATGGAAGGAAATGATGGAAAATACAGAAGAAAACATGAGAAGAATGAGAAAGAATGAGGGATGATTTGAGAAGGGCACATCTGGAGCTAGTCAAAATTTAAGTCATGTCGTGGATCAATGAATGAAAGGATAGAGACATGGGAGGTTGCATGAAATAAGGAGGATGGAGAGATAGATAAAAAAGGAATGAATAAAGGAGAATTAGTCATTTCATCCATACTTTGGAGGGATGAAGACATGGAAGAAATGGGAAAATGGAAGTTCGGAAGACAGATCAGATATGGAAATAAGGAAGGATGGTGAAATTGAAGGTTGAAAGGAGATGAAGAAAACCTAAACTGAAATGAAAAGAAATGAAATGGTTTGTAGGCAGTGGTACCTTGGGTGGCTGGAAAAAAAGGGAAGTGAATGGAAGAAAAAAGAGCGGGTCTTTATTATGGTGAGTAACTTTGACACGCTTGCGTTGCGCCCAGTGCCAGTCCATCCGTCATCCAGCTCTCCCACTGATGAGTACTGGAAACAAATCTGAGGAAGCCAGGCTTTATTTTGCCGCCTGGGTGACTTGTCTGAGTCGTCAGAGGCCCATGTATCCCTGTATCCCTCCTCTACTGACGTCTCCCAGGCTTAGCTTCACCCGCTGGGAATCTCTACCTCTCTTCTCACTCCTTCTTTTTATTGCATCTATTCATTATGCAGATATTTAGTTTCTTCATTTCTTTGTTATTCCTCTGTGGTTATTTGATTCCTTATTAATCACAAAAGTTTCTGCTGCTTATCTGTATGACGAGAGTGTATATACTGTATGTGCTTGATAAGTCGCAAAACCCAGAGGGCATCAATCACTGTCACTTAGCTGCTCAACATGTCGCTCATGCTGCTGGAGCCTCAATACTCCACACCTCCTCCGAAACCTGCTTGCTTGGTCTAACATCAATGAATTTCACATTCTTTCAATGTATAAAGCAGTGAGAGACAGGTGAGAGTGAGCGAAATGAAGCAGGGTGTATTTGTGGGTGATGAGGACAAGTGCTTTTGTGCTGTTGCAATCTGAGTCAAATATATGTTTACACATTTACAAATAAGAAATCCAGGAGTGCGGTGTCAGTTTTCATATTGCCCCAAGAATGTGGCAGCCTGCCTGAACTTCAGCCCCTCCTGCTAGCAGCCTTCTGAAACAGTTATTTAGATGAAAGATTAAAGTTAAGTTACAGCCAGTAAGAATCTCACTACTCTTATTTAGGGAAGAATGGGATAGCTGTCATCTTTTGATGTATTGCCTGCCATCCTGCATGCAAATGAGACATCCTCACCAATGCCGCTCTGCTTCTTCATCCTTCCTTTCCTCCCCAATGAATCCCAAAGAGTTGCTTTGGTATGATTGATCAAGTGCCATGGCATCACTGAAGACATGTGAGGAGTCTGCCCACCCGGCCAGCAAGGAGAAAACACTGCATGCTGATCTGATGTGTACAGTGAAATAGCAGAAACAAGGGAGGACTACAGCACACAGTTGATCAATTTCCTGTGAAGTCAGGCAAAATATTCTGATGGCTTTGTAGATAAAGCATTCTGCCGTTTGTGTTCACTCCTGTCCATGCCTGATTTTCAGCAGATGGCATAGAGAGAGATGGGAGACACTTTAAAATGTGTGGGTGTGGAGCAGACATAGAATTATTGTATTTGAATTAATAGGGTTAAATGTAACTCCTTAGAATCAAGTACTTTTAGTACAATTTCAGTGTACTACACTAAGAACTGTGTATTTGTATTGGTTTCTTATTTATTTTTATTTATTTATTTTGGAGGATTACAGAAAACAAGTACACGGATCTGCATGCAATTTTCACCAAAGATGAACTCTAGCATATGTTAGAGGTAATTGCGTTTTGATTGTGCTCTAGTCCTGGATCAAGTTTAGGATTAACTCCTGAAAGTTTTTACAGGATTCTTTAAAATTATGAGGTAATTTTCATTTTGGCTAATAAATTTAGAACTATGCAAAACATATAAGTGTACACCACAAACCCTATTTTATATTTTTCCATTTATCTCTGTCTTTATTATTACTTTAACATAATAAATACAAATTTAAGGCCACAATATAATTAATATACAGTATATGATTTTACTCAAATATGTTCTGCATAAGACAATAGTAATGTTATTGTGATCGTTTATTCTCATTTCTATTTTTACATACTCAAACATTAATCTGTCATATGTGACATTTTGGACATATTTTGAAGGAGCTGTAGCAGCGCTATGGTTTTCTTTAGGGTTTACATGTGGGATTCAAGCATTTTAAATTATTTTGTTTAGGCAGCATGTTTTAACATCCATGAATGAAAACTCCCACACACAATGCAGGTCCTGATGTTGATTTTGCTAAAGCATTGTATCATTATTTGGAAGCTTTTCACACTCACAGGCAGATTGTGCAATTCCCAGGACTGTTATCTCACATAGCTCCATAATCCACCTTGTTATACAAAGGATAGTCTTAATAAGCACCGTTTACTTAGAGCAGTTAGGCAATGTGAGTCTAACCCTTTTTATGCACTCCCCCTATAATCCCTTGTGCTACAGATGTAGCCGATCAGTGCTTTCTCTCTAGATATTAGGGAAAAAATATTTGATGTAATCATACCTCCAGTGTTTTTATTTCTTTTTGTTTCTGCTTTTCATGTTAGTTAGTACACTACATAATCCCAATGTTCATTCAATTTAGTTATCCACAAGCGTGTGTGACAGTCGGATGGGATGAGTTTGAATTATGATGAATTATGAGTAAAACCTGCATCATGTTACAAATTCAACTGTACTAGTCATAATGATTAATGGTAAAATTGTAGTTAAATTTTTTGGAGACGCTAGAAGTGTACTGTTAATTGGAGACATTGTGCAAAATTATGTGACCTGTGACCAATTTTGTTGTGTGTGTTGCGTGAAGAAACAGTCTTGAAATTATCATGCCTGACAAAACTAGTTTGAATGTAGTTGGGACGATGGAATGAATGTAACCCCTAGTTTTAACATTCCACAGATAAACTGGTTCATTTGTAACTGTGCCTCTTTGAGATGTGGTTTTTATGAACAGGGATGGGGTAATGTGACAGAGATGCCCCAATTTAAAATCTACGCCCCATTCACAAAATGTTTTTGCTGAAAATAAGTTTTTTGCGTTTTAAAAAAGCTCAGCATTCACCTGGCATCATTTTCTAAACTATCCTCATCCACACTGATGCAAAAAAAAAAAAAAAGTGTAAATGGTGCAGGATGTATGCCTGTAGTTGGTTTTGTAAGTTTTCAAAACCAGCATCGCACAATAAGATCATGGTGGTGGTTCAACAAATCTACATTGAAGGTGCTTTGATGAACTGGACAGTCTGCAACAGGAAGGAAAGCGTCCAAAACTAATATTTGTCTTTGCCATGCCAGAATGGCTGTTTTCTGTTTGCATGAACAAGTCTGGCAGGAACTCTAATTGGTATGTGTGAAGCAGGGATGTGTTGACATCATAGTGATTACATCCCGCTTCAAAGCGGTGATGTATTGCAATTGTCAGTGTTTGTGTGTCCGTCCGTGAGTCCATCTGTCCGTCCGTTAGTCCACCAAATATCTTTGCGACGGTTGCAGATAGAAAGATGAAACAAAAAGCAGATTACTCAGGCGGCAAAAGGGGAAGAAAATGAGATGATGACCTTGACCTTGAGAAAGCTAGGTCAAGGTCAAATTTTAGATTTTGTACACTCAGGAACTGGATAAGATAGAAAGACGTGGGAGAAGGCCAGTGTGAGTAAGGTCAGAGCACTAGCTTTGATCTTTGACCTATGCCAGTTGGTCAGGGTAAAATTTTGAATTAAGGGGTGTTACGGGATGTTGCAGTCTCTGACTGCATTGGTTCTTGTTGGTGTTGAATTTTACTGAGTTAATCAACAACGTTCAGGTGGCATTTACAAAAGTTTCCACTCTAGATTTTCTTTAGGTTTGCATTTTTAGGCCCTGGGAAAAAAAACCATTCTGGTACAAACAGACTAAAATGCATCAAAAACTTC
Source organism: Antennarius maculatus (assembly GCA_013358685.1). Lineage (NCBI taxonomy): Eukaryota > Metazoa > Chordata > Actinopteri > Lophiiformes > Antennariidae > Antennarius > Antennarius maculatus. Next base: position 7,394,010 of record CM023609.1, on the reverse strand, counting down.
CTCTTTCAATATCTGTGTTAATCCTTTTAGTTTCAAGTCTTGTGTGGTTGTGAATGTGGATTCTATGATCTGCTGCATGTTATCCTGCTCTATCAAAGGAAAGAGCTAGTTATATTCACCCCTTCATATCAAATCATACCATTATCAGAAAACATTCTTTGTGTTGTTAAAAGATTAAAAACACAAAGAAAGCTTAACTATGTTACTATCCTGGTTTAAAGAAGAAATAAGTCCCTTTTCTTTTCCTGAAACATGGTAAATATCATCAGATATAATTGTATAATCTAAAGAAAAATCACTTTAATCTGATCTATAACAAATTTTCTGAGGAAAGACTGTCAAAGCATATGTTGTAACTGTCAGATTGTTTCGGAAATTGTGTATAACTATACCTATAGAGAAATTGTCTAATAATCAATATGGAACATAGAATATACGTATATGAAATAATGATGTGATTTGTCATTAACATTTAATGTAGCCGCAAGAGGGCACAAACCAGTGTCTTGTTGTGCCGGTCCCAAGTCCGGATAAATACAGAGGGTTGTGTCAGGAAGGGCATCCGACGTAAAACTTTTGCCAAAGAAACATGCGAATCAAACCTATGACTTCCATACCGGATCGGGTGAGGCCCGGGTTAACAACAACCGCCATCGGTGCTGTTCACCTACAGGGTGCTGGTGGAAATTGGACTACTGTTGGTCGAAGAAGGAGAGGAGGAAAGTGTGTTCGTAGGAAGAGAGAGAAGAGGAATGGCAAGAGCATAGGACTGAAAGTAGGGACTTTGTATGTTGGAACTATGACAGGAAAAGGTAGAGAGTGGGTTGACATGATGCAGAGGAGGAAGGTAGAAATACTGTGTGTCCAGGAGACCAGGTGGAAAGGTAGCAAGGCTAGAAGTTTAGGAGCAGGGTTCAAGCTGTTCTCTCATGGTGTAGATAGGAAAAGAATGGAGTAGGAGTTATCTTGAAGGATGAGTTTGTTAGGAATGTCCTGGAAGTAAAAAGAGTGTAAGATAGAGTGATGAGTCTGAAGCTAGAAATCGAAGGTGTGATGTTCAATGTTGTTAGTGGGTATGCTCCACAGGTAGGATGTGAGCTGGAGGAGAAGTAGAAATTCTGGTTGGACTTTGACAAGGTGATGCAGAGCATACCTAAAAGTGTGAGTGTTGTCATTGGTGCAGACTTCAGTGGACATGTTGGTGCAGGAAACAAAGGTGATGAATGGTGATGGGCAGGTTTGGTATCCAGGAGAGGAACGCAAAAAGGATGGAAATGGCTATAGTGAATATTTTCTTCCAGAAGAGGCGGGAAGATAGGGTGACCTATGAGTGGAGGTAGGAGCGCACAGATAGACTACATCTTATGTAGACAGTGTAATCTGAAGAAGATCAGTGACTGCAAAGTAGTGGTAGGCGACAGTGTAGTCAAACAGCACAGGATGGTGGTTTGTAGGATAACTCTTGTGGTGAGGAAGATGAAAAGGGCAAAAGCAGAGCAGAGGATGAATTGGTTGAAGCTGAAAAAAGAAGAGTGTTGCATGACTTTTAGGAAGATTAAAGATTAAAGATTAAATCAACTTTATTCATCCACACAATGGGGAAATTATCTTTTCCACTCTCTCTCTCTCTCTCTCTCTCTCTCTCTCTCTCTCTCTCTCTCTCTCTCTCTCTCTCTCTCTCTCTCTCTCTCTCTCTCTCTCTCTCTCTCTCTATATATATATATATATATATATATATACAGTAATCCCTTGTTTTTCGCGGGGGTTATGTTCCACAAAGAACCCGTGATAGGCAAAATCCGTGAAGTAGAAACCTTTATTTTTTTTTACAATTGTTATACAATTAAACACTCTATGTACATTGAAAAGAAAGAACAAACCATTTTAAAGGCTCAAACATTTGTTTCACAAATAAAAGTACTTTAGAAACATTTTTTCAACAAATAACTTCTGTACTGTACTGTCAAATAATAATTTTAATCATCAATGTGAACAGAAGGCTTCAAATTGCGGAGATTAGCACCGCCCACCGCGACCCGAGTAATTGGATTAAACCGGAGAAAATTTAAGTGATTGTGAAAAAAATACAAAGTACAGTCGGACAAATAGTGACTCAGGTGTATTTCACTGCTCTTCAGACTGAGTCGCTGCATCCTGACTCCGCTCTGCAATGTTTTCTTCTTTTGAAGCCCGCAGTGCTGGTGTGTTTGTTCGGGAGAAGAACATAGTGATAGGCAGTTGTTGTCGCTCTTTTTTCTTCTTTACAAAAAGATTTGTTTCCAAAATAAGCCAGTCTCATCCATGTTAAAAACTTGTTCAGGCTTATATCCCCCTTCCTCAATGATCGCTTTGAATTTATTGTTCACGAACACTTCTGCTTCAGTGGTATTCGCAGAGGCCATCTCTCTGTGCAGGGAAACATTTTTAAGTCCAAAGCGTTTCTTAAAGTTTTCAAACCAGCCCTTGCTGGCATTAAATGCGCTTGGTACTGCGTGAACAGCACTTGTTGATGGCCCGGCATCCTCTTCTTCCCTGTCACTGTCAGCAAAGTTTTGATACAGTGTTCTCGCTTTTGTGCAGATAACGTTCGTATCCAACGTAATGGTTTTTTTTCCTGCAGTCATTAATCCACAGAGCTAATTTTTTTTTTTCAACCTTTATTTAACCAGGCAAGCAATTAAGAACAGGTTCTTATTTACAAATGTAGCCTGAGCAAAGAGCAGTGGCCCTTAGAGGTGTGGAGGAGGGGAGGAAAGCTGAAATAAACACAGAGTTATACATTATACAGAAATATAAATAAAAAATAAATACAATACAAAAGAGAACGAGAGCGAGAGAAAGAGAGAGAGAGAGAGAAAGAGAGAGACAGAGGCACTCAACAAGTGAAGCTGTCAACTATAATTTCATGCATGTTATGTTTAAAAGCAGTGAGTGACATGGGGACAGTGAGTTTGAGGGTGTTTTGTTTCAATCATTAGCTGCAGCAAATCGAAAAGCACTGCGACCAAAGGCAGTACGGGCTTTAGGGATGGAGAGTTTGGTGAGTTTACTGGACCTAAGATTGAGGGCAGAATGGGAGAGGTGTAGAAGGGAGGAGAGGTAGGGAGGTGTTTTTCCAAGTATGGATTTGTAAATGAGGTGAAGCCAGTGGTGGAGCCGTCTGGTGTGGAGGGATGACCAATCTACCAGGTTGTACAGGTCACAATGGTGAGTTGTGAATGGAGCGCCTGTGGGAAAACGGATGATGCAGACTCCATCCTTCCATGGTCTTGTTGCGGATAGTTGCAACCCTTTTTGCATCCTTATTAAAACTTATTGCTACTGTCATCCTTATGTTTTTTTCTTCCTTCTTTATGGAACGAACGGAAGATTCATTCATTCCACAATGCCGACCTACAGCTTTTTCCTTCTCTTAACATGTCCAGAAGGTGCTTTTGTCGGTCCAGAGCGTTTTGTCGACATTATGAGTTTTAGAGAAACTCAAAATTGCAAGAGAATTTGCACGTACGTAATGTAAATTTGGCAAGCTGTTTTACGTACGTGTACATATTAAACTGCAACGTTATTGACCCACAGGTAGAGAAGAAGCGGAGTGACTTTTTTGCCAATCAGAATGCAGAACACAATGCACGATGCAAATCCGTGAAGTAGCGAAACCGTGCAATCTAAACTGCGTTACATCAAGGGATCACTGTATATACGTATATGTGTGTGCGTGTGTGTGTGTTAGTCAGAGCACACACAAACATCGTACAGAGGCCCCTTGAACAAACACAACACACACTAGGGGCCTGTAGGCATGCAATTAATAACACTCATTACAGGAGAGGTGGAGGGACGGGTCGCGACTTCGGGGTGCGCCCCAATGAGTACCTTGTGGGGGGGACTGTGCCTCAAGGGCGCCTCTGCAGTGGCTGGGAGGTGAGCTGACACCTCCCACTGTCAGCGCACACTTCGAGGGTGTCTGGCGGGAGCGGGAATCAAACCGCCGATGGCTTGGCGATGTCTGGTCCCAAGACGTCCGCTCAACCGCTGAGCCACTGCCGCCCCCTCAGGAGTTCAGACAGGCCCTGGGTGGTCAGGAGGTGCTTCCAGATGACTGGACAACTACAGCTAATGTGATCAGGGAGACAGGTACTTGGTGTGTCATTTGGAAGAAAAGTAGATAAGGAGACTTGGTGGTGGAATGAGGAGGTACAGGAGTGTATACAGAGAAAGAGCTTAGCTAAGAAGAAGTGGGACACTGAGAGGACTGAGGAGAGTAGACAGGAGTACAGGGAGATGCAGCGTAAGGTGAAAGTAGAGGTAGCAAAGGCCAAACAAGGGGCTTATGATGACTTGTATGCTAGGTTGGACAGTAAGGAGGGAGAGACTGATCTATACAGGTTTGCAAGACAGAGAGGGAGATGGGAAGGACGTGCAGCAATTTAGGATGATTAAAGATAGGGAGGGAAGTCTATTGACAGGTGCCAGTAGTGTGATGGGAAGATGGAAAGAGTGTTTGAAGAGTTTGAAGAGTTGATGAACAAGGAAAATGAGAGAGAACAAAGACTAGAAGAGGTGGCTGTTGTGGACCAGGAAGTAACAAAGTTTAGTCGGGATGAAGTGAGGAGAGCATTGAAGAGGATGAAGAGTGGAAAGGCACTCAGTCCTGATGATATACCTGTGGAGGTATGGAAGTGTCTAGGAGAGGTGACAGTAGAGTTTCTGACTGGGTTGTTCAACAGGATCTTAGATAGTGAGAAGATGAGTGGGGAATGGAGAAGGAGTGTGTTTGTGTCAATTTTTAAGAACAAGCGAGATGTGCAGAGTTGCGGCAACTACAGAGGAATAAAGCTGATGAGCCATACAATGAAGCTATGGGAAAGAGTAGTTGAAGTTAGACTAAGGGCAGAAGTGAGCATTTGTGAGTACCAGTATGCTTTCATGCCAAAAAAGAGTACTACAGATGCAATACTGGCTCTGAGGATGTTGATAGACAAGTACAGAGAAGGCCAGAGGGAGCTGCATTGTGTTATTGTAGATCTGGAGAACGATTTTTACAGGGTGCCCAGAGAGGAACTGTGGTATTGTATGAGGAAGTCTGGAGTGGCAGAAAAGTATGTTAGAGCGGTGCAGGACATGTATGAGGACTGTAAGACAGTGGTGAGGTGGGCTGTAGGCGTGACAGAGGAGTTCAAGGTGGAGGTGGGACTGCAAAAGGGATCAGCTCTGAGCCCCTTCTTGTTTGCTATGGTGATGGACAGGCTGACAGACGAGGTTAGACAAGAGTCTCCATGGACTATGATGTCTGCAGATGACATTGTGATCTGCAGTGAGAGCAGGGAACAAGTGGAGGAGAAGCTAAAGAGGTGGAGGTTTGTTCAAGAAAGGAGAGGGATGAAGGTTAGCCACACAGCTCATGTGTGTGAATGAGAGGGACCCAAGTGGAAGACTGAGGTTACAGGTAGAAGAGATCAAGAAGGTGGAGGATTTTAAGTACTTAGGGTCAACAATCCAGAGCAATGGAGAGTGTGGAAAAGAGGTGAAGTAGCGTGTACAGACAAGATGGAATGGGTGTAGAAAAGTGTCAGGTGTGATGTGTGATAGAAGATTTTCTGCTAAAATGAAAGGAAAGGTGAACAAAACTGTCGTGAGACCAGTGATGTTGTTTGAGACAGAAGACAGAGCTGGCGGTAGCAGAGATGAAGATGCTGATTTCTCCTTGGGAGTGACCTGGATGGATAGGATCAGGATTGAGTACATCAGAGGGACAGCACATGTTAGAGGTTTTGGAGATCAAGTCAGAGAGGCCAGACTGAGACTATATTCTACCTATATAGTGAATATATTGGTAGAAGGATGCTGACTCTTAAACTGCCAGGCAGGAGGCCTAGAGGAAGACAAAGAGGAGTTTTATGGATGTAGTGAAAGAGGACATGAAGGTATTTGGTGTGAGAGAAGAGGATGCAGAACACAGGGTTAGATGGAGGCAACTGATTTGCTATGGCAACCCCTGAAGGGAAAAGCTGAAAGGAAAAGAAGATTTGTCATTAACATTTATTGTAACAAATGATTCTGTCGCAGTGGAATATGAATAAGTTGAGAACTTTAAAGATCAAAAGAATTAACAGAGCAGAATTAACTAAAAGATGGTTCTTGCAGAGCTGAACATGTTTATTAATCATTCAGAATAAAGGAAGTTGCCCCTACTTGTCAAAAAGATATCCACATCAAAAGAACAGTAAAGTTAAAACTTTTGTTAATACACTACTGTTTAGTACACAGTGTGTAGTTTTTGAATATACAAATTTGTGCTCCCCGTGTCTGTGTGGGTTCTCTACGGGTTCTCCTGCTTCCTCCCACTTCCAAAAACATTCGTTTCAGGTTAATTGGCCGTTCCAAATTGCCCATAGTGCGTGAGTGTGAGTGTGAGCATGTGTGATTGTCTCTGTGTGGCTCCGCAGTGCACTGGCGTTGTGCCCAGGGTTTCCCCCACCTCACGCTCTAAGATAGCTGAGATAGGCTCCAGCTCCCTGTGACCTGCTACGGTGGATAAAGTGGTGACTAGAAGATGGATGGATGGAAATTTAATATGACATCAATTGATGACTTATGAAGTCGGTAGAGTGTTTTTGTTACTTTCGGACAATTCTAACTTTTGTTTTTCAACCAGTGCTATGATAGGCCCAGTGCAGAATATTATTGTGTTCTGATTTTTATCAAACTGGTTTGTAGTCGTGTAAGTAGAAGAAGGTGGTTGCACCCACTGTAATATGTGGCCTTTCTTCCTCACTAAATGTCTTGTATAATTTTAAATTTTCCATATAAAAAACCCTTCCTTTAAAGGCCAAGGTTAATTTTAGATGCTAACTTATGAAATAAAAAGCTCTGTAAAGAAAAAACAGTAGGCAAAAGGCTCAACAATCTCTTTTAATTAAATTAGATTTTAATCATATTTCCACTATATTCCTCAATCCAGATAAAATTAATTGACTGCTTGTTGCTACATTTCAGCTTTGAAAATTGCGTTTCATCTCATAATGTTAAAGTTATTTGAGTCCAATTTGAAATGCAACATATCCAACCATCACACCAAGTTCCTACTTTCTTATGTGAAACTTTTGCTCATGCCCAACCAGTAGACTTTTATACAGGGGGAGAAATACTTCATCTCCTTCTAAAAATAATTTCAGAGCTGAGCTGGTCTTCTTGAAACAATATTACAGATATTACTTCTCAAGAAACCTCTGATTATTCTCTATGGGGTGAAGTGATTCTCATTTTTGGCTTATTGCACTCATAATCTCACTTCTTGTCGTATATATATTGTCTTTTTACCTTTTCTCCCTTTCCTTGCACTTTCTTTTCATATTGTCTTACAGACCTCTCTCTGCTTTCTTTACACTAGTTCTCATATTCGTTTTCTTCTTCTCCCTTACTGCGTTATCTGTCTCGGCTCCATTTCCTCACTCCCTGATACTCCCTGACTCAGTAGCTTTCATTTTCATGATAATTTAGCGACACCACTGGACTGCGAAATCGCTTTTACTGCTTTTTCTTTTTGTGATTTTTCTTTCCCTCCATTCCATCCTCCCACTAGTTTATCTTTTTTCCTCCTGGCGTTATTTTGATTTTTGTAATTAAATGTCATTTTCCGTATTTTTTTGATGAAGGCAATAAAAGTTTATTTTTTTAATATATAATTGTTTTCAAAACAGACAGGGGGTCAGTCCTGGTGAAATTGTCTGAGCCAACGACCATCTTTCTCAGTTTATCTTTCCTTTTTTAATTTGTTCCTTTTAAAGTAGTTCCATTACAGCACTAATGCATTCTTTGAACATAATTTTTAAAAAATGGATATGAGTTCAACCTATAGCAGTTCTATGATGTCTGTTGACAGTTCTGTCCAAAGCCATCAAGCCATCTGTTTTCATCACTAAGCCAGCTCCAGGCAAAGCAGCTCAGGAATTTTCTTTTCAGTTCCTTCGTGCAAAATTTACACAGGGATACTTGTAATTCCTGGGAGTAGACCTATGGGTCTGCCCTGAGGCACTACAATGAAACGTCCATGATATTGCAACAACCATGAATGCCCTAAGTGCCTCTTGTGGGGCCTTTTAATGTGAATAGCAGCACCTTTACTTCAAACTCCTTCTGTGGATGTCTTGGGTCCTTACCCTGGACACACCCATGGTCTCCTGGTCAGTCTCAGAAAAGGCTGTGTTTTTTCCTCAGCTGCCACCAATCCCACCTCATCGGACAAGCTTCCAGGCAGCATTCTATTAACAATCAGTGTAACTAACTTTTCGTTGTATCTTAGGCTGTGTCTCCTGTTTGTATCCTAAAAGTAATTTTCCACAGTACTGCCCGGATCCAATGCATGGTCTCATGATGCTGAAACTTCTTGTCTTTTTTTTTGCTTAGAAAACAGTCAGGTCTCACTGCCCGGACATTGAATATCACAATCTTTTCATATCTATCTGTTTCTCATCCAGAGAGTAAACATTACATTGCAGAGTGTAAACTTATCAACTCAAATACTTAAGCAACTCAAATATGAACATTATCTGCATCAGTACAAGGTGATTAGAGTAACTATACACTTCCATGAGTGTTGGAGTTCAGGTTCAGTGGTGGTTCTCAATACATCATCTATGTATTTCAACCATGAGACCAATACCAATATCCCCAAACAACACCATAGCAACACATCAATGTCAGTATACTGGATATTATTGTGTGTACAACTGATTTAATCAACATCTTGGATTAAGTTGTGGGCGTTGTGGTTTTCCTGACTTTCCAAGTCAGCAGCCAGCACAGCCTGGCTGTCCTGCTGCTTGATTTGATGCAGCTTCAGATCTGTCTATCTGTTGTCAAGCTGAGATCTGAGTCTGCTTTTGGGCTCCAACTTTGTCTAAAAAACAATAACAACAATACATCTACACTACAATTCAATTTTGTTCACAACTTACGAATCTTAAGATCACAAATCTGATTCTAATCACTCAGCTACAGCAGTAGTACTGGTGGTGGTTGCGAGAAGAAAAACTTGTAAATATTAGAAAATGACTGAAACAATTGTTTATCAGTTCAAAGAGATGAGTGACATTTATTGATTAATTGATGGTGTTGACACCGTTGAAAAATATGTGCATGTAATGTGTACAATGGACTTCGCAGCCTATCAAAGGGAACAACACTATGTAGAAAAATCATAAAGGTTGTCTTTTGGACATTTAAAAAAAAAAAAAATTATTTAAACTTGCAGTCATTGTCAGTCATTCTGGATTTTAAAAATTATTAGAGTTTGAATACCTTACAACTGACACCTCACTGTAAACATCTGTTAAAAAATTGCACCTTTAATTTCAGATCAGAATTGCTGTAAAATAGTGTTTTTACTTTATGTCGAAAGTTTTCCACCAACAACTTAAACAATAACAGAATTTGTAACATTAAAATAAGGAGGTGTTTATGGTAAACGTGCATTCAGAATTAAAACATCCTGTCCTGAGTTAGCATCACCTGAATATTCATAAATATGTTGTGACCTTTCTATCTCATCTTTAAGCTTCAAATGTAATTTTGTTTATAATCGTAAGAAGTAGTAAAGTACAGTATTTTCTGCACTGTAAAGCGCACCTAAATGTGCCTTATAATCTTATTTGTGAAAAAAGTTTTGAAATAGGCCATTCATTGAAGGTGCACCTTATAATTAGATGCACCTTATAATCCAGGGTGCCTTATAGATGAAAAAGGTTTAAAAAAGGGAGGTGTGCCTTATAGTCCAGTGCGCCTTATAGTACGGTAAATAATGCAGTAGAAACAGAAAGTTAAAAAGCATGAAAGTGTATTCTTTATAACACAGTCGGAGTGGGACTATACAGTTGACTTTTCTCTCTGACAGCGGATCAATGCAGCCTGGAGCCCAGATAGAAATGAATTGATTGTCACCGATAAAACTCCAATTAAACAGAAGAACAAGCCTGGGAGAGGGCTCCGAGACAGGCATCTCTCATCTTCACATCAGTCCTCATGGTGGTGGGGGGGATCAGAGGGTGGGGGACAGGAGAGGGAGTCATGAGTGTGGTGGAGAGCTGCTGATCGGTCCATTTCCTTTGAGTACTCTGGCTATCAAGGAGGTGGGTAAGTCATAGATGAATGTGAGATTGAGTGAACTGCAGATGGAGGGTCAGACAGCCGATAGACAGAGGAAGTATGAACTAGTAGAGACAGAGTTGTTATCATTGATCCAACCCTTCCTTAATGATGAAAAGAGATCTTAATTGTGGTGGGATGTGATATATCACATTTCAGCAGTCAACTCCAGAGCTCATCTGACCTTCACAAATTTAATAAGCTCATGTGAGGCCTTCCACCATGCAGTCTCGAGACCCTTGTCTGTGCCAAATGAGCGCCTCATCCTCTATTTCTGCTTCCCTCTCTCTGAGCTACGCTCGTGATCTTCTGATTAAACAATCCTTACATTTAATTTTTGTGTGTGCTGTTAGGTCAGTCGGAGGCCTCCAATCCAAGCAGCAACTACAGATGCTTTTTGCTCAGACGAACCTCCAAATGAAGTTAAAGATGATTAATGTTACCCATTTTTAGAAAATCTACAAGCTCTCCTTACTCTGTCCTGTTCTCATCTTACTTCTCTACTAATAAAATTTTCTTCTCTATCTTCCTCTATCTCCCAAGCTCTGTAATCTGATTGTTCCTTCTAATCTATGGCAGTGCTGTTATTGAGTTGCCTGCACCATACATATGTATAAGGCCACAACAATACTTATTCTACCTTCTGTTACAATTTCCCCAGTATCCCACCAAAGAAATGTCATTTGCCGTGTTGACATGAGTAAAGTTTCACCTTGTTGGGGACATTACCCAACGCTTCCCCAGCAGGTTTCTTCTGACCATTCTTTTTATAATTTGTAGTGGACTGAATGGTTTACTATGGGCTCAAACGATCTTTCTTGCTTCTTTTAGAAACTAATATTCAAGAAATAGACAGTAAAGCCTTGATGTTGTCTGACTACTTTGCAAGAAAATGATGATTTGGTTGTGAAGCACTGTTGGTATAGTGGTTAGCATAGCTGCTTTCCAAGCATTTTACCTTGGTTTGATTCCAACACAGCTCCTTTCGGGTGGCAGTGGCTCATTGGGTAGAGCAGGTCATTGAGCAGGTTGTCCAATGATCGCAGAATTGGTGGTTCGATTTCAGTTCCCGCCCAGTCACTTCGGAGTGTGAGCTGACAGTGGGAGGTGTCAGCTCACACTTCGAAGCGAGCACTGCCGAGGCGCCCTTGAACAAGGCGTCGTCCCCTTTATAAGTTGCTCATTAGGGAGCTGCCCGCCACTCTACCTCCCCCCTATTGCATGCCTATAGGACCCTTGTATTTGTGTGTTGCTGGGCCTGTACACACTAAAACATGCATGCAACTAAAACTAACAGTGTGATCTAGAGTGTGCTACTAATTTCCCTGTAAAGTATATACATTTACACATTTGCATTTATGTTTCCATTGAACCACAGCCTATAAAGTAATTAATTTTCACCCAAAAATGGCTCAAAGGTTGACAAGGTAAGCTGGGCAAGACTGAAACATCTCAACCACCACTTAAGGGATTGTTTTAAATTTTGTGCAAATTATTGTGAAAAGGTCTGTTGAATAAAGTTAACTAGGATTGTAGTAAAAGTTTGAAAACTTTTCTTTTGTCATCCAAGAGGTTTCTTCAGTGCTGCTGAGGAGGAGCTTTTCACCATGAACTGTCCTCCAAGTAAAATGCATTTATGGGTTCCCTCCCCAGGGAGTTACTTTGCATGATTGTACACAGCAAATGATGCAACCATTATCTGAATGACTGTGAGGTGACTCCATCCTCCCTGGGGTAGGGGTCGACAGCCCATAGGTGGAACTTATAGACTGGGTTTGAACAACTCTCATTATGCGTTCACAATCCTCACCATACCCACTAGGTTAACTATGTGGAACTCCCCACCAGCCCTTCAACAAGCCTCTTGTATGAAGCGAAAAGTCTTCAAGCATTTCATAAAAGTCCAGTTGACTTTTTCAACACAGAGATCATTGATCACTTGGATGGCTGAGAATCTCCACAGATACATCCTAAGAAGATGAATATTAATGACGTTCATTTTCCTCTGACTTTTCATGTCACACCATGGAAAGAGTCACTTTTGTTGTTTTTAATAAAATTCTCAAGTTATTGGATTGACTATGAGATGTTTTACATTTCTGTTTTTTTAACACTTCCTATTATGGTATTATTATTGTTATCATTTTTATTCGTGACCGAAATTATTTTCAAAAGTAAGGCATTTCTGTCCCCTTCATCTTTTTACTATTACTTACTGTTACTATTAATAACTTCCTAAATTTGAATTAGCCTTTCATTAAGTTCTGTGCCATGCAACTAATGCAGTTCTTTGTAATTATTTTAAATATGTATTTAATGGCCAGTAAATTTAACAAGATGATACCAATATCAGATATGACATTAATGTAAAAGCATTAGTAGCCTCTAAATTATTGTATAAAGACTACATGTAAGTGCTAAGCAGGATTAAGAATAGACATGACTAAGTTGTAGCTGTGTGTAACCTACTAAAGACAGTGATTTTTATGACTAATCCAAATTTAAGTACAAGAATTTATAGGACTTAAAATGTGTTTGGTGACATTAACCATCATAACATCTAATGCTTTTTTTTGTCTAATCATTCTGGTGTTCTCAACATTTTCTTTACGTTTGACTGAGGAATTACAATGAAGTATGCTACTGCATACGGTCTTTTCACCCGTAAAATCTAAGCCTCTGTCGCTGAGTGAACAAAAGCTGTCTGCGGTGTGCTTGTGTTCATTCACCTGTGTGCACTGACCATCATCACCCCAGTATCATCCCTTTGGCTGTTGTTCTAAAAGTTACTTAACCTAAACAAATAGAGGCTGAGGATGAAGATAAACATTAAGCTGTTTTTTTCAAGCAGTCTATCTGTCACCATTTGCCTGATATGACCTTATAGCAAATATCCACTGTTTTGCAAAAAGTCTATAGCACATGGATTTCATGTCACGAGAAAATATTTGATATTTCTTCTACCAGAACCTCACACTTTAAATGGATTTACTGTCCACCTCCAAAAAATTATATTTATGCTAATAGAAGGTGCATCCATTTATTGGTTTCAGTTGGCATTTTGTTGCTTCCATGCAGCAGAAGTAGGACCCTTCTATCCATACCCATCTTTTTACACTCAATCGATGTTTGTTAATGATGCTGTTGCTTTCCCCTCATCAAAAAAACTTATACTGACCTCAGACCCCAGCATAAAGTCATACTGTTGACCTCATGAGGTTGGGTTGAGATTCATTGCCTGATGTTTCAACAATAGAAGTTTAAGGATTATGATGATGGTGCTAGTTCAAGCTCTGTGCCATCAGCAGGAGTACTGTTTAGGACCGCAGTATTAGCCTGACACATCGAGCTAGTTGATAGCACTGCAGACAGCGCATTCAACCTCTATACACAGCGTTTGTAGCTTTCTCGATTCTGATGTTTTTCTGCCATCATCTGTAGCTTATTCATATCTGTCAAAACCTGAGTCAGCTCACATCAACAATTCACCAGTTTTCACTTGCAAAGGCACTGCATAAGCCCACTATCATGGCACCAAAGGGAGTCAAAGGCTGTTCAAAGTAATTATTGGTTCATTTTTACAGTTACTATTCATTTCTCACACCTTGTTGTTCTTTGGTGATTCATTCCTCCAGTGGTCAATAAATGTTCAAAATGTTCAGTTATTATTCCCTCAATCAATTCACATAGGAATCATCTGTCTATCTCTCCTCCTCTCTCTGTCTCTCTCTCCCTCTCTCTTTCCCTCTCTCTCTTTCTCTCTCTCTCTCACTCTCCTGATACAACTAGCTCTGAGAATAAAAATGACAGTCTGAAATAGGCCGTAACAGAAAAATATGATTCGTAAAAGATAAAAAAAAAATTCCTCTAAGACACATAAGGTTCGAGGGCAAAAGTAGAAAAAAAATTTCCTGACCGCAACATGTTTCTGGAAAGTCAGCTTTTATATGAAAAGTAAAACAAGAAGTGGTGAACCAGTTTTTATAGACGGGAGTTTTATAGATTGAAAAAACTAAGGAAAATAGTAAAAGACATGATTGCAGAAGATAATGATTGTGGAGAATAAATGATTTTTTTTTCTTAATTATTCTTTTTATCTCTCCTGTGTTCGTAAGACGAGAGAAGAGGAACGACAAGAGTATAAGACTGAGAGTAGGGACGTTGAATGTTTGAACTATGAAAGGAAATGGTAGAGAGTTGGTTGACATGATGCAGAGGAGGAAGGTAGACATACTGTGTGTCGAGACCAGGTGGAAAGGTAGCAAGGCTAGAAATTTAGGAGCAGGGTTCAAGTTGTTCTATCATGGTGTAAGGAAGAGAAATGGAGTAGGAGTTATCTTGAAGGATGAGTTTGTTAGGAATGTCCTGGAAGTAAAAAGAGTGTCAGATAGAGTGATGAGTCTGAAGCTAGAAATCGAAGGTATGATGGTCAATGTTGTTAGGGGGTATGCTCCACAGGTAGGATGTGAGCTGGAGGAGAAGGAGAAGTTCTGGTTGGACTTTGATGAAGTGATGCAGAGCATATCTATAAGTGAGAGAGTTGTCATTGGTGCACACGTCAACGGGCATGTTGGTGCAGGAAACAAAGGTGATGAGGAGGTGATGGGCAGGTTTGGTATCCAGGAGAGGAACACAGAAGGACAGATGGTAGTTGACTTTGCAAAAACGATGGAAATGGCTATAGTGAATACTTTCTTTCAGAAGAGGAAGGAACATAGGGTGACCTATAAGAATGGAGGTAGGAGCACACAGGTAGGTTACATCTTGTGTAGACGGTGTAATCTGAAAGAGATCAGCGACTGTAAAATAGTGGTAGGCAATAGTGTAGCCAAACAGCATAGGATGGTGGTGTGTAGGATGACTCTAGTGGTGAGGAAGATTAAGAGGGCAAAGGCAGAGCAGAGGACAAAATGGTGGAAGCTGAAAAGGGAAGAGTGTTGCATGACTTTTAGGAAGGAGTTAAAACAGGCTCTGGGTGGTCAGGAGGTGCTGCCAGATGACTGGACAACTACAGCTAATGTGATCAGGGAGATATGAAGGAGAGTACGTAGTGTGTCATCCGGAAGGAAAGTAGATAAGGAGACTTTGTGGTGGAATGAGGAGGTACAGGAGTGTATACAGAGAAAGAGCTTAGCTAAGAAGGACACTGAGAGGACTGAGGAGAGCAGACAGGAGTACAGGGAGATGCAGCGTAACGTGAAAGTAGAGGTAGCAAAGGCCAAACAAGAAGCTTTTGATGACTTGTATGCTAGGTTGGGCTGTAAGGAGGGGTAGGGGTATCTATACAGGCTGGCAAGACAGAGAGACAGAGATGGGAAAGATGTGCAGCAGGTTAGGGTGATTAAGGATAGGGATGAAAGTCTATTGACAGGTGCCAGTAGTGTGATGGGAAGATGGAAAGAGTACTTTGAAGAGTTGATGAATGTGGAAAATGAGAGAGAACAAAGACTAGAAGAGGTGACTATTGTGGACCAGGAAGTAGCAAAGATCAGTCAGGATGAAGTGAGGAGGGCATTGAAGAGCATGAAGAGTGGAAAGGCACTTGGTCCTGATGATATATACCTGTGGAGGTATGGAAGTGTCTAGGAGAGGTGGCAGTAGAGTTTCTGATTGGGTTGTTCAACAGGACCTTAGATAGTGAGAAGATGCCTGAAGAATGGAGGAGAAGTGTGCTGGTGCCCATTTTTAAGAACAAGGGAGATGTACAGAATTGTGGCAACTACAGAGGAAAAAAGCTATATAAAATGAAGTTATGGGAAAGAGTAGTTGAAGCTAGACTAAGGGCAGAAGTGAGCATTTTATGAGCAGCAGTATGGTTTCATGCTAAAAAATAGTACTACAGATGCAGTATTTGCTTTGAGGATGTTGGTAGACAAGTACAGAGAAGGCCAGAGACGGACCTGCATTGTGTTTTTGTAGATCTGGAGAAAGCTTATGACGGAGTGCCCAGAGAGGAACTGTGGTATTGTATGAGGAAGTCTGGAGTGGCAGAGAAGTACGTTAGTGCGGTGCAGGACGTGTATGAGGACTGTAAGACAGTGGTGAGGTGTGCTGTAGGTGTGACAGAGGAGTTCAAGGTGGAGGTGGGACTGCATCAGGGATCAGCTCTGAGCCCCTTCTTGTTCGCTATGGTGATGGACAGGCTGACAGACGAGGTTAGACAGGAATCTCCATGGACTATGATGTTTGCAGATGACATTTTGATCTGCAGTGAGAGCAGGGAACAGGTGGAGGAGAAGCTAGAGAGGTGGAGGTTTTTCCTGGAAAGGAGAGGAATGAAGGTTAGCCGCAGTAAGACAGAGCACATGTGTGTGAATGAGAGGGACCCAAGTGGAAGAGTGAGGTTACAGGGAGAAGAGATCAAGAAGGTGGAGGATTTAAACTACTTAGGGTCAACAGTCCAGAGCAATGGAGAGTGTGGAAAAGAGGTGAAGAAGCGTGTACAGGCAGGATGGTTCGGGTGGAGAAAAGTGTCAGGTGTAATGTGTGATAGAAGATTTTCTGCTAAAATGAAAGGAAAGGTGAACAAAACTGTGGTGAGACCAGGGATTTTGTTTGGTCTAGAGACAGTGTCACTGAGGAAAAGACAGGAGACAGAGCTGGAGGTAGCAGAGATAAAGATGCTGAGGTTCTCTCTGGGAGTGAGAGGATAGGATCAGGAAGGAGTACATCAGAGGGACAGCACATGTTAGAGGTTTTGGAGATCAAGTCACAGAGGCCAGACTGAGATGGTTTGGACATGTCCAGAGGAGAGATAGTGAATATATTGGTAGAAGGATGCTGAGTTTTGAACTGCCAGACAGGAGGCATAGAAGAAGACCAAAGAGGAGGTTTATAGACGTAGTGAAAGAGGACATGAAGATAGTTGGTGTGAGAGAAGAGGATGCAGAAGACAGGGTTATATGGAGGCAATTGATTCGCTGTGGCGATCCCTGCAGGGTAAAGCCGAAAGGAAAAGAAGAAGATTCTTTTGCTGTCTCCACCTTTGTCTCCCTCTCTCTCACAGGTCTCTCTGTTTCTGCTCCTTTTGATATAGAAAACAAAGGACAGAAACCACCAAGACAATAAGTCTCATTAAGAGTCCTTACCATTCATAAGGGAGTCTTAAAAGGAGTATTTAAGTGTTTGAACTCTCTACCAGTTAGTTAGAACTGAAGAGGACTATGGGATCAGTGGTGAAACATCTTCAACTAGCCTAAAGCAATTCCAGTTTATTCTTTTCTGCTCTCTTTGATTTACCTCAACTTGGATAACTGAGGACCTACAGAGACATTAATTGCATTCCTAAATACACTAATGTCTGTATTGAGTACTAGACTGCAGCTTCTGTGACTAGCAACACAATTAATATTAGGCTCAAGGACTGAGGGAAAATGACAAGAACTGTCACTGTCCTAGGTATAAATGAAGGTACACTGGAATAGGCCTTACAGGGGTAAAAACAAACCTCTACTGTTTGTTAAAACCTTTATTTTGTCATTTCTTTAGTTTTATTCATTTATTTGTATGGCTCCATCTCAATATATGCTCAGGGGTACATGTAACCTCTGCATGTACTTTTAATGCCAAAGCATTAGGCTGTCACTTCATGATGCATCCAGCTTGTGGTTAGAATTTGTGTGAATGTGTCTGTATGCTTGTGTGCGTGCGTGCGTGCGAGCGTGTGTGTGTTTGTACATATACGCATATTGATGGGAGAATGGCAGTGCTGTGATTGATGGGACATGAATAACAGCGGGAGAAAATTTCCAGTCAATCTGTCCCGTGAATAACCACCTAGGCTGTGGATTAAAGGCAGATAGCTGTCTGAACTAACAAAGGCTCACATCCATTACTTTACATTCAGAGTTGTTTTTCTCTCTGGAGCAACACTGACAACAAAATTAAAGTCTGTTAACAAAAATAGATGGTTTTGTTTTCAGCTGATGAAACAGAGAGACTTCTAACAACTTGGATGTTTGTCAAAATAAAAATTACGTGAGGTAAAAAGATCTCTAAAGAAACTGACCTGTACACGATTTAAGATCACGGACATGTGTGAAAAACAAAATTGGACATGGCTGTTTTTTGCGTGTTAACTTTGGTACAGAATGTTGCAAGAAAGGACTGGCGTACATCTCTTTTTACTTAACTGCAGTCTCCCTGATTTCTTCAGCAAGGCTGGTTGCAGGTTGTTTGTTCAGCTCCTCAAACTGAAAACAGTGTTTTGTGGCTGTCAGTAACAGAACTGCACAGTGCCCACTATTTCATATGTTTTCATTAGTCTACAATTGGTTGGCCCCATGTAGGATATATTCTCCCCATTCTATCATTTGATGCTCATTTTGCACAATCTTCCTGCTGGTGATGAAGGGTAGTGCAGTTTGGAATATGTGTCCACCCTTTACAAATAATTTGATTCATGTGAATCTCCAACCTGTGATTCAGTCTGAGGAATTAAAAGACTTACTTTCATATTATTTTTAGACACAGTTACACTCAGTGTTTTCATATTGCTTTTTCATGCTCTCTTTTTCTTTTTAAACTCAGTTACAGTTCTGTCCCTTTGTCCCACTTTGTTCACTGCAGTAATTCCCCACCATGTGTGTGTTTGACTTTGATTGATGTGTGTGATTAGAGCCTGCTCATACATGTGTGTGATTAGAGCCTGCTCATACATGTCCCCGGGCTCAAATCATTTCTATCAAAGCCAGGAAAATCCTGCCACAAAACTTTTGTCTCTTCTGGTCCATGGTAGTTCCTGATTAACTATACATTCACAAGGCAGGCTCTGTTAAACTAACGTAAACTGAGATTCATAGATTACGGTGTGTAAGTTACAGAAAACAGAAAATGCAGTGATCTGTCTTAAAGTTTGAGTTGTTTTTGCATGATGCAGACTGCCAGAATAAATTTTTATATTTATTCATGACATTTAAAGCCTGTCTTCGGTTTTTGGGATTTTTCTAAAATGAGTAATGTTGTTTCTTAGGATGCCTACTGAAGAAAATTTGCACTGTAACAAGTTAACTCTCTTTCTCGCCAGATTTATATATACTGTATATGTGTGTGTGTGTCTCTCTCTCTCTCTGTGTGTGTGTGTGTGTGTGTGTGTGTGTGTGCAAACACCCACATACACTATTCTGTGTGTGTGAAACAAATTTCAATGAAATGCTAAGGCCAATTAAATGTTCGTCTTCTTTCTTTCTGTTAATTTTTCTCTAGGTCCAAGGGTTGGAGAAGCAAATGGAGTTGTCAGATCTGCACCCAGTGGGGTCAGTGATGAAGACTCTTCCTTATGGAATGGGTGGAGGCACAGTGGGAGGAGGTGGAACAGGTGGAGGAATAAAGCCTCCATACCAAACACGTGTCTTTTCCACCTCCATCGACCAGACACCCATGAAATCCAAGCCACCTACTTACAGTTTCTTTAACCCATACGACTCTGCCCGGAACCAGACCTTCCTCCTGGACCAGACAGGCTACCGTTCCAAGCGTAAGCCCTCGCTAAAAACAGCCATGAAGACCAAGAAGATCTTTGGCTGGGGGGACTTCTACTTCAACGTCAAGACCATGAAGTTCAGCTTGTTGGTTACAGGGAAGATTGTGGACCACATCAATGGGACTTTCACCGTTTACTTTCGCCACAACTCATCCAGCCTAGGAAATGTCTCGGTTAGTATTGTGCCGCCAACCAAAGTGGTGGAATTCGAGGTCATCCAGCAACAGCAGTTCCACCCCCAGCATGACATTCAGGTCCAGGAGACCCATCAGTCCACCATCGACCCCAAAGAGGCAAAAACCTTTAACTGTCGAGTGGAGTATGAGAAAACCAACAGATCCAAGAAGCCCAAGCCCTGCCTGTATGATCCATCTCAGACCTGCTTCACAGAGCACACCCAGTCCCATGCTGCCTGGCTCTGTGCTAAACCTTTCAAGGTGATCTGCATCTTCATTTCATTCTTTAGCATTGATTACAAGCTTGTTCAGAAAGTGTGTCCGGACTACAACTTTCAAAGTGAGCACCCTTACTTTGGATAAGTAAGTGAGACTGAACTGACGACAGACGAAAAAAGACAACAATGATGATTCGAATTATGATGATGGAATTGTTTATAATGAGGAGACAATTTTTGCCTCTAACCTTCTGTGAATTGTGGATTTAAATAAAGTATAATCAGAGCTGTGGATGGTTATCATTAAGCTGCTTTTTTGTCTTATTTTCCTACTTTACAATTGCTAACTTCTGTTTTTAATTTATTTTTCCTGTAAATAATGACCTGAACCTCATCCTATTTACTGTTTTAAGATAATTGTTTCTCTGTGTTATTCCTTTTTGCTTTAGAGAATTCAGTTGTAAACAGCTGGAACCAGTATTGTACACCCAGAGTGCAATGGGAACCTCTAAGACAGTTGTGCTGTGCCATCACAGTATGGTACACATGATGTACTGACTGTTAATAATCCCCTCTGCTCTACATTGAAACCCTGGATATAAGAGACTTATGTGTATGAGAGATGCTATGCTGGATATGCAGTCAATATACTGTATGAAAAAGCACATTAAAATTTCTTTAACTGTCTCTCGTTTCTGTTCAAATATTTTTGTAAAAAGCTGGAAGCACAATGGTTTTGCACAAGCTGTACAGCATGTTCATTTTATCTAACTCACCAAGGAAACTACTGAAATTATGTTACATTTACCCTGATTGAAAATTTAAGCCCAAGTGAAGATATGTTGTTTTAATTTTCTAAACTATATTGAAGGGAAGTCGGTTATAAATTCAATTATAACATGAAAACTATCCATGAAACATTCTTAAGATTATGATAATGCTTGAATTTTTTTTGAAGGAGTTTCAGTGTGCAGCAATAGATTCTGTAAAAGGCATTGGATGTAATCACATTTACCCTGAATGAAGAGAAAACTATTTGCTATTTATTAAAGGTGATATAACTGACTGGTTTGTTTGTTTTTATGTTTTGTTTTTTGATCATGCAGAAAATATGCTAAATCTGAGCTGCTGAAGCTGCGGGTGGCTATGTCATTATATAAAGTACTTTATCACTGTAGCCCCTTTTAAAATTGTAGCAACCTAATTGTTTTTTTTCTTTCTTTTTTCTTGATGCCAAAAATTATTAATGTAAAATTGATATGTGCAGTTTATGGATTGCCAAAATGTATTCAGGACAGTAATTAAAAAAAAACCTCACACACATCTTTCATGATTACATTTAACAAACCCTACTTCTATCTCGTGCCCTCTGTCTACTTCATGAACTCAACTTTCAGTACTGAGTGGCTCTTTGCTCACCACACTTTTGATCTAACGATAATAGTGCTCAGTATTTCATTACAAAACATACATTGATAATTGCAAAACATACATTGATAATTGTATCTTTATTTCACTCTGGCTCAATATCCCATTATGGTTTTGATTAATTGCATAGAGATGGTGGTCCAGGGTGTTCCGTGTATCTTGCACAACTTGCTGTGGACAGTTGGAACACTGAGATTGATGGAGACACAATGACCCAGATTCTCTATCATGTTTTCTTTGTTGCAGACTTACAGAATCAGATGAGCACAGACACACTCGACTAGTTACTTACTGAGGATGAGAACACAGAGAAACAGCATAGAGAAAGTATCAGGGCCTCAGATTCAATCCATGAAACTGCTGGGTATTATCCTACAATCAATTAAATTTCAGCAATTTAATAATCTTTCTCCTACAGATTTACCCACAAGGCTGTTAGAGTGTGCATTCATATCTCCATGAGTCATTTAGTATAAATACTACATGCTAAACCTGTTTATCTAAACTGACTATAAAATCCACTATGAAAATTGCATTCAAAACCTAGTTAGTTTTAAGTGTGGGTGGATTTATCCAAGTTCAGGGGTGTAGTCTGCATTCACAGCTGACATATAAAACCATACAATAAGATTCCATTTACAAAATAAAACCGTTCGGTGGCTTTGTTTGTTTTTTAAATATAAATATTTGTTATTTAAATTACATAGTTGATCAGTAAAAGCTATAACTTGTAATAAATTCAGTCACTCTGTGCGGATTAAGTAGAAAAGGTTGAAATAGAGGATGAATGAATGAATAAATGAGTCAATAATTACTAAAAGCTCATAACAGCTTGCGCAGTTGTCCTCATACGGCCTACAATACCCATAGACCCCTGCGGCATGATTATCATTACCAGCACTGCCTCTTCAGACGTCCTGTCAGTGGTGTGCTGCCCGGCTGTGTTGCTTCATCTCTGTGTCTGAGACCTGTCTGTAAACATGCTGTCGTTCGCGCTGAGACAACTGACGCGGGTAAGTGGGTCAGTCGGTACCGGTTCTGTTATTGATGCCTCCTCCACGGGCTGCTGGCGGGTCCGAACCGGTTCAGCGTGCAGCTAGGTCATCGTCAGTGTCAGTCAGTAGCGCTGCTACTGGAGTTCACGTGGCGTTCCTGTCAAGGTGCGGGCAGTCGTCATCAAATGTCTGTGATATTAGATGTATTTATTTAAAATTTTCCCTTCTGGAATGCTGTGTTAGCTCTAAAGCCCCGTCAGCTCGCTGGTTAGCTAGCGGTTAGGAGTCCTGTTCGCTCCGTCGACGTAATGATGCAACAGTGGCTGCTCCATTTCATCACCGGGTGAGTCCGCAGGCAAAAACACGAGTGAAAGTGTCTTCGTGTCACGGAAACTCACTGCCTGTCTTAGGCTAGAGTTAAGCTTAACGAAGCCCGACTCATGGGGGCTAAATTCATACAACGTCATGATGGCTCCCAATCGATAATCGAAAAGTAAACTAAGTTACAGGCAGTTATCCATTAACAAATATAGACACTAGGCTTTGACCTCTAATAACGTTCGAAGTGCAAAACTTTTACTTGGTTATGTAACAGATAAGAATGTTTTTCATTCAACTTGAGAACACATTTAATTGAGTGCAGGTATATCAATGACTTTAGATTGGTTGTCAGGTTAATATAAGCTTAATATTTGTGTTATGGGTATCATTCAAATTTAAATTCAAATTCAAAAAAACTTTATTAGTCCCAAATAGCAATTGAAAGCATGTGGAGCAGGATCGATGTAAAAGTGTAAACACAAATGATAAACATGAATAGTAAATATTAATACAATGTTTGTTAAATAATAATTCAAAACCTAGTTAGTTCTAAACTTAGTGAGTTCAAAAATAGTCTGTGTGAATCCCAGCTCAAAGGTTACCTGATCTCAGAGTCTGTTTCTTCGGTACATGCTAGAATAAACACATTCATCCATCTTCCTCCACTTATCCGGGGTCGGGTTGCGAGAATAAACACATAATAAATTTTAAAAAACCTGCAGTTTTGACACAACTGTGTTGGACAAAAGTACTTTACGAAAGTACATTACACAAGCTCCATAAATGGCTACCACCAAAGTGACAGTAAATGTGACTCCACACATGACCCCGTACAAAAATTCAAAGCATTAAAATCTTGAACTGTTTCATAACAAATTGTTGAGTAAAAAACACCATATTAGATTTAATTTAGTTCTCTCAAAGGACTGAACACTGATTTATTTACTATTTATTTACTATTTACTCACTTCATTTGTAAATAGTTAACTGTATATTGAAGCAAAGTCTTGTCAAAGCCTTTTTATTCCATGTGTTCTTGTTATTGAGATAAAGTAGGAGACTTAGACGATCATCATAAGTTTAAAAAGTTTATTCCAGACAACAAGTCTAATACAAATATCCGTGCTCTCTCCGTCTCCCTGAGTGCCGGTACTACACAGGTCTTGCATCAGACTCGGCTGAAGAGCAGCAAATTCTATCTTTGCCCAGTCAAATTTAAACAATTCAGATTAGGAATATGCATGAGGGGATGTGGTGTCTTCTGGTCCAATCAGATCGTGACAGGTTTTTGGCTGCATCTTCTCGGTGTAGTTTCTGTTTCCGGTCTCATCCTGTAAACAAACCTGCCTACATCCTCATCACCCCATAAGTGTGAAAACTTCCATAAGTGTTCCATGAGTGTGTGTGTGTGTATGTGTGTCAGATTAGATAAGTTTGGCTACGTCCTCCAAATGGAATTGCCACTGCAACCATGTGTGTATGTGTGTGTGTGTTGTGTGTATGTGTGTGTGTGTTGTGTGTATGTGTGTATGTGTCAAATTAGATGAGTTTAAGTGTGTGGAAATTTACTGAGACAGAGTGATATAAAAGTTTATTGCATTATTAAAATTAAATACTTATGCAGCCAGCGAAATAATGAATAGCATGTATTTAAATCTCTTCAGTATAAAACTAACGCCTCAACAATACAGATAACACCTTGTTTCTTTGATCACCATTGAGGCTGTAATGATTTAATAGAAATTGTATAAAGTTGTACCCAGTTTCATGAATGTCTTAGAATGAAGAGTGAATTCTTCTATAATCATAAATGTTAATGTCACCCTCTCCCTTGCTAGAACACATGGTTATTGTAGCCTTCTTGGTGTAATTTGTAATGAACATATTATTTAGATGAGACACAGGGAAAAAGGAAGTTGATGGAGTTGATTCATTACCTCATTTGAACTTCATGAGATGACCCAGTTTGCAGATGGTGTGAATTTCATGTACTTTCTCAAACAACTCGTTTTTATTGCGTTTCTACCAAAATCATGTGGCATGTATTCAGACCTAGTTTCACAAATCACTGTCAGTATATTTGAAATTTTGTAATAAAGTGAGTGAATCACATGCTTGCTTGCTTTTCTCATTGGTGGTAATCATTTAACTGCATATTCATTGAATTTGTTAGACTTGTTGCATGACCTTTTTGCTGCTGTTTTTTCGCAGCATGACTTGCATCAGAGAATTTTCAGTCTTGGTGTGTGTGTGTGTGTGTGTGTGTGTGTGTGTGTGTGTGTGTGTGTGTGTGTGTGTGTGTGTGTGCCACACACATTTAATTTTGTTTGACATAAGAGCGAAAATCCAAGTCAGAAGTCACCGCTAGTTGGCAGATCGGTACAACATCAGCTAAGACTGCATCTCGTTCACAAGTGACTTTTGCACTTGTTTTTTTTTCATACTTTATCGTTTTTTTAATTGTCAAATCAAATCTTTGACTTCCATACCGGATCGGTCGAGGACCTGGTTAACAACGACTGCCATTGATGCTGTTCACCTACAGGGTGCTGGTGGGAATTGGACTGTTGGTCTAAGAAGGATAGGAGGAAAGTGTGTTCGTGGGAAGAGAGAAAAGAGGAACAGCAAGAGTATAGGATGTTGAATGTTGGAACTATGAAAGGAAAAGGTAGTGAGCTGTCTGACTTCCTGGTGCACTGACAGCGCAGGGTAGACAAACTATCTGATAGGCTGAACTGAGTGGCGCTATTACCGTATTAACTGTCGGAGCAGCGCCCGCCGTCTGCAGCCGCGAACTGCAAGTAAAAGTGCGCCAAGAAAATCTACTCTCGTGAATTTATCATGGAGTGGTCACGGGTCCGGACAGAACCATCACGTGGTCCGGATCCGGACCGCTTTGGTGACCCCTGCTCTATGGAGAGAGAGAAAGAGTGAGAGAGAAGAGGAAAAAGAAACGGCGCACCAGATTTTTTTCCCTAGTCGCACCGGTGCTCCCAATTATATTTAATAGTCTCACTGATAAAAATTTGGGCGCATATGCGACCAAAATGGTCGCAATTTCGAGCCCTGTTGAGTAATGCCAAGAATCAAATTTATTACAAACAAAGTGTCTAGGTGAAATGTCTTCTAGTCCAAGTAAAACATTGAGTAATATATTTTGTATGACTGTATCTTCACACAATGAATGCAAGTTTTCAATTGTTGGGGGGTGAAAACCACACTTATCGTGGGGTTGTGGGGGGATACATCCCATAGGGGGGGTCCGGGGGACCTCCCCCAGGAAATTTCTTTTTAAATGGGGTTGTTTTCCTTCATTCTGGTGCATTCTGAGGGCAAAATCTTGTGTTCTGTTTAGCTACAAAAATGCACTAAAGTCAACAGTTCAAGCTTAACTATCTTTTTTCTATCCTACTTTATGCAGGTATAAATGTGAGATTCAACAATTGAAAACTTGCATTCACTATGTGAAGATACATCCATCCATCCATCCATTCTCTACCGCTTATCCGGGGTCGGGTCGCGGGGGCAGCAGCTTGAGCAGGGAAGCCCAGACTTCCCTCTCCCTAGCCACTTCGTCCAGCTCCTCCGGGAGAATCCCAAGACGTTCCAAGGCCAGCCGGGAGACATAGTCTCTCCAGCGTGTCCTGGGTCGTCCCCGGGGCCTCCTCCCGGTAGGACGTGCCCGGAACACCTCACCAGGGAGGCGTCCAGGAGGCATCCTGACCAGATGCCCGAGCCACCTCATCTGGCTCCTCTCGATGCGGAGGAGCAGCGGCTCGACTCTGAGTCCCTCCCGGATGACCGAACTTCTCACCCTATCTCTAAGGGAGAGCCCGGACACCCTGCGGAGGAAACTCATTTCGGCCGCTTGTATCCTGGATCTCGTTCTTTCAGTCATGACCCACATCTCGTGACCATAGGTGAGGGCAGGAACGTATATCGACCGGTAAATCGAGAGCTTTGCCTTTCGGCTCAGCTCCTTCTTCACCACGACGGACCGATACAGAGTCCGAATCACTGCAGACGCTGCACCGATCCGCCTGTCGATCTCCCGTTCCATCGTACCCTCACTCGTGAACGAGACCCCGAGATACTTGAACTCCTCCACTTGGGGCAGGATCTCATCCCCAACCCGGAGAGGGCACTCCACCCTTTTCCGACTGAGGACCATGGTCTCAGATTTGGAGGTGCTAATTCTCATCCCAACCGCTTCACACTCGGCTGCGAACCGTTCCAGTGAGAGTTGGAGATCACGGCTTGATGAAGCCAACAGCACCACGTCATCTGCAAAAAGCAATACTGAGGCCACCAAACCGGACACCCTCAATGCCTTGGCTGCACCTAGAAATTCTGTCCATAAAAGTTATGAACAGAATCGGTGACAAAGGGCAGCCTTGGCGGAGTCCAACCCGCACTGGAAACGAATCCGACTTACTGCCGGCAATGCGGACCAAACTCTGACATCGGTCGTACAGGGACCGAACAGCCCTTATCAAGGGATTCGGTACCCCATATTCCCGAAGCACCCCCCACAGAACCCCCCGAGGAACACGGTCGAACGCCTTCTCCAAGTCCACAAAACACATGTAGACTGGTTGGGCGAACTCCCATGCCCCCTCAAGGACCCTGCGGAGGGTGTAGAGCTGGTCCACTGTTCCACGGCCAGGACGAAAACCACATTGCTCCTCCTGAATCCGAGATTTGACTTCCCGACGGACCCTCCTCTCCAGAACCCCTGAATAGACCTTGCCAGGGAGGCTGAGGAGTGTGATCCCCCTGTAGTTGGAACACACCCTCCGGTCCCCCTTCTTAAAAAGGGGGACCACCACCCCAGTCTGCCAATCCAGAGGCACTGTCCCCGACGTCCACGCGATGTTGCAGAGGCGTGTCAACCAGGACAGCCCCACAACATCCAGAGCCTTTAGGAACTCCGGGCGGATCTCATCCACCCCCGGGACCAGAATCTCCTCGAAGCCGTCTGGAAGTTGTCCTCCAAGGCCTCACCGAACTCCTCCCACGCCCGAGTTTTTGCCTCAGCAACCACCAAAGCTGCATTCCGCTTGGCCAACCGGTACCTATCAGCTGCCTCAGGAGTTCCACAGGCCAAAAGGGCCCGATAGGACTCCTTCAGCTTGACGGCATCCCTTACCGCCGATGTCCACCAGCGGGTTCTGGGGTTGCCGCCACGACAGGCACCGACCACCTTACGGCCACAGCTGCGGTCGGCCGCTTCGACAATGGAGGCGCGGAACATGGTCCACTCAATGTCCCCCGCCTCCCCCGGAACGTGGGTGAAGTTCTGCCGGAGGTGGGAGTTGAAACTCCTTCTGACAGGGGATTCCGCCAGGCGTTCCCAGCAGACCCTCACAATACGTTTGGGTCTGCCAGGTCGGACCGGCATCTTCCCCCACCATCGGAGCCAACACACCACCAGGTGGTGATCGGTTGACAGCTCCGCCCCTCTCTTCGCCCGAGTGTCCAAGACATGCGGCCGCAAGTCCGATGACACTACCACAAAGTCGATCATTGAACTGCGGCCTAGGGTGTCCTGGTGCCAAGTGCACGTATATACACCCTTATGTCTGAACATGGTGTTCGTTATGGACAGTCTGTGACGAGCACAGAAATCCAATAACTGAACACCATTCGGGTTCTGATCGGGGGGGGCCGTTCTTCCCAATCACGCCCTTCCAGGTCTCACTGTCATTGCCCACATGAGCATTGAAGTCCCCCAGCAGAACGATGGAGTCCCCAGTGGGAGCGCTCTCCAGCACCCCCTCCAAGGACTCCAAAAAGGGTGGGTACTCTGAACTGCTGTTTGGTGCATAAGCACAAACAACAGTCAGGACCCGTCCCCCCACCCGAAGGCGGAGGGAGGCTACCCTCTCGTCCACCGGGGTGAACCCCAGTGTACAGGCGCCAAGCCGGGGGGCTATAAGTATACCCACACCTGCTCGGCGTCTCTCACCATGAGCAACTCCAGAGTGGAAGAGAGTCCAACCCCTCTCGAGAGGACCGGTACCAGAGCCCAAGCTGTGTGTGGAGGTGAGCCCGACTATATCTATGTGAAGATACAGTCATACAAAATATTACTCAATGTTTACTTGTAAGTTTTACTTAGACTAGAAAACATTTTAACTTTGACTTAGACAACACCATGGGTATGCCATAGTTTAGTTTTTTGTTTTTTTAATTCGGTAATTTGATTTTTCATTTCAATTTAAAAAGGCATATAAAATAGCAAGCGAGGTGAAGACACATTTACATGCATCGGTGGTTATTCCTGCTGGTCATAGAGATGAACAGTCTAAGTGTTGTAAATTCCTGATGTTTTGATATGTCATTGTGACGTTTTTGTTTTTCTATTTTTTTTGTTACGTTATTGCAACGTTATTGCAATAACGTAACACCTGGGCTCCCCCTTTTAGGGGAGCCAAGGTGCGTCGCGGGGTCCTGTCAGAGAGGTCCAGCGCCGTTAGCGCCAGTTAGCGAGAGTTAGCGATCAGAACGATATGTACGGAGGCTGCTTACCCGTCTGAACTGAGTCGTTGAATGCAGTTATTCTGTAATGCGGCTGAAAGTTTAATTAAACTACAAAATCTAAACTGTTCCCTGTGTGGCGCCTCTCTCTAACCGGAGCAACCATGGTGGATGAGGTGGTTCCATCAAACTAAATACAGCCCCACCAAGCATATCTACAATAATAAGACTACAAAAAAGTATTGATAATATCTTTCATTTACCTTCTGATCGGTCTGTCACCACTCCTACCCCCTCTCAGCATTCACCATTTTTTGTTCAATTAGAATTTTAACGCAAAGTCTACTATAAAGCACTCTCTTATTTTCTTTCGATCGATCTTGCTTGCCTTGTACACCAATTCACGGGTTTAGGTTGTACAAAAAGAATCCTGTTTTTTTTTTTTTTTTGGACGAGAGGAGGTTGTGACCCGAGTGCATATTTAATGACCGGGAGTGTTCGGGTCACTTCGGCTATTTCTGTCGGCATGCAGAAATAGCTGCATGCTATTGTTTTATTATGTTATCGTTCAGGGATTTTCGCAAGTCCAAAAAAGTTTTAGCCTTTTTTTTCCTAAAAATAAGAACGCCACTGTGGCTAGACAAGCTAAAAACCTTGCAGCCAATCTGGAATTTACTTCGCCTGTGGCAAAGTGGCGAATGGCTAGCGCAAGCCCAGCCTGGGATGAACTGGGGATGCACTGTGGGATACTTTGTGGGGGTCCTTGGTGTCAGCCTACAATTCGGTTCATCCACGTGTTCTGATCTTATATCTTCTATTGCATCTTCTACATCTAATGTTTCTTTCAGGTTCCTATGCTTCCTTTTTTATGTTACATTTTTCTGTTGTTGTAATTATGTCATTATATTAATTATGTAATTTATATAACATCTTTTTGTCTGTCAGTCACTGTCATGTGTATTTATTTGTATCTATTGTGAGCAGATGTCACCCTGAATTTCCTTTGGGATTATTAAAGTATATATCCAAGAGGTAATAGGGTTGCCCAATTCAAAAACAAAATTATACACTGTACATCACTACCAATCAATGCAAATGACGAATGATTGGTATACATGGATGATCAATGTGCCAGGAAACTCATTGGTTTATCAATGTAAGTTAACAACCCACAAACATTCAAGGGCCCAATGGTTTTTTTCCTGAATTTAAAGTAAAAAAATAGCTTCTCTCTCGCTCAGACCATGACAAAGTTACAAAGCTCTAAAGACAGTGTGTTATTTTTTAATGCATACACTTTTATGGCCTGCAGATTGCAAGTTGATATTATTTTTACCTGCAAACCGAGTTTCTCTGTAGCTTAGATACACTTCTGGGAAATTCACATGATGCACAGCATTCAAGACATACAAACAAGATGAGAAAAATGATAGAAACTAAGAAGAAGAATTTAAATTAGGGATGGAGAACAATTAAAAGATTTACCATATTTTAAATTGAAGAAGATATACAGTCAAACCTCGGTTATTGAACGCTTCTGTTCTCGACCAAATTGGTTTTCGACCAGAAAATTCGAGAATTTTACGTCTCAGAACTCGACCAAAAATTCGGCTCTCGGCCAAACCGAAAGAAGCCGAGCGTACCCATGCGGCCACTCTCCTTGGCGAGGGAGAGAGGCGTGCGGAACGGAGATGTACGGAGCAGTAGAGACCGCTCCGTCACAGCGACTCACTCGGGAGCCAAGCGAACTTGAATGCCTAGGATGCTTCCTCCGTAGCGCATTCATGCTCAAAATTCGTCCGGAGCAAACCTGTTTGATGTTATTTACGCAAATCTGACTGTTTTTTTTAGTTTTGCATCGTGTATTAGCCCCTAATCGTGGGTCCAAAGAAAGCAAGTGCAAGTGGTAAAGCTGGTGAAGAAAAGAGGAAAGTAGTGCGCAAAACTTTGAATTTAAAAAAGAATTAATAGCAAAATATGAATCAGGCGTGCGTGTGTCTGTTGTTGGCTAAGGAGTTCGGGATGGCGAAATCGACGATGAGCACCATCCTAAAAAATAAAGACCAGCTTAAAGCAAGTGATGTGGCTAAAGGATCTAGTGTTTTTAGCAAACAAAGGACACAGGTATTGGAGGAAGTGGAGAAACTTTTGCTGATTTTTTATTAAAATAAAACACAGTGTCTATTTCTACCCTTTTTTATTTATGGTAAACAGTATACAGTGCAGTTTATGGTGTAAAATAGAAAAAAAAAACTTACAAAAAGTTGTTTTTTAGACTTGGAACGGATTAAAATTATTTACATTAATTATAATGGGAAAAATAGTTTCGGATTACGAACAAATCGCTTTTCGAACAGCCTTCTGGAACGGATTGTTTGAAAACCGAGGTTTGACTGTACTCTAGTTTAAACATTAGATATACAAGTATGTACAGTGAAATATACAGATCAAAGTTACTAATATGAACTGTGGAATATACAGAACTTATTTAAGACTTCACACTCTTGTTTTGGGGCGGCACGGTAGCGCAGTGGGTAGCGCTGTCGCCTCACAACATGGCGGACCCAGGTACGAGTCCCGCTCTGTGCAGAGTTCACATGCTCTCCCCGTGTCTGCGTGGGTTCTCTTGCTTCCTCCCACCTCCAAAAGCATGCGCTTTAGGTTGATTGGCCGGTGAGTGAATGTGTGTGTGAGTGGTTGTTTGTCTCTGTGTGGCTCCGCGGTACACTGGCGTCGTGCCCGGAGTGTCCCCCGCCTCACGCCCTGAGGCTCCCCCGCAACCTGCGTCAGCGGGTTAAGAAAATGACTGATGACATGACTGATTCTGGTTTTGTTTTTTATGAATACATGAAAAAATTAAAAACTTGGCACCAAATTTTAATTTCCATTTCTATCCTGACATGCAGAAAAGTTGCAACATTGACTGATTACATTCTTGGCCTTTGTTCCTACCCTGAAGTCAAGAAGCTAAATGGGAAGCTTAAGTCAATTTATACAGAACAAAATGAACTGGAGATTTATTTTATCTTAAAGTCTATTTTCCTGCACTGGAGACAATGTTTGGTTTTTAGTGGGTCAGAATGCACAGTTTTCAAATGAATTAAAAAAAAATAGAATTTGATTCCTGGCCTTTCACAGCTAATATAATAACCTCCACTAAAGCATCACAATTCTTCCTTGCAAATTCAGTTTAAGCATATGTTAATGAAGTGTTTAGGATCATAACATTCTTAGGTGATTCGAAATTATTGCAGTGGGTGATGTTTTAAATAAGATTTTACAAGGACATGTTTCTATTTTTGGTTAAATTGATTTTATACTTGATACAGGATTAGTTTTGTAGACACATTTGGAATGAAGGCCATGATTTCACATCATGCATCTGACTCACTGAGGCTCCAACAAGCCCAGTTTGTAGCGTTTCCCATCATAATATTCACCGCAAGTTGTGCAAAGAGGATAAAATCGTTCCACTGCCTACCTCTCCTGAAGATTGGCTTTGTTGCCAGCATTGCATCAGTCTCAAGTTGTCACCCTGACAACCCTTTGACCTAAATAGTGGAATGGTGCAGTCCTTTCATGCCTCTTCACCCTATCCAGATTTTTCAGTCTAGTGTTATCCATACTG
This sequence comes from Antennarius maculatus, assembly GCA_013358685.1. Classification (NCBI taxonomy): domain Eukaryota; kingdom Metazoa; phylum Chordata; class Actinopteri; order Lophiiformes; family Antennariidae; genus Antennarius; species Antennarius maculatus. The sequence continues at coordinate 7,361,140 of CM023609.1, read as the reverse complement.
ACTCATGGGACAATTTGTAACGGACAGTCCTGTTATTAGTCAATGACAGAGGAAGTGGCAATGGCTTGCCAGACTGACAGATGCAGCTTCTCGGTTGACACGTCTTCTATCTAACTTACGGATCTTTTTCCTCTGCTGCATCTTCTCTAGTCCCTCCAGTTTTTCTTGTTTCCAGTGTGATTGTTTGGTGTCACCACTGATGGTCAGCAATCATCTTTAAAATCAACTCGCTCGGTGCTGCCTCAGAAACTGAGCAAAAAAAATGGAGTTAATTAAATTTTTTTTTCTTCTTTGCTGTTGTTGTTATATGAGCACATATGTTTTACAGAAAAGGTACTTATTTTTAACATGCAGATGCCGTGCATCTGTGACTCTGCCATGAGTTTATGCTCACTCCCCAAGTTAATGTGGCCTATTCTGCTTCTTTTTTCACAAGTGTCTTCATGAAGTTCACCTTCAAATGGCAGCGTCGTCTGTTGTCTAAAAATAGTCTTACTGTGACATACTTGGTGCTTGTATCTTGGTTCTCAATTCCTTGGATCAGTGTAACTTGTGTTAATTAATTCATCTTGCATAATGATCAGGCAAATGAGGCAGGAAAGCTAGGAGAAATACTATAGGCACTGACCTGTGTATTAACCCTAATCCCATTTGACACTATGATAGTGTTACTGATGACAAGTGCTATTAAAGAGAGTGTACTTATTGGTGTAGGGTGATGTGATTGGGAACTGCGATGGTGAGAAAATGAAAGCAAGAAAGAAAGTGGAGATGAGAAGGATGGAGAGGCACACATGTCATTTTTGCAAACACATCAGTATCACAGTGACAATGGCAGCTTTGGCATGTGTTGGGGTTTTTTTGCCACTGCTTTCCCTGGCCTCGGTGTGTCCCAGCAGTTAAGCAGACAGCAAAGGACAGTTACCATCAAGAATTAATGACCCACATGATTTTTCTGGGAGGAACGTTTCCACAGAGGCAGCTCAACCTGTCTCCCCAGGCCTGCTTGTCTTCCAGAACCCAGAGGGGGTCCTCCTCCCCTTCAGCACCATCACTACTGGCACCTGTGACAGAAGGTCAGAGTAGAGACTGTTAGAAGTCAGCCATTAATGTGCCAGATGCCTCCCTGGTGTGTCGCCACTGTCCCAACCATTACCCAAGAGCAGATGAAGAGGCGGAGTCGAGAGGGACGGGTCGAACTGCGATGGAGTAGATAAACTATCTGTAGGATGTTCCTGAAATAAAGACTCCTTTTTAACAGTTTTACTTTACACAAAGGAGTAAAAGGGATTATGAGACTATGGCTCTTCATTTGTTCTTCCCTCAAATGGTTTGAACATTTCCGCCTGACATTAACAATATATTTCTTACTTAAAACATGTTTGAAACTACAGAGTCGTTTTCTAGATTAACAGTGTAGTAAAGACCAAGCAAAGGATTTAAGTAGTCAAACATCTTTTACACCACATGGAATAAACGTAAATTACTTTTTGTTATGGGTGTCCTCCAAGCATTACGTTAATTGCTTTTTAATGGTGCTATTAAAGGGAGGCTGTCCCTCACACCCTTGCACACCTGTACAGATGATAAGTATAGTTTGTCTGTGGCGGGATTGATTTCAACACAGAGTCATCATCATATTGATGATTAAATGATAGAAGAGCGACGATTTGAGTCAAACAAAACTACTCTCCCCCCTAGTAGGTATAAAGAGAACCTGAGACCTGCAGAGCGCGCATGCGGCATTAATACATAACAATATGGTTTTTATTACCTTTTGTCTGTATAAAGAATATACTGTATTTTAATACTAAGCAGAAATTAATGTTAAAATAATTAACAAGGCTAAAGCACAAAGAGATAGATGGAGGCTGTCAGAATGGTGTGGCGTTGCAGCAGCAGGAAGATTCAGCAACCCCATTCCAGATTAGATAAGTAGGAAGTGCTGAATCTGTTCTCTGTATGCCTCTTTCGCTACATTGAGGCTGTAAAAGTCAGTCCCTCAGTTTGTAGAAGTGCTGATAGAGGCATAATTGAACAGCCATGCTGATTATTGATATGCACACACACCAGATTCTAATTATACCAGGCTACAATTTTGGGTGTATGAGGAACAAAGGAGGCTTAAATGTCTGCTTTATATAGGACAAGTCAAGTCACAGTTTTAATGTTTAAATTCAATGCAGTAGCTATGGCCATCGATGCCAGCCACTATAAGATGCATATTAGGGCAACAATAACATTAAAAAAAAGTTGTTTGTGAGAACAATTTATGCCTTGTGTTATTCTTCATCCGTCCTCTGTCATCATGCATCTTCCCATCTTCTCCCCAGCCATTGTGCAGGCGAGCCCCTTTTTGCCTAAGTGCACGTGGTCAGCAGTCGCACGCAGCCTCCCACACCGTGGATGATGATCGTCCGTGGACGGGCCAAGAGAGTCTGGCCCAGGATGATCCTGAGATGTGGGACCTGTTGCAAAAAGAGAAGGACAGACAGTGTCGTGGCTTGGAACTCATTGCGTCTGAGGTATAGTATGACAACTATGAATCTTATAATTTTGAGTTTGTACCTTTGACATTACTTGTTTAGGACTTTGAAATCATTTGTTTACAGTGGATAGAGATGGAATTAATTGAGTTATTCCAACAGAATAACTATGTGTAGTGGGTCCATTTATAAATGAACTGGCTTCCTCCACATGTCGGATGTTTATCTTGAATGCTATTTGAAAACATCTAGCCTGGACACCAGCATACATTGCCTCAATTGGTTAGTCATTTGGTCATGCCTTACAAATTTCATGAAATTGACATAACTGAGCTTTGAAAAAAATTGTTAAGACTAATTTAGCTTTTAACAAGGCAGTCAGACTACAACATTCCGTGACACCTCTGAATTCAACATTTTACCCTGACCTACACATTGTGCCTCTGGCTTCCTGAAAATGTTTTTTGTCTTGTGATTATATCTCATCAGGTTTCAGAGATGTGTACCTAAAAAGGTAAACGGTGCGCCGTCGTCCCTCGTGATTAATGCGTTCCAGGAACCACATGCGATTAACGAATTCCGCTATAGAGCGACAAACTATCCTATTATTTACGGTAATTTATACGTTTATGAACTTTCCCCATACTGATATTAAACCACTTTCTGTCTGTATTACCTTTTCCCACACTCTTTATCAACTGTTTAAAGCACTTTTGTGTTTCATGGAAGTCCGAGAGTCACAGAACATAGCGCGCTTTCAGGTGCCATCAGCCAATAGAATATGCGTACTGTATCACGTAACTGCCTTCCAAAAATCCGCAATGAGGACCAAAAATGAAAATTGACCTTGACCTTGCAAAAGCTAAGTCAAGGTCATCATCTCATTTTCATCCCCTATGCCGCCCGATTAATGTGCATTTTGTGTCATTATTTCTATCTGCAAAGGTTGTGAAAATATTTGGTGGACGGACGAACACACAAACACTGACAAATACAATACATCACCGCCTCGCGGGATGTAACAAAACATCAAATCTGTTGCATAGCATTTTACATTGGAGGATTTCATTAAAGGGGCCCCATTATGAAAATCACACTTTTTCAGGTCTCTACATATACATAGTGGTCCTCCCTAACCCGACCAACTCCTAGAATCTGGTAAACAAACACTTCCTGCATCAATAGATATTTGGAGTTTTAGGAAGTCATGGCTGTGAACGACTCAAATCGATCATAAAGCGCTAGAATAGGTATTCTTGACGTCAGACTATGCACTCTGTGCTATTGGACAGAGTATTGGACGATATGGATTGGTTGACATGCCCAAGGGTGTGGCCATCCCCAAGACGGAGTTCTTTGTTGTCAGAAGTGAGGCAGCAGTCTTGAACTTGCTTCCGTGAGAAGGAGACAAGGTAGTTGCTCAGTTGTTGATTGTACAAATCAACACCAGTGTTTATTTTTAATCCCATCCAAAGAAGAACAGAAGAGAGCGTGGTTGCATTTCATTTTTAATGGCAATGTGCCGGCTACATCACCTGCATTTTTGTTTGTGTGTGCGAACCACTCCACTCCAGCCTGTTTTAGCAATGAGGGTCAGTACAGAAGTGGCTTTGCCTGAGACTGATCCTCATTCAAGGATCACTCCCAACCATACGGGACCAAGGATCTGCACCCTGGTTACAGGTAAGTCTCGCCACATTTATCTTTTTAGCCGTTGACTGTTAGCATGAGTGATCAAGTGTTATTTGGCTAATTAGGTAGTACTGCTTTGTTTCGCATTTGCCTGTGTGCGCTCCAACACGTGTGTGTGCTGGACCTACAGTAGGTACAACATACAAAAGTTGGGCTCACATTTTATCTTTTTTCATGTTGTCTGTTAGCAATTAGCAATAGACCAATTTCCTAAATATTGTTGTCTACAGGTTTGAGTGCACATGTGTTGATAGTAGTTCAGTAAGATCCACTTTCCAAAGGCTTTTGAAGGGACAATGCAGAGTCAAACCTCACAAGACAGAGCCAACATTCTGTTAGTGTTGCAATATTTTAATATTTCAAACAAACATGCTTTGAATTTCTGTTGGTAACTGCTCACAACAAAACACAGTAAAAAGTAAACATACAAATAAATAAATTAGTAGCAAGTACCAGGATGTATTTTGAACAATTTTTTTCTAAACAAAAAAATGAATCAAACAATATCAATAACAGTAAAGATATATCTTTGTGTTTTATTGAACAGGTTTTGTAGCTGACATGTTGGACCTCATATTTGACAAAGTCTTGGTGGACCCCATGCCATACACAAATGAGATGATGGCCATTCCTGTCCCTGAGAATCTGTCTGCCCAGTATGAGTGTCTGGACAAGGAGGAGGTCATTGCCAGCTACATGACCAGGTTCAACCGAGACTGTCTAAATCCAGCGTAGTGGCCTTCATCTTCAGGAAACTCCTGGCGTATGTGAAGGACCACACAGGCTGGAATGACGACCCGGATTCTCCACCCTAAGTAGCCTCAGCACCAGCCAACAAAGGTGCGATAGGCCAGATGTTTGCACCGTCTACAGAAAAAGGACACGAAATTATTTATTTCACAATGTTTTCAATCCTAAGTATTACAACTGTTGTTGATTTCCTGATAGGATGGCCCTGTGTTCTCATTATTGTTATTGTATGTAATGTTTTATGTAATTAAATGCTTGTATATGTCAACAGAAATGGATTGTGAATACCAAAAAATGTTCAACATGTCAATAAGACAAAAATCAAGGTGTCTCAAATACAATATATTATACTTTGTTGTACCTATATTTGTCATGTGTTACTGCATTAGTGAAGGTATGCCTGATGAAGCAAAATAAGACATGACTGTAGTTTTTATTCTGACATTTTTCAAAGAATGACTTGCCAATGTATTCGTCTCGGACGTGAAGGGCCATACTCGGCCCTAAGTACGTGACTGGCCATTTGTAGGGTGTACACATTTAGGCACACAGGCTGGAACCCAGAATGTTGAGTCATGCACGGAAGCTCATCAACCTCCTGCAGACGGCTCCTAACCTACAGTGAAAAACATGGTAAAGGTCATTTGAATTTATACTTGTAAAAGTAGCCAAATAGAGACATAACTTTGTGGTTTAGCTGTGAGCTTGCTACTTGTGGTATCTCCAAACGGCAGATGTTTTCTGCTTAGGTGGCATCCGTTCAGTGTCAACAGGAACACGTGTACAACAGGTGAAGACACCTCAAAATAGATGAGATAAAGGCATTACTGCAATATGGCTACATCAATTCTCCATTAACCTGGTGTGATGGTGGCAAGCGTTAGCTCTGTGTGTCTTGTCACAGAAGACTGCCTCAAATATTTTGCAACTTGGTAACGAGTTAAATCAATGTGATAGAAAAATAAAGTAACTTAGCCGTGAGCAGAAGCTAGCATTAGCCACATGGTAATAACTGTCAGAATCACCATCAGACTTTACTGTCACTTATAGAAATACAGCAACATTTTAGCCTTGAATGTCCGTATATATACAACATACAAAATGCATAATAAGACATATGACATTATTACTGTGCGATAAGAGGCGGGAGTAGAAAAAAAAAGTAGCTACCGGACGATGCTAACGTCCTGTGATGATGTAGGTTACAAAACAAAACGCAACACAGAACTAACTAACGTTCACACGTACTAATCATTCAGAAGCGTCCTGCTGCAGCCGCACAGTCGGTGTTTCTTTAGGAGCCCCCGCTTCTGGGTCCGACTCAGGGTCATAAATGTACGGCAACACGATGGGTCCTCCAAACGCCATAATGATAACGAATGTAATGCCTTTCAGTGTCCTGTTAGCCTAACACTCTCCTTCAGAGGGGCTTGACCCAGGTGAAGGAAGCGATGACCAGCGGAGCTCATTAGCATACTACAGACGGAGGCCTGAAACGAAGCGTTTTGTGAGTAGCTCCGATGAGCGATTTTGAAAAGCTGATATTTAGGACCACAGATCACTTTGGGTCAATTATTTGGAATACAGTCTAGTTGGACATCTGGCAGCTGAATGACAAAATATTAAAAATACATAATATGGGACCTTTAATTTGTTTATAAGGTGTAACTTGAACACAATACCTGCCAGAGCTGCCAGCAACTTTTACATTATTGTGGCCATGCAGAAAACCCAGAACGCCTCATCAGCTATGGTGAATAGTCTAATAGAACAAGTGGACAAATGGATAGACTTCCTATCCTCCTGAATCATGTCAGAACCTTCATTTGTGGTTTATTAGGGCTTTGTTGATAAAAACTGTAAGTACAGCACATTTAATACAACACATTTTAGGTGTAGTTAATGTTCATTAAAATATATATTTCCTCCTAACCCCTATTTTGGATGTTTTAAGATTTATACTTTTTGGCAACAGTTCTGAAAATCTGCACTTTGAAGGGTTAAGGACGTGACATCAGTTTTATTGTAGATTGTGTATTAATTGGCTCGTTGGATGATTTGTTGTTGGAGATAACTGATCTTTTGTCACTGTTTTGGATGATGTCAGCTGAGCTTTTTAGGTCTCAGCACCAACACACAACAGCCTGCCAACTCAACCTAAACGTGCTGTTTAGTACGCTGGAACCCTACATGAGGTGTGTAGTGTGTGAGACCTGAGACCACTTTACAGATTTCATTGAAATTTCATTCACGTTCACAGAATCCCTGAAGGTTTGCATGTGGAATTTCTTGGCTTCAATTATCCTGTTTTGTTTCTTTGTTTTTTTTGTATTCTGTAAACTATTTTCGCATTCATTTTTCAGAAGTTGCTGCGCATCTATCCTTGGACAGAGTTTTTAGTTTTGCATTCTATTTAAAAACAAGTTTTAAAGTTGTATGGACAACAATAAAATAACACACACACAGAATCAGCTGAAAGGTGAATCATGAAAAACGATGTATTTCTATATAATTCCTGCCAGTGCTTGATGATGTGAAATGGGAAACTTTACCATTCAAGATGAGAGACATTTTGTCTTATATTGGTCTTCCTCACTAGCCCAATTCTTTGTCACCAAAATAGTTGTCCACTGTAGTGTCTCTTCAGCCTCCCGACGCAAAGCCCGATTACGGTAGTGTGTGATAAAACTGATTTTTTTTTTCCGCCTCTTCCTATCTCACTCTGCATTCCTCTCCACATTACAGCTGCAAGCAGGCATGAATTGAATGAACAGATATGCGTTTCTGTTCAAACATCCCAACAGGAGCTGAGGAGCAAATCCAGTTTTTTGAATACAGTATGTGAACAGTTGTTAGTATGGCAGACTGAACAGAAAGGTATTACTGGAGTTATATACTGTGTATATATATCATATTTATCACATTTTGGCTCCTGGGTGAAACACAGACACACACGCATACAGTACTTCAGCAAGGGAGAAAGTGGAGACTTGGCTGTCATGTGTGTAAAACAGTTAATAGTTGTTCAATTATACTTAACCTTTAGATGTAAGCACAGGTGGTTGTACCTGCTTAGCATTTCTGCCTGAAGCACCTCCGAAGGTGCCATTGTGCAGACTGCAGGGTCATCAGCCGGGGGGGCCACCCTTCACTGATGTTTCGCTCCGTTATCCCCCAGAACATCTCCAGATGGTCGAGCAGCGACAGGGACGTCTCCCTGCTGCCCCTTGCAGCCTGCTGAAGGATCGTATTCTCCCCACACTCTGACCCCAGTGTTATTGTTGGTGGGCATGGAATGAGACCCAGGGGACTGTGCATGGCAGGGACTCTCCCTGAGTCAAGCGTTGGCCTGACCGCTCTCTTAGGAGCCTTCTCTTCCCCGCGCCCTGTCCTTCCTTCTGAGCCATAGCCAGAAGCTCCCTTCCTCGGCCTCCTCCACAAGATTCCGAAGAGCTTGCTTCCTGCTGGATCCCGAGACTTTGAGGGTCCCCAGCAGCCGCTGAGTGGATGTCCCGGTGAAGCCCCTACATCCGACCTCCACTGGGAAAGTGAACGGTCTCCACCCAGCTTGTGAGCACGTTGCTGCCAACTCTGCGTACTTATCCTTCTTGCGCTCGTATGCGGCCTCCATGTGTTCCTCCCATGGGACTGTCAGCTCCACCCTGATGACGACTTTGGCAAGAGCTGACCAGAGCACGATGTAGAGATGTCATGGTGATCTCTGCGGGGAATTTCCGTTGGCGGCTAAGGTCGGCTGCTAACTGCCACGGGCCTCCTAGTGACAGGAGCGATTGCTCTGATCCCGTGCAGTGCCGTGCTGTTATCCCAGGCCTGGTAAACTGGATCCACTTCGGGGATGTGGGTGGATTCTCCCGGTTTACTTGCTGCCTGTGGGCTTCCAGGATCTCTGCTAGCTTGTGCAGGACCTTGTCATGCCGCCATTTGTACCTTCCCTGTGACAATGCCATCTTGAATCCAGAGAGGATGTGCTTCAGGTTTGGATTTGGGGAGCTACAAAGGTGACAGGGTTCCTCTGTTACAAACCAGGTGAGAAGGTTCCGGGGGCTGGGTAAGGTGTCATATGTGGCCTTAATCCAGAAACTCAATCTCGCACATGTCGGCCCAAGTGATTTTTCTGTTGATCACAGCCTCCCAAGTAGTCCACTTTCCTTGCTGTTGCTGGTTCATCGCTGTGATCTTGTAGGTTTCCTCCTCCATCTTAGCAACTTCAGAGATCACCAGATCCTTCCTCTCCTTCATGGTCGCTTTAGACCAGGTCTTTGGCGCTGCTGCCCATCCTAAGCCAGACCTGCCTGACTGTGTGAAGCCAACAATCTCCTGGTGCTTCAACCGCTCCACTGCGTGGTCAACTGCTTTGGATGCATTCCACTTCCATCCAGTTCTGATCTGAGGGTTGGAAGCTTGGATTGCTGGGTCCGTGGAGTCCCTCAGCTCGAAGTGGAGCCGCACCTTCTCCTTTTTGTACCCCAGACTGATGGACTGCAGTGGGAGCTGAAGGGTGTTTCTCCCAAACAGTGCCATGGTAGAGAGGGATCGAGGAAGGCCGAGCCACTTCCAGATGAAGTTGTTGGCCTTTGCCTCCAGCTTTGGGACCTTGCTCATGGTGATGTCGCTCAGCTTCAGGGGCCACATTAGGCGGTGGTACAGAGTAAACTGGTAGCACCACACCTTGAACTTCCCTGGTAGGGGGCACTGGTCGATCTTGTGCAGGCCCTCTTGGAGTTGGACTGTGATAGCTGAGGACATGTTCTTGTCAGAGAGGTCCGCCGTGTACATCCTGCCGAGGCTTCTCACAGGTGCTTCTGCCAGTAGGGGATTCTTTCACCCGCCACAGTGAAGATGATGTTATCGTTCCTGGTCCCTTTCCGGATCGACAGGCTGCATGACTTTGATGGCTTGACCTTCATGCGAGCCCAGGCTGGTAGCTCTTCCAGCCGTTTGAGGAGTCTAGCTGTGCAGGCTGCTGTTTGGATGAGGGTGGTGACATCATCCATATAGCACCTCATGGCTGGTAGTCTTTGGCCTGTCTGTGCTCTAACCCCTCGGACCATCTATCTTCCGCCTATCAGGAGGATATCAAAAGCCACAGTGAAAAAGATGGGAGATATGGCACATCCCATTGCTATCCCCTTCTTGAGCCGGTGCCAATCGGTTGAAATATCCCGGGTTGTGTAGCAAACATGCAGGTTGTTGAAGTAGTTGACTACTAGGTTCTGCACACATAATGGTAGGTGGAAAAAGTTCAGGGCATATGTGATGAGCTGGTGGGGAACTGATCCGAAGGCATTTGCCAGGTCAAGCCAAACTACGTGCAGGTCTTCTTTGCTTCGTTTGGCTGTCTGGATCTGTTCCCAGATCACCGCTGAGTGTTCTACACAGCCAGGGAATCCTGGGACTCCTGCCTTTTGGCAGCTGGTGTCGACGTACTTGTTTGCCAGGCAGTAGCTCGTCATCCGTCTGGCCAAGATGGAGAAAAAGATTTTCCCCTCCACATTCAGCAGAGCGATGCCTCTGAACTGACTGAGGTTTTGTGAGTCTTTCTCCTTTGGGATGAAGGTGGTGACTGCATGACACCATGACGGAGGGATGGACTGTTTTCCGAGCCACAACCATGAGCCTCCATAGCGCCTTCAGTAGCCCAGGGCAGTTCTTAAATACCCTGTATGGCACGCCGTTTGGCCCAGGTGCTGATGCTGATCTTGCACGTTCTACTACTTCCTTGACTTCTGCCCATCTGGATGGGGACGTGTCGAACTCTGTGGAGGACACAGGTGGTCAAAGTACATGGCCTGGCGATCCCAGGGGCTTTGCCCAGGTTGTCGCTCAGTGGAGCTGCAATGCGTTGCTACAGTTCTTGCTTTGTGACCTGTAGCGTTCCGGACTTATTCTGCTTCAGGAGCCTGTGGACGAATTTGAAGGGGTCCCGGAAGAAGCCTATCCTAGCCTTCTCCCTGCGGCTTCGCCGCTTCTTTATCTTTTCCGCTCTCCTGAGGTGTGCAAGCCTTTCCTTGATCCTGTTCCAGATGTTCTTCAGGCCCTCTTCTTCCTCTGCCTCAGCTTTCCTCCATGACTTCCTCAAGAGGTGTCGCGCCTTTACCAGCTGGAAAATTTCCCATTCCCGCCTTCCGCTTTGTTTAGGAATGGGCCTCTTCACAGGCTTGTCTCCAAATCGGTTTCTCCCTTCCTCATGGATGAGATGGCCGAGGATGTTCAGTTTGGATGTAGCGTTGCCCTTTAGGGAGCTCTGAAGGATGGTGAGTGTGCTCTCGTCGAAGTTTCTCCATGCTTCCCTCTCGCTGGACTTTGGCCACTTGACTTGTGGTTTCTGTGCATACTTCTCCGGAGAGACTCTCACGGGTTCTGTGAGTACGAGGTTGCTCTGCTGTTGTGGGGGCTCTGGTGCCCCAAACTTGCTGTGCTGTTCTCCTGCTGTGGGGTGTTCTGCTGTCGTGGGGTCTGCTCAGAAGACTGGTGTTCCTCTCCCGTTCCAGCTGCAATGGTGGGTTCACTAGCTCTGTGGTGCTCAACCTGGCTGTGATGCCTCCTTGTCTGACCTGCTGATGCAGTGCAAGCTTGCGACTGGGTGTTGCCAACACACTTTGCCTTCCCTTGGTGGATACGCAGGCTTTGGTAAGTTGTTCCTTTACTCCAGCCGCAGCAGCAATGTCTCTGGATCCTTTGGTCCTTTGTCCTTTCCATGTGGTTTGTTACCGTGTTATCCGTCCTTGCCGGTCCATGTTCCATCCTCTGTGCCTCTCGGAGGACCAATGGGCTGTTTTTCACTTTTAGTTTGCTTGTAGTTAGCAAAGCCAAGTAAAGATTTTTGGTGTCTTATCTGGAGTGTTTCACTTTGCAAGGCCTCAAGCAAATAATGCTCAGTCCTAACTTTATGTGCATGAACTTTTGCATAAAGATTTTTTAAAAAAAGTAAAAATAACTGAAAAATGGAAACAATCCTAAGTTTATTTAAAAAAAAATTGATGTCAAAACATTTGCGTTGCAAACAATTTGAAAATAAAAATTTAGCATGACAAATGTTCCAGTGAAAAATAATATGCAAATGTGTGTTAGTATAGTGTATATCTTCTGGTATGTCCTGAGGTGTCAGTGTTTCTTTTTCTCCTGGTGTTTATCCAGTATTCATTATATAATGCCTGAGCAGTGGATATGTGCAATTTCCTCCGGGATTAATAAAGCATATACAGTGGTACTTCTACTTACGAAATTAAGTAAATTCTGGAAGAAATTTCGTAAGTAGAGACGCATTTTCCATGCAAATGCCCTAATCCGTTCCAAGCCCCCCAAAATTCAGACATAAATGTTTTATAAAGCATAAAAATGCATCAAAACATGTAACAAATACATTTACAATTAGATTATTACACAATAAATGAGAGTTGTGGGTAATGTAAAAAAACAAAGAATAGAGTAAAGAATAAAAATGATAGTCATTTACCTTTTAACTGCTGTCCTCATTGTTTTTTGCCCTCTTCGGTTCATGCGCTCTTGCCTCACTGTGCCAGACAACAGAGTGAATTCTAGTCCTCCTTTTGAACTTCTCCAACCACCCACGCAATGCCTTAAACTTCTTAAACTTTTGTTTTAGTAACATGGCGATTATAGATGCATCACGGCCATATTTTTTTGCGAGATCAACCAAACACATCCCTTTTTCATGCTTTTCTCTGATCTCTTGCTTTGTTTGTATGGACAAAAAAACTCCTTTCTTCATCTTTTGTTTTCCTCTTCTTCACTTTCTTGGGGTCCATAGTAAATACTCTACAAGTTAATACATTTATGTAAAACTATCAAAACACGTCATGGGTCGAAGGCTGAATGACGAGGACACTGCATAGACACCTATCTACCTACACACAGAGGTCCCTCTTAGCCAAAGGAATGCCAGGATGCTAGGTAATAGCCAATGGCAGAGCAGCTATAAGAATGTTGCGTTCAGGAACCTTTGGGAGCTGCGAGTAGCAGCCCAAACTGTATTTTTACCTTTCGTAACTCGAAATTTCTTTCATAACTAGAGGCAATATTTTCCTGTTGAGGCGTTTCGTTAGTAGAAAATTTAGTATGTAGAGACATTCGTAAGTAGAGGTACCACTGTATCCATCTAAATATGCAGACACTACAAATAATGTCATTTTCTGTTCATTTTTTTTATCCGTTTGGCAAAGATATAAGTATTGAATATCTTGAACTTAAATTATATGAATGAGTAAATATGAATTTGGGTGGCAACGTGTGTGTGTGTGTGTGTGTGTGTGTGTGTGCGTGCATGCGTGTGTACATTATGGTAGTAACTCACATTACAGTGACAAGAGAAGACAATATGAGAAAGTCCTTCCATTTTAGAGGTGTGAACAAAGGAGTGTTTTTTGGTTTTTTTTAGAAGGAAAAGTAATTTATCCACTTGTCAGTAACTGATTAAACAGCTAATTGATGTCCACCTGTTAAATATTCAAAAATAGGATGTAATTCAGTATTCTAATGAGAATAAATTGAGCATTCTTGTAATAATTCATTAGTAAGAAAGTCATGTACAAGAGTTCATCTGGTGGGCTAAGTATGAAATATAAAGGAAAACTTTTTTAAGGGATAATTCTACCAGTTTGAGTCAACTATACAACGTAAAAATTGTTTTTCTTGGAAAATGTATAGCAAAATGATTGAAAAAGGTTTCACCAATGTATTGCAATATGTGCAGAAAAGTTTATTGCATTATTACTTTTATCCCCCAGCAGTGAGGCCATAAGCTTTGTGAAGTGCAGTGTTAGTCTATGGAAGTCCAGAGGTTCAATACTGTAATGATTGCCTTTAGCTGGAGGGGGATTTCTCACTATAACTTAACAGACTTTAATTTGTGCTCAGTGTCCCTTCTGTCCACTCATACCATTGATCTGTGTGCGCCTGTGTGTGGGTTTGTGTGTGTCCACAGAATTTCTGCAGTCGGGCAGCGCTGGAAGCTCAGGGCTCCTGTCTGAACAACAAATACTCTGAAGGCTACCCTGGCAGAAGGTGCGTGTGTTTATTCAGGAAGACGCAGCTTATTAACAGTTGATACTTATAGCTTTAGGATATTTTTTCAGGCTCGCATGTGTTAACACAGGCTAATATATACTATGTACTTTTTTTGGTCTTATAATAGTATAAGCCATCCACACAGCATACCAGTGTATTCACAGCCTTTGCAAAAGGAAAGTTATGATGTGAACATTAGAAAAATTTAGTGGTTGTATCTTTTGTGTTTATTAGTTTCCTATTTTTGGTTCTTTAATAAATAATTCATATTTATCAGCAGTAAACAGACAGCTGACTTTATTTGATTATTTATCTTTTGATGCTTGTTATTTCTGGAATATGTCCCTATCCATAAGTCTCTCTCTCAGAATGAAGTTTTAGTTGTATTATACTTTGCCCCATCACACTTGTGTTCCTTTTTTCACTGTAATGCAACAAGAATGATCTCACTGAATTTGTGGGTTGTACAGCAGCCATTTGTTGTTCCTTTATCAGTAATTCCCAAGATTTGATGAGTATTTTAAGCTCAGATGTCTCTTATACTCTACGGGAGTACACTATAGGGTAACATTAGTCTTGCTTGCGCTACAATTGTGTGACTTTGACTTGCAGCTACTTTATTCTGGTGTTTCTGGCAAAAAATACAAAAAACAACCAAATTCTCTGAAAGCCCAATGTATGCTGTCTCCTAATCACCAGACAGATATTAGACAAACTTACACACTATACTGGACATAGTTGCTACATCCAGTGCAGAAAATGGGGAGACAGAAGTAAGAGCTAGAAAACTATATTTGATTTATTGGAGTGGATAGAAACAAATCCCTGAATAAGTGACGGAGTTGCTCCACAATTCCTATCAATGTTTCACTACACTAACTTAAAAGGGATTTGTCCACTGCCCTAGAGTTAAACATTTTAGTTTTGCAGGTTGTTAATGATTTAATTGTAAAGCTGAGTCCTGCTACTACTCCTGATTTGTAGGAGTGATGCATCTACAAATAAATGATTCCTAGATTTACTTAAAATTAAATGGTTTCTGTCCTCAGGTACTATGGTGGAGCAGAAATGGTTGACCAAATTGAGCTGCTGTGTCAGAAACGAGCCCTGGATGCTTTTGACCTTGACCCAGCTCTATGGGGTGTCAACGTCCAACCGTACTCTGGCTCCCCTGCTAACTTTGCTGCCTACACCGCCGTGCTGAGTCCTCATGATCGCATCATGGGCCTCGACCTCCCTGACGGAGGACAGTCAGTAGCTTACTGCTACCTGTTTTGTTCCCAATCCCTACCCTGTCATTTTTTTCTATCACTCTTAGACTTTTGTAGTCTAAAACCAAGTTGTCTGTGTTTCTTTGTTCCACCACAGTTTGACCCATGGCTACATGTCCGATGTAAAGAGGATCTCAGCAACTTCAATCTATTTTGAGTCCATGCCCTACAAGCTAAATGTAAGTAAACACACCTGCAGGACTACAAACAACAAGTTTTAAACTATTTAAACTGTCTTTAAATAGTCCCCTCAACTATTTTCCATATGGAAAGGAAAATTGATGGGAATGAGACAACAATGAGTGTCTTATAAAAGAATGAAGTAGGTGCAGAATGCACTTTTTTTCAAAATCCTCTATATTCATTGTGCTTGGAAACATGTTTTGATGGGAAACTACAGATGCAGTATTTGCTTTGAGGATGTTGGATCTGGAGAAAGCTTATGACAGGGTGCCTAGAGAGGAACTCTGATATTGCATGAGGAAGTCTGGAGTGGCAGAGAAGTATGTTAGAGCGGTGCAGGACATGTATGAGGACTGTAAGACAGTGGTGAGGTGTGCTGTAGGCGTGACAGATGAGTTCAAGGTGGAGGTGGGACTGCATCAGGGATCAGCTCTGAACCCCTTCTTGTTCGCTATGGTGATGGACAGGCTGACAGATGAGGTTAAGACAGGAATCTCCATGGACCATGTTGTCTGCAGATGACATTGTGATCTGTAGTGAGAGCAGGGAACAGGTGGAGGAGAAGCTAGAAAGGTGGAGGTTTTTCCTGGAAAGGAGAGGAATAAAGGTTAGCCACAGTAAGACAGAGTACATGTGTGTGAATGAGAGGGACCCACGTGGAAGAGTGAGGTTACAGGGAGAAGAGATCAAGAAGGTGGAGGATATTAAGTACTTGGGGTCAACAGTCCAGAGCAATGGAGAAAGTGGAAAAGAGGTGAAGAAGCGTGTACAGACAGGATGGAATGGTTGGAGAAAAGTGTCACTGAGGAAAAGACAGGAAACAGAGCTGGAGGTAGCAGAGATGAAGATGCTGAGGTTTTCTATGGGAGTGACCAGGATGGATAGGACCGGGAATGAGTACATCAGAGGGCCAGCACATGTTAGGGGTTTTGGAGATAAAGTCAGAGAGGCCAGACTGAGATGGTTTGGACATGTCCAGAGGAGAGATAGTGAATATATTGGTAGAAGGATACTGAGTTTTGAACTGCCAGGCAGGAGGGAGGCCTAGAAGAAGACCAAAGAGGAGGTTTATTGATGTAGTGGAAGAGGACATGAAAGTAGTTGGTGTGAGAGAAGAGGATGCAGGCAACTGGTTCACTGTGACAACCCCTGAAGGGAAAAGCCGAAAGGAGACAATGATGGAAACATGTTTTGATCTTCTTTCACTGTCAGATTGAAGGAGTCCAAGTATGTCAATCATGGAATATCAGTTCAAACAAAGACAAGTTTGTACTGACTAGATGATTGACATGCTGACCACAACGTGAATCCTGTGCCAAAGTCTTCAGGTCTGATACTTACCAGAGCACTGCCAGGTCTGCTGTGTAGAAAATGGGCTGATATTAAGAGACGAACATACTCTGAATATGTTGTGGAGAAAGTCTGTGGTGATGTCGCTGCAAAGTAAATTCAGTGTGTGAATAATCACTAGTACTTTCCAAACATATAACACATGTTCTGCTATTCATACTTCTTGTGTTACAGTGCTGTCATGTATGTCGATCAGTCAATCAATTTCTTATATAGTATGGCTACCTCTGTAGGAGCTATTAGCTTTACTACAGGATACTGATGCAAATACAGTGATACCTCTACTTACGAATGTCTCTACTTACGAAATTTTCTACTTAAGAAATTTCTCAGCAGGAAAATAGTGCCTCTACTTACGAAAGAAATTTCGACTTGCATAATGTAAAAACACAGTATCGGCTGATTCTTGAATCTCCCACAGGTTCCTGAACGCAACATTCTCATAGCTGCTCTGCCATTGGCAATTACCTAGTACATTCCTGGCATCCCATTGGCTAAGAGGGATGCCACTCCACCTCTGTGTGGAGCTTGATCAGTGCTTATGCAGTGTCTTCGACATTTGGCACTCGACCCGTGAGGTAGTCTGATAGTTTTGCGCAAATATAACTTTTTGAGTACGTATTCGCTATGGACCCCAAGAAAGTGACGGAGAAAAGAGGAAAAGAAAAGACGAAGAGTTTTTTTTGTCCATACAAACAAAGCAAGAGATCATAGAAAAGCATGATAAAGGGATGCGTTTGGTTGATCTCGCCTAAGAATATGGCCGTAATGCATCTACAATCGACGCTTTATTAAAACAAAAGGAAGTTTAAGGAGTTTAAGGCATTGCGTGGGTGGTTGGAGAAGTTCAAAATGAGGACTGGAATTCACTCTGTTTTTCGGCATCGTGAGGCAGGAGCACATGAACCAAAGAGGGCATAAAACAATGGGGACAGCAGCTAAAAGGTAAATGACCATCATTTTTATTCTCTATTCTTTGTTTTTTACATTATGCACAACTCTCATTTATTGTGTAATAATCTAATTGTAACATATATTTGTTACATGTTTTGATGCATTTTTATGCTTTATAAAACATTTATGTCTGAATTTTGGGGGGCTTGGAACGGATTAGGGCATTTGCATGGAAAACACGTCTCTACTTACGTAATTTTCTACTTAGGTAATTTCTTCCGGAACCAATTAATTTCGTAAGTAGAGGTACCACTGTATGTATAATCCCCACCTATATACTGTAGTTGAATAAGCTCACTTGAAAAGTCTTACGCTGTCACCAACTCCACCCAACCAATCATGGCGCATCTGCCAGAAGGAATCGCGTGAACAATATTTCGCAAGGCATATGCTATGTTAGGAGAAGAAATAACTATACATGGACTTCCCAGTTGACATAATTTTAGAGTGTCATAACTATTGAAATAATTTTTCGTTTGGAATGGGACAATCAATGTACAGTGGGCATCACGGATTTTTAGTAGGCAGTCATGTGATACCGTACGTGCATTCTATTGGCTGATGGCATCCGGAAGTGCGCTCCGTTCCGTCAGTCTCGGTCTTTAGTGAACACAAAAGTGCTATGAACAGTTGATAAGACTTTGAGAAAAGGTAATACAGATAGAAGGTGGTTTTTTATCAGTATGGGGAGGGTTCATAAACGTTTAAATTTCCGTAAATGGTAGGGTAAATAGATCGCGATCTTGATCGCGGATTCCTCAATTGCGTGTGGTTCCTGGAACGCATTAACCGCAAAGAATGAGGGCGTACTTGTATATGTGTGTGTGTATAATACAGTGCCTTGCGAAAGTATTGGCCCCCCAAGAACTTTTTGACATTTTGCCACATTTCAGGCTTCAAACTTAAAAGATAACAAACTGAAAATATTTTTCAAGAATCAACATGTGAGACACAATTGTGAAGTGGAACCAAATTTATTCAACATTTTATATAGTGTTTACCAAAAAACTGAAAAGTAGGACGTGCAAAAGTACTGACCTCCTTTGAGTTAATACTTTGTACAACCTTCTTTCTCTGTGATCACAGCCACGAGTCTTTTTGGGTATGTCTCTATAAGTTTTGCACATCTTGAGACAGAAATGTTTGTCCATTCCTCCTTACAAAACAGCTCAAGTTCCTTAAGGTTTGATGGAGGTCGTTTGTTTATAGCAATTTTCAGATCTTTCCACAGATGCTCAATTGGATTGAGGTCTGGACTTTGGTTTGGCCATTCTAACACCTTTATATGGTTAGTTTAAAACCATTCCATTGTAGATCTGGCTTTATGTTTAGGATCATTGTCCTGTTGGAAGGTGAACTTGGAGATAAAGTCAGAGAGGCCAGACTGAGATGGTTTGGACATGTCCAGAGGAGAGATAGTGAATATATTGGCAGAAGGATGCTGAGTTTTGAACTGCCAGGCAGGAGGCCTAGAGGAAGACCAAAGAGGAGGTTTATGGATGTAGTGAAAGAGGACATGAAGGTAGTTAGTGTGAGAGAAGAGGATGCAAAGGACAGGGCTAGATGGAGGCAATTGATTCGCTGTGGCGACCCCTGAAGGGAAAAGCCGAAAGGAAAAGAAGAAGACGACAGTGTATGTATGTATGTATATATATATATGTATGTACAGTCAACCCTCGGTTTTCGAACATAATCCATTCCAGAAGACTGTTCGAAAAGCGAGTTGTTCGAAATCCGAAACTATTTTTCCCATTATAATTAATGTAAATAATTTTAATCCGTTCCAAGTCTAAAAAAACAACTTTTTCTAAGTTTTTTTTTACTATTTTACACCATAAACTGCACTGTGTACTGTTTACCATGAATAAAAAAGGGTAGAAATAGACACTCTGTTTTATGTTAATAAAAGATATCCTATCGAACTTTGAACATGAATGCGCAACGGAAGAAGCATCCTGGGCATTCGAGTTCTCTCGGCTCCCGAGTAAGTCAAGTTCAGGTACGCTCGGCTTCTTTCGGTTTGGTCGAGAGTCGAATTTTGGTCGAGTACAGAGACGTAAAATTCTCTGATTTTCTGGTCGAAAGCCGAATTGGTCAAGAACGGACGCATTCGAAAACCGAGGGTTGACTGTATATATGTATATGTATGTATGTATGTGTATGTATATATACGTATATATATATGATGAACAAAAACAATGGAGCACGTTTTCCCTTGCCCGGACGCGGGCCACCGGGGCCCCCCTCTGGAGCCAGGCCTGGAGGTGGGGCTTGAAGGCGAGCGCCTGGCGGCCGGGCCTGCACCCATGGGGCCCGCATAGCCTCATCGGACTTGCGGCCGCATGTTTTGGACACTCGGACGAAGAGGGGGGCGGAGCTGTCAACCGATCACCACCTGGTTGTGTGTTGGCTCCGATGGTGGGGGAAGATGCCGGTCCGACCTGGCAGACCCAAACGTATTGTGAGGGTCTGCTGGGAACGCCTGGCGGAATCCCTTGTCAGAAGGAGTTTCAACTCCCACCTCCGGCAGAACTTCACCCACGTTCCGGGGGAGGCGGGGGACATTGAGTCTGAGTGGACCATGTTCCGCGCCTCCATTGTCAAAGCGGCCGACCGCAGCTGTGGCCGTAAGGTGGTCGGTGCCTGTCGTGGCGGCAATCCCAGAACCCGCTGGTGGACATCGGCGGTAAGGGATGCCGTCAAGCTGAAGGAGTCCTATCGGTCCTTTTTGGCCTGTGGAACTCCTGAGGCAACTGATAGGTACCGGTGGGCCAAGCGGAATGCAGCTTTGGTGGTTGCTGAGGCAAAAACTCGGGCGTGGGAGGAGTTCGGTGAGGCCTTGGAGGACAACTTCCAGACGGCTTCGAGAAGATTCTGGTCCCGGGGGTGGATGAGATCCGCCCGGAGTTCCTAAAGGCTCTGGATGTTGTGGGGCTGTCCTGGTTGACACGCCTCTGCAACATCGCGTGGACGTCAGGGACAGTGCCTCTGGATTGGCAGACTGGGGTGGTGGTCCCCCTTTTTAAGAAGGGGGACCGGAGGGTGTGTTCCAACTACAGGGGGATCACACTCCTCAGCCTCCCTGGTAAGGTCTATTCAGGGGTTCTGGAGAGGACGGTCCGTCGGGAAGTCGAATCTCGGATTCAGGAGTAGCAATGTGGTTTTCGTCCTGGCCGTGGAACAGTGGACCAGCTCTACACCCTCCGCAGGGTCCTTGAGGGAGCGTGGGAGTTCGCCCAACCAGTCTACATGTGTTTTGTGGACTTAGAGAAGGCGTTCGAACATGTTCCTCGGGGGGTTCTGTGGGGGGTGCTTCAGGAGTATGGGGTACCAAACCCCTTGATAAGGGCTGTTCGGTCCCTGTACGACCAATGTCAGAGTTTGGTCCGCATTGCCGGCAGTAAGTTGGCTTCGTTTCCAGTGAGGGTTGGACTCCGCCAAGGCTGCCCTTTGTCACCGATTCTGTTCATAACTTTTATGGACAGAATTTCTCGGCGCAGCCAAGGCATTGAGGGTGTCCGGTTTGGTGGCCTCAGTATTGCGTCTCAGCTTTTTGCAGATGACGTGGTGCTGTTGGCTTCATCAAGCCGTGATCTCCAACTCTCACTGGAACGGTTCGCAGCCGAGTGTGAAGCGGTTGGGATGAGAATCAGCACCTCCAAATCTGAGACCATGGTCCTCAGTCGGAAAAGGGTGGAGTGCCCTCTCTGGGTTGGGGATGAGATCCTGCCCCAAGTGGAGGAGTTCAAGTATGTTGGGGTCTCATTCACGAGTGAGGGTACGATGGAACGGGAGATCGACAGGCAGATAGGTGCAGCGTCTGCAGTGATTCGGACTCTGTATCGGTCCGTCGTGGTGAAGAAGGAGCTGAGCCGAAAGGCAAAGCTCTCGATTTACCGGTCGATATACGTTCCTGCCCTCACCTATGGTCACGAGATGTGGGTCATGACTGAAAGAACGAGATCCCGGATACAAGCGGCCGAAATGAGTTTCCTCCGCAGGGTGTCCGGGCTCTCCCTTAGAGATAGGGTGAGAAGTTCGGTCATCTGGGAGGGACTCAGAGTCGAGCCGCTGCTCCTCCACATCGAGAGGAGCCAGATGAGGTGGCTCGGGCATCTGGTCAGGATGCCTCCCTGGTGAGGTGTTCCGGGCACGTCCTACCGGGAGGAGGCCCCGGGGACGACCCAGGACACGCTGGAGAGACTATGTCTCCCGGCTGGCCTGGGAACGCCTTGGGATTCTCCCGGAGGAGCTGGACGAAGTGGCTAGGGAGAGGGAAGTCTGGGCTTCCCTGCTCAAGCTGCTGCCCCCGCGACCCGACCCCGGATAAGCGGAAGAGAATGGATGGATGGACGGTGTATGTATATGTATATATGTGTGTATATATATGCATGTAGCAGACCACCCCATGAAAAATAGCTGAGGCTACTACCGTGTCATAAAAAGTCTTCAGGAGTGCCCCCTGCGCTCCAAAATACCTCAGCCTCCTGAGCAGATAGTCTGCTCTGACCCTTTCTGTACAGAAAGTTGGAGTTAGTACTCCAGTCCAGTTTATTTTTGAGGTGAACACCCAGGTACTTGTACAATGACACCAACTCGATACCCTGGATGTTCACCGGTGTAACTGGGCAGGGTCCTTGTCTGCGGAAATCTACCACCAGTTCTTTGGTTTTACTCGCGTTGATCTGGAGACAGTTCCGCTGACACCAGTCCACAAAGTTCTGGGTCAGTTCTCTGTACTCTCTGTCGTCCCCATCAGTGACGAGGCCGACGATTACAGAGTCATCTGAGAACTTCTGCAGGTGACAAGTGGGGGAGCTGTAGGAGAAGTCTGCAGCGTAGAGGGTGAAGAGGAACGGAGCCAGAACAGTTCCCTGTGGTGCCCCTGTGCTGCAGACAACCGTGTTTGACACACAGTCCCGGGTCCTCACGAACTGTAGGCTGTTAGTTATGTAGTCCAATATCCAGTCCTTGACGTGGTGGTCCAACCTGGTGATCTCCAGTTTTTCCCTTAGAAGTGCCGGTTGAATTGTGTTCACTGGAGAAATAAAAAAACATGATCCTCATAGTGCTCCCAAGCTTCTCCAGGTAAGACAGAGCTCGATGTTGGAAGAAAATGACGGCGTTATCCACCCCAATGGCAGGCTGGTAAGCGAACTGGAGTGGGTCCAGTGATGGGCTCACCAGTGTGCGGAGATAACAAAGGACCAGACACTCCAGGATCTTCATAAGGTGGGATGTTAGCGCCACCGGCCTGTAGCTGTTTAGGTCCTTGGGGTGCGGAGTCTTGGGCACGGGAACCAAGCAGGACGTTTTCCACAGCTGTGGAACCCTTCCCAGCTTCAGGCTCATTGAACATATGTCCAACAATCCCACACAGCTGGTCTGCGCAGGATTTCAGGAGCCTGGAGCTGATGCCGTCTGGACCCGCAGCCTTCCTCGTCTTTATCCTCCGGAGCTGGTTTCACACCTGGGATTCAGTGAGGGACAGGGTGGAGCAGGGGGACTGTGTGCTGAGGGTTGTGGGTGAGGGGGTGGCTGTAACATGACCTGAGAAATGGGGGGTGGCTGTGAGCTGATTGTTGTAGAGGGAGAGGGGGTGGGGAATTGGTAATGTTGGAGAGGGGCAGGAGGAGGGGGAGGGGGCTGCAGCATGAAGGGCTGGGCTGGGGGAGGGACGGATGCCTGATCGAATCTATTGAAGAATTCATTCAGGTTATCTGCCCACTTCTGGTCCCCAGTGACCTGATGGTCGGGTCCTTTATGGCCTGAGTGGTCTTCAGGCCTCTCCACACCTCGCTGACGTTTTTTTGCAGCTGGTCCTCCATCTTCCTCCTGTAGATGTTCTTCCCCTCTCTGATTTTCTCTTAAGCTCCCTCTGTACAACCTTCAGCTCGTCCTTGTTTCCAGACTTAAAGGCCCTTTTCTTCTCCTTAAGAAGGGCCTTAATGTCAGGGGTGATCCATGGTTTGTTGTTGGGATAACACCGTACAGTCCTGGTGGGTACAGTGTTATCCACACAGAAGTTAATGTAGTCCTTGACGGTGTTTGTGAGACTGTCAATGTCCTCCCCATGACAATCACAGAATACATCCCACTCTGTTCTGTGGAAACAGTCTTTCAGAGCGTCCTCAGCCTCGTCGGACCATCTCCTAACAGTGCGGGATACAGCTGGTTGTCTTTCCACAAGAGGCTTGTAGACGGGCAGGAGATGAACCAGGTTGTGGTCTGATCTTTACTGGGAGTGGGGGGTGGGAGATATATATGCCTCCCTGGTGTTGGCATAACACAGGTCCAGTATTTTACTGTCTCTGGTGAAACAAGTCACATACTGGGTGAAGGTAGGCAGAGTGGAGTACGGAGAGGCGTGATTAAAGTCCCCAGAGATGAGGATGAGGGCTTGTGGGAACTGTGTCTGCAGCTTGCTCGTTAAAGAGTGAAGGACGTCGCAGGCTGCATCCGCGTCGGCAGAGGGGGGGGGGGGCATACGCAGCTATGACAATGGTGTGCAAGAATTCCCGTGGGCAGGTAATATGGCCACACGCCGACTGCCAACAGTTCAATATCCCGACAGCAGCGCTGCTCCTTAAGTGACGTGCCCAGGTTACACCACTTATCATTCCAGCTATAGAAGTGTGCCTGTGTTCTTCCATTTCCTCACTACGTTCCTTACAGTGGAAACTTATAGCTGAAATCTTTGAGATGGCTTTTTGCATCCTTCCCCTAAACTATGATGTCATTGGCAGTTGTTTTGAGGTTCCTCTGTTGCCATTCTTTATAGAAAATGCAAATAGGACACCAACTTACAATTGGCCACTGTAAATACCCTTTCTCGTGATTGGCTTCACCTTTGTAAGTAGGTCAAGGGTCAATGAGCTTACTAAACAAATTTGTGTTCCAATAATTAGTGCTAAAGTTATTCAAATCAAAAAAACAAGGGTGCCCAAATTTATGCACCTGCCTACTATGGTTTAAATGATAATTGCACACTTTCTGTAAGTCCTATGAACTTAATTTCACTTCTCAAATATTACTCTGCTATATGATACATTTAACTGAAATTGTTGATCCGAACAACCAGTGATTTATAAAGAAAAATATTGAGAAAATTACATAAAATGAAAAATTGAAATTTGCATGTCATTCAGGAAAATGAGTATTTAATCCCCGGCCAACCTTGACCAATGTTGGCTCCCACAGACCATTGAAATACTCCTAATCTCACTGAAATTACCTGCATGACAGACACCTGTTCCAACCTGTATAAAAAGTCACCTGCCCACAGACTCGGTAATACTCCACCATCTCCACCATGGGCAAAACTAAAGAGCTGTTAAAAGATGTCAGGGACAAAGTTGTTGAACTCCACAAGGCTGGAATGGGCTACAAAACCGTAAGAAGCTGAATGAGGAGGTGACAACTGTTGGTGCAATTATTCGGAAGTGGAAGAAGTACAACATAACTGTTAATCGACCTAGGCTGGGGGCTCCATAGAAGATATCCCCTTGTGGAGTCTCAGTCTTCTTCTTTTCCTTTCGGCTTTTCCCTTCAGGGGTCGCCACAGCGAATCAATTGCCTCCATCTAACCCTGTCCTTTGCATCCTCTTCTCTCACACCAACTACCTTCATGTCCTCTTTCACTACATCCATAAACCTCCTCTTTGGTCTTCCTCTGGGCCTCCTGCCTGGCAGTTCAAAACTCAGTATCCTTCTGCCAATATATTCACTATCTCTCCTCTGGACATGTCCAAACCATCTCAGTCTGGCCTCTCTGACTTTATCGCCAAAACCTCTAACATGTGCTGTCCCTCTGATGTACTCATTCCTGATCCTATCCTTCCTGGTCACTCCCAGAGAGAACCTCAGCATCTT
Organism: Antennarius maculatus; assembly: GCA_013358685.1. Lineage (NCBI taxonomy): Eukaryota > Metazoa > Chordata > Actinopteri > Lophiiformes > Antennariidae > Antennarius > Antennarius maculatus. The sequence continues at coordinate 7,335,534 of CM023609.1, read as the reverse complement.
CATCTCTGCTACCTCCAGCTCTGTCTCCTGTCTTTTCCTCAGTGACACTGTCTCTAGACCGAACAACATCGCTGGTCTCACCACAGTTTTGTACACCTTTCCTTTCATTTTAGCTGAAACTCTTCTATCACACATCACACCTGACACTTTTCTCCACCCATTCCATCCTGCCTGTACACGTTTCTTCACCTCTTTTCCCCACTCTCCATTGCTCTGGACTGTTGACCCTAAGTACTTAAAATCCTCCACCTTCTTGATCTCTTCTCCCTGTAACCTCACTCTTCCACTTGGGTCCCTCTCATTCACACACATGTACTCTGTCTTACTGCGGCTAACCTTCATTCCTCTCCTTTCCAGGACAAACCTCCATCTCTCTAGCTTCTCCTCCACCTCTTCCCTACTCTCACTGCAGATCACAATGTCATCTGCAAACATCATAGTCCATGGAGATTCCTGTCGAACCTCGTCTGTCAGCCTGTCCATCACCATAGCGAACAAGAAGGGGCTCAGAGCTGATCCCTGATGCAGTCCCACCTCCACCTTGAACTCCTCTGTCACACCTACAGCACACCTCACCACTGTCTTACAGTCCTCATACATGTCCTGCACCGCTCTAACATACTTCTCTGCCACTCCTGACTTCCTCATACAATACCACAGTTCCTCTCTAGGCACCCTGTCATAAGCTTTCTCCAGATCTACAAAAACACAATGCTAACTTCTGCCCTTAGTCTAGCTTCCACTACTCTTTCCCATAACTTCATTGTATGGCTCATCAGCTTTATTCCTCTGTAGTTGCCACAACTCTGCACATCTCCCTTGTTCTTAAAAATGGGCACCAGCACACTTCTCCTCCACTCCTCAGGCATCTTCTCACTATCTAAGATCCTGTTGAACAACCCAGTCAGAAACTCTACTGCCACCTCTCCTAGACACTTCCAAACCTCTCCAGGTATAACATCAGGACCGACTGCCTTTCCACTCTTCATCCTCTTCAGTCCCCTCCTCACTTCATCCTGGCTAATCTTTGCTACATCCTGGTCCACAACAGTCACCTCTTCTAGTCTTTGTTCTCTTTCATTTTCCACGTTCATCAACTCTTCAAAGTACTCTTTCCATCTTCCCATCACACTGCTGGCACCTGTCAATAGACTTCCATCCCTATCCTTAATCACCCTAACCTGCTGCACGTCCTTCCCATCTCTATCTCTCTGTCTTGCCAGCCTGTATAGATCAGTCTCTCCCTCCTTACTGTCCAACCGAGCATACAAGTCATCATAAGCTTCTTGTTTGGCCTTTGCTACCTCTACCTTCACCTTACGCTGTATCTCCCTGTACTCCTGTCTACTCTCCTCAGTCCTCTCAGTGTCCCACTTCTTCTTAGCTAACCTCTTTCTTTGTATACACTCCTGTACCTCCTCATTCCACCACCAAGTCTCCTTATCTACTTTCCTTCCAGATGACACACCAAGTACTCTCCTACCTGTCTCCCTGATCACATTAGCTGTAGTTTTCCAGTCATCTGGAAGCACCTCCTGACCACCCAGAGCCTGTCTTAACACCTTCCTAAAGGTCATGCAACACCCTTCCTTTTTCAGCTTCCACCATTTCGTCCTCTGCTCTGCCTTTGCCCTCTTCATCTTCCTCACCACCAGAGTCATCCTACACACCACCATCCTATGCTGTTTGGCTACACTCTCACCTACCACTACTTTGCAGTCACTGATCTCCTTCAGGTTACATCGTCTACACAAGATGTAGTCTACCTGTGTGCTCCTACCACCACTCATAGGTCACCCTGTGTTCCTGCCTCTTCTGGAAGAAAGTATTCACTACAGCCATTTCCATCCTTTTTGCAAAGTCAACTACCATCTGTCCTTCTGCGTTCCTCTCCTGGATACCAAACCTGCCCATCACTTCCTCATCACCTCTGTTACCTGCACCAACATGTCCATTGAAGTCTGCACCAATGACAACTCTCTCACTTCTAGGTATGCTCTGCATCACTTCATCAAAGTCCAGCCAGAATTTCTCCTTCTCCTCCAGCTCACATCCTACCTGTGGAGCATACCCACTAACAACATTGAACATCACACCTTCGATTTCTAGCTTCAGACTCATCACTCTATCCGACACTCTTTTTACCTCCAGGACATTCCTAACAAACTCCTCCTTCAAGATAACTCTTACTCCATTTCTTTTCCCATCTACACCATGATAGAACAACTTGAACCCTGCTCCTAAACTTCTGGCCTTGCTACCTTTCCACCTGGTCTCCTGGACACACAGTATGTCTACCTTCCTCCTCTGCATCATGTCAACCAACTCTCTACCTTTTCCTGTCATAGTTCCAACATTCAACGTCCCTACTCTTAGTCCTATACGCTTGGCGCTCCTCTTCTCTTTCTTCGTGCGAACGCACTTTCCTCCTCTCCTTCTTCGACCAACAGTAATCCAATTTCCACCGGCGCCCTGTAGGTCAACAGCGCCGATGGCGGTCGTTGTTCACCCGGGCCTCGACCGATCCGGTATGGAAGTCATATGTTTGATTCGCATCTTTGATTTGGCAAAAGTTTTACGCCGGATGCCCTTCCTGACGCAACCCTCTGTATTTATCCGGGCTTGGGACCGGCACAATAAGACACTGGCTTGTGCCCTCTTGCGGCTACATTTGTGGAGTCTCAGTGTTCATGAGAAAGGTTAGCATCAGCCAAGAAGTTCATAGGAGGAGCTTGTTAATGATCTCAAGGCAGCTGGGACCACAGTCACCAAGAAAACTATTGGTAACACACTGAGACGCAATGGTTTAAAATTCTGCAGTGCGCACAAGGTCTCCCTGCTCAAGAAAGCTCAAGTCTATGTCCACCTCAAGTTTGCCGAGGAGCTTGTTAATGATCTCAAGGCAGCTGGGACCACAGTCACCAAGAAAACTATTGGTAACACACTGAGACGCAATGGTTTAAAATTCTGCAGTGCGCACAAGGTCTCCCTGCTCAAGAAAGCTCAAGTCTATGTCCACCTCAAGTTTGCCAATGAACCTATCAATAACTCAAACTGGAAGAAGGTGCTGTGGTCAGATGATGCCAAAATTGAGCTCTTTGGCCTCAACCCAACTTGACATGTTTGGAGGAAGGGAAATGCTGAATATGACCCCAAAAACACCATCTCTACTGTCAAGCATGGCGGTGGAAGCCTTTCACTTTGGGGAGTTTCCAAGGGCCAGCCTCAAAACCTTTGGATTTAGAGGTGATCTGCAGAGAGGAATAGATGAAAATTACTCCTGATATGTGTGCAAATCTAGTAAGCAAATACAAGAAACATCTGACAGCTGTGCTTGCCAACAAGGGTTTCACCACAAAGTATTAGATCATGTTTTGCTAGGGGATCAAATACTTGTTTCCCTCAATGGCATGCAAATTGATTTTTATTTTTCATTTCATGTAATTTTCTCTTTTTTTTTCATATTTTTTTTAACTGTTAAATAAAGCTGCCATAAAAATCCAAGACTTAATTTATTTTTTAGTATGACAACTGCCAAAATCAGTGGGGGATCAAATACTTATTTCCTCCACTGTATATGTATATATAGAGAGAAATATTGGCCTAGCTGACAGTTGGCAGCAGATCCTCTTTCATTAAGGTGTTTGTTTAATGTATGGCTGCTTATTCATTTTGTGTACAATAATTAGTCAACAACTCTAAGTCCTGTTTTCCATCAGTGCTGCCATCTATACTGCCAGTATCCCTTCGATGTAACATGTCACTTTTATGAGTTAGCATGCAGATATGGCCAATCCATTACGTATTATTGTCCGGTGTTATATCACTGCGGTCTTAGTTGTAGGGTAGTGTAACAGCTGATGGATGGCCATAAGAGTCTGCATGTCCAGACCTTCTGATGGATGGGCAGGCAGGACCCCTCAGCGAGAGAGATAATGGGAAATCGACAAGCTGGCCAGAACCACTGGCTCTGTCTTCACAATGAGCAGCTTGATTGAGTGAGGGGGCATCCACAGATGTGCTCTGGAGATGGGAGATTATCAGGTTGTCTAAATAAAACTCTCCCTCTTCTTTTTCACTCTCCTTTTTCTTCTCTGTCTGGCTTATTCTCCATCCATTTTGTCTTTAGTCTTGTTTTCCTGCTCTCCTTCCCCTCTCCATTTTGCTATGCTTTTCTGATGTGTGGAGAGGGGAGAGATAATGTAAAACTAATCTTGGGTACAAGGTACAATGGTCATTTGACTGGTCCAGTCATTTCATGTGTCTCCTGAACAGTCCAACACATTCATCAAATAGTTTACCAAGGGAATGATTGTCCAAACGTCATCTGATCTGTTGGATCTCATCACACCAATTGGACACATTTGTGAGATGCTGGTTTAGAATGAGTGGGGGTGCATTACTGTAATTCCTCCATCTTCTTCCTTAATGTGATAGGTTGAAATTTCTTCTGCACAGAGCTAAAATGTTTCATGTTGATGTTTGCTCTTGTTCCTCGAAATACTTGATATGTTTTCTTAATTCTTTCCCTCTAAGATCCTCTTATTCATCCACTATTTGTCCTGTTTTCTTTTTATTGCCCCCCATTCTGTCTCCCCCTCTTAAACTGCAGCCTACAACAGGACTCATTGACTACGACCAGATGGAGCTGACGGCCAAGCTGTTCCGACCCAGGCTCATCATCGCTGGCACCAGCGCCTATGCCCGCCTCATTGACTACGCCCGCATCAAGAAGGTGCATAGTCTCTCTCGCTCCATCTCTTTCTCAAACCTAGCTTTTATACTAACTTCTTCTCTTCTTGTGCTTGTCTCATTCAACCTCCTCCACTCTTGCTTCTCGCCTTGGATCAGCTTTGTTCTCTTATCATCATTTCCAGCTCACTGTCACACACACCTGCTTCTCTTGCTGTTAAATCTGATTGATCCACAATCACAACCCCATCATCACCAATTTCAGTTCCACAACAGAGGCTAAATACTGAGCATTCATTTTCAAAATGCTAACTGAATTTCAAGAGGTTTTCACACTTAGAACAACACAGATGCTTTCTTCCTCTATTACCTTATCCAAATTTACCACACACTGGCTCGCTCTCCCTCTCTCGCGCGCGCGCGCTCGCAATAGTAGCAGCAGCAACTTTCATTGGCTCATTTCACTGCTGTTTTTGGTGGTGCACAAGAGGCCCCTTTATCTGTTTTGTTATCTCCACCCACTGATTCACTCAGTCACTCCATGACTTGCTCCCCTTTGTTGCAGAATTCCACTTTAGCTCATACTATTAAATGTAGTGGCCCACCATTACGGAGCTGTCTTTTTATTAAGCACCATAAGTACTCTGCCACTAGGCCTGAAGTGGGGCCATATTTACCTCCTGGCATGTCTCCGTAGAACTGTTCGTTTTATGGAAGAATCTGTTGGGCCAGGCTCCTCTCCAGTATTCTGGTACCTAGGTTGGAGGCATTTTTATCCTAATCTGAAACTTGTCTTGCTATCAGCATTCATTTGCATGTCACCCTCTTGTGTTTTTTCCCACCCCCACCTCCCTGCCCCAATAGTCCTGCCATCCATTGTACCTTTTAATCTAATAAACATGCACTGATCTAGTGTTGATATGAGAGGAAGAGAGATTGCCATGATTATAAATATTAATTGGAGCAATAAAAGATTGCTTACTATAAGCATTTGCCAGCAATTCATTTGCATTTAGTGAGGTATTTGTGCCATTTTCAATAAATGTTGGCAAGAGCTGCATAAGATTTATTGAATTACACTGTAATATTACAGGTCTCTACAGGGCAGAATGAGAAGTATCTGCCCTTTCTAGATAGGTGCTGCTAACAGATGTCAAGTTAGTCATAAAATCGTTACCGTGGGGGAAATGTAGATTTATTCAAGACCAGAGACTCTCACATTTTTTAAATCTAAAGCACAGTTAAGGAAGGTTTAAAGATGTATTTTGTTTTTTGGTAGTATTATGTTGCGAATACTGTACAATGCATTTCAGAAGCAGTATTTTTTTGACTTTGGGTCACTAATAATTGACCAATTAAAGTATTTATAGTAAAATTATTCTAAATGTTTTGTGTGTTTCCGGTTTTCTCTCCATACTCGCAGCTCTGTACTGACATTAATGCCTACATGCTAGCAGACATGGCTCATATCAGTGGGCTGGTGGCAGCTAAAGCTATCCCCTCTCCCTTTGAGTATGCTGACCTGGTCACCTCTACCACACACAAATCCCTTCGAGGAGCCAGGTAAGAACAACACAAATCCCAGGTAACTCTATTCTAACCGCTGTGGAGTTCCAGGTGGAGCCAGGGAGCAGAGGCTCAGTGTCAGGTTCAAACAACCTAGAACATTGAAAACACACTCACAAAAAGGTGAAAACAACAGTTGTATTTTTACTCAACGAGGAGAACAGACAGAGATATGCAGTAGTTCCAGATCTCCACCCCGCTCTGAGAGCATATCTGTGCCGAATCCTCTTTTATTTTCTCGGTGCGTTCCCTGTTTACATTATTTTCTAAAGGATGGGAGATAGAAAACAGCAGTAATGCAACACGTATGGCATGATGTCATAACAGAGTAATAATAAGTTCTTATGTTGTTCTCTCTATTATGAAAATCGCACTTTTTCAGGTTTCTACATATACATAGTGGTCCTCCCTGCCCCGACAAACTCCTAGAATCTGGAAAACAAATGCTTCCTGCATCAGTACCGAGTTGGAGTTTTAGGAATTCATGGCCCGGACTGAATCAAAACGAGCGGATTTTGCTAGAGTGGTATTTGTGATCTCACAAATCCGCTCTGTGATTGGAAAGAGTGATTGACGATATTGATTGCTTGACATGCCCAAGGGCGTGGCAATCCCCCAAGGGGGCGTTAGTTCAGGCTACGGTAGCATTGTGCGGTAATGTCCGAGCTCAGAGCTACACACTGAAAGTTCCTCACAAGCTGTTGAACTTAGTCAACATTTGGCTAACAAGTTAGGTCCACTTCAGTCCTGTGTGTGTGTGTGTTTCATTAGTTTGCGTTAGCTCCCGTGTTATTCACGATCTGTCTTTGGCCATGACGATTTTCAGAAAAACCAGCTTTATCACAATACAGTGGTACCTCTACTTACAAAATTAATTCGTTCTGGAAGAAATTTCCTAAGTAGAGATGTGTTTTCCATGTCAATGCCCTAATCCGTTCCAAGTTCCCCAAAATTCAGACATAAATGTTTTATAAAGCATAAAAATGCATCAAAACATGTAACAAATACATGTTACAATTAGATTATTACACAATAAATAAGAGTTGTGCATAATGTAAAAAGCAACGAATAGAGTAAAGAATAAAAATGATGGGTCATTTACCTTTTAACTGCTGTCCTCATTGTTTTTGCCCTCTTTGGTGCATGTGCTCTTGCCTCACCATGCCGAACAACAGAGTGTATTCCAGTCCTCCTTTTGAACTTCTCCAACCACCCATGCGATGCCTTAAACTCCTTAAACTTCCTTTTGTGTTAATAACGTGGCAATTGTAGATGCATTACGGCCATATTCTTTGGCGAGATCAACCAAACGCATCCCTTTTTCATGCTTTTCTATTATCTCTTGCTTTGTTTGTACAGAAAAAAAACTCTTTTCTCCGTCACTTTCTTGGGGTCCATAACGAATACTCAAAAAGTTACTATATTTGCTTAAAACTATCAGAACACCTCATGGGTTGAGGGCCGAATGACGAGGACGCTGCATAGACACCTATCTAGCTACACACAGAGGTCCCTCTTAGCCAATGGGATGCCAGGATGCTAGGTAACAGCCAATGGCAGAGCAGCTGTAAGAATGTTGCGTTCAGGAACCTTTGGGAGCTGCAAGTAGCAGCCCATACTGTATTTTTACCTTTCGTAAGTCGAAATGTCTTTCGAAACTAGAGGCAATATTTTCCTGTTGAGGCGTTTCGTAAGTAGAAAGTTTCATATCTAGAGACATTCGTAAGTAGAGGTACCACTGTACATCACTTTGAAGCTGGATGTAATTATCTCACCGACCGGTCACATGTTTACACAATAAGCCACGAACCTTTGTTTGGCAAAGACTGAGGAAGCAGGTCCACACTTGGTGCCGAAAAATCAACCGTCATATCATGAAAAACAAGAAATGTAGCCGCAAGAGGGCACAAGGCAGTGTCTTATTGTGCCGGTCTCAAGTCCGGATGAATACAGAGGGTTGCTTCGTAGGAAGATAGAGAAGAAGAACGCCAAGAGTATAGGACTGAGAGTAAGGACGTTGAATGTTGGAACTATGGATAGTGGGTATGCTCCACAGGTAGGATGTGAAATAAAATAGAAGGAGAAATTCTGGTTGGACTTTGATGAAGTGATGCAGAGAATACCTAGAAGTGAGAGAGTTGTCATTGGTGCAGACTTCAATGAACATTTTTGTGCAGGAAACAGAGGTGATGGACAGGTTTAGCATCCAGGAGAGGAATGCAGAAGGACAGATGGTAGTTGACTTTGCAAAAAGGATGGAAATGGCTGTAGTAAATACTTTCTTACGGATGAGGCAGGAACATAGGGTGACCTATAAGAGTGGAGATAGGAGCACACAGGTAGACTACATCTTGTGTAGACGGTGTGATCTGAAGGAGATCAGTGACTGCAGAGTAGTGGTAGGCAAGAGTGTAGCCAAACAGCATAGGATGGTGATGTGTAGGTGACTCAGGTGGTGAAGAAAATTGAGAGGGCAAAGGCAGAGCAGAGGAAAAAATGATGGAAGCTGAAAAAGGAAGAGTGTTGCATGACTTTTAGAAAGGAGTTAAGACAGGTTCTGGGTGGTCAAGAGGTGCTTCCAGATGACTTGACAACTACAGCTAATGTTATCAGGGAGACAGGTAGGAGAGTACTTGGTGTGTCTTCTGGAAGGAAAGTAGATAAAGAGACTTGGTGGTGGAATGAGGAGGTACAAGAGTGTATACAGAGAAAGAGGTTAACTAAGAAGAAGTGGGACACTGAGGACTGAGGAGAGTAGACAGGAGTACAGGGAGATGCAGGGTAAGGTGAAGGTGGAGGTAGCAAAGGCCAAACAAGAAGCTTATGATGACTTGTATGCTAGGTTGGACAGTAAGGAGGGAGAGACTGATCTATACCGGTTGGCAAGACAGAGAGACCGAGATGGGTAGGACGTGCAGCAGGTTAGGGTGATTAAGGATAGGGATGGAAGACTATTGACAAGTGCCAATAGTGTGATGGGAAGATGGAAAGAGTACTTTGAAGAGTTGATGAACGTGGAAAATGAGAGAGAACAAAGACTAGAAGAGTTGACTGTTGCGGACCAGGGTGTAGCAGAGATTAGTCAGGATGAAGTGAGGAGGGCACTGAAGAGGATGAATAGTGGAAAGGCAGTCGGTCCTGATGATATACCTCTGGAGGTATGGAAGTGTCTAGGCGAGGAAATGAAGATGCTGATGGGAGTCACCAGGATGGATATCAGGAATGAGTACATCAGAGGGACAGCACATGTTATAGGTTTTGGAGATTAAGTCAGAGAGCCCAGACTGAGATAGTTTGGACATGTTCAGAGGAGAGATAGTGAATATATTGGTAGAAGGATGCTGAGTTTTGAACTGCCTGGCAGGAGGCCTAGAGGAGAACCAAAGAGGAGGTTTATGGATGTAGTTAAAAAGGACATGAAGGTAGTTGGCGTGACAGAAGAGGATGAAGACGACAGGGTTAGATGGGGGCAACTGATTCGCTGTGGCAACCCCTGAAGGGAAAAGCCGAGAGGAAAAGAAGATATGAAAAACGAGTGGAAAACCCGAGAAGAATTAGAGCGAAATAGCAGCAAAGTTACTGAAAGTTAAAAAGTTCCAGACTGTGCCGATTGATCAATCTGAAATGCAGGCGCGTTCGAGTGACGCAAGTAAACGCACTCGAAAGCGTGGGGGACGGCAGTGTTGTTTGGGGAGGGAGATATGGAAGGCTCAGAGGTGGGAGAGGTAGAGATAGGGAGTTGAGAGCTACGCCCCATTAAAACAGACCTTTTGAGAGCGGAAATTGATTTATCAATATTCAATCAAAGATATTTAGGATGGGTGATTGGGATGAACGGCCTCCCCGATCTGAACACGAGTGGTGTTCTGTTATTGGACTTCTGTGCCAGTCAGTTTGTCCATAACAAACACCTTGTTCAGTCACAGGGATGTCTATAAGTGCACATGGCAGCTGGACACCCTAGGCCGGAGGTCGATGATTGACTTCATTGTTGTATCATCAGACCTCGTGTTTGACACTCGGATGAAGAGAGGGGCAGAGCTGTCAACTGATCACCACCTGGTGGTGAGTTGGATCTGCTGGCCAAGCAGGAGGCCGGACAGACTTGGCAGGCCCAAAGGTGCTTTGATAGTCTGCTGGGAATGTCTGGCAGAACCCTCTGTCAGTGAGGTCTTCAACTCCCACCTCCGGGAGAGCTTCTTCCAGATCCCGCAGGAGGCTGGGGACATTGAGTCAGAGTGGACCATGTTCTCCTCCTCCATTGTCGAAGTGGCTGCTCAGAACTGTGGTCGCAGCGGTAACCCCCAAACCCGGTGTGGTGGACACCGAAAGTAAGGGATGCTGAAGGAGTCCTATCAAGTCTTGTTGAATTGTGGTACTCCGGAGGCACCTGACGGGTACAGGCAGGCCAGGCGAACTGTGGCTCGAGTAGTCACGGAGGCAAAAACTCGGGTCTGGGAGGAGTTCTGAAAGGCCATGGAGGAAGACTATCGGTCAGCCTCGAAGAAATTCTGGCAAACCATTCGGCGCCTCAGGAGGGGAAAGCGTTGCACAACACTGTTTACAGTAGAGGCGGAGAGCTGCTGACCTCGACTGAGGATATTGTCAGGCGGTGGAAAGAATACTTCGAGGGTCTCCTCAATCCCGCTGCCATGTCTTACACAGAGGAAGCAGAGGCTGAGGTCTTAGAGGTGGACTCGTCTATCACCCAAGCTGAAGTCACCAAGGTGGTTGCCAAACTCCTCAGTGGATGAGATTCGCCCTGAGTACCTCAAGTCTCTGGATGTGCAGGGACTGTCATGGTTGAAACGTGTCTGTAACATCGCATGGCAGTCAGGGACAGTACCTCTGGATTGGCAGACCGGGGCGGTGGTCCCTCTTTTCAAAAAGGGGGACCGGAGGATGTGTTCCAATTATAGGGGGAATCACACTCCTCAACATCCCGGGGAAAGTCTATTCCAGGGTACTGGAGAGAAGGATTAGACCGATAGTCGAACCGAGGATTCAGGAGAAACAATGTGGTTTTAGTCCCGGTCGTGGAACACTGGACCAGCTCTACACTCTCCATCGAGTGCTCGAGGGTTCATGGGAGTTTTCCCAACCAGTCCACATGTGTTTTGTAGATCTGGAGAAGGCATTCAATCGTGTCCCTCATGGTATCTTGTGGGGAGTGCTTCGGGAGGATGGAGTCCGGGACCCTTTGCTGAGGGCTATCAGGTTCCTGTATGACCGAAGCCAGAGCTTGGTTCGCAATGCCGGCAGTAAGTCAGACCTGTTCCAGGTGCATGTTGGACTCCGGCAGGGCTGCCCTCTATCACCGGTTCTGTTCATAATCTTTATGGACAGAATTTCTAGGCGCAGCCAGGGTCCGGATGGAGTCCGGTTTGGGGACCAAAGGATTTCATCTCTGCTTTTTGCGAACAATGTTGTCCTGTTGGCCTCATCAAACCTGGACCTTCAGCATGCACTAGGATGGTTTACAGCAGAGTGTGACGCAAGTGGGATGAGAATCAGCACCTCTAAATCCGAGGCCATGGTTCTCAACCAGAAGAGGGTGGTGTGCCCTCTTCAGGTCGGTGGAGGGTCTTTGCCCCAAGTGGAGGAGTTTAAGTATCTTGGGGTCTTGTTCACGAGTGAGGGAAGGATGGAACGTGAGATTGACAGACGGATCGGTGCAGCTTCTGCAGTGATGCAGTCGCTGTATAGATCCGTTGTGGTGAAGAAGGAGCTGATTCGTAAGACGAAGCTCTCGATTTACCGGTCAGTCTACGTTCCTACTCTCACCTATGGTCATGTGCCTTGGGTCATGACCGAAAGGACAAGATCCCGGATACAAGCGGCTGAAATGAGTTTCCTCTGTAGAGGGGCTGGTTGCATCCTTAAAGATAGGGTGAGGAGCTCAGTCACCAGGGAGGAGCTCGGAGTAGAGTCGCTGCTCCTCCGCCTCGAGCGGAGCCAGCTGAGGTGGCTTGGGCGTCTGTTCAGGATGCCTCCTGGATGCCTCCCTGGGGAGGTGTTCCGGGCATGTCCTACCGGGAGGAGACCTCGAGGAAGACCTAGGATACGCTGGAAGGACTATGTCTCTCGGCTGGCCTGGGAACGCCTCAGGCTCCCCCCGGAAGAGCTGGAGGAGGTGTCTGGGGAGAGGAAAGTATGGGCATCCCCGCTGAGACTGTTTGCCCCCGCGACCCTGGGTTGATAATGGATGGATGGATATTGAGGACCATGGATCACTTTGGGGCAAGACATTTTCAATACAGTGTAGTTGGACATCTGGAAGCTGAATGACATGAATTAAAAAAAACATAATATGGGACCTTTAAAAACAAGAAGCATAGACATTCCTACATCCTTCAGCAGTTCACAGGTCAAATCTTGGTCAAGTGACCTACTGCTGTCACTCCGGTACTCCCATCGTTAATGTCATCTCCCTAAAACATAACTCAATGCATAGCAAGACACAGACACATACACATTTATATGGTCATGATATGCAGTACAAAGAATAAAACAATGTGAAAGAGTAAATTTGGGATAACTTATGTACATTATTCTAACACTCAGCAGGAGAGTTATCTGCTAGAAACTCATTGGAATTATCAATTCTATTTTATCAATGAAAGTTGTAGTATTTTGTAATGCAATGGTTTATTCTTTACCAGGTAGCATTTGAGCAGGTTGGGACAAATAAAATTGCCATGGATGAAACCCTTTTGTCACTATAAATGTTTTACTGAGATGATGTGCTTCTGTTTGGCTTGTCTTCTCCACTGCTGAATGTATTGCACTTCATTCTCTGTTTGCTGATTGTTTCACAGGGTGTGATACTGCTCCTTGTATATGATTCCCTGACCCTTCTCGGAATCTGTGATTCTTTGGAAAAGTTGCCAATCTGTGGCAGTGGTGATCAGAAATGCTGCCTCCTTTCCACACCATCATACATACAGCATCTTCCCTGCTGAAGTCACAACAGACTGAAGTCTGTTGTGACTTCAGTCACAACAGAGAATTGGAGTTTTGTTATGTACCAGGTTCAAGGCTTACTCAACTTGGTCCACTCATGATCCTTGCCATGCATCAGTCTGTTTGTCCAAAAGGTTTGGTGCTTTTGATTCCATGAAGTACAGATATTGGTGGCTCCAGGTGGTCACTCTGTGTTGTCAACATTTGGCGGTAACCCGGTGGGGCTGGTAGGAGGGGAATCGCAGCCTGATCACTCTCATCTCTCAGCAGAACATCCAATGCTCAGTCCACATGGAGCTCATCAACATCAGAACTCTCATAAATAAGACTTTTATCCTGACTGACTTTGAATATGCTTGATCTGGATATCCTCATCGTGAACACCGTCTTCTTGGAGCCCTTCCCCTCTGGCTATTCCTTCTTAAGCCACCTGTGTGACTCAGGTCAACACTGTTGTGTTCAGGGACAGCTACAGAAGCCATCTGTTTACCTCGCATAATTATTCCAGCGTTGAACTACAGCTATTTTTGATTGACTCCTCTTGTCCTTTGTAATGTGCTGTAGTTTATCCCCACACAATTTAACAAGTACTTTATTGAAGTTTCCTGATTTTTTGGGTGACTTTTTACTTTAGTTTGACAAACCCTCGGTCTGTAGGAACTGTAATATTCATATTTTTTTGTCTATCCATTCAACTTGATGTTGATGTAGAAAGCCTGATTCAGTCAGTTAATGGGCTAACACATCAGCATGGACCCACTCTGGAACATATCTCATGGGCTCTCTGTCTCCCTCAGAGACACATAGACCTCTATTTCTAATACTTCCCTGTTGTTTTTCAGCTCACTGCTCCCCCACCTGCCTGCCGGCCCATTAGTTCACCTTGTAGACATCACATCTTCACGGTCTTGATGGAGAGTTTGCTGCTACTTTCAGGGACTCTGTTTTATGTATGGTATGGTTTCTCGGTAAACCATAATAGTATGGTTTCTCCCTTTGTCTGGACAGGATTTTTTCCTTCTCTAGCTTCTGTTTGGTCAGGCCTGCTTGTTTCAAGGAACACATTTAGTTCACTGTCTTTCTCAGCTGCCTTCAAACCAGGTGTGGTTAAGTTACTCCTGAAAATTCACCTTTACCCTTCTGTACTGTCAAACTGTAGACCTGTCTCTCATTTCACATTCTTGTCTAAGGTTTTAAAATAAGATGTTTTTTTATACAATTTCAGTCCTTTTTAGAGTTTTTTCAATCTGTGTACCTCACCCAGTGTCACTCGCACGTCAGTATTTTAGGTGACTTCTGGCCAACAGGACATTTTCTGTGTCTTGTGGGGTCCTGCAGGGATCTGTTCTTGGCCCTATCCTCTTCTTACTCTATGAACAATCTCTTGGGCAGTTAACAAACCAGTCTTTTCATATACAAATTTATCTTCCTGTGAAAGCAAAATGCAAATTGACTTTTCGTTGCCATTGCTGTCCCCCAGCTATAGAATAAACAAGGCAGTCATATGCACTCTTTCTGACCCAAAAGTGTTCAAGTTAGGGCCCAAAACCCATTTATCTATTGTGGCTTATAATTCTTTGCAGCATTGTGTAATTGTCCTGATTTCATGTCTTTTTATTCTTGTTATGTCCTACTTATTTATTTGAATGGCTTTTAAGATGACAGTGCTGTGGCATGTTCCTTCATTATCTCATTTTATTTGATTTTTTTATTTTTCTGCCTTTTTGATATTAATGTAAAGTACATTGGGTACCTTTTAGTTGTTGGACAGAGCTATACAAATAAAGTAGATTGATGAATCTTAATGACGGTTCCTTCCAGGGCTGGCCTCATCTTCTTCCGTAAGGGTGTTCGCTCAAAGGACAAGAAGGGGAAGGAAATCATGTACGATCTCGAGGACAGGGTCAACTTCTCTGTCTTCCCGTCCCTGCAGGGGGGGCCTCATAACCACGCCATTGCTGGTGTAGCTGTGGCACTCAGACAGGTCAGCATAACAAACAAACTTTGATTAAAGGTAACTATTGATGTAAGGCTTTTTCTAATTGCCATGGTCTGATATTTCCTAATAAGTTGAAGAGCCTTAAACAACATTTTACAGTGAAACAAAATCCTATCATTGAGATGCTGCGGCCCCACCAGACTCAGAAACTGATTGCATAAGCTGCTGTTGTCATCTGTAGCTTCTCCTAGCATTGGGATCATGCACTGTCATTAACCCAATGCTAGCCTACTTGACAGCTATTGAAATTTAACCCACTATAGAGAATGGGAAGACGTATGTGTTGTAAGTCAGGGCAGTGTTTCTCACATGTATGATAGTTCTCCAAAACCTAAAATTGTCAACTTTACTAAAGAATGTCCTTTTTTTGTTTTATTTCATGTGTTAAAATTTGAATATGGTCATATAGCAGAAAAGTTTCCTTTATCTCATGAATCATTTCTTGGCTTCAAACTGAAAACATTGTATGTGTGTCCAGGCACAAACACCCATGTTCAAGGAATACATCAACCAAGTCATGAAGAACGCCAAGGCTATGGCCACAGCTCTGCTCAGCAAAGGCTACACCCTCGTTTCAGGTAATCTAACTTGTATTTAACCAGTCATAATTTGTGGTGAGATACAAAAAGAAATGATACAGTCAAGCAAGAGGAACATACTATCATAAAATGCAAATTTAGCAACAAGATCAAAAACAGAAAAGCATTTAAATTCATGATGTATAAATTGGCAAATGTCACTGAAGCAATCCTGTCAGTCAAGAAAATAAGAGCAGATGAGAGCGATTACTCGCTGGTTGTGAGCAAATGCCTGAATCTTGTACTGCATTTCATTTGCTAACCTCAGCTCTTTATTGATTTATAGCCTTCAACTCACACCCTAACAACACAGACATGTCCTGTGCTTACGCTGCATTATGTTCAAAGTGTTTTCAATCCCTTTCTATATGCGTTGCAAGATATTCTGTATACAGTAAAAGTATGATGATACTTACATAACCTGTTTACTTTTGAGGGGAGGGTGAATTACCCCCCTAATGTAAAAGTAGGGGAAATACTGCCCTGACTTACAAAACATTGTACAAAAAATGCATCAATACATGCAGTAGCCTCCATTGCAAGAAAATTTTAGTATGTAATCAGTTCATCCACCTAAAATGACAGCCTAACATCTTAGTCCTCTTGGAAATCTTGTTCTGGTGAAGAATATAGAAGTCAGCTATTTAACTATTTTTAGTAAATGTTGATTCATCAGTGATCATTTCGGGAGATATGACGGGTAGAAAAAAGGCATGTGAATTTCTACAAGTGAGGGGATTTGATATGCAACTTGATACTCGTCCAACAATACAAATTATTAACGATTTTTGTTCTGGTTCTCAATGGAGCTTCAGTTTTGAATCGTGAACTCATAATTCAAGTAATATTATCCATGCTACAGATGAAGGCAATCTTATCAGTAGCTTTGACGATAACGTCTTTGAAGACTCAGCTTTCTACTCCAGATTGTTAACAAGAACGCTGTGTATTTCAGGGGGAACTGATACCCACTTGGTTCTGGTTGACCTGCGACCTAAAGGTATTGATGGGGCTCGCGCTGAAAGGGTGCTGGAGCTCGCATCAATCACTGCCAATAAGAACACCTGCCCTGGGGACAAAAGCGCCCTGACGCCTGGTGGCCTCAGGCTTGGTAAGGAACAACTATATTCTTCTGCATTCATCTGAACTTGAACAAGCTCTATCGATTATAATAAGAAATCTCCTTTGAAACTGTGCTGATTCAAAATTTTTCAAAACATTTAAATCTCCAATCACCTTCATATTATTTTTATTATTGTCCAGATAACCTGTCTTGAGGTGTTGGTATTCAGTATTTGGTGTTGAATGTTGTTTTTGTTTTAACAGATTTACTTTGCCCTAAACATTCCCCACTGGAATCTGTGTCACTTATTTTCTTAAATGCAATTTTCAATGTAGAAATTGGTAAATGCCGTAAGTATTAAGCTGATTGTGATTAATCACGTTTGTTTTTGATTTGAAGCTCCACATCCTCACTGCTATATTTTTTAGCATAAATGTTATATTGTGCTTTTTGCCTTCTTAGTCTTTTATTGTATTGAGATATTTGGTGCATTTCAGTAACCCAATTCAATTAAATACAAAAAAATTTTGTCTGTTTTGCAGGAGCTCCAGCTCTGACCTCCAGGCAGTTCAAAGAAGCAGACTTTGTGAAAGTTGTGGAGTTCATGGACGACGGCTTCAAGATTGCCCTGGATGTCAAGAAAAAGACGGGTTAGTCTGAGACCAACTATATACCGTAGCTTGATGTTCGGCAAGAGCCTATGTCTCATTTATTTGCCTTTTTAAATGAAACTACGGCCTTTTTTTTGTACAACATGCTGTGTTAAAACAAAAATCAAAGTGGTGAAGAAAGAGGAGGCTAATAATGGAAAGCTGAGTCATTTAGTTCTCTCTCCTCTGGTCTTCTCCAGGGAAGCTCCAGGACTTCAAGAACTTTCTTCTCCATGACCCAGAGACTGTGGCTCGCATCGCCGAACTACGCCACCGTGTTGAAACTTTTGCCAGACCGTTCCCGATGCCAGGATTCCTTGACCATTAGACCAACCAGTACATAACCAATGTAGTCATGGGGCCATAACAGAGGTTTGGAAGGAGACGGGTAATCTAATGTGTTCTGTGCCTATGAATCAGGATGGCCTTGGGATGTTTCCCATATTTTTCCAAAATACATTTTATACTTCTTCACAGTCGTCGATCAAAATTGACAGGTTGCTACTGTAGCAATTTGTTCTTAATGACTTACATGGTTAGATGTTGAAATTAAAAAAATTAAGTAAATATATTCTTCTAAAACTTGTCCTCCATGTTGGGGTGAAGAAACAATAAAAGACACAACTGACAATTTCTGTAGTACCAAAGAACTTATTTTCTATTGTCTGTAAAGGCCTTTCAGTTGTCTTACGGACAACAGCTGGTGTTAGCCTCTAAGCTCATTCATGTATACTTCATCATTATAGTGTATGACCTGATGCTGTAAAGAGTCTTAACTAATATCAATGTAGATTATCATAACCCTTGATTAAAAAAAGTTGTTTGCATGATAATTTTATGCCACATGATTTCCAAGGCTGAGTGTTTTAAATATTTGTTGAGTACATTTAGTCTAAAATAGGAAATAATGTAAGAAAATAGTGTTTGAAAGATAGTGAAATTGTCAAGTTACAGTATATAAGAGGACTACATTTTCACATTAATAATTATACTTCATTCCTCCAAAGAAATGCTGCAGAGGGTGTCCACATTCCATTGTAAACAAAGCTCCAATATCTCAAAATTTGAAATTAGAATTTTAGTGGAATTTGCATCACGAAAGGAAATGTTCCTCATGTGAAAATCTATTTTTCAGAATTAATTTCTTATTGTGCTCTTCTAATTATGTCACCTCCTTTTTTTCTGTCATCTAATTGACGGCAGTTTTTATTTTCTTTAGATTTTGTGGTGACTTATGGAACTTAATTGCAAAAAGTATGGAATAACCCATTTCACACTTTCATTGTGTTTACAAAGAGAATATAGTATTTGAAACAGTGTTTAAATAGTGTGAACTACATAGCTGAGATGCCACACGTGTGTGGTTCAATGTTTGGAACTGTTGTCATGTCACTGTATCAGTGAGAGCGAGATTTCTGTCTGAAGAACAGCCTAACAGCACAACGGAGGAAAGGGTCTTGATAACGTGGCTTTTCACACAGTTCACAGCTTTGATGGCTTCTGAATTTACTTCGCCAAAGTATAACATTAAATATTTTACTATTGTGTCAACTGTTTATCTGTGACATATTGTCAATATTTACATCAATACAAGCTTAAATAACAACAGCATTTTTATTAATAAAACATTTGAGTCATAATAAAATGCAATATGGAAGCCATGTGTGTTTTGCTCTTGTATATGTGAATTATTAGTCATTTTCTGACTCTAAAAGAAAAAACATTTGTTGAGAAAATGTGTCGGAATGCTGTCATGTTGATGGTGATCTGACTGATAAATGTCTGAGTGTGTAGAACATTGTCACCTAGCATTCATCGGAATAATCTCTGCATCAAAAAATCATGGCATTAGTAGAAGGTTGTGAAAATGATATAAATACCACAATAGGAGATTCTAGATTATTTTTGTTGTGACTTTTATTCTGGAGTTTTTCTCTGCCCACAACAATGTAATCAATCACATCAGTGTATAACCTGGGATGTTTGTGGCTCCCAGTAATGTGCACATGTCTATACAACATGGGGCCGTGTATCATCCTACTGCAACATCAGGTGATGATGTTGGACAAATAGAATAGGATGGGCCTTGAGATCTTGTCACAGTGCAAACTGACATCAATAAATTGCACCTTTGTAAATTACAGATGTCCGTACCATAGCCCCTCCCACCACCAGTGACCACTCTGGTAATTTAATTCTGTTCCTAAAGAAAAAAATGTCAAAAGAAATTTACTATGTATTTGTAGTTTAATGATGTTAAAAAGTAACATTAATTTTAAAACTTTTCTTATGAGTCGTGTTGACTTTAGTCAATGTAGAGATCTACCATGACCTGGAAGACTGACAATCTCCACAGACACGAGAAAGAATCTTGAGGGTTTTTTTTATATATATAGTAGATTGCTGTTTCAATTTGTAACAGCAATAATCAAAGATTTTTTTAATTTTAAAAATAACCTTTGCATTTTAGTTTTAGATGGGAGATGGTGGTGGTGATGTACTGTTTGTATTCACAGCCGTTTAGTTATCATTTCACCTGCATTACATGTCCTGGACTGGAGCGGGGAGTTGGAGTAAGGCACACTGAAGACTTGCTATCATGTAATCAATGATGAAAAAATGGTGATTTTTTTTCCTAAACATAAAATCACCACATAGATCAATTACTAAATACCTCAGTACATTATTTTATACTGTTGCAACACTGAGATGTAATAATACACTTTAATTTTGAACAGTGGTGGCATTGGAGGAATTTTCAGGCAGGTTTTAATGTGGTTGTTTTCTACAGTGGAGTCTGAGACATATTCTTCATTCTGTAGAGGCAACACTGATGAGAGATGTGTTTAAGCGCTGGAGCACAAATTGAAATCACTCTGGAAAATGAATAGTTCCATGAGCAGAAAAAGTCCAATGAAAAAGTGTTTCTCAGTTGTAATTGTCATAATTGTACACCATATTACCCATCTGGTACATTTCCCCATAATGTTGGCCATACATCAAAATCATTATAACTCCCCTCTAATCTGTGAAAAGAAAAAATGATAGAATTCAGTTCCCTCTGTAGCTGACCAGATATTAAATCATGTCTGTCCAATGAGGAGGGGGATAAATGACAGTGTCAGCAACTAATTATAAGTATATATGTGTGTGTGTTATGCATATACCGCTGTCACTTCAGTTTCACAAATAAACCTGTCAGGAGCTGAATGATAGCACAGCATCTGTATAGATAGGGGGACTGGGTGTAATGATGTTCAAAATCATATATTGACATCTAAACAATAATGTGCTGTAATTATGTTGTAATGATACATGAGTGTGTCTCATAATGCAAACACATCCCCTCAGTGTCTGAGTGCTGCCTGGCTGCACAGCAATCCTAATCCCAGTCCTAATCCGTCTATACTACTTCTGCTGCTGCCCCTACATCTGATATCAATGATCCAGTTTTTTTTGCCTCAGACTAAGAGTGATGAAGCTAGAGGATCAACCAATAGAAGAACCAGTAGAGGTAGTCCACCCAAACAGATAAACCAATAGAACCAGAAGAGGTAGTCCACCCGAATAGAAAAGCCAATAGGTGAACCAGAAGAGGTAGTCCACCCAAACAGATAGACCAACAGGAGAACCCGTAGAGATAGTCCACCCAAACAGATAGACCAATAGGTGAATAAGTAGATTAGCTTCACTAGGTTCTGTGTGGTCCGTTAGTTTTGAGAGGATTTATAATACACTGATGCTGATTATTTTGCTTGACCTTTATTGAGTTGGACTTTTATTTTAAGTTTAGATAAAACACCCATGATGTATTCAGACAGGCGATTTAAACTGAGCCTTCTGTATGTCCTTTTTTTTTTTACATTGACCGCTGTGGCCACAAATGACAGCAATGAGCGAATAGCGCTAAAATGTTTAACTTTTTAAATTTAATTTTATATACTGATTTTAATCCCTGTAGGGAAATTAGTGGCACACTCTAGTTAGTAGTCATGCATATATATGTGGGTGTGTGTGTGTACAGGCCCTGAACACACAAACGCACAAGGGGCCTGTACGTATGCAGGGGAGGTAGAGTGGTAAGCGGCTCCTTTGTGGTGCGCTCAAATGAGCAACTTGTAAGGGGGGCGCTTGCTTGAGGGCGCCCCGCTCAAGGGCGCTTCGGCAGTACACCGGAGGTGAGCTGACACTGTCAGACGCAAACGCACTTTCCTCCTCTCCTTCTTCGACCAACAGTAATCCAATTTCCACCGGCGCCCTGTAGGTCAACAGTGCCGATGGCGGTCGTTGTTGACCCGGGCCTCGACCAATCCGGTATGAAAGTCATAGGTTTGATTCGCATCTTTGATTTGGCAAAAGTTTTATGCCGGATGCCCTTCCTGACGCAACCCTCTGTATTTATCCGGGCTTGGGGCCGGCACAATAAGACACTGGCTTGTGCCCTCTTGCGGCTACATTATTGCAATATATATATATATATATATATATATATATATATATATAATATAGATAGATACAGGCAAACCTCGGTTTCCGACCACAATTTGTTCCGGAAGGCTGTTCGAATAGCGATTTGTTCAAATTCTAAATACAATTTTCCCATTACAAATAATGTAGATGGTCTTAATCCATTCCAAGACGCTAGAAAACTACCTCGTTTCAACATGTTATAATGTCATTTATATATCAAATTGCATAGTAATGAAACACATCAAAGAAATGTAAAAGAAAGAAGCAAATATGGGAAAGAAAAGAAAAAATACCAAGGTTAGCCCAAGATGCAAGTCGTCTTTTGGACAGTTTACTGTACTGTAACTCATACCATCGGCAATGGAACGTAAATTAAGTGAAAAATTATTGAATGCAGTAAACTAAAATAAGAAGCACATTACTGTCACGTTTTCTCTCGACTTTTCGCACCCTTGGCGGCGAGAAAAAGGCGTTTGTTTCGTGTTCAACTTCCAAATTTTGACTTCTAAGACAAAAAAGTTCCGAATTTTTTGGTCAAATTCAGATTTGTTTGATGTCTACAGCATTCCAAAACCAAGGTTTGCTTGTTAGTATTACACACACACCGGCACTTTTTCCTCATGTCAAATAAACATGTACAGTGAGGGGAGGGTGGTTGGGGTTGGGACAATGATTGTACTTCTGTAACATTGAGGTTTAGCTAGTGATTATGCTTGGTGACATCCTTGGTTTTTATTTAGAAACAGCAATTTCTTTCAGGGCCTAAAGAAAAGAAAAAGCACGTATGTTCAGAGTACCACATGGCTGTGATGCAGTGTGCAGTGTGGCTGTCCTGTGACTGATGGTTTTGAGCCTCAGTCCTCTCTGTCCACATAGTTTATGGATTTATTCAGTAAAAGCACCATTTTTCATGATTTCAATACCTTTTGAGTGGGGAGAACATAGCTAGGATTCAAAGATTTAACAAATCTTTTAAATCCTATGTCCTCCACAATGCTGAATGGCTGGGTGTCCTCAATCACCATGCTGACCAGGTCTTCATCAATCTGATATTTTCCCCCCCACCAATGATAATAAAAAACAATGCACAAATATTAATATCACACACTAACTTATTGCAGATGTCTGATATTATTTTTATATCTCTATTTAGTCACAGTACCGCATGCTATATTGTCATGGCATTTTTGATGGCTCACCTGGTCTTGGTGCACATTCGGTGTTCTCGTTGTTGTCATGCATGGCTCTGTAGTGCCTAAGCATGGATGAAGTGTTGCTGTTATACCCCAGCTCCCTGGCACACAGCTTACACTTCACCTTGTACAAAAACAAAGACAGCTGAATTGGAATTGCATTGTGCAACCAATATTAACCAATATTAATTATGAAACCAATATTAATAATGAAAGACAACTTCTGTAGAAATATTGACGTACAGTACCTTGTTGGGAGCAATGAGCTCAAAATGTGCCCACATAGGGGACAAGTTCATCTTCTTGGCAGGCTCCATTTCCTGAATCTCCTAAACCGACTCTCTCCACACTATCTATACCTCGCTCCAGAATATATCTAACGCTATCTAAATTCCTAACTGTTTCCACACTAACTAACCACAACTCTCCACCAAACAACCACATTCTGAATGGAGTGTGATGCTTCAAATCGGTGTTGGAGTGCGTGTCGCGAGTCGAATCAGTCACGTGGTATTGGCCGCGTAGCGGTGCGTTGCCGTGATCGACGCGTCGATGCGGAACGACACGTCATCATTTACAGCTCCTCCCATCGATGAAGCAAGCCTCGATACGCGCTTCGCGGGAACGCCCCTCTCCTGATTGGCACACGCTTCGGAGCTTCGATCCCCAGCGTCGCATCACTAGTGAAGGTATTTGTAGCGCCCGGTGCTGTGTGTAAATGTTGGCTGCTAGTGAGGGCATGGGATAAACGGGTCATTTTTCCCTATACCTGCAGACATGTTTAAGGCTGCTAAAAAAGACTTACTGAAAAAATAATAATTTTATAGTGGATATGGGATGTAAATGTCTAAACCTGTTGGGAAATTGTGTGTTGATTAGTTATTAATTTATAAGTTGGTAAAATATTTAGCTTGTTCCATGGGTTAAAAGAAAAAACAAAAATGTATTTTATCTATTTTGATGAATTGATATTGAAATTATTTACTTACATCTGTTTTAACATAAAGGGAAAAAATTAAAGCTATTTTCATGCACTTGGTTAATGGTTAATGTGAAAGGGGTTTGATAATTGATCGATATTTGTATTATAATTATTGATTATGAGTCTGATAATTGATTTATTAGAACCTGTTTTACAAAATGATAATCATGTGGTGTTTAAGGTTTTTCACCTGGTGTTGAAGACTGTTGAAAAAAAAAGTTGTAAAGAAAAATAAAAGGATAAAAAAGGAACAACAACCTGGTCTTTGAGTGGATTCCAGCTTTTGATGTTCGGCGTTGGTACACCCCTTCAAGTGTGGGGTTAGCAAGCAAGCAAAACACTTGACAGTAGCTGAAATGCATGTTTGGGTCCTTCAATCTCTGTGCACTGGTACTGTTGACAATGACTTGTCGCTGTCATGGCTGTTTGGACATTACTTTGAGGAAAATTGTAGACTTTGATTTCTGTTCATAGTAATGTTAGAATTTTTTTTGTCCTGATGAAAAATTTATTTAATTTTATTATTGGTCTGTGTGTAATTGACTGCCTTTTTTTATTTTGTTTCGTATCTCATGTCCACTGAAATTCCAATCCCTTTTGTTGTTGTTGTTTGCTTTGTTTAGATTTTTTTGTTTTGCACAGCAGATTGAACTACTATTTAGTCAAGCTTTAGTCAACCAAACTGCATTCCTGTCTGGGGTAGCCATGCTATATTCTAACTCCTCCCAATGACAAGTAATTTTTCGGTTAATCCTCTTTTTTAAGTGGCTTCATCATAGATAAAAAAAATCCAGCTATACTCTAACCTTTTCTTTTTTTCACTTTCAAATATGTTGTCGCTCCCGCAGTAAACCTGCAGCAAGTAGCTTGTAATTGACCGTTTTTTCACTCCTCTCTTGAAGTGATGACAGATTCTAGGAACAAGAATGCCAACGCAGCACAATTCTCAGTCTTGTTTTTCACACAGTGCAAGCTATTTTCATGCTATTTATTACAAATATGCCACAGACATGTTTAAGAATTCCTACTGGCAACATGTTGAAACCCAAATTCACATATTCTACTGGGTTGTGTTTCCTCTAAGCAGCTGTCTCCACAGTTGATGCGTGTGTTCCAAGGTCTGTGCTGGTCAATGTAGCATAGTACATACTAACACACACACACCTATATATATATATATATATATATATATATATATAATATATATATATGTATGTGTATATATATGTATGTATATATGTAATATATATATAATGTATGTGTATATATATGTAATATATATATATATACTATTATATATATATTATATATATATACACATACACATATATATCACATATATACATCTATATTATGTCTGTGTCTCTATCTCCTCCTCTCTGTCTGTCTGTCTCTGTCTGTGTCTCTGTCTGTGTCTGTCTGTCTCTCTCTCATGTCTGTCTGTGTCTCTGTCTGTGTCTGTCTCTCCTCTCTCTCCTCTCTCTCTCTCTGTGTGTGTCTCTCCTGTCTGTGTGTGTCTCTCTCTGTCTCTGTGTGTATATATGTATATGTGTGTATATGTGTGTGTACAGTATGTGTGTGTGTGTATATGTATATACAGTGTGTGTATATATATATATATATATATATATATATATATATAAAAACACAATATATATGGTCGGAAACCGCTGGATGAACTGTAATCTGAATGCGGCAATTCTACTGAACAAGTGGATGGGTTCCTTTTCCCTTATTGTTTAGGGAAAAACAGCACAGCACAACATGTGGCATCTAATGTAAACCATCCCAGTGTGCTTTGCCTTGATAATGAGCTTTCGCCAAAACACCTGCGGGGTTGGGGGAAGTCCACGCAGGCAAAGCGGTGCCAGAGCAGTAAGGCTACAAGAGTTCTGGCTACAAGACATATGAGGGAGACGCTATTTCCACTTTTCCTCAATTTTCTCAGTGACCCCCTCCCAGTTCCCCATTGCTAAGGAAAAACTTCAGTGCTTCAAGATAGGCTCTGAGGAAGAACTGAGAGACCATCATGCCACCCACTGACAGCAATGGCTTCACTGTTGTTCCGGGTCACCCTTAAATGTTAGATAAACATAAAAATAAAATAATTCAATCAATCCTTTAATTATCCCCGTAGGGAAGTTATGTTTGTAATTAAACATAACTGTAATTGCTAAAATATTTACATCTTATTTTTGATAAAAACAGATCGGTCGAGGCCCGGGTTAACAACGACCGCCATCGGCACTGTTGACTTACAGGGCGCCGATGGAAATTGGATTACTGTTGGTCGAAGAAGGAGAGGAGGAAAGTGCGTTCACACGAAGAAAGAGAAGAGGAGCGCCAAGAGTATAGGACTAAGAGTAGGGACGTTGAATGTTGGAACTATGAGAGGAAAAGGTCGAGAGTTGGTCGACATGAGGCAGAGGAGGAAGGTAGACATACTGTGTGTCCAGGAGACCAGGTGGAAAGGTAGCAAGGCCAGAAGTTTAGGAGCAGGGTTCAAGTTGTTCTATCATGGTGTAGTTGGGAAGAGAAATGGAGTAGGAGTTATCTTGAAGGAGGAGTTTGTTAGGAATGTCCTGTAGGTAAAAAGAATGTCGGATAGAGTGATGAGTCTGAAGCTAGAAATAGAAGGTGTGATGTTCAATGTTGTTAGTGGGTATGCTCCACAGGTAGGATGTGAGCTGGAGGAGAAGGAGAAATTCTGGTTGGACTTTGATGAAGTGATGCAGAGCATACCTAGAAGTGAGAGAGTTGTCATTGGTGCAGACTTCAATGGACATGTTGGTGCAGGTAACAGAGGTGATGAGGAAGTGATGGGCAGGTTTGGTATCCAGGAGAGGAACGCAGAAGGACAGATGGTAGTTGACTTTGCAAAAAGGATAGAAATGGCTATAGTGAATACTTTCTTCCAGAAGAGGCAAGGAACATAGGGTGACCTATAAGAGTGGTGGTAGGAGCACACAGGTAGACTACATCTTGTGTAGACGGTGTAATCTGAAGGAGATCAGTGACTGCAAAGTAGTGGTAGGCGAGAGTGTAGCCAAACAGCATAGGATGGTGGTGTGGAGGATGACTCTAGTGGTGAGGAAGATGAAGAGGGCAAAGTCAGAGCAGAGGACGTTAAAGTCCAGTGGATTGATGTAGAAAGTGCACTCCGCCAGATGCCTCAATGCACCTTGAAAGGAGTACACAACTTGCCATTGAATTTCAGCATACTCTTAACGTCTTTGTACAATACCCAGATCCGGGCAATGAAACCGTGCTGAACCCAAACTTCTCCATGGTTTTCCACATGAAACTTTGCTTGACATAGTCGAAAGCCTTTTTGTGATCTAACAAAATGAGACCAATCTTATACCCAATATACCCAATGAGCTAGACAACTCCAGCACATCCCGAATTAGATAGACAGTGTCTACCATGATCTGCTGGGCACAGAGTAGACCTGATCCAGGTCCCATAGCTTCCCTCGACCTGGTAGCTCAAGCCTTTGACATTATTCAGTCCATGCAGAGGGATACAAGACACCAATGTTTTATGTTTTGCAAGTCGCCTTTTTTGATAGTAGGTGTTTTGTGAAAAACTTTAATAAAGGTCCGCGGAGGTGGGTACACAGAAAACTCAATCAATAAATCAACAAAACTCTTATAAATGCTAAAATAAATGTATGGTTTATTCCCCGCAAAAACAGAGCAATACAAACAAACAAACAATTCTATGATGCTAGAATAAACTGGTAGTTTAATTCCCCACAGAGCACAAAAACAATTCTATGATGCTAGAATGAACTTGTAGTTTAATTTTAATTCAGAAATAAACAAACAAATATTTGGTTGAGCTAAGGCAACATATGGTGCCATTCCAAATATGCTCAGTCTCTTACCTTGACACAATGGGAAGGAGAGCCTACCAACCCAGGTAGAGTAGCATCAACCAAGCTGGGCGTCCGTAAGTCACCCGCAGCTGACTCTTACTGGGGGCAGGAAACCTTCCACCTTTTATACCTTTTGAAGGAACAAGGCCTGCATGTGACCAAGAATGGCCAATTCCAGCTCACCGGCAAGCCCCCCCCTTTGGTGGTATCCCCCCCCAGCCTAGAAAAAACATCACTACCACTGGGAATGCAGTGTAGGAACCTTTCACGCACCCTGGAAAACATCTTTATCAGGAGACCTTACACCTTGGAAGGCACCAAACCCATCACACCAAAACTAAGAAATCTTTGTTTACACATTGGAATGCACCAAAAACAACAAGTTGACTGAAAAGAGGTTTCCATCACCACCCCATTTGTTCTCCTCAGAGAGGGGTAACCCTGCTGTGAAGTCTCTGTGTCCAAACGCAGTCCAGCAGGTGACCGGGGGAGGTTCTGAAGCATGCCCTCAGTAATGATATGATGTGCTAAATCACACACACACACACACACACACACACACACACACACACACACACACACACACACACACACACAATGCAAAAATGCAAATTTCCATTACAGTAGGGCAATAACACAGCACAGAGACAAAGAAATTCCAGAAGGTATACCGTGGTCAGACCATCAATGCCAGGAGTGTGTAATGCCTACATACTCGTTGGAGCTGTGTGGAGAACCTCCATCTGCACGAGTCGGTCGAGTCGGTCAGTTCTTGTCCTGTTTCACAGAGCAGAGTAGTATACATTTTTCTGCTGTTAGAAGTATGTGCTGTAATAAAGTTCATTGTGGGCATGGGGTGACTTTCCTGCACGGTGGGGGCTGAGCGGTGCGTTCAAGGATAACAGAAAACTGTTTATATTATGACTGTGCATCTGGGTCTGCTCAAGGATGAGAAAGGAACATCATATGGGAGTCAAGATAGACTGAAACTTCTCAGCAAACAGCAGCTGTCTGAATCAGGTAGTTGTGTACGCCCATGAAATATAAAAGCTTATGTGTTGCTTTGCATTGTTGTACTTTGCGGGGAGCATTCTTCTGTAAGCCAAAGTACCCATGAATATTCTGTTTCAATAAAACTTCGAAGATTTGAGGAATATCAAGTGTCCTGTTTATTTAACCAACGATCCTGCCATTGTCCAAGTCAAGAGAAAACGAACACGAGGAGGGACTTCGAGGTCGAGTGTCCAGCCGGACAAGGTCCATCTCCTTCACTGCCCATGTTTCTTTTCTAGGTCAAAGAAGAAGCCAGAGGGATCATTCATCTCTGTGGTATTTTGGACCCTGGTACAGATCAGTGTACTACACTCTAACAGGGTAAAGCCATTCTTTGGACTTTTTCAGATTTCATTATATCCCTGATTTCTTGTGGAAGCTCTCATTTCAAATTCTGCAAGCTCAGCCTCCTCCTGTTTCATAGAATGACAGGTGTAACATGTGACACTAAGTGTATACTGCTGGCACAAGAGTTTCATCTCATCCACAATAAACCCCCGATCTCTGGAGAACACCTGGCCATCTCAGCCAAAAGCAGAAAAAAAAAAACAAAAACGGGTTCACTGCCTAAGACATGTAAACCTTACATGTTTGTCGAATGTTAAGATTGAATCAAAAAAACAGTATGCAATCCTCAGTAAAGCATGACATAAAACTAAATATCAGTAAAGTAGGTGACATAATTTACAACGCTAGAAAATACTGAAATGGTTCTTAAAACAATAACAATCTTTAAACCAGGCTAAGGATTTTTATTTTTTTTTTATTTCATACACTGTTATAATCCCCGAAGGGAAATTAAGAATGCACATTCTAGTTTTTTGTTTGTCTCAATCACACGCATGCATATTAGTGTGTACAGGCCCCTATAATACACACAACCACACACAAGGGGGCCTGTAGGCATGCAAGGGAGGTAGAGCGGCAGGCAGCTCCTTCTTGGTGCGCCTCAAATGAGCAATTTGGGAAGGGGACGGCACCTTGCTCAAGGGTGCCTCGGCAGTGGTCCGGAGGAGAGCTGACACCTCCCACTGTCAGCTCACCTCCGGGTATTTTTTGGGCAGGAGCGGGAATCGAACCGCCGATCTTGACTCATAGGACGACCCACTCTACCGCCCGCTTTACCACTGAGCCACTGCCGCCCGTTTTTAAAAATTTGTTTGTTTGTTTTTTATTTAAAAAAAAAAACAACCCTGTCCTCTTCCATTAGTCCTCTTCACCATTAGTAGGAGCATAAAACCAGAGAAAGCACATCGTTCCAATGTCTACCAGACACCTCCCCTTTACTACCTGTTCGACCTCAAAAGATGACTGTTCAGGAGAACAGGAATACCACTCCATCACTGAGTGTGGTGTTAGGGCTCAGGACTCCTTCCCACTCCTTTATCCCTTCAATGTCTTTACTCTCATCCCTGTGTTCTTATAAAAAAGGGAACATATCCCTCTGTGGCGCACTGGCATTGCACCCAGAGTTTCCCCCGCCTCATAAGCCAGCTCGGATAGGCTCCAGTTTCCCGTGACCTGCGATGGCAGATAAAGCGGTAGACAAAAGATGGAAAATGATGATGGAAGAATATTTCTTCTTTCTGTGTCAAACACCAGTGCACCAGTGGCTCTGTTAACATTTAACTTTTCCCTCCAAAAGAATCCATGGCGAGGGAGAGGTTAAAAGCAATATCTTTAAAGTTCATTCATTCATCTTCTACACTTCTTCATCTGCTGTCGCGCATCGCAGAGAGCTGGAGCCTATCCCAGCTGGTTGGGCATGAGATGGGGGAAACTCCGGGCACGACAGTGCACCACAGAGCCACACAGAGACAGACAACCACGCACACACACACCTACGAGCAATTTGGAATGGCCAATTAACCTGAAGCGCATGTCTTTGGAAGTGGGAGGAAGCTGAACGACCCAGAGAGAACCCACACAGACACGGGGAGAACATGCAAACTCCACACAAAGGACTCGAACTCAGAACCGCCTTGCTGTGCGGCGACAGCGCTGCCCAATGCGCCACCATGCCGTCCTGAACTTAAAGTAAATAATAAAAACTGAACTGTCAGCCTCAGCGTCCTTAAAAACTAAGTTGTTGTAATCTTCTGACTTTAAGGTAAAAATATTCAATGATCATGGAGTTCTGATTTTTTTAAAAAAAATAAGATGTCTGGCAGTTTAGGAGCCAAAATAAATGTTTGTATGAACTCATACACAGTATGGTCTGTTTGAGACATATCCCAGATTCACCCCCATCTAGTGGCTGGACTGGAGCATAAAGGTCTAGTCATCCTACCTGGAGGGCGTGGCCGGAGCAGGAAGACACAGTCTTTGACACTCAATGCATAACCTCCAAGCTTTAGATTAGACTGCTCCTCCTTTGTAAAACCTAACCTTATCAGTGCAATCCTTATTTGAATTTAACATTTGATCTTCTGGGCTTTTGTATTAATTTTAGTTTGTAATAAATCTTGGTTTATTTTATGCTACAAACCTTTGTGGAACTTGGATCATTTTGGAATGCTAGAGAGTCAGACATTTTTGCTCGGCCACCAATGGTTATCAATAGGCCCAAGAAATAACCATTACACAAGTCAAAGACTTTTTCCATCAAGAAAAGAAGAACTGCTGTCAACAAACAAAAGACTCCATTCAACAAGGAAGTAAAAAACTCCAAGACCAAACACTGGACTTGACATGTAGAGCTGGATGGATGGATCAGCACATGGCTGCATTGTTTGAGGTGATGTACTCCGTCTATGAATTTCAAAAGCATGCTTTGATATTGGAAAGGAATTAAGGAAATCTGCGATTGGAGTGGATTGTACGGTGGATCTGTTCAAATATCAAGAGTCCACAAAAATCCATTGTGGATTGTTTGGATAATCAATACAGTAACAGTTAAAATACAAGTATGTCAGATGAAACAAAGAAGTGAAGAGGAGGAAAGCATGGTCTCATACAAAAACACAGCAATGGAAGAGAGGGAATATATTGAACGTGCAACTCAACTCAGACTTCCCAGACAAGGTAAATTGGCACATATAACTAAAAGGAAGAATATAATGGTAGAACTCATGGAGGATGCAACATGTGTGCAAGAAGTCAAAGAAAATCTTCTCAAGTTTAACTGTTGGATGACTTTAAAACTATACATGAAGCCTATCACAAAGTTTTGACAGAAGAGGAAGCAGTTAAGGATTATTGTGAATGGGCCAAACCTAAATGGGCTGATATTAACAGTTTTCTTTCTTTTGTGCATGAGTGGCTATGTGTGGACCCCCAACCTGAAACTCAGAAGGAAGTTGCTTCTGAGACAGCTGCTGAGGAACCCAAGTGTGATCAGGATTCCAAGCCTGAGGTTTGCCCTGAAGACAGTGTGTCACAAGTGTCTAGTCGTAAGTCCAAAGTAAGCTCCGTTACATCCGCAAGGGTGTTGGCAGAAAGAGCAGCCATCATGACCAAGGTGGCAGCAATGAAAGTACAGCATGACATAAATAAAGAAATACAAGCACTGCAGGAGAAACGTGAAGCCTTGGAACTGGAAATGCAGCTAGCGGCCTCAGCATCCAAGCTGGCTGTTCTCATGGCCGGTGAGAGACAAGGGTATGTCTGTGGTGACCAAATTAACAGCTGGGTCCACTACTGACCAGCAGCCAGAACCAGGTAAGCCACCAGCCGAAACCCTACCAAGTGAAGAGAGGATTAGCAAAGGCCCTTCAATGATGCAAACTCCACATGTTCGCCTGAAGGAAGGTATTCACTTTCAACTTATCCCTATGCAGAGAGTGAGTGTAGAAAGGAGAACCAGCTCAGCTCAGACATCCAGTCCTCTTAACCCTAGTGCTGTTCCACTTCAAGCATCAGCCTCTGACCAACCAGTAGTGACGTCACAGAACAGTCTGAGTCATGAAGGTTTAGTGGACATCCTGCAACGTCAAACTGATTTGACAACCACTCTAATGAAAACACAATCTCCCTCAAAGAGAAGTCCCAATATTCAATGGTGACGTTTTGCTCTATAGGCTATTCACCAGAGCTTTTGAACACATAGTTGAACGCAAGACTGATAGTAGTGTAGATAGGCTGTACTTCCTTGATCAGTATACTAGTGGCCTCCCCAGAGATCTTGTTAGGAGTTGTCTCCACATGAACCCAGATAAAGGTTACGAAAGAGCAAGATCTTTGTTGCAGGAGCAGTATGGAGATGAGTTCAAAATCAGCTCAGCTTACATGAGGAAAGCACTAGAATGGCTTTCAGTGAAAGCAGAGGACTCAAAAGCGTTACAAGCCTTTACAATATTTTTGAGGAGGTGCAGTAATGCCATGGAGGACATGAGATACTCTCATGAAATCAACATGTCATCAAACATGAAACTCTTGGTCATGAAGCTTCCCTATAAGCTCAGAGAAAGACGGAGGGCCAGTGTGTGTGAGTTGCAGGAGAGGCAAAATATCAGACCTAAATTCATAGATCTTGTAGCATTTCTGGAGAGGCAAGTGAGAGTACTTTCTGACCCAGTATATGGAGACATCCAGGATAGAGCTCCCAGAGCAAAAGAAACTATCCCCACTAGAGCCAAGCCCAGGTCCAGTGGCAGCAGCAGCTTTGCAAACTGTATCTCCACTACTCCGACTCAGCTACAGCAACCTGAGAACAATTACACACAGCAACTTTGCTGCCTATGCAACAGCAAGCACACTTTGGATCAGTGTAATCTACTCAGAAAGAAAAGACATAAAGACAAAATAGATTTCCTAAAGGAAAAGGGAATTTGTTTTGGTTGTTTACAGCAAGCTGGTCACCTCAGCAAACACTGTAGATAGAGACTCAGCTGTACAGTTTGCTCCAAACAGCATCCCAGTGTTCTTCACATAGGGCAGTTAGCGCAAAAGGAGAAGAGTGACACAGCAGCCCAAAGCATGTGGGCACATTGGGGCCGGTAATGTCCTCTCAGTAGTGCCTGTGAAAGTTAAAGCTAGAAAAGGAGATAAGATCGTCCCTGTCTATGCTTTTATTGACCCTGGTAGCTCAGCTACTTTCTGTACAGAACATCTCATGTCTCAGTTAAACATCGAAGGCAAAAGAACCAGCATCTTGCTACAAACTATGAGCCAGAAGAAGTCAGTACCAATGTATGTGGTCTCAGGAGTAGAAGTGTCTGGAATGAAGGGAAACAGTTTTCTGCAGTTACCGGATGTGTTTACGCAAAAAGAGATGCCAATCACTACTGACCACATTCTCACAAAGCAGAATCTCGCTAGATGGCCATATCTGCAAAATGTTGACATGCCTGAGATAGACGGCAACATTGAGCTACTGATAGGAGCAAACGCCGCAAAGGTTATTGAACCCTGGGAAATCATAAATAGTCAGGGTGAAGGACCCTATGTAGTGAAGGACAAATCCCACCCCGGTTCAGGCTTGTTTGACCTTCTGCCCTCAGGCAGACGATACAGGTGCATCAAATCAAGGACTTACAGGTTCCACAACAGCTTCTTTCCAAAAGCCATCACATATCTAAACTCAAACACCCACTGATACCTCCCCCCAACACACACACACACACACACACACACACTTTGAAACTCCTCAACGGGCACATGCAATACGCCATGCTGGGCATGGCGCCTCTTGTGAATTTAATGTAAGCACCTGTTGACAATCAGAAGCATAACGACTGTATATACTATTCTTACTCTTTTTTGACTGTAAATTACTGCACTGCGAGGAACTGCTCAAATCTCATTATACTATGTATAGTGACAATAAAAGGCTTCCTCTTTCTATTTCTATTTTCTAAGACCCTAGTGTGGTGGGTAGTCAATGGTCCCTGAAGAGGTGGTGAGTCTAGTACCGACTCTGTCTCTCGGTCTATCACAGTAAACAGAATCTCTGTTGCAAACCTAGAGCAGCAGTTGATTACTCAGTACAATCAAGACTTTAATGAAAAGGCATCCGAAGAAAAGCGTGATGATATGCTTGTAGATGATGATATACCTGTAGATGATGATATACCTGTAGAGGTTTGGAAGTGTCTAGGAGAGGTGGCAGTAGAGTTTCTGACTGGGTTGTTAAACAAGATCTTAGATAGTGAGAAGATGCCTGAGGAGTGGAGGAGAAGTGTGCTGGTGCCCATTTTTAAGAACAAGGGAGATGTGCAGAGTTGTGGCAACTACAGAGGAATAAAGCTGATGAGCCATACAATGAAGTTATGGGAAAGAGTAGTGGAAGCTAGATTAAGGGCAGAAGTTAGCATTTGTGAGCAGCAGTATGGTTTCATGCCAAAAAAGAGTACTACAGATGCAGTATTTGCTTTGAGGATGTTGATAGAGAAGTACAGAGAAGGCCAGACGGAGCTGCATTGTGTTTTTGTAGATCTGGAGAAAGCTTATGACAGGGTGCCCAGAGAGGAACTGTGGTATTTTATGAGGAAGTCTGGAGTGGCAGAGAAGTATGTTAGAGCGGTGCAGGACATGTATGAGGACTGTAAGACAGTGGTGAGGTGTGCTGTAGGTGTGACAGAGGAGTTCAAGGTGGAGTTGGGACTGCATCAGGGATCAGCTCTGAGCCCCTTCTTGTTTGCTATGGTGATGGACAGGCTGACAGACGAGGTTAGACAGGAATCTCCATGGACTATGATGTTTGCAGATGACATTGTGATCTGCAGTGAGAGTAGGGAAGAGGTGGAGGAGAAGCTAGAGAGGTGGAGGTTTGCCCTGGAAAGGAGAGGGATGAAGGTTAGCCGCAGTAAGACAGAGTACATGTGTGTGAATGAGAGGGACCAAAGTGGAAGAGTGAGGTTACAGGGAGAAGAGATCAAGAAGGTGGAGGATTTTAAGTACTTAGGGTCAACAATCCAGAGCAATGGAGAGTGGGGAAAAGAGGTGAAGAAACATGTGCAGGCAGGATGGAATGGGTGGAGGAAAGTGTCAGGTGTGATGTGTGATTGAAGAGTTTCAGCTAAAATGAAAGGAAAGGTTTACAAAACTGTGGTGAGACCAGCGATGTTGGTCTTGAGACAGTGTCACTGAGGAAAAGACAGGAGGCAGAGCTGGAGGTAGCAGAGATGAAGATGCTGAGGTTCTCTCTGGGACTGACCAGGAAGGATAGGATCAGGAATGAGTACATCAGAGGGACAGCACATGTTAGAGGTTTTGGAGATAAGGTCAGAGAGGCCAGACTGAGATGGTTTGGACATGTCCAGAGGAGAGATAGTGAATATATTGGTAGAAGGATGCTGAGTTTTGAACTGCCAGGCAGGAGGCCTAGAGGAAGACCAAAGAGGAGGTTTATGGATGTAGTGAAAGAGGACATGAAGGTAGTTGGTGTGAGAGAAGAGGATGCAAAGGACAGGGTTAGATGGAGGCAATTGATTCGCTGTGGCGACCCCTGAAGGGAAAAGCCAAAAGGAAAAGAAGAAGATCCGAAGAAAAGCGTGAAATGTCACTTGAGGATAAGAAGTTCCTCAAAATTGCTACTTAGTCAGTCACACTAGTAGATGGACAGTAGACTCTAAACTTGCCCTTCAGGAAAGATGATTTACAACTGCCCAGCAACCGCCACATAACCATGCAACGTCTCAGGAGCCTCAAGAAAAGACTAAAGAAAGATGTCTCTTTCCACAGAGAGTACACTGCCTTTCTCAGTGATGTTTTAGCCAATGGATATACTGAGGTGGTCCCCCAGGAAGTGGAAAAACTAACTGATGGAAGAACCTGGTACATCCCACACCATGCAGTCCATCATCCCAAAAAAAACCACACTAAGGGTGGTGTTTGACTGTGGTGCAGTGTTTCAGGGCACATCCCTCAACTCTGAACTTTTGCAAGGCCCAGACCTTACCAACTCACTAATAGGGGTATTGCTCAGGTTTAGACTGGAGCCTGTTGCACTAATGGCTGACATAAAATCCATGTTTCACCAAGTGAAAGTCTCCAAGACTTCCTCCGCTTTTTGTGGTGGTCAGGTGGAGACATTGAACGGGATCCAGTAGACCACCGCATGCTGGTGCAATTTTTTGGAGCCATCTCGTCCCCAAGTTGTGCTAATTTTGCCCTACGAAGGAAAACTGACGACAATTCTCACATCAGAGCGCAGGTAACCGACACCATACGAAGGAATTTCTATGTGGATGACTGTCTAACCTCTCTGCCCACATTCCAGGAAGCAGTGCAGCTGAGAGTAGACTTAGCGGAGCTGTGCAGCAAAGGAGGATTGCAACTCACCAAGTGGGTGAGTAACAGTAGAGCTGTGCTTTCTACCATAAAGGAGGTGGACCAAGGGAAGAACATCAAATCATTAGATTTGGACAAAGACAAACTTCCCATTGACCGTGCACTAGGACTTCAGTGGAGTGTGGAGGATGACACCTTCAGGTTTGACATCAAGGTCACTGAAAGGTCACACACACAGAGAGGTATTCTGTCAAATGGTGAGCTCCGTGTATGATCCACGTGGCATTCTAGCGCCTCTCACTCTCCCAGCCAAACAACTGTTACAACAGCTCTGTAGGCAAGGCCATGGATGGGATGAGCCAGTACCCATAGATCAGTCTAGGCAGTGGATGAATTGGGTTCAAGATCTTCCCAAATTGACAGACTTTAGTGTTGCCTGCTGTATCAAACCCAGTAACTTTGGAAAGCCATAATCCTTTCAGTTTCATCATTTTTGCTGATGCCAGCGAGACAGGGTTTGGAGCAGTAAGCTACCTTAGAATGATCAATGACAGAGGAGAGATACATGTATCTTTCATGTTAGGAAAGGCAAGAGTAGCCCCTTGAAGCACATGACCATTCCCAGACTGGAACTGGCAGCTGCAGTATTGTCTGTTGGAGTAGACAAAATGTTGAGGCTAGAACTGCAGCATACCTTGGAGGATTCCATGTTTTGGACTGATAGCCAGGCAGTCCTAAAATACATTCACAATGACAGTGCCAGGTACCACACCTTTGTGGCAAACAGAGTTTCTGTGATAAGAGAGAACACAGATATCCAACAGTGGAGATACGTTGCCAGTAAGCACAACCCAGCAGATGACTCCTCTAGAGGGCTGAGTATGTGTAAATTTCTTGAAAACAGGAGATGGATCCATGGGCCTGACTTTCTTTGGAAGCCAAAGTACAACTGGCCAGTGGAAACCATCATTCAGAAGTCTCTACCCCATGATGACCCAGAGGTCAAAGGTTATCCTGTTGTATGCAATGTGGTAACCCAAGATGTTCCAAATCCAACTTTCATGCTTCTCATCTTCTTCTCAGAGTGGACCAAATTAGTGAAAGCTGTTGCGTGGTACCAAGAGCTTGGAGACACCCTTTTTGCTTTGTCTGCTAAAAGGAAAGCGCCAACCCCCAGTGTCAACACACGTTCTCATCATCAGAAACGACAAGTTTTCAGGTCAACGCTCGGTGGTCAGTATGTATCCCTGAAAGACTTTGACAGGGCTGAAAAAGCTATTGTAGCCTTTACTCAAAAACAGGCTTTCCCAAGTGAGTTACAAAACCTAGAAAAGACGCCACCTAGAGTTCTGAGAAAGAGCACCATCTACAGGCTAGATCCAGTACTGAAGGATGGACTGTTGAGAGTAGGAGGTCGACTATCAAGGTCAGACATGTCTGAAACCATGAAGTATCTGCAACGATTGTGAAGATATTTGGTGGACGGACGGACGGACCAACACACAAACACTGACAATTACAATACATTACAGCTTCGCAGGATGTAAAAAAAAAAGAAAGTAAAAAGACGTTAAACAAATGCAGCAACCACGTCTGCAATGCAAGCATTTAGTGAAGCTAGTCAGCCATATTAGTTTGAAGCTTTAGTTTAATAAAGCAATAGATTAAAATGTACACTATTCACACGCACACATACACATTAAAATTGTAAAAGCTGAGAATAAAAAGCACCATCCGTCCTGTTTGCAGTTGGGGACAAACACTGGTTTACTCTTTTATTTTCTTGTTCCACCTCTGGGAGACAACATCAGAGGATGAAAGGCCTCAGTATCTCCACTGGATCAGTGGATCTGCCCAGGGCCTCCCAGCATCATCCACGCTACCTTCACATCACCACCACTGTGTCCTGTTTTGCAGCATGTCCTATTTACTTATTTACAGTATTTGTCCCTCTTCCACCCACAACTCACTTCTTATCTTATCTCACCCATTAAAATTAATCCTCTTCTAAAAATATCCAGTCTTGCTCATCAGAGAGGATGTAATCGAGGAGGAGTTGGCCTTTCTCA
This sequence comes from Antennarius maculatus, assembly GCA_013358685.1. Lineage (NCBI taxonomy): Eukaryota > Metazoa > Chordata > Actinopteri > Lophiiformes > Antennariidae > Antennarius > Antennarius maculatus. The sequence continues at coordinate 7,296,204 of CM023609.1, read as the reverse complement.
GTCTCCTTCTCTTCTTCTATCCCTCACTCTCGATGACAAGTATTTAAATGTGTGTTGAAAAAAATTATCTCATTTCAACTTCTAAGGTGGCAAAATGACACAATATGAAATCTTAATCACACACCAGCACACTTCACTGCCTGCTGAGGCCTGTTTCAGATGTGTAATAATATTTGCTGTTTTGGAAAGGACTGCACGAGTTTGTCAGCACAGTGAGTAACTGTTGAAGCAAAGTCATGATTTAGCTTTGTAATCTCAATCCAGTTCTGAGCTGAAACAATGACGAGAAGCAGACAAGTAAAAAATGCTAAATAAAGTCCGATAATGAGTGGTTGAAATAAATAGAAGACAAATATGTAGAGGCGAAAACATAATGCATAATCTCATTCTAATCGGTCAATTTCTGTGATGATAAGGCAACGGTGGGCCTCACCTCACATTTCCAGAACAAGAACACACAGAGGCAATACGATCGCAACAACCTGAGACTGAAGCTGTTTGGGTTGGGTAATAACCGCCGCCTGTTGTGTATATGTGGGTTGTGTGTGTGAGACCTCATGATTATGCCTCAGTGTGATGCTTTGGCCTGGCTGATTACCTGTCAGCAGGTTATATGCACCTGACACAAATACACAGAGGCACACAAATTATCACCTGGCAACAGACAATACCCATAGGGCATGCACCACACTGTAGCACAGGAGGCACACTGCTGTTCAAAGGGAGTACACACACACACACACACACACACACACACACACACACACACACACACACACACACACACACACACACACACACACACACACACACACACACACACACACAAGTGGAACATAGATTGTCTATTAAGGACAGAATCAAGAGAACCCAGGAGTTCATCATTGGCATAGTTTCTGTGCCACCAGAAGAGGGTTTTATGTTGCAGTGCGTTGTTTGCCGATATTGAGAGTGCACACACACTGACACAAGCATTCATCATCTAATGAACTCTCCAACATTGGAGAATTACACCAGCAGGAGACACATTTGCAGAAAGAGTCTTGTCTTGTCATTTTTCCCAAGTGAGAAATATTTTTTGGCTTTTTTTTTTTTTTCCACAGACAAGCAGTGATCAAACAGTTCACTGATTTGTCTCTTTGGACTCCATCATTCTTGGAATGAAAACTGGTTTAAAAGAGCTCTGTGACCCACACAAAGATTCAGCTCTCATGATTGATATCTATTTTAGTCCTCTTTATCTACAACTTCATTTCTCAGCATGTGTGACTTGCCTGTCCCAGCAGTAGATTTATGGATGTGAATCAGTAAAAAATGTTTTGTCCTTTTATTTAAAATTATAATTGAAAACAAGAATTTGTTTTTGGTCAATCAGAAATATTCAACTTTAAGGAACCTCTGACTTTGGCATCAGATTCTCATTTAGTAGCTTCTTCTTTGCCACTCAAGTCCTTTCCATCAGTTGCTTAGTTACATATCTGACTCTGTAACTTCTTAATTTTCCACCATCTAACTTGATCTATAACATTGTGTGTTATTTGGTGCATAGCGTATGCAGTGGGATCACTTACCTGACAACAGCTGCCTGCTCAGTAGTGATGAAGATGACGAGAGCACTGAGACTGAACAGGAAATTTATGAACCATAAAGAAAAATTGTGAGTTTGTGGATTTTAATTTGCTCAATAGAACTGGGTTTTCTCTGGGTTTGTCAGTCGGACGGAACCCTCTCTTATAAACGTCGCTTGAGCTGTAAACCTTTTCATCAGTGGTGGACACTGACCTTTGAGTTGGGGGGTTCACACAAGTAAGAGAATTAGTGAATGAATATAAATACAATATGACCATAAAAATCAAAAGTATCTGTCACATCAGCATATAGGAAAATATTAGTACCATGAATATCCATCATTTAAATGAGAAGCATGTGAGACAGAAAGTACCTTGTATCCAATCTGTATTTAATCATGTTCTAAAGATCTAGACCTTGGTCTCATGTGATTTTTAATTTTTCTGGACAGATTTTCCCATGAGCCATCTCAGCCAGATGGTCTGATATTAAAACATTTCCAGTCTACTACTTTCAAACTATTTGAAGTCATAGCGCTGTCACTTCTTGTTCAATTGAAAGGTTCAACATTTAACCAGATGAAGAATTTTAGCAGGGACGACGGAGGCGGATGAATACGGAGGTGGATGAGTACGGAAGACTCAGTGGGAACAAATCAGGGAGGAGGAAGGCGAGAAGTGACTATAATGAGAATGAAACACAAACCCAACTGGGAGTGTCTGATTTGCTGGATACTGTTTCCACCCAGCTGGAGAGTATGTATACAAATGACAATAGCTGTTTATGGGGTTACAGTGTTAATTTTGAGTTGTTGTCGTCGAACATGAGGTGAGACTCAGGTAATGGCCAGGAAGACTTTCCACTTCACAGTGGAAGCATCGGGGGTTGTGCCAAACTTGGTGCTCCTGGAGTTTGTGGAGGACTTTTAAAAGTCAGTGCCCTGTTTCTTCAGGTTCTTGTAGTCCGTATTGATGGACACAAACTGCAGATGATAGAATGAATATATATTTAACTGTAGTTTGCTTAAATCCATGTCTTCAGGATTGTTTTTAAGTGAACACAAGGAAAACAGTGATGCATTTTTTTCTCTCTGCACACATCTTCACTCAAGTACACGTATTTACCATGAGATTGTAAACGTTCTGGATGACATGTTTGTACTGCAGACAAAATTAAACTCACTAACAAATTAGTTAACATAATCAGAATCAAAAACAGAACAACATGAGAACATCATGGACAAATTTCAAACTTTCTGTTGGTTCTTACCTTAAAGAAAACAAAATCTATAAAATCCCTTGAATTTTGTGTTTATTGTACAGTACCTTGTGACAATGTTTTTGATAATGTAAGAGCTATACTAACCAACATTATTGTTGTTATTTATATTACAACTCGTAAAGAAGCATTTTATATTAATCTATTTCAATGGTTAAAAAGAAGACAAACAACAACAACAACAACAATATAATAATAATGTCTCAAGCAGTCATAATACTACCATATTTATCACAGTGTGGGTTGAACTTTATTAACACTTAAACTGAAACAAAAGCTGCTTTGTGAACACAACATGTCTTTGTTCTGTAATGAAGTCTTTCCAAAATAAAACACTTTTTTGAGTTTGAAGTGGGTTGGCAGATTGCACTCTTTAAAAGATTCTCCACCATTCGTCTTATCCTCCTGGGACTGACAATGATGCCAGATGTTATTTGCACTAAATCTACTGTCGGCACAAACAGCCCCATGAAACTGTGATAAACTCACATTTCTGCATTTGCGGTGTTTATTTTCTCCTTATGTATTTGTTTAGATTGGTCTGCCATTAGACTCTTGCCTCCCCCATTTTCTCTTTCCTGTATGTCTCCCCCTCCTCCTCATTACAATCATTGTTTGGACTTCAGTGGAATTTTGATGTGAGACCTTTGACTCGCTGTGGAGAATTAAACATGCCATGTGCTGACCTTATGTCTGCCGTCACTTTCATTCCACTTGTAAGCAACACAGCATTGAAATCCGTAAAAAAATCTTTTTTATCTCGAAAAACATATCATCCGACTCTTTTCTTGTGGGACCTGTCATCTGGTTGTTTTTCTACTCTATTTTGGGTCGGGGTTATTAATATTTCTATTGGTTTGTCGATGGCTCTGGCCTTGTTCAAGAGGCAAATTATTACAGACCACAAAAATGCTCCTAGTTCCATCTGCCATCATTTATTTTTGAAAGACTCTTAGATTTTCATTGTTTGAACAGGTGTGAAGAACGCCAGGAGGCAGTAGAGCTGACAGGACATTCTTTTGTCTGCATCGGTTGGTTCATATCTATTTTGGTAGATTTGTAGTCTCATCATAGCGGGGATTTTTAATAAATAAAGGAAACCATGTCACTCACACCTAGATTCGTTTCCTCTCAGACATAACTGGCCTGAGCAGGTACTGTATATGGTCTTTCTTTATACAAGGCGGGGGGGGGGGTGTCACCTTGTACTGGTAGGTTGGGTCAAGCCTGTTCCAGGGCTCTGGATTGTTCCTCTTGTTCCAGAGGCAGCAGAGGTGGAAATATCCAAGATACGCAGAATAAACAGAGGAAGAAGGAAGAGAAATGGTCGTTGAGAAAGGCTTGCATGAATAGACTTGGAGATGAAGACCAAACTGAGATGCAAATAAATAGGGAGAACAGAACAGGAGGACAAACAGAAGATGAAAACACAGAAATTGAGAAATAAGAGAAGTGATTATTAGATGATGTGAACTCAGCCCAGTAACTTGGCAGCGTGCCGCTGTTCATTAACCAAAGTCTGGATTTCACAGCTCTCCTCTGTGACTGTTCAGCCCTCCTCCTCCCCCGGCAGCGCTTCACGCCACCAAAGCATATACATTGCACCCTCGCGCATCCGCACATCAAAGCTCGCGACTTCAGCGACTTCATCGCAGATTTTTGGTCGGCAGTCACGTGATACTATTCTATTCTATTCTATTCTATTGGCTGACAGCATCCAGAGGTGTGCTCGGTTCCGTGAATCTTGGACTTACGTGAGACGCAAAAGTGCTTTAAACAGTCGATAAGTGTGGGAAAAGGTAATTCAGATAGATGGTGGTTTAATATCAGTATGGGTAGGGTCATAAACGTTTAAATTACCGTAAATAATAAGATAAATAGTTCTATCGAGGAATTCATTAATCGCGTGTGGTTCCTGGAATGCATTAACCGCAAAGAACGAGGGTGCACTGTACAAAGAGACAGACAGGGTGATGTAGAGCAAGCATGTCTTCCCCTCTCTCCCCATTACTGCAAACATTCCACGGTCTCAGCGAGAGTGGAGAAAAAAAGAAGCACCGGGGCACTCATCACCATCTGGGTTGAGGTCAGGTGTTATGACTGACCCTCAGAACAAACGGTTCTGTGTGGCCCAGAAACAGAACAGGCAGAGGACATTAATGTAAGCAGTCAATGGGTTCAGGTCGGCTGGTACAGCTTTTCCACTGTGACAGATTAATAAAGGCAACTACGTTTGGCTTAAGATTTAAATAAACTTGTGAAGCTTTTTAAAAAGAAATGAAATCTTTAGTTTTTATTACAGTATCAAATTCTTACTTGAATGAAGTTCACACTGGGAATTTGAGAAATCTAAATCCAGTAACAGTATGGTGAATCCACATCTAATCTTGATTTCAACAACTGAAGAAAGTCTTCAGTTTAATTCAGTGAATAAAACTGATCTGAACTTGCGTGTGTAGTATGTGCCAGAAGCTGCATTTTAGGATTGTAAATTATGATTTTGAGCTGGGATAGGCTCCAGCTCCCCGTGACCCGCTACAGCAGATACAGAGGCAGAAAATGGATGGATGGATAATTATAAGTTATAATTATCTCAGAATAATTATAACAAGGGCGGCACGGTGGAGCAGTGGGTAGCGCTGTCGCCTCACAACACGGTGAACCCGGGTTCGAGTCCCCCTCTGTACGGAGTTCGCATGCTCTCCCCGTGTCTGCGTGGGTTCTCTCCGGGTTCTTCGGCTTCCTCCCACCTCCAAAAGCATGTGCTTTAGGTTGATTGGCCGGTCCCAAATTGACCATAGGAGTGAATGTGTGTGTGAGTGGTTGTTTGTCTATGTGTGGCTCCCCGGTACACTGGCGTCGTGCCCGGAGTGTCCCCCACCTCACTCCCTGAGACTGCCGGGATAGGCACCAGCTCCCCCGCTACCCGCGTAAGCGGGTTAAGATAATGACTGACTGACTGACTGACTAATTATAACAACTGAAATCAATGTCCCTTTTAAAACATATCTTTTTTAAAATATATTTATATTTAGGAAAGTAGTTTTGAGCTATGCCATTGGATTTCTATGGTTGGAGCTGATGCTGCTGCCCCTGTTTGTTGCTACAACAATGTGCATCGCAATGCTTTTCGCTAGCAAGAACAAAAACACAAACAAAGTGGTTCTAAAGAACATGTAAAGGCACTTGTTTAATCAATGAATTCGACAACATTAACAATTACAAAAACATCTGATGCTAATTCAGATCATTTTCAAACTGTTGCAGCTGTATTTTGTGACTTATGTTACTGGAGTCGACTCCAAAAAATTGCTGAAGTGCTAAAGTGAAAGCACTTTAGTATAAAAAGACCATGACAAATGCTCTCCTCAGACATCCCTGTTATCAATATTTAATAATTACTGCATGACATAATTTTTTTTTTTTTAGTTAATAAATGGACAACAAACAACAAACTTTAAATGTCATGGATTTTGCTGAGCATTCTTAAATTGATTAGAATGTTTTCCTAATTTTCTTGAGGTCTGTCTGCTTGTTTTTTCATGACTTCCAGGAAGTTGATTTGTCTCTAAGCTCAGCAAAGGTTGGTTTATTAATGACATTGGAACCCCCTTTACAGGTAAAGTACACACTAGGTTCATAGGGCTAAATGAAAAAGAAGATTAAAATAAGAAAGGTTGTTTGGATTGAATGACAAAATGTAGCCGCAAGAGGGCACAAGCCAGTGTCTTATTGTGCCGGTCCCAAGCCCGGATGAATACAGAGGGTTGCGTCAGGAAGGGCATCCGGCGTAAAACTTTTGCCAAATCAAAGATGCGAATCAAACATATGACTTCCATACCGGATCGGTCGAGGCCGGGGTTAACAACGACCGCCATTGGCGCTGTTGACTTACAGGGCGCCGGAGAGGAGGAAAGTGCGTTCGCACGAAGAAAGAGAAGAGGAGCGCCAAGAGTATAGGACTAAGAGTAGGGACGTTGAATGTTGGAACTATGACAGGAAAAGGTAGAGAGTTGGTCGACATGATGCAGAGGAGGAAGGTAGACATACTGTGTGTCCAGGAGACCAGGTGGAAAGGTAGCAAGGCCAGAAGTTTAGGAGCAGGGTTCAAGTTGTTCTATCATGGTGTAGATGGGAAGAGAGATGGAGTAGGAGTTATCTTGAAGGAGGAGTTTGTTAGGAATGTCCTGGAGGTAAAAAGAGTGTTGGATAGAGTGATGAGTCTGAAGCTAGAAATCGAAGGTGTGATGTTCAACGTTGTTAGTGGGTATGCTCCACAGGTAGGATGTGAGCTGGAGGAGAAGGAGAAATTCTGGTTGGACATTGATGAAGTGATGCAGAACATACCTAGAAGTGAGAGAGTTGTCATTGGTGCAGACTTCAATGGACATGTTGGTACAGGAAACAGGTGATGAGGAAGTGATGGGCAGGTTTGGTATCCAGGAGAGGAACGCAGAAGGACAGATGGTAGTTGACTTTGCAAAAAGGATGGAAATGGCTGTAGTGAATACTTTCTTCCAGAAGAGGCAGGAACATAGGGTGACCTATAAGAGTGGTGGTAGGAGCACACAGGTAGACTACATCTTGTGTAGACGATGTAACCTGAAGGAGATCAGTGACTGCAAAGTAGTGGTAGGCGAGAGTGTAGCCAAACAGCATAGGATGGTGGTGTGTAGGATGACTCTGGTGGTGAGGAAGATGAAGAGGGCAAAGTCAGAGCAGAGGACGAAATGGTGGAAGCTAAAAAAGGAAGAGTGTTGCATGACCTTTAGGAAGGAGTTAAGACAGGCTCTGGGTGGTCAGGAGGTGCTTCCAGATGATTGGACAACTACAGCTAATGTGATCAGGGAGACAGGTAGGAGAGTATTTGGTGTGTCATCTGGAAGGAAAGTAGATAAGGAGACTTGGTGGTGGAATGAGGAGGTACAGGAGTGTATACAAAGAAAGAGGTTAGCTAAGAAGAAGTGGGACACTGAGAGGACTGAGGAGAGTAGACAGGAGTGCAGGGAGATACAACGTAAGGTGAAGGTAGAGGTAGCAAAGGCCAAACAAGGGACTTATGATGACTTGTATGCTAGGTTGGACAGTAAGGAGGGAGAGACTGATCTATACAGGCTGGCAAGACAGAGAGATAGAGATGGGAAGGACGTGCAGCAGGTTAGGGTGATTAAGGATAGGGATGGAAGTCTATTGACAGGTGCCAGTAGTGTGATGGGAAGATGGAAAGAGTACTTTGAAGAGTTGATGAACGTGGAAAATGAGAGAGAACAAAGACTAGAAGAGGTGACTGTTGTGGACCAGGATGTAGCAAAGATTAGCCAGGATGAAGTGAGGAGAGCACTGAAGAGGATGAAGAGTGGAAAGGCAGTCGGTCCTGATGATATACCTGTAGAGGTTTGGAAGTGTCTAGGAGAGGTGGCAGTAGAGTTTCTGACTGGGTTGTTAAACAAGATCTTAGATAGTGAGAAGATGCCTGAGGAGTGGAGGAGAAGTGTGCTGGTGCCCATTTTTAAGAACAAGGGAGATGTGCAGAGTTGTGGCAACTACAGAGGAATAAAGCTGATGAGCCATACAATGAAGTTATGGGAAAGAGTAGTGGAAGCTAGACTAAGGGCAGAAGTTAGCATTTGTGAGCAGCAGTATGGTTTCATGCCAAAAAAGAGTACTCCAGATGCAGTATTTGCTTTGAGGATGTTGATAGAGAAGTACAGAGAAGGCCAGACGGAGCTGCATTGTGGTTTTGTAGATCTGGAGAAAGCTTATGACAGGGTGCCCAGAGAGGAACTGTGGTATTGTATGAGGAAGTCTGGAGTGGCAGAGAAGTATGTTAGAGCGGTGCAGGATATGTATGAGGACTGTAAGACAGTGGTGAGGTGTGCTGTAGGTGTGACAGAGGAGTTCAAGGTGGAGGTGGGACTGCATCAGGGATCAGCTCTGAGCCCATTCTTGTTCGCTATGGTGATGGACAAGCTGACAGACGAGGTTAGACAGGAATCTCCAGGGACTATGATGTTTGCATATGACATTGTGATCTGCAGTGAGAGTATGGAAGAGGTGGAGGAGAAGGTAGAGAGGTGGAGGTTTGTCCTGGAAAGGAGAGGGATGAAGGTTAGCCGCAGTAAGACAGAATACATGTGTGTGAATGAGAGGGACCAAAGTGGAAGAGTGAGGTTACAGGGAGAAGAGATCAAGAAGGTGGAGGATTTTAAGTACTTAGGGTCAACAGTCCAGAGCAATGGAGAGTGTGGAAAAGAGGTGAAGAAGCGTGTGCAGGCAGGATGGAACGGGTGGAGAAAAGTGTCAGGTGTGATGTGTGATAGAAGAGTTTCAGCTAAAATGAAAGGAAAGGTGTACAAAACTGTGGTGAGACCAGCGATGTTGTTTGGTCTAGAGACAGTGTCACTGAGGAAAAGACAGGAGACAGAGCTGGAGGTAGCAGAGATGAAGATGCTGAGGTTCTCTCTGGGGGTGACCAGGAAGGATAGGATCAGGAATGAGTACATCAGAGGGACAGCACATGTTAGAAGTTTTGGAGATCAAGTCAGAGAGGCCAGACTGAGATGGTTTGGACATGTCCAGAGGAGAGATAGTGAATATATTGGCAGAAGGATGCTGAGTTTTGAACTGCCAGGCAGGAGGCCTAGAGGAAGACCAAAGAGGAGGTTTATGGATGTAATGAAAGAGGACATGAGGGTAGTTGGTGTGAGAGAAGAGGATGCAAAGGACAGGGTTAGATGGAGGCAATTGATTCGCTGTGGCGACCCCTGAAGGGAAAAGCCGAAAGGAAAAGAAGAAGTTTGGATTGAATGACAAATGTCAGAATTAAAATAAAAAGGGTGTTCTAAATGAAAGAACATAAGTTTAACATGTTTCTCATATTTTAACATTTTTTCCCCACATATTTTAGCAACAGTTAGGTTTCGTGTTTCCACCCGGTTACAACATGGACTCAGATTCTAAAGACATCCGGCACTCAGATCCCGACCCTTTCTGCAGCATTAAAATGTTTATTCCCAAAGTTCTCAATTTACCTGCAATAACAGAAAAAATATCTCTGAAATATTACAGCAGGAAAGAAACACTTACTACATTAAGGCTGCAATCATGCAAACACTATAGCAGCCTCCAAAACTCCTTGGAAAACCAGGTCGATCAGGACAGCGGTGTCCTGTGAAGCAGGGCTGTGGGCTCAAAAGGGCAAACAAATAGATACAGACCCTTTCCAAAAAATTAGAATATCGTGGAAAAGTTGTTTAATTTCCATGTGTCAGGGCCGAGACAGGAGCGGAGACAGGTGCGTCTGAACTCGTGTGCCTTTTATGTCAGCAAAGGCACACGAGAGAAGCACGGGAACAACCGGTGCACGAGTCCAGGGAAACAGAATGGGGCGGGCAGCGTGCTGACACGGGAGGATACAGACAGGACTCACGGGGAAACAGACAGGCAGGCAGAGGTACAAGTCCGAGAGGCAGAGTTCGTGGTCGGGACAAAGCAGAGTTCTAATACGGGTCCAGGCAGGCAGGTCGGGGTCCAATAACAATCCGGGGTCAAGGTAGGAGTCAGGATGAACTGGTGACAAACAAGGCATCTACACAGAGGATCTGACACTGGGTCTGTGTTCAAGCAGAGTCTTTATGGTTCTTGATTAGGGGTAAAACGGTGGCAGGTGTGTCTGAATGATTGGACGCAGGTGTGGGATCTGCACCGCGGGAAACCCAGCGCGAGACTGGGGGCGGGTCCTGAGCCGAGTTGTGACAGAACCCCCCCCCTAAGGGACGGTTCCCGAAGTCCCGAAAGCAGAATCCATAGTGCCGGGTGGGCGGGGGGAAAAGCAAACCGAACAGTTTAATATTCCTCCGATAGGTCCGAATCCCGGCCACCGTCGTCGTCCTGCCGAGAATCTCTAGGACCCGCAGAGGTAGGAACGGTAGGAGCCGGTGGGTCTCGGCCAGCCCCCCTCGGGCGGCCACGTCCAATAGCGGGCTGGTCAGGGTGCAGGCCGTGGAACTCTGTGATGAGAGTCCTGTCCAGGATCTGCCTTGCAGGAACCCATGTCCTCTCCTCCGGACCATACCCCTCCCAGTCCACGAGGTACTGTAGACCCCTTCCTCTCCGACGGGACTTCAACAGACGACGGACGGAGTAGACAGGCCCGTCCTCCAGCAGACGAGGGGGGGGAGGAGGAGGAGCTGCAGGAACCAGTGGACTCTCGTGGACTGGCTTGACCTTGGAAACATGGAAGGTTGGGTGCACTCTCATGGTCGGGAGCTGGAGCCGGACAGCAGTCGGCGAGATGACCTGCTGGATGGGGAATGGACCGATGAACCGTGGAGCCAACTTGCGGGACTCCACCTGGAGCGGGAGGTCCTTGGTGGAGAGCCAGACCTTCTGGCCCTCTCGATAGGCAGGTGCGGGGGTTCTCCGGCGGTTGGCTCCCGTAGCGTAGCTGGCCGATGACCTCAGCAGGGCGGAACGGGCACAGACCCAGGTGCGGTGACATCGTCGGGCGTAGGCGAACGCTGACAGGCAGGTAACCTCTCCCTCCTGGCTGGAGAACAGCGGTGGTTGGTACCTATACACACACTGGAAAGGGGAGAATCCGGTGGCAGAGCTGGTGAGAGAGTTGTGGGCGTACTCCACCCACAGGAGTTGGTCTTGCCAGGAGCATTGGTTCAGTGAAGCCATGCACCGGAGTGCCTTCTCCAGCTCCTGGTTAGCCCTCTCTGACTGGCCATTGGACTGGGGATGGAAACCGGAGGTGAGACTAACTGTGGCCCCCAGCTGCTGACAAAACTGCTTCCAGAAAGCGGAGACAAATTGCGGACCACGGTCTGACACTACATCTCTTGGAAGTCCATGTAGTTGGAAGATGTGCAGGAGGACCAGTTGGGCAGTCTCTTTTGCCGATGGCAATTTGGGCAGGGGAATAAAATGTGCCATCTTACTGAACCGATCAACCACCGTGAGGATGGTGGTCATGCCGTCAGAGGATGGAAGTCCCGTAACAAAGTCCAGGGCAATATGAGACCATGGGCGACTGGGCACCGGCAGGGGTTGTAAAAGTCCAGCTGGGGGGCGACACACAGATTTATTCCGAGTGCAAATGGGGCAGGCTCGTACATAGTCCAGGATATCCTTCTTCAGGCTGAGCCACCAGAACCTTTGGCTGATAAGAGAGGCTGTACGAGCGGAACCGGGGTGGCAGGCCAGACGGGATTCATGACCCCACTGGATGACTGGAGTCCTCAGGTCTTCTGGCACGAACAAGCGGTCAGCAGGGCAGGCACTGGGTCCGGGTTGGTTACGAATGGCCTCTCTCACCCTCTCCTCGACATCCCAGGTCAGGGCAGCAACCACGCAGGGGCCGGGAAGAATGGGTGTGCCGTCTTGGGATGAAGCGTCATCCACCGCAAACTGGCGGGAAAGTGCGTCAGGCTTGACGTTGCGAGAACCAGGATGGTATGACAAGGAGAAGTTGAAATTGGTGAAAAATAAGGCCCACCGGGCCTGTCTGGGATTGAGTCTTTTCGCTGAACGAATATATTCCAGATTCTTATGATCTGTTCATATCAGGAACGGGACGGAAGCGCCTTCCAGCCAGTGACGCCATTCCTCCAGAGCCAGCTTTACCGGCAGCAGTTCTCGGTTCCCGATGTCGTAGTTGCGCTCAGCTGGCGACAATCGACGGGAGAAAAACGCACAGGGGTGAAGCTTCTCGTCCTCTGCCGACCTCTGGGACAACACCGCTCCCACCCCCACATCAGAAGCGTCCACCTCCATGACGAACTGGCGTTCAGAGTCTGGCATGCGGAGGATGGGTGCAGCGGAGAAACTGGTCCGGAGAGCATTAAACGCCTTATCAGCCACAGGGGTCCAGGAAAATGGCTGTCTGGTACAGGTGAGGGCGGTGAGAGGGGCTGCAATGGAACTATAATCCCGGATGAAACGTCTATAGAAGTTCGCAAACCCCAGGAACTGCTGGAGCTTCTTACGGTTATCCGGAACTGGCCAAGAGGCCACTGCAGAGACCTTGGCTGGGTCCATTTGTATATTCCCTTCAGCAATTACATAGCCCTGAAAGGAAGTGGATTTGACATGAAACTCACATTTCTCTGCCTTAACAAATAATGAGTTCTCGAGCAGACGACTGAGCACCAGGCGGACATGTCTCTCGTGTTCTGACTGAGTCCGGGAAAAAATCAGAATGTCATCTAGATAAACAAACACAAATTTATTTAACATGTCCCTCAGAATGTCATTGATCAGAGCCTGGAAGACCGCCGGTGCATTTGTAAGTCCAAACGGCATCATTAGGTATTCATAATGTCCAGTGGGGGTGTTAAACGCCGTCTTCCACTCGCCCCCCTCCCGGATCCGGACCAAGTGGTAGGTGTTGCGCAAGTCCAATTTAGTGAAGCCCGTGGCCCCCTCAAGGAGTTCATCCTTCTTCCCCACGAAGAAGAACCCCGCACCAGCGGGAGAGGACGACGGCCGGATGATGCCTGCAGCCAAGGAGTCATTAATATAGTCCTCCATAGACCTCCTTTCAGGAACAGAGAGGGAATACAGGCGACCCCTGGGTGGAGTAGAACTACCAAGCAGGTTGATGGCACAGTCGTAGGGCCAGTGTGGGGGCAGAGAGGTAGCCTTGGCTTGTTGAACACCTCTCTTAAATCATGATAAACATCAGAAACCTTGGCGATATCGGGAGGTGGTCCAACTGGAGGTCTGCAAGAGTCTGGTATTGCTGCCTTTAAACATGTCCGGTGGCAGTCTTCACTCCACTCCAGAATGGAACCAGCTACCCAGTCTATGCGGGGATTGTGCCAGTGGAGCCAGGGATATCCGAGAATAATAGCCTGGCCGGGCAACCGGAGCAAGTTGTCCGTCATTTTGTAGTAGGAGTGTTCAACCCTTAGTCTGGTTTTTACCAGTCCCTCCATCACAGGCACAACTTCTGTGCTACCAGCACCCCGAGTCCGGTTCCTGCGTGTAATCCAGATCGCCAGTTTGGCAGTTGCAGACAAAAAATTGAGCAACACAATAACAGGCTTACTTACCGCTGAATATTTAGGTCCAAAGATAAACAGATCAAACAAAATCTTTTCCAAAACTCCGAAACCACCTTTTTAGTAAATCAAACAGTGCCACCAGCCGGGCACACTGAACAAACAAATGTTCCAAGGTTTCGCAATTTCCACAAAATATACACCCCTCCCCCACCTCAGGATCAAGGTGCGCCCTGTATCTGTTCGTGGCTACAGCCCCATGTACAACCCTCCACTGGAGGTTTGCTGCCTGTTTCTCAACAGGCAGCTTGTACAGGCTCCTCCAAATGCCCTTCGGGGAAGAATCTGGGCCAGAAAACCAGGCCCACCTCGACTCCCCAACACCTCCCAATGTCCTAATGTGTGAAATCTTTACACACATTTCATAGAGGTTCTTTTTCTTTGCCTCTTGAAAACTGCCAAGTATGGGTGTCATGATGGTCAGGAGTTGGCCTCCTCCTTCCCTCCACTCCCCAATGGCTGGGGTTATCATCACCGAAGGAAAAACGTATATGCTTTCCTCGCTCCACTGATTACAGAGGTCTCGGTCCCTTGCAAATCTTCTTAATGAAGGGGGTAGGACGGCACAGACTTCATCCACCACTCTCTCAACCAGTCTGATGGAGTTGATGCCACACTTCTCCCTTAGGGAGAAGAACTGGACTGTCGTCCCCATCAGATGCCCCAGTTTAGTGCAGCCAGCTCCCCTCAGCTTAACCCTCAAGCTAACCGACTGCAAAGTGTCAGTTTTTAAAAAATCATTAAAAATAGAAGTTCGTCAAATAGCCACAGTCCTGGTGTTTCAGGCTTAGTGCGGGCTATGTTAAACATCCTCCAGGCTTGCATAACAGTTGGGTAAAAGGAAGACAGCCAAGAAAGGTCTAACGAAGCAGGAACAGCTGTTTGTCGTAGGCCAACCTCCCCGCGCTCCTCAGCAGCAGACGAGCACAATCCAGCCAGTTAGGGCCACAGCCGTAAAGGAATCTTTGAGCTGTCTACAGTCGGAATGAGGCATGTTTAGATTTAACGTCCACCAGTCCTCAGCCTCCTTCACTAACCGGCAGGTAGAGCACCGGTGCTCTGACCCAATGACCAGAAGAAGTCCACAATATTTTTCTGGATCTCATCCAATAGACTAGACGGTGGAGTCAAAGGAACCACCTTGTGCCACAGAGTCGAGGCAACCAAGTTATTAGCAACCAGAACTCTTCCCCTATATAACAGCTGGGGTAGCAACCATTTCCATCTAGACAACTTGGTGCACACTTTTTACTTCACTCCCTCCCAGTTCCTCCTTTGGAACCCCTCAGTGCCCAAAAAAACACCCAAAACTTTCAGCCCCTCATTCCCCCACTCAAGCCCTCCATGCAATGTAGGTACCACTTTGATCCCTCTCCTGCCCTATCAACAATGCCTCGCTCTTTCCCCAATTCACCCGTGCAGATGAGGCACTTTCATATAAGGACAGAGTATCCCTCAAATTCCGAACATCCCCCTGTGTTGACACAAAACTACAAACATCATCTGCATAAGCGGATAAAACAGGAGGACGCTCAAAACCAAGGGATCCTGGTATCGCAAAAACCACTGAGCCGCCCTCACAATCTGCACAGCAAGGGCTCTATGGCAAGGCTGTAGAGTTGTCCTGAAATAGGACAGCCCTGCCTGATCCCTCGCTGCACAGGAATCGGCCGACTCAGCCCTGCCCCCATCTTCAACATACACTGTGCACCATTATACAATAAACTAACCCAAGATATAAACCCATCACCAAAACCAAAAGCTTTAAGTGCAGCAAACAAATATGAATGATCTACCCTGTCGAAAGCTTTTTCTTGATCTAGTGACACAATACCAACATTAACACCATATTCCCGACACAAATCAAAAACGTCTCAACCGGTCTCCAGTTCCTAATTAAAGTCAGGTCCCCCTTCCTCGGCAGCAGAGAGAGCACTGCTCTCTGGCAGGACACAGGAAGAGACCCAGTTCTAAAACATTCAAGGATGACCCCGTGCAGATCCGGCCCAAGGATATTCCAAAAATGTTTATAGAAGTCAGTTGAGAGGCCATCAATTCCTGGAGCCCTTCCTTGCGCCATTTGATTAACTGCTGTAGTCAGCTCCTCCAGAGACAACTCTAGATCCAGAACAGCTTTCTCTTCTGGACTGAGTTGAGGAAGAACGTCCAAGAGCTCCTCACGTCTCTCGATGCTGCAAACTTCTGACCCGAAGAGGTCCGCATAAAGGTCCATTGCATGCCGCCTCATCTCTGCTGGATCAGTAGTCTAGTCGCTTTTCATCAGCCTGATTCTCAGCCTGGTTCCGACCCTCCAAGGAACTCTTCTTTAATCTCTTTCTTGATGTGATCAGCGATTCAACTACATTGGTACTATTTTCAACTACATTAATACACTTTTCCATTTCATTACAAACCGCTGCATCCGAAGACACAAGCGCACAAACATCTGGAGCGGCTTTCACCGCCGCCTTAACACGACCGGCCGCAAACTCGGAAAAGAGCGCATCAGCAACGGGAGCGACTTCAACCGCTACCTCGTTACCACGCGCCTCATCAGAGGACACGTGCCGACCGACACCTGGACCGGCTTTGGCCGCTACCTCACTACTATGCTCCACATCCGCAGACGGGAACCCCTCCGCCCCTACAGCATCATCAGCCACCACCGCGGCAGAGGCGGCGCCGCCCTCTGCGGGTAACACGGAAGCGGACACCCGCCGCCTGCGCAGACACAGTGCACGTTTACATCACCACATTCAAAACATTTCATCTGTCCCGAATTAGCATACACCATGAAGGACATAAAACCGTGTTTCACTGTAAAGAACACCTCTAGAGACTGGTCAGGTGTGTCCAGAAACATGAACACCTGCCAGCGCAGGGACTTAACGTGCTTCAGTTTAGGGTTTTTGCAACCCAATTTTATCTCAGTAAACCCACTTGCAAATTTACCGAACCAACGGAGCCCATTTTCTAACAACTCATTTGGAATAAACGGTGGAACACCTGACACCGTGATCCGCGTGGATGGTGCTGACAGCGGGGACACCTGAACAAACAGCTGATTTATGAACACGCCATGCTCTATCAGCTGATAGACGTCCTGGTCTTCCTTTAGGAAGACAACGACGCCCTTGTTCATCCTGGAAGCATACAACACATTCTCATGACCCACCTGGTCTCCTACCGCCAGTAGAACGTCCTCCACCAACACGGTGTTATCCGGACAATCCGTACTCCCTGCTGGAGTGACGGAGGTGGCGGCTCGGCGGGCGCCATTGCGCCCTGAGAGTCCTCACAACACCAGCAAATACACAAATAACGATTCACACACCAAAAAAAAGATAAAGTACTTACCTGACCATGTACATAGTACAGAAGAAAAAGAAAGAGGTGCAATTAGTCCAACCACAAGAACAGAAAATCATTCAAACACTCGCGCCACTCAATCCGCCACTCGATCCACCACTCACGCTCACGCTCACCGGAAACCGGAAAGAGAGGAGAGGAGAGGAGAAACAGGTAAAGAAAAACTTTGCTCTGAGTGAGAGCTGTGATGCGTTCCGTGAACATACATCTGTGTGAAATACACATACACACACATTATGCACAAACACACATAGTTGTTATTTCTGTTCTTGCTCCCATGTCCTCCTCCATATGCATGAGGCCCAGGCCGTGCGTGAGGCAGCCTACGATCGGCCTGGGTTCAATGGACAAGGACAACGTGGAGGGAGAGCTGCTGCAGCTGAGACCTCTGCACAACATTACACCTGTCAGACTGAGAGACAGTGTCTCACACACACATGCACACACACACACACACACACACACACACACACACACACACACACACACACACACACACACACGAGCACACATGTACACACACGCAGGAAAACATCCTTATTTGCCACTTGAAATGATGATGTTGACGGGAATTAAGTTAGACAAGCACCTTTGGGTTTTCAATATGTCATCTTAAGCTCCCCAAACTATTGAGTGTCTTTCTCTTTACACTGCATCTATTCACAAACACTATACACACATATACACACACACACACTGCCACACAGTTCATTCTCCTGTAATGTGATACTGTACATAGAGACAGAGGCAGAGAATCACACCACTGGCAAACAGCTGTTCTCAACACACGCAGATCTCATCAAGCTGCAGAGAGATGACAGTTTGATCAGGTTGAACTGAAGGATGTCTCCATTCAGCTGCATCCGGACATCTGTCTTCTGTCTGATTGCATTGCCACTTGCCTTGTTGTAGATTAAGAGAATGTCTGGAAATAAAACTTTGAGATGCACTGCCATGTAGAGATGGAGAAAGCAGCTCTCCCACAGCTACACATTCAAGTCAAACATTGCACACAACAATTTAGCAATTGTCACTCAGCTTGCAATCTGACTTTTGCTTATTTTTCTGTAAATAAATGATTTTATAAAGACAATGAAAAGGCAGGCAACACAGTTATTAACCTGCACCACTGACCTATTTTTCTTCTATTAAATGTCCATTAAATGTTGTAAAATATTGGAACAAACTAATGATGAGATCTTCAGATGACTTGTTGGCCCACCCACTAATCTGTATGAAAATGATCATGTGAGTTTAATACCATAATAATTACTCAAGTCTGATAAGGTGAAACTGACATTGTTTAATACAAAAAAATATTTTTTTAAAATTCATTTTCATGTGATTTTAACTAAAATTTCTTTTGTTATGACAGATCGATTAACTAATTAGTTATCTTCTTCACAGGTAGTTATCTATATTAATGACCGTCTCAAGTTCTCTAAGTTATTTTTAGGAAAATGTTCATAGTGTTTTCACTGCAAAGACACACAAACATGCAAATACTCACACATAAGTGCACTAATCACCACAGACGCTCAGCTTCGATCTGAGGTAAACAAGTACACAAGACAGGAAGCAGGTCAGCTTTCATGTCTCACTCCCTCTCTCTCTCTCTCAAACACACGCACACACACACACACACACGCAGTAACTTGTCCACTGCCCACTCTTGATATCTTCATATTGTGCCTCATTGAGTGTTTCACCTTTCACTGCTCAGCCTGACCGACATAGGAAGGGTTTTTTATGCTGGGCTTTGACACTGAAGATGTCCTTATTATTTTTCTGGGGCTCTGCCAAACCAACCTGGTCAAACCATGAATTTGGGTCACTCTCCACATTCCTCTGAGGAAGCAGAGAAAAACAAACCGAGATAGCTTCAGTGTATTTTTAAAACTTATTCGTCGACAGATTATATTAAAAAATGTAGGAAAAAATTATCAGTTGGGTTGTAATAACAGCACTTGTTTAAAAATTATGACAATCTTAAAGTATCTATAATGATAAAGGTCCACCTGTTGGATTTTAGAGTTTCCAGCTCCATCCCATTGTCATAAATGTGTTTAACATAGCTGTTATATTATTTATATTAAAATTCAATGTAAATACTGTTTTGGAGATAGAAATATCTAGTTCATTAGCTATAGAGTCTATTTTCTAAAAGAGATGAGTCAGTCTTCTTCTCCACCATTCTGTTATCAGTCAAAACTGATCAAATAAATATCAACATTAGATGTGAGTGTGAAGGAACCTACTCCTGGATGCTTCTTCGCATGTTGAATAACGGTCTTACACATTTTTATTATTCTCCAAACGATCAAGAAAATCAAAAACAACAACTGAACTCTTTCAGGAGAAAAACTGTCAACTAAAATCAGATGAGTGTGTCCATGTGAATGAAAACCTGTTGCCAATCACTTTTCTCTGCTGTGTGTGTGTGTGTATGTGTGGGGGGGATCCTAATCCTCATAATCCCATCTATTGAAGACACTGTTAGTTTCCATCACATCACACACGTAGGGTTCTCTGTGTCCTAAAGTGTTCTGTTACACAATGAGGCCGTCAGCGCTGAACCTGATTCATACTAGAGGAGCACACACTGTGATATTTTGCAAACATTTCCTCCTGAATGTGTGGTGGTAGAGCATCCTGAACCTTTGTGGCCATTGTGTTGGATCTCTTATGTTGTTTTTGTGCTGTTCTTGTTCTTGTTGTTTTAAAATGACGTGCCAGTGGTTCAATGGACTGTCATCACTCTAAATTGTTAAATCAGCCTCCCGCGGCTAATAACCAGCGCTACTTTTGCACAGCATCTTGCACCATACAACACATCCTAGGGGGCAAGACCTTTGCTCTGGTTGTGATAATGGCAATTGATTAGTCAGTGATGCAGCTCCTGCAGACCTTTCAGTTTCCTCAATAGCACTTTGTAACCTAATGTAATTAATACAAAAATGCTTCTCTGTGCAAAATGCAGGTCATTACTATTCCTTACTTAAGGTTGCTGCTGTGTTCTCACCATTCATCATGCTTAAGTGGCTGAGGTATAGTGGTTGCATTTTTAGCCACACTTGTGTTGTGACTCTGGGGAAGGCTTTGTCTGTAAGTGGATCTGTCTCCAGACTGAAATATCTCAGACAGATTTCAATGACATTTTGTACACTGATATTCAAAAGCCCTAGAGAATAAATCATGATGAGTCTGGTAATGTCCTGACTCTTCATCTTGTACCACTAGCGGTTCAATCTTTCCCTTATTCAGCAAAGCATGTCGACAACGACCAGACACACTGGAAAATAACATTGTCGACTATTGATTATTGGATTGTGTTTTGACTTGCTACAATTTCAAGTATTGGCAGGAATTTGGTTCAGGAACTAAATCTTTCCCACAGAATGAACTGTTGGGTTTTCATCTGGTGCCTTCAATGGGTCAAAATTAGATAACATAGTGATTCAACAGCTGAAGACTTACTTCTCCATCTCTTCGCTGTACTTAATATCAGTGCCACCTGGCTAATGTGAGCATGCTTAGATAATGATCTCAGTCAACAAGACTGCTGAGGGTTACATCGTTGGTGTTGTCATTGTTACCTACTGACATGATCTGAACATATTTTCTATTGAATAAAACAGATATTGTCTTCAGAATCAAGAGGTTAAAGACACTGAAGTAACTGTTGTCTAAACCTCTTTTAACTGGTGTGTTACTAAACAGTTGTCTGGAGTAGTATTCGCTGGGATCAGTATTTATAAGGGTTACAAATCTGAGCTTTCTCTGTATCATTCAGGACAAGCACCCATTTCTTCAACTTTGTTTCACTGTTTGACTTATTTTTAAGTGTTTTATGCAGCACTGCTTTCATCCTACAGTCTTGTGAGTCACCGTAAGTTGTTTTACTTCATGTTTGTCAGTGGAAAGAATGCTATTTCTGTATACAGCTTGACAATGGTAATGGGTGCAATTTTTCACCCAGCAAGGATGGAGAGATTGATGATGGGTGATGGGGAAGCAAAGGTGTTCAACAAAAAGGATGGTGGAGAATGAGATGCATTAAGACAAAGGAGGAGAGAGAAAAAGTCAATATTTGTTCCTATCCCTCGTCTCCTCCATTGTTCCCCCTAACGGATCGCAGGGCGGGTGAAAGACAAGCCAGAGTGCTCTATCCAAATCTGTTTCCCACTGGTGATGTAGCTAAGAGTGGCTTTAATAAGATTTTCTCTCTAAGAATGGATACAGTAGGCTGAGGCTGTCTCGAGTCCTTACCTTACCCCCAAACAAATCTCTACCGCTTTGAAACATCTACATGATTCACGTTCAACAAAATACTACATTTATTTATATGTAGCTTCTTTTTCTTTCATTTACTTTTATTTTATCATTTTTTTCACCTGGGGGATTGAAAAAAAAAACTCTGGGGGCAGCAGTGGCTCAGCAGTAGAGCAGATGCCAGATATCATCATCAGTGGTTCAAGTCCTGCTCCCGCCAAAACTTCCTTTGGAGTGTGACCTGACAGTGAACACAATTTGATTTTGGTGACATATATGATTGTTGTCATCACTGGTGAAACTCCCGGCAAACTAAAATGATTGGACAAAAGTTGCAAATCAATATGTTGTGGGTTTGTGAAAAATTGTAAGTTCATACAAAATTTGCAGTAAGTGGTTGATTTGCATCAATTTTTAATCATCACAAAATCCCCAAGGGATCATGGGGTGCCAACACCACCACCCAGTTCATGGTAATCTGTTTAATTGAATGACCAAAACCTTTTAAAAAAAAAGTCTCATTTTTTGTTTTCAAAAAAATTGGGAGCTGCAGTGGCTCAGCAGTAGAGTAGACATCTTGAAGACCAGACATTGCCCAGCCATCAGCGGTTCAATTCCTGCTCCCGCCAAGACATCCTCCGAGTGTGAGCTGACGGTGGGAGACATCAGCTCACCTCCCAGTCACTGCCAAGGCGCCCTTGCGCAAGAAGCCTTCGCCCTACAAGCTGCTTGTTTGAGGCGCATTTCCTCACGCGACCCTTCACTCTACCTCATCCGGGTTACTACTTGTTTACTAATTGCATGTGTAATAGTTTGAAAACTAGTTTTGATGGAAAATAAGCACCCCCTTATTTTTTTTTTTTGAGACGTTGTTTAGAGTTACGTTAGCAGAATGGGAAGTGACTGGGAAGCACTTGCAATGCCAGATCAGTGGGTGGCGCTCACACGCTCCTGTGGATCCAGGGGTGCGATGTCTTCGCAAGCTTTACCCCGCAAGTCAATAATAAAACGGCGCTGGCTTGTGGAGACGTTAATCTGTGTGCTCCGTTATTGATCAACAGGTACGGTGAAAATACTTAAAGTGACAGTAGGTACGGTGAAAATACTTAAAGTTAATTTTAAGTGACATATACTGTATGTTGTTTATCATTATGAAAAAGAGTAGAAAAAATAAATTTTATGTATGTAGCATCATCCCTTTGGTCAGAAAAGCTTAAAATCTGCGCTGCAGCAGCTTCCGTATTCAGTGGTCACGTGAATGTCAAACGTCACTGGCGCCCAATATAGCTTGGCAGCCATAAGAAACAATGCAATCCACGACGCGATTAACTCCAAAATTATCATGGTTACCTGCACAGTGAACGGTTGTGTCAACAGAACATCAAGAAGACACAAAGACAAGGACCTATCCTTCTTTAGAATACCTCATGAGAAGCTAGGAAGGAGATGGAGAGCGTGGATAAACCGGGTCAATATGACCAAGGATCTGAGGATCTGTCATGAGCACTTTACCTTGGAGGATTTCCAAAGAGATTTGAAGGTAAAATCATTTTCGGACAACCCATAGTATTTATTCTGAATTCCCAAGGTTTAGTGGATAATTAATTAATGTCTGGAGCTACTGGAGGTATTGTATAAACGTTTTTATGACCAGATTATTGCACGATTATGGCACTTGCGAAATGTAAGCAAAAGTGATAGACAGGTCATTTTACTGAGAAGATCTGTGACACTGAAATAAAACATACAAAAACAGCATGTCAGGCCATGATCCTTATACATTTGTAAATACAAGACATATTAATATAAACTAGAGTTGTTATGAATTCAACACAGTCCACCAGTAACGAACGGCGGCTAGCTCAATGCTAACATAATATGGAAAATCCCATTGACGGACTTGCGCGTTAGCATCGGTAGCGCGATTAACTTTTCCATACACACAGTAAACCAAAGTGGGACATTATAACTAATTGGATATCTCTGTCAGAATGTGATAGATGAAGGGTTGCAAGAAGGTTTTACTGAGTCAGACGTAATTTGCACAGTGATTAAGGTCACAAAACCTGGCACATTCAGAGAAATGTTAAATAAAAGGATGATTTAACTGTTAATGAGCTAAAGCGTTTTCTCCGTGCGCATATCAGAGACAAAAACAGTACAGAACTTATTCAAAAGTCAAGCAATGCTAAGCAACAAGACAAAGAGAGCCTGCAGCAGTTTTTGTATAGGATCATGGGGCTGAACAGCGTGTTCTGTTTGAGTCACAACAGCTTGGTGCAGAGTTTAGCCATGACAAATAACTTGTTCAGAGTACCTTCCTTCACACGCTGTACCAAGGGTTAAATGAGAAAAATAGCCATGTTTGACATGACCTCAAACCCCTCCTAAAAGATGTGCAGGTCACTGACGAATTTCTCTTAGATCAAATCACTAAGTCTACTAGTGAGGAAGCAGAGAGACTAAGATGGTTGGTACAGTAGCTAAAACTCGACCAGTGACCATGAGCTCAGCTCAGCTTGACAGTAGTGACTCAATCAAAGAAGCTAAGGTTGACATTGAGTTACAGGCTAACTGTGTTGCTATAAAAGAACTGACAGTGCAAGTGTCCTCCCTGACCAAATATTTGGCCCAAATGGGGAAACTCCCTGACCGTGTGACACCTGGGGACCCCTGCTCACCACCAGCCCATTCTCCAACACTAGTGTCTGAAATCAGGGGCAGGTGCAATGACTGTATACAGCAGAGCAAGGTGAGCTGCCCTCACTGCTTTGTTTGTAGCCAAGCTTGACATTGGCTGTCTGCAAAAGAGGGTTCCGGGAAACTGGCTGAGGTCACTGGAGAGGGGCAGTCAGTGACAGCAACAGCTAGAGGATCCCCATCACCAGCCAGCCATTCCAAAAGGGTTAACCCAAAAAAAGCGAACACGCAGTCTCAACAAAAAACGCCTCGCACAACTAATAGGTAAGCAACGTATGGTTTCATGTGCTGTCGATGGAGTC
Organism: Antennarius maculatus; assembly: GCA_013358685.1. Taxonomy (NCBI): domain Eukaryota; kingdom Metazoa; phylum Chordata; class Actinopteri; order Lophiiformes; family Antennariidae; genus Antennarius; species Antennarius maculatus. Next base: position 7,271,645 of record CM023609.1, on the reverse strand, counting down.
CCATTCCAGATGTTACTCGACTCAGGGAACCAAGTAACTATGGTGTGAAGAGTCTGGATGGAAAAAGTGCTTCCCCATGTTCAGATCCAGCCTCTTGAATCCCTACTGTCAGACCTAACATTGGAGATTACGGCAGCGAACGGTAGCGATGTTCCCTTCGATGAGTGGACAAATGTTGAACTCCAGATACCGTATGTAGTAAGAGTCAAGGACGTGTCACCATACAAGTGCCATTACTAGTCAGTCACCACTTTCTTAACTGTCTTCTGTTAGGCAGTAATGTTATAGCTGAGATCATTGAATCACACAAAGACCAGAGGAGTGAGACTGATACTTCAAGCTTCTTTGAGTAAAGCAGAAATATCAGCGACAGTGAAAGCTCTAGTCCCAGCTCTCCAGGTTTTCACTCCTGAGGAAACGACCCTTGAGTGCAGTGTAAGAACAGGGAAGAGAGGTGTAACTATTCCAGCAGGGCCGATTTGTGAGGTTAGGTGTAGAATCAGAGAATGGCCAAGGGGCGGGGCAATGCTTTTTCAACCCGACTTAGTGAGTAACTGCCCTGAGGGATTAGAGCCATTATCAGGTCCCATAGATGTTCCGAGTGGGTCCACAAAATAGTCAGAATCCCTGTTCAAAACCCCACTAAACATGATATCTACCTCACCAAGGGAACAGTTCTAGGTACGCTGGAGGAAGTGGCTGAAGTGAAACCAGTCAAATGCTTTCCAGGTGGTTCAGAGCCCCTTTATCACCCCACTGTAAATTCTGCTTGCAAAGTACAGACCAGCAGAGGAAAACAAGGGGTTTAATTTTAATTTTATTTTAATACACTGTTATAATCCCCGGAGGGAAATTAAGAATGCACACTCCAGTAGTTTGTCACACGTATGCATATTAGTGTGTACAGGCCCCTGTAATACACACAACCACACACAAGGGGGCCTGTAGGCATGCAAGGAAGGTAGAGTGCCTGGCAGCTCCTTCTTGGTGCGCCTCAAATGAGCAATTTGTAAAGGGGACGGCACCTTGCTCAAGGGTGCTCCGGAGGTGCTCCGGAGGTGAGCTGACACCTCCCACTGTCAGCTCGCCTCCGGGTATTTTTTGGGGGGCGGGAGCGGGAATCGAACCGTTGATCTTGAATCATAGGACGACCCGCTCTACTGCCCGATTTTACCACTGAGCCACTGCCGCCCCCTTAAACATGACATAAAACCATGACAAAACAAAAATGGCATCCACCTGCTGATGTGTCACACCTGGAAGAGGATGAGCAAAAGATTGTCAGAGACATGTTGTATGAAGAATCAGATGTGTTTGCTAAGGACGATTCTGACATTAGTTGCATCCCAAATTTGCAACTGAAAATCCACCTTAAAGATGAAACGCCAGTCCAAAACGTCCTACAATTCAGTTCCCAAGCTGATGTATAAAGAGGTAAAAGAATAGGTCCAAAACCTGCTTAGCCAGGGCTTTATCAGAAAGTCCACCTCACCATACTCATCTCCGGTAGTCTGCGTCAGAAAAAAAGACTTTAAAAGAGTTTACGTCTTTGTGTTGATTTCCAGGGTGTAAATAGCAAAACTGTCACCAACCACAACCCTCTTCCACGCATCCAAGATCTGCTAGATATCTTAGGGGGGTACTCGTGGTTCTCCCTACTTGACCAAGGTAGCGCTTACCATGAGGGCTTTGTTGACGAGAGCTCCAGACATGCGACTGCCTTTAGTATGCCTTGGGGTCTCTACGAGTGGATCTGCCTCCCATTTGCCCCTGAGGCATTTCAAAGATGTATGGAGGGAGCCCTTGACAGGTTAAGGGATGAGTGCTGCTCCCCATACTTAGATGATGTGCTCTGTTTTTCGAAGACATTTTGCGACCAATTTGATGATGTGAGGCGGGTAGGCTGCCGTCTGAGAGAGTATGGTATTAAACTACGATTTAAAAAAATGCGAGTTATTTAAAAGGCAGATCAGATATGTATGATGTCTAGTGACCAGTGAAGGTGTCCAGATAGATCCTAAAGACCTTGAGGCAGTTCAGCATTTGAAGGACAGAGAACCAAAGAGTGTGGGAGAGGTTAGGGCCCTCTTAAGGCTTTTAGGTTATTATAGAACCTCCACACAGGAGTTTTCTAGGATAGCCTGGCCACTGTTTAAGCTCATAGAAAGTCCCAGTGAGTCTAGCCAGATGCCTACTCCAGCTAAACCTAGCAAAGCTAAGCCTAAGAGTACAAAAGTTGGCCAGCTCTCATCCAGAGCTCTTGTCCAGTGGATGTCAGAACACAGTGCTGTGGTGTCGTGCCTTGTTGACATGCTAACAAGTCCATCTATCTTAGCTTACCCAGACTTCAAATTGCCCCTTGTTCTTCACTGATGCCTCCAATGAAGGTCTGGGAGCAGTACTCTGTCAGCAACAGGGAAACAAACTTTGTGTCATTGCTTTTGGTTCAAGGACACTCATGCCTGCTGAAAAAAAACTACCACCTCCATTCTGGCTAGCTTGAGTTCCTTGCCCTAAGGTGGGCAACCTGTGACAAATTTAGAGATTACCTCTATTACGCTCCGACTTTCATCGTATACATGGATAATAATAATAATAATAATAATAATAATAATAATAATAATAATAATAATAATAATAATAATAATGACAATAATAACAATAATAACAATAATAATAATAATAACCCCCTTACTTTTGTATTGACCACAGCCAATTTGAACGCAGTTGGGCATAAGTGGATGGGTGAGTTAGCCGACTTCGATTTTACCATCAGGTATCAGCCAGGCAAGTCAAACGCAGATGCTGACACCCTGTCACGACATCCAGTGCAGTTGCATGACCATATAAATGAGTACACTGAAGCAATGTCCCCAGAGGTAGTCTCAGCCATCTGTCAGGGGAACGAAGCTCAAAAAGCTAATGATGTGCCTTTGGTAGCTGTGTTGCATCAATGTGCCAGTGCAGATGAATCAACTTTTGAAAGCACTCCAATTATCACTCCAAAAGGTGTCCAAGCCGCTCAAATCGAAGATGCTGTCACGGTTCGGCGTGGCAGTTCTGGTGTGTGGCAGGGAGAGGCCAGGCTGGTGGGTGGAACCACGGCTCCACACCTGAGACTCATCCACACCCCGTTCTGATTGTTCATACCTGAACATCATTGGGTGTTATTGTTGGGAGGCTTTTTAAGCCAGGGTTCATGTCACAGCTCGTGCTGGTTCATTTCTCATATTTGGTTCTTGGTAGTCTGTCCTGATTTTGTTCTGTGTGGAGAATTTTTGAGTTTGTCATTAAATCATGGATGAAAGATTCACTTTTGGTGTCCTGCATTTGGGTCCATATCCCACCACTCGTAACAGAATGAACCAGCCAGATCTGGACCCAGCGGACACCGACTGTCTTGCTGCCCTGACCAGCAGCAAGTCCTGGAATCCGGAACAGGCTGTCGAGTGGAGACAGCAGGGAAGAGACACCTGGGCATGGCAGCATATGCTGGAATTCCAGCTCCACCTTCTTTGCTAGACCTCGAGCCCGTTCCAGTGCCCGCTCCGGTCCACGCGCCCGGACGCCGACTCTGCCCCTGTTCCTGCACCCCAGTCCGAGTCTGCCCCTGTTCCTGCACCCCCGCCCGAGTCTGCTCCTGTTCCTGCACGCCCACCCGAGTCTGATCCTGCTCCTGCACGCCTGCCCGAGTCTGCTCCTGTTCCTGCACCCTAGTCCAAGTCTGCTCCTGTTCCTGCACCCTAGTCCGAGTCTGCTCCTGTTCCTGCACGCCCGCCCAAGTCTGCTCCTGCTCCTGCACGCCTGCCCGAGTCTGCTCCTGCTCCTGCACGCCCGCCCGAGTCCGCTCCTGCTCCTGCACGCCCGCCCGAGTGCGCTCCTGCTCCAGCACGCCCGCCCGAGTCTGCTCCTGCACGCCCGCCTGAGGCTGTTCCTGATCTTTCAACCCAGCCCCAGTCTGATCCTGCTCCTGTTCCTGACCCTCCCTGGGACTAATTAATAGACGTTGGGGGCCGTCCCTTGAGGGGGGGGTACTGTCACGGTTCGGCTTGGCAGTTCTGGTGTGTGGCAGGGAGAGGCCAGGCTGGTGGGTGGAGCCACGGCTCCACACCTGAGACTCATCCACACCCCGTTCTGATTGTTCACACCTGAACATCATTGGGTGTTATTGTTGGGAGGCTTTTTAAGCTAGGGTTCATGTCACAGTCGGTGCTGGTTCATTTCTCATGTTTGGTTCTTGGTAGTCTTTCCTGATTTTGTTCTGTCTGGAGAGTTTGTCATTAAATCATGGATGGAAGATTCACTTTTGGTGTCCTGCATTTGTGTCCACATCCCACCACTCGTGACAGATGCTCACATCAGTGAGGTGATGAATCTAAAGAAAAGAGGATGGAATCGAAATGATAAAGACAAAAGACAAATGAGACGAGAGACACGTAGGCTAGTCCAAGACTGGAAAAGACTCAGACTAGACAAAGGAATATTATACAGGCAGACAGGACAACAGAAACAGTTAGTTCTCCCCGGTATGTTGAAGTTGACAGTGTTGAAACACCTGCAGGATGATATGGGACATGTCTGAGCAGATAAGGTCATTCATTTGGCTCGAGAAAAGTTTTACAACGCGAAATTGAAGACTATGTTAATCGTCAATGTCAGTGTGGTAAACAGAAGCGGCCAAGCGTCCCAGATAGAGCACAAATGGGTTCTATTACAACCAGTGCCCTTTTCGAGCTCATCTTGGTTGACTACCTCCATCTTGAACCAAGTAAAGGAGGCTATTAATACATTTTAGTATTAGTAGATCACTTTACTCGTTTTGCACAAGCTTATCCGACCAAGAATAAGTCAGGCAAAACAGCGGCTGAAAAAATTTTATATGATTTTGTTCTACATTTCAAGTACCCTGAAAAGTTACATCATGATCACGGGCAGGAATTCAAGAACAGCCTTTTCCACAGATTCCAGCAGCTGGCTGGAATTGCCCATACTCGAACGACCCCCTACCACCCACGTGGGAATCCTGTTGAACTCTGCAAGAGGAGAAAAGGAGTGAGTGGAAAGACCACCTACCCTGCATAGTTCATGCTTACAACTGCACAAGACATGAGGGAACATGCTATTCACCTTTCTTTCTCCTGTATGGAAGAGCTCCACGCTTGCCCGTTGACCTGCTCTCTGATTTAAAACCTGAACAGGAGTCACAGTCCAGACAAGAGTATGCACAGAAATGCGCTTCCCGCATGCAGGAGGCATATAAGATCACCTCAGAAAACAGTGGAAAGTCCTCAGCTAAAGGCAAAAAGCTCTATGATCGGCATGCTAAAGGTATTGTGCTGCAGCCGGGAGATCGGGTTCTTCTTCTTCTTTTCCTTTCGGCTTTTCCCTTCAGGGGTCGCCACAGCGAATCAATTGCCTCCATCTAACCCTGTCCTTTGCATCCTCTTCTCTCACACCAACTACCTTCATGTCCTCCCTCATTACATCCATGAACCTCCTCTTTGGTCTTCCTCTAGACCTCCTGCCTGGCAGTTCAAAACTCAGCATCCTTCTACCAATATATTCACTATCTCTCCTCTGGACATGTCCAAACCATCTCAGTCTGGCCTCTCTGACTTTATCTCCAAAACCTCTAACATGTGCTGTCCCTCTGATGTACTCATTCCTGATCCTATCCATCCTGGTCACTCCCAAAGAGAACCTCAGCATCTTCATCTCTGCTACCTCCATCTCTGCCTCCTGTCTTTTCCTCAGTGACACTGTCTCTAGACCAAACAACATCGCTGGTCTCACCACAGTTTTGTACTCCTTTCCTTTCATTTTAGCTGAAACTCTTCTATCACATATCACACCTGACACTTTTCTCCACCCGTTCCATCCTGCCTGTACACGCTTCTTCACCTCTTTTCCACACTCTCCATTGCTCTGGACTGTTGACCCTAAGTACTTAAAATCCTCCACCCTCTTGATCTCTTCTCCCTGTAACCTCACTCTTCCACTTGGGTCCCTCTCATTCACACACATGTATTCTGTCTTACTGCGGCTAACCTTCATTCCTCTCCTTTCTAGGACAAACCTACACTTCTCTAGCTTCTCCTCCACCTCTTCCCTGCTCTCACTGCAGATCACAATGTCATCTGCAAACATCATAGTCCATGGAGATTCCTGTCTAACCTTGTCTGTCAGCCTGTCCATCACCATAGCGAACAAGAAGGGGCTCAGAGCTGATCCCTGATGCAGTCCCACCTCCACTTTGAACTCCTCTGTCACACCTACAGCACACCTCACCACTGTCTTGCAGTCCTCAGCCGGAAGATCTTGTCAGAAATATGTCAGAGAGAGGCGGCCCAGGCAAACTTCGTGCTTACTGGGAGAGAGAATCCATTGTGTTGTGGAAAGGATAGGAAAAGGACCAGTGTACAAAGTTCAGGCAGAAGCTGGAGACCGGAACCCCTGTGACCTGCATCGTAACCTTCTGCTACCTGTTAATGAGTTACCTTTGGAACGAGATGGAAAGCATCAGCATACAGCCAACAAAAGATAAAAAGGAGACAAATGAATAAAGCCAGTTTCACCTATATGCTGATGATACCATCTTATACTCAGAGGGCCCTTCTCTCCACTCTGCAGCATCCACACTACAACTCAGTCTCACTTCTGTCGAGCAGTACTTTCATGGCCTTCATCTTTCACTCAACACCAAGAAATCCAAATGCATTATTTTTGACCGGAAACATGATTCCACCATTGCCCCTAAAATCCTCTGTGCCATGGCTCCGAACTGGAGTTTGTGACCAGCTATAAATACCTCGGTCTTTGGTTGAACTCATCCCTCTCCTTCACCACCCACATTAAGCACCTGCAATCAAAAGTCAAAGTTCGCCTGAGCTTCTACCGGAACAAGGCCTCCTTCACCCGATCAGCCAAACGCATGCTTGTGAAAATGACCATCCTGCCCATATTTGATTATGGTGACACCATCTATAGGATGGCTTCCCAATCTACTCTTAGCAAACTTGACACTCTCCACCACTCTGCCATCTGTTTTGCCACAGGCGCTCCATTCAGAACTCACCACTGTGACCTGTACAACCTAGTAGACTGGACATCCCTCCACACCAGACGGCTCCACCACTGGCTTCACCTCATTTACAAATCCATACTTGGAAAAACACCTCCCTACCTCTCCTCCCTTCTACACCTCTCCCATTCTGCCCTCAATCTTAGGTCCAGTAAGCTCATTAAACTCTCCATCCCTAAAGCCCGTACTGTCTTTGGTCGTAGTGCTTTTCGATTTGCTGCAGCTAATGATTGGAACACTTTTCAAAACACCCTCAAACTCACTGTCCCCATATCACTCACTTCTTTTAAACATAACCTGCATGAAATTGTAGTTGACAGCTGCACTTGTTGAGTGTCGCTCTCTCTCTCTTTGTCTCTCTCTCTCTCTCACTCTCGTTCTCTTTTGTATTCTATTTATTTTTTCTTTATATTTTCTATATAATGTATAACTCTGTGTTTATTTCAGCCTTCCTCCCCACCCCCACACTTCTAAGGGCCACTGCTCTTTCCTCAGGCTGCATTTGTAAATAAGAACCTGTTCTTAATTGCTTGCCTGGTTAAATAAAGGTTTAATAAAATAAATAAAGAATAGTGAGACTGTAGAGCAGGAATCTGCACACTCTGATGATGATGAGGAATACACCTATTACCTCCAACCATACTGGTGTATCATAGGGAGAGACAAAGCCAAGACAAAGCCAACAAAAGAACTCAGTGCCGTAACTCCAGAGTTTCAGCCAATGAGGCAATTAAGTGAGACAGCTCAAAGGCGACAGCCACCTGAACCTGAGCCGGTTGCAGAGTCAGAGCCAGTACAGGTGCACACACCGGCTGTTACACCACCAGTTGTGGAAGAACAGGAAGAACCAGCAAGGGATGACATTGTGGAAGAAGCAGGTTCAGAGGAGCACGTTGACAGTAGTGTGCCTGTTGTAGAACTGTCAGGGGAAGAAGCACCACCTTTGAGGAGGTGCACTGGAGCAATCAAACCTCGAGAAATGCTCACCTATGATCATCTTGGACAACCTTCTTGCCAGACGTGGCGGCCTGGAGCAAATCTGATGTTTGCCTGTGTTCCTTACCACATGCTATTTTATCCAGCTGTTCCCCAACCCTGTTACTTCTCACCAGTATGGACATACGAGATTGGTTATGAGGTGCACAGCGACTGAAGAGACACTCACTGTACAACCGTAACAGAGTGTATTTTGCAAGTCAGACTTTCTTGACTTTCTAGATGTCCGGAGACATCTCTTGAAAGAGGGGAGAGTGTAACAGGTTGAAAACCAGTTTTAATAGGAAAAAAGCACCCCCCTTATTTTTTTTATTTTTATTTTTTGAGACATTGACAGTTACGTTAGCAGGCTGGGAAGTGACTAGGTACTAAAGTCAGTGGGTGGCACTCGCACGCTCCTGTGGATCAAGGGGAGCGATGTCTTCGCAAGCTTTACCTGGCGTGAATTAATAATAAAATGGCGCTGGCTTGTGAAGACATTAATCTGTGTGCTCCATTATTGATTCACAGGTATGGTGAAAATATTTATAACTCTCAGGGTTGTGGCTGCGCAGGTGTGGATGAGTGAGAGATTACTGCTATGTGTTTAGGGTGACTGTGATGGACGTAGAGTGTTTGTTTGTGTAGTTAATTGTGTGTTTCTGCCAAGTGTATGAACACCGTTAGCATGCTAGTCGTATGCCTCTTGAATGAGTGTGACGTTGTTACGTTAGAATATCTGTTTTATATGAATTTGGTATTTTGGCTATTCTTAATTTATGTTTCGAGTTAATTTATTTTCAGAATTATTAATTTGTTATTTACTTACTGTGCAATTATTTCTGTTGTTTTGCACATGTTTATTATTTTCTTTTGTTGGAGAATATTTACTCCTCCGAGAGCTGCCACCGTATCGTGGTGGGGGAGTTTGAGTACCCAAATGATCCCAGGAGCTACGTTTGTCAGGGGCTTTATGCTCATACGAGAGTCTCCCTTGGCAAACAGGTCCTGGGTGATGGGCCAGGCGAGGAGCAGCACAAAAACCCCTATGATGAGTAAAAACCAAGGACCGTGACGTCGCCCGGTATGGCGCAATTGGGGCCCCACCCTGGAGCCAGGCCCGGGGTTGGGGCTCGTATGCGAGCACCTGGTGGCCGGGCCTCTGCCCACGGGCCCCAGCCAGAACCAGCCCGAAAGGACAACGTGGGCCCAACCTCCGTTGGACTCACCACCCACCGAGGAAACTGTAGGGGACGGGTACAGTGTGGATTGGGTGGAAGTCGTCATCATGGGGCTCGAAGACCCAATCCCCAGACAAAGAGTCAAGCTGAAGGGACATGGAATGTCACCTCACTGGGGGGAAAGGAGCCAGAGCTTGTGAGGGAGGTTGAGCGGTACCAACTAGATATAGTCGGGCTCACCTCAACCCACAGGTTGGGCTCTAGAACCCAAACCCTTGAGAGGGGCTGGACTCTCCATTTTTCTGGTATTGTCCAAGGTGAGAGGCGGCGGGCTGGTGTGGGCTTGCTTGTGGCCCCACAGCTCATCCGTCATATGTTGGAGTTCACCCCGGTGAATGACACCTGTCCCCTGCGCCTTCGGTTTGGCGACAGGTGTCTCACTGTCGTTTTGGCCTGTGGGCCAAATGGCAGTGCGGAATACCGCATTGGCATTTGGGAGGGGTACTGAATAGTGCTCCGACTGGGGACTTCATTGTTCTCCTTGGGGACTTCAACGCTCACGTGGGTAATGACAGAGAGACCTGGAAAGGGGTGATTGGGATGAACGACCTCCCCGATCTGAACATGAGTGATGTTCTGTTATTGGACTTCTGTACTAGTCACAGTTTGTCCATAATGAACACCTTGTTCAACCACAGGGATGTCCATAAGTGCACATGGCACCAGGACAACCTAGGCCGGAGGTCGATGATCAACATTGTTGTCGTATCATCAGACCTCCGACCACTTGTGTTGGACACTCGGGTGAAGAGAGGGGCAGAGCTGTCAACCGATCACCACCTGGTGGTGAGCTGGATCCGCTGGCAGAGCAGGGGGCCAGACAGACTCAGCAGGCCCAAACATATTTTGAGTCTTTTGGGAACGTCTGGCAGAACCCTCTGTCAGCGAGGTCTTCAACTCCCACCTCTGGGAGAGCTTCTCCCAGATCCCGCAGGAGGCTGGGGACATTGAGTCAGAGTGAACCATGTTCTCCACCTCCATTGTCGAAGTGGCTGCTCGTAGCTGTGGTCCCAAGGTCTCTGATGCCTGTCATGGCGTTAACCCCCAAACCCGGTGGTGGACACCAGAACTAAGGGATGCCGTAAAGCTGAAGAAAGAGTCCTATCAAATCTTGTTGAATTGTGGGACTCCGGAGGCAGTTGACAGGTACAGGCAGGCCAGGCGTACTGCAGCTCAAGTAGTGGCAGAAGCAAGAACTCGGGTCTGGGAAGAGTTCGGGGAGGCCATGGAGGAAGACTATTGTTCAGCCTCGAAGAAATTCTGGCAAACCATTCGGTGCCTCAGGAGGGGAAAGCGGTGCACAGCCAATACTGTTTACAGTAGAGGCGGAGAGCTGCTGACCTCGACTGGGGATATTGTCGGGAGGTGGAAAGAATACTTTGAGGATCTCCTCAATCCCGCTGCCATGTCTTACACAGAGGAAGCAGAGGCTGAGGTCTCAGAAGTGAACTCGTCCATCACCCAAGCTGAAGTCACCGAGGTGGTTGCCAAACTCCTCAGTGGCAAAGCACCGGGGGTGGATGAGATTCGCCCTGAGTACCTCAAGTCTCTGGATGTGCAGGGACTGTCATGTTGACACGTCTCTGTAACATCGCATGGCAGTCGGGGACATTACCTCTGGATTGGCAGAACGGGGAGGTGGTCCCTCTTTTCAAAAAGGGGGACCAGAGGGTGTGTTCCAACTATAGGAGGATCACACTCCTCAACATCCCGGGGAAAGTCTATTTGATCGTGTCCCTCGTGGTATCTTGTGGGTTAGTGCTTCGGGAGTTTGGGGTCCGGGGCCCTTTGCTGAGGGCTGTCTGGTCACTGTATGACCGAAGTCAGAGCTTGGTTCGCATTGCCAGCAGTCAACAAGTCAAACCTGTTCCAGATGCATGTTGGACTCTGGCAGGGCTGCCCTCTATCACTGGTTCTGTTCATAATCTTTATGGACAGAATTTCAAGGCGCAGCCAGGGTCCGGATGGAGTCCGGTTTGGGGATCAATGGATTTCATCTCTGCTTTTTGCAAACAGTGTTGTCCTGTTGGCCTCATCAAACCTGGACCTTCAGCATGCACTAGGATGGTTTACAGCAGAGTGTGACGCGAGTGGGATGAGAATCAGCACCTCTAAATCCGAGGCCATGGTTCTCAACCGGAAAAGGGTGGTGTGCCCTCTTCAGGTTGGTGGAGAGTCCTTGCCCTAAGTGGAGGAGTTTAAGTATCTTGGGGTCTTGTTCACGAGTGAGGGAAGGATGGAACGTGAGATTGACAGACGGATCGGTGCAGCTTCTGCAGTGATGCAGTCGCTGTATAGGTCTGTCATGGTGAAGAAGGAGTTGAGTCGCAAGACAAAGCTCTCGATTTACCGGTCAATCTACGTTCCTACTCTCACCTATGGTCATGAGCTTTGAGTCATGACCGAAAGAGTAAGATCTTAGATATTAGCGGCTAAAATGACTTTCCTCCGTAGAGTGGCTGGGCGCACCCTTACAGACAGGGTGAGGAGCTCAATCACCAGGGAGGAGCTCGGAGTAGAGCTGCTGCTCCTCCGCCTCATGCGGAGCCAGCTGAGGTGGCTTGGGCATCTGTTCAGGATGCCTCCTAGACTGGGGAGGTGTTACCAGGAGGAGACCTCAAGGAAGATCAAGGACATGCTGAAGGGACTATGTCTCTCCGCTGGCCTGGGAACGCCTTGGGTTCCCCCAGGAGGAGCTGAAGGAGGTGTCTGGGAAGAGGGAAGTATGGGCATCCCTGCTTAGACTGTTGCCCCTGCGACCCAGACCCGGATAAGCAGTAGATGATGGATGGATGGAGAATATTTAAATATGTTTGGTGTTATATAATTAATTCACTGAGGAAAAGACAGGAGACAGAGCTGGAGGTAGCAGAGATGAAGATGCTGAGGTTCTCTCTGGGAGTGACCAGGAAGGATAGGATCAGGAATGAGTACATCAGAGGGACAGCACATGTTAGAGGTTTTGGAGATAAAGTCAGAGAGGCCAGACTGAGATGGTTTGGACATGTCCAGAGGAGAGATAGTGAATATATTGGTAGAAGGATGCTGAGTTTTGAACTGCCAGGCAGGAGGCCTAGAGGAAGACCAAAGAGGAGGTTTATGGATGTAATGAGGGAGGACATGAAGGTAGTTGGTGTGAGAGAAGAGGATGCAAAAGACAGGGTTAGATGGAGGCAATTGATTCGCTGTGGCGACCCCTAAAGGGAAAAGCCGAAAGGAAAAGAAGAAGAAGAAGGTGTTATGTAATTAATAAAACGGCGCTGGTTAATCTGTGCGCTCCATTATTGATCCACAGCCAGTGCACCAACACCTATTCACAGTGCTTTTAGCCCGTGCATCACATGAGCCGGTCCAGATTCCCCTAGGTCTGGCGCCGGTTACACATGCCTACAGGTCCCTAGTATGTTGTGTTTCAGGGGCCTGTACACAACAATGTATGCATGGTTGAACACATACTGTATATACATGTAACTGTGTGAAGTGTGGAGTGAAAAGACAATTTCCCTGTAGGGGATTAATAAAGTGGATTTTCTTTTTTTTCTTTCTACTAATCAATATGGTGATATTTACAGCTGTTCACATGACTCCATGATGCAGTAGAATCTTCAGCTCCTATCAGCTTTGTGGTTGGTTGTAATGTCTTCTGGCTCATTTTATTCTCACTTATAATATACTTTTGATTTATTTGTGTTGCTTTAGTAATATGTTTGCTATCTTCCCAAGTATTAAAACACCCTAACTTATATTATCTTTGACCATTTTTTATGAAGAAATATATCTTGACTCCATATTTGTTGAATTTCAAAGGCATAATCAAAAAGTAATTTAAGATGTTTTTCAGAAACCTTCTGCACACTGCAGCCAAGTACTGACCAGGAGTTGTTTGCTATTTATTTAGCTCTTATCATTTGTGCTATTTTGGTTTCTGTTGTAATAATAATACTAACATTATTATCCTAAATATTGAAACAGTATGCTCCATGCAATTTTGTATTAATCAGACACTCAGAATGAAAACTTCAACAATCAACAAGACATGTAAATTATGAAACAATCAGGTGTTGTAAAGTAGATCATTTTTATTTTTTTTAAGTGAAGTAAAACAAACAAAAAAAGTAGTGCGAGCTTCCTTTAAAATAAGGGTATCAAAAACTGCTAGCCCCACCAGAGGGCAGCATCCCAATACAAGGTTCAACACAACACCATTAGAATTGGCCAATTATTCCCAAAGGGCACATGTGTCAAACTCAAAGCCCGGGGGCCAATAATTTTATGTGGTCCTCGAGAGCACAAAAGGTCAAAGTGTTTAAAAATAAATGGATCAAAATGTGCTTTGACCAAAAACTACATTTCCCACAATGCAGTAATTCAGCCCATTTTAACTCTGACAAAAATGTTTTGAATAAAGTTAATGTCCTAACTTGTGTTTGATGTTATTTTTCTTCATTCATTTGGATAGTTTGATCCTTGATTGATGTTCTATGGGTTTCATAACCTGACAAAATGATTTATGTTACAATAGAGCAACAAGCAAACATTTTTTCTGTGTAACTGTAATGTTTATACTTGAATACGTACTAAAGTCAGAGTTATTTAACATTAAGTAGTAGTTACATTTATTTTACATTCATTTTACATTACATTGAGTTACAGTTAGTTACATTTTTTAAGTTACATTTGGTCCTTTGATCAACGCCACTATGCTGATGTGGCCCTCGATGAAAATGAGTTTGACACCTCTTCCATAGGGGATGAAGTGCGGCTAAATTTAGCAGCTATGACCATTGTTTCACTGTTTCTTACTTGCCTAAAGGCAGTCTATGGTAGATTAGATTTGGGTTTATCTTCCTCAAACGATAACCTCTACTGCATTGACCTTTGACGTTCATTGGATTTTACAACAGGCAGACCTGATCTCCAGTTTAGGTATTTGGTGAACTTAAACTTTTTCTCCAATAAAGTCAAATCACTTCTTTTTGTCTTTCTTTGGTGAAATGCACCTGTGGCACAGTATCCTGCTGTGTCATGCATGTTCTTGCCTCTTCCATCACACAGAGCATTATGTACAGTTGGACAAATGTCAACCCCACTACAGTGAGGTCATATAATCATGCTGTTGAAAACCTTCACATGACCTGACACACAGACTCTGAGCTCCTATAATTTTTTCACCCAATGTCCCTTTGCTGGAGGGTGGTAAGTAGTCACAGGTCCCCTCGGGAACCATTCAAAGGAATCCACCAACGTTATCCGAGCTGTGTCTGTCCCCCAGTACAAACAAGAGCTAATCCCAACATGTGAGCACCAATAGGAAAGCTACTGAATAATAGATGGCTCTGTTCCTGGTTTCTGTTTGTGATTACGTCTCATGACTATACAGAGATGATGTCTCTGTTTATCCTTTACCACAAGTTCAGACTGTGGAAAAAGGACCAGTTTTGTCATTACTGAAATCAAGACTCAGGTGAGACAATCCTGAACTCTGATGTTATATGCTGTACTCTGGAAACACTGAAACCATTGTGGCATAGCAAGAATTGTAGTAAGAGTAAAAAACAGTGGGTTGTCATTTTGGGAACAAAGCTGCACAGTATATGTATGTTCTCCACAAAAGTAATTGTGTGATTGCTTTTGTTTGTTTTCCAGTAAACAACCATTTTGTTAAAAGAAGTACAGTACTCCAAAAATAAATATGTTTTTATAAAACTTGGTGAAAGGGTTTATCAACTAGCAGCAAAAAAAACTAATTACATTTTGGGGAAGAAGATGAAGAATCAAACTTTATTTATACCAAAAAAGGAAATTCACGAGCAAATATATATGTTGTATAGGGCCCTGAACAAACACAACACACTAGGGGTCTGTAGGCATGCAATCAGTATATGTATATAGAGGGAGGCAGAGTGAAGGAATCGTGCCCCAAATGAGCAGTTTGTAGGGGGGACGGCGCCTTGATCAGGGGAACCTCAGCAGTGGCTGGGAAGTGAGCTGACACCTCCCACTGTCAGCTCACGCTTGGTGGAAGTGGGAATTGAACTCCTGTCTGCTCTACTGCTGAGCCACTGCCGTGCCCAATTTTTTCAAAACTATAAAATGGGACTATTTTTTTTTTAAAAAAAGGTTTTGGTCATTCATACTTACCAATTAAACAGATTACCATGAAACTGGGGGGCGGCATTGGCACTGCATGGTTCCTCCGGGATTTTGTGATGATTAAAAATTGATGCAAATTCAACCACTTACTGCAAATTTTACATGAGCTTACAATTTTTCACAAACCCACAACATATTGACTTGCAACTTTAGTCCAATCATTTTAGTTTGCTGTGAGTTTCACAAGTGATGACAACAATCATATATGTCACCAAATTCAAATTGTGTTCATTTTTCTAAAGATGCTGACAAGAACTTGCGCAACAAGAACATCTCACATTTGCCAACCAAAATTTACATGTAAAGAAAAAGCTAGAGATGGTAAAAGAAAATTTTGTTTTCTTAAACCATGTGTTATTAAATTATGTTCTATTTACAAGCAAAGTTCGAATGCTTTGCACCAAATTAAATGTTGTGTTGGCTATACTGCAGAGCAACACCTGCAGAATGTCTGAAACAAATCACGGTAACAAACTTCTGCATCCCACTTAACATGAGTTATATTAAATGGTCATAGTTAGTGACAACGTCTTTGTCACACAAATAAAGTGACGGTGGCTCAAATGCTTCTCGAATCTGTGTGTGTGTGCGTGCGTGCGTGCATGCGTGTGTGTGTGTGTGTGTGCTCGTGTGCGTGTGTGTGTGTGTGCGTGTGTGTACATGTTTGCTTTAAGACAAGCTTCCACAAAATCAGGCGACCCAGGCTACAACAATACCAAAATCAGCCAATAAAACGCTTTAATTCTATTTCTGGACAGCTTTGGATGAAACTTTTAGGGATGGGAAGAATCTTCCCAGCAGAAAAAAGAAATGCTGACTCTTCAGCTGTTTTACTTTTTATGAGAAATAAGGACAGATTCACATTCTAGGTGCTTTCATAGGGAAAAAAAAATCTAAACTCAGGTGTTGAATATAAATAGAAATGTAATGTAGGAAGATCGGACTCTTTGGAGGGGATGCTCAGCGCTAGCAGTTGTTTCTGATCCTCGAATGCTGTTATTTATTTATTGTAAATATTATATTATAGTTATTTATATATTGTAAAAAGTTTTTTTTAACAATAAGAGGCAACATTTTTTATAGCTTTACTGACATGAAAAGTGTTCCTAATATTCTGCATGTTTAGAATAGGGCAATGTCGCCTTCCTACAAGGACCCAAGGGAGTATTATTCGCTCCCTACAAGAATATAATCTGAAATACCATAAGGCGTTTGGTTTTGTTTTGTTCCACTGATCATAATGGAGGCATTATTTTTTAATATAGTCTTACAAAGTTTATATGTATGGCTTTTCCACTCAGTCTTGTCTGTGTTTTCTTGATTTCTGCAGGGAACCCATGATTGCTTGAATCATTCAGTTCCTGTGGATGTTTGTCCCTGGATTACCAGTTATTCAGCCAAGAAAAGTTTGCTCTCCAGGTAGTGGGGAGTGTTATTTGCAGCTCATTGCAAAGCCTGGATGTCTAATCAGTATGGAAGCCACAAGTTGGTGTTGGCCAAATCAGTGAAATGAAATTCTCTGGTCAGTTGATGCCATGACAACAGGCATGTTATCCACCCAACAGGTGACTGCTATTTAATCAGGTCTCGATACAATGGTTTCTCACGACCCTGTTGCTTTTGTGCTAAGGATGTTACCAGCAGTGAAGGCAGTAGATCAGTCCAGTGGGTCAGTCCATTGAATCCTGAGCTGGGGATCAGAGGGGGGCCGGTTCAAGACCAAAATAAGTGTGGAGTTTGAACTGCTGGTTGGAGTGGTACCAGTTCACTTCATGAGCATATGCATATAGTGTGACATCATTTTAAAGGCAATGTTGTCCCCTCTAAGACATGCAGGAGTTATTAAAGAGTCATGTAAAGAGAGATACAAGTAAAAACTAAATATAAATTGAAGCATACAAAACAATTACTGGGTCTCAGGGTTATTGTTTCAATATCTCAGAAAACCTTTTACCTGCATTGTTTGTATTGTTGCCTCTTAGAATGTTGATGTAGAGCAGCAGCAGGATATACAGTATAGCCCAGGATATACAGTATAGCCCAGGATATACAGTATAGGCCCCTCTCAGGAGTCCAGACACTGGTGGTGGTGGTGGTGGTGGCTGATGAAGCGGATGATTGATGAATTTGATAAAGTGTTGCTGTTAAAGTATCTGTATGTTCCGTTAAACATTGACAGTGCCTTCACAATTGTGCAAATTACGAATGTCATTGGCTCAAACACATCTCCATACCATCACACTAGATCTATGAAGAAAATTACCATGTTCAAACTAAAGTACTTGCTAAAGTTTGAGTTTTGGCAGTTTGTAGTTGGAACAAAAAAGTTGAGATGGCTTCATTTATCAAACAAAGGTTATTTGTAGCCTGATGTAATCAATAATGCTGATGTTTTATTACAGGATTATATATATTTTTCTACTCTGCATTCATTGACTTACTTACTAGAGACACAGCAGTAATAGTAAAATAGAAACGGCAACAGCAAAAGCTTTGCTGGTTTAACCACAGAAATAGATTAACTTTTTTCTTTTTTAGAGAAGTCTGGCCAAGAATTAAAAAGTGAATGAGTAGAGCATACAACATCTGCAGGGAATTATCCATCTGCCAGTGATCTCATTTCAATTCCTAACCATCAATGCGCATGTAAGAAAGTCATAGTTAGACTGTGGCCATCAGTATTTGCCATTTTGTCAAGCAGAAGGTGGAAGAGAGACTTGTTCTTATAGCAGAAGGCGTTTCAGCTAATAGTCATGTGTGAATGTAAGCATGAAACACAACACAATCTGTTCCCCGTTTTTCAAGAGGCATGAAAAATACAAATGAAAGCCACAACAAATTGCTTCTGTACACAGCGGTGTGGGCCCACGTGCACATAAATACATTCTATATTGAAACAGGCACATCTACAGAAATTACAGGAATCTGTGTTACCATGGTCTGGCAGGCTGCTTGTTTTTTATTATTAAGTGGCACAGTAGCCCATTTCAAACCTTCCACTATAAACAGCAGTTCGATTCCATCCACACCACTGAGGTTTGGATGATGGTCACGACTTTGTGTGCCCAGACCCAGTCCCACAGGTTCTGCAATTGCTTTGATGCATTTTTCAAAAGGGCTGTGACATGAATGCCAAAAACACACAGCTTCCAATTCCTCCAGACAGCACACAGTATCCACACCAGTTCTACTTTGTCACATTTTCTTAGCTGTACAGGAATTTTTGTTCCAATCATATAAGTTGTGTGTGGAGGCCTATACTGTATCTCCACTCTGCCAGCTGACAGAACTGTGTTCTGTTTTGGAACACTTTGTAATGAAATCCTCTCCCTCTTTCCTCTCTTTGTCTCATTCTTGAGAATGTTTTATAGGAGTGACCTGATTTTCTGAGTGTTTGTGTTTATGTAGACCGAGAAAAAAAAAATACAACTGGAAAACCTGAATGTTGTCTCATATTAATAAGTAACTTTTACTTACATTGGTGTTCTTTATTTTATGATTTTATTGTTTAAAATTAATTTAATAAAAGAAAAGTTTGGCTTGTGGCAAGAAAACCACAGGGAGTAAATTTTAAACTATAGAAGATGTTTCTTTTTTAACTTTATTTTGTTTTTCTGGCCCACAAATTAGTTAGTAGAGAACAGTAACTAGAAGGGCATCCAGTAGATCTTTTACGAACTCCCAGTCTCTTTTAATCAAATTAAATCAAAAGGCTGGTCCATGGTTCTCCTTGAAGGTCTAATATTACACTCTTAACAATTTTAATTTTAAGGTCCAAAAATACCACTGAAGACACTTGCCTAAATCATGCGTTGTGGGATGCCTGTATACTCCTCTATTTCACCCTTCGGAACATTGACATCATACTGGGACTCAAACCTGATGATTCACAGGAAATATTTCTGCAAGGTGGTCAAGCAGAAGATATTGCATTGTTTCAACAAGTAGTCAAAAATCCCCAACCGTGACCCACTGAATGCACTCCAAAATATAATAACTTATTCCTCACCGTGCCAGGTTTAAAAAAAATCTGAGTGTTTTTTGTGGGCTACTGCAAACAAACCTTTGTCAATGCAGCTCAGTGATCAATTATTCATGAAATATTATCTAAAATATTATCTTATATTTAAATTTATACACATTATCTTTAGGCAATTTTGTTTTTTGTCTTTTTGTTGTTCTTTAGGAAATATCGCACAAACAAGTTGTTGACCATTATGATCCTCAGTCGCAATTAAAATGATAAAAGTGTTGTTGTCCTTTTTGGGTGATGAGTTTTACAGGTGCATTTATCCAACAGTGTTCGGTGTTAGGCCCCAAATACATTTAAAATGCGGGAGATACTAAGCTGAACAGGCAGTTTTGTCTCATTCAAGCCAGCATCCTCATTTAAAAGCTTTAATTCACTTGTAATATATGGTTCCAAAAAAAGAATAAAGTTTTTTTTTGGTTTTTTTTATAATGTATAATTTCCTAACACCAAAAATTACTCTCCCTTTATGGGTGCAGCAGGAGGCACATTTAAAATGTTTGGTATTGTCAGTGGGGAAACTATCCACAAGCATTATGGATTAACTTAAGTGTCATAAATTCTGCCAAATAGCCTAATATCATAATATTAGAAGCAACGTCATATCTGGATATGAAAGGAATAATAGCTTTTCCTCCTTCTGTCTGGAAGTCTTGATGAAAACCTCATTTTATTGCCACAATCATAATGGAATTATCTCCAGGTGTGATGAGGGCATCTAATGAAATCATTACAAAGGATTACTTGCTCTTTTCATGAGCTTATTAAAAGGCTGAGTTGGAGAGGCTTTTTCCTCCTCTTCTCTGAGTGATTGCGTGTTTGTCAGACTGACAGTCACACCATTTGTGGCTGGCATAAAAGCCTGCAGGGAGCTACACGATCTGATTGGGAATCTTGGGGAAAGGATGCAGAAAAAAAACACACACACTGGCTTGTGCAATGTTGAATTGAAGTGTTTGAACATTGGACTCTCATTTTTATGCCCTCACAGCAAGCATAAAAATGATTTTTCAATAAATCCTCTGTTTTTATATGCATGGTGTATAAGTTCAGGCTATCATAATAAGGGCATCTCTTTCTTTCCTTTTCCCCCTCAGTCTGTTCTCCCTTCTGTTTCCATTCACCTCCTTCATTCAACCCTTCCTCTTCTCTGCTTACCTCTTTGTTTCCCCCTCATGTTGTGTTCTCTGTTCTCCTCTTGTGGCTCACCCACCATTATTAGCCATCATGTGACTTCACCTCTCAAGTATTGTACTGGATTTAACCTGCTTCTGTAAATCTTATTCCTGCATTGCCAGAGGGAGATACACACCGAGGATGTTCAGCTTAATGAGTAGCACAGGCAAATCACAGTAGTCCTGCCATCCATAAATCTCTTTGATTGAATCCTGAATTGCAAAATCAATGTCTCCTAACCCACTGTTCTCTAGTAGTTAATATTTCTCCCCATGACAAAGCAACTTTGTTTCGTCCCTCATCAACCAGGGCTAGCCTGAGGATCTCTCGTGTTTAGGTTTGATTGCAAATATATTTCAAATTATTCATTTTCGTTGTTATTGGCATTTCTGCCTATTTTTGTTTTACTGAAAGCCAACACGCTAATAAAACTGTTCATTTATGACCTGCAAGGAAATTAACTGAGTGTAAAAATTTATACAAGGTACCTCTATTTGGAAGTGTTGGACATTTTACTCCGTTACATTTATTTGACAACAGCATGTGCTCAATACTGTTCAGATTGTTAGTTTACATACAAAATACAAAGTATATTTAGAAAAATTTTAAATGTTAGAAGCTACACTGATTTGGTTGAAATTAGCACATCAACCAGATATGTCGATGTGCTAATTTCATGATTGCTGGTCATGAAATTCTGAAGTATCAATCATATACAATAATGCAGACAACACAAGAGTTATTTGTTGGATTTTCACTGATTTTGGCAGTTGTCATACTCAGAAATAAATTTACAGTCTCAGATTTTTATGACAGCTTTATTTTAACGGTTATAAAAAGAATATTAAGTAAAATTCATTTGCATGTCATTGAGGGAAATAAGTATTTGATCCCCTAGCAAAACATGATCTAATACTTGGTGGCAAAACCCTTGTTGGCAATAACAGCTGTCAGACATTTCTTGTATTTGCTTACTAGGTTTGCACCCACATCAGGAGTAATTTTCATCCATTCCTCTCTGCAGATCATCTCCAAATCCTGAAGGTTTTGAGGCTGGCGCTTGGAAACTCAAAGCTTCAGCTCTCTCCATAGATTTTTAATAGGATTAAGGTCAGGAGACTGGCTAGGCCTTTCCATGACCTTGATGTGCTTCTTATGGAGCTACTCCTTTGTTTCCTTGGCTGTATGTTTTGGGTTGTCATGCTGGAAGACCCATCCACGACCCATTTTCAGTGTCCTGGTGGAGGCAAGGTGGTCCGAAGATTTTGCGGCGCATGGCCCCGTTCATCTTCCCATCGATGTGGTGAAGTTGACCTGTCCCCTTAGAAGAGAAACACCCCCAAAACATAAGGCTTCCACCGCCATGCTTGACAGTAGGGATGATGTTTTTATTTTATTCAGCATTTCTCTTCCTCCAAACACATTGACTTGAGTTGAGTTGAGTTGAGGCCAAAGAGCTCAATTTTGGTCTCATCCGACCACAGTACCTTCTCCCAGTTTCTTTCTGAGTCATTAATATGTTCCTTGGCAAACATGAGGCAGGCCTAGACGTGAGCCTTCTTGAACAGAGGGACCTTGTACTTCTTCCACTTCCGAATAATTGCATCAACAGTTGTCACGTTCTCATTCAGCTTCTTACTTTTGTAGCCCAACAACTTTGTCCCTGACATCTTCTGACAGCTTTTTAGTCTTGCCCATGGCGGAGATGGTGGAGTACCGTATTGGCCCAAATATAAGACGACCCTGATTATAAGACGACCCCCTCTTTCTCAAGACTCAAGTTTGAAAAAAGACTTTTTGAACACCAAATTTAATTTTTATACAGAACATAATTACAGTACATCTGAAACAAATGATTATAACAATATATTAGTGCATGTTATTTTGCCTCATTCAAATCATGCAAAAACTGTATCACATCTTAATATCTGAACATTTAAATATGTAAACTAAAGTGCAGTCACATTTGTAAATGGTGAGTGGCACCAACCTTGCTACCATCCGAGAACCGACCCACTTTTCTCCAGATTGTCGCTACGTTTCACCATTTTCTGTTATCTTTTTCTCTTATTTTCTCTTTTCTTTCTTACCGCTATTTTTTATTTTTCTTCTTCGTGCTACCTCTATTTTTATTTTGCTTCTTCGTGACAAGGGTTCGCTTTGGCTTGGGGAATTAAGTTCAGCATTCGCTTTAAAGATATCTGGCGCCATCTAGCGTTGTGAATGGGTATAATGTCTAGACCCGAATGTAAGACGACCCCCACTTTTTCAGTCTTATTTCAATGCAAAAAATACCGTCTTATATTCGGGCCAATGCGGTATTACTGAGTCTGTGGACAGGTGGATTTTTATGCAGGTGACAATTTGGAACAGGTGTCTGTCATGGTAATCAGTGAGATTAGGAGTACGTCAATGGTCTGTGGGAGCCAACATTGGTCAACGTTGGTCGGGGATCAAATACTTATTTCTTTCAATGACATGCAAATTAATTTTTATTTTTCATTTTATGTAACTTTCTCAATATTTTTTTATATTCTTTCTTTAACTGTTAAAATAAAGCTGCCATAAAAATCCAAGACTGTTAATTTATATCTTAGTATGACAACTGCCAAAATCAGGAGGGATCAAATACTTATTTCCTCCACTGTGTGTGCGTGCGTGCATGTGTGTGTGTGTGTGTGTGTGTGTGTGTGTGTGTGTGTGTGTGTGTGTGTGTGTGTGTGTGTGTGTGTGTGTGTGTGTGTGTGTGTGCACCGCAGTTCACACCTGGAGTTTCCTCTGCCTCACGTCCTCAGTCAGCTCCCCACAACCCGCCACAGCGGATAAAGCGGTAGACAATGAATAAATGAATGAATACTTTCCCTATAGAAAGTAATTTCTTAAAATTTAAGAAAATTAAATTAAAATAATGCTATGTCCTGTTGCCACACTGGCCACAGACAGACATTTGGCATTACAAAGTCCAGTGCTATTTCAGAGGTGCGGTTTTTTTAAAGGAATGGTGAGGTGCAGCAAAGGTGTGACAGTTCCACGTCAAACCACAGGACATCACTCCAGCTTACACTGAGGGTAAACAACATTCATAGGTTTGGTCAATCTGTGATGAATAACACCAGCTAACTATGGACTTAAAACCCAAATTGTGAAGAAATGTATTTAACATTTGTGTTGTGCCTGGTCAGCACTGATTCCAGTTGGACAGAGTAAGAGGCATGGCCAGAGTGGAAAGGGGGGGCAGGGACATGAATGGTGTACAAAGGCAAGCACTCAGCAGCTTCACAATACCCATTAGTCTTCATTTTCAACGGACATGCAACAGAGCTCGTACGTCGTGAGGAACAAACTAAAATTTATTGGGTCGGCCAATTCGGGCTAATTGAAAGAAATTGTCTGTCTGTTTTCTTTCCATTAGGGCTGGGGATGGCGGCGGGTTTGGAACAGGGTGATGATCTGGGGCCTGATCTTGTTGGCCTCCACCGGTCTCCATAGCCTGGGTTCCAGTTAATGGTTTGATCCATGAGCGCCCTCCACTGAGCAGACAGTCTGAGCTGTGGGAATCATTTAAGGAGGAATCGTTTAGGGAGGATTTATGAGATACATTCATTATGAAGAGCACAAAGCCAAACAGTTCGATCGCTTTCAACTATTGCTGTAGTTTTGGTTTACTCTACTCCCAGAGTACAAACAGACTGATCATGACGGATTATCTTGGCTCTATGATTTTCTATTGTAGTCTGCATTGTTTCTGCTCTTCCATAAATTTTGATCTGGAATCAGAACTGATGTGAGCTTTTACTTGTTCCCTGGAATACTGTATATCTTAGAAATAATATAGTTTCCAAGCAAATTTGTTGTTTGTTGAAGAGCCCTTGAACAAAATTATACGTTATGCAGAAGTTAATCCATATGATCTTTGCACCACTGTGGAGAACTCGCATTCTTTCAATGTATTAAAATTTTTAAAAAATAAACAAAGAAACAAAAACAGACAAATAAATAAATATAGAACTGCTCAGTTAACTCATTGCAAAACATCTAAGTTGGAGGTATTTTTGTTTCTCATTCCTGTTGAGAATCAGCTGCCGTCAGAAAGTGAGGAAGCTGCTGTAGGTGGGAAGAAAGGAAAACCTGCAGACGAAGGAAAGTAAGATGGAAAATGACAAATGAGACATACAACAGAGGAGGACAAAGAAAGTGATGAAAGGAAGGGACGATGAAGGGAGCGGTAAAGTAAGTACAGAAGCAAAGGACTTAAGGAGACTAATAAAGGAATCACTTAAGGAGGAAACAGGAAGATAACGACATAAGCTTTTATTTTTTAGTATCATCTTGATTTCTTTTTCTGGGGCTGCTTCACATTGTAACAGAAGATAAAGCCGGACACCCAGTAACTGTTAAAGTTATAAAGTTAATGGTATAAAATGTATTTCATTCAACCATTAAGATGAGTGTTATCTTGATGCCTTTATGTTCATTTGGGGTGTTTCAGTCGCTGCTTCAGGTGTGTAATTGTACGCATAAACAAAGAGCCAAGATAACTGACGAACAACAGGATGAATATTTGAGGCCGCAGCAGTAGAAGTGAATGCACCACTCTTTTTCTAAACTTTAATCACAGATTTACTATCTGATTAAAATAAAAGAAGTTTTAATTTTACAAGGCAAGCATAAAGTTAAAATATAGAAGTGGCCATTATTAAAGATGTTTCTGAAGTACTCTATAAATACATTTTTGTAGCTTTTCCATATCTTCAAATAATTAATTTATTGCCATAACCGCTGGAAAAAAGATAAAATGAGGGAGGTTTACAGTACAATGGTCAGCGCATACCATCTGTCTGGCCATCTGTTCATCTGTAATCATTTTTTTATACTGAGAAATTATTTTATCAAGAAATTATGCAGCTTCAACAAATTTTAGATATAATCTATGATTTACAATTCTGCATACATATTTATTTCTTCATGAATCTTGATTCTTTGGTAATGACTGAAGATACGTCATCTTCAGAGGATTCTTGTGTTGTACCAGAGGATAAAAGTGTCAAACCATTGCAGTAGACAGATGCAGAACTCCCTTCCATCTAATCTACATTACTGTCATGTACACACATGGTCTACATGGACTACGTACTGGAGTCTATACAGCAAAAAAAACACAGAGATTACTAGTGATAATTTTCAGTATAATCAGAATTAGCATAAATTTGAGTGGATTATTGTTAAAATATTAACTTGATGAGTACGGTGGGAGACAAGCGGGCCTTAAAAGTAAACGAGTCCTGTAGCTCAGCCTCTGGAACACTGCCAGTTTTCCATAGCATGATGTATTTGAGTTAATTTGCTTCAGTTGACTTATGATAAACCAGAAGGCAACACACTGCAGAGCAGACATTAAACCCCACCTGGATTCATTTACAGATATCTCAAATATACCATAACTAGCAGGCACTACTAATTAACTGTGATGACAGGACATCACAGTTGAATGGAGGGAAACATACCCATATGAAATCAGCTGATTGGGCTAAATGGGTGGTGTTTATCTACAAACTGATAACAATCTAATGTTGAATATACATTTGTAATAAAGGAGAGGTTCATAGCTCCACACCAATACAGACATTTGAGGTCAGGAGATGTGTTGAAGGTGTTCAACAGCAGGAACCCTTCATCCACTTATGTTTTATTTTACTCTCATTCATGCATCTGATGCTAACTTTTTGTTATTGATTATTATGAGTAAATCTTCAAGAAGAAATACCATTACTACTGTTTTGATTTCTTATAAATGTTGTGAATCCACTGTAGGCAGATTCTCTGTTATTGTGCGGCTAAGCTTTGAATCCAGTGTTGCACGAACAGACATCGAGCTGAGTGACCGAGCTGCCTGCTCGACAGATAACAGGCATACAGCTAACAGACAGTTATAAACATGTTCCACAACTGTCAGGAACACTTTGACTTAAGGCTGCTGCTTCTTCACCCCCTTTCTCCTCTGTCACCGGCTGGATAAACTCTGCACTACTCCGTCTCCTCTTTTGCCTCCATCTCTACTGCAGTCTAATTGCTCGCATTTAACAGCTGAGCTTCTGAATCCTAAGGAGCAATAATGATAAGGAGGAGGTGTCACACACACACACACACACACACACACACACACACACACAAACACGCTAAACAAATAAATAAACGAATAAATGTGTGCATCTCTGGTGGAAATTGACTGGCACAGTGTTTAAAATAAAAAGATGCAGCTGTTGATAGTAGCAACTGTCTCCAGGTTTGCTTCCCCCATGGCCCCGGTGGCAGCAGAGGAGCCGTGATGAAGGCAGACAGCTGACAGGTGCTCCAGGATGATGCTGCCATCAGGTGCATCTGCTAAACTTAACATAGAGACAGGAGACGAGAGAGAAGGAGAGGGGGAGGAAAGAAGGTTTGGTCACAAAAAATACAAGGAAAGGAGGGTGAAGGCACAAAAAAAAGGGTGAGAGAAGTTCGTACCTTGAAACTTTATACCATACTCTGCTGTAAAGAAATTCACAAAATTTCTTTGAACCTGTGAAGTTAACGGAGTAGGTGTCTCTCCATCGCCATACAAGCACGCTTGAAGGGCTAAGAAGTTTACTGAGTGGGTCAGGAGACAGGGATACAGAGGTGGGAAAGGGAATTTAGTGAGATAATGAGCAGGTGCAGAACACAGTGGAGAGGAAACAGTGAGGAAGAAAATAATCATGGAAAAATAAAAGGGTGTGGGAGGGGAAACAGGCAGCTTGTCAGGAAGTGCATTTGAGTATGCATATAAGGTGTGTGTTTGTGAGAGAGTGTGTTTGTGCGCTGTGCCATATGTTTAGAAATCACTGCTTGCATCAGCACTTTGCCACAACTCTACGCACATCCCTTCCAACACTGGTGTCAGCCTGACTGTACTGTAATGATTTCAGTCTGTGTGCTGCCGTGACAACAGTCACACTGACCACGCGTCTGACTTAATAAAAAGGTGCAGCGGGCCTGAGTCTGGAGCTGAGACACACATTTGAACCCCTTGAACCCCTCGTACTGGGAGAGGCGACCCTCATCAAACTGGAGGCCAACCAATTGAAGTGTTGCACTTGAAACTTGACTCAGTTCTGGAGCGAGCAAAAGGTGAGCAGGAGTGTAACGAAGGAGCTGTGGCCTCGCTTCTGTTTCTTATGTGTGTGTGTGTTTTTAGAGGAAGCTACGAAACACAGATACGCAAATTCACAGCAGCAGGGAGGAAGCAGGAGCCTCGACAGAGCCCAGTGTGGATCAGGTAGCCCGACGAAGTGGCTGGGAGCGCTATCACCAATTTGTTCTTAGCCATGGGGGACATGCAGGGGATGGAGAGGCGATGGCAGCTCCCTCTCCTCATCATGGGTAATGAGGACCGGGCATCTCCTTCTTCCTGTGTGTGTGTGTGTGTGTGTGTGTGTGTGTGTGTGTGTGTGTGTGTGTGTGTGTGTGTGTGAGAGAGAGAGAGACAGTAGCTTGTGTCACAGTGCTGTCAAGGCTCCTATTTCTGAATAAAGCAAGCGTTGATATCTGGCGCAGACCACCAGCACTCTTAGTTCTCCTTATACAGCTCTTCTGACTGAATTATTTACTGGACCAAGAAGCACACACACACACACATACACGCACACACAGGTGATGAGGTCTTGTTCAGGGTAGCTACCATTCAATCCGTGGTAAATCTTCGGGGACACAACACCAGCGAGGTGTGCTTGCTTCACTGGCTGACCCATCAAACTTTGAGGAAAGAGGGTATGTGTGAAGAGAACAAGAGCAGAGGGCGATGGCACTGTACCTGCTGTGACAGCATACAGCTAGAAATAATGAATCCTTATGAGGGCTAAATCTGGTCAGTGTGGTGTGAACCTTATCCGACAGGAAAAACACGCTGCATCATCATGACGGCGATTTATTCACAATGTTGTGTATTTTTATTCAGGCTTGTGCACCTATTGAATTACAAACCAGTTATCATGTGTCTGAGTTGTTATATTCTGAGTAATTCCACAAATTGTGTAAGCCGACTTCATTTGTGTTCAGCCGATTGGTGACACCAAACACAAGAAGTTTGATATGCATGAGGAGAGATGAATCGCGATGCTTGTGTATCTCTAAACGAGATTAAGAGCGCAAAGACACCGAGTCTGCTGAGAAGCAGGTTTGTGATGCTGACGCTTCACAGGCAGGAGCAGTTGTGGTTCAGGAGCTCCCCGGTGTGGTGGAGAATGAGAAATGTTGAAGCTGCTGTTGTCCTCACTTCAATTCAACCTCCTTGAACAAAGTTGAAAAGTAAGAATGCACCAATCAGGTCAAACCAACATTTGCTTGAGGAAGTTAAAAGACAATCATTGTTGCTCTCTTCACAGGTTGCCCATAGAGTCTGGCGGCCTCTGGCTGAGGAGCCCCATCTCTGTGAGCTTTATTACCGGCCCTCTTCTCATGTAGTTTAATTTCAAACTAACAACGGCCAGCTGTCACACAGCTTTAGGGGGGTCTCGGTGGTGCGGCTTCCATGAGGCGTTCAAGGAAACTTATGGTGGTTAACTTTTCCAGGCATATGTGCATCTGTTCACTTCACTTGTCGGCTGCTACTGTTTTTTGCGCCAATATTGATATGATTTCAACATGAGAAAAAAAAATCCACCTGGATCTCAGCGTGCTTCCTTTAAAAAAAACAGGCTGCCAGTAATCTGAAATTAAATCAATCTATTAAACTAGTTGTAGAAGCAGTTCCTCTGCATTGAAAACAATTGATTAACAGTCTGACCTGATATATAGCTCTGTTTTAGTCTCCAGCAAATCTGCTGTAGCAGAACACTCTGGATAGCAGTGAGAGTCAATCAAAATAATGAAGTGGCTGGCTGGTAAACCAGCCATGACAAAATACATACTGGAGATAGCTGCCAGGAAGGTTTGAACTTAACTACTCATAAAAGTTGAAAAAAAATTTTTTAAAGAAATTATGCTGTCACGCAATTTACAATGTCAAAGTATTACAGTGTTGTTAAACTAGAAAGAGTTCAAAGCGAACAAATATATGTGACTTATTCTGATGACAAAACACAACAAACACAAAAGGGGAAAACGCATTTTAATAACTAAGTAAGATTCATTCCATTAGAAAACCCTCATAAACAAACATTATTCATCCAATGGTCATCATGAATTGCAATCAGCTTCGATCACATTAACAATAGCTTAGATTATTGCTCAGACAGTGGAATTCACAAATTACCAGAGGGCTGAGAGGACAGAAGAAAGAATGGAGAGGAGCAGCCAAGGAGAGGAAAACAGATATGAGGAAAGACTCAGGGAAGGGAAACATCTGCAGAAAATAGTAGCAGGACTTCGAGAAGGAGGAGAAAGAGAAGAAACAAACAGAAGCTGAACTATTCTGCTGATTAACAGAACACCAGAACATCGCCGAGTCAGCTCAGAGTGAAGAAGAGGGGAGAGATCAGCTTTTTCCAGAGGAAACACATAGCTGCCTATCAACAGAGCTTAGGACTGAAACTTAAATCCCTGTTGATCCTTCTGATTGTAAACACATATTTGTGCTTTTTCAGCCTTTTACCTGCTTTTTGGAATGAACATATTTTAAGACAAGACTTTAAAAGCACTGTCGTGTCCGACATGGTTACTGTTCAAGGTTTCTGTTACAAATGGTACAGATGGGAAACATTTTTCCTGAATTCACAACAGGAGAGCAAAAATGAGGCATTTCTAAATGAGATCACATGTGTACACTTATGTACAGGTTTCACTTGTTGACAGTCAGGATGTGTGTTCCTTCATGATGAAAAATAATCATCATCATCATCAGGGTGAAGGTGTTGGCGGTTTAAAGAGACCAGTCTTTCTGAAGTAGCGCACGATGAGAGGCACCGACACCACAGAGATGCTGATGCGAACCGGAGCGAAGAGCTTGTGAACGGCGTAAGCCAAGACGAATGTGCTAGTCCCCGCCGCCAACTTAGACTGAACGACTGCTTCACTAAAGCCAACTTTACAAAGCACAGCAGCCATATCGATCCCACTGTGAAGACAGATGACAGAGCAAAGCCATTAAAAGAACATTAAATTCACATATTGGGCTATAACCCACAAATGGTCCTGTTATTTTTCTACATCTACTACACACAGATGTTTCTGACTGAGCATTCCTTTGGTTTTCATTGCAAAATTCAAAATACTGGCTGGAACAAGAGTTAACTAAATAAAAATATATATGAATAAAAATAATAACAATAACAACAACAATAATAATAATAATCCACAACCATTCAGCAAAAACTTTTTGCAGTTTTTGCTGAATGGTTGTGGATTACAGTTACTGTAGTCCAAACATTGCAAACAATAAACAAAAAACTTTGCCAAAAAAATTAAAGTTTCAGATTCTTCAGGGCCTAAAATATGAATCTTATAAATATTAAAATCTTCATGCTGCAAAAACAACTTCTCTTTATTGGGATACTGCTTTTATTCTGAGCTCGTTGCATCCTTATGGAATTCAGTACATTAAATATAAAGTAAAGAAGTGTGTTTCTTGTTAGGAACTTGAGGCGCATGTCTCTTTGACGTCCACTAGATAGAGCTGTATTCCATGTAGGAGGTACAGCAGCTTCTCCTACAACCTTTCTGATCCATTTAAACTGATTACCAAAAGAAACACTGCCAGCATGGAATCACATAAATCAGTGCCGGTTTCACAAGCTGTATGTTTGTCTGCCTGTGTGAGATGGCTGGGTTTGAATCAAACAGTTTTCATTTGAGCTTTTGGAAACATGAATATGTAAAAATGTGCTAATGTGAACAAATGTTCACAGCAAACACTTCAAACATTTCGCTGTAACATTTACAGACCTTTTGCACTCAGCTAACTTTAAACCGCTAAATATAAAGATCATCCTCCCCCTGAAGAGTGTTACTATGGACAGACTATGAAAGGCCAAAAACTTTGCTCTGAACCCAACTAGTTCGTTTTCACTTCCAGGGACATTAATAGCGACAGAAGGAAGTGCCTTATCTATCACATAATCACTGCCAGGCTTTTCTGGCATTCCACTCCCTCTTGTGTGGATTAAACAAACCAAAGATGACTTAAAAGCATCCAGACTGATTCGCTGAACAAAACACAAAAGTTGTGTGGCGCTGCATTGTCTTTTTACTATCTGCAACAACAAATAGATTTAGGGCTTGTGTCTAATTCATTCCAGTGGTATATTTTTACTATCATAGCACTGGTACAGGGTATTTTGGGTATATTGCTACCCAACTGCAAAACACATTTTCATTTTCTTGCTGTTAAACTGTCTACATTTCTCTTATTTCCTATGCATGTATTTAAAGGAAAAGTCACACTTGCATTGCCACTTCTATAGTACTTATAACATCTGTG
The DNA here is from genome assembly GCA_013358685.1 of Antennarius maculatus. NCBI lineage: Eukaryota > Metazoa > Chordata > Actinopteri > Lophiiformes > Antennariidae > Antennarius > Antennarius maculatus. The sequence continues at coordinate 7,239,558 of CM023609.1, read as the reverse complement.
AATTCCGCCTGATGTATCAGTTATTTTCTTTCAGCTGTTTTCATTCCAGCAAGTGATTTGACAAATAATTTGAAACTACTTGGGGAAATTTGCAGAAGATTTAAAAGAGAAGTTGCCATTATGTGATTAAAACTGTTAAATTACCCTATACCTCTGCTGTTGTACATGGCAGTGTGGCCACTCTGGACATTTTACAAATTAAAAGGTTATTAAATTATTGATTGTCCAAATAACTAAAAAGCAAAATATCATCCCATCATCCCGCACAATCTGAAAAATCTCCTATATGAACTGAATAAATAAACATGGAATTAATTTAACCGATTAGACTAATACAAAATGTATGTTTTCATTAGTTTAGCTCTTAAAAATCATCTTGCACACCCCTACCTGATCCCTTTTCTGAAGAAAAGACATCAGTCTGATGATTTTTTACCTGGATATCAGGAGGTAGAACATTCCCAGGGACATGAGGGAGATGCAGACGTGAAAGGAAACCCCCACCGCTCCGTACTCCTTGAAGACTTTCTTCAGCTGCTGGGTCTTGTTGGGTTTTCCCACCACTGGCTCCAGCTTATCCGCAGCAGGAAGAGGGGCTTGGTTTGGACACTGCTCCTCCTGGAAATAGAGAGCAAAATAAAAGCAAGACATGAGACAGACCTTGTGAAATAGGAAGATGGCTTGACAAAAAAATACAACATGAACAAAAAAGACAAAGAGGATGAAAATAGTTGATAGATTCCAGAGATTTGGTTCCTATAAAACCAAACAAAAACAAAGAGGTGACTGAGTCACTACTCTTGTCCCAGTTAACAGTTTATGTAAGTAATGTAAGTTTACGTAAGTAATTAGTGTTAAAATCCTATCATGACCATAGCACCGTTAGTAATGTCGATTTTACTACTGTTTATCTTCTCAAGAAATGTGCCACAGTTCAGACTTAAGTCCAAATACCACCTGGCTACAGACTACTGTGTGGTTCGACTGCCATGTGAAAACATCACTACCTTAACACCAAACACAACCACTACAAACTATTTTATGTAGCCCTTCTGTGTTAACTAGAGATTTGATTATAATTAGAGTGGAATGACTTCTGCTTTATTGTCCATATTCTGCTGTTTTTTCCTCTTTATTACTAGGGACTGTCAAACTCAAGTGGGAGGATTTAAAAAAAAAACCCTCCAGCCAACTGGAAGATATTGTTTCCAGTTGTTCTTGTTATTCAAATACATTTCCTGCAAAGAAGACAGAACAAAACGGGAAGTACCTCAAGCCTGTTTCACACTGACCTTTTGTTAGAGAAAATATGAACATTTCTCCTACAATCTGGAACAACCCAGCAGAAATTAAAATCTGTGCAGCAACCTCCATCACAGTATTCTGCTGCTAAACTATTGAGACAACTTGAGCAGAATTGAGGACAAAATGCAAAAGTCAATGAAAAGTTTGTGTCAGCGTATTTTTCCTGAAAGGAGAGCAGTATGAAGAAAACTGAGGAGGACACACAAGAGGACTGGGAGCTAAACCGTGAATAAAGGGATATTTATTACAACTGTTCTCCCTGCCGACTTCAGCGATTTAAATTTGGTGACTACCTTTTCAACTTCTACAGGATTTAGCAAAAGTCTGCAGGGACTCAAACTACGACTTTGACATGCATAAGGCTTTGGTTCTCATATATTATCTGTGAAACAGGGTTGTGACGGCATGTTTTGTGTGCTGCCCACCGCTGTGAGATGAATAGTAGTAACAGTTAACAGTTAAGTCAATTCAAGAGGTCTTCAAATGGAGATGTTGAAAAGTCCACAGCTCCTCAGTTTATGAGCTCTGACACGCTGAATGTCATGTCATTGTTTGCTAGGCACTGCTTAAACTAATCCAAAATGTCAATTTTACCGTATTGCAATAAAAAATGATAAACATGTCTGCATGAGGGCCACATGCGGACTGCAAGATGCTTCCATCTCGACCCTCAGGCGTTTTCACATCACAGAAATGCCTGATGGCCTATTATTACCTTTTGGAATGAAATGCACCGGCTCTTCACAGGGTTCTGGCCAGTGTGCATTGAAGACAGGACATAAAACACTAAAACATTCAATCATTAGTCCATTAGTATGCTGACTATGTCAGCGGATTCACACGGAGACAAGTTCAAAACCAATGAGTCATGGTTTTTCTCGTGGTTTATAAGAAAAAGAAGAAATATAAAAAGAAGAATATATGCACATTAAATTGGCCAGAGATGTAGCTCAGTGGTAGAGTGCATGCTTAGCATTTATGCTGCCCCGGGTTCAACTCACAGCATCTGCAGCCCTACGAGGGCACAAACCTGTGTCAACTGTAAGCCAGTCCCATGCAGAGGCAGGAAGGGCATCTGGCATAAAAAAACTTTGCCAAACAAATATGAGTGTTCATCTTTAAAAAAATGACTTTTCTGCTCCACAGTTATGCTACCTTCAGACTGCCTTTTCTTACAGGCCTTAGACAATTCTGACAATTAAAGCAACAGAAAGAAAAGTCTTCCACCAAATTTTGCTGAATTTGAGCCAAAGCCTCCTAGCTGAAGCCAAACTCTGAGAGATTTATCACAAGACCAGCCTGCTAACAATGGACAATAGAGGCCGGAGTGGGTGAGGGAGCAGGCCTTTGCCTGTCAGAGTCGAGTCAGGCCAAGCTAAAAGTAAAAGCAGGTGGCGGCATGGGAGGGTCACGTGAGAAAGAAGCCGAAGGGAGTTGTGCCAGGGAGGGTGCATGGGAGGGGAACAGTAATGCTGCTGTGTCTGATAAAAGCTTTTTCTGAGAACAGGAAGCCCATGAAGTCATGGTGACAAGCAAACACAGACAAAGACACTCACATGCACACATGTGTGTGGACAGAGTGGGAAGGAAAAGTCAAGAGCTGAAGAAAGAAATGCTAAAAAGTGAGTGTGTCTGGGTGAAAGTGAAGCAAACAATCACCTGCTTCCTACAACAGCCCAGTTAAACATTACAACCAACTCATAGTAGAACTATCTAGTGCTACTAAAACTTTTCAGTACCAGAATAAATGACTGAATAAATGACTGTGATTACTGTCTGTAATCTATTCTAACCAAAGGTCATGAGAAAATGATATATTCCCTGACCACCCAAAAAGCTGGTCAGGGGGATAAATCATCCATGAGAGAATTCAGAGGAGTACATGTTGTTTAAACCCATGATAGTAATGGCCAAACTTTAGTCACCTTAAACTCATTTTACTTTGGAAAAGTTTTTTTTTTTTTCTCTTTTCTTTCCAGATTTTGTGATGATTTTATTGACCTCACAGACCAACACCATGTATATTGTATATTTACTAGACATTACGCATTATTACCATGTCCTTCTGCTGTCACCATGTTTGTTGATGATGAAACACACAGGCAGACACACACAGACAGAAAGCCCTAACTTCATGACTCTATTGTTTACAATGAGTCACAATAGAAACGCACAGGTAAATTCTTATTTCTCCTCCAGCTTTGCATGAGCTGCTGCTTATTTCGTCTGCTGCCCTCTGACGTCACCACTGTTGACTTAACGCAAACAGCGCTGGAGCCAGTGAATTAGGTGAGCGCACTTATGCGGTTTAAACGGACGTTCGTATGTCTGCTGGGTGACCCAGCACGTGTTTATGCAGTTAGTGTGGTCTGGACCCAATGAGTAAAAGAGTGTGTGTGTGTGTGTGTGTGTGTGTGTGTGTGTGTGTGTGTGTGTGTGTGTCGCTGCCGATCGAGCTGTACTCGTCCTGTTGGATAACACTGAGTGATCTCACAGGGTGGCTGTTACGCCTACAGGCCCTGACACGTACAACTCGTGGTTTGGATCGATCGTTGATTAGAGGTCACAGACTCGACTCTGTCCCACTGATCGGCGTCTGTTCTGAGCTGATCAACTGACATTACCCGTTTGTCGGTGTCGGACGTCTGGCTGTCGTCGGCGCCACTCTTCCTCGTGGATGAGGCTCTGGTCTGCATGATCCTGATGGAGAAGTGTCGCGTGGAAGCGGGTCGGTTCCCTGACAGCAAACCCAAACCGAGTGACTCTCCTTTGCGCCGGATCGCAGGGACGCGCGTCTCTCTGATAAAGTCTAAACAACCGTCTCTCGTTTTCGCGCGTTTGGACAGATAAGCAGATATAGACGCCACCCTGTTGAAGTGCGTCCAGTCCAACAATCCAACACGCGGCAGTGAGTCCCAAACCTGAACCGTTCCCGACTCCGGTTGTTGGGAACCCACACGCGTTACATCGGATCCACAGAAACACCTAAGTCCCTGAAACGCGTGTTCTTTGTGTAACGCCAGAGTGACATCTCTCAACCTGTCTGAGCTGACTTGTCCTAAAAACGAGCCGGTTGACTTGATGGAATGATCCAGAAGAGCTGCAGACAGCCTCCCTGCACGACACATAAACATCCTCAGTGGAGAATGACCCTGATGCCCCCGAAAATAAATGCAGAGCGGACCGTTCTAGTTATTAATTTAGGCAGCACATAACTGTAAACATGCTGCCCCCGGTTCTCCTGCGCCTCTCCGGCTTCGTTGTTGACCGATTATCACTGACAGCCAATGAGAGTTGACGCGCAATCGCAGATCGGAGCCCTTCAACGAAAGGGAGGGGGTATTTAAAGGTGCAAACGTGTTAAATCCTGAAATTGAACTCCAACATAAACCCTGTTATGAAGATGCCACTGAGACTGGAGTATTGTTCGAGGCTCTGCTCCAGGCTCCGACTCAGTGGTGAGGACATGTACAGATTCTTCACAGACAATCAGTGAAGTTGATCAGTGAAGTGTTCCCAGGATTATCCTGCACCACAAGCTGGAGAATGAATTAGTATTGACCCAACTGTAAATCTATAGTAATGTGTTGGTCCAGGTTTCAGTCAAATACAGTATATGAATTAACTTAAAACAATTCAACCTTCATCATATATAAGGTTTACTGACAAACTAGAGAATTTGTCAGTTTGCAAATAAACCAACCAAGAACAGTTCAAAGGGCTCAATGCAGATATTTGTAAACACAAAATCAATGCAGTCTCAAAATGATAAAACAAAAATTAAATGTCTGTATGCATTTTTGGAAACCCCCTTTTCAGTCACTGGATCTGGATCCATATCAAGATCACAACTAGTGCTGTCAGGCGATTTAAAAAAATAATTAATTACAGGATTTGTAATTAATCTAATTAATCACATTTTAATCTCATTCCTGCTAAAGGCCCCCAAATAAAGAATTTGAATTCTAGGACATTTCAGAATTGTGGTGCATGACTAATCAATAGAATGCACCAAGAAGAGAAGATTTGAAATCCACATCTTTATTGGTTAATTGTGCCTTATAAATGAAATTCAAAAGAAAATAGCCCAAGCACATCAGCAAACCAATTAGGCCAGGTGTACTTCTCAAAAATGCAATACGAATACAGTTAAATAAATAAAATTCAGAAATAAAATAAGGCTGAGTCTCAAATAGCCACATAAGCAGACTCTCAATCAAAATGAATACTAAAGCTAACTCAATACAGCAATTCAAAATGAAGAGTATAACATTCCTCTAAATAAGGCAACTAAATAGCAAGATGCCAACGGGCTTTTCCTTTTAAAAGGTAAGCTAACGTTCAACTCTATGTCCTTGACATGTTTTGCATTTAAATGATTCGTGAGGCTGGAGCTGCTTCGGTAATATGAAAATTCTCTGTTACAAAAGAGAATTTTATTTCTTGGGCCTATTGATAACCATTGGTGGCCAAGCAAAAATGACTCTCTAGCAGTCCAAAATGATCCAAGTTCCACAAAGGTTTGTAGCAAAAAATAAAGATTTATTACAAATTAAAATTAATGCAAAAGCTCAGAAGATCAAATGTTAAATTCAAATAAGGATTGCACTGATGAAGTTCATTCATTCATTTTCTCAACCCGCTTACGCAGGTCGTGGGGGAGCCAGTGCCTATCCTGGCAGTCTCGGGGCGTGAGGCTGGGGACACTCCGGGCACGACGCAAGTGTACTGCGGAGCCACATAGAAACAAACAATCACTCACGCACACACTCACTCCTATGGTCAATTTGGGACCGGCCAATCAACCTGAAGCGCATGCTTTTTGAGGTGGGAGGAAGCCGGAGAACCCGGAGAGAACCCACGAAGACACGGGGAGAGCATGCGAACTCCACACAGAGCGGGACTCGAACCGCCATGTTGTGAGGCAACAGCGCTTTACAGCAGTCGGTGTACACATTTTAATTTATGAGTATGAAGACTTTGAGAACATTTTCAGAGGAAACAGAACAGCATTGCAGCTGCAAAGAAGAGTGAGATGTCGTGGGAGTGAATTGCTGCTCAAGTTGATGCTCAAGTTTGATACAGTAATAGCCAAAACTGCTTCAGTTCTTACATCAGTGGCTGTGACATTGTATTGCTTATAACTGCTTTAAGGTATTCCAAGTTTTATTTTCTGTCTGTTTTAGTCAAATGACACACGCAAGAGTTAATAATTGATAAAAACAAAAAGAAATTAACAAGAAATAGAAGAAAACAAAGGTGGTCTAATATTTTATGTTACTGATTGTTCTCTTCCAATTGCTTCACATTCTGGTGGAATACACCAGAATGTGAAACATTTATCCTCTACTGAAATATTAACAAATTCTCATCCTTTTTTAACAGAGTGTGGATGGACAGTAGCAGAAGAGGCCCAACTGCACAGACTATCACAGTGAAATAGACGCTCAGTGACCACTAGCAGTTCATTCTGTGGAATTTATATGCAACTATGTTTTAATGTCCTACTCATGGATTCCCATCAATCTGCTGAAGAAGTTTATTGAATTTAGTTTCTAAAAAAGTACAGAAAATAGAAATGGTTTACTCGGACCTCCAGATTAGGAGGGCAGATCTGGACATAGAAACACTGGAGCACAAGTTAGAGGTGGATAATGGTCACAGGTGAAACATGTTAACTATTAGAATGTTAAGTATTGTAATGATACAACAACTAACTTTGTATTTGTCAGAAATAAAGATGACCACAGGAAATGTGTATTGTATGTTTTTATTGCCTGCTGTGATGGTGGTGATGGTGACTCTGAAATGCTTCTGGACGGCAGACGGTGTCTGTCACTGCTCTGCCTTCCTGGATAGCAGGAATCATCCTGAGGTGTCATAGACTCTCTCCTGTAATGTATAGTGGATTCATTAGACTGGATTACACAATGAAGACAAGTGAATTATTGTGCAAATCTTTAGGTTACTGGCCACGTTACAGTAATTTGCTCAGGTAAGACCTTATATCCAAGAGTCAGGAACAGACCCAGACCTCCACATCAGAAATTTAGTCTGCAGCATCACTTGATCTGGACAGATGTTTATCTATAATGCAGTCTTGAACATGTTGAAACAATGTTCAGTCTACAGGTACCTTGATGGGAATTTGGTACCATCTGTGCAGCAACATTGGGAAATCCTAAAAGAAATTAAAGTTAATAATCCAATTTTGAGGTTGGAGCACAATGTCATGAAGACAATATCATTTGATATTAATTTATCAGATTTCTACATCATTCACCTGCAATCCTGTGGAACTCCTCCTTGATGATTCTGACGGTTTTCTCTCCAGGGAAATGGAAAAACTGGGGTAAAAGTTTAAAGGCGAGGCGCACGGAGCATTTCCCACATTATATAGGAAAATTACCGTTTGCAAATAATAAATGAAAAACTGAACGGAGCGCTATACGCAGCGCTGCTGTAGATGTGAGGATGGATCAGGTGTGTGTGTGTGTGTGTGTGTGTGTGTGTGTGTGTGTGTGTGTGTGTGTGTGTGTGTGTGTGTGTGTGTGTGTGTGTGTGTGTGTGTGTGTGATGGACGTGAATCGGTACCGGTCATAAAGAGAACTGGCCTGGCTATGACTGGACATCGGAACGCGATACAAAAAAAATTAAAATCTCTGTGAATTAATGCAGAAACTCCTTCAAGGGGCTCCTCGTCAAACAGACATGCCATATTCACCTCTGAAATACGGTGTTATTTATAAAAACCTTACTTCGTTCAAACTCTCCGTCTGACAGAACCAGGAAATGAAGCCGCACGAGCGGCGGTGAAAGGGGGCGGAGTCAGAGAAAACCCTGGGTTTGTGGAATAAAACCTGCTACCGACCGAGGTTATGTTCAGAGAGTCTGTTACTGCGGTCACAAACCAAGAGGTTCAGTTCACCTCGCTTCATGAAACAGGTCAGGGTTACTGCTCTAACTCTGGGTTAAGTTGCCTCCCTTTGTGAAAATGAAAGCCCTGATTTTCCCTGATTTCACGGTTAACCCTGTTTTTCCACTAACCTGCTTTTTGAACGGGCCCCATGTCACGACGTCTGTGTAGGTTCTCAGTCATCAAGGTCATGGTTATCCAAAAGCTGTTGAGTCGATCCACTGGACGTTAAGAAAGTTCTTGAAGACGTTTTGTCTCTCATCCAAGAGACTTCTTCAGTCTGGGCTCCACTGATGATGGCACGAAGCAGGACTAACTAACCCCGAGTACAACCTGTGGCTCTGGGTTACTTTACCCTGAACTTGAAACCCAGGGTTTTCGGTTTCACAAACGCTTCTTGGGGTTAGTTTTTGTAACCCAGGGTAAGTTGACCCGCAGTTTAACAGGCGCGACGCCACTTTAAAAAGCCATCATCAATGGAGCCCAGATTTGACGATTCACCATGACGACGGATGAGACGTGCTCCGTGTTACTTTACGCAGTTGAAGTACAGATTGTAATTATGTGTATGAAGACTTTGAGGACATATTGCGAAAAGAGGAACAGCATTGCAGTTGTCGTAGTCAGTTGTACTCACGGTAAAATTACGGAGGTAAACGGCTTGAATAATAGTTTATTAAATTATTTTATTAGATGCAATCCAGCGAGGGAGAAGCGCACATGTCAACAGCTGAGAATGAAGTTTAAAAACATCATTCACACAGGTCAGACTTCTGTATCATCTTTTTAGGGATCCTCCTCTTCCTCATTATAACATAATGACATTGTACAGTAAATAATAACTGGATGTTCAGCTTTTCAGTTGTTTTATTGCCAACAGAATGCTCTTTTCACACACATAAATGTGCTCTCATCTTTAGGCATTCCATGTTTAATTCTCTGTGTCTTTTAGTCAAATTATACATAATTGATAAAAAGAAAAATAAATTAACAGGAAATTGAAGAAAGGTGGTCAAATATTTTCTGTTACCGATTGTTCCTATTGCTTAACATTCTGGTGCAATACAGAGTAACATTTATCCTTCACTGAAGAATCAACAGCTTCTCATCTGTGGAATTCATATGCAACTGTATGTTTTGATGTCCTCCTCATGTATTTCCAGCTATTTGTTAAAGAAGGTTATCAAATTCACTTTCTATGAAATACAGACATCAGATATAAAAATGTTTCTTTGGACCTCCAGATTAGGAGGGCAGATTTGAACACACAAATAGTGGAGCACACAAGTTAGAGGTGGGTGTTGTTCACAAGTGAATCCTGTTGAATATTAGAATGTTCACCACTGAAACGATCTAAGAAATGACTTTGTATTTGTAAGTCTTCTTCTTCTTCTTCTTTTCCTTTCGGCCTTTCCCTTCAGGGGTCGCCACAGCAAATCAACCGCCTCCATCTAACCCTGTCCTTTGCATCCTCTTCTCTCACACCAACTACCTTCATGTCCTCTTTCACTACATCCATAAACCTCCTCTTTGGTCTTCCTCTAGGCCTCCTGCCTGGCAGTTCAGAACTCAGCATCCTTCTACCAATATATTCACTATCTCTCCTCTGGACATGTCCAAACCATCTCAGTCTGGCCTCTCTGACTTTATCTCCAAAACCTCTAACATGTGCTGTCCCTCTGATGTACTCATTCCTGATCCTATCCTTCCTGGTCACTCCCAGAGAGAACCTCAGCATCTTCATCTCTGCTACCTCCAGCTCTGCCTCCTGTCTTTTCCTCAGTGACACTGTCTCTAGACCAAACAACATCGCTGGTCTCACCACGATGTTGTATTTGTAAGTAATAAAGATGACCAAATGAAATGTATATTGTACATTGTATAGCCAAACAGCATAGGATGGTAGCCAAACAGCATAGGATGGTAGCCAAACAGCATAGAATGGTAGCCAAACAGCATAGGATGGTAGCCAAACAGCATAGGATGGTAGCCAAACAGCATAGGATGGTGGAGTGTAGGATGACTCTGGTGGTGAGGAAGATTAAGAGGGCAAAGGCAGAACAGAGGACGAAATGGTGGAAGATAAAAAAGGAAGGGTATTGCATGACCTTTAGGAAGGAGTTAAGACAGGCTCTGGGTGGTCAGGAGGTGCTTCCAGATGACTGGACAACTACAGCTAATGTGATCAGGGAGACAGGTAGGAGAGTATTTGGTGTGTCATCTGGAAGGAAAGTAGATACGGAGACTTGGTGGTGGAATGAGGAGGTACAGGAGTGTATACAAAGACAGAGGTTAGCTAAGAAGAAGTGGGACACTGAGAGGACTGAGGAGAGTAGACAGGAGTACAGGGAGATGCAGCGTAAGGTGAAGGTAGAGGTAGCAAAGGCCAAACAAGAAGCTTATGATGACTTGTATGCTAGGTTGGACAGTAAGGAGGGAGAGACCGATCTATACAGGCTGGCAAGACAGAGAGATAGAGATGGGAAGGACGTGCAGCAGGTTAGGGTGATTAAGGATAGGGATGGAAGTCTATTGACAGGTGCCAGCAGTGTGATGGGAAGATGGAAAGAGTACTTTGAAGAGTTGATGAACGTGGAAAATGAGAGAGAACAAAGACTAGAAGAGGTGACTGTTGTGGACCATGATGTAGCAAAGATTAGCCAGGATGAAGTGAGGAGAGCACTGAAGAGGATGAAGAGTGGAAAGGCAGTCGGTCCTGATGATATACCTGTAGAGGTTTGGAAGTGTCTAGGAGAGGTGGCAGTAGAGTTTCTGACTGGGTTGTTCAACAGGATCTTAGATAGTGAGAAGATGCCTGAGGAGTGGAGGAGAAGTGTGCTGGTGCCCATTTTTAAGAACAAGGGAGATGTGCAGAGTTGTGGCAACTACAGAGGAATAAAGCTGATGAGCCATACAATGAAGTTATGGGAAAGAGTAGTGGAAGCTAGACTAAGGGCAGAAGTGAGCATTTGTGAGCAGCAGTATGGTTTCATGCCAAAAAAAAGTACTACAGATGCAGTATTTGCTTTGAGGATGTTGATAGAGAAGTACAGAGAAGGCCAGATGGAGCTGCATTGTGTTTTTGTAGATCTGGAGAAAGCTTATGACAGGGTGCCCAGAGAGGAACTGTGGTATTGTATGAGGAAGTCTGGAGTGGCAGAGAAGTATGTTAGAGCGGTGCAGGACATGTATGAGGACTGTAAGACAGTGGTGAGGTGTGCTGTAGGGGTGACAGAGGAGTTCAAGGTGGAGGTGGGACTGCATCAGGGATCAGCTCTGAGCCCCTTCTTGTTCGCTATGGTGATGGACAGGCTGACAGACGAGGTTAGACAGGAATCTCCATGGACTATGATGTTTGCAGATGACATTGTGATCTGCAGTGAGAGTAGGGAAGATGTGGAGGAGAAGCTAGAGAGGTGGGGGTTTGTCCTGGAAAGGAGAGGGATGAAGGTTAGCCGCAGTAAGACAGAGTACATGTGTGTGAATGAGAGGGACCCAAGTGGAAGAGTGAGGTTACAGGGAGAAGAGATCAAGAAGGTGGAGGATTTTAAGTACTTGGGGTCAACAGTCCAGAGCAACGGAGAGTTTGGAAAAGAGGTGAAGAAACGTGTGCAGGCAGGATGGAATGGGTGGAGAAAAGTGTCAGGTGTGATGTGTGATAGAAGAGTTTCAGCTAAAATGAAAGGAAAGGTGTACAAAACTGTGGTGAGACTAGCGATGTTGTTCGGTCTAGAGACAGTGTCACTGAGGAAAAGGCAGGAGGCAGAGCTGGAGGTAGCAGAGATGAAGATGCTGAGGTTCTCTCTGGGAGTGACCAGGAAGGATAGGATCAGGAATGAGTACATCAGAGGGACAGCACATGTTAGAGGTTTTGGAGATAAAGTCAGAGAGGCCAGACTGAGATGGTTTGGACATGTCCAGAGGAGAGATAGTGAATATATTGGTAGAAGGATGCTGAGTTTTGAACTGCCAGGCAGGAGGCCTAGAGGAAGACCAAATAGGAGGTTTATGGATGTAGTGAAAGAGGACATGAAGGTAGTTGGTGTGAGAGAAGAGGATGCAAAGGACAGGGTTAGATGGAGGCAATTGATTCGCTGTGGCGACCCCTGAAGGGAAAAGCCGAAAGGAAAAGAAGAAGAATAACAATAATAACAATAATGGATTAGATCTATATAGCGCTTTTCTAGGGGCGGCAGTGGCTCAGTGGTAGAGCGGACGTCTTCAAACCAGACATCGCCCAGACATCGGTGGCTCGATTCCCGCTCCCGCCAGACATCTGACATCGGAGTGTGAGCTAACAGTGGCAGGTGTCAACTCACCTCCCGGCCACTACCAAGGCACCCTTGAGCGAGGCGCCGTCCCCTTACAAGTTGCTCAATTGGGGCGCTACCAGAAGTGGCTGCCTATACCTCTGCCTCCCAATGTACTGTTTCCTGTGTACAAATATACAGTATATACAAAGACGTGTACACAGTAGAGTGAAAAATGTAATTTCCCCGTTAAGGGGATTCATAAAGGTTGTTCTTCTTCTTCTTCTGGACACTCAAAGACGCTTTACATCAGATTCACTCCTCATTCATACTTGGTGATGGTAAACTACGTGTGTAGCCACAGCTGCCCTGAGGCAGACTGACAGAGGTGTCTACAGCGCAGAATCACTGCATTTTTGTTGTTAGTACAGTCTTTGTTCTTTTTATAAATAAACTTTCCGCCCAAAGGTCTGAGTGGGCTTGCCTCACTCTCCTGTGTTGCGTCCATCTCTGTTGTCAGTCACTCTGCTTTTGACTAGTGGCATAGGTAGGACGTGACGTGCCGCTGCAGCCTACGGGTCACTCAATGGGCCAAATTTAAAACGCTTGCACATTGACTTGTCACTCGCGATTAATTGTGTTAATTTTTATAGTGTGTTAATTTGCACCGTAATTAATTAATCTAATTAACGCGTTAAAGTGACAGCCCTAGTCACAACTCAATTCATCCATTTACATATGGCCACATATAACACGGTTTATGGTCTGTCCCCATTCTCTGTACAACCACTGGACAGATGTGTCAAAGACATTCCCCACATACTTTGTGTGGCTCCTAAGATGCACAACTGATGGATTGCTAAATTTGGCTTCTTGTTAGATTGTCAGGAACTTAAGAACTGAGTTCTTATTATATTATTTTGTTATGAAATGAGTTCAGACCCATCCACATCAGCATAAGGTGTTTTTGCATTAAAGAGGGTATCTATAACCTTGGACACAATTTTTCTATAACATTCTGGTTGATGAGTTGTTGAATTAATCCTTCAGATTAGAAATGTCCCTCTGCAGATCCTCATTCCTTAAATATCCCTTACACTGCATACAGAATGATGTCTGTGGTAAACTTGATTGACATGGTTTACTTCCAGATGTAAAAGCAGTTGTTTCCTGAAACACTATTAGCCTTTAACCTTTAACATCACATCAACAAGACAAAATGCAGAGGGACAGAAAGAAGAATAATTTGGTGAGATAAAGATTAGGTTAAATGTTATGCAGGAAGCCACAAAAATGTCTGACAGTCTGTTCAGATGGCTTTATATATTTCCTCAAAGCCATAAGATTAAAACATGAAATGATTTTAAAATAGCAATTAATTTAAGTCTCCCTCAACAAGTTTGTGTTTGGAGAAAAAGATCAAATTATTTTTTGTGATGGAAACATAATTATAGGTAAATCTTAAAACATATATATAAGTCAGATATACTGCTAAAGTGATCTTCTGTCTCCCACGGCCACAAGATGACTCCAGCAATATATAATAATCTTTTACTTGTCATAGTAGAATGTAAATGTTTACATTTAATGCTTTTTGATTTTATGTTTATCTTGCCAAATAATTTTTTTGTATTTTGGTGGATAAGTTCAAGAAAACAACTAGCATGAATTAGGACGAAAAGTTTTACACGTTAAGAGAGTAAAACCCTGATTCCACACTGGTTAGGATGCTGTGTCAAGGTTTTAAAAAATAATACAATGATTTAATAATCTTTGTTGAGCTACAAGAAAATGTATGTGAACCTTTTTTAATTTCATGGTTGTCTGATCCTCATCTGCAGCAGGAGCAGGTGTGAAATCAAAAGTAGGTGTGACACTTTTGATGCTTGAAAGTCTTGAAGGAAAAGAATTGCATCTGCTTTTAAAAGCCTAAAAATTGACCTTAATCACTATCTCTTGTTTTAATGTAGTCACAAGAGGACGCAAGCCAGTGTCTTATTGTGCCGGTCCCAAGCCCGGATAAATACAGAGGGTTGTGTCAGGAAGGGCATCCGGCGTAAAACTTTTGCCAAATTAAACATGCGAATCAAACCTATGATTGCCATACTGGATCAGTCGAGGCCCGGGTTAACAACGACTGCCATCGGTGCTGTTGGAAACTGGACTACTGTTGGTCGGAGAAGGAGAGGAGGAAAGTGTGTTCGTAGGAAAAGAGAGAAGAGGAACGCCAAGAGTATGAGTAGGGACATTGAATGTTGTAACTATGACAGGAAAAGGTAGAGAGTTGGTTGACATGATGCAGAGAAGGAAGGTAGACATACTGTGTGTCCAGGAGACCGGGTGGAAAGGTAGCAAGGCTAGAAGTTTAGGAGCAGGGTTCAAGTTGTTCTATCATGGTGTAGATAGGAAGAGAAATGGAGTAGGAGTTATATTAAAGGAGGAGTTTGTTAGGAATGTCCTGGAGGTAAAAAGAGTGTCAGATAGAGTGATGAGTCTGAAGCTAGACATAGAAGGCGTGATGTTCAATGTTGTTAGTGGGTGTGCTCCATAGGTGGGATATGAGCTGGAGGAGAAGGAGAAATTCTGGTTGGACTTGGATGAAGTGATACAGAGCATACCTAGAAATGAGAGAGTTGTCATTGGTGCAAACTTCAGTGGACATGTTTGTGCAGGAAACAGAGGTGATGAGGAGATGATGGGCAGGTTTGGTATCCAGGAGAGGAACACAGAAGGACAGATGGTGGTTAACTTTGCAAAAAGGATGGAAATGGCTATAGTGAATACTTTCTTCCAGAAGAGGCAGGAACATAAGGTGGCCTATAAGAGTGGAGGTAGGAGCCCATAGGCAGACTACATCTTGTGTAGATAATGTAATCTGAAGATCAGTGACTGCAGGTGGTGGTAGGTGAGATGGTGGTGTGTAGGATGACTCTGGTGGTGAGGAAGATGAAGAGGGCAAAGTCAGAGCAGAGGACGAAATGGTGGAAGTTGAAAAAGGAAGAGTGTTGCATGACTTTTAGGAAGGGGTTAAGACAGGCTCTGGGTGGTCAGGAGGTGCTTCCAGATGTGATCAGGGAGACAGGTAGGAGAGTACTTGGTGTGTCATCTGGAAGGAAAGTAGATAAGGAGACTTGGTGGTGGAATGAGGAGGTACAGGAGTGTATACAGAGAAAGAGGTTAGCTAAGAAGAAGTGCGACACTGAGAGGACTGAGGAGAGTAGACAGGAGTACAGGGAGATGCATCGTAAAGTGAAAGTAGAGGTGGCAAAGGCCAAACAAGGGGCTTACGATAACTTGTATGCTATGTTGGACAGTAAGGAGGGAGAGACTGATCTATAGAGGCTGGAGAGACAGAGAGACAGAGATGGGAAGGACGTGCAGCAGATTAGGGTGATTATAGATAGGGATGGAAGTCTATTGACAGGGGCCAGTAGTGTAAAGGGAAGATGGAAAGAGTACTTTGAAGAGTTGATGAACGAGGAAAATGAGAGAGAACAAAGACTAGAAGAGGTGACTGTTGTGTAGCAAAGGAAGTAGCAAAGATTAGTCGGGATGAAGTGAGGATGGCACTGAAGGGGATGAAGACTGGAAAGGCAGTCGGTCCTGGTGATATACCTGTAGAGGTTTGGAAGTGTCTAGGAGAGATGGCAGTAGAGTTCCTGACTGGGTTGTTCAACAGGATCTTAGATAGCGAGAAGATGCCTGAGGAATGAAGGAGAAGTGTGTTGGTGCCCATTTTTAAGAACAAGGGAGATATGCAGAGTTGTTGCAACTACAGAGGAATAAAGCTGATGAGCCATACAATGAAGTTATGGGAAAGAGTAGTGGAAGCTAGACTAAGGGGAGAAGTGAGCATTTGTGAGCAGCAGTATGGTTTCTTGCCAAAAAAAGAGTACTACAGATGCAGTATTTGCTTTGAGGATGTTGATAGAGAAGTACAGAGAAGGCCAGACGGAGCTGCATTGTGTTTTTGTAGATCTGGAGAAAGCTTATGACAGGGTGCCCAGAGAGGAACTGTGGTATTGTATGAGGAAGTCTGGAGTGTCAGAGAAGTATGTTAGAATGGTGCAGGACATGTATGAGGACTGTAAGACAGTGGTGAGGTGTGCTGTAGGTGTGACAGAGGAGTTCAAGGTGGAGGTGGGACTGCATCAGGGATCAGCGGAGCCCCTTCTTGTTTGCTGTGGTGATGGAAAGGCTGACAGACGAGGTTAAACAGGAATCTCCATGGACTATGGTGTTTGCAGATGACATTGTGATCTGCAGTGAGAGCCGGAAAAAGGTGGAGGAGAAGCTAGAGAGGTGGAGGTTTGTCCTGGAAAGGAGAGGAATGAAGGTTAGCTGCAGTAAGACAGAGTACATGTGTGTGAATGAGAGGGACCCAAGTGGAAGAGTGAGGTTACAGGGAGAAGAGATCAAGAAGGTGGAGGATTTTAAGTACTTGGGGTCAACAGTCCAGAGCAATGGAGAGTGTGGAAAAGAGGTGAAGAAGTGTGTACAGGCAGGATGGATCAGGTGGAGGAAAGTGTCAGGTGTGATGTGTGATAGAAGAGTTTCAGCTAAAATGAAAGGAAAGGTGTACAAAACTGTGGTGTGACTAGCGATGTTGTTTGGTCTAGAGACAGTGTCACTGAGGAAAAAACAGGAGGCAGAGCTGGAGGTAGCAGAGATAAAGATGCTGAGGTTCTCTTTGGGAGTGACCAGGATGGTTAGGATTAGGAATGAGTACATCAGAGAGACACCACATGTTAGAGGTTTTGGAGATAAAGTCAGAGAGGCCAGACTGAGAGGGTTTGGACATGTCCAGAGGAGAGATAGTGAATATATTGGCAGAACGATGCTGAGTTTTGAACTGCCAGGCAGGAGGCCTAGAGGAAGACCAAAGAGGAGGTTTATGGATGTAGTGAAAGAGGACATGAAGGTAGTTGGTGTGAGAGAAGAGGAGGCAGAAGACAGGGTTAGATGGAGGCAATTGATTCGCTGTGGCAACCCCTGAAGCGGAAGGGAAAGGGAAGCCGAAAGGAAAAGAGGAGTGTCCATATGTTACAACAGCTCTTCTGTCATTGAACAAGCTGACATTGTCCCCCTCATCTGAACTCTTCAGTCCTCTTTAGTCCATCAATGCAAACATCACTTATTTACTTCCATCCCTCTATTGCGGTAGTGTCCAAACAGATTGAGACCCCTTGAACCGATACACCAGTGATCCCTCTCCAGTGCCCTCCCTTCTCGTCCTTCCATGTGTGTGTCCATCAGGGTGTCAGTATGTGTCTGTATGCTCTGTCTGGCACTGATCCACTTCGCCCCTCTGCAGTGAAGAGGATTGGGACCTGAGCCAGCTGGCCTGGACTCAGTGCAGCTCCAGCACGATTGTAAAGCCAGATCATGTACAGAGAAGGTTAAGGCAATTTTGATCATGTGATTGCAGCACCATTGTCCTCCTCCTCCATGTCTGTAGAGTAGAGAGGGAGTAAAGAAGAACTTTAGTGATCCCTTAGGGAGGTTCCATCAGGGAAACCTAAATGCCAGAGAAATGCTAAACAGACCAGTAGCTTACAATAACAAGCAGCGTGACTATAAAACACTGTGACGAGACTATAAACTTATTTTTGCCAAAGTTTGTTTTTCAATTCCACGGACTAACATATTAGCCAGAAGGTAACACATAATGGAAGCATTAAGTGGCAAAAGCATTTTCAATGTGAAGAATCTGAAAGGGAAGAGAAGGCCAGTCAGGCAGTTCTGAAGTCCCCAAAAAGCATCCAACAAACTTTGGAAATTTGTTATTACATTAACTTATAGCTTCCTCTTTCCTTGTCTCTCTAAAGCTAACATTTGCACGTCTGAACGACAGCTGGGTCTAGCTAGAACAAATACTGACTCTAGTGACCCCAAACTCACTGAATAAGAGGAAGATCAGAAAGACCAGAGGGAAAAAAAACATAGAAAATCCATGATGGAAGCAATTGATGCTGGTCCAAGGCCCTGACAGGTGTGTGGTGAAGGATGGTCAGGCCGCTGCCTGTTTCAGAACAAAACTGTACAAGTAGGGCAGAGAAAGCAGATGTCTCAGGGTGAAATAAATTGTTAGTCCCCTTCATAAGATGCTTGTATGTGAACTGCAAGCAGTGCTTTCATTTAAGTTCAGCAAAAATGCATTTTGAAGTACATTTTACAATATTTTATATTAGTATCTTCATGATTTGGGCCATAAATGACAGTAATGTCTTCGGATGTCCTGCTTTTTCCACAAAAAACCCCTAATTCAAAGATGATCAGACTGTGGTGATCAAACAGAAGAAAGGATTGAACTCTTCTTTAGGTTGTGATGAGAGAAGAAATCCAGCGAATCTCACAGTATTAATGTTTCCCTAATGAAGAGGAGATGGTTAAATTCTCAAAATATACAATTTATTCCATCAATATTTTCCAGTAATTACAAAATCAGTAGTTTATCTTATCTTTTATAGACAATAAGGCTTGCAGACAAACACAAGCATTGATATCTACATACCTTGAGAACACAGCGTACATTTCACAAGTCCTTTACCGAATAATACTGACCAGATCATCGGCTGATCTAGCTTCTTAGTAGTTAAGAAGCTAGACTGATGTTAAAATGAATTTTCTGCAGACTTAAAGGTCTGTGAGCTTGGATAGTATTTTCAGCTGATGTAACACAATGATGTCACTGTTTCTGACACCTCTGAAAAAATCAGAAGCTAAATATGGGTTCAAGTCTTCTTCCTGACAGTGACTCACATTTACTTCCACAAAGTGAGTTTAACAATTACTTCGTACGGGGGTGGTTATTGTGTTAAAAACCAATTGCACCGTAAGCAGCCACAGAAACCAGGTTACTGCAACAGCTGTGTGAAGATATTAAACATGATGATGACATCTGTGTGCCCCCGACTTGACAGATAGATCTTAGACTGCTGAGTCACGAGCCCTGTCGGCCAAATTCATGCTGAATGTTCACCAGCGTGGGCAAATGCATTTTCCTACACGTTCAAAAGCAACAACACCAACATGTAAATGCAGTTCATGGGAACAGAAAAGGGCCTGCTAATACGAACATATTTACAAATGAGTCTATACAAATACCTGACAACATACAGTTGATATTGTATGTATGTGTGGCATTGTGGGTAATCATATCTTTAAAGGACAGCTCTACAATCTGGATGTGTACAAACTGGTAATTTTATAACCGACTCACATGGAGTGTTATCGATTCAGTAATTCAGCATTTTGGGAAACATATTTCTTTCCAGCTGTGAGTTACATGAGGACACGGATTTTACCCAGAACCCCCTGTTAAATGTAACACTAGCATCAGCTGCTTGTCAGGTTAGCGCAACCATTAGAGACATGGGGGTGCTATCATGGAACTCTCAAATGTGTGAGGAGATGAAGCATATTGTTCCCAAAGAGTCAAAGCAAACCTTTTATTAAGTTATATTTCTTTTTCTGGTCTGCTTGATTTATATATAAGGTGTCAATGAGTTAGGCATCAGGTCCCATTTGGATCTCACATACTTCATACCTTCAATGTGTGTGTGTGTGTGTGTGTGTGTGTTTGCATTAAAAACATTATTACTTGTATTAATTCACAAATACAATGAATGGTTGAAACCACACAATGGGCACCAGTAAAAATAACAATATTGTTACTTGTAGTGACAAAAACGTGAAACCCATCCAACATGGCAGCTTGTTTGTGTGATTTTAATAACATGTACACAACGCAGACAGATACGCTATCATTGCATCCGCTGAATGTTTGCTTTCCTGTGTCAGAAGGTGCTTTGTTGGAAGACGCTCCAGCTCCAATATTATATTGCATTCGTACTCTCCACACAGCATCCAAAAAATAAATACACTCAAAGTTACCAATTACCATTTTTACACAATACGTTAATTCATAAATAAAGGTACAGTCATTGTCAACCATGTTTGCTTAAATTATCGAAACAAGATGACTCGTCAGTTTAGTTTTGACTTGAGAGGGCGGTGAGGTGACGTCTAGTTTACAGAATACAATGACAGTCTCGCATGTTATCTCACATTAGTGCACTGCAACACTCTGTTTCCCCCTCATAGAAATATCTGAACACTATTAGTGGCATTCCTTCCCGTTGCTCATGCAGACAGCTGTCTAACATAACAGCTATGTCACAGATTCTTTTCTGCTACGTCTTGCTGTTTGTGATATGTTGCACTGTGAAGCCATGAATCTCAGCACATTGTGAACATTCTGTGTTAGTCTGCCTGCATGTTTGGAAATGACAAAAGCAGAACGATGTGCTTTTACTGCAATGCAAGTTTGTCTTGCAAAAAATGCTGTTTAATCAATTAAAAACAAAAATTTTCTTCAACTCTGCAGTACCTTGACATCTGCTTCTCTGTTCTGGTTCAACTTTTCTAAACTGTCCCTGTGCTGATTCTTTCCGGGGGACAGGGATCGCGCGGTGGGACTCCCTGCATCCATTTGGCTTATGAGAAGGAATTTTAATCCTGTACGAAAGTCACACAACTCAGTTCTGTTCCTTGGGACATGTGTGTGTGTGTGTGTTTGTGTGTGTGTGTGGGGGGGTAGGTTTCTCCAAGGGCAACAGGAGTTATATACAGTCGGGCAGTTCAAGGGTCAGCCTCTACATCTCCTCCAGGCCAACCATTCTCCCTGGGAGGTGTTCAGAAGACATCCAAAGATAGAAATGCTCCCCCTTCCCTTTCCTCTATAGTGTCAACATTTCCTGTTCCATCTATAGTCCCACTACAGAGAAGCTATGACACGCAGCAGCAAGTACGAGTCTTCGGCTGCTCGTCCTCCATTGGCTGCTTCAGCTTGAGGAGGGGTGGGTCCCCGCTGGCTGGTGTGTAGTAAACCGTGTTGCCATTGGAGGAGACCAGTGGCATGCAGGGGTCCTCGGAGTTGGATTTGGCATCAGTGAAGGAATCTGTGGAGTCGTTACATAGGTGACCGTTGAACAACGGGTGATTCAACAGTTTGGCTGCAGCCCTCTGCTTCTTGAGCTCCGAAAGAGTTTGAGCTCGCTCTCTTGGCAAAGACTCCTCCTGGGGGGCCTGGGTGGAGTTGATCCTGCCGTTATCAGATGATGGCATATTTCCATTGGAGGGCTGTTGGGGTAAAACGGA
This sequence comes from Antennarius maculatus, assembly GCA_013358685.1. Classification (NCBI taxonomy): domain Eukaryota; kingdom Metazoa; phylum Chordata; class Actinopteri; order Lophiiformes; family Antennariidae; genus Antennarius; species Antennarius maculatus. Next base: position 7,217,925 of record CM023609.1, on the reverse strand, counting down.
CATTGTGGAGACGAGCCCATTCTGTTTGGAGCTAAGATCTTTGAGGATGGTGGGCAGTCTGTGCTTGTCTGGCAGCTCCACAGCGGCGGCTGGTTTGACCTGCAGGACAACATTAAAGATTACTAATCCCATGAAAGGGCGTCTCTTTCGGATGATCTTTGATCTGGTGCTGGAGCCACCGAGCTTAAATAAAATGAGACACAAAGCTGTTTTTTTTTCTCCCATAGACAGAGCAGCGGCCTAATTTACTGACTCCACTGCTGGTGCAGGACTGCACTTCACTGTTTTCCATTGCAGGTTTCTTATTTTGTGGCTGTTTTTAAAGAAGCATCAGCAAAACCATAAACTTCTCCCTCTGTATAGTAGTAGTTGTGTACCTACCTCAGCTCACGTCATTTCAAGTTACGTCGTTTTCAATTATACATCGGTTTTCACAAAAATACAGGAAAAAATAAAAATCAAGTTTACATCATTTTATTTAATTTTATGTCTCTGCCACAAATATTGGAATTGTTATTTCACTAGCAAACTGTTAAAAGCACATAATATGCTGTTGAACAACAAGAATTAAAACACATAATACAGTGCGCATTCGCAAATGAACACTCGGGATTTCACCTATATGTTCATAAAAGTGCTTTAAACAGTTGATAAGAGTGTGGGGAAAAGTAATACAGATAGAAGGTGGTTTAATATCAGTATGGGGAGGGTTCATAAACATTTAAATTACCGTAAATAATAAGATAAATAGTTTGTTGCTATATCGCGAAATTCGTTATTCGCATGTGGTTCCTGGAACGCATTAACCGCAAGTAACAAGGGTGCGACAGGCTATATTATTAGCCTGTAGCAACCCCTGCCACCCGCATTGTAGCAAAAGTGGCTAAAGACGAGACAGCAACTTTTTTCAATGCTATCTTATAAAATAAAATTTCACCGTTTTTAAGCTTAAAATAGATTCGTATTAGCCAAATATTATTAAAAATACATTAATAAAGTACAGTACAGAGCTGGGAATGGTTATCTTCGGTGTAGCCTAGAGACAATTTAATTCAACTTAAGTCATTTATCGACTTAAATTGCGTCTCCTGGAACCAGATAATGACTTAACGGTGAGGTTTACCTGCTTACCTGATATTAAAAATAACTTTCACGCTACAATAAAAATATCTTAGGGCACACATGTCTGGTGGGTTACACATGGATTCTCAAAATTTGCTTGAAAAAAAGCAACAAACACAAACACACATACACGCACACACATATTTGTAGGGGGGTTCTTCATATAGACAAAAATAAAAGATGACTCACATGAACCACCTGGCTGTTCTCCTGATCAGACTCTTTCTCCTTCTCATCCTCCTCCTCCCTCCCTCCCCTCCAAACGATGGCCTCTGTCTCGTACTCTTTACGACATAGGTTGTGTCTGTCTGACAGGCTTGCTCGACGCACCACTTTTCTGTGCACGCAGCAAATTCCAGTAAGAGTGCAAGTGAGGGAGAAACATGCAAACAAACACAACAAAATTGACTACAATTGACCTAAAAACCATTCAAAAATATTTGATCCGGAGCTATTTTATCATTTTAGGACTAAATGGCTCAAATGTCTGAAGCACATCTGAAAGGCTTTACAATGCATTGAAGTGCAGTAGCAGCAACACCACCAGCAGATGCCAGTACTGACCCACGGCTGCCTGCACTGGATGTTCTTCGACACAGTGAGGTCTTGTGTTTGAGCTGAGACTTCATGATGATGTCGTGTTTGTGTTTCAGGTCCAGCAGGATGTTTCTGAACTCCTCATCCTCACAGAGATCTCAAAATAAGAAGAGTGACGGATGTCAAAAGTGAGATCATCCTGAAATAAAACTGTAGTTCTAAGCAGCCTTCATGCAAATGCAAGAATATTTATTTTGCAAAGTAATCATTTCCTCAAACTTACTGTGAAATTTACTCTGATAGAATTTTCTAATTTTCTAACCAATATTACTTTCAAATTATAAAATATTAATTAGGGTATATGGTATATTGGTCAGACTTAAAATACCAATGGGGGTCTCCTCCAGGAAGGTCTTAGCATTGAGACTGGCTCCGTGGGACACCAGCAGCTCTGCAACATACATCTGAAACAACAAGAATTGATGTTCATGCTTTCACAGACCATTGCATGTTCCCTGTTTCCTGTTGTGTTTGCCTTACCTGACCCCAACATGCTGCAGCATGAAGAGGCTGCCATCCATCTGAATCTCTGAGGTCCATGAGAGCCCCCCCCTCCAGCAGCAGCTCAGCAGCCTGCACATAGCCATTTGCTGCTGTGATGTGGAGCTGCAGGAACAGAGGAGGAACAATGATTGGATTTTTCCAGTGCACAAGGATTACAGTAAATTATGGGCTGTACATAAAATACAGAGTGGATTTTGCAATAAAATCAGTCTTGGTCTTTCAAAAAAAAAAAAAAAGTAGGAACATTGTGTAAAATAATGTAGCCACAAGAGGACACAAGCCAGTGTATTATTGTGCCAGTCCCAAGCCCGGATAAATACAGAGGGTAGGGCATCCGGCGTAAAACTTTTGCCAAATCAAACATGCGAATCAAACCTATGACTTCCATACCGGATCGGTCGAGGCCCGGGTTAACAACGACTGCCATCGGTGCTGTTGACCTGCAGGGTGCCGGTGGAAATTGGACTACTGTTGGTCGAAGAAAGAGAGGAGGAAAGTGTGATCGTAGGAAGAGAGAGAAGAGGAACGCCAAGAGTATAGGACTGAGAGTAGGGACGTTGAATGTTGGAACTATGACAGGAAAAGGTAGAGAGTTGGTTGACATGATGCAGAGAAGGAAGGTAGACATACTGTGTGTCCAGGAGACTAGGTGGAAAGGTAGCAAGGCTATAAGTTTAGGAGCAGGGTTCAAGTTGTTCTATCATGGTGTAGATAGGAAGAGAAATGGAGTAGGAGTTATCTTGAAGGAGGAGTTTGTTAGGAATGTCCTGGAGGTAAAAAGAGTGTCAGATAGAGTGATGAGTCTGAAGCTAGAAATCGAAGGTGTGATGTTCAATGTTGTTAGTGGGTATGCACCACAGGTAGGATGTGAGCTGGAGGGGAAGGAGAAATTCTGGTTGGACTTTGGTGAAGTAATGCAGAGCATACCTAGAAGTGAGAGAGTTATCATTGGTGCTGACTTCAATGGACATGTTGGTGCAGGAAACAGAGGTGATGAGGAGATGATGGTTTGGTATCCAGGAGAGGAACGCAGAAGGACAGATGGTAGTTGACTTTGCAAAAAGGATAGAAATGGCTATAGTGAATACTTTCTTCCAGAAGAGGCAAGGAACATAGGGTGACCTATAAGAGTGGTGGTAGGAGCACACAGGTAGACTACATCTTGTGTAGATGGTGTAATCTGAAGGAGATCAGTGACTGTAAAGTAGTGGTAGGCGAGAGTGTAGCCAAACAGCATAGGATGGTGGTGTGGAGGATGACTCTAGTGGTGAGGAAGATGAAGAGGGCAAAGTCAGAGCAGAGGACGAAATGTTGGAAGCTGAAAAAGGAAGAGTGTTGCATGACTTTTAGGAAGGAGTTAAGACAGGCTCTGAGTGGTCAGGAGGTGCTGCCAGGTGACTGGACAACTACAGCTAATGTGATCAGGGAGACAGGTGGGAGAGTACTTGGTGTGTCATCTGGAAGGAAAGTAGATAAGGAGACTTGGTGGTGGAATGAGGAGGTACAGGAGTGTATACAGAGAAAGAGGTTAGCTAAGAAGAAGTGGGACACTGAGAGGACTGAGGAGAGTAGACAGGAGTACAGGGAGATGCAGCATAAGGTGAAGGTAGAGGTAGCAAAGGCCAAACAAGGGGCTTATGATGACTTGTATGCTATGTTGGACAGTAAGGAGGGAGAGACTGATCTATAGAGGCTGGCAAGACAGAGAGACAGAGATGGGAAGGACGTGCAGCAGTTTAGGGTGATTAAGGATAGGGATGGAAGTCTATTGACAGATGCCAGTAGTGTGATGGGAAGATGGAAAGAGTACTTTGAAGAGTTGATGAACGTGGAAAATGAGAGAGAACAAAGACTAGAAGAGGTGACTGCTGTGGACCAGGAAGTAGCAAAGATTAGTCAGGATGAAGTGAGGAGGGCATTGAAGAGGATGAAGAGTGGAAAGGCAGTCGGTCCCGATGATAAACCTGTGGAGGTATGGATGCTGAGGTTCTCTTTGGGAGTGACCAGGAAGGATAGGATCAGGAATGAGTACATCAAAGGGACAGCACATGTTAGAGGTTTTGGGGATAAGTCAGAGAGGCCAGACTGAGATGCTTTGGACATGTCCAGAGGAGAGATAGTGAATATATTGGTAGAAGGATGCCGAGTTTTGAACTGCCAGGCAGGAGGCCTAGAGGAAGACCAAATAGGAGGTTTATGGATGTAATGAAAGAGGACATGAAGGGAGTTGGTGTGAGAGAAGAGGATACAAAGGACAGGGTTAGATGGAGGCAATTGATTCGCTGTGGCAACCCCTGAAGGGAAAAGCCGAAAGGAAAAGAAGAAGAAGAGGAACATTGTGTAAAATGTCAGTGAAGCCCGAATGCAAGGGTTTGCAAATCTTTTTGAAATTAAATGCATAGAACACAGTATAAAAAAAACATATGCAATGTTAAAACTGATGAACTTCATCAGTTTTTCTAAATCTACCGTGATTTTGAATTCTATGACATCATGTTTCTAAAATGAGAGGAAACTAACTGTTAAAGTTGTTGTAGATGGGCTTTCTGTTATTCTGGACTGCAGACGGACCGGCCCGCTAGAGCAAGGCTGTTCTGATGAGACAGAATGTGACTTCGTTTTCTTGCTGGAATAAAGTTATGTCCTTATAATGGCACTTCTAAATGGCAGCATGTATTGTTTCAAACCTGAAAATACCTTTTAGCATTTGTTACCCAAGCCGTGAGTTCTAACACTCCTGACGCTGTCACAAATTTTGAACTTGGTACAGGTAAACATTTGAATGGAGCTGCTCCTCTGTAGCTCATAGAAGACAAAAAGTCCACCACTATTAAAAACTACTGAATTGTGGTCATGTCAAACCGAAGAACACTAACTTGCAATTATAGATGCAGTCATGGATTGAGTCTAGTTTCATCAGTTTTCCCAACTTTATCGGAGCCCATGTATTAATATGCATCATAGAATCATGTTAGTTTTTGATGGTGTGCTGTCTGAGGAGTCGAAGGTCAGATATTTACCGTTCATTTTAGTCTAACTTCCTTTAGACACTGCTGGCAAAAGGTTTGGAGTATATTGATATTTTCAAGCATTAATGAAGTTGATCAGATACGATTTTAGATAGATTTTTCATGCTATTGATTTAAATGTCAAAAAGATTAGAAAATTATCTCCTTCTGTTCAATTAATATTAATTCACTTAATTTTGAATTTTTTTCTGGTCTGATTATTAGTTTAATGATTGCTGTGTATTTTTATGCACAGTAACCCTTTATTATAAAGTATTTTTATGCACATTATATTAAAGGGTTACTAAAGTAGTGCTGTTGTGTGTTTTTGTATTTACCTTTTTGCTCACAGTAAGGAGACAGACAAACACTCAAACATTATTTGAAGCCAGCGCTGGCCTTCATCTTTATCAGGAATGCAGCCTGATGATTTCTCTAGCAGGGTTCATCACCACATCAATAAACTTTTATCCAACACGTGGAAACTGGACCCCTGTGGACTCACCACCCGCAGGGCAGATCGATGGGGTCAGGTGCGCTGCCATATGGGTGGCAGTGACGACAGGAGGTCACGACAGACCAGACCCAGGCGGCAGAAGCTAGCTTTGGGGACATGGAGTGTCACCTCACTGGCAGGGATGGAGCTTGTGTTAGAGGTGGAGCGTTACCAGTTGGATCTGGTGGGGCCTACCTCCACGCATAGCCTCGGTTCTGGAACCAAACTCCTGGATAGAGGTTGGACCTTGTTTTACTCTGGAGTTGCGTCAGGCATGAGAAGCAGGGTAGGTGTGGGGATAATCACAAGCCCCCGGCTGAGCCCCGCTGTGTGGGAGTTTCCTTACACCTTAAGGCTGTGGGAGGGAAAAATCTGACTGTTGTTTGTGTGTATGCACCAAATAGTAGCTCAGAGCATTCTGCCTTCTTGGGGAGGCCATAGAGAAGTTTGGAGAGTTTGGAGAAGCCATAGAGAAGGACTTTCGGACGGCACCAAAGTTGTTCTGGAGGACTGTCCAACACCTCAGGAGGGGAAAGCGGGGGACCATCAAAGCTGTATACAGCAAGGATGGGACACTGCTGACCTCGACTGAGGAGGTAGTCAGTCGTCGGAAGGAACACTTTGAGGAACTCCTGAATCTAACTACCCCAACCGACCCGTCCTGTATTGCAGAAGCAGAGCTGGAGGATGATGGGGGATTTGAATCAATCTCTCTGGGCAAAGTCACTGAGGTAGTTAAACAACTTCACAGTAGCAAAGCCCTGAGTGTTGATGAGATTTGCCCAGAAATGAAGGTTGTGGGTGTTGAGGGGCTGTCAAACCTGATACCTTTTAGCATTTGTTACCCAAGCCATGAGTGCTAACACCCCTGATGCTGTGGAAGTCTGGGACAGTGCTGAAATAGTCCAGTTTCCACAGGTACCCTGTAGGTGAACAGCACCAATGGCGGTCGTTGTTAACCCGGGCCTCGACCGATCCGGTATGGAAGTCATGTATTCGAACTGCATAATGATTTGGAACAAGTTTTACGTCGGATGCCCTTCCTGACACAACCCTCTGTTTTTATCCGGGCTTGTGCCCTCTTGGACATTTTTAAGTGGATATATTGTACCGTATATATCTGAAGCACTACAATAAGAGGACATTTTTAGGGACCTTCTATAAAACCACATCGGGAGAACCACAGATATCGAACACAATGATTATTCTTTATGTTGAAGTAAAAAATCAAGATGTTTGAATAGTGTGTGTGTGTGTGTGTGTGTGTGTGTGTGTGTGTGTGTGTGTGTGTATGTGTGTGTGTGTGTGAGTGCAAAAGTGTTCTTGTTTATTCAGGGAAGTCAGGCAAATCAATGTGGACAAACTAGCAAATGAAGGGTCAGTATCTGGGGTTCTGTATGAAAGAGTTATTTTAACTGCAGGTTCTATTGATCTGATTTGACCAGGTGCATTGAGGCAACTGGTAGTAGACCACCAGACCACACAAAACACACGACAATTCTTTAATAGAACAGTAGTAGAAGTAGAACAAATGTATTTTAAATCCCCAATTATTAATAATAATTTTTAAAAATCTTGAAAAAACAACCTGAAGTCACTAGTGATGCATTCCCCGACCTTTGTAAAATTGTTATCACTGCAACTCCTAAATTAAACTGGGTTACATTTTTAAAATATATCCTTTATTTCATTCATTCATTCATTTTCAAGTGCCGCCGCTGTATCCGCCATGGTGGGTCACGGGAGCCTATCCCAGCTGGCATGGGGCGTGAGGCGGGGGACACTCCGGGCACGACGCAAGTGCCCCGCGGAGCCATATACAAAGACATACAAACACGCACACACACAATCACTCCTACGGGCAATTTGGGACCGGCCAATCAACCTGAAGCACATGCTTTTGGAGGTGGGAAGAAGCCGGAGAACCCGGAGAGAACCCACTTGGACACGGGGAGAGCAAGCGAACTCCACCGTGTTGTGAGGCGACAGTGCTAACCACTGAACCACCGTGCCGCCCCTATCCTATCCTTTATTTAACATACAGAAATAATTTGAGTCCACAGTGAATTTCTGAAACGAATGAATGATTCAAGCTTTTTTGTATTGTCAGTGTCTTCTGCTGCATTCATTTTCATGTATTTTTAATGCATGGTGTAAAGCAGTGGTCCCCCAACCCCCGGTCCGCGGACCGGTACCGGTCCGTGGATCACTTGGTACCGGGCCCGCACAGAAAGAAAAACAATTACATTACTTCCGTTTTATTTATTTCGGAGTTTGGAAGATGTTTTATTTTGAAAAATTACCCGATTCTGTGTACATACGTTTATGTCAGTGGTCCCCAACCACCGGCTCGCGACCCGGTACCGGATCGCGAGACGTTTAAATACTGTTTGAATGAATGTGTAACCCAGGTTATTTAAAGTACGGTAATTCATTTCATTTGCAGACACTCCCTAAATGCTTGCATTTTGTAGACGCTCCCTGAGTGGAGGGAGACGTTCCGAGAACCAGGAAGTAAAAAAAGCCGGGACGGCTCTGTTTACTTGTGAAGCTGGAGGAGTGCATGGAACGGCATGCAGAGAAAGAGTTCCGTGATTTAGATATATTTTTTACAACAGACACAGTAAAAAAGCGAAGAGAATAACTTCTAAATATATTGTAGATTTCCCATAGCGTGGAGGTTGATAACGTGGTGTTCCAAGTGTTACAAGAGAGAGAGACACAGCAGAGCCATTTGGCGTGTTTTTCTTTTAAGTGTTTTTCATTGATTATCCTGGTCAGTTGGCTGTTCAATGCTAACATTCGTTAGTTGTTTAATGCTACCATGAAAGATATTATGAAGTAAAAAAAAAAGTCAGGATAAATCGTTTTTTGTGTACTGAGGCCTGTACCATTAAGCTGGATTACGGTTTTTAGCGAGATAACTTCAGGTTTTAACCCTGGCTCTTCGGTACCATAAAGGTGGCTGACTTTCTATCGGGCTACGTTGTCGCGGTAACCTATGCTGAACGCCTAACCTGGTCTGGAGCAGGATAAATTCAGGGTAAGAGCTCAGCAGGTATAACAGCTCCACCTACTGACCAATCAGAGCTCAGCAGGTATAACGTCCCCACCTACTGACCAATCAGTTCTCTTGGAAAATGGCCTGTCCGTTTTATGAGATCTTGGTGCATAGCTTGTGCGAAGAGCGCTCAGGCGTGAGAGAATATTTAGAGATCGCTGTAATCCGTTCGAATTGCCTCAACAATCACTGTACAGGTTTTGGGGAGAGGGGTTACATTACATCTGTCAGCTGCTGGAGCCTTACATCAGTAGTGTAACACACCGCAACCACGCGCTGACAGTCCTGCAGACAGTGTGCATTGCACTGAGGTGTTTTGCCACAGTTAATATATATCTTAGTGATGTTCGTAATTATTACGATGTCCTTAAATCCCTCATTGGATGGGTTACAAGCAAGCCACAGATAAAATGCCATTAATCAGTTATTTGTTTAAGTAAATCATGGATTGATTCATTCATTCATAGGTACTTTTATGTATTCTTTTGGCGATGCCGAAAACCTCGGGAAGAACACAGTATGTAGAGCTATTCATAAAGTCGCGGGGGCTACAATCACATGCCATAACGAAAAATGTCGTACACACATACATTTATGGAACACACAAATGTTACTGTAGTCAGATATACAAGTGCAGTCATAGTGGGGAAGTAATATTATAATGGCACTAACTTCCGCATCGACACAGTCGGTGATTTTTTGCTAGCGATCCTTGCGCCGTTTAGCAGCTGCAACTGTGTTGCTTTTTGCCTGGATTATTGATTTTGTATTGCTCATTTTTATTATTATTGTTCGCTCCTCCGTTGTGAAATATGCGGCTCGGGCCGGTTTGTTGCATGTTTGTGATTGGTCGCATGCAGCAAACTCCGCCCTTTTTATCTGAGCGCGCACAGATCTAGAGGGGACAAGCCTGAATTGAATTAGTGAGTTGATAGCCGGCTTTATGGTACCTAACTTCCGGAGGGCGGATGTCTCCGTAAGTGAAGCCAGATAAGTAAGGGGAAGCCCGGCTAGGTTAAGCAAGCTTTCCAAAAGCTGTTGGGTCGATCCACTGGACGTTTAAGAAAGTTCTTGAAGACGTTTCGGTCTCTCATCCCAAGACACTTCTTCAGTTCTTCACAACTGAAGAAGTCTCTTGGATGAGAGACGAAACGTCTTCAAGAACTTTCTTCGACGTCCAGTGGATCGACTCAACAGCTTTTGGATAAAATAACCTGGATGACTGAGAACTACACAGACATTAAGCAAGCTTTATGGTACAGGCCTCTGTTCGGTGTTCATTTTGTGATTATTATGCTGGTTGTAAATGCACTTTAAGTAAGCACATTGTGTGTATATGGATAAGCTAAGGTTCTGAAAACAAGAGTAAACGCTAATATATGATGATTTGAGAGGTGAAGGAAAAGACAATGAACTATTAATATATAAAAGAAACCCATCTCTATTGATTGTGATGATTTTGCTGGTGTTGAGACCACATTATAATTTTCTGCACACTCTGGCTGTGCAGGCTGGTTTTTTCTGGAGGGAGAACTCTCCCTGATGACAAAGTGGATGATCCTTAACACCAACCCTGGGAAGACTTCACCCTGTCCAATAGTTGAGCCGTTCAGGAGGACGATAGGAATAAATTGATAAGAGACTTCAAGGAGGAGTACTTCTTTCCCCCCACCTCCGTGGCGAATTTGGAATTTTTTCTGTTTTTTACCACTGAGATCTCAATATATTTATATTTTTGTTGGGCCCAACAACGAATAAGGGACTGTCTGTGTAGGTTCTCAGTCATCCAGATCATGGTTATCCAAAAGCTGTTGAGTCGATCCACTGGTTATAAGAGACTGCAAATTGAAAGGTTTAAGAAATAATAAGGTTGATGGTTGATTGAATAGTCATTTTTTTGCATTTTTTTCTGTGTATGCTCATTTATTTTATTTTTGCGGCATTTTATTTGAGTGCATTGTTTATATATTTGAATTGCCTAGTCGAGGCATAAAAAAAAAGTGACGTACGTATTTTTCCTATTATACTTCCACCACGGTGTCTGTGTGTGTATTTTTGTGTGCTGGAGGTCTTACCGCTCTATACAGAGTTGCTACTACCAATCTCCTTATTGAACATAAAGATCTTGGTTCACAGAGTTCCAGACATTGATGATATTGATAACCTACGAGTAAACCAGGGTTACAAGTGGATGACGTTTGACTTTTTTTTTTATTGATTATCAGTCCAAAGATGTTTTATTTTGGAAAGTGACGTCTGTGCAGAATGACGCACAGACGAATGAGTGTGTCTGTCCCGCTTGACAGGTCTCGGTCAAGTGACAGGTTTGAAGTCATTACCCCTGAATTATGAGCCCTCTGCCCACAACTACTCCAGTGTTCTGGATTAAAGTCAAGGCAGATTATCCCGAGATCGCCCAAAAAGTATCTTAAACCATGTTTCCAACCTCCTGTCTGTGTGACCGTGCAGAAAACCAAACGCGGAGGCGACCGGATGTCCAGAACACACTTCAGGTGTCATTGTCTCCCGTTACCCTTAGATCAGCGGTCCCCAACCACTAATTCTCATTATTGTAATTATTATTATTTGATTGACTTGTTCACCCTCCTTTTGGGAATTTTTAGTATTTCTCCGACACTAAATGCACTGATTGCAAGTCGCTATATTTCAAAATAAACCTCATCAGTGCAGTCACTTCAATCGAGTTTTTAATATAATGTTTTCTTACAATTATTTCGTTTACAGAGATGTTGATTATCAATTTATGAAAAAATGGTTGTTTATTGTCTGTTGATGTCTGCAATTTACATAAAACCACTGCGGATGATATATTATAAGACTACAGCTGTCCTGGCGTCATTAACGATTATCGAGCAAATGAAGACTCTTCTTTTCCTTTCGGCTTTTCCCTTCAGGGGTCGCCACAGCGAATCAATTGCCTCCATCTAGCCCTGTCCTTTGCATCCTCTTCTCTCACACCAACTACCTTCATGTCCTCTTTCACTACATCCATAAACCTCCTCTTTGGTCTTCCTCTAGGCCTCCTGCCTGGCAGTTCAAAACTCAGCATCGTTCTGCCAATATATTCACTATCTCTCCTCTGGACATGTCCAAACCATCTCAGTCTGGCATCTCTGACTTTATCTCCAAAACCTCTAACATGTGCTGTCCCTCTGATGTACTCATTCCTGATCCTATCCTTCCTGGTCACTCCCAAAGAGAACCTCAGCATCTTCATCTCTGCTACCTCCAGCTCTGTCTCCTGTCTTGTCCTCAGTGACACTGTCTCTAGACCAAACAACATCGCTGGTCTCACCACAGTTTTGTACACCTTTCATTTTAGCTGAAACTCTTCTATCACACATCACACCTGACACTTTTCTCCACCCGTTCATCCTGCCTGTACACGCTTCTGCACCTCTTTTCCACACTCTCCATTGCTCTGGACTGTTGACCCTAAGTACTTAAAATCCTCCACCTTCTCGATCTCTTCTCCCTGTAATCTCACTCTTCCATTTGGATCCCTCTCATTCACACACATGCACTCGGTCTTACTGCGGCTAACCTTCATCCCTCTCCTTTCCAGGACAAATCTCCACCTCTCTAGCTTCTCCTCCACCTCTTCCCTACTCTCACTGCAGATCACAATGTCATATGCAAACATCATAGTCCATGGAGATTCCTGTCTAACCTCGTCTGTCAGCCTGTCCATCACCATAGCAAACAAGAAGGGGCTCAGAGCTGATCCCTGATGCAGTCCCACCTCCACCTTCAACTCCTCTGTCACACCTACAGCACACCTCACCATTGTCTTACAGTCCTCATACATGTCCTGCACCGCTCTAACATACTTCTCTGCCACTCCTGACTTCCTCATACAATACCACAGTTCCTCTCTGGGCACCCTGTCATAAGCTTTCTCCAGATCTACAAAAACACAATGCAGCTCCGTCTGGCCTTCTCTGTACTTCTCTATAAACATCCTCAAAGCAAATACTGCATCTGTAGTACTCTTTTTTGGCATGAAACCATACTGCTGCTCACAAATGCTCACTTCTGCCCTTAGTCTAGCTTCCACTACTCTTTCCCATAACTTCATTGTATGGCTCATCAGCTTTATTCCTCTGTAGTTGCCACAACTCTGCACATCTCCCTTGTACATAAAAATGGGCACCAGCACACTTCTCCTCCACTCCTCAGGCATCTTCTCACTATCTAAGATCCTGTTGAACAACCCAGTTCAGAAACCCCTACTGCCACCTCTCCTAGACACTTCCCAAACTCTACAGGTATATCATCAGGACCGACTGCCTTTCCACTCTTCATCCTCTTCAATGCCCTCCTCACTTCATCCTGACTAATCTTTGCTACTTCCTGGTCCACAACAGTCACCTCTTCTAGTCTTGGTTCTCTCTCATTTTCCACGTTCATCAACTTTTCAAAGTATTCTTTCCATCTTCCCATCACACTACTGGCACCGGTCAATAGACTTCCATCCCTATCCTAATCACCCTAACTGCTGCACGTCCCTCCCATCTCTGTCTCTCTGTCTGCCAGCCTGTATAGATCAGTCTCTCCCTCCTTACTGTCCAACATAGCATACAAGTCATCATAAGCTTCTTGTTTGGCCTTTGCTACCTCTACCTTCACCTTACGCTGCATCTCCCTGTACTCCTGTCTACTCTCCTCAGTCCTCTCAGTGTCCCACTTCTTCTTAGCTAACCTCTTTCTCTGTATACACTCCTGTACCTCCTCATTCACCACCAAGTCTCCTTATCTACTTTCCTTCCAGATGACACACCCAAATACTCTCCTTACCTGTCTCCCTGATACATAGCTGTAGTTGTCCAGTCATCTGGAAGCACCTCCCGACCACCCAGAGCCTGTCTAACACATTCCTAAAGTCATGCAACACTCTTCCTTTTTTAGCTTCCACCCTTTTGTCTTCTGCTCTGCCTTTGCCCTCTTCATCTTCCTCACCACACAGAGTCATCTACACACCACCATCCTATGCTGTTTGGATACACTCTCACCTACCACTACTTTACAGTCACTGATCTCCTTCAGGTTACACGGTCTACACAAGATGTAGTCTACCTGTGTGCTCCTACCACCACTCTTATAGGTCACACTATGTTGCCTGCCTCTTCTGGAAGAAAGTATTCACTACAGCCATTCCATCCTTTTTGCAAAGTCAACTACCATCTGTCCTCTGCGTTCCTCTCCTGGATACCCAAACCTGCCCATCACTTCCTCATCACTCGTTACCTGCACCAAACATGTCCATTGAAAGTCTGCACCAATGACAACTCTCTCACTTCTAGGCATGCTCTGCATCACTGCATCAAAGTCCAACCAGAATTTCTCCTTCTCCTCCAGCTCACATCCTACCTGTGGGGCATACCCACTAACAACATTGACCATCACACCTTCTATTTCTAGCTTCAGACTCATCACTCTATCCGACACTCTTTTTACCTCCAGGACATTCCTAACAAACTCCTCATTCAAGATAACTCCTACTCCATTTCTCTTCCCATGTACCCCATGATAGAACAAGTTGAACCCTGCTCCTAAACTTCTAGCCTTGCTACCTTTCCACCTGGTCTCCTGGACACACAGTATGTCTACCTTCCTCCTCTGCATCATGTCAACCAACTCTCTACCTTTTCCTGTCATAGTTCCAACATTCAACGTCCCTACTCTCAGTCCTATACTCTTGGCGCTCCTCTTCTCTTTCTTCGTGCAAACGCACTTTCCTCCTCTCCTTCTTTGACCAACAATCACAACAAGTAATCCAATTTCCACCGGCGGCCTGTAGGTCAACAGCGTCGATGGCGGGTCGTTGTTAACCCGGGCCTCGACGATCGGTATGGAAGTCATAGGTTTGATTGCAATCTTTGATTGGCAAAGGTTTTACGCCGGATGCCTATCCTCTGTATTTTTCCGGGCTTGGGACTGGCACAATAATACACTGGCTTGTGCCCTCTTGCGGCTACATGAGCCAAATGAAGATGGTCCGTGAAAATATTGTCTTAGATGAAACCGGCCCGTGGCACAAAAAGGTTGGGGACTGTGGTGGTAAAGGACTTTTGTAACACGTTGTCTCTTCTACAACTAAATCCTTAATCAATTATCACATTTCTGAATATATTAGCTTTATTTTCATTGGATATTGATAAGTTCTAAACAATGTTTTTGAAGTAAACTGATCATTTCATCACGATTTTTTTTCACTATTCCACGTTCTAGTTTTTTATATTTCTTTACTTGCACCCATTAAATGGAGAATTTCTTGTCAAATAAAGCGTTTCTCCTTTGAGGGTCACAGACCCATTTTCAGACACAAGAGATGGAATGATTATCACTGCACATTAAAAGAAGAACACAATGCAATCCACCAGAACACAAAGATTAACCTTACATAACTTTCAACCGGTTCCAGGGCTCTTCCTGTTGTCTTTGCCAGACATTTTAATAAGGCATGCTCTAGTTTGCTCCATCATGCTCCAATGAAGATTAACTGGCCGTAGAAAGCAGGGGGACAAGCAGCTCAATCAGGCAATCTGTGGTCAGACTTTAAAGCTTAACAGGGTTATTTTAGGCTGCTACCATGAAATGTCCAATAGTTATTTTAGTCCGCTGATCTGACACTGAGCTGCTCAATGCGTTTAAACCACTAATGACTAAAATAAAGAATCGTAACTATTAAAAATTATTATTGTTCATAATAATGATAATAACATAACAATAAGGATGATGATAATAATAACAATAAGAATAATAACAACAAATACTACTACTAATAATAATAATACATATAAAAATGTCATTATTAATCTCACATTATACGATCAACCCTGGGATCCACACAAACCTCCAGAAATATTGTTAGTTCTTTTCAACATATTAGTACTTCAAGTACTGTTTCTTCTTTCATAATATTACAATAAGTGGCTTGTCTCTTATCTAGCTGACATAAAACACTAGGCATTCAAATACTAGCTGTGGCCCCGACAGTAGGGCTCACTGACTCTAGACATGTAGTAGAAAGAAAGCAATACAAGCCCTAATGTCCCTATAGGAACAGTACCCTCACTCTAACAAGCGGAAACGCAGGAGAGCACTGTGACACTTGTCTATACTGAATCTGTGATACCACAGCCCTATTAGTCTGTTCTTCACACAGGCAGTGGATCAGCACATAAAGCAGGTGGAATTGCCAGTGGTTCTGAACAGGAACTGAGACTAACAGAAGATAAATGAACAGTGTTACACTATTCAGGTCTCTCAGAGAGGATGTGACTCAGGACCATTTCTGTCTTACTTTTGCAGACCTACGGCTGCTGTGTGTGTCATGAATTGATTTTGTCTTCATGCTGTCAAAGACACCATCATATCCTTTAAAATTTTTAGTGCATATTTGTGAATTCATGACTAACATGTCGGAAGTTTCAGATTTGCATTCATTGTTAATATACAAATTCTTTTGCAAGTGCAAAATTATGCTGATCTAATAGGGTCCATGGCAGATTGTGTTTTACTCCAGACAGTCATAACTGTCTCACTCAACATTTATGAAACAGTTAATTTGGTTTTTGAGCAGTATTTACAATATGATCTGTCACCAGCTTCTTCATTTTATGGTGAAATTTCTTCTTCTCCTTTCGGCTTTCCCTTCAGGGGTCACCACAGCGAATCAATTGCCTCCATCTAACCCTGTCTTCTGCATCCTCTTCTCTCACACCAACTCCCTTCATGTCCTCTTTCATTACATCCATAAACCTCCTATTTGGTCTTCCTCTAGGCCTCCTGCGTGGCACTTCAAAGCTCAGCATCCTTCTACCAATATATTCACTATCTCTCCTCTGGACATGTCCAAACCCTCTCAGTCCGGCCTCTCTGACTTTATCTCCAAAACCTCTAACATGTGCTGTCCCTCTGATGTACTCATTCCTGATCCTATCCATCCTGGTCACTCCCAAAGAGAACCTCAGCATTGTCATCTCTGTTACCTCCAGCCCTATCTCCTGTCTTTTCCTCAGTGACATTCTCTAGACCAAACAAAATTGCTGGTCTCACCAGTCTTCCGATCTACACCATGATAGAACAAGTTGAACCCTGCTCCTAAACTTCTAGCCTTGCTACCTTTCCACCTGGTCTCCTGGACACACAGTATGTCTACCTTCCTCCTCTGCATCATGTCAACCAACTCTCTACCTTTTCCTGTCATAGTTCCAACATTCAACGTCCCTACTCTTAGTCCTATACTCTTGGCGTTCCTCTTCTCTTTCTTCGTGCGAACGCACTTTCCTCCTCTCCTTCTTCGACCAACAGTAATCCAATTTCCACCGGCGCCCTGTAGGTCAACAGCGCCGATGGCGGTCGTTGTTAACCCGGGCCTCGACCGATCCGGTATGGAAGTCATAGGTTTGATTCGCATCTTTGATTCGCATCTTTGATCTTTTTACCTCGAGGACATTCCTAACAAACTCATCCTTCAGATACTGCAACTCCTACTCCATTTCTCTTCCTATCTACACTATGATAGAACAACTTGAACCCTGCTCCTAAACTTATAACCAATTCTACCAGAACCCTGTAGGTGAACAGCACTGATGGCGGTTGTTGTTAACCCGGGCCTCGACCGATCTGGTATGGAAGAATGATTACCACATTCAGGCTACAGTACTTAAACTGCTGCATGTACAGGTTGATTTTATGTGTTATATCTTTATGATTTGCTAGTTTGGCATGATCTAACATAAACACATTCATGTTAGTCTTTACTCGACAACAACCTCAGTTATGAGCCTGTTGGAGATCAACACTATACTATCTATACTTCTCTAGTTTGTAGCTCTGCTGAAATGTCAGAGTCACCACATCTACACAGTATTATGTATGAAACAACAAAGATCAGTTTCTCTCTTGTTTTGTCACCGTTGGTGTTGCTAATTTCACTGTATTGCATACATCTGGAAAATACACACACATACACACTGGCAAACCCTCTATTAATTAATCATAAATAAAACACCTGGCTCACAATAACGGGGCGGCAGTGGCTCAGTGGTACAGCACGCAGTAGAGCAGGTCGTCCAAGGTTTCAAGATCAGCGGTTCAATTCCCGCTCTCGCCCAGAAAAAAACACCCGGAGGTGAGCTGACAGCGGGACATATCAGCTCACTTCCAGAGCACTGCCGAGGCGCCCGTCCCCCTTACAAGTTGTTCATTTGGGCACACCACGAAGGAGCTGCCCACCACTCTACCTCCCCTTCATGCGTACACGCCCCCTGTTTGTGTGTTTGTGTATTCAGGGCCTGTGCACACATATATATATGCGTGATTCAACTAACTAGAGTGTGCCACTATTTTCCTGAGGGGATTAAAATCAGTATGTAAAATTAAAAAAATGTAAATAAAAAAAAAATCACAAAAAGCATTTATGTCACATGTAACATGTGGAAGGAGATCAGAACTGCTGGACATACACAGATCATTAATACAGGCTGGCCCAAAAATTTATGAGGTGATATAACAGTGGTGTCAGTTTATGTAAACTGCGTGGATACTGTCTACTGGTGCAGCTTTGAAAACCATAATCTACAGACTATTGTAGTCCTGGTCCTATCATGAACTGACAACCTTTTACAGCCATTTCCAATTGAAATCCTCCCACTTGATCTATTATTGGTTTATTATCGTGTTACCTGCAGCTGCTTTAAAATAGGAGTTATAATGAGTAATTTTTACTGGAATATTAATTCTGCAGCAGCAGCAAGAAGCGGTGATTTTGCATAAACATGTGTTTGTGATTGACATCACAAACACATGTTTTCCACTCTCCTCATGGAGCAACACATTGTCAGTCTGATGCAGCCGTTCTTCTCCGGCATGATATCTGGGCTTATCAGAGGTGCTGCAGGAAAACATCCTCAGATTGACGACAGTCAATTAAACTTTTTTGTATTAAAATGCAGATCATCGATCAAGTCAACACTGTGAAAATTTGTCTAATGTGCCTCATTCTCCCCGTATAAGTCAGTATTTGACTGATCAGCTGATGTAAGGTCAGCTCAGAACTGAGGAGTGCTCCCTGTTACAACTGCCATGAATGAATTCCATCACTGTGTGAAGCACACAGACTGAGGTGTGGTTCCTGAAAAGACAGGTTTCAGAGTCACAAAATCTAAGCCATGAACTTCATGGAGAAACATTACTCTGATGACATGAACTGTGGTTATTGTAGTATGTCCAAAAAACAAAAAACTACATATTTTACAACATGAAATTAACACATAATGACAGTTGTCTTACATCATTGCAAAAAGAACAATGTTCAGTCTGCTGAGTTGACCTGTTGAACAGAGAACACAGTCTTACCAGAGTTGCTCCCTGAGAGTCTTGTTGGTTGACTTCCTCTCCCTGTCTCAGCAGTTCCTGAATGTCTCCGAGCATCTTCCTCTCCGTCGACGCTCTGGTCTCGTTAATCATTTCTTGTGTGATGCCTGTCAATCAGAAACACAAGCAAAAACACAGCTTTAATGACACAGGAGCTTTTTCTTGACAGTATTAATTTAGGACTGCAGCATGCTGTGCTGACAGGGCAGGTTTGCTGCTGATCGGAGGTAGATGAAGAGACAGGGACAGAAGACAATGTTGGAACATTAAAATTAAAAAAGATAATCTTCTATAAATTTTCTGGATTGACAGGTTTTTAAAATTGGAACTGATCACAAGAAATTAATTATGAATTCCCCAGTATGCTGGGGGTAGTGAAGCATACTGAGGTAAGTTTTAACAGCACAGAAGAAGAACACTGATTTTTATTATATCACAGTGATGGCATCTGAGAGCCAACAGGTCAAGGTTGGATGTTGGTAGTTTTTGAAGGGGTGAATGAACCGTCTATGGCCTGATGTAAAAAACATCCTGCATGCAGTTCAGTCAGGGTTTGAGTTATTAGGCCCAGCGTTAGATCTTTTGGTGTTATTTCGGCTTTAGGTAACTGATCTGTCTGGAATGGACACATCAGCATTGGAGCAGTCATCTGCTAACCTTGACTCGTCACTGGGGGGGTGCCGTACCCTCAGAACTGCCCTGGCCCTCTTCCAAAAGATGAAGAGGGAGCTAGAGATTAAAGATCGGTCATTTTGGCGAGGACAATGATGATATAAGTGTGGGCACAGACTGTGATGAAAAAATAAACGTGCCAAGTCTTCTTAATGTGCGTGGACTTTCAATCACCCTTTATACCATTAAAATTATGCAATGGTTACAGAAACGTTCATATAATTATTTCAATGCTTTTAACTTTAGCACAATATTTTTAAGATGAGATGAGATCTATCACTGAGACAGAATTTGGATCTTGAATGTTTATAAAAAATTCGGTAAGTAGTTTTGACTCTGTGTTGGCAAATAGTTCTGTGGTTTTAGCAGTCGAAGCACAGGTGATTCTCAGCTACTCAGAAGTCCTCCATTTAATCCAGACTGATAAGTAGGACTCAGCGGCCACACATGAATTCTTCTCCTAAAGTACAATAATATACCGTACAATTGAACAGAAACACAGTAATGTCACACTGACAAGTACAAAACAGAAAACCAATCAGACCGGTGACTTTTAAATTGTTATAGGGTTTGAAAGATGTTAATAGATGGGTGAATCATTTCTAAAGATGCAATAAAAAAGTGTTCTGCATACAGATAAAATTATATTCCTTCAATAAAAAGGGAGCATTTGTCTCTTTTACTTGAAATAAAAAGTAGCTGTATGCAGGAGTCACCTGACTGGGTTTATTGTAATGACTGCATGGATTCATCTCAGTCACATTTACACTTCCATATGGACAAAATTTCTTCCCAAAGCAAGTCTGAAATAATAAACTGAATGACTTCCAAAAAACATACAATCAAATCAAACTAAAATATCCAGAAATAAGAACTTAATATATCAAAATCAATGAAAGTCCATAAAATATACAAGTGTAGAAAAAAATGTAAAAAGAAAAGAAAAAAGATTAAACCTTAAAAAGAAGGACCATGAAATTATTCATAATTCAGAGATTAAAAGACAAGACTTAAATAAAAAATATCCAATCCAATCCAGTCTTTATTTGTTGAGCACTTTACAACAACCACAGTTGACCAAAGTGCTGTACAGACGAATAAATAAAAAGAACAAACATTATAGATAAAAGACAAAATGGCTCAAATATTGTAAGTAAAATAAATTAATTAAAAATATAAAACATGGATAAAAGCAAAAGCCATACAATCAGAGCAATAAAAATAAGATAAAATAAAATCCAGTGTTTATCTAGATGTTAAAAGCCAAGGAGAAGAGGTAGGTTTTCACAAGAGATTTAAAAACAGACAGAGAAGAGGCCTGTCTGATTTGTTGAGGCAGATTATTCCATAATTTAGGAGCCACAATAGCAAAGAAACGGTCCCCTCTGAGCTTCCATTTGGTCTTGGGCACACTCAGGAGCACACTCAGGTCTCTCTGACCTGAGAGAGCGCTGATCAGCGCTCTCTCAGGTCAGCTAATCAGCTGACCTGAGAGAGCGAGCAGGTACGTAAGGGAGTAGAAGCTCAGAGAAGTAAGGCGGGGCAAGAGCATTCAAGGATTTAAAAGTAAATAAAAGAATTTTAAAATGGATCCTAAAATGTATGGGTAGCCAGTGGAGTGAGGCTAAAATTGGGGTAATGTGCTCATGTTTACGGGTGCTGGTCAACAGACGTGCAGCAAGGTTTTGGACCATCTGGAGACGGGAGATGGATGCACTAACCCCCCACATAAAGGGAATTGCAGTAGTCCAGCCTAGTGGTGACAAAGGCGTGGGTAACTATTTCAAACTGTTGCCTTGAGGGAATTGGTTTATTTTGGCCAGCTGCCTCAGATGATAAAAACTAGACTTAATTACTGCCCTGATCTGGCTGTCAAGCTTGAGATCAGAATCCATTTTTTACCCCGAGATTAGTAATTGTTGGTTTGATATGATGGGCCAAAGAACCCAGATCTGGAAGGGATGTTCCAGCGGTGCCACCAAAAACCATCACTTTGGTTTTCTTTTCGTTAAAATTCAAAAAGTTCAGAGCCATCCAGGCCTTAATGTCATCAAGACACTTAACTAATGCAGTGATAGAGTATGCATTCTTCTTTTTGAGCGGAACATAAATTTGACTGTCATCCGCATAACAGTGGTAATGAATCCCATGCTTCCTAAGTATGGAGCCAAGCGGGAGCACATAGAGAGAGAAGAGGGCCAAGAACTGAGCCCTGTGGGACCCCACACAAGAGAGGAGCAGAGGAGGACACTGAGTCGCCAAGGCTAACACAGAACGTTCGATCTACCAAGTACGACCTGAACCACTCCAGTGCTATGCCCCTGATGCCCACCCACTGTTCCAAGCGAGAGATCAGGATTTCATGGTCCACTGTATCAAATGCAGCTTTTAAGTCTAAAAGCACTAAAATAACACAGTCACCAGAGTCAGTAACAAAAAAGATATCATTAAAAACTCTTAAAAGAGCTGATTCTGTGCTGTGCAGGGTTTTAAAACCGGGCTCAACTGACCAACAATCTCCTGTAAAAAGGACAGTGCCACGGGCTCAAACTGGTCAAAAACAGCAGAACAGGTGACAGAGATTGAGGGGTCATAAGCAGGAGGTGAGATGAGAGCCCTTATAGAAGAGACCTTGTCAATAAAAAAGTGAAGAAAATTTTCACAGACAACAGGAGAAGTCTCTATACTGACAGTCTGCTTGGCATTAAGAGCTGAATGTTTTAAACATAACACGAGGTTTGTGACAGTTAGAGAGGATAATATTAGACAAATGTTACATACCGTTTTTTCTAGTTACATAGGGCCGAGACTTGGTGAGTGAAGCTGATGAGCACATTGGATGGAGGGATTCCTCCATTCAATATGCTCATCAGTTTTACCATCATGAAGCCTGGGGTTGTGATGGAGGTACTGAAAAATGATGCAGATGGAAAATTCTATTTCTCACTGAATTCAAAGATGGCTGGTGCAGAGTACAAATCTGGACGAAAGCTGTCAATATCCAAGAAGAGCTCTAAATATTATCTTTTGTGTTTTTTATTTGTAACCCTGGCCCAGTCCTGGTTAGCAGATACTGGGCATTAGAGACATGTATTTCTACTTCTGTTAAATCAGCATTTGTTTGGGCCAGTACATCAAAAGATTCTAGATTTGTTAGAGGGCGAACAAAAGATTAACTCTACTTTTTATCAAAATGTTGTTACAGTCAACCAAACAAAACATTCCCTGACATCAGGATAGGATTAATCTTGTTTCCAAAAAATAACTTATTTTAACCAGTAGTCAAAATGTTGTGTAATGGCTTTTTTACCAAAATAATTACCTTAAATGAAATGTCAACTGAATGCTCAAATATTAAGTATCAGTCAGTAATCAAATAATGTAGCCGCAAGAGGGCACAAGCCAGTGTCTTATTGTGCCGGTCCCAAGCCTGGATAAATACAGAGGGTTGCGTCAGGAAGGGCATCCGGCGTAAAACTTTTGCCAAATCAAAGATGCGAATCAAACCTATGACTTCCATACCGGATCGGTTGAGGCCCGGGTTAACAACGACCGCCATCGGCGCTGTTGACCTACAGGGCGCCGGTGGAAATTGGATGACTGTTGGTCGAAGAAGGAGAGGAGGAGCGCCAAGAGTATAGGACTAAGAGTAGGGACGTTGAATGTTGGAACTATGACAGGAAAAGGTAGAGAGTTGGTTGACATGATGCAGAGGAGGAAGGTAGACATGCTGCGTGTCCAGGAGACCAGGTGGAAAGGTAGCAAGGCTAGAAGTTTAGGAGCAGGGTTCAGCTTGTTCTATCATGGTGTAGATGGGAAAAGAAATGGAGTAGGAGTTATCTTGAAGGAAGAGTTTGTTAGGAATGTCCTGGAGGTAAAAAGAGTGTCAGATAGAGTGATGAGTCTGAAGCTAGAAATCAAAGGTGTGATGTTCAATATTGTTAGTGGGTATGCTCCACAGGTAGGATGTGAGCTGGAGGAGAAGGAGAAATTCTGGTTGGACTTTGATGAAGTGATGCAGAGCATACCTAGAAGTGAGAGAGTTGTCATTGGTGCAGATTTCAATGGACATGTTGGTGCAGGTAACAGAGGTGATGAGGAAGTGATGGGCAGGTTGGGTATCCAGGAGAGGAACGCAGAAGGACAGATGGTAGTTGACTTTGCAAAAAGGATGGAAATGGCTGTAGTGAATACTTTCTTCCAGAAGAGGCAGGAACATAGGGTGACCTATAAGAGTGGTGGTAGGAGCACACAGGTAGACTACATCTTGTGTAGACGATGTAACCTGAAGGAGATCAGTGACTGCAAAGTAGTGGTAGGCGAGAGTGTAGCCAAACAGCATAGGATGGTGGTGTGTTGGATGACCCTGGTGGTGAGGAAGATGAAGAGGGCAAAGGCAGAGCAGAGGACGAAATGGTGGAAGCTAAAAAAGGAAAGGTATTGCATGACTTTTAGGAAGGAGTTAAGACAGGCTCTGGGTGGTCAGGAGGTGCTGCCAGATGACTGGACAACTACAGCTAATGTGATCAGGGAAACAGGTAGGAGAGTATTTGGTGTGTCATCTGGAAGGAAAGTAGATAAGGAGACTTGGTGGTGGAATGAGGAGGTACAGGAGTGTATACAAAGAAAGAGGTTAGCTAAGAAGAAGTGGGACACTGAGAGGACTGAGGAGAGTAGACAGGAGTACAGGGAGATACAGCATAAGGTGAAGGTAGAGGTAGCAAAGGCCAAACAAGAAGCTTATGATGACTTGTATACTTGGTTGGACAGTAAGGAGGGAGAGACTGATCTATATCGGTTGGCAGGACAGAGAGATAGAGATGGGAAGGACTAGGTCTAGGAGAGGTGGCAATAGAGTTTCTGACTGGGTTGTTCAACAGGATCTTAGATAGTGAGAAGATGCCTGAGGAGTGGAGGAGAAGTGTGCTGGTGCCCATTTTTAAGAACAAGGGAGATGTGCAGAGTTGTGGCAACTACAGAGGAATAAAGCTGATGAGCCATACAATGAAGTTATGGGAAAGAGTAGTGGAAGCTAGACTAAGGGCAGAAGTGAGCACTTGTGAGCAGCAGTATGGTTTCATGCCAAAAAAAAGAGTACTACAGAGGAACTGTGGTATTGTATGAGAAAGTATGGAGTGGCAGAGAAGTATGTTAGAGCGGTACAGGACATGTATGAGGACTATAAGACAGTGGTGAGGTGTGCTGTAGGTGTGACAGAGGAGTTGAAGGTGGAGGTGGCACTGCATCAGGGATCAGCTCTGAGCCCATTCTTGTTCGCTATGGTGATGGACAGGCTGACAGACGAGGTTAGACAGGAATCTCCATGGACTATGATGTTTGCATATGACATTGTGATCTGCAGTGAGAGTAGGGAAGAGGTGGAGGAGAAGCTAGAGAGGTGGAGGTTTGTCCTGGAAAGGAGAGGGATGAAGGTTAGCCGCAGTAAGACAGAGTACATGTGTGTGAATTAGAGGGACCTAAGTGGAAGAGTGAGGTTACAGGGAGAAGATATCAAGAAGGTGGAGGAATTTAAGTACTTAGGGTCAACAGTCCAGAGCAATGGAGAGTGTGGAAAAAAGGTGAAGAAACGTGTGCAGGCAGGATGGAACGGGTGGAGGAAAGTGTCAGGTGTGATGTGTGATAGAAGAGTTTCAGCTAAAATGAAAGGAAAGGTGTACAAAACTGTGGTGAGACCAGCGATCTTGTTTGGTCTAGAGACAGTGTCACTGAGGAAAAGACAGGAGGCAGAGCTGGAGGTAGCAGAGATGAAGATGCTGAGGTTCTCTTTGGGAGTGACCAGGAAGGATAGGATCAGGAATGAGTACATCAGAGGGATAGCACATGTTAGAGGTTTTGGAGATAAAGTCAGAGATGCCAGACTGAGATGGTTTGGACATGTCCAGAGGAGAGGTAGTGAATATATTGGCAGAAGGATGCTGAGTTTTGAACTGCCAGGCAGGAAGCCTAGAGGAAGACCATATAGGAGGTTTATGGATGTAGTGAAAGAGGACATGAAGGTAGTTGGTGTGAGAGAAGAGGAGGCAGAAGACAGGGTTAGATGGAGGCAATTGATTCGCTGTGGCGACCCCTGAAGGGAAAAGCCGAAAAGAAAAGAAGAAGTCAGTAATCAAATAAAATGATAATCAAACTCTGTCTGGGATGGCTCGCCACAACTGCAGAACTCTTTCACCACTGTTGCAGATCAGAGGCTTCCTACAGTTGAAATCCACTTCTCAAACGACCCAGCCAGAACAGATCAAGTTTAAGTTCTCATATAGGGCATGGATCATCGTCACTCCAGTTTCCATCCAGTGAGTTTCTCCCAGGATCAAAGCTCACAAACTTTGTATTTGGATCAATCAATTACAAAAGGGGAGTCTCTTCCTTTGATTAATGTGTGTATCTTACAAACTGAATTACAAAATCAGCTTTCCAGCGTTATTTAACAAGTAATCACTCTCCATAAAACGCAACAGGTTTCCCCTCTCCTTTCGATAGAAAGCGGGAGTTTCTACAACAGCATGATGCTCTGTTGGCCCACTCCTGCAGTAAGCAGAGCTCTGATTGGACAGTGGAATGCTTCACTGATCCCAGATCTGTTCCCATGTCACCAGCAACTTTACACTTCAAAATAAAACACTCTTCGAAATAAAACACCTTCACCTTAAGTGAATCTAATTTGAGGCATGCGTGAGTTATTTGCTTTATTACTTTTATACAAATAATAATGCATTGATGATCCCATTTTAATATTAATTAGTAGGGCTAGGTAACATGGGTTACATATTGTTCTGCAAGTAAGTATGAGTCTATTGTATCGTCTTCACAAGATTAACTCGATTTCGATCAATGCAACACTGTCATTTTGTCAGATTAAGATTAATAGTTTAGCAATGCCTCAAATAAGAGTCATAAGAGTCAAGTGCATTTATACCTGATATTAAAATGTGATCCATATCAGATTCATTGTCACATGACAGTATCACATTTAAAATAACACAAAAAGCAGAAAAGCTGCAAACCTTCATATCGGAACAATTGAAACCAGACAAATTCATTTAGAATGAATTTTAATTCATTTAAAAGCTCATGGATTACAAAACAAAAGCAAAATCTGTGTTTGGAAAAACTCTCATTAAAATTTAGAAATCTTTATCACGCCCTGACATTGACGACATTAATGGTGACATTAATGTCAGCTGTTCAGCAAGCTGGTAGAACTGCTGCGCTATTCCCCACTCTATTTCACCAGTGCAAACTTTGCATTATTGGTGTGTGTGTGTGTGTGTGTGTGTGTGTGTGTGTGTGTGTGTGTGTGTGTGTGTGTGTGTGTGTGTGTGTGTGTGTGTGTGTGTGCGTCTGTGTGTTAGAGACACAGAAAGACTGGCAGCATGACTCTCGATGCAGTACAGTGCTGACAACATTACAGGAGCAATTAGCTGCGCTGCTCTCCCTTTGATCGGTTTGATAATTGTTCTTCTCTCCTACTGTACCGCTATTTGCATTTGGCGACTCCAGAGGCCATTATTTTCCTCAGTTTCCCTTTCCAAGTCTGCAAACTCTGTTTATGTGGGTTCCTAATCCTCACAACGAGGATGAAACCCACACAATATGGTGTTGGGGCTTTTCTGTGAACTTAAATGAAAGGGAAATGTGATTGAGATCTGATGATGCTTCCACAGTCTTATCCTGTTAACCAGTGAGAGAATTCACCATAGGGTTTCATCATGCTGAATTGCAAACTAGTCATTTTCAAACTTGGACTTTTTGCTGCTATTCCTATATGCGCAAGCCAAATCAACATCAACTACCAGCCTCCGCATTCTAATGAAACAGATGAATATGATAATAGCTTGGTTAGCACCACAGAGCAGATGTATCATCCAGTTAAAACCAAAAGAGGGAGTAAATATTTTTCAGTCAGAACTCGTTGCCCTTCATGAAGGCTCAGGAAAGCAGCCACAAAGATCCCCATTCTGAACAGAACAAGCATCAGTGATGACAAAGACAATGATTAAGTCAGACACAACCTGAAAAGGAGGAGGATGGTGGAGGTGGGTGGAAAATGGCTTACAGAATAACCAGGAAGAGTAGGCAGGCATAAGCATCGCAAGTAACACGCCTTGTATGACATTTGGTGATGGGATACATTGAAAAGAGCTGACTGAGCGATCAGCTGTTAGCTGCCTCAGAGGTAAGCCGCTACTGGCTGAGCTGGTCTTCCATGTCCTGCCTAAACCAACACTATGGTCTGTTTATCAAAACGTTGAATGACTCCCTCAGGGCTCGAAATTGCTACCATTTTGGTTGCATATGCGCCAAACTTTTTATCAGTGCGACTATCAAATATATTTGGGAGCACCGGTGCGACTAGGGGAAAAAAATCTGGTGCGCCTTTTTTTTCCTCTTTCATCTAGCTCTTTCTCTCTCTCTATAGAGCAGGGGTCACCAAATGGCGGACCGCGGCCCAGATCCGGACCGCGTGATCGTTCTGTCCGGACCCGTAATCACTCCATGATAAATTCACGAGAGTAGATTTTCTTGGCGCATTTTTACTTGCAGTTCGCTGCTACAGACGGCGGGCGCTCCAGTTCCTCCAGTTAATACGGTAATAGTGCCACTCAGTTCAGCCAATCAGAAGAAGAAGTATACTTTATTGATCCCGCAAGAGGAAATTACAAAGTCACTCGGTTAGTTGACAAGTATACAGGCCCCCTGAACACAGCACTCAAGGGGGTCTGTAAGCATGCAGTTAGTACAATCACTTCAAACTACACACATCAGGGAGGCAGAGTAACGGGCAGCGGCTTCAGAACGCGCCCCAATCAGATCGTTTGTCTACCCTGCATTGTCAGTGCACCAGGAAGTGAGACAGCTTGCTACCGCTGTGAGTTTACCACTGCAGCGGAGCACAGAAGAAGGGAGACAGCATTGCTCCAAACGAAGGGAGGTTAACGAGGAAAACTGCTTGTTAACAATGAGTGTACTAAATTTATGTTTATTCCTCCGTCAGGCAGTTCAAAACCATTTTATCTCATATGGTCTGAACACGTAGCATAAATTAAAAGTGGTAACATGAAGCGCCACTAT
Source organism: Antennarius maculatus (assembly GCA_013358685.1). NCBI lineage: Eukaryota > Metazoa > Chordata > Actinopteri > Lophiiformes > Antennariidae > Antennarius > Antennarius maculatus. The sequence goes on along the minus strand of CM023609.1, from coordinate 7,188,971 downwards.
GAAACAAAGCACAGATCTTTTGCGCAGAATTATCCCCTGAAGTCCGAGCTGAGGGCAAAATGACCCGAGAAAAATGCAAACGAATGTTCACTAAAGGCATGGTGGAGTTTGGGGCAACATAAAACATCTTTTAGTGATGTTTTAAAATACAAAACAATCCAATAATAACCAAAATGGTTCAGTCCAGGTACTGGGCTGGCCTGACAGCGCGCCACAATGTGCTATTTAAGCCACACCCAGGTAGTGCCTCGGTGTGGCCCCTGATCTGGAGGTGGACCAACGCAGCATCCTCAGGTGAGCGTCTCTCATACAGTTTTGTGTATAGGCACCGAGTGTGCACCCTCGAACGCACTCCCGCGACAGTTTGTTTGATGCGGACACATGAGTGTTGACCTGTTGGAGAATGTGCGCGAAACAGTCTGAGCAGGACCGCGGTCCTGCCAGGAACCAATGAGAGCGCAGCTGCGGCTGCTCTCCTGGGTGAGGGAGAGAGACGCGCGGAACGGAGATGGACGGAGCGGTCTCTATCGCTCCGTCACTGCCTTGCTTTTGGGTAGGTGCTCCTAAAGTCTTTGCTGGGGCTACTAACTTCTAAATTTGGGAGCACCAGTGCTACCAGGAAATAAAGTTAATCTCGAGCCCTGGACTCCCTCCAACGAACATACACAGTTACTACACCAGTAGTCTAAAGCCAAAGACCGGGAACAAGTTTATTAATCGACGAATGTGTTTCAGAACATGGTCTACATCAGCATCATCTTAAAACACACTGCAAACAATATTGAAAGATGAATGTAACCAATTTTATCATCTGCACACATATCAGCCATTAACACACCTGTAAGGATAGGCTGGGTAAACTGCTAAATGGTTTCAGGCCAGCCGTTGTCCTGGGTGTGTGTCCAATAGAATAGAATAGAATATACCTATATATTTGAATAAGCTCACTTGAAAACCTCACGCTGTCACGTTTTAACTCCACCCACGACCTGTCAATCAAGCGCCCAATCAATCACGGCACATCTGCCAGAAGGAATCACGTGAACAATATGGCATAAGGCATCGGCCAGCGAGGCTTTTTGTTGCGGTTACACCTTTCGTCCACACGACAACGCAGATATTAAGGACTAAAACGCAGGCCAAGATAAAGTTTTTTGAAAACGCCGGGTCTGCGTGTCATGTGGACGCTGTAACCAAAATTTTTTCTATCCGTGGGGTCTCCCTGCGACAAAAACCGCTGTGACGTCAGTGTGTTTGACCTGTGTCTACATGTACACACAGAATGGACGGAGTTAAAACTGGCTATTTTCTGAAGTATAACAGCTCGGCGTCGAAGACACGTTGATTAATATGCTTGACAGTTGGATATTTGTTCATCTGTTTCTTTCTTTATGAGTCATAACTTTTATATATTTATTTATTCATTCATCCACGTTCCTCCCCAACGCCAGTTCTGGGTCAGACAGGGATATGCTGCCTGGAGGTGGAGAACTATGTGATGGAGGTCATCATAGAGTTCTTCCACCAGCAGGCCACGTCCCGGTCCCGTTCTCAGAGTCGTTCTGCTTATAAACGTGTTGATCAACGCCTTTATGCGGTTGCATATGAACATGGGCTGATTCAGGTAGTGGTTCAGTTTGTGCCGCGAGTTTTGACAGCAATATAAGGCGGGTGTTTTCTAAAGCAGTGGAAATACTGTCAAAAAAAAAAAAAGAAATCATCAAAGACCTGCCACAGTGGACAAAAATGTTGTTTTTAAATAAAAACCAATGGTATCACCCAAGCATAATAACTGGCTATACCTCAACGTTACAAAAGCACAATCATTGTCCATACCCCAACCCCAACCACCCTCCCCTCACTGTACATGTTTACTGTATTTTCATTTTCGTCATGTCCAAATGGTCATTTTCCACCCTGCCAGTGTGTGTGTGTGTGTGTGTGTGTGTGTGTGTGTGTGTGTGTGTGTGTGTGTGTGTGTGTGTATGTATACTGTATAAGTGTACAAGAATTTGGATATCCAAAAGCTGTTGAGTCGATCCACTGGACGTTTAAGAAAGTTCTTGAAGACGTTTCGTCTCTCATCCAAGAGACTTCTTCAGTTCAGAGAGTGGCTGATAAAGTCCCAGTTTATAAACCCTGTGGGGTGTGGTCAGTGCTACATTCCAACGAACGTCGCCAAAACCCGTCTGGCTCCTCAACGATTGTTGATGGGGGTCCAAAGGGGGTCTTTGGGATGTGAGTTACACCTTTGTATGCTAATGAGGGTCATTAGCATGAGACACATCACCTGGGTCAATCTGCTGTGACAATCTTTTTGGGAGTGTCGAAAGGACATGATTATAAATGGGAGAAAGGTGATGTCGCAGACCACCCCCTCTATTCAGAAATGGTTTCTCCACTTTGACGTGGATGGCCTCTGTCACTCCTCTCTCAAACCATTTATCTTTCCTGTCCAAGATCTGAACATCAGTGTCCTGAAATGAATGACCCTCGTCCTTGAGGTGAAGGAAGACTGCCGAGTCCTGTCCTGATGTGTTGGCTCTTCTGTGTTGAGCCATGCGTCTGTGTAGTGGTTGCTTGGTTTCCCCTATGTAGACATGTGAGCATTCCTCGCTGCATTTTACTGCATACACCAGATTGCTCTTCTGACTGTGTGGCGTGGGGTCTTTTGGGTGGACCAGTCTTTGTCGGAGGGTGTTGCCCGGCTTGAAATACACAGGGACCTTGTGTTTGTTAAAGATCCTCCTCAGCTTTTCAGACACTCCAGACACATACGGGATCACTATACCATTGCGCTTGCTCTCTTCCGCCCTCACTGGGTTGTTCTCCTTTCTGGATCTTGTGTGAGCTTTCACAAAGGTCCAGTCAGTATATCCACACGTTTTCAGTGCCCCTTTCAGGTGTTGGTGTTCTTTCATCTGGTCTTGGGCACTGGTTGGTAGCTTAGCAGCCCTGTCTTGCAGGGTCCTGATGACGCTCAGCTTGTGCTCCAGTGGGTGGTGAGAGTCAAAAAGCAGATATTGGTACGTGTGTGTTGGTTTCCTATATACCCCAACAGACAGACTTCTGTCATCTTTTATGCTGACCTCACAATCCAAAAAGGGCAAACTGTTGTCCTTTACATCCTCTCTGGTGAACTTGATGTTGCTGTCCACCGAGTTGATGTGTTCGGTGAAAGGTTGCACCTCGTGGATTTTTACCTTAACCCATGTGTCGTCCATACACCGGAACCAGTGGCTTGGTGGTGTTCCGTTGAACGAGGTAAGGGCCTTGTGTTCCACCTCTTCCATGTACAAATTGGCCACGATAGGAGACACCGGCGAGCCCATGGCACATCCGTGTTTCTGCCTATAGAAGTTCCCTCTGTACTGGAAGCCGGTTGTGTTGAGGCAGAGGTCCAAAAGTTTGCAGATCTGGTTGGGGTTGAGGTTTGTCCTGTCGCTGAGGGTGGTGTCCTGTGAAAGCCGTTGTCTCACTGCTTCCACAGCCTCCGTTGTGGGGACACATGTGAACAGGGAGGTGACGTCGTAGGACACCATGGTCTCATCTGTATCCAAACTCAGTCCTCTTACCTTTTCCACAAAGTCCATGGAATTCTCTATAAGATAGGGGTTGTTACCCACTTGCGGGGCCAAGATGGTTGCAACATGCTTGGCAATGAGGTAAAAATGTGTCTGGAGTGTCTGAAAAGCTGAGGAGGATCTTTAACAAACACAAGGTCCCTGTGTATTTCAAGCCGGGCAACACCCTCCGACAAAGACTGGTCCACCCAAAACACCCCACACCACACAGTCAGAAGAGCAATCTGGTGTATGCAGTAAAATGCAGCGGGGAATGCTCACATGTCTACATAGGGGAAACCAAGCAACCACTACACAGACGCATGGCTCAACACAGAAGAGCCAACACATCAGGACAGGACTCGGCAGTCTTCCTTCACCTCAAGGACGAGGGTCATTCATTTCAGGACACCGATGTTCAGATCTTGGACAGGGAAGATAAATGGTTTGAGAGAGGAGTGAAAGAGGCCATCCACGTCAAAGTGGAGAAACCATCTCTGAATAGAGGGGGTGGTCTGCGACATCACCTTTCTCCCATTTATAATCATGTCCTTTCGACACTCCCAAAAAGATTGTCACAGCAGATTGACCCAGGTGATGTGTCTCATGCTAATGACCCTCATTAGCATACAAAGGTGTAACTCACATCCCAAAGGCCCCCTTTGGACCCCCATCAACAATCGTTGAGGAGCCAGACGGGTTTTGGCGACGTTCGTTGGAATGTAGCACTGACCACACCCCACAGGGTTTATAAGCTGGGACTTTATCAGCCACTCTCTGAACTGAAGAAGTCTCTTGGATGAGAGACGAAACGTCTTCAAGAACTTTCTTAAACGTCCAGTGGATCGACTCAACAGCTTTTGGATAACCATGACCTGGATGACTGAGAACCTACACAGACACAAGAATTTGGAGTTAAGCAAAAGTAATTTCCCTACGGGAATCATTAATAGATTTATTTATTTTATTTTTTACACACACACACACACACACACACACACACACACACACACACACACACACACACACACACACACACACACACACACACACACACACACACACACACACACACAGTGTACTGCCATCACTAAAATATACATGTTGTGCATACTTCCTTATTTTGCTGACATTTTTATTCACAGCCTTTCTGCACAATACCACACACTTCAAACTCATGCCAACTGATATTTTAACATCCAGTAGATGTCGTACTCGAGCAAGTGAAGCCTCATGAAGCTTCGAACCGAAAAGCTTCAATGCTTCATGGGGCTTCATCTGCCCATCACTAACTATACATGGACTTCTCAGTTGACATAATTTTAGAGTGTCATTACTGTTCCAACATTTTTCATGTTTTTGAGCAGAAAGTCCAAACAGCAGGAACGAGTCAGAAAACTGCAACGAATTCTTAGTGAAACTAGCTGGCTAGCACAAACAGTCTGTCCAGCTATGGTTTCCGTTTGGAACGGGACAAGTGATGTAGTATCCAAAATGCTCCTCGGGAATCTGACCAAAACGCTCTTTAAGTAACTATATACAGTTCTGTTCATGTCCTCAGCTAACAGAACTATCAGGTCTCTGAAATTTCTTTTCCACTTGCTCTTTTGACAGGTGCCTTTTCTTTAACGTTAGCTCCTTTCCCAATCTCACGATTAGTTAGCTTTCTAATCTACGGCTTCGCAATTCCCGCCCAGCGCAATCCATGATTTGCCAACACAAAGTCATTAGGTCACCTCGTTGATTTTGGACTACGCTGGGTACGTTTGGTTTATAATACCAATGCATTTATTTTCATATGTTTGGTATGAAGTCTGATATTATCATTTTATCGTGGAATTTACATGTAATAGAATAGAATAGAATAGAATAGAACAGAATAGAATATCTTTAATGTCATCATACACAAGTGTACAATGACATTTTTAAGACAACTCTCGGGGCAAAAAAACTTTGGTGCAAGGAACAAGTATAAAAAAGAACACAAGTGCAAGAAACAAGCAATATGGGACTTGGACATCACCATGTTTGTGCAGCTATGAAAGATTTTAACTTGAGCAGATATCAGATAAGCAAGTATGCATATTTGATGTCAAATAATCAAATATAATAGAAAATTTGCTCATTTATTATGAAGAATCATTCATTCTTTCATTTTCTTAACCGCTGCATCCGCTTGCGCGAGTCATGGGGAGCTGGAGCCTATCCCAGCTTGTCTTACGGCGTGAGGCAGGGAAACTCCGGGCGCCACGCCAGTGCACCGCAGAGCTACACATCGACACACAAACTCACTCCTATGGGCAATTTGGTACCGGCCAAATAACCTGAAGCACATGGGGTTTTTATGAGGGTGGGAGGAGGCCGGAGAACCCTGAGAAAACCCATGCAGACACGGGAAGAACATGCAAACTCTGCACATGGCAGGACTTGAGCCTGGACCCGCTTTGTTGTGTGGCAGCCGCGCTACCCACTGCGCCACTGTGACGCCCTGTGAAAAATCAAAAAATATTTTTTTTTATTCTACTCCAAGCACAGTATCATAAAGTAAAAATAAATGAGTAACAAGACACAGTATAAGAAATAATAAAATACACAGTAAAGCCATATAAATAAGAGGCATTTAAACCACTATAAAAACTCACTAATTGTGAAGTCCTCCATCCTGCCCCGTAGAGAGAAGCTTTTTAAGTACCGTTAAAAAAAATCCTACATACTTCTCTCCATTTCTTTAGAAGATTGACATCAGCACCTCTTTGGCTGAGCTTAATCACTTTAATATCTAGAAAAACAGAGATGAAATAATATGTTGTTTTTCATTAAAATATCTTGCAACAGGCCCAGCTAAATCATTTCTCTTGATGGCGCTCCCGTGGTTGGTAATTTATCTGTTAAGGGAACAGGATGTCTGTCCTTTGTACACAGTATTTGATCAAATAAGCATTTAGTTATTATTTTCTTGGCAGATAATGAGGGTGACAACAATGCTCACAACTCTGTGGACATTTGCCACAAAATGAACATATAATATTGACAATAGCTACTGCTAAATAGGTTGAGTCGTTGGTTCTCTTCTCTCTTCTCAGACAGAGCAAACGCATCAAAAATACCATGTGAGTTCCTACCCCTCCCTCAGAAATGTGGACGTCAATGCTGATCACCTTGAACTTTTTGTCAGCAGCAGAAAGATGCGCTGAATGCAGCAGTTTACAGAGATACATCATATAGAGTATTTTAGAACGCATCCTGTGGAGACTGAGAAAATTTTGAATATCTTAGTGCTCCCCCATTGATCCTGCAGCTTCGTGGACACTCAGTGCTTTTTAGGGTCAACACCTGGCTATTCCTCTTTCTGTGGTTGGTGTTTTATAATCGCAGAAAACTACAAAGGCTCTTTCATGTTGCATTTTCAGGGTGTGACGACTTTCAAAAGTGCAAACAAAACCTTCTCATGTGTGCACCAACAGTGCACCTGAAACTTAGCATTTAAAAACTAACACAAACATGATGTGTAGACATACCATTCTAATAAATGTTCTATTAACTTGCATTAATCCCCTTCCTCTGTGCCACCTGTTATTTCTCTCTCTCTCTCTCGCTCTCTCTCTCTCTCTATGTCTCGTACACAAACGCTGCCTCTCTTTTTCTCACAAAGGAAATCAAACGAAAAAAATACTAGTGTACAAGTCATATGGTTGGTATCCCAATAAAAAACAAAATGGGACAATTCTTTTAAAAGTTTAACTTCATACATCAATGTATTTTAATTTCCCCAAATACAGTTATTATATTTGAGTTTTTATGATTTGAGGTTGTAAAGTACTCTCACTACATCCATCCATCCATTTTCCTGAAAACAGACAAGAATAATCTTCAGCCGCTTTCCTGCCTTGTTGGTCACAGCAACCAGCTCAAGCTGGCAGCCAGTGACAGGCGGGGTACACCCCAAACGCATTGCCAGTGCATCGCAAGGCCATGCAAAAGAAAAACAACTACCCACATGCACACTCACATTTATGGAGAATTTGGAATGATCAATTAACTACATTATATTGATAACTGATAAAAATGGTCACGCTCGGGGTCTAAACTAGTGCACCCAGTGCATTTATTGTAAAATTTAGTCTGGAGCCATGTATCATCCTGTAAGAAGGATTTTAAACTGCTCTGCACAATGCCCAAAAAAATTACTTCTAAGTCTAAAAATCCATTTTTAAACCACAATCAATCATAGCTTGTGGGATTACAGTTCATATTTTAAAAAGTGCACTCCCAAATAACCACTTCACTTTGCAGCATTCCACTGAGTACAGGTCAGCTGTGGATGCTATCAGAGACTGAACTTTATCTTTACCTGCTCTGTTCTGGAATTTGTTAAATTTTACACCAGATAATGTTACCCATTACACTACAATATATTACAAATGTAGGATCTATTTCATATGTATTACAGAGGAGTGATGGTTCTGCTGGTTTCATTGTAAATGGATATATGTGCTGTATAAGTACAGCTTGATTAATGGGAGTATTTAGTTGTTAAAAGAAGTTTCATATGGACATCTAGGACCTGTCTAAAACGTAAGTGACTCTCAGTTTCACACACTGTCATACAAAAGCCTCTACACCTAAAGTTATATTTGTAAAAGTTGGACATTATCTTCTGTTTGTTTGATCTACAGACTTGTAAACCAAATGGCTGCTTAAAGCTCAATGTGGGCTGAGCATTTCTTACAACATTTGTTCTCTACCTCTGTTGGCCATGGCTGTCTCAATGATGTCCAGTGTTGGGTCGTCTTCACACAGGTCGTAGGGCATGTTCCCATCAGAGTTGACTGCTAGCAGATCTGATCCACTGTGGGTGATGAGCAGATAAATAATTAACACTGGTGGAACATTTACTTAAACAGAGTAATCAATGTTGTGACTACAGGTTACTCACAGCTAACATGAGGAAAAGTTGTTTGTTTTCATCAACAAGCAGAACCAGCTACATAAACTTTAAAGATGCTCCCAGATTGTGTCAAATTATTGTGTTTTGCTCTTTTCTTTATTTTTTATTTTCAGTGTGAGAGAGATGGAAAAGACTGATCGATTACTCAAAGTATGGACTACTACTGAGGATGATGTCAACAGATGGCAGCAGTGTGTCTGCATATGTTTTATGTGTTTAGTGCTTACTTAGGTCATACAGACTCCATATTCAACCCATTATATTCACAGTCAAAGAGTGCATGCACATACAGTCATCACTATACAAATCTATATGTGCCTCTTTAGTATGTGAATGCTGCTACAAGAGACACTTCACACACTAATATTGCATGCTCACAATGAATGAGCTCATATAACACTTGTGAATATAGCAGGATAGAGAAGCTTCAACAACAATTCATTTCTGTACATAACTGGCATTTTTACCTCCACCCAAGTTGTTTTTGTTCGTCGCATGTCTGGTTGCAAGAATCAACAAAAACAACCTGACAGATTGTCACAAAACTTCTTTAAACATGTAGAGAAAAGCCTTAATCATTCAAAATGTAATTTCAGGCACACTGACCTGCATTAATCTTTGTTATATCATGACATGCTGAGAGCAGTACAGCTAAATTACATTCTGTTACTGATTTCAACAATATCTGCCTGCCCTTATAAAACATGTCTTGTGTTTCTTTTTCACAGCGGGAGAGAGTAGAAAGGAATAAAATTTAATATTTTCAGTTAATGGGGTGTACGTTATTTTCATCCCTGTATTAATATGTTTATCAATTTTACAAACTGCTGTGGTGAATGTGGCTTAGTATTTTATCCATTGCTTTCTGGAACCCTGTGTGACAGTTTCTGCACTTTTACGATCAGAAACACTTCGATTCTCTAGACAGGCCTGAACACATGTGTAAATGTCATATTGTGTTCTGGGTTAAGGGTTTGCATGGTGGTAACTGCTGCCCAAGGTGACAACGGATAGATGCCAATAACAGTAGAAGTTCAGATGGTCGAGCATAGGGGCTCTTTGGCTGAAGTAAGATGGGGCACCTTCACCAATGAATCATGGATGTGGTGCATATGCACGTCTTACTGTGCAATAAGGATCTTAACCAGTCCTGCATGGCCACAGGTAGCAGCAGCATGCAATGGTGTCCACAGCTCGTTGTCCTGAGCGTTGACACAAGCTCCTCGGTCCAGCAGCATCTTCACCATCTCTTCATAGTTATCAATACAACACTGTAGAGAAAGAGAGACACACATGGAAGACAATCTTTTACTTGCTAGTTTAAAATTCTAAACTTTGTCAGAGGGAAAAGGTGGGGCAAATAGAGCGAGAAAGAAATGGAGAAGGAGAAGAAATGATCAAAGTGATACTGGGTGACCATTAGGGGAGATGGTTGAGAGTAAAAACAGGCACTTTAAAGACATGTCTCCTGTTGTCAGTGAACAATGTGCAAATTTTGGGAAAAGATTGAGCTTTACAGTCTGCTCCTGTTTGGAGGAAAATTAACCTTAAAAAAGTTTTCTTTTCAGTCTGGTATATAATTGTCGTATTTAATGATTTGGGCCTCGATGATGCCTTACTTTGGGCTTCGGCACTTTAACCATTATGAGAAAAGGATAAAAAGACTCAATTATCACTGAGAACAAAGACAAACAAGAAGTTCATTGCTGAGCCTTGAAATAAAGCAAGGCCTTCCCTAGACGCTCCACTGAGGTCTGTATGTTATATCTAAAGCCTGCTACGGCCAGAAAACAAGAACAACTGAGTACAAGGGAGAGCGCATTTTCCCTCCAATAAATTCAAACCAGTGACACATCAAACTGTATCCCTGCAAAAGACCTAAACCGGTGCATTGCAAAGTGTAAAACACATTAAGGGTTGTTCCGTGGATCTGAGGCCACACTGGAAATGCACCCACATCTCACGAACACTCATCTACAGAGACAGAACGAGGCAGAAAGTACTTGTTAAACTTGGGTGTGATTACAGGGTGGGCAGGAAAAAGACTGACAACCTTTCTCCAATTAAGCCGCTGTCAGCAGCAGCAGCTCTCTCCATCACAACTAATTGGTATGTGCGTGGCACACTGAGGAAAGACGGCATGAATGAAAAGCAACAAAGAGAGGAGATTGTCACAGTCAGATGGCCGGGGCGAGTCACGCAAAGGAAGTTCAGAGCAAAGTCTAGTACCCTGAAACTGAGAGGGTCTTTTGAATTAAGCAGTGGTTTTTAAATCGTACCTATCACCTGAGTGCCCTACCCTCCCTCCCGCGCAGCACTGACATTCCTGCTTGTTTCCAGAATTACTTGCATGTTTTTATTAATTTGTCTACTTCTGTCAGAAGATACTGTAGTGTTGTCTCCTTTTTTTAAAAATTAATTATCCGTCAAGATGAAATGCCAAATATTTTCATGTAATAAATGACTTCATCCCATTATGATTCTATGCAGTTAGAAAAAAATTAAGAAAAATAACAAAAATACTTATTCTGTTTCAGATTTGATGCTAAGAGTTCTGTTATGCAGCATCCAATCTGAACAAACAATGTTCAGACTGTTCCATTTCCTATTTGTTATCTTCCTTTAATCCAAATCTTACAAGCTTTATGTATTAACTTCTATTAAATTAAATTTATTTTAAATCACTATAGTGGAGTCTTTGATGCCACTTGCAATCCACTTGTCTATTTCATGTCATTACACCAGACAATAATATGGGTCTGTGATTTGCATCTGTTTACATACATCTGAAAATTTGTTTTCCAATGTTTCCAGACAATTAATATCTTACTAGCAGGAAATTCCATGATAAAACAATGCACACCCATCATTTTCAAAAGACTTTGGCCAGCGTTTTCGTCCCGGATATCTGCGTTGTCGTGTGGACTAAAGGCGTAACCCCAACAAAAAGCCTCGCTGGCCGATGCCTTACGCCATATTGTTCACGTGATTCCTTCTGGCAGATGCGCCATGATTGGTTGGGTGCCGTGATTGACAAGTAGTGGGTGGAGTTAAAAAGCATGACAGTGTGAGGTTTTCAAGTTAGCTAATTCAAATACAGTACGTAGGTGGGGCGATATATTATCAGCAGTATATTCTTATCAAGTTTTGAAGTCACCCTTGTTCCACTGGTTGCTGCAAAAATCTTTTCAGACATGAAAAAATGGACATCACAGGCTTCATCTGCTGGAGCCTCATCATTAAGCTGACAGCTATAGATTAAGATTCAGATTAATGGAGTTGTAGTTCTGAGGATGTGTAAGATAACTGACTTCTCCCTTATACAGTGGACCAATGTAAGAAAATTCCTGGAACAAGTTGTGTCTGTACACATCAAAGGACTTATTGTTGGCTCTTGTTTGTCTTGCATTCACTCTGAAACCAGTGTAGAAATTAATTATGGCCTTAAATATCTGTAGTCTTTAGAAATAAACTTATTATAAGGAAGCACATTTCCCAAGATCAAACATTTCATTTATAACATGTATTCCAATGTTGCCCCCAATTGTGTGTGCCCATTACATGAACCTTGAGAAGCTGAAGTGTGCATAGAACACTGATTTTTTTTCGTGAAAGAATTTCTGAAGTGCAACCACAAAACGTCGCCAGTATCTGAGAAACAAGAACAAGTCTGAAAGCTATGCAATAACAGGTACTAAAAGAAAAACTGACAGGATGGATTACTGTAGATAAAAAGATCCGGAAAATGCAAACAACCAGTAGTAGCTTAGTCCACAGGGAACTGACCTAGGGATGATATGGGTGATCTTTGGAGTGTGGAATCGTGGTTGGAGAGATACCATGCATGTCTATAGCCTTTGTGTGTGTGTGCGCGCACACACACACACACACATTACGGCTTACATGTGAGTGTAAATAGAGTTTAAAAATGATTTCCCCACTAAAGGGATTGATACAGTATAATATTGTATAATAAAAGAAACTTCTTCAGCAGCTTCTTGGACAAATAAGCCAAAAATGTAAAAAATGATACAAGCAAAAAGCAGCCCTGACTATTTTTCAACACAGAATTAAAACATAAACATTAAACAGAATTCATACTCGCAAACAACAAATGTCATAGTAAATATCTGTACAGTAACGTTTGTATAGTCTGATCTAGCCACAGCAACTGACATGAGATAATGGTCACATCCCCCAGTCTGTCCTTTCAGTCTCCTGTACTGTCTGTCTCTCCACCACCTCAATCTTGACTTGATATGCTAACACTTAAAAAACCCCATTAAACCTCAATGACACAGGGAGAGGTGTTCGCCCTCACAAAGACTATAGCGCTGACAGCCAAGGCTACTCAGATAAGACAGCTCTGACAGGAGTGTGGAGGAATAAATAATGAATACACAACACAGAAGAGGAAATGAAATTACTTCACAGATGCAGAGGACTGATAGGGGAGGCTGGTGAAACAGATGCACAGAAAACACAGCCGCAGACTGACTGGAAACATTACCAGCTGACAAGCACATCCTGTGAGTACATTTCAGTCTCTGTGAGGAGCCTTTCTTTTGTACACATAACCCCATTTATTCATAAAGGCACTGCTATGCATTTTATTTCAGTAGGAATAAAAGAGACATTACTATCCAGCAACAGAGCCACAGATTAAAAATATGTTCTGAAGAACTTGAACTACTAGACGCAGTGAGTAATTATAGTGTAAGGATTTAAGTAGATAAGGAAGGAACAGTAGAAAATACAGCTGGTTACCACTAAAGCAACCGCCCACATCCTAAATAATGCAAACAATGACACCCGATTTAAAAAAAAAACAGCTGAAACCCATGGAAACAGGTATCAAGTGAAGATGAAGACAATGTGGCTGAAACACATTCAACTTAAAATCAAAGTTTGCATCAAAAACTTGAATCCACCTAATATTTTAGGTGTTCAACTATTTGTACAATTTCATGTTCAAACAAAACTGGCTTTGAAAAAATAAATATCATATTCTAAAGAAAAAAAACATACTGAAATACACATACTCCAGTCAAAGTGCTACGTCTGCTGTGATGAGCAGTTAGTTTTAGATGACATTACTGAGACAACACCATGACATCCAGATACATTCACAAAATCAGCATCGCCCATCACAAATTAGTTTGTCAGAGTTGTGTTACATTCTAGAGAATAAGACTGATCATGATCAAGTCATTAGAGGCCCTTCTGCCCCCTCTTTTCATATTTACCGAACATCTCACCTACACTAAAAGAAATACAATAATCTCTCACTTATTCGCGCTTCAAGATGCCACAACTTCACTACATCGCGGATTTTTAGTAGGTAGTCATGTGATACCGTATGCGCTAATGCTAATGGCTGACAGCATCCCAGAAGTGCAATGCGTTCCGAGACTCACAAATGCAGCATACTTTCGTGAATAACAAAAGTGTATTAAACAGTCTATCAAAGTGTGGGAAAAGGCAATACAGATATAAGGTGGTTTAATATCAGTATGGGGAGGGTTCATAAACATTTAAATTACCGACAATAATAAATGAATAGTTCTATTGCAGAATTTTGTTTTTCATCATGGGTGGTCCTGGACGCATTAACCGTGAGTAACGAGGGATTGCTTGTATAGACAAAATGACAAACACTTATGTCAATCAATCAAGTTTTATTTATAAAGCGCTAAATCACATCAGCAGACATTTCCAAGTGATTTAAAGACAGAAACATCCAACAGAACCCTCCAGAGCAAGTATAAGTGATAGAAAGAAAAAAGTATCAGGATGGATTATATAATGTTCTGATTGTCACGTTTGTGATGAAGGCACATTGAAGAGTTGGTTCTGACCACCTGCAGAGACACTTGATGACTGTATGGAGGTATTTTACATCCAACCACCCATACAAACAAAAACTGCTCAACCCAATGTAGATGTTCAATAATATGCTGCAGACATAAATAACTCAAAAGTTATATTTTGAATAAGATATAAAATATACATTGATATACACTGTTGAAAAAATGAGAAGGCAGGATTCTTACAATAAATTAAAAACAAAATGAAACAAAAGGTGCTGCATCCAGTGCAGAGTTCACTAACCACACAGAGTTGGAGTGGGGAGGGTCTGGTTTCACATAGCCTCTCCTGCGTGGAGTGTGTGTTCACAGTTCAGAGGTGTATGAGGGGGTGATTGATACGTCTGTGACCTAAAGAAGGAGGACTTTCTTCTGCAGCCCACATTCCATGCAGCTCTGTGAGTGATTATGGAGAAAGTTCAAAGTTAGTAACGCCTGTGGTATTTTTTTTAGTAACTGAAAATTGGAAGGTAGCGCTGCAGAATATGGAACCCCTCAAACCTTCATGCTTTCACCTGTTGCCTCATTCTGACGGTCTGATCTGAGGTCATGGCAGCCATTCAGCTCTGCTGTCAGGTTTCTACCTCACCTCCAAGAGACAACAGAGATCAGTGGTCAACATTCTGACAGTCATGATGAAGTTATTGCTGCTGTGGAACAATTTCTGCCAGTGTAAATACGGGATGGGAGGTACTTAAAAAACTAAATGTGCTAAGTTTTATAAGATTGAATCCTTTTACTTTAGGCCATGAACATATCAATCATACCACGTATGCAGGTATGTAATCGCCTGGGTATCCCATCAATCACTGCTGATTTTTAAGCTATTGTACATTTGCATAAAATTCTGTCTGTACCTATTTTGGTCTAAGTGTACATTCACATTCTGAGTTGCCTTAAAAGGTTTGTGAATAAAGCTAAAATAAGGAAGGTGAGAGTCAGAATGAGTGAGCAGGTACATGACCTTTATCTGTCCAAAAGCAGAAGTGGTATTCTGCAGAGGCTGCTTCATGGTTTTTTGTACATCTATTTCCGGAGCATATATGAAAGACAGGAAGATGATGAGCCACAAACGTGTAAATGTGCATCCCATTACACATACAGTAGGTAGCAATTTGGAGAGCAAGTTATAGATTTTATTTTCTGGCAATTGGCAAGTTTGAAGATGTAAATCATAAAAAATGAGCGGCCTCATAAAACTGACAAGAACAAGACTCTTAAGCTTGTCAAAGACATTGGATACACTGATGGATTAACTCACATCTAAGGCTCCAGACTACAGCAGTGGCATAACACACAGCATCACAGAGAAACCACAAAGTGGCAATCCACACAAGAGCCGAAAAAGGAGGCAGTCAAAACCCATGTTTCAACCCACCTGCTAGCAACTGCTTGATACTGTTTTTCTGCATTTCCTCTTATTGTAAAAGTTTAAAAAAAATTTCAAAAGTATTTGCAACCACAAAATTTTTTATATACCTGGTTATCGAAACAATGAGGTAAGGGAATAATGTGTCTTTTCTCAGCACACAAGGATGTGTGTGTGGCTCTGACAAGGGCTCAGATTAAACCCACTGACAGCAACGTTTACTGGGATCTGTATGTGGGCTGAGGGCTCTGGTAAAGTCGAGGAGGAAAAATTACAGAAGAATAAGTCTGTTAGTGAATGGTCGATATTTGTTCAGGACCGGGCTGTCACTGACGGAACTGGCACGAAACACCAAGTGGTCGAGTGAGCAGGTTCTCGAGAGGACAGCGGTCAATAACGCAGAAGAGGTTTGAAAAATTACCAGACTCTATAGGAATAATGCATCTCAAGAAGAAAGAGGGTCTGAATTCAAAAACCAAAGCAACCAAGTTCACCTGTTGAGAATGAAAGTCTGAATGAACCTGAATCCAGGCGGTGACAAACAGCTGAGGGGGGTGGATGATTTCTGGGCTCAGGTGTGGCTGCTAGTTGTCATTTTCTTACCTCAAACCTCACAAATCGCAATCAGCTCTGTCTGCCACAAATTAGGTTTTCATTTTCAGAGCTGTGGACACTCAATTTCTCTTCCTTACACACAAATACATCACCAGTCTCTTGGTTTGTCAGGTATATTAACGACCACTGAAGCATGACTGCTGGCTGATGTTGTCTGATATTGGGCAGCTCACAAAAAATTGTGGTGAAAGTTGCCTGACTGGTAGCTTCGTTTTGAGCCTGTGTGAGCTCCTGGTTGTTTCGGATGGTTTTTGATCAACCTTAAAAGCAAGCCTCATCCACATGGTCCTCACCTGCTACTCTGGAGAAATCTGGTAAAAAAAAAATTGAAAAATATAATCTGTAAGTTGGATCTGAGTAGACTACGTGGAAAATGAAAGAAGTGGGTGAAGCTAGTGTGCAGTCTGAGGACAGAGGTGTAGCTATGTGTGTGTGAGCATGAGGGAAAAGCAAAACTCACAGCAAAGTGAGCAGATTGGAAAGTTAGTGAGTCAACACTAGAATGAAGCGAAGCATTTAGTAAGAAATTGAAAAAAGACAGAGCCTATACACCAGAAATAAGTTCTGCTGTCACACCCCCACAGATGAATAAGAAACTCTACAGGTTCAGAAGGTTCCAGGGTAATTACTAAACTTCAACAACAACAACGTTTTGGTGAAATACTGCAAGGTCCATAAGATCCTCAAAAAGCAGGAGTAATGAAGAGCTGAATGAATCTTAAGTCAGATACCTCATAGGTCTGCAGCTGCCATTCATGACAGGAAGATAAAAGCCTCCATCACATTCTTTAAGTTTTTCAGTGGTTGAGTTACTGAAATGTTTTAAGTGTGACTCTGGGTTAAGGAGGTGTCATGACGCAGAACTAGGAACTCGGAAAAGGTACACTTATTGTGAAGCAGGTATGGAATAAAACACATGGATGTTTATGTTTTTGGAACAAAGGTAGTGGAACTTATCGATAAAACAATTTTTCCAAGGGTTTTTATTTAAAACGGACAGAAAATAAAACATGAATGTACTCAGTTGCTTTAAATATTGCAAAGAAAGGATCGGGAGCTAAAGGCAACGGGCTTGACTTGTGCAAACAAGCAATTTCTGACCTAGAAAGTACTGAAGACTAAAAATGTAAAATTTTAACAGTGTATCCATTGTATTTTTACCTTATAACAAATAATTAAGTTGTGCTAATCTTAATGCAGTTGCATATCACAGACAAGAATTTATTGAGAAAGCCAAGAAAATCTCATGGAAAGAAACACAAAAAACACAAAAAACCCAACTTGAATTCTTTTCTTTGCTGAACCCTCCACACAATATAAAAGAGAGCAGACAACAAAAACAGACCAACTCACTTCCAACTACTTCATCCTCATTCTACATGATATCAGGTAAAGAGCAGAAATGTTTGTGTTAGTAAGAGGTCAACCAGTAAATGTGCTCAAGCTGGCTGTTTGTGAGGCAGTGTCAACCTGTTCACACAAAACACGGGTGAAGACATTACCGTTTTTATGCAGCAATAACAACCATCACACACACACACGGACAAACACACACACACACACACACACACACGCACGCACGCACGCACGCACGCACGCACGCACGCACGCACGCACACACACAAATGCTTACATAACTGACCAAAGGTTTCAATATCATCCCAGTATGATGTGGAAGGTAGACTGTCATGCAGTCACAGATGCTGCAGGAAGCGAGAACCTTTTCTGGAATAGTAAATATTAAAGTGTGTGACAGTGTGTGTGTGTGTGTGTGTGTGTGTGTGTGTGTGTGTGTGTGTGTCCTATGTGTGTGCACATATGGTCCTTCCACACTGTATACATATGTGCTCAGTGTGTACAGCGGTATTTGTCAAGAGAAAAGGTCTCATGTTGTGGACATTGTTCACACTGACCTATTCAAACAGATTACTAGTCACACACACGTTCAAAGCTGAGGTTGGGCCGATCTCTCAGCAGCCAGTGGACGTCAGCTTCCAAAAACATCACCCACACTGGTGGTGACTGATGGGCTTCAATGTTCTCTCTCCCTGCTCATTTCCTTGCTTCCCAAAGGGAACCTTAATCCTTGGCTGCGATACTAATGCAGAGGAAACAGAAGAAGAGCGGCATCGGTGTTATGGTTGAAGTGTAGACTGACAAATGAGAGAAGTGGGAGCCAGGGAGGGTGAATATTAGAAGTCACTGAGGTAGTAAATGTGCATCTTGTTATAGTTAATGCTATACACACACACACACACACACACACACACACACACACACACACACACACACACACACACACACACACACACACACACACACACCCACACACACTCCCCCCCAAAAATAACAATCTGGACATGGGGTCAGAGACAAATATATTACTGCTCTGATTTTACTCCTGAGCTTTTGGAGCAGTTGCCCTTCCAGTGTGTGAGGGACCAAAAAAATGGTTGTTTGGATGTTATTTATGTATTTACAGGTATCTCGAGCCCACAGAGAATGAACCACTTTGGATTTAGAATCCTTTTCAATATACCTTTAAGGTATAGATGAATGAGTTAGAGCCTCCTACAAGCACAAAGCAATACTGTATTTCAGACTGGTCTGTGGGGTTAATTTTCATTTTCTGTGCTGGGTGGTTTGATCCAGCTGCTCACTCAACCATGTTTGTTAGGATGAAATATCTGATATCAGTATTCATTGCATATTAATTCTTTCTTCTCTTCTTGGCTTTAACTCAGAATGAATGGAAAAAGCTTTTAAAATCAAATGCTGAACAAACAACAATATCTCCACAGATAGCTGGATAGATTTCACTGAGGTCAAGCATGGATTTGGACGATATCTATTTAATGTGAATATAATAACTGTATATGGTGTTCTACTTGTGGAATAAAATATTTGAGGCCAACTATTATTTTATTGTTTCAAGTTAACATCAGTTATTTTGATGGCTGTGTTGCTATTGTTTTGACGCAGATATCAGCATGTATTCAAAGATGGAAACTTGGTTAATAATTTCTATGAGTTCATGACCTGATCTCTACTGTCAATGCCCCACAATATAAACTAATTGCCCAATACAAACATCATTCTCTGGCAATTAAAAACAATTGAGCAGTGTTGTAATTTCTCAACATATAATTTTGCTCAAGCCCTTTAATTACTAACAGAGTAAACTAATCACACAAAGATATTGTTTAATTATGCATGCAAAAAGGCAGTGATGGTGATGCTGGAGGTCAAGTTGGACTAATTCTTGTTTACGCTCCACAGAGTAGAACAAGGAGATATGGAACATTTGGTGACAACAGATTAAACTTAGTAATGTGGCACAAATTTTAGTTCAATCGGTTGTGTACTGTATTTTACATAAATTGAAATTGAGAAGCATGTCAGTCTTGAAGAACTCCAATGTATTTATTCCACAAAAAAACAGACTTTGAGCTTATCTGACCTCAAATTTGTAAACACGGCAGTTGTGTAGAATTTTATCTCAAAATTACATATATATGAAAACTGTGTAAAAAAATTTATAATAATAAGTGAACTGAAACAGTTGGATGGACTTTAATTAAGCCTTCGTTTGTACTTGTCACTGATTGATGTGTGTTTTTTTGGCAACTGCATCTAAAGCATACAGCCTTTACTCCAACTGCACTGATTTATGATTTCTCTTTCATCCATTGTGACACAGACAACAGGGATCAATCATTCAGGCATCGATCTGACTTTTATAGTAGAGTTTATGCTTTAAGTACAAGGACAAAAAAAAACCCTTGTAAAACACAGAGGTAGTCTATGATCTGCTCCACCTGCTGCTAATGAAAAACATTGTTATTTGCTGTTGTACATGCAAGTAATGTCATCGAATCACTGGACATCCTTTTCCATTCAAAAAACTAGTTCTAGAAACCCTCCATGTGAGAGTGACAAGACAAGAAGAGAGACAGCAGACTATGTTACCTGGTGCAGGGCTGTGAGGCCGTCTTCATTGCAGAGGTCCGGACTGACATTGTTCTTCAGCAGGTAGCGCACTGGTAGAAAAAGCGACAAAACATTTTAATAAGAATTAGAAAATTACCGTGAAAGACTTCAAACACTTGATTTCCTAACTTTGGCTTAAAAAACTGCTTTTCACATAAGTAAATTAACTGCATGATTAATTTGTGACTATTGAAAAATAGTCAATTTATTGACTTCAGTTGTGGGTCCAGAGGAACACGTTTTAGTATGGTGGTACAGAAGTATCAGTACTGCAGAAAGAATAAAGGTGCTGGCTGATGCAAACAACAGATACAAGATTGGATTCCACAAAACCAAATTTCTGATGCTGGCTCAAACAGCCTGCAGGCGCACCTCAACTTAACCTTGTGTTACCCAGTGACATCAGCAATCAACCTGGAATCTTTTAATCTTAATGCATCATCAAGATGCTCCCTAATCTCTCAAATGGTCGGCTCTGGCAGGACATCACCCAACTCACCTTGGGAATATGGATGAACAAAGGTTGTGTTAGCAGTTGCTTTGGATTATGTGGTTTGCCTCCCAGTCTAAACAGATAAACCCTCTTTTCCCCAGGACCCATACTCACAAAATATCAGCTATCTCAGGCAGCACACTGGACAGCTGACTGGATGCTAATGCTGCTAAATCTGCCTGCCTGAGCAGGAAGAGGCGAATCGGGCTCCTCTCTGCGTCATTATTGTTATCCTTTAATTTTGGCAGCGCTGCCAGCTGCCGTCATTTCAAAATGACAACAAAAAGTGGAGACCAATACATCAGGCTATGACACTCAACGCTAGAGGAGACATGGGATTTGGGATCATAATTTTCACATCTGTCCCTTGGACTGGCTGAAAGAACACGAAGTAGAGACTAAAGCACAAACAAAGATACAGAGTATGGAAAAAAAAACTATTGTGATGAAACACAACTATTTCCTAATGAACTGTTTGAGCCTGTTCTCATGCAACAGCAACGTAACATAATGTGATTCCTTCTCATGTCTTGTGATAATAAAAATAATTCAGAATTTTACATTAGAAATAAAGCATACAAATTTTTATCAATTTTAATTTTAGCAACCCTAAGGTTGAGATCATGAGTCTAGCAGCAGCATTCAAACATATGCATCAATGGCTTATAATAACGTGTCGCACGTCCTGTAGGTCACCACTATTCTGGTATATTTGAAAGCCAAACACACACAGACACACACAGACACACACACACACACACACACACACACACACACACACACACACACCAAGCAGACTAAGTCTACGCTGCGACTGTTCCAAACTACAGGATGGATTGTTTTTGTCATCATGTAAGCCCTGTTGTTTTTATGTCAGTGTTTATGTCCTGATTTTTTTGGCTTCCTGTCTGTCGACTGTTTTACTGCACTTACTTCAATTTTTTTAATTGGAATTTTTATTGTGTTGTTTGATTTGTTTTAAATGCACCCAACGGAGACTTTCAACCACTTTGTGGAAGCTCATGGGGTTCCGTATAAAGAATGGAACAAAGAATAGCTTCAGGTTGTGGTTGGGGGAAACATGGCTGTGGAGTGAAAGGACTGAAGCAGGAGTGTTTTGGTTCCTTCACAAATGCACAAGACCGACGTACACAAGGTCATCTTGATAGTTTAGAAAAAGATGACACTACGGACAAATTAGTCAGCGACTCTGAAAGTAAGATAATTAGGTTCTTGTATGTAAAAATACTGTTAATATTTGCAGGAACATATACTTACAGTATGCATTGTGCAGTTCTGTAAATACCATCAGCATGACATCCTCAACCTATGTAATCCATTTAAACAGTGAGCTTTCTCTGCATGGAGCTTTGGATGGTCAAGTTAGTAATGTTTACAGCTCCTGAAGGACATGACAGAAAAAGATATATTGTGTGACAACTAAAGATAAGCTAGAGGGGGTTTCCTCAAGAGGCCTTTCATTACAAGATGAAAGTGAAAATGAAAATTGACTGGAGGAAAGTTTATGCATAGCGGCCGAGTTTCAGGGATTGCCTTTTAGTGAGACGCTGCAGATAAATGTTAGTACCATTTGATGATAATTGCAGCTGGTCATTATGGAAACATTGTGCGATCCATAAATGTGACTGAGGAAATGATTTTTTTTGTAGCAGCAGAATGATGGAAGTGCAGCTATCACCAGGCTATTATCAGTATTATCCCACATCCTTGCCGCTGGAGCCATTAGACTTCTTTTCTACGCAAAACCAAAACCATCTACATGAGAAGTCACCTGCAGGGCTTGGTGCTGAACTCAGTGGTCTTATAGGTGCCGACCAAATTACACTGCTACTACAGGAACAAATTCACATTAAATCAGGCAATACCATTTTTACGCCTGAGGATGCATCTAGTTGAGAGATTCACTGAAAGATGCAGAGGCTGCTTCAATTCTGTAAATGAGGTAACACTTAAAAGAAAAGTAAAACTCAAAAACACATCTTCTCCATTGCCTGTTTTACACAACTTAACACTGCCCAGAGAAGCAGGTCTAGACGTAGGAAACACTTGATCAGACATGAGATATCAGAAAGCTGAATTCCCAAGTGCACTGTGGTTTCCACAGGTTATGTTCGCACACCTACCACAAGCACTGTTGTCCTTCAGAGAGCTGGAGCTCTACGAAGGAAAACAACTTATTTTAATGGATCAGTTGGTTTTATAACATCTTTGATTCCTACCAGAAGAACAAAGAGCGGATTTTTCTGGGACGATATTATCTGAAGATTTTCCCTGCTGATGATCAACAAAGTAACTCGGTCCACCTGCAATTCATCACAAAAGATGATTTATTACGTTAAAATTTTTTAGCATGCCTTAAACCTGAGTTGAAAAAAGAGAGCAGTGGTTCTTCTGCGTTGGATCAGGCACATTTTGAGTTATTTATATTTTTATATAATCCAATATTTGGTTGATGTTCCGGCTGCCACAGCCGGAACAGTTCACTATTTGCCAATTCCTGGAAGTGGTAATCGAACAAAAAGGTGACATCACAGTCAGTGTTAAGAGAATTAAGCCACGGGTTAAGAAGTTCAAGCTCAGTCTGACTGCCTCCATTTGGAATCACAGCTCATCTCTGCTTTCCAGCTGAAGGTAAAACTCAGACAGAACCAGTATGAGCTGCATCATCACGGCTTTATGTAGTTATTCAGAGATGTTTTACTGTTTAAATTTAAAATTAACTTACTTTAAATAAATGTTATAATAAAGGATGCAGCATCTCAACAATTCTTACAAACAACTGATTGACTTTAATCTCCTTTAACTGAAAATGAAAAGTGTTGCATGACTTTTAGGAAGGAGTTAAAACAGGCTCTGGGTTGCCAGGAGGTGCTTCCAGGTGACAGGACAACTACAGCTAATGTGATCAGGGAGACAGGTAGGAGAGTACTTGGTGTGTCATCTGGAAGGAAAGTAAATAAGGAGACTTGGTGGTGAAAGGAGGAGGTACAGGAGTGTATACAGTGAAAGAGGTCAGCTAAGAAGAAGTGGGACACTGGGAGGACTGAGAAGAGTAGACAGGAGTACAGGGAGATGCTGCGTAAGGTGAAGGTAGAGGTAACAAAGGCCAAACAAGGGGCTTATTATGATGACTTATATGCTAGGTTGGACAGTAAGGAGGGAGAGACTGATCTATACAGGTTGGAAAGACAGAGAGACAGAGATGGGAAGGACATGCAGCAGGTTAGGGTGATTTAGGATAGGGATGGAAGTCTATTGACAGGTGCCAGTAGTGTGATGGGAAGATGGAAAGAGTACTTTGAAGAGTTGATGTACGTGGAAAATAAGGGAGAACAAAGACTAGACGAGGGGACCGCTGTGGACCAGGAAGTAGCAAAGATTAGTCAGGATGAAGTGAGGACAGCATTGAAGAGGATGAAAAGTGGAAAGGCAGTCGCTCCTGATGAGGTACCTGTGGAGGTATGGAAGTGTCTAGGAGAAGTGGCAGTAAAGTTTCTGACTGGGTTGTTCAACAGAATCTTAGATAGTGAGAAGATGCCTGAGGAATGGAGATGTTTGCTGGTTCCCATTTTTAAGAACAAAGGATATGTGCAGAGTTGTGGCAACTACAGAGGAATAAAGCTATATACAATGAAGTTATGAGAAAGAGTAGTTGAAGCTAGACTAAGGGCAGAAGTGAGCACTTGTGAGCAGCAGTATGGTTTCATGCAAAAAAGAGTACCACAGATGCAGTATTTGCTTTGAGGATGTTGATAGAGAAGTACAGAGAAGGCCAGACGGAGCTGCATTGTGTTTTTGTAAATCTGGAGAAAGCTTATGACAGGGTGCCCAGAGAGGAACTGTGGTATTGTATGAGGAAGTCTGGAGTGGAAGAGAAGCATGTTAGAGCGATGCAGCACGTGTATGAGGACTATAAGACAGTGGTGAGGTGTGCTGTTGGTGTGACAGAGGAGTTCAAGGTGGAGATGGGACTGCATCAGGGATCAGCCCTGAGCCCCTTCTTGTTTGCTATGGTGATGGACAGGCTGACAGACGAGGTTAGACAGGAATCTCCATGGACTATGATGTTTGCAGATGACGTTTTGATCTGTAGTGAGAGCAGGGAACGGTTGGAGGAGAAGCTAGAGAGGTGGAGGTTTGTCCTGGAAAGGAGAGGAATGAAGCTTAGCCGCAGTAAGACAGTGTAAATGAGATGGACCCAAGTGGAAGAGTGAGGTTACAGGGAGAAGAGATCAAGAAGGTGGAGGATTTTAAGTACCTAGGGTCAACAGTCCAGAGCTATGGAGAGAGGTGGAAAAGAGATGAAGAAGCATGTACAGGCAGGATGGAACGGCTGAAGAAAAGTGTCAGGTGTGATGTGTGATAGAAGAGTTTCAGCTAAAATGAAAGGAAAGGTGTACAAAACTGTGGTGAGACCAGCAATGCTGTTTGGTTTAGAGACAGTGTCACTGAGGAAAAGACAGGAGACAAAGCCGGAGGTGGCAGAGATGAAGATGCTGAGGTTCTCTTTGGGAGTGACCAGGATGGATAGGATCAGGAATGAGTACATCAGAGGGACAGCACATGTTAGAGGTTTTGGAGATAAAGTCAGAGAGGCCAGACTGAGATGGTTTGGACATGTCCAGAGGAGAGATAGTGAACATAAAGGTAGAAGGATGATGAGTTTTGAACTGCCAGGAAAGAGGCCTAGAGGAAACCCAAAGAGAGGAACACACCTCAGGTGTCATTGTCTCCCATTACCCCTAGATCAGCGGTCCCCAACAACTAATTTTCATTATTGTAATTATTATTATTTGATTGACTTGTTCACCCTTCTACTGGAAATGATCAGTATTTCTCCTACGTTGAATGCGCTGATTTAAAAAAAAAAAACCTCATCACTGCAGTCACGTGTATCCATTTTTTAATATGCAGTGCGCCCTCGTTCTTTGCTGTCAATGCGTTCCATGAACCACACGTGATTGAGGAAATAGCGATCAAGATCACAATCTATTTATCTTATTATTTACGGTAATTTAAACATTTATGAACCCTCCCCATACTGATATTAAACCACTTTCAGAAACTCTCTCTGTATTATCTTTTCCCACACTCTTATAGACTTTTTAAAGCACGAAAGTCCTAGACTGACAGAAAGAGCGCACTTCCGGATGCCGTCAGCTAATAGAATGTAGTACGGCATCACGTGACTGCCGACAAAAAATCTGCGATGAGGTGGAGTCGCAATCGTTGATGCGCAATCGCGCGAGGGCGCACGGCTATTATTTTTTACAATTATTTCGTTAACAGAGATATTGATTATCAATTTATGAATTATCAATTTATCGTCTGTTGATGTCTGCATTTTACATAAAACCACTGTGGATGATTTATTATTAGACTACAGCTGTCCTGGTATCATTAATGATTATCGAGCAAACAAAGGCTGGTTCGTGAAAATATTGTGTTAGACAAAACCGGTCTGTGGTGCAAAAAAGGTTGGGGACCCCTGCTCTAAAACACAGGATGCTCCCAAAACGCATGTATGATTGATCAGAGCATAATCACGTCAAATGATTTATGCATTACAAACCAGTACATAAAACACAAAATGATATTAGCAGTACATTAATATCAGATTAATCTCTTAGTTGATGCTGAATAAGCGTGACTGGCCACTTCCCTGTCTGTACCCCGCTGTTTCTCATCATTAAATCCTGACTGGTGTTTCATCCACACTGCTGTGCAGCAGTAATGAAAGCTAAGTGAGTGAGCATCAAAACACAATTACACTGGATTCCAGCCGGTGTTTTTATGATTCTGTAATACACAGGAGAAGCTCTGGCGTGTTTTCATATGTGTTAAAGAATCTTTGCCCACTGAAGGGTGTCAACATCCATGTTTTTATAAGATTTGAATCTGGAGGAGCTATCAGAAGGTGCCGGTTATCTTATGCTGTCCCTGTTCTCCAGGTTGAAAATGATATATTTGAAAATGTGCTGGAAATCAGACAGCTACTGGGAAATTTAAATACAGACAGGATGCTACTGGTGGTGGGCTTGATTGGATTTTAGGGTAGCATGTGTGAGAATGTGTATGGATTGGTGCTGAAGTGGTTTCTCTCTAGGGCCGATGCATCAGTTGGGATGAAAAGGCTTTGAGTGAAGGCGTGCGATGTGTCTGATGCTGAGAATGAGGGAATGTAAACAGAAAAACATACAGTTAAGATCTACGAACGCTTCTTTTTGTTTGTGCTCTAAATATATATTTTATGTTGTGTTTTATTCAAACTTTGCATTATTGGTGTGTGTGTGTGTGTGTGTGCATGTGTGTAATGATAAAGGCCTGCTTCTTCCTGGAAAAAACAAAGACATCCACAAAATAAGCAAGCGGTGAAACGAGAATTATTGATTTATATGGTCCTTACTGGACGGTCAACCAGAAAATTATTACAAACAAACAACCTTACATTTCATTTACCCAGAACTTTTTTCTGCCTCTAAATCACACAATTACTAAATGATGGGGTGATACAAACAGACGTCAAAGACACGTCAAACAAGTCGCTCCTCGCGGGAAAATCAGTCGGTGAAACAGACTCTTTGTGAAGCATAAACTCAGAAACTCTCTCTCATTACCATATAACGTTCTGAACACATTAACTTAAATTGTGGAAGGACAAAACCTCTAATGAAGGGAAGAGTCATACCATGATTACAATTGTCTTACTAAGACTATTAAAATGGCAATCAGCAGCAGAGGTTCTCTGGGGGACACAAAGGTCTGCGTAGCACCAGTCTGAATGGAAACGTGACTGAATGACACTAATCTCTATAGATAAAACACAATAAAAAACAGATGAATCATCAAAAGAATGTCATTGTTCTATTATACTGTGTTGCTCTATTGTATTTTTATATGTATATTTTAAATACCAAGTTGTTGATCACTTTGTGTTGACTGGCTGATTTTTTTTCTTGTCATGAAGACACAAAATCATAACTACTAGAATGAATAACCAAGGCTGTTTAAAAAATGCTATTTCATTACTTTGATCACAACTTAACTATTAGAATGAATAACCAACACTGTTTAAAAAATGCTATTTCATTACTTTGATCACAACTTTTATGACCAAACCACTTTCAATAATGAACACTACAAACTCTGAATTGGGTTATAAATGTGCAGTTGCATGATAAAGAGTAGAGAAAGCAAACAGCAAACGACCAAAGACATTAACCAGTGTTTGAAAACACACAGACACACACACATACACACACAAAGGAATCTATTACATTTATGGGTCACCATGGTGATTATCTACACCCCTAATGCCAGAACCACAACACAGCAGAAATCTCATGTCTTCCTGGGCAGGTCCCATAAATTCCCATTGAGGGAGGAGCCGGAGCTGGACGAGATGCTTCCCAAAAGATAAAAGATATATAAACAAACAACGGCACAGGAAGGGAGACCCACCCCTCCTTCCTGTTATCTTACCGTGTCTCCACAGTAATGTGTGTGAATGTGTGTGAGTGCTGGAAACAAACCCCAAGTGAATGAACCAGGACGCTGAAAGAGTTATCTCAGCTCTGAGTAGATTACTGATAAAAAGCTAGTCACAAATGTCGAAACAGGGTCAAGAACAAGATGAATACTAAAGGTTGCTGGAGTCTGGTCTAATTAAAACTAGAAATAATTTTATTGTAGAGACTTAACAAATCAAAAGCGTCCCTATGTGAAATATTTTTCCTTCATTTTTTAACAGAGATTATGATTTTCAGATGAAAAAAAGAAAGCCTGAGGCTATGTTTTAGTGCCTAATAGGTTCAAAACAACTGAGTAATTGTTGCTGACCTCTATCTTGATGTTTTAATGCACACTAGTTTATTATAGCTCTGATCTGTCAGCAAAAACCAACAAACATGCTCACCAGTGTTGTATCAGTGACTCTTCTAGCCCTTTCACCCAGTAGAAATGTTCACTGTTTTATACAGCATCAGATCTGTATAAATGAACCATCAGTCCTCCTGATCAAAATACATTTAGAATTGAACAGTAAGTTTTATTTCAATCAAAATGCTATTACATAAATCCATTTGACTATTCAAAGGATTTGTTACACTAAGTTTGGACAATAGTGTTTTCACCTACTGTTTTAGAAACAATAACAGTTGATAGTTTAAAAGTTTTTTTATTATCGTCAAGAAGGATTATGCTTGTCATTGGATGTTTTCATTGTCAAGTGTTTAACTCGGGATGCAGACTCATAACCATCCCTCTGTAGGCTCATATCTCAGCCAGCAGACATTGATAAGCACAAATGATCAGTGAAGCACAGACCAAGTGACGCCGTGAGAGATCACAAGAGCTATGGGAGTAAAGGTGCAGGACAGTTCAAGTGGACAATTGATTTTCTTTTGAGAATATCTCTTTCTTGCTATACTGAAGAAATATTTATGTGACAACAGCAGCTACCACAGAATTCCTTGAATATAACCACAATATCCCTGTAAAAATCAGTGACACTGAAAATCGGTAATAATAATAATAATAATAATAATAATAATAACCATCCATCTATAATAATAATAATCTTCTTCTTTTCCTTTCAGATTTTCCCTTCAGAGGTCAACACAGCGAATCAACTGCCTCCATATAACCCTGTCTTCAGCATCCTCTTCTCTCGCACCAACTACCTTCATGTCCTCTTTAACTACATCCATAAACCTCCTCTTTGGTCTTCCTCTGGGCCTCCTGCCTGGCAGTTCGAAACTCAGCATCCTTCTACCAATATATTCACTATCTCTCCTCTGGATATGTCCAAACCGTCTCAGTCTGGCCTCTCTGACTTTATCTCTAAAACCTCTAACACGTGCTGTCCCTCTGATGTACTCATTCCTGATCCTATCTATCCTGGTCACTCCCAAAGAGAACCTCAGCATCGGCATCTTTGCTACCTCCAGCTCTGTCTCCTGTCTTTACCTCAGTGACACTGTCTCAAGACCAAACAGCATCGCTGGTCTCACCACAGTTTTGTACACCTTTCCTTTCATTTTAGCTGAAACTCTTCTATCACTTGTTACACTTGACACTTTTCTCCACTCGTTCCATCCTGCTTGTACTAGCTTCTTCACCTCTTTTCCACACTCATTGCTCTGGACTGTTGACCCTAAGTACAGTGGTACCTCTACTTATGAATGTCGCTACCTACAAAAATTTCTACTTCCGAAATACCTTAGCAGGAAAATATTGCCTCTAGTTACGAAAGATATTTTGACTTACGTAAGGTAAAAAGACAGTATCGGCTGATAATCGCATCTCCCACAGGTTCCTGAACGCAACATTCTCATAACTGCTCTGCCATTGGCTATTACCTAGTATCTTCCTGGCATCCCATTGGTTACGGGAGGGACCTCTGTGTGGAGTCAGATCGGTGTTTATGCAGCGTCCTCGTCATTCGGCTCTCGACCCGTGAGGTGTTCTCATAGTTTTACGTAAATATATTAACTTTTAGAGTATTCGCTATGGACCCCAAGAAAGTGACGGACAAAAGAGGAAAAGAAAAGACGAAGAAAAGAGTTTTTTTGTCTGTACAAACAAAGCAAGAGATAATAGAAAAGCATGAAAAAGGGATGCGTTTGGTTGATCTCACCAAAGAATATGGCCGTAATGCATCTACAATCGCCATGTTATTAAAACAAAAGGAAGTTTAAGGAGTTTAAGGCATTGCGTGGGTGGTTGGAGAAGTTCAAAAGGAGGACTGGAATTCGCTCTGTTGTTCGGCATCGTTACGCAAGAGCGCATGAACCAAAGAGGGCAAAAAACAATGAGGACAGCAGTTAAAAGGTAAATGACCATCATTTTTATTCTGTATTCTTTCTTTTTACCTTATGCTGAACTCTCATTTATTGTGTAATAATCTAATCATAACATGTATTTGTTACATGTTTTGATGCATTTTTATGCTTTATAAAACATTTATGTTGAAATTTTTGGGGGCTTGGAACGGATCAGGGCATTTGCATAGAAAACCCGTCTCTACTTATAAAATTTTCTACTTATGTAATTTCTCCCGGAACCAATTAATTTCGTAAGTAGAGGTACCACTGTACTTAAAATCTTCCACCTTCTTAATGTCTTCTCCCTGTAACCTCACTCTTCCACTTGGGTCCCTCTAATTCACACACATGTACTCTGTTTTACTGCGGCTAACCTTCATTCCTCTCCTTTCCAGGACAAATCTCCACCTCTCTAGCTTCTCCTCCACCTGTGCCCTGCCCTCACTACAGATCACAACGTCATCTGCAAACATCATAGTCCATGGAGATTCCTGTCTAACCTCGTCTGTCAGCCTGTCCATCACCATAGCGAACAAGAAGGGGCTCGGAGCTGATCCCTGATGCAGTCCCACCTCCACACCTTGAACTCCTCTGTCACACCTACAGCACACTGTCTTACAGTCCTCATACATGTCCTGCACTGCTCTAACATACTTCTCTGCCACTCCAGATTTCCTCATACAATACCACAGTTCCTCTCTGGGCACCCTGTCATTAGCTTTCTCCAGATCTAGAAAAACACAATGCAGTTCCGTCTGACCTTCTCTGTACTTCTCTATCAACAACCTCAAAGCAAATGAAAAAAAGTACTACAGACACAAAGAAAAGTACAAAAAAGATGGGAAATAAGAGTACTACAGATACAGATAGGTATATCATCAGAAGCGACTGCCTTTTCACTCTTCATCCTCTTCAATGCCCTCCTCACTTCATCCTGACTAATCTTTGCTACTTTGCTAAGTAGAGGTAATATTTACCTTCTGAGAAATTTCATAAGTAGAAAATTTCATTAGTAGAAACACTCGTAAATAGAGGTATCACTGTGTATATATATATATATAGCCATTTCCATCTTTTTCCATTTCCATCTTTCTTTGAATATTGATTTCCAGCTTCAGACTCATCACTCTATCTGTCACTCTTATTACCTCGAGGACTACTCCATTTCTTTTCCTATCTACACCATGATAGAATAACTTGAACCCTGCTCCTAAACTTCAAGCCTTGCTACCTTTCCACCTGGTCTCCTGGACACACAGTATGTCTGCCTTCCTCCTCTGCATCATGTCAACCAACTCTACCTTTTCCTGTCATAGTTCCAACATTCAACGTCCCTACTCTCAGTCCTATCCTCTTGGCGTTCATCTTCTCTCTCTTCCTACGGACACACTTTCCTCCTCTCCTTCTTTAACCAACAATAGTCCAATTTCCTCTGGCACCATGTAGGTCAACAGCACTGATGGCGGTCGTTGTTAACCTGGGCTTCGACCGATCCGGTATGGAAGTCATAGTTTTGATTCGCATGTTTGAATCAAAACTATGATGCCCTTCCTGACACAACCCTCTGTATTTATATGGGCTTGGGACCGGCACAATAAGACACTGGCTTGTGTCCTCTTGCGGCTACATTATTAATAATAATAATAATAATAATAATAATAATAATAATCAGTAGATGGTTAAATTAATGTTTAAGCGACTTCTCAATTTGATAAAATATATACTTCCATTGTTATAACCAATGGAAGACTTCCATTCATTCATTTTCATGTACCACCACTGTATCCGCTGTAGCAGGTCACAGGGAGCTGGAGCCTATCTCAGCTGGCATAGGGCGTGAGGCGGGGGACACTCCGAGCACGATGCCAGTGCACCGCGGAGCCACACACAATGACAGACAACCATGCACACACACACACTGACTCCTACGGGCAATTTGGGACCGGCCAATCAACCTGAAGCGCATGCTTTTGGAGGTGGGAGGAAGCCGGAGAACTCGGAGAGAACCCATGCAGACACGAGGAGAGCATGCAAACGCCACACAGAGCAGGATTCGAACCCGGAACCACCGTATTGTGAGGTGACAGCGCTACCCACTGCGCCACCGTGACTTGCATAAAACTATTTTAAAGCTATTAATTTCCCCTACGGCATCATTCCAGCATATATAAAAAAAAACAAAAACACATCTTTTAGGTCAATGTTTATCATCATTGAACTAATATGTTGCTATACAACATGGAACAATGTCTATATTGTGGATGTGAAAGGTGGTTTCAATATAAAATAAGACTTGCATTAATTCCAGTTGAAGATCAACACTTTCATCATTTCATCACTTCTTTTGAAGCCTACTCTGAATCCTTTCACTCAGCTAAGAAAGTCTTAGGTAATCGATTGAAACATTGTTAGTATTAATTACTGCCATCATTAGACTTGGCCATGTCCCTATTTCACATGTCCTTTAAGTTCTTGAATAAGAATAGGAAACGGCTTATGTAAGAACACAAACTCATCAGTGGCATCAGTTCCCATGGGAATTTCTAATGTCAGAATAATTAAAAGTGTCCAAAAAGATCAATAGCTGAACAGTTTTCAAGAAGCATTCTAATTGCGTTTCAACGTTTGTCATGTAGGAAGGTACAGTAGATCTCCCTGCTTCCTATCAGCAAAAAATAGGCCACTTGGCATGTCCATAAGTAGCAGCTAAATTACACTGGTTTTAATAGGACATTAGGAGTGAAGATCATTGATATAATTAACATTCAGGTGTTTCATAATTATCACCCGATTACGAGCTTCAGTTCTGTGCTCCTGCTTCATTAGATGCAGATGAAAATGAAAATAAACTAGAATAAATGTTCTCAGAGTACTGTCAAATAATTAATGATAATTAAAACAAAGGACACTCTCATCCCATTATCCAATTATGGGAGACACTGAAAACCTCCATCCATCCATCATCTACCACTTATCCGGGGTTGGGTCGCGGGGCCAACAGTCTCAGCAGGGATGCCCATACTACCCTCTCCCCAGACACCTCCTCCGGGGGGGAGCCCGAGGCATTCCCAGTCCAGCCGAGAGACATAGTCCCTCCAGCATGTCCTGGGTTTTCCTTGGGGTCTCCTCCCCGTAGGACATGCCTGGAACACCTCCCCAGGGAGGCGTCCAGGAGGCATCCGGAAAAGATGCCCAATCTAGCTCAGCTGGCTCCGCTCGAGGCGGAGGAGCAGCGGCTCTACTCCGAGCTCCTCCCTGGTGACTGAGCTCCAAACCCTATCTCTAAGGGTGCGCCCAGCCACTCTACGGAGGAAACTCATTTCAGCTGCTTGTATCCAGGATCTTGTCCTTTCGGTCATGACCCAAAGCTCATGACCATGAATGTAATATAATGAACAGACGTGTTCTTCAGGTGGACACTGACAAATGACGACAAAAAACATTTTTGATGTGATGTTGACAACACCTTGGACCAAACACCTACATCATTCTTCGAGGAATTAAGACGTCTTTTTTAACTATCTATTTCTCTATCTATTTCTATCTATCCATCTATCTGTCTGTCTGTCCATCTATCTATTTATCTATATCTCTCCACCTATATATTTGAATAAACTCAATTGAAAACCTCACGGTGTCACATTTTAACTCCACTCACTACCTGTCAATCAAGCGCCCAACCAATCACGGCACCCAACCAATCACGGCGCATCTGCCAGAGGGAATCACGTGAACAATATGGCGTAATGCATCGGGCAGCGAGGCTTTCTGTTGTGGGTATGCGTTGTCATGTGGACGCTGTAACCAAAACTTTTTCCATCCGGGGGGCATCTCCCGGATGGAAAACCGCTGTGACGTTAGTGTGTGTGACCCGTGTCTACATGTACACACAGAATGGACGTGAGTTAAAACCGGCCATTTTCTGAAGTATAACAGCTCCACATCGAAGACACGTTGATAAACATGTTTGACAGTTGGATATTTGTTCATCTGTTTCTTTATAAGTCATAAAGTTTATATATTATTCATTCATGTTCCTCGCCAAAGACATCAACGCCAGTTCTGGGTCAGACCGGGATGCGCTGCCTGCTGGTGGGAGAACTCTGTGATGAGTGCGCTTGGTTTATAATACCAATACATTTGTCTTCATATGTTTGGTATGAAGTCTGATATTATTGTTTTATCGTGGAATTTCCACAGGTTCCCTCTACTGTATGTATATCTATCTATATATACAGTATCTATTTTAGCTCAGTGAATCAACATGGTTGCTAGCCTAGCTGAAAGTGATCACCAGTGTTAAAAAGGGTTTGGGTCACAAACCAGTAAATGAGTATTCAAGAGGAGAAAATGTTGAGCAGATGATTAAATTTAATGAAATCCCTAGCATAGCTGTCAAGATATTTCAGTCACGAACAAGGGACGGACAGACCCACAAAGCTAAACTGCTAGCTCGGCTAAAGTTTCATATTCAGAACAAAATAATGAAAGGATGTTTAGTTCTCTGCTTTTCTTTTAGTAGAAACATTTGAACAGGCTAAAGGGGAGGGTAGTGATGAAGTACTTCTAGGCTGAGAAAAAAAACACGACATGTTCGTTCATTGTCCTGAGTTATTAAGCTAACGTGACAACCCAGAGCAGGGTGCTTACATCTCCTGAGGTGATGAAGCACCGCGCTCACCAGTAACTGATTGATCAGTGTCTGCTCCAGTAATGAGCTTTTCTCCCTGTCCAACAGCTTCTGTCGAAAGCTCGGGAGACGCAGAACAAAACAAGCTTGCCTTCCGTTTCTTGGTCACTGGGGTGATGGGTAATGACTGACATGACATGATATGGTTGCCTATGGTTGATCTCCTCAAAAATGCTTTGACTTTCAAGTCAAAGTATTTAGAGAAATGATGATTAACTAGGAAATGAAAGCGTTTTTTGTTCTTCCTGATATAGGGACGCAGGCCTTTATTGATCATTTCCTGGAGCAGCCCATCAGTGTTAGCGGGAACCAGTCCACACTTCCTAATCACTCATGTCAGTTCAGTGTCACATTATATCAGGCACAGAAACAAGAAGGGATGAGGTACCATTTTAGAAATCTTTCAGCTAATACTTATGCTCACACACATTGCATTGTAGTTTCAGCTGCTTCTTACTGGTTTAACTTCATGTCATACATGTCCACTGACAACATCAAGCGTGTGTCCAAATGGTAAACCTACAGCAAATTTTAAAGTACTGTTCAAATCTGTGCACACTTATGAGATACAGGAGTATGACCTCTTAAATGTCAGTATTGTTTGCCCTATTAATGCTCCAGATTATGAAGACTATCCCATCCAATTAGCTCCATGTGTTTTCTGAGATGTGAGAACAACAAGTCTCCACCAACTGTGGGCAGAGAGAGGAAGGGATAGAGGCAATGACTGATTGGCTGGGAGTAAATGTGAGACAGAGGGAAGTCACTCTAAGTGACAAATTAAACACAGAACTCAAAGCCAAACTGGAAACCTGAGTCACATATGGTGATATTTGAGCCAGAGGAACTCCACCTGTTTGACAAGCTTGTATAAAATCTGATTGAAGGCACTAGTTGGGGAAAAAATAGCGAGCTCCCAGATCCATGTAGCACTCTGCTTATTACGACTTGAGGCTAAAGTAGCTGCTACTAGCATAACAACAAGCTGTTGTACAGTTGCATTTTGTGGCTACAGTTGTGGCCACCAGGATTAGGAAAAGGATTGTATGGAATACAAAAGGCAATATCTCTGGTCCTGGTAAAACCACCACGACAAAGTGTCTTCAGATGTGGGTGGTTAAGTCAAGGTTACCAAAGCAGCACAAAAACAATAAATTTTCAAGAGCTCATTTAACTTCACTTTCAAACTGACGGTTCAATTGAGAATATCAGGACCTTAAAAACAGGTATGTAATTGGTCTTGTTTGCCTTGATTGAATATGCAAGGCAGCAGGAGATTCCTTAACTTAATTTTAGCGCTCCTCCAATTGCACTCCGCTTTAATGCACCGATAATAAATTATATAAATGGATGCAAGTCGAGTTTGATTGTTCCAGGTGCTCCAACCAAATTTAAATGTAGCATTCACCTGCTTTTTAACCTGACATTCTTTCAAATACTAATATATGAAATCTTTTGGTTTGCTTTCCTACCTGAATAAAACTGACACACTTATTAATCTTATTTGTTAAAGTAAACTAACAAGTCAGATCAAGATTTAAAACTAATTTTGGTATGTTTGTTTTAGAGCAATTATCAGATGTCAAAACCTTTCAAACTCGAGTCGTACTGCACTCACAGCTACAGATGTTCCTGAAATTTCAACACTTCCCATTAACAGATCACTCAGTGTGACCCCAGGGTTTAACATTATCATTTTAAGTGTGGTTAATGAAACTGGCTGCCCCGTTTGGTTGGCTGAGGCCTAATCCTTAGGGAATAATCCAAAATCCTATTGTAGGATTTACTGATTGGTGGAGGGCTGTTCATTCACTATGGAGGGGGAGGGGAGAGGCTCTGCAAGTTGTTGGAAGGGGGTTTAGAAAGAGTTAGGGGAGCTGCAGGATGCTGAACAAGCAGTTGGGGGATTGAAGCATGCCCGACACACACTACTACTTAATCTAATTCTGTAGGCCAGTGTGCAGGCAGGTGGGCTTCAATCACAGTTGCCAAAAAAAGTTGCTGTGAACACTATTATAATTGCTAACAACTTGTTTGTTCAACTTCATGTACAAGATATGTATGTATATGTATATGTATATGTATGTAAGGTATGTACAAAATTAAAAAGAAAAAAAAAGGAAACCCATCAAGAAGAGCAGGACGGTCTGTTCACCACGTCCACAATTCTGATCGGACGCCTCATATCAACAGAATAATAGCATACATATGGACTTTAATATGTTTTTGAAAATATTACAGTGTGAACTAATATCACTTAAACATTTCTTCAAAGTTACAACCAGATGAATTGTTGTAGCTGTGATTTAATACAGGAAATTAATATTTACCACTGGAGAATCAGAATCAGAATCTTTATCTGTTATGCTGATACACGTTTTCACATGAGACA
Organism: Antennarius maculatus; assembly: GCA_013358685.1. Lineage (NCBI taxonomy): Eukaryota > Metazoa > Chordata > Actinopteri > Lophiiformes > Antennariidae > Antennarius > Antennarius maculatus. The sequence continues at coordinate 7,151,199 of CM023609.1, read as the reverse complement.
GTACGAAATACCCCTCTGAAGGCCCCAGCCCGTTGGATAAATATAAGAAAAAAGAAAAATTGAATATGTAAAATACTGTATATACAGTATCTGAACAGCAATTCTTATGTACAGTGTGACAGATTAAAGTGTGTGTGTTGAGTCTATTGCACTTGCACAATATTGCATTAAATCCCCTTGCGTTTGTGGTGACATACGGGGTTTCACGGCGTCATGAGGGTGACTACAGAGCACCACTTGAGTTCAGCTATCTAACAGCCTCTGGAAAGAAGCTGTTCGTCAGCCTGGTGGTCCTGCTCCGGAGGACCACGTGGTCTCCTGCCTGAGGGGAGGGGTTGGAACAGACTGTGTGCTGGGTGGGTGGGATCTGCCATGATGTGGGAGGCCCTCCTTCTACACCTATTTATGTAGATATCTACAGTCCTCTGTGCAGCCTTCACAACCCTCTGCAGCGCTTTCCTGTCTCCTGCAGAGCAGCTGCCATGCCACATGGTGATGTTGGTGGTGAGGATGCTCTACAGTCTCCTGTGTGAACTCTGATTGTGTTGCGTTGTAACGTGATCAATAATATCCTGTTATTATCGTAAAGTGGCAACACTGCTGCTCTTGAGTTTGATCAGTCTCAATTGCTCTGCTTTATTTTAGTACAGCTTGTAGGATAACTACAAGCTTTCACAAAATGTATTTATTTTTTACAGTAAAAAAGTCACAGTAAAATAATACTGACTCCATTTAAAATCTCTGACATCCAACTCTAATCACATCCAACACCGTATGTGATAAAGAAAACAAATACCTTGATCATCACCATCATCATCAAAGGGCAATTCTCTCTCTGTCTCCCATTATCAACTGACCACTCAGTATGAAGCATACTCTCCCCTTTTAATTTAGTCAAGCGCAACATTCACTCTTAATGCGACGCAGATTTTATTATTTAATAACTTTCAATATATTTCTTATATCTTTGGGTAGCGCTGTCGCCGCACAGCAAGGCGGTTCCAGGTTCGAGTCCCACTCTGTGTGGAGTTTGTATGTTCTCCCCGTGTCTGAGTGGCTTCTTTCCGAGTTTTCCGGCTTCCTCCCACCTCCAAAAACATGTGCTTCAGGTTAATTGGCCGGTCCCAAATTGACCATAGGAATGTGTGTGTGTGTGTGCGTATGTGTATGTGTGTGTGTGCGCGCGCGTGTGTGCGTGTGTGTGTGTGTAGGTCCGCAGTGCACTCGTGTTGCGCCTAGAATTTCCTCGCCTCACGCCCTAAGCCGAACAGGGATAGGCTCCAGCTCCCCACGACCTGCGCAAACGGATGAAGTGGGTTGAGGGAATGAGTGAATATTTCTTACATTCATAAGATTCTTTTCCACCATTGACAGTTTCAATCGAGGGGAAACTAATCCAGATGTTACAATCCCCCACGCTGAGCTGTGCAGCAGCAGCAATGATGATGTGCAATTTGTACTGTTGCAGCTAAGTAGCTCCAGGTCACGGCTGCTGGACCGCTCTGTGTCTGCTTCAGTTACCATGGAAATAGGAGTTAACTTAAGAGTCAGGGCTCAAGAGACTTGAGTGAAAAAGGGAGGAATAGAGGAAGATTTTTTGGCAGATTGGCGCTTTGTATGGCACAGCTTATATATGACCATGTAACAACAAGAACAGTAATTTGTGTAAGAATGAAATAAGAATACGGAAGAGGAGCAGGAAGAGGATGAGAGGAAGAAGAAACCCGTTATCTGTGAGGAGTTTGAAAATAAATTAGATATACTGAGTATTAAGTTGAGGACTCAGGTTCAACAAATGGTCCTTTGCTATTGTCGCTGCTGACAGTTAAACAGCAAAGAATCATGCTTAGTTCTGCTGCCTGAATTACCACAGCAAGGAGGTGACAGCAGTGCCAGTGTGTGCCAAGCAGAGTACCAACGCATGGAGGAACAGAGTCTGACGAGCCCAGAGAGGAATGTTAATTTAGAAAGAGCATTTAAAGCAGAATAAAAGTTTTAGCTGAGCTGAAAAATGTAATAGTCACGAAGACCTGGTGGTGAAGGTTGGACACAGACAGTCAACAGTTACTAGAACAGTGGTGACGAAAACAGCACACTTGATAACGAAAGGTCCTCCTCATCACTGATGTATGCCATAGATAATGCTGGATTAAAATGTATGTGCAGTTCTCAAATTGTCAACGTTGCAGCCAAATCCCACTTAAAGCTCAAGTATGCAATATAAATTTAAAAAAAAAAAAAACTTCTGTCATATTGTCAAAATCAGTAACTGGATATTTAGTGCTGCTGGCAATAAAAGAAATCAGCATTTTTGATTTTGGAGTGTTCTTTGAGTAATCAAGCATTCAGAAATGTCACATCAAATCAATGGTGATTGCACAAGGGGAAAAATCACAAATGGCTGGTGTGAGTGGCTGGTGAATGAGTCTTGATTTGTTCTTTACGGAAGCAACTCAATTTTGTCACCAGGAAAGATGCAACAACGTCGAAAAATGGTTTTATTAATCTTAAGCCTTATAACTGAACAAGATCAGCATCCAGGATCTGCCTTCGACGCATCATATAGAGACAGCACTGGAGTTAATACACAACTTCATTAAAGATGAACTAAAGATAGAAGTAATGTGTTATCTCAGGGGATGTGTGCACTAATGGCATAGCTAAGAAGAATATGAATATGAGGAAGATGAAGATGACGATAAAAGAATGACAAGAGGTAGAAAGAAAGAAACAAGGAAGAATGAAGATGTAGAAAAATTACTGGATGTAGCTCACTGGTTGATTGTATGCTTCTTATGTTTGCTGTCCCGGGTTCAATCTGTCATCTGCAGCCTTACGGGGACACAAGCAAGTGTCAATTGTCATTGGTCTCAATCCCAGATAAATGCAGAGGGTTGCAGCAGGAGGGGCATCCAGTTTAAAAAAAAATTTGCCAAACAAACATGAGCCTCTTCTTCTTTTCCTTTCGGCTTTTCCCTTCAGGGGTCGCCACAGCGAATCAGTTGCCTCCATCTAACCCTGTCTTCTGCATCCTCTTCTCTCACACCAACTACCTTCATGTCCTCTTTCACTACATCCATAAACCTCATCTTTGGTCTGCTACCTCCAGCTCTGTCTCCTGTCTTTTCCTCAGTGATACTGTCTCCAGACCAAACAACATCTCTGGTCTCACCACAGTTTTGTACACCTTTCCTTTCATTTTAGCTGAAACTCTTCTATTGCACATCACACTTGACACTTTTCTCCACCCGTACCATCCTGCCTGTACACGCTTCCTCTCCTCTTTTCCACACTCTCCATTGCTCTGGACTGTTGACCCTAAGTACTTAAAATCCTCCACCTTCTAGATCTCTTCTCCCTGTCACCTCACTCTTCTACTTGGGTCCCTCTCATTCACACGCATGTACTCTTGTTTCACTGCAGCTGGCCTTCATTCCTCAGGACAAACCTCCACCTCTCTAGCTTCTCCACCTGTTCCCTGCTCTCACTGCAGATCACAATGTCATCTGCAAACATCATAGTCCATGGAGATCCCTGTCTAACTTCGTCTGTCAGCCTGTCCATCACCATAGCGAACAAGAAGGGGCTCGGAGCTGATCCCTGATGCAGTCCCACCTCCACCTTGAACTCCTCTGTCACACCTACAGCACACCTCACCACTGTCTTACAGTCCTCATTCATGTCCTGCACCACCCTAACATACTTCTCTGCCACTCCAGACTTCCTCATACAATACCCTGGGTACCCTGTCATAAGCTTTCTCCAGATCTACAAAAACATAATGCAGTTCCATCTGGCCTTCTCTGTACTTCTCTATCAACATCCTCAAAGCAAATACTGCATCTGTGGTACTCTTTTTTGCATGAAACCATACTGCTGCTCACAAGTGCTCACTTCTGCCCTTAGTCTAGCTTCCACTACTCTCTCACATAACTTTATTGTATGGGTCATCAGCTTTATTGTTGCCACAACTCTGCACATCTCATCAACTCTTCAAAGTACTCTTTCTATCTTCCCATCACACTACTGGCCCCTGTCAATAGACTCCATCCATATCCTTAATCACCCTAATCTGCTGCACATCCTTCCCATCTCTGTCTCTCTGTCTTGCCAGCCTGTATAGATCAGTCTCTCCCTCCTTACTGTCCAACCTAGCATACAGGTCATCATAAGCCCCTTGTTTGGCCTTTGCTACCTCTTCCTTCACGGTACGCTGCATCTCCCTGTACTCCTGTCTACTATCCTCGGTCGTCTCAGTGTCCCACTTCTTGGCTAACCTTTTTCTCTGTTAACACTCCTGTACCTCCTCATTCCACCACCAAGTCTCCTTATCTACTTTCCTTCCAGATGACACACCAAGTACTCTCCTACCTGTCTGCCTGATCACATTAGCTGTAGTTGTCCAGTCACCTGGCAGCACCTCCTGACCACCCAGAGCCTGTCTTAACTCCTTCCTAAAGGTCATGCAATACCCTTCCTTTTTTATCTTCCACCATTTCGTCCTCTGTTCTGCCTTTGCCCTCTTAATCTTCTTCACCACCAGAGTCATCCTACACACCACCATCCTATGCTGTTTGACTACACTCTCACCTACCACTACTTTACAGTCACTGATCTCCTTCAGATTACACCGTCTACATAAGATTTAGTCTACCTGTGTGCTCCTACCACCACTCTTGTAGGTCACCCTATGTTCCTGCCTCTTCTGGAAGAAAGTATAAAAAAAAAAAAAATGTCCCTCTCACCCTTGTGGGGTGGTATCTGTGTGTCATCCTCAAGCTCGGGTCCTCTACCAGAGGCCTGGGAGTCTGAGGGTTCTGCGCAGTATCTTAGCTGTTCCTAGGACTGCGGTCTTCTGGACTGAGGCTTCAGATGTTGTTCCAGGAATCTGCTGGAGCCACTCTTCCACTTTGGGGGACACTGCCCCAAGTGCTCCTACTACCACGGGGACCACATTAACCTTGACCTTCCACATCTGTTCCAGCTGTTCTTTCAACCCTTGATACTTCTCAATCTTTTCGTGTTCCTTCTTCCTGATGTTGGCATCAGCTGGAATAGCTGGAATCGCCACATCCATCAACACTGCTCTCTTCTGCTCTTTGTCCACCACCACTATGTCCGGTTTGTTAGCTAGCAGCTGTTTGTCAGTCTGGAAGCTGAAGTCCCACAGGATCTTAGCCTTGTCGTTCTCAACCACCTTTGGTGGTATGTCCCATTGGGATTTGGGTACTTCTAGTCCATACTGGGTACAGATGTTCCTGTACACTATCACGGCTACTTGGTTGTGCCTTTCCATGTATGCTGAGCTAGCGAGCATCTTACACCCTGCTACCACATGCTGGACTGACTCTGGGGCTTCTTTACATAGCCTGCACCTTGGGTCAGATCTACTGTGGTAGATATTGGCCTCTATTGCTCTTGTACTTACGGCCTGTTCTTGTGCTGCCATGATCAGTGTCTCTGTGCTGTCTATCAGTCCAGCTTTATCCAGCCATTGGTAGGTCTTCTTGATATCAGCCACTTCCTCTTCTGACGGTGGTACATGTCGTGTAGGGGCTTGTCCCTCCATGTTGTCTCCTCCTCCTCCTCTTCCTCCTCAGGTTTCTGCTGTCTAAGGCATTCACTGAGCAGTTCATCTGTTGGGGCCATCTTCCTGATGTACTCTTGGATTTTTGATGTCTCATCCTGGACAGTGGCCCTGATGCTCACTAGTCCTCGGCCTCCCTCTTTCCGCTTAGTGTACAGCCTCAGGGTGCTGGACTTGGAGTGAAACCCTCCATGCATGGTGAGGAGCTTTCTAGTCTTGATATCTGTGGCTTCTATCTCCTCCTTTGGCCAGCTTATGATCCCAGCGGGGTATCTGATGACTGGCAGTGCATACATGTTGATGGCTCGGACCTTGTTCTTGCCATTCAGCTGACTTCTCAGGACTTGCCTTACTCTCTGGAGGTATTTGGCTGTGGATGACTTTCTTGCGGCCTCCTCATGATTGCCATTAGCCTGTGGGATTCCAAGGTATTTGTAGCTGTCCTTGATGTCTTCTATCCTGCCCCTGGTAGGTCAACTCCTTCAATTCTGATCATCTTGCCTCTTCTTGATACCATCCGGCCACATTTGTCTAATCCGAATGACATCCCTATGTAGTCGCTGTAGATCCTGGTGGTGTGGATCAGTGAGTCAATTTCTCGCTCATTCCTGGCATACAGCTTGATGTCATCCATGTAGAGGAGATGGCTGATTGTTGTCCCGCTTCGGAATCGGTATCCGTAGCCACTCTTTGTGATGATGTGACTGAGGGGGTTCAGGCCTATGCAGAACAGCAGTGGTGATAGTGCATCCCCTTGGTATATGCCGCACTTGATGTTAACTTGGGCAATTGGCTTGGAGTTAGTCTCCAGGGTTGTCTTCCACATTCCCATTGAGTTCTTGATGAAGGCTCTTAGTGTCCTGTTGATCTTATACAGTTCCAGACATTCCAGTATCCATGTGTGTGGCATTGAATCGTAGGCTTTCTGGTAATCTATCCAGGCGGTGCACAAGTTGGTCTGCCTATTCTTACAGTATCTGTGTACTGCTCTGTCCACCAGTAGCTGGTGCTTGGCTCCCCTGGTGTTACTACCAACTCTTTTCTGTGCTCCACTCATATATTGATCCATGTGCCTACTCATCTTAGCCGCCATGATGCCTGACAGGAGCTTCCATGTTGTACAGAGACAGGTTATTGGCCAGTAGTTGGATGGGGTAGATCCCTTTTGTGGGTCTTTCATGATCAGGACTGTCCTGCCTTCCGTCAAACATTCTGGGTGCGTCCCATCCCTTAGCAGCTGGTTCATCTGTGCTGCTAGACGCTCATGGAGTGCTGTCAGCTTCTTAAGCCAGTATGTATGGATCATATCGGGGCCCGGTGCTGACCAACTCTTCATCTTTGTAACTCTTTCTTGGATGGCTGCCATTGAGATGGTTACTGGTTCTTGTTCTGGGAGGCAGCTGTGGTCAGTCCTCAGGTCCACTTGCCACTGGGCATCGGTGTTGTGTGATGCTTCTCTTTCCCATATGCCCTTCCAGTATTTCTCCACCTCAGCTCTTGGTGGATCTTGACCGGATGCTATTTCCCTGCCACTGAGAGTACACCTTTGCTGGTTGAGTGGAAAAGGTCTTGTTTATTCTCCTGGCTTCTATCTCCTTGGTGTATCTCTTCAGTTGGGTAGCCAGAGCCGTTAGTCTCTGTTTGGCAGTTTCAAGTGCTTCAGGTATGGAGAGCTTGCTGTATTTCCTGGGTACCCCTTTATTCACCATGTTCCCCTTCTGTAGCTCGGCTAGCTGGCTGACTTCTCTCCGTGTCGCCTTTATCTTGGTCTCTAACTGTCCCTTCCATAGTCCATGTGTGTCTTGTTCCAGTAACCCATTTCTCATCAGATTGCCCTAGTTCCCTAGCAACTGACGCGGACCTTGTTGGCCCGGGCGACGTCCGAGCCGGTATGACTCTATCTTTATTGTGTTTGCTCATGATTGAGGTAGGCTGATATAGCATTAAGGGTCTTGCCTACGGACCCTCACTGGATAGTGTCCGCCATGTCTAGGGTTCGAAACCACGTCCTCCTGCATTCCAGACCACGCCCTTCCTGCCAGGCCCCTCCTGCATTGTGTAAGTTGACTGGATAGTGTTTGTCCCGAACGGGATTCGAACCCACAACCTCTTGCATTCAAGTCAGTTGACTTAACCACTCAACCACTGTGCTATCACACACTGTGATAGCACACACACACACACACACACACACACACACACACACACACACACACACACACACACACACACACATAATTTACGTATATATATATATATATACATATACGTACTACATATATATAAATATATAAAGTATTCACTATAGTCATTTCCATTCTTTTGCAAAGTCAACTACCATCTGTTCCTCTGCATTTCTCTCCTGGATACCAAATCTGCCCATCACCTCCTCATCACCTCCGTTACCTGCACCAACATGTCCACTGAAGTCTGCACCAATGACAACTCTGTCACTCTGTTCTAGGTATGCTCTGCATCATTTCATCAAAGTCCAACCAGAATTTCTCTTTCTCCTCCAGCTGACATCCTACCTGTGGAGCATACCCACTAACAACATTGAACATCACACCTTCGATTTCTAGCTTCAGACTCATCACTCTATCTGACACTCTTATAACCTCCAGGACATTCCTAACAAACTCCTCCTTCAAGATAACTCCTACTCCATTTCTCTTCCTATCTACAACGTCCCTACTCTCAGTCCTATACTCTTGGCGTTCCTCTTCTCTCTCTTCTTATGAACACACTTTCCTCCTCTCCGTCTTCGACCAACAGTAGTCCAATTTCCACCGGTGCCCTGTAGGTCAACAGCGCCGATGGCGGTTGTTGTTAACCCGGGCCTCGACCGATCCGGTATGGAAGTCATAGGTTTGATTCGCATGTTTGATTTGGCAAAAGTTTTACGTCGGATGCCCTTCCTGACGCAACCCTCTGTATTTATCCGAGCTTGGGACCGGCACAATAAGACACATGCATAGATGCATAGATGCATAGATGCACAGACAGACAGACAGACAGACAGACTTAGATAGTCTTAGATAGATAGTCTTAGATAGATAGACTTAGAAAGATATACTTTATTTATCCCAAACTGAAATTTAAATTTAAAATTTCCCTGGTTACCAAAATGTTTCTAATACAATCGCCAGATTTTGTATGAAAATTCTGTTGCAACCTGCAGCAATCAGTTTTGTGTATTTGATTTTTCTGCACTTGCAGCATTGTTGCAGTGTGTTGTGCTCTAACAAAGAAGGCTATGCAGGTTAAAATGATGTACAGTCCCAAATATTACTTCATATACCTACTATAAATATACATTACAGTATTGAAGCGATGGTTCTGACATTTTGCATCCATGCTGGATGTTACTAAAGCACCTCCTTCAATCATTCACAAAAACTAAGCATCCAACATTAGACCTTTATGAATGCCTGTGTTTATCTCACGACACTTAGAGGGAGTTGTTAGTTAAATGTCCCCAAAGCATTTCGTAACAGTAGAAAAGTCAACTGGAGTCAGAATAAATGAAGTGTGAAAAAAGAGATTTTGTACAGATCATTGACACAACTTCTTTAATACATTTTTGTTTGTGTTTCACTTCGATTAGCTCTGCTCACGTGCATCATCTCAATGCTACAGTGTTGTTGCCATACGCCTGTGAGTGGTTAAGCCTACCTGAGGCCTCCAAGGAGAAAGTCTTAACACTCTAATAAGACAACAGAAGAAGACAAAAGCTCCACTGAGACCTAATTTGCACACAAATAACTCAGAAGAGAACAAGAAAGCCAAAAGCATGTGTGATTTCTCCTTCCAAGAGACGTTTCTCGCTGTTGGAGTATTTCTTCTTTCACTAAATCTAGACTTATTCCTCCTCAATCTATATATGTTAATGACATGATGGGAACAAGACATATGATAATTAAACAGCGTCAAAAGATTAAAAAGGCAATTAGTGTGTTTGGTGTTGTGAATGGATGACAAATGGAGAGCAAATGTAGCCGCAAGAGGGCACAAGCCAGTGTCTTATTGTGCTGGTCCCAAGCCCGGACAAATACAGAGGGTTGCATCAGGAAGGGCATCCGGCGTAAAACTTTTGCCAAATCAAACATGCGAATCAAACCTATGACTTCCATACCGGATCGGTCGAGGCCCGGGTTAACAACGACAGCCATCGGCGCTGTTGACCTACAGGGCGCCGGTGGAAATTGGATTACTGTTGGTTGAAGAAGGAGAGGAGGAAAGTGCGTTCGCACCAAGAAAGAGAAGAGGAACACCAAGAGGGAAAGGTAGAGAGGAAAAGGTGGAGAGTTGTTTGACATGATGCAGAAGAGGAAGGTAGACATACTGTGTGTCCAGGAGACCAGGTGGAAAGGTAGCAAGGCTAGAAGTTTACGAGCAGGGTTCAAGTTGTTCTATCATGGTGTAGATGGGAAGAGAAATGGAGTAGGAGTTATCTTGGAGGAGGAGTTTGTTAGGAATGTCCTGGAGGTAAAAAGAGTGTCGGATAGAGTGATGAGTCTGAAGCTAGAAATCGAAGGTGCGATGTTCAATGTTGTTAGTGGGTATGCTCCACAGGTAAGATGTCAGCTGGAGGAGAAGAAGAAATTCTGGTTGGACTTTGATGAAATGATGCAGAGCATGCCTAGAAATGAGAGTTGTCATTGGTGCAGACTTCAATGGACATGTTGGTGCTGGTAACAGAGGTGATGAGGAAGTGATGGGCAGGTTTGGTATCCAGGAGAGGAACGCAGAAGGATAGATGGTAGTTGACTTTGCAAAAAGGATGGAAATGGCTGTAGTGAATACTTTCTTCCAGAAGAGGCAGGAACATAGGGTGACCTATAAGAGTGGTGGTAGGAGCACACGTGTAGACTACATCTTGTGTAGACGGTGTAACCTGATGGAGATCAGTGACTAAGGCTAGAAGTGAACATTTGTGAGCAGCAGTATTGTTTCATGCCAAAAAAGAGTACTACAGATGCAGTATTTGCTTTGAGGACGTTGATAGAGAAGTACAGGGAAGGCCAGAGGGAGCTACATTGTGTTTTTGTAGATCTGGAGAAAGCTCATTACAGGGTGCCCAGAAAGGAACTGTGGTATTGTATAAAGAAGTCTGGAGTGTCAGAGAAGTATGTTAGAGCGGTGCAGGATATGTATGAGGACTGTAAGACAGTGGTGAGATGTGCTGTAGGTGTGACAGAGGAGTTCAAGGTGGAAGTGGGACTGCATCAAGGATCACCTCTGAGCCCCTTCTTGTTCGCTATGGTGATGGACAGGCTGACAGACGAGGTTAGACAGGAATCTCCATGGACTATGATGTTTGCAGATAACATTGTGATCTGCAGTGAGAGCAGGGAACAGGTGGTGGAGAAGCTAGAGAGGTGGAGGTTTGTCCTGGAAAGGAGAGGGATGAAGGTTAGCCGCAGTAAGACAGAGTACATGTTTGTGAATGAGAGGGACCCAAGTGGAAGAGTGAGGTTACAGGGAGAAGAGATCAAGAAGGTGGAGGATTTTAAGTACTTAGGGTCAACAGTCCAGACCAATGGAGAATGTGGAAAAGAGGTGAAGAAGCGTGTACAGGCAGGATGGAATGGGTGGAGAAAAATGTCAGGTGTGATGTGTGATAGAAGAGTTTCAGCTAAAATGAAAGGAAAGGTGTACAAAACTGTGGTGAGACCAGCGATGTTGTTTGGTCTAGAGACAGTGTCACTGAGGAAAAGACAGGAGGCAGAGCTGGAGGTAGCAGAGATGAAGATGCTGAGGTTCTCTTTGGGAGTGACCAGGAAGGATAGGATCAGGAATGAGTACATCAGAGGGACAGCACATGTTAGAGGTTTTGGAGATAAAGTCAGAGAGGCCAGACTGAGATGGTTTGGACATGTCCAGTGGAGAGATAGTGAATATATTGGCAGAACGATGCTGAGTTTTGAACTGCCAGGCAGGAGGCCTAGAGGAAGACCAAAGAGGAGGTTTATGGATGTAGTGAAAGAGGACATGAAGGTAGTTGGTGTGAGAGAAGAAGATGCAAAGGACAGGGCTAGATGGAGGCAATTGATTAGCTGTGGCGACCCCTGAAGGGAAAAGCCGAAAGGAAAAGAAGAGGTGTTGTGAATGGATGAACACGGAGTTCAGTATTTGTTACCTCAGAGCTGTAAGACAAAGACTGTCTGGGGAAAGACAAGATAGAACTACTGCCAGTCACATTAAGACACTCTCTGTAACAGACTAACAGACAACGTCTACCACTAATGATCAGTGTAAAAAGGTCCATAATGACACAGCGGATCTCAATCAAAAGGCCAGGGCCACAATTAAAACAAATTACATTGAATCCTGTGTGATTTACAGATTTTCTAACAATTTTGTTTTTAATCATGTAGGCTGCAGTACAATAAAAGCTGCTGTTATGTTAGATGTCAGCTGTTAGAAATATCCTAAAAAATCAGACTACATTCCCCCTCCACTCCACAAGGTGATGGAAGCTCTTCCTGTCTGTAATTGCCTCCCCTACAAATACAGGCAAGAATGGGCAGGACTTCCTCTTTGCCACTGAACACATGCTGAAGCTAGTGATGTATACTGTAAGTCTTTGATATTTCATTAACCACTGATACATGATGCAGATTTGGCATGCGTCACTGGCACTCATCCAGAGTGTCAGCAATAAAAGCTCTCCCGACTAAGTGCATGAATGGACCCGACGGTGAAATACTCAACCCGGCTGTATGCAGACGATGAAGCCAACCCACAATGGTCTCAAACATCACCTAAGCCATCTGTACCCACTCAAATAGAGCTTGGCCTGTCACCTGAGCCTACTACCTACTACCAACCTCTCAAAAAGACCCAGGGGCCCGACCGAAAAGGCCAGCATGGCCCCCTGCATCTATGCCACAGCAAAGGCCATATACACGGTCCCAAGCCTCCCGCAGTGCTTATACTAAGAGCACTCATACCAAATCAACCTCTAGTCTCCCTAGATCCCACACAAGTAGGCATTCTGGTAGCAGTCACACTACTACCTGTTTGAGTGAGCTCCAAGTCGGCATACTTGATGCAAAGAAGAAGAGAGGTGAGCTGGAGCAGCTGAAAAGACAACATCAGGATGAAAAAGAACTGGACGAGCAATGCAGACTGATTGATGAGAAGGCCAAAGCTGCTCTGCAAAAGCAGGAAAAGGCACACAAGGAAAGGGAGAGAATTGTCAGACAGGTTGAAATGAATAGACGCATTCGCCAGAAAGAAATAGATCTTGAATCAGCCCAACTTGTGTCGAGTTTCCTTCAACAAAACCTGTCTGATGATGAATTTGATGCAGCTGCTGCTCTCCCCCCTTCACCTAATATTGCCATCTCTTCCTTTTATGATCTCCCCCAGTCCAGAATATTTACCCCTTCTCCTTTAAGACTTATGCATGCTGACAATCAAATTCTCACAAATTTACAGCCTCTAATCCCACAACCTGGCCTCCCTATCACTCCCCAAACTCTGCCTGTGCACCAACCAATGGAGTAAATCTATCCCAAGTCCAGACACCCAATTTGCCTCCTGAAGCTACTGCAGATGCTGCAATGCTCTCCATGCCCAGTGTGCCTGCCCAGTCATCTACTCTCCATGCCACTGTAAGTGTATCACAAGTTTCCCTTCTTGATCACCACAAAACTGCACCTGCAGTTACTGTCTCAGCTCCTATCCCCACTGTGTCCATGCATGGTCCTAGACAGCACACTCAACAGCCCCAATCACTTTATTCATCTATTCAACCCCCCAATAGTATGGATCCACTCTGGGCTTGCACTAGGAACTAGTTTGACTAAGCCATTGTGGCTAAGTGTAAAAGAATTGAGCAAGCCACAAAAAGCCACACTCTGTGTCCAAGACAGTGCCGGAGCTCGCGGACGACCGACACTCGTTGCGGGGGGTGTGGGGGGGACACCCCTCCCTTCACACCCCCCATTTTCTAAAACAACCCCATTTTAGAAAATGGGGCTGTTTTCCTGCATTCTGGTGCATTCTGAAGGCAAAATCTTCTGTTCAGTTTACCTACAAAAATATAATAAAGTCAACAGTTCAAGCTGAACCATTTGTATTTCTATCCTATTTTATGCAGGTATGAATGTGAGATTCAACAACTGAAAACTTGCATTACTATGTGAAGATACAGTCATACAAAATATAACTCAATGTTTACTTGTAAGTTTTACTTAGACTAGAAGACATTTTAACTTTGACAACCACCAGCACCATTGGTATGCCATAGTTTATTTTTATTTTTTTTTAATTCAATGACATGATTTTTCATTTCAATTTAAAAAGGCATGAAAAATAGCAAGCGAGGTGAATACACATTTACGTGCATCACTGGTTATTCCTGCCGGCCATAGGGATCAAAAGTCTAAGACTACAAACAAGTATTGATAATATCTTTCATTTACCTTCTGATCGGTCTGTCACCACTCCTCCCCCCTCTCAGCATTCACCATTTGTTTATTAACGAGGATTTTAACACAAACTCTACTATAAAACACTGGATTCTTTTGAACGATTGTCCTCACCTTGTCGTACACCAATTCGCAGGTTCAGCTTGTAAAAAAACAATACTTTTGTTTTTCATTGGACGAGAGGAGGTTATGACCCGAGTGCATATTTAATGATCGGGAGCGTTCGAGTCACTTCGGCTATTTCCGTCAGCATGCTTGGGCTAAATTCCGTCGGCATGCGGAAATAGCGGCGATGGCGCCGCTTGCTATCGGAAATAGCGAGCGCCGCTCGCTAGCGGAAGTAGCTGGCGGCAATAGCGCTAGCAGAAATAGCAAGCGCTGCTCGCTAGCGGAAATAGCGAGCGAAAAAGTTGCAAGTTTTAGCCTTTTTTACGTAAAAATAAGAACGCCACTGTAGCTACACAGTCTAAAAACCTTGTAGCCAATCTGGAATTTACTTCACCGATGGCGAAGTGGTGAATGGCTAGCGCAAGCCCAGCCACTAATAGCATCTGCATATGGGATTCCAAGACCTTCACTCCCTGTGTTCAAAAGTGGGCGAGAGAGTGAGTCTGCCCTATTGAAAATGGCTCTTGATAACCTCCTTGGGAATCATCCATATCTCAGTGAACAGTATAAATATCATATTCTTTTGGACCATCTGCAGCACCCATGTGCTAACAAACTTGCCAGATCCAGCATGCATGATGCCAAACCATATTCCACAGCTCTTGCAGCACTTGAGGAGAAATATGATCAGCCAAGGCTGACCATATTGGATAAATGCACAGGTGATCATGTTACATCGATTAGCCTACCTGTGCTACATGGGATTTTGTGCAATATTTGATTTTTTGCGTAGTAGCCGATTTATGCCTGTCATGATGGTACGTCGTCTGATTGCTTTCTTATATTTTAATTCATAATAACTATGTTGAGCAAAAAAAGACAGCGGTCGGACAAATATGTGCAACGTGAATTTACGTGTACTGTATAACGGAACGTGATAGGAGTCAGCGTTCTGCATGATTTGCAATGTCAAGTTGAGCAACTCTAGTCTTGCAGTGGCAAAAACAAAGGAACACTTCCTTAAGCTGCATGGAAAACAAAAGAAACAGACTTTGTTGTGAAAATGACATAAGAGTAGCACATGCCAAGGTGAAGCCATGCATATCTGAACTGGTCTCTCAATAACAACAGCAGAAGTAACACTAATTTGCAGGTAGGTAATTTCCTGTGAGTTCATGCACTGTCTTGGTTTTTTTCTTTGAAAAAGGTGACATTAATGCACATTTCATTAAATGCACCAAAACATATATTTATGTCTTAAATTTGAAAAAAATATTTTTTTACTTAAGAAGGGTTCGGTGAGTGAGCATATGAAACCGGCAGGGTTCGGTACCTCCAACAAGGTTAAGAACCACTGACGTAGAGGCCCTAGATGATTTCTCCCTTTCCATCCATGCTTTGGTGGGAATGTTGCTGTCCCTAGAAGGCCCTAATGGCTCTGAATTAAAATGTGGTTCTCACATTGACAGACTACTTAGCAAACGTCCCATGCAGTACAGAGATGGATTTGTTAAGTACTGCATTAACCGTGGCCTTATTTCTGGACAAGCAAACCAAACTTACTCCCTCCTTGACCTTTCAACCTGGCTGCAGTCAAAGACTAGAGCTAAACGGATAGCGGAAAGGGCTGTTGAACTCCATAGACAGGAAAGACTACAATCAACAAATGAACACCAACCTTCTAGACCTGTCTCCTCTGTCTACTTGTCAACATCAGGAGTGGGTGCCTCACCGAAGGAAACCTACATCAACCAAGGTACCAGTTAAGCCCAAGCCTTACTGTCGTTACTGTAATATTAAAGATCATTTTCTTTGTTCATGTCCAGAATTCAAAACGCTCTCTAAAAATGACATCTTGAAATGGATCAAAGAAAAGGAGAGATGCAGTAAATGTGGGAGGATGCACAAAATGGATAAATGCACATTAAAGAGGCCATGTAACATCTGCAAGGAGGTTCACCTAACTATTCTCTATGACATCAGTGTAACCAAATCAGCCATTGTGATGTTGACATCCTCTCCCTCAGAGCTCCTTTACATGGACAAACCCAATCGTTCCCATAAAGTCATGTTGAAAGTTGTCAATGTGTGTCTCCACAATGGGGAGAAAACCTTAAAAACATACGCAGTCCTTGATGATGGTGCTGACAGGTCCATTCTCTTTCTTCAAGCTGTTCAGTTGTTTGACCTCACAACTCATTCCGAGACCATCTCGCTAAGCACAGTAAGGCAATATATAGTGAAATTAAATGAAGCATCTGTATCCTTTGAAATTTCTCCTATTAACCGACCAACACATAAACGTGTAATCAGTAATGCATTCACTGCAGACAATCTTGGCCTGTCAGAACACACATAGCCTGTGGGACAGCTACAAGAACAGTATCACCACCTCAGAGATGTTCCATTGCAACCTGTTGACCATGCATGCCCCCTTGTACTAATCGGCTCAGAATATGCCCATCTTATTACAGCCACCGAGCCAATTCTCATGTGGCCCCCTGGTGGTCCATTGGCTGTGCATACCAGGCTAGGATGGGCTCTACAGGGGCCTGCCAGTGTAGTCCAAGCCATGACCCCAGATTTGAAACAGCAGCTGGCTCATTCACAAGTCAACTTCCAACACAATCCTCCATCTGAACCACATTTTGGGGGGAGCTGGGAACGAGAGATAAAATCAATAAAAACGGCCCTCCTTGTAGTAGTAGGAAACCAACCGACAACTGAGTCCTACATAGAGTCCTGATTGAAGTGGAGGGCATGTTGAACTCAAAGCCCCTTGAATACATTTCTTCTAACCTTGCTGACCTTGACCCAGTTACACCAAATATTTTGTTGATGGGGCGGCCTGATTCTTCTCTTCCCCAAGCAATCTACTGTGCCAGTGAACTCCTCAGCAATAGAAGATGGCGCAATAGTCAGGTCTTGGCTGATCAGTTCTGGTCAGCTTTTATTAAATACTACCTTCCAAGTCTTCAAGTCAGACAGAAATGGGAGACTGACAAGGACAACTTGGATTCAGGTCAAGCTGACCCACAGTTTCCCCGAGCATCCTGGTCGAGTGGGCGGATAACAAAAGCCTACCCTGGGAAGGATGGAAAGGTTCGCAATGCTAAAAAGATCATTCAGGGTCGAGAGTACATACGCCCTGTCTCTAGATTAATACGACTCCCTGAAATCACAGAAGAAACCATTTAACGTACAGTATTTGCTTCACAAATCCAGGGGCGGCTGTCAGAAATATTCTAAAAAATCAGACTACATACCCCCTCCGCTCCACAAGGTGGTGGAAGCTCTTTCTGTCTGTCATTGCCTTCCCTACAAATACAGGCAAGAATGGGCAGGACTTCCTCTTTGCCACTGAACACATGCTGAAGCTAGTGATGTATGCTATGTGTCTTTGATATTTCATTAACCACTACCATACGTCACTGACACTCATCCAGTGTCAGCGATAAAAGATTTGAACACAACATTTGCTTCCAAAGTCAGTGTGGCTGCCAGCTAGAACCTTAATTCCCAACATCAGCAGATTTAAACTACCATCCTCTATTTGGTTACTTGAATGCTTGATCTGTCTGATTGGTTGTTTTCTTATTAGATTGTTTATGAATTGTGCCAACTGTAGCCAAATAACTAAAGACGAACAAATAAAACTAATACATTTATGTAATAACACAAGGGTCTGACATTGTTCTGAAAACTTGTTTGAATTTTTTTGTCAATAAATTACAAAAATATGAGATCACACATACAATTTAAATGGAAACTCTGAGATTAATAAAGGAAACATGAGTGTAAAAAAATAATAAAATTCAACAGCACCATGTATAACTGTTCATCACTTCTAGAGTCATGGAGGAGCTGGTACCATTCCCAAATGATGAGGACGGCATTCTGGATAGGCAGTTTATCACGTGATAAAACAAAAATTTTAACAACAATTCACTCACAAACAGTTGAGAATCACCAGTTCCCCTACATAATGTTATTGGAGATACTCCATTCAGAAAAGGCCAAAGATCAGGGTTCAAAGCAACAAGCAGACCCTAAAGATTTCAATCATGGATTATATGTAAATGGACTATATTTGCCATTGAATCAAAAGCAAAGGGAAGCCATTAAGGTGCCTGTACCAGTCAGATTCAACAAAACTCGAATTATAAAAGCCTCTGGATTTCTCTATTGAGCTTTGATCCACAATTTCACCAGCTTCCACAACATACGTGAATTTTTGAGAGTTGTCAAGTGAGGACAAATTTCACAACCTTTGAAGCAAATTCTCAGTGATTCAAACCTTTTTGTAAATTCACAGCTAAAAAAAAACAACACCGCTGTAATGTCAAAAATGTCAGATTTTACAAATACAGTCAACAGTAAACAAATTATCTTAATCAATGGTTAAGAAAATACCTTCCTGCCCCTGAAAAGTGTCACCGTTTGTGAAGCTGTTGCTTTAGGAGAAACTTAATAACTTGTGAAATGTCATCTTAGGCAAATATAGTACTTTGAAGTTTACTGGAAATTTCAGAAAATGAGTAAATTATTTCTATGTGAAAAATAATTTCTCCCACTATTTAGGCCTGTAGCGTTCAGCTGCCAGGAACAAATAATTCATTAGGTGTTGGCATGGTGAAAGATGTGAAAATAAGGCTGATCACAAGTGGCCTGTGTGGAAACAATAAAATGCCAGATGTGAACAGATGTCCACTTGTGATTTGATCACACAATTACAAATTAATGCAGGTTGAACATACTCCTGGCTTTCAGTGCCAGACTCAAGCAGCATTTGAGGAGCTGTTAAGGTCTCTGAATATTTTCATCTGTGCTGTTGTCATCTAATCAGGTCATCAGTGGGATTATTTGATTGCCACCAAATCTATACCTTGATTTGTCCTGACTTGATTTGGCTGATTTGGCTTGAAAATAAATAATGATAAAATTCAGTAAATAAAAATTCCAAAAGGATCATTTATTGTCTTGTCAGTAGTATGTAACTGCTCTCAAATGTAAAAGTCAATGTTCATTTTAAATTATTGTTATATTTCTTAACTTTCCACTGGCATTCTTGATTCTAGAACACATTCTGGTGTAAAGAGGCATTGACTGTCCTTTCTGACCACAGCAGTGCTCCTCAGCAGGATAGTGGTCTCTGGAGCCGTCAGAAAAGACAGTAACGTTCCTCACAGTAATTTCACAGCCATCAATCCACATCATGGTGAGGGGACAGCGAGTTCAGGGCACGTGCAGCCAGAGGGCAAAGAAATGGGCTCTGACTCAGGCCACATCTCTTTCTATCCCATCCTCTCAGGACTACTAATCCCTCCATTCTGGTTCAAAAAAAAGATGTAACGACAAAAGCAAAAAACACATTCAAAGCTTTTCTTCTCTCAATCGCAAGACATCAAGAAATTTACACACACAAAAAACTTCAGGATGACTGCACATCGCTTTTTCTATGACTTGGTTTGATTAGTCAGATCACACAGCTTCCAGCGTGGAAGTTACAGCATCGAGGACATTATAACTTAATAGATTCTAGTTGCTGGAAAACCACATATTGCTCAAGTCAGAGTACATCTAAGGTAACAAAACAGCAAATACAAGCAACAAGTAAGACACACACAGACACACATTTGACAATATCTGTTCTTTCATTATTTCATTACTAGCGGGAACCCGTGGAAATTCCACGATAAATTTTTTAATTTAATTTTTTTTTATAAACAATAAACAATAAATTTTTTAAAAAAACACGATAAAATAATAATTTCAGATTTTTTTTTTTTTTATTCGCCGTCACAAGAAAACAAACTGCTGTATCCGACGAAGCCGTAACAGCTCCGTGTGTGTGGGACAGACAAACACGAAGATGAAGGCTGCTTCGGCGTTACCGTCCGGCCATCCGGGTAGACGCCGGCTTCATGAATTCCGTCCTGGTGAATAAAACATTGGGGTTCCCCACGTGACAACGTGACGTCCAGCACAATCAAAGACTATAAACATCTATGTTTGATAAAGCCAAAACAGCTCCGTAAGTGAGAGACATGGACAAATGTGAAGACCGGAGCTAATTCGACTAGTGGCCCGGATTTCCGGTAGACGCCGGAATCGTGTCAGCGTGAGGTTTTCAAATGAGCTTATTCAAATATATAGGTGAGGATTCTTATACGACTCACCTAAACTTGAGCTCTACTTTATTAAAATGAGCTACCAGTGTTGATGAATTACAAGTTAGTATCTACTTTTGTGAAATTTAAAACAAAAACTGACAGTAGGGATAAAAAAAATTCTTAACTTTATAATGGCACCTTGGTTTTGACTTTTATTCTTTTAAAACCACATCCATATTGAACTCAAGTCTCAAGTAGGAGACAACCACATTAAGAGCAGAAGAAGACAGACTGAATGTAAACAGCTTGGCCATAAACTGTTACATAACAGAAGCCAACAACATTCTAGGTCTTTTTACTGATGTACAGCTCATAAATCTTTGCGACAGCAGTTCCCCAAGAGGGTGGCTGGCATCATTGGAGTCCTGAGGCAATGTGGACGCCTTGAAGCTCGTCATCCTCAACATCGCTGAATGGGCCTTGGGCTCACAGTGATCCTTGTGACAGTAGCTTTGCATGGCTGAGTCACTATCACTATGTTCACAGCTGTTCCCTGCCAGCTCAGTCACGACACTGCTAGCATCTTTGTTAACATCAGCAAAGTATGTTGTGCCCAAAGATGCCACTTCAGTCTCTTTGTGCTTCAATGGAAATACAGCTCATCACTGCTATGTGTGCATAAAAATATGGTTTCACTTTCACTTCTGACTGGGAGCTATTAAAGAGGAGGAGGTGAAAATCTGGAGCTACAGAGGGACACTGGGGATAAACGTATTTCCATCCATCCATCCATCTTCTTCCGCTTATCCGGGGTCGGGTCGCGGGGGCAGCAGCTTAAGCAGGGAAGCCCAGACTTCCCTCTCCCTAGCCACTTCGTCCAGCTCTTCCGGGAGAATTCCAAGGCGTATTTCCATTATGATGCATATTAAAATGACATTTCTATTAATGAGTGTACAAAAAAATGCATGAAACTGCCATGGAGTATTTTGTAAAAGTAGTCCAGAGACGGGTAATGTTGCGCCACAAACAGGACGTAATGTCATGATGCTTTATCAAGCATTTGGGGAATAGGAGAATCTCCTGAGCTAGCCAGCTGCCACTAGAACTGAGAGGGCCATGCTACACCCAGCCGTCCTCTCTTTTTATCTCTCTGCCTCTTTCACGGTCACAGTCATGAAATAACATTGACAGCAAAGCCTTCTATGCCCAGACACTATCAGCAGTCTGGAGAACGAACAAAAGCTTCTGCAGATCAGGAACGCTCAAAACAAGGTGACTGCTGTTGATGTATGAAACGCTGTACACAGAGACCCTCAGATGAGTAATAATTAGATAAAACCTGGATACATACATGCTGAAAATTAACAAACAAATGTATTTCATTGACATGGATGTAGGAATTAAACCACTAATTATATTTTCATTCTCGGTATTTAAAAGTGCACCACTGGGTTCATTTGCAAATTTGATTGGGTAGCTCACGTCATAATAACAACCCTTTATTTTTTTTCTCATTAACTTCCAACAATTGTCTTAATTGAATCAGTAACTAAAATAAAAAGACAGAAGAATAACAATAAAAATATAAGCACCCTAAATTCCTGGGAGTAAATAGCATCGAACACAATCAATCAATTAATCAGTGCGTCTCCAATCAACTTTTATTACAACAGTAATTCTCCTCCTCATGCACAGACACAACCTCTGGATGTCAACATGCAGGTTAACTATTCAGGAATAGTTGGAAAAGAGAGTGTACACCGCTCTGGCGACTTGTCAGGTGGACCAGTATACAAATAATCCAGTCAAATTTGCCCAGCTGTTGCGTTCTTGCAGATCCTGTGATTTCGTCCCCAATGTTCATTCCGTTTTGATCAAGCTCAGCTGGTGTAAGAAGGGAGACAATACCTGTACATGAAAGATTGATTGCCATTTGTTGTTTGACTTAGGAATGAAGTCAAAGATTTATCACAAAATCTCCCCAAGATATACAGTACAGTGGTACCTCTACTTACGAGTGTCTCTACTTACGAAATTTTCTACTTACGAAATTTCTCAGCAAGAAAATAGTACCTCTAGTTACGAAAGAAATTTCGAGTTATGAAGGGTAAAAATACAGTATCGGTTTATGCTCGCAGCTCCCACAGGTTCCTGAACGCAACATTCTCATAGCTGCTCTGCCATTGGCTATTACCTGGTATCTTCCTGGCATCCCATTGGCTAAGAGGGACCTCTGTGTGGAGCTAGATCGATGTTTATGCAGGGTCATTCAGACCTCGACCCATGCCTTATTCTGATAGTTTTACATAAATATATTAACTTTTTGAGTATTCGCTATGGACCCCAAGAAAGTGATGGAGAAAAGAGGAAAAGGAAAGACGAAGAAAAGAGTTTTTACAAAACAAAGCAAGAGATAATAGAAAAGCATGAAAAAGGGATGCGTTTAGTTGATCTCGCCAAAGAATATGGCCGTAATGCATCTACAATCGCCACGTTATTAAAACAAAAGGAAGTTTAAGGAGTTTAAGGCAATGCGTGGGTGGTTGGAGAAGTTCAAAAGGACTGGAATCCACTCTGTTGTTCGGCATCGTTACGCAAGAGCGCATGAACCAAAGAGGACAAAAAACAATGAGGACAGCAGTTAAAAGGTAAATGACCATCATTTTTATTCTTTATTCTTTGTTGATTACATTATGCACAATTCTCATTTATTGTGTAATAATCTAATTGTAACATGTATTTGTTACATGTTTTGATGCATTTTTATGCTTTATAAAACATTTATGTTGGAATTTTTGGAGGCTTGAAACGGATCAGGGAATTTGCATGGAAAACACGTCTCTACTTACGTAATTTTCCACTTACGTAATTTCTTCCGGAACCAATTAATTTCATAAGTAGAGGTACCACTGTAAATGCCTAGCCAAATCTAAAATTTGCGTAATTTATTAATATCTTTATCTATGTCCTTATATCTATGTATCATCCATCCATGCATTTAGAGAGTGATAGATTATGGAGTCTCTGTGCTCTATGTCCTCACAGGTTTTTCTCAGGTTCACCCCTCATCCACCCATCTGCTATGGACCTGCTCTTCCCATCCCACCAGTACCACCCCTAACCTAATCATCGGCTGGGGTCCTGCTGCCTCTCTTCCTTCGTGTCACCTTACTGTTCCACCCCTTGTTCGTCCATCCGCTGTGGACCTTCCTCGGTGGACCTGCACCTCCAAGCCCACCGGTATCACCCCCATCTCTCCATGTGCTGTTGACCTTCTCCTCCAAGCCCACCAGTACCACCCCTCGCCTATCCATCGGTTGGGGTCCTGCTTCCTTTCTTCCTCCGTGCCGCCGTACAGTCATCCACGCAGCTGTAATTGTGCCTTGACTTTAGCAATGGGAAACATAACCTTAACCATATTGACATTGTCTCTATCTGGCCTGTCTGTCACTCTCTCTCTGACGCTGTTCTTATCTTCCTTTGATTTCTTTTCCACCCAACCGGTCAAGGCGGATGGCCGCCCAAAAGAGTCTGGGTCCTGCCCGGAGTTTCTTCCTCATCGAGGGAGTTTTTCCCCGCCACTGTCGCTTATGCTTGCTCTGGAGGGTTCAGTTGGGTTTCTCTGTCTGTTAAAAGTGCTTTGAAATGTCTGCTGCCATGATTAAGCGCTATATAAATAAAACTTGATCGATTGATTGAACTTGATAGATTATCTACACTGAGTTAACATTTCCTGGATCTGACAGTACTGTATACAGTATGACTAAATGTATTCTCAGGCAGAGTTACAGGAATCTCTCAGCAAAAACATCCTTGTTGAAAGTGGCACAGAAATCTTTGAGATTTTCACAATGCACAGCAATTTTTTTTGCTATGTTCAAATCATTTTGAAGATATTTACCACAACAACATCTCTATCTGAGGACAAGGAAAAAGCAGCAGACCAAGCAGAGCAATGTGTAGCATATCTGATAGAAGCTTTTTTATGGTATAGAAAGACCTGAGAGTGAGAATTATTGTGAAAAGCCTTCAGCTTCCATATCTAGTCATTAGAGATAGACAGTTTGCCCAAGCACAAGATGTACAGCAGCACATATGTAGGTCACAGCTGCCATGATAAAGAGTTAAAACTTATTTAAGTAAAAGTAAACTTAAATTGGATGTCATCTTGTAATGATAAACAGGCTGTTATCATTCAACCATCAGTGACACACTGTTTGCACTGCCATAGTATCATGGGACTGTTTGTATTGGAAGAAAACAATTATTATCTCTAAATAGAGGGGCACCATGCGTTGAAATTTTAATTAAAAGACTGGCAGAGTTTCATCTCGGTGTGACAACCCCATTATTTTACAATGATAAAGAGGTCTCCACGCAAAATGAATTTAGCTGAAAAGCAATGAGTTCCGCTGGTAGTTTAGGTGGGCAGGCCTTGCTAATGGTTTTCCTGACTTTGGTGGTTTGATATCCAGCTTAAGTTGGAAGGTGAGACTGGAATTAGAGTAATAATTCAAACATGGATTTAATATGCTTCTTGTTGGCTCTGGTTCTGATCTTATGAAAAAAGCTATGCCGCAGATTTTGTGTGTTGCTTCTTAATAAGAAGACCATATCAGCGGTGATTCTTGTGTAGTTTGTGTCATCCTGTCTGCTCCCCATGAAACTGCACATCTACGTTCCTTTTCTAAAAACATGGTAATTATTCTTGAACAGCCCTACCTTCATCCGGATCATTCCTTGCCGACGCTTCAAGAAGGGCCACGCTAGCAGCGAACGACACGTGCTTCTTGGACTCCTGTTGATAGTTGTTGGCGTTGCGCCCCTTTTTGTCAGCCTTCCGTTTCTTGTTTTGCATCTCCTTCTCATACACAGCCCATCTCTTCAGCTGCTGGGTTCGCCGCTTCTGGGCTGCACGTAGCCTTTCCAGGCTGGGCACCTTGTCCAGCTGCTGCAGCTCCTGAATCAGCTCCAAATGGTTGGCCATGGTGGCGGACAGTAGGAGTGGGTGATGGTGGCAGGGGTGAACTTTGGGGAGTAGGATTCTAGCGAGGAATGCAACTTTTGTTGCGGCCTCCTCCCATTGTCATAGTAGTCATCCTTTTAGCAGCAGCAGATGTCCTGAGCGAGAGACAGAAAGTCTGACTGAGCCACTGTTCATAAAAATAAAGACTTTTATCATCTGGTATTTGCATGAAAACTTCAAAGAATAAAATGTAGAAACGGTTTATGAAGACTGATAATGAAACTTCTAGTACAACGTTTGAACGTTGTACGACGTTCAGGGAAACACAAAAATTCACATGACGGTGTAATTTAGAAATTTTCTCCATTGCTATCTAGGTGACTGAGCATGGGTTGCATTCAAATTTTCCGTTTGCTTTGTGAGCATCCACCATCAGCTTCCTGGATGCTACGAAACATCAGCATGAGGGGGAACTGTTGAACGAAAACAGAACAAGCAGCAGAGCAGGTAGGCTGGGATCACATGGCTGTTACCTTTGGCTGTAAACATGGATTAATGTCTCCATTTTTCTTTCTCGAACAAACAATCAACAATAACTGTGGCTTCTTAATGAGTTTCAAAGATCTAATTAGAATGTAGCCTTCTGTTCGATTGTAAGTATCCTGAAAATAAATAAAATGGAAGGACAAGACTAACATCACAGTCATACACATCTGACAGAGACATTACCTGAGTTGTAAAAACAATAAATAAACATACAAGAATGCAGAAGACAGATGAACAGTAGCTGTTTTTTTTTATCTTTGTTCATTTGAACATCCCTCTCAACAATATACAGATATTTTATCACGTCTATTAACAAATACCAAATACCTTTCTGAAACTTGACAGATGCCAGTAGTGTGAGGGGAAGATGGAAAGAGTACTTTGAAGAGTTGATGAACAAGGAAAATGAGAAAGAACACAGACTTAGAGGTGGCTGTTGTGGACCAGGAAGTGTGAAAGATTAGTCAAGATGAAGTGAGGAGTGCCTATCCACTCTTCATCCTCTTGAAGAGGATGAAAAGTGGAAAGGCAGTCACTCCTGATGAGGTACCTGTGGAGGTATGGAAGTGTCTAGGAGAGGTGGCAGTAGTTTCTGACAGGGTTGTTCAACAGGATCTTAGATAGTGAGAAGATGCCTGAGGAATAGAGGAGAAGTGTGCTGGTGCCCATTTTTAAGAACAAGGGAGATGTGCAGAGTTGTGGCAGCTACAAAGGAAAAAAGCTGATGAGCCATACAATGAAGTTATGGGAAAGAGTAGTTGACGCTAGACTAAGGGCAGAAGTGAGCAGCAGTATGGTTTTATGCCAAAAAAAGAGTACTACAGATGCAGCATTTGCTTATGGGGTGTTGATAGAGAAGTACAGAGATGGCCAGACGGAGCTGCATTGTGTTTTTGCAGATCTGGAGAAAGCTTATGACAGAGCCCAGAGAGGAACTGTGGTATTGTATGAGGAAGTCTGGAGGGCAGAGAAGTATGTTAGAGCGGTACAGGACATGTATGAGGACTGTAAGACAGTGGTGAGGTGTGCTGTAGGTGTGACAGAGGAGTTCAAGGTGGAAGTGGGACTGCATCAAGGATCACCTCTGAGCCCCTTCTTGTTCGCTATGGTGATGGACAGGCTGACAGACGAGGTTAGACAGGAATCTCCATGGACTATGATGTTTGCAGATGACATTGTGATCTGTAGTGAGAGCAGGGAACAGGTGGAGGAGAAGCTAGAGAGATGGAGGTTTGTCCTGGAAAGGAGAGGAATGAAGGTTAGCCGCAGTAAGACAGAGTACATCTGTGTGAATGAGAGGGACCCAAGTGGAAGAGTGAGGTTACAGGGAGAAGAGATCAAGAAGGTGGAGGATTTTAAGTACTTAGGGTCAACAGTCCAGAGCAATGGAGAGTGTGGAAAAGAGGTGAAGAAGCAAGTACAGGCAGGATTGTAAGGGTGGAGAAAAGTGTCAGGTGTGATGTGTGATAGAAGAGTTTCAGCTAAAATGAAAGGAAAGGTGTACAAAACTGTGGTGAGACCAGCGATGTTGTTTGGTCTAGAGACAGTGTCACTGAGGAAAAGACCGGAGACAGAGCTGGAGGTAGCAGAGATGAAGATGCTGAGGTTCTCTTTGGGAGAGACTAGGATGGATAGGATCAGAAATTAGTACATCAGAGGGACAGCACATGTGAGAGGCTTTGGAGATAAAGTCAGAGAGACCAGACTGAGAGGGTTTGGACATGACCAGAGGAGAGATATTGAATATATTGGTAGAAGGATGCTGAGTTTTGAACTGCCAGGCAGGAGGCCTAGAGGAAGACCAAAGAGGTTTATGGATGTGGTGAAAGAGGACGTGAAGGTAGTTGGTGTGAGAGAAGAGGATTCAAAGACAGGGTTAGATGGAGGCAACAGACTCGCTGTGGCGACCCCTGAACGTAAAAGCCGAAAGGAAAAGAAGACGAAGAAAACAGAAATACGCAAATTAAGCATAATAAACAAGTTGTTACCCACGTTTTTAAAAAGCCTGACAAGATTTTCTTCACATCTGCATCCGTTCAAGAATGAAAGCTTGCAATCCAGCTGCATCACCTGATGAAATGCTCCAAACGTCCACAAAACATCATCCCTCTGCCCTGGACCTGATTCTACATTTCCTTTCCAGTGCTTCATTTGGTAAACTGCTCAAACCATTGACAGGAAACGTGACTTCCTACACACACACGTCACTCAGTGTGATTGTATGTGTGTGTGTGTGTATGTGCAGATGAGAAACTCAAAAGTTACCAGGACACAACCTGTGTGAAACCATGCAAAGAACAGATTCGAGTAACAACTTCTTTGCTCTTTCTCTAATAAAACATCTGCTCAATAAATGACCATGGAAAAAGACAAAGTAAACAATCACTCTCTCTCTCTCTCTCTCACACACACACACACACACACACACACACACACACACACACACACACACACACACCTACAGACAATCTGATATGATCAATCCACCTAAATAAGTTTTTGATGGTGGGCGGATTCCCAAGAACTCTCAGAGACCACGCATACATGAGGAGAACATGCAAACATCCAAATAGACACTTGATCCTTATTAACTGAAAGAACTACAGAATAATAACAAATGCCAACAAATACATTAATGCATTTACTTAGAAAGTAAAATAAACAGATAAAGAGATAAATATAACTGACACAGTTCCTACTAATAGAAGTGCATCCATACAAATAAAACATGGACACCTGTCTTCGTCATAGCGCACCACCTCACGACATCACTGCTACAATAGGTCTACTGGGTAATAAAAAAAATGAATACAATGTGTAAAGGGAAAGGTTTAACAGCATAGATGCGTGCACGCTTTTCTTTTTTAATTTAATACAACCACAAATGTTTGCCTCAAAGTACACTTTAAATGTTTTTCGTGCTAAATTAAAGCCTCATTTCATTAATGAAATCAGGGTTCAATCTTTACACCTGAAATTAATGAAAGATGATAAAATAAGCTATAGGGATTCCTCAAATAAAAAGCTGGTCAACAATTATCCATCATTTCTTTAATTGGCCATGACAGATATGCTATAATACACTCAGCCCATTATGGTGAAAGCTGTCTCCAACTTGGCCCGGGCTTCTGTATGTCATTCATTAATGGGATGCATCCAAGCGTGCATAACTGTCCAACAACACAATACAAAAACATCTGCAGCGTTTCCACTGGGATGCTTCAAGGCTCGTTCAGACTGGTCGCCAATATCCAATTTTTAGGTTGATATTGGATATCGTTTTTGTAATCTGAACAGTCACATACCACATGAAATCCGATTTTTGCGGGACAGATTGAAACCACATTCAGGAGGTAGTTTCATATCAGATATGGACAGATAAGTCTGAACAGCTCCAAACACTCCGATCGAATATGGCGGACCTTGACATCATATTCGCAACGTGAGAGCAAGGCACCAGAAAGAAGAGTGTCACGCATTACGTAGTGGTAAAAACAACAACAAAAAATGGAACGTAAAAAATGGAATGTCTGGTGTATGCAAGATTTTCTCCACCTCTACCAGACAGTGATGTCGCCAATACGCTAAGGTAACAAAACTTCATGTTCATTGTCGTTGTTGTTGTTGCTGCTGTCGCAATTACATGGCCTCACACATTACATGCACTGAACGATGTCTCCGCTCCGTCTTTGCTACGGCAACCTGTCAGAGCCGTCGATAGTGTGGCCCAGTCTGAACAGAGCCAGATCGCATTTGGACACTTTCTAAAAATAGTGTAGACAGTCAGCCCTAAAAATCTGGTTGGTATCCGATTTGCCCGCACTCTGAACGCCACCCAAGTTTATATCAATAGAACAGCAGACTGGAACTGATCCAGTGAAAATATGCAAATGAGTAACCATATTCCATTTTCTGCTGCTGTATCTGCTGTAGCAGGTCACGGGGAGCTGAAGCAACACACACAACCCCAGTGCACCGCGGAGCCACACACAAAGACAGATCCACGCACACACACACTCACTCCTACGGGCAATTTGGGACTGTCCAATCAACCTGAAGCGCATGCTTTTGGAGGTGGGAGAAAGCCGGAGAACCCGGAGAGAACCCACGCAGACACGGGGAGAGCATGCAAACTCCGCACAGAGCAGGACTCAAACCCGGAACCGCCTTGCTGTGCAGCGACAGTGCTACCCACTGCGCCACCGTGCCGCCCCCAAATGAGCAACCAGTATCTTTCTGAATGAAAGAAACATTTAACATAGTCATTTAACTTAACATGCTGAACTCAACCATGTTAAAAACTGGCTTGCTGTGTGTGTGTGTGTGTGTGTGTGTGTGTGTGTAGGTAATGTATGACGTGGGTTCTGGTTCTCCTCATTAGATCAGTAGCAGCTCCTGGGTTTGCGCAGGGAATTTGCAAAGGGAATTAACTTCAGACGGGACCTGTGACAAACAGGGACGATCAGGTTCGTCTTCAGCCATGTTTGATGTTCAATGGCTTCAAACCCAGGAGCTGCTACTGATCTAATGAGGAGAACCAGAACCCACGTCATACATGATATTACCTACACACACACACACACACACACACAAATGAAAAGACAAATAAGCTTTGAGAGTTAAAATAAACTATCTAATAAACTATAAACTATCAAGACTAATAGGTAAACTTTCATGGCCTTACCAGCTGCACACATGAAATTAAAACACAACTCACAACATCGACTAGAGGTGCAGGAGTGAAGCCCGCTGGGAACTACGGCACGATTTTCTAGAAGTCTCCCACTTTTCTTCCCCATATTTAAAGCATTGACCTGAATCTTCATGAATCCTAATCGTGAAAGTTGGATTTGATTTCTTCATAAATTTACATGATGATTGATTTTTGTTGGATTTAAACATGATAAGGGATTAAAACAAACTTTTTCAGACCTGAATTTCTTTAAACAAATAACTGCTCTTGGACTTAATAATACTGTCATGTCCCGGCCCCTTCTGCTACAGAGTGCCTCTGCTTCTTGTTATTTCAGCTCTTTAACTACTGTACTGAACTAATGGAATATAAAAATCACTGAGACGATGCCAAACCTCCTGGCCAAAATCTGTAAATTGATGGGAAACCAGTATGAACAGGTACGTACAGCGGTTTCACTGTCCATCACGTGCTGCCAGCACAGATTTCATCAGACTCAAAAGTGCATTCCTCGTTCTGATATGTGGCCTGACAAAAGTTGAACAAGACTGTGACGTTATCACAGCCTCCAGCGCTAAAAGAGCCAAGGACAGAAGATAATTAATCAAAAGTAGCCCAAAGGAGAGACTGTCTTGCATGAAAAACCTACAATGCAAACGCTCAACGTGCTTGATAAGTTGTGCTGTCTAATGAAACATGTTAAAGACACGTCAAACGAGCGTAACTGTGGGTAACTATGTGCCCTCTGGTGATATCACAGCTGGTCCCCGGGGCGAAGGCAGCAAATCACAGATTGACCTCAATCAGCTCCAGGGCTGCAGATAGGAATGTTACGCCGCTTTCACACTTTGGGTTGCACGTTTTTGCATGAAAAGCACGACAATGATGTCCTGAAAAAAGCAGGTCAGAGAAGTTGTCAATGTCAGCAGACGGAAAACGCCAAAGTAAACCACCAACAATGAGAAACAGCTTCCTCTTCCTCTACCCCTGTCTGTTCTATTCAAATTGTTGTTGTTTGCTTTCTAGTGGTGTGTGTATCACTAGTCGTGTTATGTTGTGAATCCCAGAACACACAATTGCCACAGTCCTGAATAAAATACAAGTTGATGAAGAAATGCTTTTGTTGCTTCAGAAGACAACAGATGGAGTTTCCTTCTTAGCCACACTTTCCATTTACTCCCAGCCTCAAACCATAATGGACATGTGAAAACTTTATTGGTTAATGATCTATTACATCGGGGGGGTCTCAAAAACACACAACTACAGGCCATATTCAAACCACACCGTCAACCGTGAACAGCCGAGGCACAGCATCTCATGAATGATAATGCACATGAAAGAGCCTGTTGGTGGTTCTTTAGTCAATGGCAGCAATAACCAGGAGTTATATGTGAAGAATGAAGGAGCACATCAGCTGTTGGAGGGTAGAAAGCGCAAATTGTTAATCCTTCCATTCATATCTTCTTCCAGCAGAGTGAAACAATCTGAATCCTTACATTCATCATGCAAATGTATTCACCAGTTTCACCGCATTGTTAGTCCGTTCACGGAGACAGACGTATCATCCTGCAAACGATACAGCAACAATCAGACACTTTATCAACTGATCAGTGATTCCATTTATTTATTTCAGTTTTGTTCTCGTGAAGCTGGCCTGCATGATTAAACTAACTTTATTAACATAACAGACTCACTCTATTCCTGCAGGTTGAGAGGACATGGAGGTGAGGCAGCCACCATGTTGTCATCAGTGTGCCTTTCCTAACAACATCAATGTGCTATGGCAGATGAAAAGGTTTTGGGCAGAACCTACAGTTCTGTTCGACTGTTCTGTGACACTGATATGATCATTCTTCAATACACCTTGGACACGTCATCAGTGATGAACCCGAATTCATTGGGTGTTTCGGGTCTTTAATCATCAGACATCCTCGCCCGGGCAACCCAGCCGGGGGCAATAACTCCCCGGCTTGTGTCCAAGTAGTGCACCACGGATCCCCCCTACGGATCCACAGCCACCGCGAGGCCTTTTCTGCTCAAAGATGTTCTTGGTGGCTCTCCTCGACTGCAGTCCTCTAATTCCAAAGAGTTTGAACACTCTCTGAAGTGAATGACCAGCGAAACCTCTGCACCCGATTTCAATGGGCTCACAGCGGGCTTTCCAGCTGTTTCTTCGGCACTCACTGGTGAGCTCAGAGTATTTGGCCCTCTTACGCTCATTGGCCTCGTCAATAAGGTCCTCCCATGGGACAGACAGTTCCAATATGACCACTTGCTTGGTGGACTCCGATGTTAACACCATGTCTGGGCGGAGTGAAGTAGTAGCTATGTTGGTTGGGAACTTGAGTTGCCTTCCCAGGTCAACTAGTAGCAGCCAATCACAAACAGTAGCGAGGAGCCCTCCTAAAGAGTTTGGCTGGTGGTTTGCCTTCTGACCCGCTTTAACGTCATTACTGGTACCTCGTAGACTAACAGGGGCCAGAGTATTCTAGGCAGGACTCCGTGCTGGTACATCCAGGCCTTGAATTTTCCTGGGAGACCGGATTTGTCGATAGCTTTAAGCCACAAGACACTCGTCGGCCCTCAATGTGCCCCGACAAATGATAATGTGACGATGAGATTGAAGGGATAAAAGACCAACTTCATCACTTACACTGTTTGTTTGGATGTTCAATATGGATCTATAATTGGTATTAAAGCTGATTAGAGGTGGAAGAGACATCATTCAATCTGGATTCAATTCACCATCTGCAATGCCAACTTTGCATCTCATGAATTTTCCATATACATTAGTAAGAGTTCACAGATTTGCACATTTTACACATTGGCTGTGGAAGTATGAAAAAAAGAGAGATAAAAACAGCCAGCATTGAGATAAATCCCTCATGAATGGCTGTGACGAGCGTGGAGTGATCTCAGGTGTTCCACTAGCATGTCTGGATGGAAAAGATGGGGGGAAACCGTTCAAATGTTTGGCCTGTCATGGCCATCTGTCAGGTCAGAACAAATGCTTTGCTACTGAATATTTTGAATCATTTTGTCTTTACCAGGCTCGAAATTAACTTTTTTTCTTGGAAGCACTGGTGCTCCCAAATTTAGAAGTTAGTAGCACCAGCAAAGACTTTAGGAGCACCTACCCAAAAACAAGGCAGTGACGGAGTGATAGAGACCGCTCCGTCCATCTCCATTCCACGCCTCTCTCCCTCACCCAAGAGAGCAGCCGCAGCTGCGCTCTCATTGTTTCCTGGCAGGACCGCGGTCCTGCTCAGACTTTTTCGTGCACATTCTCCAACAGGTCCACATTCACGTGTCCGCATCAAACAAACTGTCACGGTAGTGCATTCGAAGGTGCACACTCGTCACCTACACGTTTTCCCCACATCAACACAAAACTGTATGAGAAACGCTCACCTGAGGATGCTGTGTTGGTCCGCCTCCGGGTCGGGGGCAAACCGAGGCACTACCTGGGTGTGACTTAAATAGCGCATTGTGGCACGCTGTCAGGTCAGCCCGGTACCTGGACTGAACCATTTTGGTTATTATTGGATTGTTTTGTATTTTAAAACATCACTAAAAGATGTTTTATGTTGCCCCAAACTCCACCATGCCTTTAGTGAACATTTGTTTGAATTTTTCTCTGTCATTTTGCCCTCAGCTCGGACTTCAGGGGATAATTCTGCACAACAGATCTGTGCTTTGCCTCGTAGTGGCGCTTCATGTTACCACTTTTACATCATGCTACGTGTTCAGACCATATGAGGTAAAATGGTTTTGAACTGCCTGACGGAGGAATAAACATAAATTTCATCCACTCATTGTTAACCAGCGGTTTTCCTTGTTAACCTCCCTTCGTTTGGAGCTATGCTGTCTCCCTTCTTCTGTGCTCCGCTGTAGCGGTAAACACACAGCGGTAGCAAGCTGTCCCACTTCCTGGTTCGCTGACATCAGGGTAGATAAACGATCTGATTGGCTGAATTGAGTGGAGCTATTACCGTATTAACTGGAGGAGCAGCGCCCGCCGTCTGTAGCCGCGAACTGCAACTAAAAATGCGCCAAGAAAATCTACTCTCGTGAATTTATCATGGAGTGGTCACGGGTCCGGACAGAACCATCACGCGGTCCAGATCCAGAACGCGGTCTGCCATTTGGTGACCCCTGCTCTATAGAAAGAGAGAAAGAGCTAGAGAGAAGAGGAAAAAAAAGGCGCACCAGATTTTTTTCCCTAGTCACACCGGTGCTCCCAAATATATTTAATAGTCGCACTGATAAAACTTTGGGCGCATATGCGACCAAAATGGTTGCAATTTCAAGCCCTGCACTTATCCCTGACACTTATAACAAAGTTGTATGCTTTGATGAGTTTCTGTGTTGTAAGAAACAAATTTCCTGTGAAGGTCAGAAAACTGGACATTTTCTCTACACTAAAGGGACCAATTAGTTGTTAGTTGAGCATATTAAGGAAATTAATGCATATATAATGGCAATGTAGGCCAAAACATGATCTGTGTGTGTGAGAGTGTGTGTGTAAGAGAGAGAGAGAGAGAGAGAGAGCGAGAGAGAGAGGGGGCACAAGTTTAAGCCTACTGGAAATCTCCGATGCTTCTCCGCTTTTCTGTAGCCTTCATGTGAACACTTCAAGCCGGACTGCGGTGAAGTTCACCCCCAATCCAAAGAGTCAATGCTACCGACTTTATTAACACACTCTTAATGCCTTAATTACTACTGTCACATACTGTATGTAAACTATCTCTCCACCTATATATTTGAATAAGCTCACTTGAAAACCTCACAGTGTCACGTTTTTAACTCCTCCCACTACCTGTCAATCAAGCTCCCAACTAATCACAGTGCATCTACCAGAGGGAATCACGTGGACATGTCAGTTATCGGGCAGGGAGGCTTTTTGTTGCGGTTACGCCTTTCATCCACACAACAACGCAGATATACGGGACGAAAACGCTGGCCAAAGTGAAGTTTTGTGCATTGTCGTGTGGATGCTGTAAACAAAATGGGTTTTTTTATCCGGGGGGCGTCTCCCTGCGACGAAAACTGCTGTGATGTTAGTGTGCGTGACCCGTTTGTACATGTACACACAGAATGGACGGAGTTAAAACCCTCTGTTTCTTTCTTTATGAGTCATAAAGTTTATATATTTGTTTATTTATTCATTCATTTTTTCACGTTCCTCGCCAAAGACGTCGACGCCAGTTCTGGATCAGACCGGGATGCGCTGCCTGCTAGTGGGAGAACTCTGCGATGGGTGCGCTTGGTTTATAATACCAATGCATTTGTTTTCACATGTTTGATATTAAGTCTGATATTATTGTTTTATCGTGGACTTTCCACAGGACTTTCCCGTTAGTTTATTACTATTTTTATATAACATTCAATACAGATGGCATACATCATTTGTGATATGTAGAGATGGTTATTTTACAGCATCTTGTTAATTTATTTTCTATGATGATGTAAAAAGTTGGTTCTAGATGTATTTAAGCTAAAATTAACGTTTCCTGCATCTGTGATTATGCTTGGGTCACATAGGATTCATAGATGTTGACAAAGATGAGAGTGTATGTAGCCTCTATGTAGACGTTTTCCTGCCTCTGACTTCTGTATGTCCTACGCTATAAGAAATGTTTGGAATGCAACGAACGACCTCCAGAAAGCAGCTGTAAACTGAACTATCAGAGATTCGGTGCTTGTTTCACCTACTGCTGCCAAAGCCTGTATGTTAATCTGATTACATTCAGTCCATATTGTGCGATGTCAGTTATTTATTTGCACCATTTTGTCTTTCACATGTGAGCGATAGAACAGGAAGGAGCTACAAGCTGCGTCATAAAGAGGAAACGGGTTTTATCTTTCCATCTGGTCAATCCAACCAAATTCTTCCTGCTGTTTTCTGGAAACCTCCTGACATCAGAACTCCACTCTGATTTCATTTCCAGTGTTTTTTGACTGACAGATACATATATTACGGGATTGGACTTTGGATTTGGATTGTGTGCACCACGAGCCACAAAAGTCCGTGAGAATGCATAGTCACGGCTTCAGTGTATGCATTGTTCATTGCATTTCCAAAGGATCATCAGGTCAGCAGAGAGGGTCATGGGTGCTGATTGGTCCCTCCATGCAGGACCTGTACTGGTCCAAAGTCCAGAATCAGGCACCACACAGCTTCCTGGTCACAAACTGCACCTTTATGACATAAAACCTTGTAATAACTCCATTGAATATTTCTTGCACTGTCCAATTAATGTTGCTGCCAGGACTTCCTCAACCTCATTGGACAATTGACTGTT
The DNA here is from genome assembly GCA_013358685.1 of Antennarius maculatus. Taxonomy (NCBI): domain Eukaryota; kingdom Metazoa; phylum Chordata; class Actinopteri; order Lophiiformes; family Antennariidae; genus Antennarius; species Antennarius maculatus. The sequence continues at coordinate 7,114,440 of CM023609.1, read as the reverse complement.
TACTGTGAATATCTTTAGCCATTTTTGTCTTTATTCCTTTTTTTAACTTTAGCTTCCCAAAGCTTTGTAATTCATGAGCAAGTGATTATTTCTTTGTGTGCATAAACTTGGCCAATAAAGCTGATTATGATTCTGATGGAACTGTAAAAGACTGCAAATGAATACCAATGAAACCTTCATATCAGGTATCATCAACATTTTATCTGTAACAAGAAGCGTTCCATAATCCGAAGGTAGACCCAAGGCAGACATGATGCAAGCTAGGAGAAGAGAGTTCAGGAAGAGTTAAACGAAAACTAATTCCCCAAACATTAAGCCAGTTTAAGCTAAGCAGACTAATGTGTTAATTTCTCTGAATTTAAAACCACATAATTTCAGAATTATATGGTAGAAGTCAGTCACTGGAATTTTTGTCCCGGTGTATGACACAGAACTCTTTAGAGGGAGAATACATTAAAACTGTCAGACCAAAAAGCTCTCAAGCGTTCTGTCTTATTTATTTTTTCCCTCATTTCATCACCTCATTATAACATTTGGAAGGAGAAAGCTAAGTATTACTCATCACTTCCTCATTTCTGATTTATCTCAAGAAGAATGATTTCAGTGGGTCGATGTCATTTGACTGCAAAAAAATGTGTCAGAAAAAGTGTTGCTTTATTGTCAAAAACCAAATCTACCACTTATCTGTTAAGAGGATGATCCCTCACTCCATCACATTCTCCTCGAGTACTGATCATACTGACCACCAATCACCTTCAGCGCTTAACATCAGGCTTTAGCAAAGGAAAGATTTTTCGACTCTCTGCTAAGATGCACAGTAAAGAACATGAAAAGAAAAAATAAGGAGACTTTCCCCTCTGAGGATGGATCCCGCCCAATCAGCACAAAGAGTAAGAATTAAAAAGACAGCTTGAAGCACAAGAGTGGATGAGTTCATGCTCTTGTGCAGTTGATGAATTCTTAATTTATAGTCTCATCCTCATGATTCATCAGATAAAAAGAAAGCTAATGTCATCAGTCCAAGGCAGGCAAAATTATAAGCAAAGACAGAAATGTACTCAGTCAAAGACAAAGACATCAGGGAAACCAGAGTTCAGCAGGAAAATAGAGCAGAACTGAATCAAAATGTCAAAGAAAAGAAAATTGCTGCCTCAGTTCTGATCAGTGGTGGGCCGTGCATTTCATATCTAGGCCTTCAGTGATGCTATCCTTAGTCAAACTTGCATAAATACATCCCATAATGCTGTGAGCAGCTCCCACCAATGTAGCTTTCAGGACTGAGACATTTATAACTCCTCTCAAACGGGACAAAAACCGGCGTCAGCCCCACTGCTTTTATTGTCACTTGCACAGAAGAACCCCTCAGCCACACCTTTTATAGACGTCACATATCTACGTCACAAAACAAAACCGTCTGAAATGACCATCATTTATGACACCACAGATAGAGAAACAAAATACAAACATACACTAACACACTATTAGATGTTGCATCACCTCTATCAGGTATAAAATAGGCTATTTTCCAGCAGGGACACAAGTCTCTTTGTATATCTCCACTACAATCACACAGCTGCGCAAGTGCACCACATTATTTACACACATTGCAGAAGAGCAAGAATTTTTTTTAATTTTTAGTACAGGTATATTTGTCATTTTATTTCATTATAATTGATTTGATATAAATTAAATTAAAAGAACATTAAATATGAAAACTTAGACAAATGAAATGCTTGTACTCACCAAAACAACTCTTCAAACAGCTTATTTAAACACAAAATCCAATCTCCTTTCTTTCCTCAAGAACACTCCCTGGGCTTGCACTAGGACTGTGGCTCCGTGTAAAAGAATTGAGTAAGCCACAAAAAGCCACATTCTGTGTCCAAGACAGTGGCACAGTGCGCCACGCCAACCAGCAACGCTCTTCGCGGGGGGTGTGGGGGGATACCTCCCCACAGGGGGGGGGGGGGGGGTCCGGGGGGCCTGAGGGCAAAATCTGTTTAGTTTATCTACAAAAAAACACTAAAGTCAACAGTTCAAGCTGAACTATCTTTATTTCTATCCTACTTTATGCAGGTATAAATGTGAGATTCAACAATTGAAAACTTGCATTCACTATGTGAAGATACAGTCATACAAAATATTACTCAATGTTTACTTGTAAGTTTTACTTGGACTAGAAGACATTTTAACTTTGATTCAGACACTTTGAGTTCAATTTTGTCCTAATATTTTTTTTCTCAATATTCGATAGTATGATTTTGTGTGTGTGTGTGTGTGGGGGTATCCTGACGTGGAACCCCCCCCACACCACCACCGTTGGTATGCCATAGTTTAGTTTTGTTTTGTTTTTAATTCGATAATATGATTTTTCATTCCAATTTAAAAAGGCGTGAAAAATAGCAAGCGAGGTGAATACACATTTACATGCATCGCTGGTTATTCCTGCTGGTCATAGGGATCAAAAGTCTAAGACTACAAAACAGTATCGATAATATCTTTCATTTACCGTCTGATTGGTCTGTCACCACTCCTACCCCTTCTCAGCATTCACCATTTGTTGTTAAATTAGAATTTTAACACAAAATCTACTACAAAACACATTTTCATTTTCTTTCGATCGATCATCTTCGCCTTGTCGTACACCAATTCGCAGGTTTAGCTTGTAAAAATAGAATCCTTTTTTTTTTTTATTGGACGAGAGGAGGTCATGATACGAGTGCATATTTAATGATTGGGAGCGTTCGGGTCACTTCAGCTATTTCCATTGGCATGCACGCGGCCTAGCAAGAGAAAAAGTTTGTTTTCTTATGTAATCGCTCGGGGATTTGCGTGAGTCCAAAAAAGTTGTAAGTAGTACTGTCAGGCGATTAAGAAAATTAATCTAATTGATTACAGGATTTGTAATTAATTAATCTAATTAATCACATTTTAATCTCATACCTGCTAAAGGCCCCCAAATAAAGAATTTTAATTCTAGGACATTACAAAATTGTAGTGCATGACTAAGCAATAGAATACACCAAAAAGAGAAGATTTGAAATCCACATTTTTATAGGTTAAGTGTGCTTTATAAATTAAATTCAGAATAAAAAAGGCCCAGTACATCAGCAAACCAATTCAGCCAGGTGCATTTCTCAAAAATGCAACATAAATACAGTTAAATAAAATAAATAAAATTCAGAAATAAAATAAGGATGAGTCTCAAATAGGCACATAAGCAGACTCTCAATCAAAATGAATACTAAAGCTGACTCAGTACAGCATTTCAAAATGAATAGTGTAACATGCCTCTAAATAAGGCAACATCAATAGCAAGATGCCAACAAGAATTTCCTTTAAAAGGGTAGGCTAACGTTACAGGAAATAACAACAGACAACTCTGTTTCCTTGACATGTTTACATGTTTTGCATTTAAATGATAACGTTAGGCTAGAGCTGCTTTGGTGATATGAAAATTCTCTTTTACAAAAAGTACAAATCACTGCATTTTTGTTGATAGTCCTGTCTTTGTTCCTTTTATAAATAAACTTTCCACCAGGTCCAGGTTCACCGCGCAGGTAACCATGATATTTTTGGTGTAAATCGCGTGTAGAATTGCAATAGATTTTTTGACCAAACGGATGATGCCACACATATAAAGTTTATTTTTTCTTCTATTTTTTATAATGATGAATAACATATGTCACTTAAAATTAATTTACTGTCCCTTTAATTTTATACTGTTTATATTTTAGTCATAGTTAAGTATATGTCCTGTTAATGCTGCATGTGTCTGTTGGTGTAGTGTATGTCTTGTGCTATGTCCTGTGGTATCAATGTTTCTTTTTCTCCTGGTGTTTATCCAGTATTTATTCATTATGTAATGCCTGAGCAGTGGATATGTGCAATTTCCTCCGGCATTAATAAAGTAAGTAAGTAATTAAGTAAATGTAAGTATCTATCTATCCATCCATCCATCCATCCATCCATCCATCCATCAGTCACACTTTCACCAACTCCACCCACTATCTATCAATCATGGTGCCCAACCAATCACGACGCATCTGCCAGAAGGACTCACTTGAACAATATGGCATAAGGCATCTGCTATGTTAGGAGTGGAAATAACTATACATGGACTTCACAGTTAGCATATTTTTAGAGTGTCATAACTGTTCCAGCACGGTGGCACAGTGGGTAGCGCTGTTGTCTCACAACACGGCAGACTCAGGTTCGAGTCCCGCTCTGTGTGGAGTTTGCATGTTCTCCCCGTGTCTGCGTGGGTTCTCTCCGGGTTCTCCGGCTTCCTCCCACCTCCAAAAGCATGCGCTTCAGGTTGATTGGCCGGTCCCAAATTGCCCGTAGGAGTGAGTGTGTGTGTGCATGGTTGTCCGTCTTTGTGTGTGGCTCCGCGGTGCACTGGCGTCGTGCCCGGAGTGTCCCCCGCCACACGCCCTATGCCAGCTGGGATAGGCTCCAGCTCCCCGTGACCCGCTGCAGCGGATGAAGCGGCAGAAAATGGATGGATAACTGTTCCAACAATTTTCATGTTTTTGAGCAGAAAGTCCAAACAGCAGGAATGACACAGAAAACAGCAACAAATTCTGAATGAAACTATCTGACTAGCACGAACAGTCTGTCCAGCTATGGTTTCCGTTTGGAATGGGACAATCGATGTAATATCCAAAATGCTCCTCAGGCATCTGACAAAAACGCTCTTTAAATAATTACATACAGTTCTGTTCATGTCAGCTAACAGAATTATCACTTCTCCAAAATTTCTTTTCCACTTGCTCTTTTGACAGGTGCCTTTTCCTTTAAAAAGTTAGAAAAAACAGGGGAAAAACCTCAGCCCATTGTGAAATATTCAGATGTTTATTCATAGAAACAATAAAACATTCAGTTGACAATGATAAAACCAGAGAAAAGCAGACTCGTCTGGTACAAGGTGCTAAAAAAAGTGACTGCAACAAAAACTTGTTGATGAAACAGATAAATCCTCATTGTCCAACGCTACTTCTACTTTGTTTGCAAACACAACAGTTAATAAACCACAGCTGCAAGCATACGCACACACAGACACGCACACATACGCTGCACTGTGCATCACCAGTAATGTCAGCACCACCGTAAGCTTTGGCAGTGAGGAGGTGTGTGCCGTGTCAGGACGCTCTGTGTTGGAGACACAGTGGCGACAGTGTCAAACACAATACAGTAGCCCAGTGTGTGATAGAGAGAGAGAGAGAGTGTGTGTGTGTGTGTGTGTGTGTGTGTGTGTGTCTCTGTATTTCATCTATGTGTGTGTGTGTGTATTCACAAGAGTTTTACAAACCCCTCTATGTCCCGACAAAGTGAGTGTGTGTGTGTGTGTGTGTGTGTGTGTGTGTGCGTGCGTGCGTGCGTGCGTACACTGTGTACACATGCCTGCCTGTGAAACTGTGGCCTTTCCAGAAGGACATAAAACTTTGTCCCACCACTGCAATAATTTCACCCTCCAATCAGGACCTGCCGTGGCCCCCCACTCCCTCATATTTCAGGTCCTGCTAATTCATTTAATCACACATTAATAGCAAAGGCGGGCCAAGCTGTTTAAAAAGCCCAGTGGAACCATTCAGACAGACTTACAGCTGTCGCACTACCGACGCACGCCGGCGTACACAGATACCAGCAGTTCACCTCCTGCAGAAACCTTGCCTCACTCCAGCGTCCTTCACCAACACACTGACAATGTTTCAGAAGACCCTTCCACTGTAATACAAAAATGTTCAATGTGTTACAGGATTAAAGGCGCTGTGTTTTTTGCAGCTGTGACAAGCTTTGAATTACTTTACTCCAAACATCTGCCAGGAAAAGGCTTGATTCAATTGAAGCTTTAAAACTTAATTAATTGAAATGAAATCATCTCTTCCCTTTTTATGATTCAGTTGAAAGTTAGGCTTTTGTAAAGTGCCAGTAAACTGAGTCTGCAGGGATGATGGCAACAGAGGAAATGAAAAAATCTATTATTACCAGTTTAGCAAGTGCTCAGTAAATTCAATTTGTGTCCAACACACTGAGTTGTCGAAACGATTTACAGCAAGAAAACAAAAATAAACTCTATGCAATAAAATTATTTGAAGAAGATGGATAATAGTTTCTTCTGATTTATGCACATCGTTCTAGTGAATGACTCCACCTGACAGGGAGACTGACGTAAGGATAACTGTGGCCTTTGTTCATGTAGTGACAAGAATATTCAATATTATTTACAGAGCCATCTGTCATGAAAAGAAATGAAAGAAAAAATTTCTGGTTTGTTTCATTTTATTGGACAGAGACAGAGACCCAAAAAGATGGAACCTTTTGAAATTGATGCTATGCACACAAATGTGTGAAACTTTTAGTGTCAAAACTTTCTCTGTTTGGAAAGTAGCTTTAACATAACTTTTTGTTTTGATTTAATTCAGCACAAATACAACACGACCTTTCTGATGAATGACATTAACTTTCTATGACATTTTCTAAAATCATTTCCTAATTTATGACAATTGTAATCTTGCTTTCCGAAAAGCTTCATTTACATTTGTACTTGTCAGACTTGTCAATTTCTTGGGGCAACAATTTATTATTTTTCAGGTGGGATGACTTTACACGGAAATTTTCAAGTATAAAGTAAATAAACTAAAATTATTGTTGTCTAATTGTGATTAATTTTGAAAGGCAATAGTTTTGTTTGTTTTTTTATATTATTTGCTCATTTTATCCAAAACAACAGCTGGAACACACCATTGATAGGCTACACGTATAGCCTACAGGACAACTATCATTAGGACAACAGACCAATGGTAGCGCAAATGTCATCACTCCAACTTCCTTCTTCATTTTTATTCACCTAAATTCTTTCATAACAAATCAAAATAAAACAAATACTGTCATCTTCCTTGTCATCTTCCTTTCTCCTTAAACATTTTATGGTAAGTGTGCTATAAGACTGATTAGAACAAAAGTAGAAGACACACCCCTGAAATATTAAAAACATGAGAAATCCACACGTATCCCATATCATTACAGTTAGAGGCTGAATCTGGGTAATTTTCAACATCCGCCCACAGTGTTAGAGAATCTGTGTTTCATTAGAATGCTGGTACTGCCTGAGCTTTTGTTTTAATCTTTTTGACAGATATTTCTGTCCGTGACTCGTGTGGAAAACATCATAAGTTCCTTCGGGGCTAAATTGTTTTCCAGCCAGTTATCCTCATCCAATACATACATTTCTTCAACTGCGGGCAGAACTGTGTGTTTTCATTTTGTTTTTGAAGTTTTTTTGCTCATTTAATCCAAGTAAATTTTAACTGTTCCGATCCCTAGTAAATATAACAATGCTGTTACTGACAGACGTGACAATTAAAGTTCTCCCAAACATGTTTACCCTTTAAAAGATCAGCAACAGCAGTGTTTCACAGTTGAGGAAAAAGTTTTTAAAGTTCAGTATTGCAGAAATGCAATCCTGAACTTAAACTGTGCCACACAGGGAACAGTTTGGTTAATTAAACAGTTAGTTAAACATTCAGCAGCATTACAGAACGACTCAGTTCGGACGTGTAAAAAACAGCCTCCGTGTACATACATGTCGTTCCAATCGCTAACTCCCGCGAACTAGCGCTAATGGGCTGGACATCGCCGGCGCACCTGGGCTCCCATTAAAGATGCCTGACTACAATCGAACGTCACAATAACGTTGCAATAACGTAACATAAAATAGAAAAACATAAACATCACAATGATGTATCAAAACATCAGGAATTTACTATATTCAGTTTTAGCCAAATGACCTGAACTTTGCGTGCGACCAATTAATTGGGCCCTGATCCAGTGCTAACCAAAAGGTTAATGACACGGTGTACCACTACTGAATGTTTAAGACAGGAAGCAGCAGGTTCTGACATCTGACCTTTCTGACCACCATTAATCCAAACAACTCCTGACAGTCGAGCTAAAGCCACTTAAGTGACACAACACAGAACTACAGATAAAAAGGAAGTCGTTAAAACACGACTAATACACCAACACTGATATTTATTTTTATTCTCACATCATCTTTGGAATTTTGTACTGCAATCAGATTCATTCATTCATTCATTTTCTCAACCCGCTTAATCCGCTTACGCAGGTCGCAGGGTAGCCGGTGCCTATCCGGGCAGTCTCAGGGCGTGAGGCGAGGGACACTCCGGGCACAACGCCAGTGTACCGCGGAGCCACATAGAAACAAACAATCACTCACGCACACACTCACTCCTACGGTCAATGTGGGACCGGCCAATAAACCTGAAGCGCATGCTTTTGGAGGTGGGAGGAAGCCGGAGAACCCAGAGAGAACCCACGCAGACACGGAGAGAGCATGCGAACTCCGCACAGAGCGGGACTCAAACCCGGGTCCGCTGTGTTCTGAGGTGACAGCGCTACCCACTGCCCCACCGTGCCGCCCGCAATCAGATTCCAATATTAAAAATGGAAGGTTCTCCTCATGTCCGACACATAAAGCATGTGTTAGGAGTTTAATTTGGAGTTACATAACACCACAATGCTTTATATCTTTGGGGGGGGGTTTTTGTTTTTTTGGGGGGTGGGGGGAGGGTAATGTTGCTTCAGAAGGTTTTCATTGATTTCTTCTTTATACAGTGTGCCCTCGCGCATTCAAGCATCAATGCTCGGGACTTCACCTCATCGCGGATTTTGGTAGGCAGTCATATGATACCGTGTGCACATTCTATTGGCTGATGGCATCCGGAAGTGCGCTCCATTCCGTGAGTCTTGGACTTACGTGAGACACAAAACGGCTTTAAACAGTCGATAAGAGGGTGAGAAAAGGTAATACAGATGGAAGGTGGTTTGATATCAATTTGGGGAGGGTTCATAAACGTTTAAATTCTTCTTTTTCTTTTCCTTTTGGCTTTTCCCTTCAGGGGTCACCGTAGCGAATCAATTGCCTCCATCTAACCCTGTCTTCTGCACCCTCTTCTCTCACAACAACTACCTTCATGTCCTCTTTCACAACATCCATAAACCTCCTCTTTGGTCTTCCTCTACACCTCCTGCCTGGAAGTTCAAAACTCAGCATCCTTCTACCAATTCTACCAATATTCACTGTCTCTCCTTTGGATATGTCCAAACCATCTGAGTCTGGCCTCTCTGATTTTATCTCCAAAACCTATAACACGTGCTGTTCCTCTGGTGTACTCATTCCTGATCCAATCTATCCTGGTCACTCCCAAAGAGAACCTCAGCATCATCATCTCTGCTACCTCCAGCTCTGTCTCTTGTCTTTTCCTCAGTGACACTGTCTCTAGACCAAACAACATCGCTGGTCTCACCACAGTTTTGTACACCTTTCCTTTCATTTTAGCTGAAACTCTTCTATCACATATCACACTTGACACTTTTTTCCACTTGTTCCATCCTGCTTGTACAAGCTTCTTCACCTCTTTTCCATACTCTCCATTGCTCTGGACTGTTGACCCTAGGTACAGCGGTACCTCTACTTACGAATGTCTCTACTTACGAAAATTTCTACTTACAAAATATTTCAGCAGGAAAATATTGCTTCTAGTTAAGAAAGTAATTTCGAATTACGTAAGATAAAAATACAGTATCGGCTGATACTCGCAGCTCCTACAGGTTCCTGAACGCAACATTCTCATAGCTGCTCTGGCCATTGGCTATTACCTAGTATCTTCCTGGCATCCCACTGGCTAAGAGGAACCTCTGTGTGGAGCCAGATCGGTGTTTATGCAGCGTCCTCGTTATTCGGCTCTCAACCCGTGAGGTGTTTTGATAGTTTTACGTAAATATATCAACTTTTAGAGTATTTGCCATGGGCCCCAAGAAAGTGACAGAAAAGACGAAGAAAATAATTTTTTTGTCCATACAAACAAACCAAGAGATAATAGAAAAGCATGAAAAAGGGATGCGTTTGGTTGATCTCACCAAAGAATATGGACGTAATGCATCTACAATTGCCAAGTTATTAAAACAAAAGGAAGTTTAAGGATTTTAAGGAATCACGTGGGTGGTTGGAGAAGTTCAAAATGAGGACTGGAATTCACTCTGTTGTTCGGTATGGTGAGGCAGGAGTGCATGAACCAAAGAAGGCAAAAAACAATGAGGACAGCAGTTAAAAAGTAAATGACCATACCTGTCAACCAGTACGTTTTTGCCGTACAAAGTACGGTTTTTATGCATTTTAATACGTGTACGGCGTACAAGAAAATCTGTACGGAAAAACGCAAATTTGCCAATTATGGGTACCATCCGGTATGCACTGAATATCAAGAAACGGCAAATCAAACGAGTTCACCGCGGTAGCCTCCATTCCGTATCATTTTTTCGTCACAAAGGAAACGAGCGGTTTGATGCTACTGTGCGCATGCGTGTACCGCCTTGGTATTTCCCATTGCATCGTTCCGATCACGTGTGAACAGAGTGAAAGCACAGTACAACGTAGTTTTAAACTTTTTTTGGATACAATCATCAAGTCGCGATGATGGAAGAGGCAAGTTAAATGGAAGAGGCAAACATCACAAAGAGTGGGAGCAAATGTCAGGACGATACGAGGGACTGATACAAGCTTTGAAGAAAGGTGTGGAATATTCATATTGTGTTGCTTGCAAAAAAGACGTGAAAATAGCTGCCTCCGGTTTCTAGGATTTAAAGACGCATTTTGATACAAAGAGCCACGCCAAAAACAGACGTCTCAAAAACCTATCGATCAATAGATGTTCATTATGCTCCTAAAAAAGAACCAGAAGATTCCTCAACAGCTGCAGAAGTGATGTTTTGCCATTTCATCACAGAGCACAATGTACCTCCAACAGTTGCCGATCACTTCACATTGCTTGTGAAAAACATGTTTCCCAATCACAAGGCTGCAAAGGTTTGTATTTTTCTGTCCCTGTTTGAAATTTAAATTACAAGCATCATTGATTGATATTTAAGTTTGGTTTACAAAAAAAAATGCTAACAATTTTTTTTCCCAAATATCTGTTCTTATTTAAAAAATTTAAATTACAAGCATTATTAATGAATATTTTAGTTTAGTTAAATAAAAATTGTTCCAGATTTTTATTTTCTTCCAAGTATTTGTTTATAACTTTGTACAGTACAATGAGCTTGGTAAAAATAGTCTAATATAAATTTGTACTAATTCATGTTTTTTTTTATATGTTTCAGGAGTTTGCCTGCAAGAGAACCAAGACCACCATGATGGTCAAAGGCTGCCTTGCCCCTGCCTTCACTGATCTGGTCATTGAAAAGTGCAGAACACAGCCTTTCACACTGATGATGGATGAAAGTAATGATCGCAACTGCAACGACTTGTTATTCTGGCTCATTTTGTTGATGGGAAAGCTGTTGTGACCAGGCTTCTTGATCTTCCAGCCTTCAAGTCAGGAACTGCCTCAGCAATTTTCCAAGTTGTGGAAGATTATTTCACAAGCAACAACATTCCATGGAGCAACATTGTAGGATTTGCGAGTGACAACTGCAACACCATGGTGGGCTCAAAGGATTCTTTCTTAACAAGACTGAAGCAGAAAAATCCAAATGTATTTAGTATTGGCTGTGTTTGCCATCTAGCAAGCCTGTGTGTAAATAGATGGCGTTAAGCAGCTACCATTTAAGGTTCGATGACTTGTTGGTAGACATTTTTTATTTTTTCCATCGCAGTTCTAAACCAGTCGAGGAAGTCAAGGAATTTCAACAATTTGCAGAGGTTGATGTGGAAAAAATTCTAAAGCATTGTCCTACTAGATGACTCTCCCTTGAAAAAGTGGTTGCCAGGACTATAAACCAACTGCCTGTCCTGAAAAGCTACTTTGCCAGCCACAAGGATGTTGAGAAAGCAGGCAAAGTAAAGACCATCAATGAGAGGCTGCAAGACCCAATGATAGATTTGGTGCTGCACTTCCTGTCCTTTGTCCTTCCCCAAATGAACAAATTCTATGTAATTTTCCAGGCAGAGAAATGTGTGATAGGAGACTTAATGACATAAATGGACTGACTCCTCCTTGTTTTCTTGGTCAAGTTTGTGCAAATGCCCCACATCAAGGGCTGCACAAAGTTGACAGATGAGGACTTCACAAACAGAGATATACAGCATTCAGATGACAGGCTTGCAGTGGGAATGGCTGTCAGGTCCCTCCTAGTTGACTGTGAAGAGCATGACATCACACCTGCTATACAAAAGAAATTCTTTAATTGTGTAAGAGAATTCTATGAAGCAAGTTAGAAAAATGCTTGCAAAATTTCCATTTGAAGATAAAGTGCTACAGGATTTAGCAGTGCTGGATCCAAAAAAGACTGATTCATTGGATTATACTCATGCCATTGCCATTAGGCTGGCAAAAAAACTTTGAATATAATGTTGATTTTGAACAAATGAAAGAGGAATGGGATGATCTGCAGCTTATGCCCAAAGCAAATACCCTGGAAGGCATGCAAACTGACAGCTACTGAACACGAATTCTAAAGCAGACCACATCACTGGGAGTGCGGAGATTTCCTGAAATGTGGAAGCTCTTTTCCATTTTGCTGTGCCTCCCACATAGCAACGCAGATAGTGAGAGGGTGTTCTTACTTGTGAGAAAAATCAACACAGAGTACAGAAAGAGCATGGCGGAAGATACACTTGTTGCATATTTGCAAGTAAAGATGAACTATACTGGCAAATGCTGTGACCTCGCCCCATCAAAAGATGTGCTAGTTTCAGCAAAGAAAGCAACAGTAGCATACAACAAAGAGCACAGTAGTAGTTAAAACAACACTTGTTTACATAATTTATTAAGCATGTACTTTGTGTGTATAGAAGAATATAACGAAACAAGTGTAAAATGTCAAATGTTAAACTGTATCATAATTAATAATGTCCAACTATGTACATAAATAAATGCATTTGAAAAAAAAATATATGGTGTAAGATTATTTTGTATTTTGTAAGGAAAAATACAACGGTTTGTAAGGCCATGGAGCCTTGGAGGTTGACAGGTATGAATGACAATCATTTTTATTCTTTATTCTTTCTTTTTTACGTTATGCTCAACTCTCATTTATTGTGTAATAATCTAATCATAATATGTATTTGTCACATGTTTCAATGCATTTTTATGCTTTATAAAACATATATGTCGAAATTATTGGGGGCTTGGAACGGATTAGGGCATTTGCATGGAAAACGCGTCTCTACTTACGAAATTTTCTACTTACGAAATTTCTTCCAGAACTTACTTAATTTCGTAAGTAGAGACGCGTTTTCCATGCAAATGCCCTAATCCGTTCCAAGCCCCCAACTTACGAAATTTTCTACTGCCGTAATTTCTTTTGGAACCAATTAATTTCGTAAGTAGAGGTACCACTGTACTTAAAATCCTCCACCTTCTTGATCTCTTCTCCCTGTAACCTCACTCTTCCACTTCGGTCCCTCTCATTCACACACATGTACTCTGTCTTACTACGGCTAACCTTCATTCCTCTCCCTTCCAGGACAACCCCCACCTCTCTAGCTTCTCCTCCACCTGTTCCCTGCCCTCACTACAGATCACAATGTCATCTGCCAACATCATTGTCCATGGAGATTCCTGTCTAACGTCGTCAGCCTGTCCATCACCATAACAAAGACGAATCAGCTTTATTCCTCTGTAGTTTACACAACTCTGCACATCTCCCTTGTTCTTAAAAATGGGCACCAGCATATTTCTCCATTCCTGATGCATCTTCTCACTATCTAAGATCCTGTTGAACAACCCAGTCAGAAACTCTACTGCCACCTCTCCTAGACACTTCCTCCTGACCGCCTGGTAAAAGAAACTGTCCTTGAGCCTGCTGGTTCTGGCCCGCAGACTCTGCAGTCTCGTACCTGATGGCAGCAGGCTGAAAAGGCTGTGAGGGGGGTGGGTGGGATCACCTACAATGCTGATGGCTTTGTGGGTGAGGCGGGTGTTGTAAATGTCTGTGAGGGAAGGGAGAGAGGCACCAGTGATCTTTTCAGCTGATCTCATGATGCGCTGCAGGGTCTTACAGCAGGAAACGGTGCAGGCGCCATACCACACTGTGATGCAGCTGGTTAAGATGCTCTCAATGGTGCCTCTGTAGAAGGTGAGAATGAAGGGGGGTGGGGCTCTTGCTCTCCTCAGTTTGAGGAGGAAGTAGAGGCGCTGTTGGACTTTTTTGGCCAGCGATGCGGTGTTGCGGTCCCAGGACAGGTCCTTTGAGATGTACACACCCAGGAACTTGGTGCTGCTGATCCTTTCCACTGCAGCACCGTCGATGGTTAGTGGAGCATGCTGGGTGCGTGTTCTCCTGAAGTCCACAACAATCTCCTTCGTCTTCTCCAAATTCAGATGGAGATTGTTGTCCTTGCACCACATAGGCAGGAGGCTCACCTTATTTCTGTAGGCTGTCTCATCATTGTTGTTGATGAGACCCACCACAGTCGTCTCGTTTGCAAACTTGATGAAGACGTTGGAGCTGGAAGTCGGTGTGCAGTCATGGGTTAGCAGAGTGAAGAGGAGGGGGCTCAGAACACATCCTTGGGGGGCTCCCGTGTTCAGCGTGATGGTGCTGGAGGTGTTGTTGCCAACTCGAACTGCCTGTGGTCTCCCTGTCAGGAAGTCCAGCAACCAGTTGTGTATGCAGGTGTTGAGTCAAAGCTGGTATAGTTTGTGGATGAGCTGCTGGGGGATGATTGTGTTGAATGCTGAGCTGAAGTCGATGAACAGCATTCTGGCGTACAAGTCTTTGGTCTCCAGGTGGGTGAGGGATGAATGTAAGGCAGTGGAGATGGCGTCATTGGTCGAGCGGTTGGACCAATAAGCAAACTGAAAAGGGTCCAGGGTTGAAGGGAGGGAAGATTTGATGTGGTGCATGACTAGCTGCTCGAAGCACTTCATGAGGATGGGAGTGAGTGCAACCGGGTGGTAGTCATTGAAGCCAGATGAGGGCGACTTCTTCAGGACTGGGATGATGGTGGTGGCTTTGAGGCAGGTGGGGACAATAGCTTGGCTCAGGGAAATGTTGAAGATGTCTGAGAAGACATCAGCACAATCTCCAAGGACACGACTAGGAATGTTGTCAGGACCTGGGGCTTTTCGGGCGTTGGTCCTTCTGAGGACTTGCCTCACGCTGTCAAGAGAAAGCGTCAATGTCTGGTCGCCCAGAGAGGGTGGACTCTTCTGTGCCTCGATGCTGTTGTCTGCCTCAAAGCGCGCAAAGAAGTCATTCAGCTGATTCAGCAGAGTGGTGGAGCTGTCGCAGGACTGTAAGAGGAGCTTTTAGTCCATAATGGACTGAATCCCCCGCCACAGGTTCCTGGTGTCTCTGCTGTCGCTGAAGTGGGTGGCAATCCTCCTGGATTACTGTCTCTTGGCCACTTGAATGCCTTGTGACAGGTTGGCCCTCGCTGCCCTAAGGCCCACCTCGTCCCCAGCTCTGAAGGCCGCGTTCAGGCCCTCAGCAGCCTGTGGACTTCCCCTGTCAGCCATGGCTTCTGGTTGGCTCGAATGGAAATGGTTCTGGTGATCGTTACATCATCCATGCATTTCCTCAAGTATGCCGTGATGGTCTCCGTGTACTCCTGGAGGTCTGTGGTGTTGTTGTGAGTGGCTGTGTCTTTGAATACACTCCAGTCTGTGGTTGAGAAGCAGTCTGAGTGCCTCAGACGACCCATCAGGCCACACCCGTATCTGCCTTTTCACAGGTTTAACGACTCTAACAAGCGGTCTGTATGTCGGCGTTAGCATAACAGTGGTGTGGTGCCCCCCCCCCCCCCCAAGGTGGGGGAGGGCACACATCTTTATGTGTTGTGTAGACATTGTCCAGGATGTTAGCTCCTCTGGTGGCAAAGTTGATATGTCTATGTAATTTTGGAAACACAGTCTTGGGGTTGGGCGGCACAGTGGCGCAGTGGGTAGCGCTGTCGCCTCACAACACGGCGGACCCAGGTTCGAGTCCCGCTCTGTGCGGAGTTCTCTCCCCGTGTCTGCGTGGGTTCTCTCCGGGTTCTCCGGCTTCCTCCCACCTCCAAAAGCATGCGCTTTAGGTTGATTGGCCGGTCCCAAATTGACCGTAGGAGTGAATGTGTGTGTGAGTGGTTGTTTGTCTCCGTGTGGCTCCGCGGTACACTGGCGTCGTGCCCGGAGTGTCCCCCGCCTCACACCCTGAGACTGCCAGGATAGGCACCGGCTCCCCCGCGACCTGCACAAGCGGATTAAGCGGGTTAAGAAAATGACTGACTGACTCTTGGGATTTGCATAGTTAAAGTCCCCCGCCAGAATGAGGAAGGCATCTGCGTGTGCTGTCTGTTGCTCACTAATGAGATGGTAGAGTTCATTCAGTGCCTCACTCCTGTTGTTGCTGGAGGTGGGAGGGATGTATACTGCCACTAGAAATATGGCAGAAAACTCCCTGGGCAGGTAGAATGGCCGGCATCTAATGATCATAAGCTCCACCAGAGGAGAGTAGTGTGTGCAAACCACAGTAGCGTCACGGCATCAAGCATCCCTGATGTAAACAGAGTCCCCCGCCGCGGGTCTTCCCCCCTCGACGAGCACTCTGTCCGGTAGCACGTTATCTGGTCCAGCTGAATGGCACAGTCAAGGACGTTGTCAGTGAGCCATGTTTCCACAAATACAAAGACACAACACTCATCGACAGACTTAGTTGATGATCAGAGCAGGCGGATGTAGTCCAGTTTATTGTCCAGCGAGCGTATGTTGACGAGTGTGATGGTCGGGATAGCCGGCCGATGAGAGCTAGCCGCTAGCATAGCCCGGATGCCTCCGCACTTGCCCCACTTCTGCTTCCGCATGTTCCGACTGTGGCGCTTCCACTGCGGGCTGGGAGCAGAAGTGAGGGTCGGTGGTTGAGCAGGCCTCCGGAGCAGGCCGCACCCGCGCAGCACTTCCGCGTCTGCTGGGTCTCAGTCCCAGTGTTCTGCGCATGTCGAGCAGAAACTCACGGGAGTATGAGCGCCTTGGGGCAAGTAGACATGACAAAGATGGACGTGACAAAGATGGACAAACACACGGTGAGACAAGACACAGAAAACACGAAAAAAACTGCTGTATTGGGAGAGAGAAGGGCCGCTGCGTGTGCACACGTCGCCATCCTCAGCAAAAAAAAAAGTCTCCTTATCTGCTTTCCTTCCAGATGACACATCAAGAACTGTCCTACCTGTCTCCCTGATCACATTAGCTGTAGTTGTCCAGTCATCTGGAAGCACCTCCTGACTACCCAGGGCCTGTCTTAACTCCTTCCTAAAAGTCATGCAACACTCTTTCTTTTTCAGCTTCCACCAATTTGTCCTCTACTCGGCCTTTGCCCTCTTCATCTTCCTCACCACCAGTCATCCTACACACCACCATCCTATTCTGTTCGGCTACACTCTCGCCTACCACTACTTTACAGTCACTGATCTCCTTCAGATTACACCTTCTACACAAGATGTAGTCTACCTGTGTGCTCCTACCTCCGCTCTTATAGGTCACCCTATGTTCCTGCACCTTCTGGAAGAAAGTATTCACTATAGCCATCTCCATCCTTTTTGCAAAGTCAACTACCATCTGTCCTTCTGCGTTCCTCTCTTGGATACTAAACCTGCCCATCACCTCCTCCTCACCTCTGTTACCTGCACCAACATGTCCATTGAAGTCTTCACCAATGACAACTCTCTCACTTCTAGGTATGCTCTGCATCACTTCGTCAAAGTCCAACCAGAATTTCTCCTTCTCCTCCACCTCACATCCTACCTGTGGAGCATACCCACTAACATTGAACATTACACCTTCTATTTCTAGCTTTGGACTCATCACTCTGACACTCTTTTCACCTCCAGAACATTCCTAACAAACTCCTCCTTCAAGATAACTCCTACTCCATTTATTTTCCTATCTACACCATGATAGAAAAACTTGAACCCTGCTCCTAAACTTTTATCCTTGCTACCTTTCCACCTGGTCTCCTGGACACACAGTATGTCTACCTTCCTACCTTCCTACTCTGCATCATGTCAACCAATTCTCTACCTTTCCCTGTCATAGTTCCAACGTTCAACATCCCTACTCTCAGTCCTATACTCTTGGCGTTCCTCTTCTTTCCACCGGTACCCTGTAGGTGAACAGCACAGATGGCGGTCGTTGTTAACCCGGGCCTCGACCAGTCCGGTATGGAAGTCATAGATTTGATTTGCATATTCATAAACATTTAAATTACTGTAAATAATTAGATAAATAGTTTGTCGCTCTATCGCGAAATTCATTAATTGCGTGTGGTTCCTGGAACGCATTAACCGCAAGGAACCAGGGTGCAGTGTATTCCCTTATTTAAAACCAGGTTTTTCTTCATTTCTGGCAAGAAATTATACGTAATATACATGTTGGGAAATATAAACTCACTGAGGTGTGTTTTTATTTTTGCTGTGCTTGATGTTTTAAAAACCTTTTCTTGAATTATTTAGACACAAGTCTTCTCAGCTCCCTCAGTTGCTTGACAGTCAAAATATTAAAGCAAAAAAGTTAATTAAGTTTTATTAGAGTTTTATTTAAGTTATTCAGTGATGGAACAGAGCAGACAGAGAAAAGTAGAGACACAGCTGCTGTACGTAAACAGATCAACAGAAAGGAGCAGAGTAATGAAGGCACACACACACACACACCTTAACAGGTGACTTCTTGATGATGCTTCATTAAACTGAGTCAGGGGTTGGGGCACCTCAGACGTCTTTCGTTTTGCTCTGCTGCTTTGATTGAACCTAAAGAAAATCTGGATATACTGAATTTTTACTCTACTGGTAGCGAAACAATGCAACTAAGGCTCTTTTATTGATACTGTACTTTCATTAACTTGCTTCACTTCCAGTGAAACTATTTTTGGTACTTTGGCTGCTGCCTGGATCATTATTATTGTCATTTTATTGTCTGAGCACAGGGACATCTCAATTCTCTCAAATCTCTCAATGGCAGAAAGAAACAAATCAAAGAAGACTTTACTGAATGAAATTTTAATTGGCTTTTTATAGAACCAGATCTTTTATGAGTAAGTGAGAAAAACAGGATAATGTTTAATTGGCAGCTTTAAAAAACATTAAAAATCAATGAAACTTAGAACTTCTAGCGATAAAAAAGAAAATAAAGAGGAAAATCTAGGACTGTAAAGTTCTAATTCCTGTAACTAAGAATAATTCTCTTCACAAATAAAGTTGATTTTATGGGATTTGATCTAACTTTGGCATTACTATTAACAATTAACTATTATTAAGTATCTACTGTATTTGCCAGTTCTGAATATAGGTAAATGGAATTCATTTGCTTGTTTAAGAAATGAGTTGTGTTAGGAAAGGGAAGATCTATCAGACTAGATTTTACACTTCATTGTTCACCTCACTGTTCTATGTGAGAGTCACAAAGGAGTAATGGGGTTATTCTACAGGCATCACTGGTAGGGTGCAGCATCAACATCTGTGTTAGTGGAAGAGGCAGCATGGCGTGTGAGATCCACAACCAAAGATTTCAAAAGCAGCACCAAGCAACTTCCTCAAGAAGAGTAGCATCAACTAATGATGTCTTCACTGGAAAGAAAGCAAAGATTTTATTCTCTGGGCAGAGTTTGGGATCCATCGTCACATAACGGGGAAGATGTATGACTGTTTTGTGATACTGTTAAAACTGTCTGTGTAAAAAGAGGTGCTTCTGAAAAAAGCTGGCATTTCATCCAGGTTTTATAAATACTGTTATGTACTAACTTCAAAACTTAAAAAAAGGTGATTATGACAGGACCCAGTCAGACCACTAAATAAATATAATTATTTACAATAGACAAGTTCAGACTTATTAAATTTGTCAGATCTGACACCTTACTAGTTCATAAACTAAAAACAGTAGCACCTTTAATTTGAAATCTACAACATTTTGTGAAACATCCAGTTGTGGGATTATTTTACACTGTATGCTACAATAGCATCCAGCATTGTGGCATGATGACGTCACCATAGAACACACAACAGCAGATTAATCACAATTAGCAGATTAGTCCCCGGGGCCTCCTCACGGTAGGACGTGCCCGGAACACCTCACCAGGAAGGCGTCCAAGGAGGCATCCTAACCAGATGCCCGAGCCACCTCATCTGGCTCCTCTCGATGCAGAGGAGCAGTGGCTCAACTCTGAGTCCCTCTAGGATGACCGAACTTCTCCCCCTATCTCTAAGGGAGAGCGGAGGAAACTCATTTTGGCCGCTTGTATCCGGGATCTCGTTCTTCCGGTCACGACCCACAGCTCGTGACCATAGATGAGGGCAGGAACGTAGATTGACCGGTAAATCGAGAGCTTTGCCTTTCGGCTCAGCTCCTTCTTCACCACGACGGACCGATACAGAGTACGCATTACTGCAGGCGCTGCACCGATCCGCCTGTCGATCTCCCGTTCCATCGTGACCTCACTCGTGAACGAGACCCCGAGGTACTTGAACTCCTCCACTTGGGGTAGGATCTCATCCCCAAGCCGGAGAGGGCACTCCACCCTTTTCCGACTGAGGACCATGGTCTCAGATTCGGAGGTGCTGATTCTCATCCCAACCGCTTCACACTCGGCTGCGAACCGCTCCAGTGAGAGTTGGAGATCACGGCTTGATGAAGCCAACAGTACCACGTCATCTGCAAAAAGCAGAGATGCAATACTGAGGCCACCAAACCGGATACCCTCAACGCCTTGGCTGCGCCTAGAAATTCTGTCCATAAAAGTTATGAACAGAATCGGTGACAAAGGGCAGCCTTGTCGGAGTCCAACCCTCACTGGAAACGAATCCGACTTACTGCCGGCAATGCTGACCAAACTCTGACATCAGTCGCACAGGGACCGAACAGCCCTTATCAAGGGGTTCGGTACCCCATATTCCCGTAGCACCCCCCACAGAACCCCCCGAAGAACATGGTCGAACGCCTTCTCCAAGTCCACAAAACACATGCAGACTGGTTGGGTGAACTCCCATGCCCCCTCAAGGACCCTGCGGAGGGTGTAGAGCTGGTCCACTGTTCCACGGCCAGGACGAAAACCACACTGCTCCTCCTGACCTATCAATACTCGTAAAACTAAATAAACAAACAGTGCATTTAATCCGTTCAATTCATGTAAATTCTTAAATAAAATAAGATGAAATTGGTGAATGTTCTTTCTCAACCCTAGAGGAGTAGATGATTAAATGCATAAAAGAACATCTAAAAAGAATGATGATGAAAACTGATTAAGAACAATCTGATCAAAGAATGACTGCATTCCACAGATGTAAAATCTAATCTTCCAACTTCAAGTTTAATCCCAAACCCTCAGAATCATCCTCATCACTGATACAGGGACCCAGAGGAGCCTCTGAGCTAATAATAATGAATGCTGGAAAAGGATAGCCATCATCAAACAGAAGTCTGGATATAAAGGCTGAATTAACATCATAGGTGTTTACTGATTGCTCAGGTCTGAGATGACTGCAGAAAGCTTCTGTCTCCAGCCATCTATTCACCGGCTTCTCCTTTTTCTTCTTTAATTTTACTCCTTCATCCCTCCCCCTGCATCCTCTAAAAGGACGTCTTTAATCCGTCTGAATTTCTTGCCCTAGTTGCCGCTGGATGTGCTGGTGGTGAGAGAATATTTCTCCTCTGGTGAAGCCTCGTTTTGAGGAACTGAGGTCAGCCTGATTCTGGGTCATTGTCTCCTCTGTTGTAATGAACCAGGGCAGCGATAGACAGCAGGAGCCATAAAGCATGAGGCTGGTGCGCTAAAGATGCATCCAATGAACAGCTGCATTCACAACTGAGCCAAAATGCACTGTTTAGCAAATACTTAAGATTATAAAGCACAATATTTCACAACATGTGACAAAAAGCTCAACTGAACTCAGAATTGCATGATTAAATTCCATCCACGAATCTGTTTACTTGATGCTGGTAAATATTCCGCCACTTCTTTAGGTTTCTGCAGAGCCTACTTAGCAAGATGGATTATTAATCACCACTACACAACACTGCTGGCCATGCAACAATATTCAGTCCATGTTATAGTTCCTCTTAACCACATTCACAGGCGCACTTTATCATGTCGGCACAGCCAGGTCAGCACTGGATCCGAGTCCACAGCCAGACCGTTTTCCTGACGCTAGTCAAGTGTTGTACATCCAAGGTGTACAACATGGAGGACCTTCTACTTCATCAAAGTTAGAAATATCCTATCTTCATCATGTTTTAATAACTGTTGGGTCAAAATTAAAATTATGATGCAAATATCCCACTAAACATTTATTATTTCTTTAACCTTTAGATCTATTTGCAGCACAGGTATATATAACTGTCAACACTCATCCATCTCCCCGGAAGCTCCCACAGAGGCAGCAGCCGGTCAGAACGAGGCTGAATCCTCAGCCTACCGAGCTGACAGAGTGTTACCTGAAGGATTTAGAGCAATCCTGCTGTACACCTCATATCTTTACTCTTTTTTTGCAGACTGAGAAGGTAAAGCCCGATGCTGGATCTCTTCAATTTGTATTTTCAAAAGGATATTTTAAATATACTAATCTGATCCCCGAAGGGAAATTAAGAGCACACTCCAGTTAGTGAATACTTCAAACGCATGCATACGTTAGTTTGTACAGGCCCCTGTAGCACACTCACAAACACACAGGGGGCAGGGGGGCCTGTAGGCATGGAGGGAGAGGTAGAGTGGCAGGCAGCCCCTTTGTGGAGCGCCCCAAATGAGCCACTTGTAAGGGGGACGGCACCTTGCTCAAGGGCGCCACAGCAGTGCTCCAGAGGTGAGCTGATGCCTCCCACCGTCAGCTCACACTCCAGCTGTTTTTTTGGGCAGGAGTGGGAATCGAACCGTCGATCTTAGGGACATTGGACGACCTGCTCAATCACCCGCTCTACCACTGAGCCAGTCCCCCCGTTGTTATATGCTCTCAAAAAAAGATGTCAAATATTCCAACGTGATGGTGCTTCCCAATTCACCAATGTGTTTAATTTTTATTTTTGATTTGGTGCAAAGAGATTTTTAAAGGTTTTTAAATGCAAGTACAAAAAGTTGAAGACCTGGTCAGATTACCAGCGATTTTCTCCCTTCGCTCTCATGAGAGCGATTCAGCAAACCCAGGCACAGCAGGCAAAAAGAGACGGTTTCCTGGTATGATGGTTTAACACATAGCAGGCAGGCTGGTGAAAAAAGATTAAACAGGTATCTCGAGGAGTTCTCATAAACAAGCTAAAGTTCACTGTTTCATAAAAAAAACGAAGAATGGGTGTTTGTGCACACTCAGCACTGTTAGGACTGCATGGATTCTATTTGATGTTGAATGATGTATAATTTAATCAAAATTTACCAAAAGCTGTAGTTGATGTACAAATTGCACATGAATTTATATCACTGTCATGAAGGACAGGGTTGGATAGATGTTCACTGGTCTTGTTGGTAAAAGGTTTAAGCATTCCTGTCTTATGCAGAATACTGAGACACGCATTTGTCAGAAGTAGAGCGCTACTATTTGGATCCGCAGGTGTCTGGAGTTTTGGTAATTTCTGATTGACCTACCATTCATTTAATGTCACCTCCCACGCCTAGAAGAAAGACACAAACTATTTTGCTTACGGAATTTATGTATATGTGCACTTGTTTAAAGGGACAGTAAAGTTAATTTCAAGTGACATATATGTTATTCATAGGTATGAAAAATAGAAGAAAAATAAATTTTATATGTGTGGCATCATCCCTTTGGTCAGAAAAGCTTAAAATCTTTGCCGCAGCAGCTTCCGCATTCAGTGGTCACGTGGGCATCATACGTCACTGGCGCCCAACATAGCTTGGCGGCCATAAGAAACAATGCAATCCACGTTGTGATTAACTCCAAAAATATCATGGTTACCTGCGCGGTGAATGGTTGTGTCAACAGAACATCAAGAAAACACAAAGACAAGGACCTATCATTCTTTAGAATACCTTCTGGGAAGCTAGGAAGGAGATGGAGAGCACGGATAAACCGGGTCAATATGACCAAGGATCCGAGGATCTGTTGTGAGCACTTTAGGATTTAGGAGGATTTCCAAAGAGATTTGAAGGTAAGATTATTTTCAGACAACCCTTAGTATTTATCCTTAGTATTTATTCTGAATTCCCAAGATTTAGTGGATAATTAATTAATGTCTGGAGCTACTGGAGGTATTGTATAAATGTTTTTATGACCAGATTATCGCGCGATTATGGCACTCGTAAAAAAGTAAACAATATCAATGGACAGGTCATTTTACTGAGAAGATCTGTGACACTGAAATAAAACATACAAAAACAGCATGTCAGGCCCTGATACTTATACATTTGTAAATACAAGACATATTAATATCAACCCTAGTTGTTATTAATTCCACACAGTCCACCAGTAACAAATGGCCGCTAGACAGACAGACAGACAGACTTTATTTATATCAAACTCGGAAATT
Organism: Antennarius maculatus; assembly: GCA_013358685.1. Lineage (NCBI taxonomy): Eukaryota > Metazoa > Chordata > Actinopteri > Lophiiformes > Antennariidae > Antennarius > Antennarius maculatus. The sequence continues at coordinate 7,089,967 of CM023609.1, read as the reverse complement.
TAGAAAAAAAATATGGAAAATCTCATTGACCGGCTAGCACGTTAGCTTCGGTAGCGCGATTAACTTTTCCATACACACAGTAAACCAAAAAGGGACAATATAACTACAGTAGTTGGATATCTCTGTCAGAATGTGGTTCAGATGAAGACACCTGGGATGAGTCGATAAATGGTTTACTGTGTCATGACAGTAAACCGTCGAGCGACTCATCCCAGGTTTTCCATTGATCGGTAGCCGGTCAATGGGATTTTCCGTTGACCGGCTACCGATGCTAACGCGCTAGCCAGTCAATGGAATTTTCCATATTATGTTAGCATTGAGCTAGCTGCCATTCGTTACTGTTGGACTGTGTTAAATTAATATTCTAAAGAACGATAGGCCCTTCTCTTTGTGTTTTCTTGATGTTCTGTTGACACAACCATTCACCGCGCAGGTAACCATGATATTTTTGGAGTTAATCACTTCGTGGATTGCACTGTTTCTTACGGCTGCCAAGCTATGTTGGGCGCCAGTGACGTATGACACCCACGTGACCACTGAATGCGGAAGCTACTGCGACGCAGATTTTAAGCTTTTCTGACCAAAGGGATGATGCTACACATATACAATTTTTTTTTCTTCTATTTTTCATAATGATGAATTTTTTAATTTTTTTATTTAGTTAGTTTATTTTTTTCTGACATGTTAAAGGGACAGTAAAGTTAACTTTAAGTGACATATATGTTATTCATCATTGTGAAAAATGGAAGAAAAAATAAATTTTATGTGTGTAGCGTCATCCGTTTGGTCAGTCAAACGCAATGGCTGCCAAGCTCTGTGTGGCGACAGTGACGTATGATGCCCACGGAATGCGAAAGCTGCTACAGCACGGATTTTAAGCTTTTTAGACCAAACGGATGACGCTACACACATAAAATTTATTTTTTCTTCAATTTTTCATAATGATGAATAACGTATACAGTATGTCACTTACAATTAACTTTACTGTCCCTTTAATATAGCAGACTTCACACCTTCATCACATTTACAACATCAACAACAACATCCCAAAAAAAAGGGCAGACGGATAGAAGTCAATAGGCTTGTAAAATTCCCATCCCCCAGAATCAACAAATATCTCTCTCATTAGAATATGTAATCAACAAACTCAGACATTAAAAGTTTTCAACCAGCTCATGCATTGAATTTTGACAGACATTCTTACCCTTATACACTTCCAGATATTAGCCTTTTACCCTAGAGTATAACCATGTCTACATTCTTCCTGGAACAACAAGGTTTGTTAACATCATGGATAGTCAAAACAAGAAGTTGGCCTTGCCAGTGTTCTCCACAAGAATATAATGATCATATTGACCTCTTTCAGCAGACAGTGTTTATACAAGAATTAACCAGTTTGTTGCAGACACTTTAACAGTTTTACATAGTATTATATTGTAGATATCAATATGCTCTTTAAAGTCTCAAAGTTAATGTTATCCCAAGTTATCACAAATACATGATTTGTTTTTTTATTTGTTTGTTTTTTGTTTGTTCATTCATCCATGTTTCTGACATCGATGATGTTGATTTTTTCAACTGTTCCATGTAATACTTGACGTGTCCAAAATTGTAGAGCTCCCAATATTGAAGTTCCTCGGCATAATTTTGATTCCAGTGATGATCACAACATTTATACGAATGCATTGTTCCAAATCATCCATTCCTTGTTGTCCCTGTTCCAAGACAACAATTCTTCGGTCTTTTTCCTCCATGTCTTTCTGAGTTTTCTTCATTTTGACCTTCATTTCTTCTAAGGCGTCTAGCACCGGTTTTAGATTTTCTTCCAACTTTTTATCAAAGTCACTCCCTAACTTATCAAAGTTGCTCTTTAATTCACTCTTTAATTCTTTCATAGAGACCGTCTGGTCTTTAGTATCCTCCGATTTTCCTTTTCCTTTCGGCATTTTGCAGAGAATAAGTGAGAGTCAGTCTGGGTATGAGTTAGAGAGATAGCAACAACAGGAGACAGAAGAAAGATGTCTGCTCCCGTTGAGAGCCGGATGTATTACATATATAACATACAGTATATGTCACTTAAAATTAACTTTACTGTCCCTTTAATTTTATCAAGACTGAATTTTATGCGTTTTGCTATCCTGAACAATGCCTTGTATCTGGTCTTGTGTTCTTACGGAGAGTGAGGCCAATCCACACGGAGGACACAGTTTGAGTGACAGTAATGTGTGTTCAGGATGAAGGCAGTACATTACTGTACAAAACTTCCAGTCGACAAGACTGCAAACCGGCTGCAATATATGCATTTTTCAAAGGTTTACTACCTGCTGCCTCCCAACCTGAAGCGAGTCCTAGTGGGGAGGATGCTAATAGCTCCTCTGTTTCTGAGGGGAAGTCAGTCCTTCTTCAAACACTGACACAGCGGTACCAACCGACCTGCACAGGAAGACAGGCTTTGAACCATCTCGGCTGTCAGAGAGGAAATTTTCCTCCTGCTCTATGCAGATATGACTAAGGTTTGGTGTGAGAGTATATAAAAAGGCACAACTGACTACAGCATATGCCTTGAAGCACATAAACCGCAGTTAAAGTCAAGCTAGTGGATAAAGTACATGGCCAAAATGATGAGGAGAACTGACGCCGATACAGAACACAATAATATAACATTCATTAATAAGATTAATTGCTTCCAAAGCATTAAACAGAATAAAACTTCTTTTCCTTTCGGCTTTTCCCTTCAGGGGTCGCCACAGCGAATCAGTTGCCTCCATCTAAGCCTGTCTTCTCCATCCTCTTGTCTCACACCAACTACCATCATGTCCTCTTTCATTACATCCATAAATCTCTTATTTGGTCTTCCTCTAGGCCTCCTGCCTGGCAGTTCAAAACTCAGCATCCTTCTACCAATATATTCACTATCTCTCCTCTGGCCATGTTCAAACCATCCTAGTCTGGTCTCTCTGACTTTATCTCCAAAATCTATCTATCCTGGTCACTCCCAAAGAGAACCTCAGCATCTTCATCTCTGCTACCTCCAGCTCTGTCTCCTGTCTTTTCCTCAGTGAATTAAGCAGAATAAAACAAGGTTTTAATTCTTTATTGACTCAGTTATCCGTATTCCTCTCTTCAAGTCCATTAGGATAATTTTTCAAGCAGGTATTGGCAGCAATGATTAATTTCCTGCCATGTCCAAAAAAATTATTCTTCCATATCCACTCGTTATTATTTTCATATCATCATTATTGTGATAGGTCCTTGTATTGCTTGAGATTCTTCTTTCCTGTAAGGGGTTTAAAATGCTGCACCGATGTGTTTTCTGAAATTCAATTAAAGTTGGATAGACATCTGAACTCTCACCCTTAGTGAAATAAATGCTAAGCTGCAGCAACATGTTTAGGGCCTGCGATGCTGTCCCAGTTCTGGGTGGGGTTATTCATCCTTCTGCTCCACACTCACATGAGCATGTGTTTATTTTAGACCAATCTGTTTATTTATAAAAGGGCTTGACCACAGCACGCCCTGGCCTCCACGTTCTAACTGCCCCCATGCTGCAATCATCCGGTTCACTCTATCTCCGGGCCAGTTTGGGACAAGCCTCTGTTGTTTGTCTGTCTGTCCTGAACAGTTCCTCCTACTTCTTTAGTTCTCTTGCTCTCTCTGTTTCAGTTCTGTCCCGCTATTGAGTTATTTTGTTCCCTGATGATGCTTTGAGTCCTGGGCTAAAACCTGGCCATAGAAAACAAGACTCAGACTCAGTCAGCCTGCAGTGAGTGTCACTTCTAATCCACTAGTGAACCACGACGGGAGCTCCGTGAGCCTGCACTGTCACTGACTGCAGGCAGGGTCGGACAGGAGCTGCACACCCATTTATCATTTTTACTGTGCTGATAAAGGAATTACAGAGGTCATGTGATCCACGGCCTGGGGACGCTCATTTCTCTCATCAATGCAATTTTTTTGGTAAGCTTACGTTAATACACTGTGCAAAGAATTTGAGATCAGACGGATATCCACTCAGGAACACAGAGTCCGACTGGTCAACATATCGGGAAGACAGCCTCTGATTGGTCAAAAGTGCTTTAGTTGGCATAAGAAAGCCACGGATGCCTATTCAACTGGTCCATTTTCATTGCTATGAACTTTCATTGTTTCAAATTTAAATTCATGAATATTAAATACTATGGTAAGAGTTTCTTTGGTATTAATTATATTAAGTTTTCCCCAGATGGATTGTTTTAAAACATCAAACAGCAGCAACAGAACCAAATTAAAAAGTCTGTCAGGATTCATTACATTCATAAAAGTCAAGGCAGAGAAAGGGAATGAGTTGTTATTCTCAACACCAAAGGTCAGGTGATGCGGTGAGGAGGAGCTGAGTGAGATTATGACTCACCCGAGGCTCAGGTCGCCTACATGAGAACATCAGAGAAGACGGTGGTCCTCAAACAACAAAATGTATCATGGGAATTTTTGGAAGCTGGGGAAAGGGTGACCAACTCACATCCTTCTGAGGAACAAAGCAAAACAGAACCAGGGACAACCAAGGGAAGACAAACACACAGTTGTTTCTGCTATGCAGGGAAATCTGTGAAGGACCAGTGGCCTCATGAACATTTGCTCGACAAACCAGGAAAGTTCCAGTGTGTGTGCTCTGTTCTGAATGCAGGAATATTTTATTTCTGTGGTTCAAAACATATAATTTTTTTTCTGAGTCAACACAAGTTTGTTAAAATTAACTTTATCAAAGCAAAATGATTACAGCACTGAGTTTGCAGCTTAGTTAATAGGGCGTAGCTTTGAAGATTTGAGTTTGACTTGAAGATGTTACAAGGGCTTTGATTGGTTGACAAACATGATGATGTCAGCATGCACGTTGTTTGAATGATGTCACATGCAGTAGGCATTGCGTATCTCACAGACATATTAATGCAGTCATTCACAAACAAAAGATAGACGCATAAAAACACGAGATACAATCACAAACCTCAGCTGTAGGCCGGGTAGAACCAGGATCAACCATATTAATTGATAGATGTGTACGGGACAAACATCAAAGTCCATATCTCAAACAACAGAGGGACAAACAGCCTTCAAAAAGTGTACACACACACACACACACACACACACACACACACATGCTCATCAGTAGAGCAGAATTAAACCATGACTAGCTAGAGGCATCAGAATGTTTTCTTTGGTGTTTATGAAAAATAGATGGAAGAGAAAACATGTCTGCCTTCTTTACATTAGGAACATTACTTCACTGGGACTGATAAAATGATATTTTTTACATACGAGTAACCAAGTGAGCTTGTTCAAACTAAACCAGAGAGGCTCGCTCTGCTTTCCACAACAATGTGAGGAAAAAACCTTTACAATGCCCCCTTTAGTCAAACGCCTTCCTGACAGGGTGCAGAACACAAGTTCACTTCCGGTTCACAACACACCACTGCTTCTGATTGGTGGATCTGCCTCTGAAGGCACACGATGTTTGATGGTGTCACAGAAACTATATAGCTAGACATTTTAGCAAAGCTTTTTAGGGAATCTAAAAACACTGCATTTCTGTTTCAAAGTCTTGCTCATTACCTTTCATTCTGACTGGAAATATCACCAACATACATGAAAGCAGGTGATTAAACCACCCAGAAAATAAGGGGAAGACGTCTACTGACCATCTGTGAGGAGGTGAGCTTCTGCAAAGAGCCAGTAGACACAGGGATAACACACACACACACACTGACTGCTCACCTGACTGCATCTAGTAAGAGAAACAGAGATATCAGCTGTTCAAGCTGTAGACCACAGCGAGTCACGTCCTGACGCTGAGACTCCTGAACACACCATCCATACCCAATCCAACATTAAATATGCTTTATATCCATGACCCATTATTTATTCATCCATCTGCATAATTTGCTTTTTGTAAAGCTTCTTTTCATTCCAAACTCTGTTGTTAAATTAATCCATGCAACACACACACACAGCTGTAGTACAACAGTACGACTCTGCTGACTCCTAAAACATCTAAACCTCTTGCATTATAAAGATTTTATTTATTTAGTTATTTAATCACATCAGAAAGTGGCATGACAAAAATATCCAACCTAGCACGGCAATGCGTGGGTCACTTGGTAACGTGTGACCACTAGCCAGCTATGCAATGACTACTATAACAAACAGGGATGGATAAATCGATTAGTGAAAATGTATTTTATGTCATTAAAATGTTGGGATGTATTTTCTGGAAAATCTATTGAAATATTTCATTGATAAAATAACCAGACAAAAATGTCTGCCTGGGTTAACTCTGCAAATTAAATGCCTGACAAAAGATGGCGCTATTCATCACAAATAAAAATCTACTGTTGTAATAAAAAGTCTTCGACTCAGAATGCGGAGATACTTCAAAAACAACAAACACTGTGTATGATTTGTTATTTACTATAGAAGAACAAGAATCTGGAAGAGTAAGTTCTGTAAAGCCTTTTATCACACTAAGATGAATGACTTAGTGCTGCCTGGTGTTTTATTGTTACATGACTGTGTTTTGGAAGGCTGATATGAGGATGGTCTGACAGGTAACAGAGTGGGTTTAGATGTCTGATTGGGACTGCTGTGATAATATCAATATAAATAATTTTATTTATTAATTTAGGTTTTTTTTTCAGACATGTTAATATAACAGACTTCACTCCTTCATCACATTTACAACATCAACAACAACATCCGAAAAACAAGGGCCAATAGGCATGTGAAATTCCCGTCCCCCAGAATCAACAAACATTATAATATGTTGCCAACAAACTCAGACATTAAATGTTTTCAACCAGTTCATTCATAGAATTTTGACAGACGTACATACTCTTATCCACTTCCGTACTACTTAATTTTGACGCCGGTGAGTGACGCCATTCTTTGTTGTCCCTGCTCTAGGACAACCATTCTTCCTTCTTTTTCATCTGTGTCTTGCTGCATTTTCTCCATGTCATCATTTCTTCCATGCAGTCGAGTACCAGTTTCAGCTTTTCTTCTAACTTCTTATCATAGCCACTGCTGAACTTATTAGTCGCTCCTTAACTCATCCACAGAAGAGGCCATCCGCTCTAGGGCTTCTTTCCCATTTTAATTGTCATTCTCCTCCTATTTCCTTCTTCCTCTCGTCATTTTACAGAGAATCAGTTTTCTAATGTATCAGTATTTTCTACTGAACATAAAATGTCAGAAAAAAGTGAATAATCACAGCACTCAATTTGACATCTGCAAATTTATGGACTCAATCGTCAGAATTCCAAACATACTCTATTTAAATTGACATAATAATAGGGGATAATTTTCAAAAATGATAAACTGGATTAGAGTTCATCACTTGCTCAGAGCGACATGAGGAGGAGGAACAGATGATGTGAATCACTGCTCTGGTTCACAACTGATAAGCAGCAGAAATTATTTTCAAATTCGAGGCTAACCCTGTAAAACCACTTCACAAGAATGAATTTCATGATTTTAATCTAAGGCTTATCACAGATCTACTTTAAAACTTTGAACACCTTCAAAGACCTAGAGTGAACTGATCTGAGTAACGGCACAGAATCGGAGCATGTCGATGTAGAAGAGGACCCAAAAACAGCACACTAGTGGCAGTTAGCACCGCACTAACTCAACTGACCCATAAATGTCTCTTACATACTGCACGTTTTGCTGGAGAAATGCCAGCATTCCATCAGTCACATGGAAGAAGCTTCGTGCCTGATTGTTTAGACTAAACTTAAAGGTTCTCTTGGTAACGCTTCTGAACAATCTGTGTAAAACGGGTGACCGGTGGTTGATGTTTATCCTCTCAGTGAGCGATCGTTCAGCGGGATATTTTCGAGCACGTCCACCAATCACTTGGATATAACAAAGTCCATTTCAGTGAAGAGCATACATGTAGACTGGATTTGTATTTGAAACTGACTGAAGGCTGAAACAAAAACTGAATCTGAAGGCAAATACTACAAAATCAAAATCTACAGATGCTGGAGTAAACAGGTGTACATATAAATAGCGTCATTATAAAACAGTCAATAAATAGGGCAGAGGACTTTAAGCAGCCCTGATAACTGCAGTGAGATTGGCCTGTCTCAGTATTAAGACGGCAGATTAGCAGGCAGCACCCGTTTTTTTTCTGTAATCAGAACGCTGATCTACAATAATCTCTTTTCAATAGTAAGCAAACGCACTGGTCTCAAGGCTCGGCTCAGAGATGACATCTCACGCATCCAGGGGTCAAGGAACCGATGTCTAATGAAAACATCAGAAAGGGACTTCCTGAAATGCCCGTTAAAGCACATTTTACTCCCATTAAACCTCCTCCCTGGTGGCTGCTTGCCTATCGCCCAGCTCCACTCCCACTATTTAAGGATAAAATGAAGTCGCTGCCTTTCGGTTTGCCCCAGGGCTTCTCCCGTTTCAATATTTTATGAGCCACAGTGAAATCAGCGTGTTGGAATAATTACACCTTGGTACGCAACTACAAAAAAAGGTATTCTGGAGGAGGATCATCAGTGAAGAGGGAGCAATGGGCCTCCTCAGAGATCAGAGGAATCCCATTGTGTTACACTGTTCAAAACCTAATGATTCACTGTCTGACACACACACACACACACATACACTCTGTTGGGTGAAAGCTAAAGGAGCACAAGCCTGGTGTCGCTATTAATTCAACATGAATGCATTGGAACAAATTTACTAGTTCTGTTGATTTCACCGAGCGCTAACGCAGCATGTAGCTCGGTTGAACTGCTGATCAGGACATAGTCAAACCCAAAAACAGCAGAATCAGATGAATTATTGCATAGATGTCTTCTTCAAAACAGTTTTCCCCGTTGGGCTCCCAATTGTGCTCTTCCTCCCTGGAGGATGACTACAAGCTCCTTGCCAAAAGCCTTGTTTTGTTTTTAAAACCGGACTTTCCTCTGACCCACCTCCAGCACGCAGCGATGTAAACCCTGCGTCTCTGCAGCCCATTTGGCTGAGCCCAGCTCTCACGCTGCATTCAGAATAAATCAAGCATTGCAGCAGATTTCACATCCATTTTGAGTGCATGTAATGCATTTAAGGTGTGGTGGTGAGGCTGCAAACTGATTTAGATTCAAACTAAGGGACTGTTTACACAATAATGGTTTCACCCAAAAATGGAAACTTGAATTTTGGCCATCCCATTTACAAAAAAAACCCCACCATTTTCAGGAAATGAAACCTCAATCTTTTTGGTTCCACAGCAGAAACTTTACAGCATCACTCTCCTGTTGTTCAAACATCTGGCAAAAAATCAACTCGATAAAAAATTATGACAACAAAACAACACTTCATGAATTTTAGGATTCCTATACCTTACTTGTGTACAGTAAGAAAACACCAGAAAAACAACCTGGCCAGGTCTGTTTGTGCTACAGATTATGTTGAATTATGAAGACGTTGCAGGTGTAGATTTGCTGAATAACCACAGTGAACTGATCACTTCTGCAGATCTGTGTGCAGGAGATCACTTTAGAAATTATGTGTGAATGAATCGCTTTCTGGAAATGAAACAACACTCATCTGTTTCTAAGATAAAATGCAGCGATCAGAGCTGCTGGTCAACAGCACTGTTGTTCAAGCTGTTTACAAGTTGTATCAGTGTTTTATTTATATTGCTTTACATTTCACACGTCATCATTCACCTGAAGCTCGCTGCACAGTTCTTGTTGTTGCTCATAAACCAGCAGGCAGACTGAGTGCTGGATGACCAATAACCAGCCTCCTTTAAAAGGCTGGTTTAATTGGGGACTGTTTCACCTTTACTGTGCCACCCTCTTTGGTACAAATGTCACTGAGGCTAATGTGGATTAAATGTAGTTGTGGCTCTGAGCTGGCAGCAGAGGTATTAACCTCCCCGACCTGTCTTTACAGAGAGCAAACCAGCTAAGCAGCAGGACAGGAGGGTGACGTCTGGATGGCAGCTAAAAGCACAGAAGAAGAAAATCAGCTGATTTTCTAGTTCTCATCCAGACAACACTTATCTATCTCTCTCTGACTTCCTGTTATCTCTCTGTCATCTGAAATAAAAGGAAATAAATCCCCTCAGATGTGCAGAAGACCTCAAAGTGTTCACCGTGTGCTTAGTTTGCCTTCGCCGGTCTTTTTTGATGTCAGAACATCGCTGTGAACTCCAAGTAGCAAAAATGAAACAAAAGCACATTTGTAGCTTCCATACTCTAAGTCCTGTGAACACAACAAAGGATTTATGTAATGACCACAAGAGCGTGAACGGTTGTGACGGAGGCCTGCGGGTCCTTTTCAGGTACTAACATGTTTACATGCACAGGTACAAATCCTCTTCTTTATATTTTATTATGTGCGTGTATGTCTGTGGTCGCGCGCACAACTTAAGTGTGTATTCATGAAGACAGATGTATCGTCTCCAGTCCAATGGCCCATTTCTAACATGAGCTGACAGTCTGAGAAGATGCCAAGAGGAACAGCAGGGGAAAGAGCTCAGGACGTCTCTACACATCAAACATTTAAAGCCCGGGCAGAGATCCCATTCAGACCCACAAAGGTACGTGTTGCACAAAGCGAGTTGATGTTCTGTGTTTCCTGTATGCGTTTGTAAACCTGAAATGACAGCACTGACAGAGACACAGTGAACGGTGCGTGGTGGTAGTCAGCCTCTCATATTTTATCATGACCTTGTCTGTGTGTGGTTCTAATGTGATTAGTTGTGAGGAAACAAAAGCCAGGATGACAACTAGAGCCCCTACCCACCAGCCCCCGTTAATCCAGTCAAACTCAGAGCCTTGTAACTATAGTAATAATCACAAGACACCCTCTATGAAACACAATATAATCTGGACATCCTGACACCTCATTAAGGTCCTTTATATTCCCTGTGAAATTCTGTGGATGTGCTCCAACCAACAAATAAATGGTCACAGGTGAAAACTACAACGTAAAGTGTCAGATAAAACTGCATTTTTTATTAGTTATAGAAAGAAATAACTTAGAACTTAATCAACAAGTATTGATCAGTCAAATCAATTAAACGCTCAACTCATTTGAACCACATATTCCAGGTACAAACCTCTGCAGTGTGAAATGAATCTATTCCAAATCTTTTTAACTGAGGGTCTTGGAGTTTTCAGCTCATGATCAGGTGGAATCCTAGTTTATTAATAACTAAAAGGATTTAGATCATTCATCTAAAAAAGTTCAAAAAGAAGTCAGCAGATGTCTCCTGTGATGATCAGGCCATCCCTCCTGTATTCCATCACATCAAATTTCTGTCTTTGTTTTAGTAATTAGATAATACATCACCCGCGGACGCGTCGAGAAAAAAAAGAACCGTCCTCCGTTCTTTACGAACCAACAAACTCTCAAACACGACGCTCATTTTTGAACACACACGCACGCACACGCACACACACACACACACACACATTTTCGGGTGGTGAAGTTGGGAAGAAAACACATTGTGTGAAGTGACTTCTCTGCTGCCTTCAAACTGTGTCCAACTGGTATCTGTTGCGGACGGACTGGGGCGGATGTTGGGAACCATGTGGAACCCGACAGCGATCAAATGGCAACATCCCGCTGAGGATGTTGGAGCGGATTTCTCAAACCGTGCAGCTTCAGAGGCGCAAACACGATGGTTCCAGCGGGTTAGCGGCAGTGAGGCGTTTGAGGACGCAAAGTGAGCGGGCAGCTCCTGAAGCGCAGGAGTCGGACATGCCGCCTCTCCTGCTGCCGCTTTTTCCCTCCGGTGAGAAAAAGCTCGTCTCCCTCTTCGTTTAGTTACAACCAGTGTGCGGCTTCAGCCGCACATTTGGTGACATCTCAACATTTGCACACTCACCTCAGTCCGGCACGAAGTGTTCACATGAAGGCGACAGAAAAACGGAGAAGCAGTGGAGATTTCCAGTAGGTTAAACTTACCCTCTCTGTCTCTATCTCCCTCTGTCTCTCTCTCCCTCTCCCTCTCTCTCTCTCTCTCTCTCTCTCTCTCTCTCTCTCTCTCTCTCTCTCTCTCTCTCTCTCTCACAAGTCACTCCTATAGAGGGAGGGGCTGAGAGGGAGGAGGAGGAGGAGACTGAGCCGCACATTATAAACTCCCTCCCGAACCCCTTCCACTCCTCCCTCCGCCCCTCCCCTCTTCAGTCACAGGAATATTATTTTCAATATTATATAAAACAAATTTTTGAGATCTATGACTAATAAATTCGGTCACTTTCTGTGGAAGACTAAAACTTTTACACAAGTTCCAAATTATCTTATATTGAAAGAAAGAAAGAAAGAAAGAAAGAAAGAAAGAAAGAAAGAAAGAAAGAAAGAAAGAAAGAAAGAAAGAAAGAAAGAAAGAAAGAAAGACTTTTTTTTGACTTTTTCAAAAACACTTTAATCACATTCAAAACATTTTACAATTTAACATTAGATGAAAACACTAAAGAGCTTCAGAAACACTAAAAACCAATAAGTAAGAGGAAATAAGTAAGAGGATATAATGCACTGATATAATCAGTGCATTATATCAGGAAGTTTGCAAAATTGAGTTGATCATCAATTCAGGTGCATAGGACATTTTTGTGACACCAGATGTTCCTAAAGTTATTTAGGTCTTTTGTCATTTTATAGAAACCAAATTCTACTTTTAAGCGACATCTGATGTTACAGCAAAAAACAGTGGCAGCGTCTTGAACAGTATTGTTTTCAATTCTTCTCTTCCTGGTCACGTAAATTGCGAGTTTTGCTTCTCCAGAGATAAAGTTTAAAAGCTGCCACTTTCTCTGATTCGATGTATTGTACCCAGCACCGTAGACGAATTTCCTCACACTAAAATTTTCACTGAACAGATTAAAAACATTTTGTTGGCCGTGTGCAGGCTGATTTGTCGTTCATCTCTGAGGAGGGGACCCTCCAGCTCCCCAAACAGGGGACTGATGTGGACCTCAGGGAAAGGATCTTTGCTGTCCGGCACAGTCCCTGTACTATAGTCCAGGAGGAGGCTTCTCTCCTTCCCGGAGAGTCTTTGCCTCCACAGTTGTATCACCCTCTGAGCCACCCTGGTGGACTGGATGTTCAGCAGGGAGCTCACAGCCTGGGCATCCGCCAACGCTGGCCCGGTGTTGTCCACCAGCTGCTGGAGGGTCAGGGTCCTGGTTCTGCAAAGCGCTGCAGACAGCCCAGGTGTGGCTCCACTGCAGACGTCGAGCCTGGCTCCATGTACTAGTGGTTCCTTCAGTAACCAGAACAGAGAGTCAGAGCGTTTCCCTGGGCTTCTTTTAAAAAGGGCCCATGACTTAAAAACACCATGATAGAAAGGAGGCAAACCATTTAACTTTAGAAGCTTAGAATCCATTAAAAACAGTGCAGCATCCATTCCCAAGTTACTCACACGTTTGAATATGCAGCTAGCTACCTCTCTCCACGTCAGATTCGCTGGTCCGGTAAGAAACCGCTGGATGAACTGTAATCTGAACGTGGCTGTTCTACTAGCCAGGTGGATGAGGCCTTGTCCTCCCTCCTCTCTTGATAAAAACAACACTCCTTGAGGCACCCAATGCAGCCCATCCCAGAAAAAGTTAACAAGTTTGGTCTGGATTTGGGCTAGAAACCCTGATGGAGGGTCCATACAGGCCAAGCGGTGCCACAGCTGTGAGGCTACCAGGTTGTTTATCACTAAAACTCGACCTCTGTACGACATTCTGGGGAGCAACCATTTCCATTTTTTAAGTTTTCTTTCTATTTTTTCAATGACGCCTTCCCAATTCTTCCTGGTTGTTGTCTCATTTCCCAGGTACACACCGAGATATTTGAGACCGTCAGTCTTCCAACACAGGTTTTGAGGAAGAACCGGGAGGTTGCCACTCCACTCACCAACAGCAAGGGCTTCACTTTTGCTCCAGTTTACTTTTGCAGCAGTTAAAACATTGAATGAGTTTGTTAGACCCACCAAAACATCAACATCTCTTTGGTCTTTGATAAGAACAACAACATCATCAGCATAGGCAGATAAAATAATGTTCTCTCTAACACCAGGTAAAATTAAACCGTCGATGCTTTTGCGGATTTTACAGAGGAGGGGTTCCAGGGAGAGTGCATAGAGCATCCCAGACAGAGCACAGCCCTGCCGGATGCCCCGGTGCACTCTGAAGGGGGCACACAAACTGCCGTTAAACTTCAGTATACTCTCAACGTCACTGTACAACACCTGGATCATGGCAATAAAACCGGTGCTGAACCCAAACCCTTCCATAGTTTTCCAGAGGAAGTTGTGCTCAACACGGTCAAATGCCTTTTCTTGATCTAATGAAACAAGACCAGCATTTATACTCAATGATCTGGAAACCTCCAAAACATCTCGAATTAGGTGGACATTGTCTACCATGGACCTGCCGGGCACACAGTAGGTCTGATCCCGGTGGATGACCTGCTCCATAGCTTCCCTCAGCCTGGTAGCCAAAGCCTTGGACAGAATCTTGTAATCCGTGCAGAGCAGTGACACAGGGCGCCAGTTCTTGATGTCCTGCAGATTGCCTTTTTTAGGCAGGAGGGCAACGACAGCCCTTCGGCAGGACAGTGGCAAAGAGCCCGAGGCCAGACTTTCATTGAACACTTCTAGCATATCACGTGCTATAATATCCCAGAAGGCTTTATAAAATTCGACCGTCAGACCATCAATCCCCGGAGATCGTTGTCCCTGCATGTTCTGCAGGGCAGCGTGGAGCTCATCCAACTCCAGTGGCCGGTCGAGTTGTGAATTTGTTTCCGTGGAGACCTGAGGTAGCTCTGCACAGAACTCCTCTAACAGTGGCTGGTTTTCTCGGTATTCACTGTCATACAAAGATGAATAAAAACTCACAGCTCGCCTTCTGATCTGTCCGGGCTCTGTCAGCTCCTGTCCTGTGTCAGACAGCAGGGAGTGGATCGCGTTGGTCTGTCCATGCTTCTTCTCCAGGCTGAAGAAGAAGCTAGAGGGAGCATCCATCTCTGTGATGTTTTGCACCCTGGATCGGACCAGTGCACCTCGTACTTTAGTATCTAACAGGTCGGCTAAAGCCATTCTTTTGGACTTGAGGATTTCAGTACACCTCTGATTTCCTGTGGAAGCGATTGTCTCTAACTCCACGATCTCAGCCTCCAGGTCTTTCATAGACCGGCAGGTGTCACGTGTGACGTTCAGAGTATGCTGCTGGCACAGGAGTTTTATCTCTGTTTTGCCATAGTCCCACCATTGCCTAAGAGAGGTAAAATCAGCTTTTCTAAGTCTAAAGGTGCTCCAAAAATAGCTTAAAATCTCTCTAAAGCCTTTGTCTAAAGCTAAAGTTGAATTAAAATGCCAGTACGCACTCCTAGGCAAAATATTTCTCATCACAACGCGACATAAAACCAAAGAATGATCAGTAAAAGCAGCTGGCATTATATTACAGTCTTTAAAAACATTGAAATGGTGTTTAAAGCAGTAAAAACGATCCAGCCTGGCTAAAGACACCCCACCTTCTTTTAGGTGGGACCAAGTGTACTGTCGGCAGTCTGGATGCATCCTCCTCCACACATCCACCAGGCCATGAGAAGAGACCAGTCGTTTCAGAGTGTGTTGGGATGCTGGGTGACGCTCTGCATGATTACGGTCTAAAATCCCGTCTTCAGTACAGTTAAAATCCCCACCCAAGAGTAAAAAATCTTCTGAGCCACAGCAATCCAGTCTAGCTTGTATTTTTTCTAAAAAGCTCTTCCTCTCTGCACCATTTGTTGGAGTATAAATATTCACAAAAACCAGGGTGCGGTGTTCAAAATGTGCCTTCGCTAAGAGACACCTCCCCTTTACGACATGCTCGACTTCCAGAGATGTTGGGTTAAAAGTTCTAGAGAATAGGAAGCCCACTCCACCACTCAGCGTGGTGTTATGGCTCAGAACCACCTGTCCTTCCCACTCTTTCATCCAGTCCACCTCATTGTTCTCATCGCTGTGTGTTTCTTGTAAAAACAGAACATCAATAGTTTTCCTCTTTGCTGTGTCAAAGACTAGTGCCCTTTTTCTTTCTTCTCTGGCTCCATTTACGTTTAACGTTCCCACTCTAAAAAAATCCACGATGAGGGAAAAGTTTAAAGAACAAAAATTAAAGACTCAGTTGTTTACGGACTTTACTCATTTTCTTTTTGAGTCGGTATATCTCTTGGTCACTGAGTTCTGATGTGTCTCTGTTTGTAATAAGTTGTTTTGCCGAATTATAAAAGATTAATTTATCAGGAAAAAATTGTTCCAGATTCAGACCTTTCATGCCTTTAGTTTGTTGTAAAAACAATTTAAACATCTTTTCAGGGTACAAATCGTGTTGTTGACTGGCAGTGACTGGAGTGTGAGATAGTTCACTGCAATCAGACATACAATAAAGAAAGAAAGAAAGAAAGAAAGAAAGAGACCTTTTTTGACTTTTTCAAAAACACTTTAATCACACTCAAAACATTTTACAATTTTACATTAGATGAAAACACTAAAAGAGCTTCAAAAACACTAAAAACCGATAAGTAAGAGGAAATACAATCTAAAATCAGTGCATTATATCAGGAAGTTTGCAAAATTGAGTTGATCATCAATTGAAGTGCATAGGACATTTTTGTGACACCAAATGTTCCTAAAGTTATTTAGGTCTTTTGTCATTTTATAGAAACCAAATTCTAGTTTTAAGCGACATCTGATGTTACAGCAAAAAAACAGTAGCTGCGTCAAGAAAGAAAGAGAGAAAGAAAGATTTTTTTTTTAATATTTGCAAAAACACTTTAATCACATTCAAAACATTTTACAATTTTACATTAGATTTTCATTTTATAAAAACCAAATTCTAGTTTTAAGTGACATCTGATGTCACAGCAAAAAAAGGTAGTGCTTCTTGAACAGTATTGTTTTCAATTCTCCTCTTTCTGGTCATGTAAATTGCGAGTTTTGCTTCTCCAGAGATAATATTTAAAAGCTGCCACTTTCTTTGATTCGATTTATTGTACCCAGCACCGTAGATGAATTTCCTGATACTAAAATTTTCACTGAACAGATTAAACATTCGATAAGAAAAAAAGAGGTTGCGCATCAACTAAGTGTTTTTACTAAAGAGTGCTAGACCAAATGATTAACTATCAAAAATAGGGATAAACTCCCAAAAGGTAGCACATCTAAAAAATTAATAAAGGGAGGACAAAGTACTCACATTTCCACTTCTTTTATTTTGGCACACACCAAAAAATGAACGCTTACACGTTTCAGCTATGAGCCTTCATCAGAGCTCTGATGAAGGCTCATAGCCGAATTGGTAAGCATTTCGGCCATTTGAGTACTTTGTCCTCCCTTTATTAATTTTTTATATGTGCTACCTTTTGGGAGTTTATCCCTATTTTTGACAGATTAAACATTCGTTAGAAGAGTGAAGAGCACTGCAAGTCTCCCACACTCACTAAAAGCATGAAAGACTGTCTCACGAAGGGGACAGAAGGGACACTGGCTTGACACAGCAGGGTTAAAAACAGAGATAAAAGCATTGGAACTGATGGCACCGTGTAAAATTCTCCACTGGAGGTCGGCTGTTTTTTTCTTGAGGGGAGGTTTGTATAGAAGTCTCCACTGTGGGTCGGGTCCATTTCCCATCATCCTGCTGGCCCAGGCAGTGGGCGCTCTGTTACACAGGTTTCTCTTGTTGATTACTTTTACACAGTATTTGTACAGTACTTTTTTGTTGGACCTGTGCAGGCTGATTTGTCGTTCATCTCTGAGGAGGGGACCCTCCAGCTCCCCAAACAGGGGACTGATGTGGACCTCAGGGAAAGGATCTTTGCTGTCCGGCACAGTCCCTGTACTATATTCCAGGAGGAGGCTTCTCTCCTTTCCGGAGAGTCTTTGCCTCCACAGTTGTATCACCCTCTGAGCCACCCTGGTGGACTGGATATTCAGCAGGGAGCTCACAGCCTGGGCATCCGCCAACTCTGGCCCAGCATTGTCCACTAACTGCTGGAGGGTCAGGGTCCTGGTTCTGCAAAGCGCTGCAGACAGCCCAGGTGTGGCTCCACTGCAGACATCCAGCCTGGCTCAATGCACTAGTGGTTCCTTCAGTAACAGCGAATCAGTTGCCTCCATCTAACCCTGTCTTCTGCATCCTCTTGTCTCACACCAACTACCTTCATGTCCTCTTTCACTACATCCATAAACTTCCTCTTTGGTCTTCCTCTAGGCCTCCTGCCTGGCAGTTCAAAACTCAGCATCTTTCTACCAATATATTCACTATCTCTCCTCTGGACATGTCCAAACCATCTCAGTCTGGCCTCTCTGACTTTATCTCCAAAACCTCTAACATGTGCAGTATCTCTGATGTACTCATTCCTGATCCTATCCTTCCTCGTCACTCCCAGAGAGAACCTCAGCATCTTCATCACTGCTACCTCCAGCTCTGCCTCCTGTCTTTTCCTCAGTGACATTGTCTCTAGACCAAACATCTCTGGTCTCACCACAGTTTTGTGTACCTTTCCTTTCATTTTAGCTGAAACTCTTCTATCACACATCACACCTGACACTTTCCTCCACCTGTACCATCCTGCCTGTACATGCTTCTTCACCTCAGTCCTTTCAGTGTCCCACTTCTTCTTAGCTAACCTCTTTCTCTGTATACACTCCTGTACCTCCTCATTCCACCACCAAATCTCCTTATCTACTTTCCTTCCAGATGACACACCAAATACTCTCCTACCTGTCTGCCTGATCACATTAGCTGTAGTTGTCCAGTCATCTGGCAGCACCTACTGACCACCCAGAGCCTGTCTTGACTCCTTCCTAAAAGTCATGCAACACTCTTCCTTTTTCAGCTTCCATTATTTCGTCCTCTGCTCTGCCTTTGTCCTCTTCATCTTCCTCACCACCAGAGTCATCCTACACACCACCATCCTGTGCTGTTTGGCTACACTCTCGCTTACCACTACTTTGCAGTCACTGATCTCCTTCAGATTACACCGTCTACACAAGATGTAGTCTACCTGCGTGCACCTACCTCTACTCTTATAGGTCACCATATGTTCCTGCCTCTTCTGGAAGAAAGTATTCACTATAGCCATTTCCATCCTTTTTGCAATGTCAACTACCATCTGTCTTTCCGCGTTCCTCTCCTGGATCACCTCCTCATCACCTCTGTTTCTTGCACCAACATGTCCATTGAAGTCTTCACCAATGACAACTCCCTCACTTCTAGGTATGCTCTGCATCACTTCATCAAAGTCCAATCAGAATTTCTCCTTCTCCTCCAGCTGACATCCTATCTGTGGAGAGTACCCACTAACAACATTGACCATCACACCTTCAATTTCTAGCTTCAGACTCATCACTCTATCTGACACTCTTATTACCTCAAGGACTACTCCATTTCTTTTCCTATCTACACCATGATAGAACAACTTGAACCCTGCTCCTAAACTTCTAGCCTTGCTGCCTTTCCACCTGGTCTCCTGGACACACAGTATATCTACCTTCCTCCTCTCCATCATGTCAACCAACTCTCTACCTTTTCCTGTCATAGTTCCAACATTCAACGTCCCTACTCTCAGTCCTATACTCTTGGCGTTCCTCTTCTCTTTCTTCCTACGAACACACTTTCCTCCTCTCCTTCTTCAACCAACAGTAGTCCAATTTCCACCGGCACCTTGTAGGTCAACAGCACTGATTGTAGTCGTTGTGAACCCAGGCCTCTACCGATCCAGTATGGAAGTCATAGGTTTGATTTGCATGTTTGATTTGGCAAAAGTTTTATACCGGATGCCCTTCCTGACGCAACCCTCTGTATTTATCCGGGCTTGGGACCGGCACAATAAGACACTGGCTTGTGTCCTCTTGTGGCTACATTAAGGCAAGAGAATGTGATTAAGGTCAATTTTTAGGCTTTTAAAAGCAGATGCAATTGTTTTTCTTCAAGACTGTCAAGAATCAAAAGTATTTTCATTTTATTGCCGGAGCTCTCTGGACATAATGAACACAGAAATGTATTTTCATACACAACGAAACATTATGCTGTCTACATAGCCATTTGAATGGTAATGAAACATATTATCCATCAGCAGGCAGAGCAGATCTGTGAAAGTAAAATCACTACATTCATCTCCCTCCATACTGGTTGCTGCTCGCTCAGTTCATTTTACATTTTTCCATCTGTCTACTGTTAAAAATCGTTGCCATCACCAGGACATACATAGATAGTCAAGTATGAATATCAATGTTCCTCATTTTCTCCACAGAGGATATATTCTGTATCTTATAATGTTGAGGAGAAATGCCCTTAGTCTCTTTTGATTGGATTATAGCTGTGAAATAAATATAGTAGGAGTACAATATTCGCAACTTAAATAGGAGTTGAAGTATAAACTAGGATGCTAAATCAAGTAAAGGTATTTGAAACCATCTAAACAAATTGAGTGTCTTAGCATTGATGATTTGTAATGCGTACAAAAGTACATTATAACATTATGTTACAGCTATATTTAAAAGAAAATATTTTACACTTCATGTTTGACAAGTACAGAGAAATTAGTGAGAAATTACTTGAAACCATTCCTCTTCCATCAGTGTAAACCCATTATAGTATTGACTAGGGTTGAGCCGGATACTCGGTTCATACGAGTATCTGGTACGGATAATGCATTTTGACGAGTACGAGTATGAATATGAATAAAGCCCGTTGATCGGATTGAAGGAAAATCAGCCGGACTGTTTTCACGCTCTGTGATTGGCCAGTCACACATACTTCCCGCCCCTCCCTACTCACTGCAGTTAGAGCGGAGTTTCCCTGTCTCACTCTCTGTCTCCGGTACACGCAGTTACTGATCTCTCTGTTCGTGGCTTCACTGTTGCTCACGTCCTTATTAGATTTTCTTCAGCTTGCCTCTATTTTGGTGTTTGTGTAACAGAATTGTTCATGTTTTTGAAGTACGTCAAAATTATTTTGTATTATGGTTAATCTATGCAAGGCTATATGCAATTTTCCCTCGGGTGTAATGTCGCCCTCTGGTGGCAGGTGGGGGCTATATAAGTGACAGGAAACGGGCAGCGCGTCCTCTTGCACTGCTGCATTTCCTGTTATGGTAGGCTACACACAGCTCCACAATTTTTCTGATATTAAGCTAAAAAAATGCAAATTTCACTCAAGTCAAAGTACATGTTGAGTTATATAAATGTTGTGGGCATGTTTTACAACTATCATTTAGTCAAAATGTATACAGTTTTTTCTTCTGCCCTAACGTGACAAGTTGTAAGATTCAGCATGGAGTTGTACAATAGTAATGGCGCAGCCCATTGAAATGTACTGTTTTTTTCCGTTCTGATGTTTAGGTAGCTGTGTTACTTCAGCCATACACAGTCACCACCAACCACCTGTGTTGTTGTTGTTGATCAACAGGTATGTTGTAAAGGGAAATATGTTTTTTTTTCTTCTTCATGATGTAAATAAGCCTTTGCATTAAGTTGGAAAGTTATTATTATATTGATTCATTGTAAATATACAAAAAAAAGGTTGATAGTTATATTTGTCATAATTCCCATAATAATAATAATAATGTAAAAATATATATGTACGATCACACTGTGTCCTCTTGCTCTGCTGCATTTCCTGTTATGGGAGCTGTGTTACTTGAGCCATACACAGTCACCACCAACCATCTGTGTTGTTGTTGTTGATCAACAGAGTTGACAATAAATGCCATCAACCTGAGAAATTGTGCTGTCATCAGTCTGCTGGGAGTGGGCCAGGATAGAGGGGGTTACATTTGGTTATGTGGTGAACTTTTTTGGGTTTTTTTTTTTTTGCACGTACGTGTGCATTTAACCACCGCCTCGGTGGGTTAAGTCTTTTTTTTTTTTTTACCTGCTCTAAATTCTGTTCAAATTAACAATGTTTATACTTAATATTTTAACTGAGACATAGCACGCGCACACACACACACACACACACACCATAATCAATATTGTTTAACTTTATGTGAAAAAAATGGCAATAGCATTAGGTACTAAAAATAAATAATTGAAAAAAAAAAGTACTAGAAAAAATTAAAATGAAAAAGAAGAAAAAAAATTGTTTTGTTGAGTATGACAATTCTTGTTTATGCACACTTTGTAGTTGATTACTTTTTTTATTGCATGTACTTCTTTAATGCACTTTGTGTTTACTCGTTCTATATATAGTTCCTTTACTATTGTGATCAATTCTGAGGCTCTTCGGTAAATATTCATTCATAGACTTAAGAATATTCATGTTCTGACTCAGTTCTATAAAAACTTCTGTAAATAGTTCTCTTACTTTTGTGATCAAAAACATTTATTTGAATTTCAATTTTGAGGCTGTTTTGTAAATTGTTTTAAAATCAGCAAAAATACAGCAACTTGTGATCAATCCATATCAATTTTAGACTTAAAACAATGTAGTGATTTAAGCCCCGCCCATTCTGGATACAGATAATCTAGTTGGTTGAACAGATACAGATAGTGGTGTACTCGCGCATATTGACAGAGCTTTTTGTCCACGCAGTGCTGTTAACCACATGGCCACAGGTCAATAACGAAAGTTGCTGTGCTCTCCAAAAAGAGAAATACTTTAATTACATTGTAATAAATAATGGACCGACTGAAAATATGTGCTGACAATAAGAGGATGCTCCATCCCCATTGATGTACTAACATCATAATAGCGGGACTTGAAAACAGGGCTCATTGCTCACGGCAGCTATTTGGTTCTGATCCAGTCTCCACCACAGACAGAAGATGAAGGAGAGTGGATCAGTGCAGGGCAGGACATGCTGTGTTCCGTTGAGCGGATTTATAATGGAGTTTTTAATGGTATCACACAAAGTGATTGTCTTTTTCCTGAAGCATTTCAGGAGGTCTGCAGCAAATCTGGATAACTTCTGTGTGTGGCATTAATCATTCTGTTTAATTACCAACAGGGTGTCTCTGTCTGGCACTTATTCAAATTTTAAAAAATAACAAAATTAATCAATTTTGTTAAAACTTTTGACTTAAAGAAGTCACTTTCAAATGTGGCTCTTAATGAGGAGATGAATCATTTTTAAGCACGTACCAGTCAGAATTTAGGATGTCCTACGTGCTCATTCACAAAACACTGACAGCACATGGCTACTGCCATCAAGTCTGCCCATTTAAAATAAATTTAAAACCACACATTAATTATCTTAATTTAACATGAAGACAAGAAATGTGACAAAATGACTAGCCTGATTGTCACGCCCTGCGTTGGTGACTGTTCCAGCCTCTCCTTCTCCACCTGTGTTCATGTTTTCTCCTCATGCATATCTTGAGCCACAAATCCAGTAATACAATTATGGTAATCATTATTTTCCATGAGGTAAATCTATTATCATGGCTTGAAGATTTACTTCCTCTTATTTTTATAATGTTGTGGTGATTCCCTTATAATCTGGTCATTTTGTTTTGACTGAAGTGCCTGATCTATCAGCATGACTAGACATAAAAGTCTTCTGTTCCTCAGAAGTAACTGAACCACTGAATGATTAATAACTAAAAAGGTCGTGAGCAGAGACTTCCAGAATCTGTGTGGGACTCCTTGGTGCAGTTCACCTTAACAGAGGGCGTCATGGTTGGGGAGCTGTTCTAATTACACTGCTTTTTTTTTTCAAATTGTATTTGCTGTTGCAAGTTAGTAGTATTAATAACATGGTAAATAATATTATTGCTATTTCTAATTCTATGGGTACGTTTTTACGGTAGAAGTCATAGGGTGAAGGGCAAACTGTGGTGGGGCTGATGTTTTTAAGTTTAATGTCATGATGGGAAACAAATGCCTTGGGCTGTGCTCTCTGAGTATTGTCTGGTTTCATGCATTATATCCTATTTTTCCTGCACACGAGACTTTTCAGCATATTCTTCAAATTACGCTACCATGCATATTAAATGAGCACAAGATAATATATAAATATGACTCATGAATTGCTTTCCTTCTCTGAGTCATTTCATCTCTGGTATTCACAGAATGATTGATTTGCTTTTCAAAAAAATAAAATAAAAAAAGACTTGTGGAGAGAATTTCATAAATATTGTAGACTTCTATCAAGGTTGATCTCAAGACAGCAATTAAAATAAATATTCACCTCACATGATCACTGGAGGTATGACCACAGAGCGGCAGGAGATATGGGAGGGAAGACGAAAATGTGGGGAAAATAGAAATGAAGGTGGGGAAAGAAGGCAAAGACAGAAGATAAAGAAAGAAAAACCAGAGATCCCTAAGGGCAGGAGAAAAATCTCATACATTCAGAGATACTTTCTCACACAGGCTCTCTAATAAGAGTGGCAGTGCAGACGAAGTACTAATTTGATTTTCAACCTCAATGCATTTGTGACATCTCATGATTATGAAGGAAAATTAATTAGGCCGCCCAGGCCTCTAAGTAAACAATACCAAAAACCTTCTCCATTAACTGAACTTTACCTTTAGCTGGCCTTTAATTGGACTGCTTGCAAAGCATTTATCCTACACACACACCTGCACAAAGATATGATAAACATAACAAATGCTAACAAGCTTGCTTCTCAGCTTTGAAGCATATGGACCATGAGGTCAATGTGTACTCCCTGACTCATGAACCATGAGGTAAACGTGTACTCCCTATCTGTTTCTGAGAGCATCCCTCTGAAATTGCAAATGATTGTATTCCTGCAAAGGAGTCAGGTGAAGCCATGCCTGTTATGCAGAATAGTTATGCTGAATAGTATATTAACCACTGTTTTGAGACAAGAAGTTGTCCTTCTCATACGACGTGCTTGGATGTTTACTATATCTGAGAACGACCCAGAGCTATGTTAATTAAAGTACTACAAACTTCAACCATCGTCTCAAGATTCATCAGTCTACCCTGATCATCAAACGAATGCGCAACGGATGCAGTTAGAAGAAATCCGCTTCAATTAATAGGACAAGTAAAAATACTATAAATAATGGATTTCACGGAAATTCTACAGAAAGCTATTATTTCATTGGGATAGGTATCATTCAGGAAACTTGTGATTAGAGCTGCAAAACAAGGTTTGTTGAATGACCAACTCTAACTATAGCACAACTTTTATAAATCTCTGTGTCCTAAACTTTTTAAGAAGATTGAAATTAGATTAGGATTTACAGGCTCTGTACACATCTGGTGAAAATTTGGATACCTGGAGAATTCTATTGTTATAACTATTACTGTACTACTAAATCAGTTTCAATAAATATGACATCAAACAAGATCAAGATATGTTTTTGCATAAAGACAAACTTTCATTAGGAGATCTGTAATCCTTACATTAGGAAAGTCAGGAGGTGATGATCTGATTTCAGCACAAAGATCTTCATCAAGGGGAAACAGCTATCCTTACTCCATTGGATAAAATACACAGTAAATAAGAACATGAAACATGAAAGAGTAGTGGAAGCTGGACTAAGGGTAGAAGTGAGCATTTGTGAGCAGCAGTATGGTTTCATGTCAAAAAAGATTACTACAGATGCAGTATTTGCTTTGAGAATGTTGATAGAGAAGTACAGAGAAGGCCAAAAGGAGCTGCATTATGTTTTTGTAGATCTGGAGAAAGCTTATGACAGGGTGCCCAGAGATGAACTGTGGTATTGTATGAGGAAGTCTGGAGTGGCAGAGAAGTATGTTAGAGCAGTGCAGGACATGTATGAGGACTGTAAGACAGTGGTGAGGTGAACTGTAGGTGTGACAGAGGAGTTCAAGGTAGAAGTGGGACTGCATCAGGGATCAGCTCTTAGCCCCTTCTTGTTTGCTATGGCGATGGACAGGCTGACAGACGAGGTTAGACAGGAATCTCCATGGACTATGATGTTTGCAGATGACACTGTGATCTGCAGTGAAAGCAGGGAACAGGTGGGGGAGAAGCTAGAGAGCTGGAGGTTTGTCCTGGAAAGGAGAGGAATGAAGGTTAGCCGCAGTAAGACAGAGTACATGTTTGTGAATGAGAGGGACCCAAGTGGATGAGTGAGGTTACAGGGAGAAGAGATCAAGAAGGTGGAGGATTTTAAGTACTTAGGGTCAACAGCCCAGAGCAATGGAGAGTGTAGAAAAGAGGTGAAGAAGCATGTACAGGCAGGATGGTACGGGTGGAGAAAAGTGTCAGGTGTGATGTGTGATAGAAGAGTTTCAGCTAAAATGAAAGGAAAGGTGTACAAAACTGTGGTGAGACCAGCGATGTTGTTTGGTCCAGAGACAGTGTCACTGAGGAAAAGACAGGAGACAGAGCTGGAGGTAGCAGAGATGAAGATGTTGAGGTTCTCTCTGGGAGTGACCAGGAAGGATAGGATCAGGAATGAGTATCAGAGGGACAGCACATGTTAGAGGTTTTGGAGATAAAGTCAGAGAGGCCAGACTGAGATGGTTTGGACATGTCCAGAGGAGAGATAGTGAATATATTGGTAGAAGAAATGCTGAGTTTTGAACTGCCAGGCAGGAGGCCTAGAGGAAGACCAAAGAGGAGGTTTATGGATGTAGTGAAAGAGGAAATGAAGGTAGTTGGTGTGAGACAAGACGATGCAGAAGACAGGGTTAGATGGAGGCAACTGATTCGCTGTGGCAACGCCTGAAGGGAAAAGCAGAAAGGAAAAGAAGAAGAATCACATTCTCTTGCCTTAAAAATCCGAATGTGATCAATTTCATTTCTTCTCAAACTTTCGCTCTGCAAGCAATTTTTCTGAGAATGCAAAAGTTGGTGTCATCATTATGGCTGGAGGAAAAATAATCAATCACTAAGTGTGTTTCCTTAAAGCACTTACTCTGAGTTATTTCATATTGGTGACATCCAGACTGAGGATATGAGTTCTGGTTTTAGCAGCTGGAACACAGCCAGATATAGATTTAAATATTTCTTGTGGTTTTGCCAATCACATCTAGTCATTCACAACATATTTGTCAAGACTTTGTTGTTTTCCTCAAACAACAAAATCTTCCGGACAGTGAAATGTCAGAGCTGCAGATATTGGTTTCTTTACTTACTGTTAGTAAAAGACAAAGTACATCAATGTAAACTACATTTTTTTTTAAAAATTTTATACACTGTTATAATCCCCGAAGGGAAATTAAGAACGCACACTCTAGTTTTTGTTAGTCTCAATCACACGCATGCATATTAGCGTGTACAGGCCCCTGTAATACACACAACCACACACAAGGGGGCCTGTAAGCATGCAAGGGAGGTAGAGTGGCAGGCAGCTCCTTCTTGGTGCGCCTCAAATGAGCAATTTGTAAAGGGGATGGCACCTTGCTCAAGGGGGCCTCAGCAGTGCTCCGGAGGTGAGCTGACACCTCCCACCGTCAGCTCACCTCTGGGTATTTTTTGGGTGGGAGCGGGAATCGAACCGCGGATCTTGAAACATAAGACGACCTGCTCTACCGCCCGCTTTACCACTAAGCCACTGCCGCCTCATTTAGAAGTAAATGTCCTTTACTGAATTTCCCTAATGAAAGGAAATGACAGAAGTATTATCAGAATAAACTACTATATTGCCTTTTCAGAGAAATGTCAGTATATTATTATGTTATTATTTAATTTCATTTAGTCTGACCTGTAAGGCTTCACCTATATACAGTGGTACCTATATTTATGAAATTAACTGGTTCTGGAAGAAATATATTAAGTAGAAAATTTTGTAAGTAGAGATGCGTTTTCCCCGCAAATGCCCTAATCCGTTCCAAGCCCCCCAAAATTCAGACAGAAATGTTTTATAAAGCATTAAAATGCAACAAAACATGTAACAAATACATCTTACAATTAGATTATTACACATTCAAAGAAAGTTGTGCGTAATGTAAAAAACAAAGAATAAAGAATAAAAATGATGGTCATTTACCTTTTAACTGCTGTCCTTGTTGTTTCTTGCCCTCTTTGGTTCATGTGCTACTTGCCTCACCATGCCGAACAACAGAGTGAATTCCAGTCCTCCTTTTGAACTTCTCGAACAACCCACGCAATGCCTTGAACTGTTCTTTCGCCGACGTTCCCTCGCCTGAATCCTCCTTAACGAGGTCATTACAAATGGCATATGCCATATGCCAAATTATGGCCTTGGTCACTGTGTCACCAGTCATCTCTTTCTCCTTTATCCACAAGTATAACAACCTCTCCATCTCATCGTTCACTGCCGACTTCTTCGAAATTATAGCGAGGCTTTTGGAAGGAGTTATAGCTTTAATGGCTTCCTTTTGTTTTAATAACATGGCGATTGTAGATGCATTAAGGCCATGTTCTTTGGCAAGATCAACCACACGCATCCCTTTTTCATGCTTTTCTATTATCTCTTGCTTTGTTTGTATGGACAAAAAAACCCTTTTCAAATATTCTTCTTCTTTTCTTTTCCTCTTTTCTTCATCACTTTCTTGGGGTCCATAGTCAATACTCTAAAAGTTAATATACGTAGAACTATCAGAACACCTCATGGGTCAAGGGCCGAATGAGGAGGACACTGCATAGACACCTATCTAGCTACACATAGAGGTCCCTCTTAGCCAATGGGATGCCAGGAAGATGCTAGGTAATAGCCAATGGCAGAGCAGCTATAAGAATGTTGCGTTCAGGGAACTTTGGGAGCGCTGAGTAGCAGCCCATACTGTATTTTTACCTTTCTTATCCTTAAATTTCTTTCCTAACAAGAGGCAATATTTTCCTGTTGAGGCGTTTCGTAACTTGAAAATTTTGTATGAAGAGACGTTCGTAAGTAGAGGTACCACTGTACTTAGATATCAACTGGTGCTTAAAGGATTGTGCCTCCAGATTAAACTAGAGCATGAATTTCTCATGCCATAAGTAAATCTACAAAGAGATGTACTCACTTAACAAAAGAGAGGAATAAAGGAATATCTGCTCTAGTTCTAAAACCATAGTCGTGCTGGTGACGTGGAGGTGAAATGTTTCCTAGTGGAATCCTGGCCTCATCACTTTCTCAATGCTCCTCCCTCAACTCCCTTGTGTGTCAGTCTGCCTCCTTGTGTGCCCTTTGACATTGTTGATGCTGCTTTCCAGCAGATTCACCTGCCACTCATCTACTATCAGACCCCTGAAGTATTTCACCTTGTCTCAGTCTCTGCTCTTCCTGATAGTAGCGGTGGTGTCAGCATTCAGGCCTCAGTTTGATGTGTTCTCAGGTGTGTTTGCCCTGAGTGAATCTGTTTTCTCCTTGTGCTTCAGCTCTCCGCTGGATTTTGCTTCAGATTATGACATCTGCTGCCTTAGCGGCAGGATTCTTTCGAGTCTCGGCTGCCGACAACCTGCACCACCCTCCACCACCCCCCGCCCAGCATTTTTACACACTGTCTTCACGTATAAGTGGGTTTGAGTCTTTAGTGTCAAATCATCCGTGCCACAATCTAACACTAATGTCTGAAACAAATGTTCCTTGAGACGGTTGAGAATTCAAAGCAGATAAGTGTTTCAACTACGTCAATACAGATAAAAGTGATGTCATGCAATAAGTTTCCTCATATATATCGAACCATCACAACTACAATTTAAATATTTGCACAAATGTTTTGTTCAAATACGTATGAAGAAAATACATCTGATTTAGATTTATCTGTTAGCGCAGTCTAAGTCATGCACAGTATTTGAGGCTACAGACTTCGGTTTCACTGACACTATTCATTTGCTCATTACCTTAGACATAAGTTCTTTTCCTCATTTTTCTTTTTGATTATATTTAGTACATTTAATTTAACCAATCTAAAAGATTTAAATTAATCCTTTTCCTCCACTGTTTGAGTTAATCTAACGCCCCTAGTTTTTTTGCATTCTTTCCAACGCTGGCTGCATGAAGAATATTCAGTCCCATTCTGGCGCTGAGCTGCTCTCCATCCAGTCCCAGCAGATGATGTGTCACCCTGACAGGAACAATAGCATGGCTGTGAAATAAGACCTGAGGGTCTGTGGGTTTTTTTTTTTTGGAAAGATGTGACAGTAAACCACATCATAGAGCGTCCTCTTTCATCTGGAAATAGCCACAATAAAAACAAGTTCTCCTCTGGCCTCTTATTCTTCTTGGCATCACCACATGCATTTTCTGCCAGTGCCTCAAATGTAAATCTTTGGATAGATCATGACCAAGAAACATTTGAAAAGTTCTGTGTCAGTTACAGTATGGAATATGCTGTTGCTATTTCAGTGTGTACAAAGTAGACACGGCAGCTTTCCCAGCCTTGAAACGCCCACCAACAGTAACAGCACAGGGGTAATTCACTCTCGGATTGAGGCACACTGTGGTCTGACTCTGTAGCTCTGCTGCTATGGGACTGGCCTACAGACACCAGGAGAACAGCCATAACAGTGACGCTTTTCAAACTTTCTCTAAACACCGATAGACCATGTGAGGCATGCATACTGTGCCATATTCATAAGAACTAATGGCAAGTGAGAAGAAAGATAAAATCCACATCCTTACCAACCAAATCTTCCAAGTTCCCTCCAGGAATCGCCAGATGCATCTGGTGCACCACGCCTCACTCCCTCTGATGCACCTCCTTCAAGCCATCTACACTTAAAATTTGATTGTGTTCAAACCTCTGCCAGTTATCATATCCACAATCTGGTCCTCTTAATAACTGTTTGACTCCAAAACGTAATCAACAGCACACAGAAAAAGTACAAATGGGACATTCGTACAGGGTGAGCTTGAATGTTTTAATCTCCAGCATAGATTAAGACACTATTTGGATGAGACATGTTGAAAATCACTACATTAATTCAGATTAGATCATGAGAGTTGTGGCTAACACGTACTATTGGTTTGTAAATCGTACTAAAGAATGGATGCTTTTTTAACCCTTTCCGTCTGAGAACCTGCTGCAGGTTTGTGCTCAGTGGGAAGAGAGCGACATCTGGTGGGCACATTAAAGAACACCTTTAGCTTTCCTTATAAATAGGAACACTGCAGACGAATGAAAAGTCAAAGTATCCATCCATTTTCTGCCACTGTATCTGCTGTGGCGGGTCACGCTGAGCTGGAGCCTATCCCAGCTGGCATGGGACGTGAGGCGGGGGACTCTCCGGGCACGACGTGAGTGCACCGCTGAGCCACACACAAAGACAGACAACCACACACATACACATACTACGGACAATTTGGGACCGGCCAATCAACCTGAAGTGCATGCTTTTGGAGGAGGGAGGAAGATGGAGAACCAGGAGAGAACCCACGCAGACACGGGGAGAGCATACAAACTCCGCATAGAGCGGGACTCGAACTCGAAACCGTTGTGTTCTGAGGCGACGGCGCTACCCACTGCGCCACCGTGCCGCAAAGTAAAGCATTGATATTATACTATGGCTCTGATGCTCTGATTCTACTTCTTCTTTTCCTTTCGGCTTTTCCTTTCAGGGGTCGCCACAGTGAATCAGTTGCCTCCATCTAACCCTGTCTTCTGCATCCTCTTGTCTCACACCAACTACCTTCATGTCCTCTTTCACTACATCCATAAACCTCCTCTTTGGTCGGCCTCTAGGCCTCCTGCCTGGCAGTTAAAAACTCAGCATCCTTCTACCAATATATTCACTATCTCTCCTCTGGACATGTCCAAACCATCTCAGTCTGGCCTCTCTGACTTTGTCTCCAAAACCTCTAACATGTGCTGTCCCTCTGATACTCATTCCTGATCCTATCCTTCCTGGTCACTCCCAGAGAGAACCTCAGCATCTTCATCTCTGCTACCTCCAGCTCTGTCTCCTGTCTTTTCCTCAGTGACACTGTGTCTAGACCAAACAACATAGCTGGTCTCACCACAATTTTGTGCACCCTTCCTTTCATTTTAGCTGAAACTCTTCTATCACACATCACACCTGACACTTTTCTCCACCCGTACCATCCTGCCTGTACATGCTTCTTCACCTCTTTTCCACACTCTCCATTGCTCTGGGCTGTTGACCCTAAGTACTTAAAATCCTCCACCTTCTTGATCTCTTCTCCCTGTAACCTCACTCTTCCACTTGGGTCCCTCTCATTCATACACATGTACTCTGTCTTACTGCAGCTAACCTTCATTCCTCTCCTTTCCAGGACAAACCTCCATCTCTCTAGCTTCTCCTCCACCTGTTCCCTGCTCTCACTGCAGATCACAATGTCAACTACAAACATCATAGTCCAGCCTGTCCATCACCATAGCAAACAAGAAGGGGCTCAGAGCTGATCCCTGATGCAGTCCCACCTCCACCTTGAACTCCTCTGTCACACCTACAGCACACCTCTCCACTGTCTTACAGTCCTCATACATGTCCTGCACCGCTATAACATTCTTCTCTGCCACTCCAGACTTCCTCATACAATACCACAGTTCCTCTCTGGGCACCCTGTCATAAGCTTTCCCCAGATCTACAAAAACACAATGCAGCTCCGTCTGGCCTTCTCTGTCTCCGTCTGGCCTTCTCTGTACGTGATGCTCTGATTCTACTGTAGTAACTAAATATAGACACCAGGCGGCGCTGATGTGTTGTTCAGAAAGCGATGCTCTTTGTACATTTTCCACTAACAACCCAAAGACAGCCTTTATGAGACTCTGGGTGGAGGACCTGCAATGCTGCTTCTGACTACACCATGCTGACTTTGCACACTGCTTTATACTAATATTCATTATAGAATGAACACTGGGGCTCTGCACTTTGGATCACCCAATGCCCTTAATACTGTACATCCACTGAAAGGGGCACAAAGAACATGGATGTCAACAGACAGAAAGTGACAAGTTACTTATTTTAACAAAATGGCACAGAAATGAATTCTGCAGGATAACTGATTTTATATATTTTCTCCTTCAGTTCTTCTGGTGTTACCAGACTTGCCTTTTAATTTTAATTAAGCACAATTCAAAATGCATGGCCTTCTTTTCGGACAATTTTTAAAATTGGAATATTCAGTACAGTATTATGAGATTTTTGTTCAAATTAAGTGGAGTTCAAAAACCCTTTGGTCTAGAATTGAGTGAATTGCAAGATAGGTTTCTGTTCTCACTTTTGAAATCATTGTCACTTTTCACTGTATTACGATGAAAATTATCATCTTCATTCATTTCGTCAGTTCTTTTCCCTTCAGCTGAACTTCCCTTTTCAGTTAATTTCTTCATTTAATTCCTCATTTGATCGTCAACACAACTCGTGCTGCTGAGGCCCCCATGGGTACTTTGTTGCCCACGTCAAATCAGGGCTAATCCCAAAGCAGGATATTACCATGCATGAAAGGAGAAGTGGTTAAATATAGCAAGTGATTTTAGCCCTGAGTGAATAGTATCCATTGTCTGTGAATTTATGTAATCACCCCACTCATGTTAAAATTGTTCTTTGTAAACAGCAGCAGGAAAGAGGTCCATGCATTTATGTAAATAATGGCTCAAGTAGAGCACAATAGAATCATGCAGGATGCATGTGATTTCTATTTAATTAGACTTATTTAGTAGCATTTTGCAGAAATCTGGACAGTGGTTAAAGCATCCTCACATCAGCCAGGAGTGATGCTTGCATGTTGACAAAACTGGTCTGACCTATACACACACCGATCTTCTTGTCACTAGAACAATTAAAGATAATAGCATTGCTACTTTGGCAGGGAAGCTAAGAATTGTCACTAGACAAAAGCTGCCACACTGTAGTCGGTTTGGCCCAGGAAGCACAAACAGACATAGTTCATGGTGATAGAGGTGGAGACCTGAAGCAACACAGATGCTGCCTTGGCTCAGAGACAAGAGCTGACAGAAAATCAACCTGCCTTGTTGTGCAGTGTACATTCCCTGTGACAGAAACGTGCCCCACCCAAAGCCAGTAATCCTTAGTGTAAGATCAAATCTGGTTCCATTCAGTACCTTCAAGGAGAGCTGGGTCACGGTTCGTGTTACATTTCGGGACACAGCCAGGTGCTGATCCAGGTTTCTTTTCTTTCTTTCTATCTTTTTGCTTATCGAGATTTGACATGTTTCCACATTTGTCAATATTTTGACAGAAAAATGTTAAGGAAAAAACCTTAACCATTTACTCAACTTATGTTACTAAATAATACATACAGTATAAATGCTATAACGTGGTAATAACATAGTAACGCGCTTGTGGTGACCCTGTGAGCCACACCTATATAAACTGAAGACAGTTGACCAGTCTGTCTATCTGTCGGGTCTGTCTGTCCTCCTGGGCTTTCTAAGTTTAATCTGTCTTTATCCCAAGTTACTTCTTATATCAAATAAACTTGTATGGTCTGCCCTCCTTTGTCCAATTTTAATCCAGATTATGATATCATTGCTCCCACAACTACTCATTGTTTTTCTTTAGACTCATTATATAATGTTAATTATATGTTAATGCATTCTATCCATGCTGTAACAATTAAAGTACTGTATCTCCTGATAAGACGTCTAGGTTCTGGCATGTCTTTTCTTTAACACATCAGATTTACTGTGTATCATGTGGATCTGGTTCTGACCCAGTGCATTTTCCCCAAATTTAAAGTAAGTGTGAGGCTTCTAACAGTGCATCATGATGGCATATTTGTTTAGCCTCACAGTAATCGGTCGTGGCCTTGAATCCACCTCCGGACCAGGTCCTCTGGTCTCCCCCACCACCACCACCGAAAACAAGGAGTAGAGGTGAACTGGGCTCTAAATGGATTTTAGGTCTGAACGTGTGGTTAAGCCCAGCGTAAACAATTACAGAAAATTAATTAATATTTTAGCCATGACTCTTGCCATCTTTGCAATATTTTCCCATCAGACCTTTGAATTACCCAAAATAAATTAAAAAAAAAAAACAGTTCTGAAAACTTAGTAAAGTACAGTCTTAACATGACCTACCATGATTTTAATTTCTGTAGGTGCTTGTAATTAGCCTGGCATTATTACAGAAACCAACACCAGCCTTTACCCACAATACTTCACTGGACTCTTTGACCAGAAAAACTGGACTCACGTGCTGCTGTGACATGAGGCAGCAGAGGCAGCTGGTGTTTGGCTCATTCTTAGGGCTATTAAAGTAAACCATCTGAGGGCCTTAAGGAATTTAGCAATCCCACTTAATGCACGAGTCACCGTCAAGGCTAATGCCGGTCAAACCTGAGCATCAAGGTTTCCTCCTGCTATCAAGCATTTGTTAACATATATTTTTCTGACTTAAAACACATGCACTTTCTAACACCAGGAACTCGTGTATGAGAAATGACCAAGAGGAGGAGACACTAGAGAAATCCACTCATTAGTGCAGATACAGTTTCCTGCTTCAGCTAGTTTCAATCACTTAAGTGTCAAACTTGTGATGAGGTCAGGTATGTATGAGCACATACTTCCATATGCAGGTCAAAAAAAATGTCAAGGAAATTCTGACTTGCATGTATGAATGTGTTATGACGTATGACATGTAAGATGATCTCACACGCTGCTGTGCAGTCTCAGGTGCATTCAGCTTTACACTGACTCATGCAGAGTTGCTGTCAATTGTGTTTCCATATTTGGTTACTGAAAGTTCTCACATGTTCCGATTGGTTAGATTTGCTGATGTCTATTCAGACATGATACAAAAAGCGTAGGCTAAAATTGATCAGGTCAACAGTCTGCTATCATGTTAGCAGCTACAGTATATTCGTAAACAGCAGTGTTTTTACGCTAACGTGAGCAGGCTCATATTCACACATAAGACTTGGAGGGGCGGGGTTTGTTTGAGCATTGATGACATGTCTTTCACACTAGGTAATTAAGTGATTAAAGAAACAAAATCTAAAAAAATTGTTTTGTGTTGGACAGTGAGGTGTTGATTTGTGGGATAATTGTCCCCAACAAAAGAGATGCAATCATCTGCAGGTATTTTCTTTGTCTCCATGGAAACACAGAGCAGCAGTAGGAGGAGTGAGCCAACAAGGGGTGGAGCCAACGTGTGTCCAGTTGGCACAAGGATGCTGACCCTCATGAAACAATGACAGGAAAAGAGGGAAATGCTTTAAAGGCCCTCTGTGCTTTTCATCACTCTCTCTCTTTCTGTTTTTTTGGCAATCTGAGCGTGATTTCTTTTGCCCAACACACAGACACACATACACACAACACACATGCACACACATACAACACACACACACCACACCACATCACACCACACACACACACACACACACACATACACAGTGACCATAAGAAAATAGAAAGGACAATGAAAACAAAAACAGGAAGTCAAAGAGAAATGATTGTCCACCTTTAGGTCCAGCAATGCAGGAGCAGAGCAAACATGCTGCTTTTACAGCATGTTCAGGCTGTATGCAGATAGGAATTTAATGTCAACAAAAGAATCTGCTGTTACATCAGTGCATGACAGCATGAGTGATTTGTTGGAGTCGGGGTGGGGGGGAGCACAAGGTTTGGTTGTGTAATTCAGCTGCACAGATTGTATGTTGGAGGTAAATGTCACAAACAACTTCTGTTTTTGTTTGACTATATTGCTGGACTGTCTTCTTCTTCTTTTCCTTTTGGCTTTTCCCTTCAGGGGTCGCCACAGCGAATCAACCGCCTCCATCTAACCCTGTCCTTTGCATCCTCTTCTCTCACACCAACTACCTTCATGTCCTCTTTCACTACATCCATAAACCTCCTCTTTGGTCTTCCTCTAGGCCTCCTGCCTGGCAGTTCAAAACTCAGCATCCTTCTACCAATATATTCACTATCTCTCCTCTGGACATGTCCAAACCATCTCAGTCTGGCCTCTCTGACTTTATCTCCAAAACCTCTAACATGTGCTGTCCCTCTGATGTACTCATTCCTGATCCTATCCTTCCTGGTCACTCCCAGAGAGAACCTCAGCATCTTCATCTCTGCTACCTCCAGCTCTGCCTCCTGTCTTTTCCTCAGTGACACTGTCTCTAGACCAAACAACATCGCTGGTCTCACCACAGTTTTGTACACCTTTCCTTTCATTTTAGCTGCAATTCTTCTATCACATTGCTGGACTGTACCAAACTAAATCAAAGACAGATCTAGGATCAGTATGAGCACAAACCACAAACCAGTCATAGTGAAACAAGACTATGCAGCTGGGAGCTGTGTGAGGGTCCCAGCTGCATTCCATTCCACGGAAAAGGGAATGGAATGGTGCCAATCTGTCCAGTCGTGAGGAAGTCACCAGGGTCATGACTGTATTTAGAAAATCATAAATGACTTTAAAATGATAATATTTTACCACAGTCTGCTTTGTACTCATCTACACAATGTTCTTGCGATATAATACTGTGATCATGTATTCAGATTCACTATAATAGGGCCTGATTGGTTAGTGAGTATCAGGCAGTTTGAATGATGTTAATAGATTGCTGATCAATTAATTTAGGGTACATGGACTCCTCATTCTTTTCCTTCTGGCTTTTACCTTCAGGGGTCACCACAACGAATCAATTGCCTCCATCTAACCCTGTCTTCTGCATCCTCTTCTCTCACACCAACTACCTTCATGTCTCCTTTTACTTCATCCATAAACCTCCCGCCTGTCAGTTCAAACTTCAGCATCCTTCTACCAATATTTTCACTATCTCTCCACTGGACATGTCTAAAACATCTCAGTCTGGCCTCTCTGACTTTATCTCCAAAACCTCGAACATGTGCTGTTCCTCTGATGTACTCATTCCTGATCCTATCCATCCTGGTCACTCCCAAAGAGAACCTCAGCATCCATACCTCCACAGGTTTATCATCAGGACCGACTGCCTTTCCACTCTTCATCCTCTTCAATACCCTCCTCACTTCATGACTAATCTTTGTTACTCCCTGGTCCACAACAGCTACCTCTTCTAGTCTTTGTTCTCTCTCATTTTCCTTGTTCATCAACTCTTCAAAGTACTCTTTCCATCTTCCTATCACACTACTGGCACCTGTCAATAGACGTCCATCCCTATTCTTAATCACCCGAACCTGCTGCATGTCCTTCCAATCTCTGTCTTTCTCTCTTGCCAACCTGTATAGGTCAGTCTCTCCCTCACTTACTGTCTAACCTAGCATACAAGTCATCATAAGCCCCTTGTTTGGCCTTTGCTACCTCTACCTTCACCTTACACTGCATCTCCCTGTACCCCTGTCTACTATCCTCGGTCCTCTCAATGTCCCACTTCTTCTTAGCTAACCTCTTTCACTGTATTCACTCTTGTACCTCCTCATTCCACCACCAAGTCTCCTTATCTACTTTCCTTCCAGAAGACACACCAAGTACTGTCCTACCTGTCTGCCTGATCACATTAGCTGTAGTTGTCCGGTCATCTGGCAGCATCTCCTGACTACCCAGAGCCTGTCTTAACTCCTTCCTAAAGGTCATGCAACACTCTTCCTTTTTTAGCTTCCACCATTTCGTCCTCTGCTCTGCCTTTGTCCTCTTCTTATTCCTCATCACCAGAGTCATCCTACACACCACCATCCTATGCTGTTTGGCTACACTCTTGCCTACCACTACTTTACAGTCACTGATCTCCTTCAGATTACACCGTCTACACAAGATGTAGTCTACCTGTATGCTCCTACCTCCACTGTTATAGCTCACCCTATGTTCCTGCCTCTTCTGGAAGAAAGTATTCACTACAGCCATTTCCATCCTTTTTGCAAAGCCAACCACCATCTGTCCTTCTGCATTTCTCTCCTGGATACCAAACCTGTCCATCACCTCCTCATCACCTCTGTTTCCTGCACCAACATCTCCATTGAAGTCTGTACCAACTCTCTCACTTCTAGGTATGCTCTGCTTCATTTCATCAAAGTCCAACCAGAATTTCTCCTTCTCCTCCACCTCACATCCTACCTGTGGAGCATACCCACTAAAAACATTGAACATTACACCTTTGATTTCTAGCTTCAGACTCATCACTCTATCTGACTCTCTTTTTACCTCAAGGACATTCCTAACAAACTCCTCCTTCAAGATAACTCCTACTCCATTTCTCTTCCTATCTACACTATGATAGAACAACTTGAACCCTGCTCCTAACCTTCTAGCCTTGCTGCCTTTCCACCTGGTCTCCTGGACACACAGTATGTCTACCTTCCTCCTCTGCATCATGTCAACCAACTCTCTACCTTTTCCTGTCATAGTTCCAACATTCAACATCCCTAATCTCAGTCCTATACTCTTGGCGTTCCTCTTCTCTCTCTTCCTCCGTACACACTTTCCTCCTCTCCTTCTTCGACCAACAGTAATCCAATTTCCACCGGCACCCTGTAGGTGAACAGCACCAATGGCGGTCATTGTTAACCCAGGCCTCGACCGATCCAGTATGGAGGTCATATATTCGATTCGCATATTGATTTGGCAAAAGTTTTACGTTTGATGCCCTTTTTGACACAAACCTCCGTATTTATCCAGGCTTAGGACCGGCACAATAAGACACTGGCTTGTGCCCTCTTGCGACTACATTTAGGGTACATGGACTAATATGATAAATTCATATTAAAACAAGCAGAATTATTAAACAGATTAAAAATCAAAAGAGATATATGTAAATACAAGGGGAAAGTGTCAGAAAATGTACTTAAATTAAAAAAAACAGATTATTTATGGAAACTTTTTTACTAAGCTTAATATGAAAAGTTGGTGCAATTGATTAAGAACAAGTTGACAGACTTAGAAAAAAACTCACCATTTTCATGTTAAATTTGTAAAATTAAAAGAGTACATTATGGGTTGGTTTTGTGAGGCTTCAAACACATTATTTTATAATTATTAACATATAGCGCAATACTTAATTTAAAAGTTGCATTTTTATACTTAATATTCAAAATAACTGCGTCAATGAAAATTTGATTCTATATTTAGAATTAGCTTTTTGTGATGAAATCATAATAAGAGTGAGAGTCTGCTGGAGGACAGCCACAAACATGCAGCTAAAAACAGAAAGAACAATGCAGACGGTTTGTTTGCTTTCAGGGCAAACAAATCATCCTGCTTAAAAACTAAGTAACAGATGGAGCGGCTGCTTTTGACCTGTGAGAACTAAAGCCAGAAATGCATTATTCCCCTAGGTGGAGGAGCCATTAATGGGTCACGTGGTCTGTTGTTGTGTGGCGAGCCTGTGCTGAACTTGCTCTCTCTCTCTCTCTCTCTCTCTCTCTCTCTGAAAAGTAAAACAAGAAGTGGTGACTATGTTTTTACAGACAAAGAGTAAAAACCGGCTCAGAAAACTAAGGAAAAAAGTAAAAGACATGATTGTAGAAGAGATGATTGTGGAGAACAGATAATTGTTTTTTTTTCTCAATTTTGTCTGTTTTTTTTTTAGTTTGATAAATGTTAAAAGGTTAAATGTTTCTTTGTTCAGAAAATGCACAGTATTACTGAAAATCTTCTTTACACGAATCTCTTTTGGATTTTGTGTCAACGTGATTATTTTGTAATTTGACTTTTATGAATAAATGTGATGTTAAAAATCAAAAAATCAAATCTCTCTCTCTCTCTCTCTGAGTGAATCGCTTCTGGATGTTGTTAATGTAACTATCTTGTAATATTGACTTCATGAAGAAATGTGATTTTAAAAATCAAATCTGTCTCTCTCTCTCTCTCTCTCTCTCTCTCTCTCTCTCTCTCTCTCTCTCTCTCTCTCTCTCTCTCTCTCTCTCTCTCTCTCTCTCTCACTCTCTCTGTCTTTCTCTCTCTTCTTCTCTCTCCCTCCTCCTCATCGCAGGTCCATCTGTTGAAGACCTCTTCTTCAGCCCGTCCTCCTCGGCGCAATGCTCTCCCAGGTAGGTAAAGAAAAGAAAAGAAAAGTCCTTTTTGTCTTTATTTTCCCTGTTTTTTTTTGTTTTTTTTACTTCTTGTATCAGGAATAGTGATGTGACAACACAGGTGTGCATTAGAAACACACACAATAAGTCACTGACATGTAGTTCCATGCCTGTATTTTAATGTTTGACTCTTTAGTCTGTACGCGTCTCTGGTTGCGAGGATACAATCACCTGTTACTGGGGGAGTTTTTTTCAAATCCACTCCACGTGAGGCTGTGGTCAGGTGTCTGTCATTGGGGAAAGTCACGCTCAGAGTAAATGTTATGTTGTTTCTTTAGTTTGTTCCTGTAAAATGACGCTCAGTGGATTCCTGTAATATTTATTTACGTGTAACAGTAACTTAAAGAATTGTGTCGTAAAATTACTCTCTCATTGTCAAACTATGTGTGTAGACACTTATTTCACACATATTTTTGTTGTTTGTTTTGGTTGTTATTTATTGGTTGTTG
The DNA here is from genome assembly GCA_013358685.1 of Antennarius maculatus. Taxonomy (NCBI): domain Eukaryota; kingdom Metazoa; phylum Chordata; class Actinopteri; order Lophiiformes; family Antennariidae; genus Antennarius; species Antennarius maculatus. Next base: position 7,048,724 of record CM023609.1, on the reverse strand, counting down.
TATGCAGATACTCAAATAACTCCAAAAGACAACAGGCTGCATCATCTTGGTTTACTTGCTGACCGGTTTCATTATCCACACAATTTACATGTATGTTAAATTAATTAATTTTGATGATAAATGAATGATTATAATTCAGTTTTAATACTAATATTTAATGTCAGGTAGTACAGGGGTTTCCAGTTTACCTAAAACAAGGTGTTGTGTTCTATACTCTCTGCTGACAGTGATTTACAATAGGACTTCATTCCTAAAGTCTGACCAAACATAAAAGTCGGCTTGATCACTGCAGCAATAGTGTCACCTAATTAAAAAATAATATCTGGTAGCATCAATGTGCTTCCAATAAAGAGTAATAGTAAGTGTATTTCAAAGTACCTCCAGTACTGTAATCCACTTTTCCTCCATATGGCGAGAGAAAAGAAGGTTTTCCAGCTTTCATTAGGAGCTTAAGTCCCACAAAGTCCCGGCAGGCATCTGCGGACCTTCTTAAGTGAAAACCTAATTGTGGATTCACACACACATAGAATTATGTTCAGAATATGATGAAATCACAATGACATCTCGGTCACTGAGCCAGATGTTGCCATTAGTTTCTAGAAAGAAAAGACAGCATTTTTTTTTAAACAGCCCAGTGAAAGACGATCAAGAGGGTTAGTTTAACTTTTCTCATGGCCACATGCGTGAGTCTTTGTGTCTACAAGCTCTTGAATGTATCATCTCTGTCTTACATATATGACCCTTGTCAATTTGCATACCCTGTTATCATGTTACACTCTGAGTTTCCTGTTTTTGCTTTAACTGTAAAGGCACTTTGTATATTTGTCTTTCTGTAGGTGTAATATAAGCTTAAGTTATTGTTTTATTACATGCTGTATTGGTTTGAAATGATAATCATGGTTGCTATGGTAATATTTGTGTAAGGTTTAAAATGTAGGTCAGACTGGGAGTATATTTACTCTCTGCTTTCCAACCTGATGAGTGATGGGTGTCTTGAAAAGAACTCATGTACACTAATCCGGTGTCACGTGTGTTTTTACAGAATTACAGTTGTGATAGGAGGTTTATTATCCTTCTATGTACCTGTCACATTCCAGGGTCTTACTATTCTATCCCAACTGAAATGATGCATAGCTGGCTGTTCACATTTTGCTTTATTACCACACACTGTGCAGTGACCATTATGTTGAATTTCAAACATGTCTATTAAAACATTCCAAACCTCTGAAAGAACTCTTTACATATTTACTGAAATGAAAACATGTTATGGACCCCTGCTCTGACTGAAATCAAACTACAATAACATCTATTGACAAAAAGACAAAATCATCACTACACTGATGGGATGACCTCTGTAAAGTTATTTAATGAGCTAAACCTGCTAGATAGATAGTCCATCTGCAACTGACTGTGGGTACAGTCAACTAAATTTTCAGGACATGTTTGCACATTTTATTGGCTTGAGTAGGATTATTTTTGTTGTAGTGAAAGAGGTAGTTGGTGTGAGAGAACAGGATGCAGAAGACAGGGTTAGATGGAGGCAACTGTAAGTTTGTGTTTCCATAAACGTGTGCTGGTATGCAACCAGGGTTTACTGGGTAGGAAGCATTGATATGAAAGACATTATACGCCACGCTGGCTCTGTGCCACCATTCACTCACTCCTCAAGCCATATGAATGAGTCTTCTTCAACCTGGGCCGCGTTCTGTTTCAGTGCTGACCAACAAATACAATACAAAGCACAATCCCCGCCTCGTATCACATCACCTTCCCTGTCCTGTCTGATTCTCCTCTGCCATCATCTCATTATCATCTCTTGTTTTTTATCCTGTTCCACTTTCCTGACCTCCCCTTCACCTACCTGGCTCCACGATGCTTTGCCAAGAAGTGGATCAGCCACCTTTAGGGTCACTCTGAGGCGAGCGGTCACGTTCTCAACTTTCCTTTTCCTCCAGGCATTCCCGTGAGCTAAGTGGAATTGAAAAAAAGGACAAAAAACCAGAAAGGGAAACATTCAGAAATGATTCATGAGAATGTTTTAAGGATTAATGGCCAAGGTGGAATTTTAAAGAAAAATTTAGAATGTGAAGAAGATACGACAGTTTAATGGGGATTAACAAGGCGCAAAATCAAGACAGCAACTGCAGAGAGTTTACAAATGAAGAACAGATAAATGAGGATTTATTTTATTATTTTGAGTTGAGAGAGAGAGATAGCAAGGAGGGAAAATCCCAAGAAACATCTCTGGTCTATCCCTAATCTGTCTTGATCTGGTTTAAGACCAAGTGAGTGGAAGGAATGAGTGGACAAACTGCCAGGCAGCTGAGACCAGCAGCGCGGAGCAAAGACAACACTAATTCCACCAGATATCTCACATTGTAAAGAAGAGAGGAGGTCATTTGATTTCCTTCATGAAAATGGTGGTTGACTCTGCCTAGTGGAGTGGTCTGTTCTGTATAAACAGGTTGGTTATCTCACCTTTGATGTGGCAGAGGAGACGTTTTATGGAGGAACCTTTTGTCCAGGAAACCTCATCCGGTAGTTGATTGGATTAACTTTGACAGTTTAACAGATACTGACTGGTATGAAGACGATTTAGTAGTTATGCTTTTTTTGTCTAAATGAAATAGTGAGGATGTGTTGAAGTGTTGCTGGCGATATAAGTGACCACCAGAGGTGTGTCATCAGGGCTTCAGGAAAAAAGAAACAATTCTGATGTGGACCTTTTTTCCAAGCGACAGAAAATACGTTTCACATTCACACCTATGAACAAGTTCAATTCACCGGTTCTTATAATGCAAGGCTTACTTCTTTGTTATATTTCAAGCACAAAGATTATTTATTTAAAGGCATTTAATATGAAATACACAATACAAAAAGAAAAAGGAACTCTTCACCGGTCCAATGGCCACCACGGCAGAATTTCACTGAAATCTGTCCAGACATTTTTTTTAACTATCCTGCAAACTATCTGACAAAATGTCAGATAGTTTGCAGGATATGGTCATGGTTCTGAAAATATAATCTTTATTACATGTAAGAAAATTAATCGTATCAATAAAGTTGGGTTCAAGAGCAGGCTTAGGAACATAAAATTTGATTAAATGTGAACAATTTGATTATAAAAAGCAGCCATCAAGCAACATTTAGGTTCAGAAGTGGAAGCATAATCAGGCCCAGTTCAAGTCTCGGATTGTTTCTTCCTTTTAATGCACCATCATAAAACTTAACAAAAGTTGTCCTATTTCAAATCATCCAAAAGCTGTTGAGTCGATCCACTGGACGTTTAAGAAAGTTCTTGAAGACGTTTCGTCTCTCATCCAAGAGACTTCTTCAGTTCTTCACTTCCTGACTTTCCAGTTTGCAAACTGGTACTGGCTCACAGATGTGAAGGGATCATGTTCAAGTGCAAGCCAGATCTTGATTTTCAGTCTTGTTGAATTAGATTGTGTCACATACTTATAGGACATACAGTAACACAGTAGAAAGATGATTTCAAAGGATCACTGCTGTAAGTCATACAAAGTTCAGGAGCAAATTTTTTGTTCATTGATATTCTGTCCTGCTGTACATATGCAGCAGCAATTAGATCATGGACACCAGATACTGATAGGAATCTTGAAGATAAAAACACCAGGTCAAGTTAAAGACGATAACAATAGATGACTCCTGAGTAAATCAGCATAATGTTACCAAAACAAAGATGTTTATTCCTTTTTCCTTTTTTTTCTGGTGGAAACCATGAAGCCTGACAACACTTTGTCAATCTAACCGGTCAGACTGTCAACCATGCAGCTGTTTTGTCCCCGGTTTGATCCAGTCAACTCCAGCCATATCCATCCAGCCAGTCATTCAGACAGCCTTTGTCTCTATCTGGGTTCCAGCCCCGTTCAGCTATTCTACCGCTCAGCTCTTCTCCCTACCCCCATGCAGACCTTTTTCCTGCTCCAGGATGTGATGTAGGGATGTGCTTTTACCAGCGCAGCTAGGTCATCCTTGTACTGATGTACTTGTGCGCTGAAGAGATTACAAGGAAGCAGCTTGCCAGGAGCAGGCAGCTGCTGTTTCCTACACCTCACAACTGTTTTTGGGGGGAGAACATCAGGATGCCGTGGGGGAGAAGTGGCTCGGCAGTGCTGCTGCTGCTCTCAGGCAGAACCATTGCACGGGCCAAGGCCAGGTAGGGCAGGCCTCTGCTACCACTGTGGACCCAGGGGCTGCTGGAACTGTAAACTAATATGTGCTTTAAGCTTTTCCACTGCTTTTGGGCTAAACTGGGGCGGTATGGGTTCTGATCGAGTGTTTTTGGATAAAAATATTTCAGATTTACTTTTTCCCTTTGAATTTAAGATTCTCTACAACATAGCTTTCCACTAAAAGTTGTGGCACGGTTTGAGAGGAAGAGTTTTCTGATAGCGGTATAAAAAAATGTTGCTTTCTTTGGGAACGAAGAGGCCTTCAATGGCATTCTGCCACAAAGATTCAACAGCATTGCTAATTTTTAGAGGGGATTATTGTATTCTTTGGCTGGATTTTTGCATTTAGGTTAATTTATGTTCTTTCCCACACTGCTGAGTATAAATGCAAAACAACTCTGTGACATTTTGTCCATTCTTCTCTCAAAGTGGATAATTTCCTGTTGACACTGCGTTCATTTGAAGTCCATTCAGAAAGAAACAATCCCACCACCCTGACATTTCAGAAGTCCCCATTTTCAATTGCTGTGTAGAAGAGTAGCTTGTGATTTGAAGGTGAGGTTTATATCTCACATGCAAGATTATCAGACTGGTTAAAAGCAAGACACTGTTCCTTTTGTACTTGCTAAGGAAGGACGGGGAAAAAGATTTAAAGCATCCTTGATCTCTATACAATGATTTGCATTCCTTGGATTTTCAAGTGAAATGTCAAATTCAATCAAGTTTACATCAAAAGGGAGTGGTTGTTGGGAAAAATAAGTTTTTCTGGCTATATTAATTTCTTTTTGTTATGATGTGTTGATAAATGTCAGCCAATTTAATATTTTTCCGCAGTAGCATTAGTAACACTAACACAGGAAGCCACTTGATGATATTAATAGTCAGTGGAATATTTCTGAAATTACATCACTAAGATCGACATCTAGCTGCCATCCTGGTCCTCCTCAAGATATTCTTTTATTTAATTTCAGAAACATACTATATGTAGACTCCAAGAGACTTTTAGGTCAGATGTCAGGTTGAAAGGATATAGAGCAGAACAAATACTAAAGAAAGCACAAACCCAAATACTTAGTAAGCGAATCAGACAGGTTCATTCCACTATTGATGCACCGGCTCTCAGGATTGATCAAACAGTGGAGGAAATAGCACCCGTCCTGTCCAGGGAAATCTTGGAGGATGTTACTAAATGTGTGGAGAAAACACAGATGGCACAACATTCCAATGCCAAGGAAACAAAACGGGACCCCGATGATACCATGGCCTCCTCTTCTTCTTTTCCTTTTGGCTTTTCCCTTCAGGGGTCGCCACAGCGAATCAACCGCCTCCATCTAACCCTGTCCTTTGCATCCTCTTCTCTCACACCAACTACCTTCATGTCCTCTTTCACTACATCCATAAACCTCCTCTTTGGTCTTCCTCTAGGCCTCCTGCCTGGCAATTCAAAACTCAGCATCCTTCTACCAATATATTCACTATCTCTCCTCTGGACATGTCCAAACCATCTCAGTCTGGCCTCTCTGACTTTATCTCCAAAACCTCTAACATGTGCTGTCCCTCTGATGTACTCATTCCTGATCCTATCCTTCCTGGTCACTCCCAGAGAGAACCTCAGCATCTTCATCTCTGCTACCTCCAGCTCTGTCTCCTGTCTTTTCCTCAGTGACACTGTCTCTAGACCAAACAACATCGCTGGTCTCACCACAGTTTTGTACACCTTTCCTTTCATTTTAGCTGAAACTCTTCTATCACACATCACACCTGACACTTTTCTCCACCCATTCCATCCTGCCTGGACACGCTTCTTCACCTCTTTTCCCCACTCTCCATTGCTCTGGACTGTTGACCCCAAGTACTTAAAATCCTCCACCTTCTTGATCTCTTCTCCCTGTAACCTCACTCTTCCACTTGGGTCCCTCTCATTCACACACATGTACTCTGTCTTACTGCGGCTAACCTTCATTCCTCTCCTTTCCAGGACAAACCTCCACCTCTCTAGCTTCTCCTCCACCTCGTCCCTACTCTCACTGCAGATCACAATGTCATCTGCAAACATCATAGTCCATGGAGATTCCTGTCTAACCTCGTCTGTCAGCCTGTCCATCACCATAGCGAACAAGAAGGGGCTCAGAGCTGATCCCTGATGCAGTCCCACCTCCACCTTGAACTCCTCTGTCACACCTACAGCACACCTCACCACTGTCTTACAGTCCTCATACATGTCCTGCACCGCTCTAACATACTTCTCTGCCACTCCAGACTTCCTCATACAATACCACAGTTCCTCTCTGGGCACCCTGTCATAAGCTTTCTCCAGATCTACAAAAACACAATGCAGCTCCCTCTGGCATTCTCTGTACTTCTCTATCAACATCCTCAAAGCAAATACTGCATCTGTAGTACTCTTTTTTGGCATGAAACCATACTGCTGCTCACAAATGCTCACTTCTGCCCTTAGTCTAGCTTCCACTACTCTTTCCCATAACTTCATTGTATGGCTCATCAGCTTTATTCCTCTGTAGTTGCCACAACTCTGCACATCTCCCTTGTTCTTAAAAATGGGCACCAGCACACTTCTCCTCCACTCCTCAGGCATCTTCTCACTATCTAAGATCCTGTTGAACAACCCAGTCAGAAACTCTACTGCCACCTCTCCTAGACACTTCCAAACCTCTACAGGTATATCATCAGGACCGACTGCCTTTCCAGTCTTCATCCTCTTCAGTGCTCTCCTCACTTCATCCTGGCTAATCTTTGCTACATCCTGGTCCACAACAGTCACCTCTTCTAGTCTTTGTTCTCTCTCATTTTCCACGTTCATCAACTCCTCAAAGTACTCTTTCCATCTTCCCATCACACTGCTGGCACCTGTCAATAGACTTCCATCCCTATCCTTAATCACCCTAACCTGCTGCACGTCCTTCCCATCTCTATCTCTCTGTCTTGCCAGCCTGTATAGATCAGTCTCTCCCTCCTTACTGTCCAACCTAGCATACAAGTCATCATAAGCTTCTTGTTTGGCCTTTGCTACCTCTACCTTCACCTTACGCTGTATCTCCCTGTACTCCTGTCTACTCTCCTCAGTCCTCTCAGTGTCCCACTTCTTCTTAGCTAACCTCTTTCTTTGTATACACTCCTGTACCTCCTCATTCCACCACCAAGTCTCCTTATCTACTTTCCTTCCAGATGACACACCAAATACTCTCCTACCTGTCTCCCTGATCACATTAGCTGTAGTTGTCCAGTCATCTGGAAGCACCTCCCGACCACCCAGAGCCTGTCTTAACTCCTTCCTAAAGGTCATGCAACACTCTTCCTTTTTTAGCTTCCACCATTTCGTCTTCTGCTCTGTCTTTGTCCTCTTCATCTTCCTCACCACCAGAGTCATCCTACACACCACCATCCTATGCTGTTTGGCTACACTCTCGCCTACCACTACTTTGCAGTCACTGATCTCCTTCAGGTTACATCGTCTACACAAGATGTAGTCTACCTGTGTGCTCCTACCACCACTCTTATAGGTCACCCTATGTTCCTGCCTCTTCTGGAAGAAAGTATTCACTACAGCCATTTCCATCCTTTTTGCAAAGTCAACTACCATCTGTCCTTCTGCGTTCCTCTCCTGGATACCAAACCTGCCCATCACCTCCTCATCACCTCTGTTACCTGCACCAACATGTCCATTGAAGTCTGCACCGATGACAACTCTCTCACTTCTAGGTATGCTCTGCATCACTTCATCAAAGTCCAACCAGAATTTCTCCTTCTCCTCCAGCTCACATCCTACCTGTGGGGCATACCCACTAACAACATTGAACATCACACCTTCTATTTCTAGCTTCAGACTCATCACTCTATCCGACACTCTTTTTACCTCCAGGACATTCCTAACAAACTCCTCCTTCAAGATAACTCCTACTCCATTTCTCTTTCTATCTACACCATGATAGAACAACTTGAACCCTGCTCCTAAACTTCTAGCCTTGCTACCTTTCCACCTGGTCTCCTGGACACACAGTATGTCTACCTTCCTCCTCTGCATCATGTCGACCAACTTTCTACCTTTTCCTGTCATAGTTCCAACATTCAACGTCCCTACTCTTAGTCCTATACTCTTGGCGCTCCTCTTCACTTTCCTCCTCTCCTTCTTCGACCAACAGTAATCCAATTTCCACCGGCGCCCTGTAGGTCAACAGCGCCGATGGCGGTCGTTGTTAACCCGGGCCTCGACCGATCCGGTATGGAAGTCATATGTTTGATTCGCATCTTTGATTTGGCAAAAGTTTTACGCCGGATGCCCTTCCTGACGCAACCCTCTGTATTTATCCGGGCTTGGGACCGGCACAATAAGACACTGGCTTGTGCCCTCTTGCGGCTACATTATACCATGGCCTCCTATGACGTCAAATATCTTTTCACCTGCGTTCCAACCGTAGAAGCAGTAAGGACCATTAGGAAAAAATTCCTACAAAACTACTAAGCAGAAGACATTTCCCCCCAGACCACATTTGACATTGCTGGACCTCTGTCTGACCAACTCTGACCACCATTGTTCTCCATCTCCAGAAACCACAACAACACCTGAGTGCAGCTCACATGAGGTTGGGCGGGACAACAACCTCCTCATGAATAGTAATGACCCCTCACAAGATTCATTGTCTTGGTGGTTTCAACCGTTTTTCTGCTCCAACAGGAGAATAAGTAGCAGTCAGTCAGAACTGAAGGAGCCTCTTGAAACTTCTTCAGCCAACCTTAAGCAAGTCCAGTTGATTTTTTCATGCTTCTTTGGTTTACCTTGACGCAGATGACTGAGAACCTGCACAGACACTTTGCAAGCAATCATAATCCATAACCGACCAATAAGCATTAATTTGCTCGATGCTAGCAAATGGTAGGCAAAATTGGCTTGCTTGAGAAAAACAATAGAACATTGGTTTTTGTTTAACTTTTGAACTATAATCAAAACTATTTGATTTAATAAAATACAATGTGGGAAGTAGGTTGAAATAATTCTATTCACTGTTTATCTTAATCCGAACTCATTAATTGAGGCATCCTTTGCCCTCCAAGTGAATTGCAGCTGATTTTGGAGTTAAAGGGCGTTAACAGATTGATTTTTAGAATCACTGTGCTGTTAGCTCCTGCAGCACAAGCTCAGAGGTCCCACCGGCACCACTCATGATGTTTGGTAGCATTTTCACAGAACAGCGAAGCAACAGAAGGTGCAACAGTTCTGGTTTAAACAGGCTAGGTTAAAGGGGCTGAATATACCAAAGGTCAAAAGCAGTGGAAAGCTTTTCTCACTTTTGTTGTGGCCTTGCCTTGTCTGGTTCATCTGATCTCAGAGCTGTCATAAGCATGACAACAGCATGAATGAATGAAGATGAAGCAATCATTCTTTACAGTAGTGTTGACAGACCTGTTGCACTTCTTTAGATATTTCTACTTGGAGCCTGCTTTACTTAGCGTATGTGTGCCATTCGCATAAATCACATCCGCTCTCGGCTGCCTGACACTGAGCATGTGATGAAAGACAATGTCATGATAACATTTTGCGAGTAATTTGTCTTGTTTTGTCTTTGTTACAATCTGTTCTAGCAGCATTATAAGTAATTGCTTTTTTTTATTTGAGATGGACGTGTAAATGGAAAGGAGAACTATCCTATTCTTGACGATGTAACTTGTGACGATGTAACAGATGTGACATCTGGCAAAGCAAAGCCACTCTAACCTGTCACAACTCTAACAGTATCTTTGACTGTGGAGCTTTCTTTAAGAAAACTAAATCAACAAAAAAGGAGCACCGGAAGCATACATGCATGTGTATTCAGGTTAGTCAGCTTTCACTTGTGCACCTAGAGGCTTATCTTTTACATCCCCTGAAGAATGATAACAATAAATATTTTACATGCAAAGCATTTTGTAAGGCTGAGCAATCTTGTTTCAAGTGGAAGATGATGGTAGTCAGGTGAGGCGTGTCAACTGAGACAGGCATGGGAGGAAACATGTGTGAATGATTTGTTAATGTTCAAGGTGTTGTCACTCTGTGCTGCATTCCACTCAGCTCACACACAGCAGTCACAAGCCCCAGTTAAGTCCTCTAATGTCTCCTACCACCACTAACACATAGAGACCGGAGCAGCTTTGCGGCGCACTCACATGGTGTTGAGCCACTGGGACTGGATAAAGCTAGGTTTTATGCTGGACTTTAATTCCTGGATTCCTTTAGTATTGTGGATATGGGAGGCAGAGAGGAGGTTCTGGTAAGCAGGATGGAGTCCACCACGCACTTTCCACACACCAGGCTGAGCCGCTTCAGGTTCCGACCCACCAGAGGCCTGGTGAGGGGCATCCCTGTGAAGCCGACTTCCCTCATAAGAAGAGTCAGGTATGTGTCCTGACATGAAGCAGGGCAGAAACTTCAGAGAAACATGGTGTGTTGTGTGTAGATAACGAAACAATTACCTGACAGTGAGGTTCAACATCTTAGCACCAAAGCGCCATTCAGACGGCTGCAGCTGTATTTCTTTTTGTCAGGAACTGTAACTAGTGTTTGAATGGACCACCATTGTGAGGGAACACGTCACACCTCTGATTGGGCCTCTATCTCACCACATGTGTTTCATGTATTTTTAGAGAGCTGTGCAGAGATTGTGTTTGACACACATCTCACAGAACTGGACAGAATATCTCTTCTTAGGAATCATCAATCATCCAAACTGAATTTTATGTGCTTATGCTAATTTCAATATTTAATGTAATTTATTAATTACTGATCAGTATATATTTTGCTACCTGAAATCTACATGGAACTGATAGGGATCATTTTTCTTTCTGTGTGGAAATATTCACACAACTTTCTGTACAATTTTGCCAAAATTGTAATTATGTGGTTAGATAGTTTGCACTAAATTTTTTGTTAGTGCACTAAAAATGTAACATAAGTGCATCATCAAGGTATCTAGATCTGATCAGCTGACCTAGAGCAAACTGGACAACAGCTAAATATAATAACTGATTATTGATGTCATGAATAAATCATTTGCTGAATCGGGTCTGAGGATCTCCCCCCTGCTTTTCGCTATTTTGCTGTTAATGTAAGAAAACCTTTTGAGTCACTGGTTCAAATAAACCACTGATCTGATCTGATTATGTTAGTCATTTCATTATTGTCACAGATACCAATCCAGCATGTTGATGTTTCCATTATTTATTTATTTACCTGTACTCTGGAGGACTTGTTTCACTGATGATAATGTGTCTGTCTGACCTTTAGCGAGATTTCCCAAAAGAAATTCAGAACAAGTCTTGATGAAGTTGTTTGGGTTTTTTTTGAGTGGAGGTAATGCCCAAGAACCAAACCTTTTATGTTTTGGTTTTGTTTGTTTTCTTTTTTTTTATGTAATCAAGAATTATCGTCCCGCAATGTAGTGTTCATGATTTTCTGGCTATTCAAGATATTCATAAGAGAGATGAAGAGTGATGAAGATCTGTTCCTGAGGGCATAAGACTGTTGTGGATGCTCCTTTTCAGATGTGCATATAAGTGTGTCACGGCGAGACTTCTTGTCTGAGATTAATGCGGGGCCACAAAATGCATTGACATGTAAACTTCAGAAACAGAAACTGCATGAAGAAACTGAGGCAGAGATGTTTCCTGTCTGTCCAGTGTTTAGAATCCATTTGATGCCCAATTAGTTCAGGTAGTTTTACTTCACATTCTTGATATTTGGAAGCAGGGCATTGTTTTTGGAAAGTTCTCAGAAAAATAAATGATTCTGTGTCGGAAGTCTTTCTAGTGGGGAGAGAAATTTGACTGAATTCTCACATCACATTACCACAGATTCAACTGTGCCAGGTGGAATGTAACCACTCCAGTTTAGATCACAATAAAACAATAGGTTACATCACCATTTTTACAGGAGACAGTGGTGAACAAGTACATGCATACTGAGAAAATATATTTGTTTCAGTGAAGAGTTTGTCTTTCAGGTCAAACTCACTGACATATTAACTCGTATCTCTTAGGACCCACATTTGTCTGTCTAAACTAAACAACAGAAAGGATGCTACTATATGAGCCTGCTCAGAAATAACTATTACCATTAACTATTAACATATATTATTATGGTTTTTCTATTTGTATTACAAGCTTTGAAGTACATAAATTGATCTTCCTCCAGCACACTACCCACACACACCCACACAATCTTCTGGAAATGTCATCTGGCTGGTCGTCTGTGTTGGTGTGTAGAAGGAAGAACATCTGAAGGAGACAATCACAGCTGAAATACAGAGACCATTATCATTATTAATGTTTTGTTGGTTTTTTGTTTTGTTTTTGTTTGTTTGGGTCTGGGGGGGGGTTGTGGTTCTTAAGAAGTGAACAATCGTTTCATTGTGTCTCTTCATTCATGTAGACTCCTGCCATTCCTCAATTACCCAGTAATGGGTATGGTATGTCCCTGAGGTGCCTGACTAGAAGAATGCAACTGAATTTGGCAAGAGCCTTCTTTCCACTTCAAGTATCTGTGATCAATGGGTCACATGTTTGAGCTGGGAGGAGTGTGTGTGTGTGTGTGTGTGTGTGTGTGTGTGTGTGTGTGTGTGTGTGTGTGTGTGTGTGTGTGTGTGTGTGTGTGTGTGTGTGTGTGTGTGTGTGTGTGTATGTGTGTGTGTGTGTGTGTGTGTGTGTGTGTGTGTGTGTGTGTGTGTGCAGCTCAGTGTGTACTGCTGCTGCTGTTTTTGTTGTTAAGCGCTGCACAGGAAAACATGGCCTCATTTTTCTGACTTATGTTTTGAAAAGAATCTGAGATTAAACTGATTTCTTCACGTCAAACCGTCCACTGCATGGCGCCCATTGTCGCAGCCTGGTGTCCGTGTTCTGGGAGTGACCCGCGTCGATTCCTCTCCTGCAGCGACATCTAGTGGGGCTTTAATGCACTGGCCCTCAGGCCAATATTTTCCAAGAACAAAAGAGCCACCCCCCACCCCCCCCTTCCTTCCTGTCCGCTCTCTCCATCTTTCTCCTCACCCCATCCCGTTCCTTTTGTCCCTACCGGCCGAAACATCAGCCCCCACTCCTCCTCCACGCTCCTCTTGTGTTTGTATGTGTCTTTGTGTTTGCGCCCGTTTGTTTGCATGCACGCGTGTGATTTCTTTACGTGTGTGTATGTCTGCACCAGAAATCCCAGCCCCACCGAGATGAGCGTGGAGTCATGGGCCAGCCCGCAGGACCAGGCAGCTGCTGAAGACGCACGCAGGACGCACGAACCGCCCCCGCAGGACCAGGACCAGGAGCAGCACCCCGACAAACTCTGTTTGGACTCGTTCTGGAGTGAGGTGGAGACCATCCGACAGGGGAGTGGCTACTCAGAGCTCGACTGCACCAGAAGAGACTCCAGACAATCAGAAGGTGAATTTAATTCTCATCCTGTGATCACTGATCAATAAAGGTTTGATAGAGGATCCAGAGCGCACAGGAGGAGAGTGGTGTGTGTGTGTGTGTGTGTGTGTGTGTGTGTGTGTGTGTGTGTGTGTGTGTGTGTGTGTGTGTGTGTGTGTGTGTGTGTGTGTGTGTTTGTGTGTGTGTGTGTGTGTGTGTGTGTGTGTGTGTGTGTGCGTTAATGCGTTTTCATCCTCAAGAACAGGATATCCAGGGTTGGGATGTTCTCTCATTTGCATATTTCGTGGTCTTCTTTGTGGAATTCAGTTGTGATACAAGCTGCTGAGTCAGCGCAGTAACTGTCATCCAAATGAAACAGAAATCATCAGGAGTGTGTTTAGAATCACAAACCATCGCAGCTGAGATCCGCCAGAAAATTTTACACTTGCCATGGCAACATATGGATTTTCGGTCATGCATAAAGTACGATCCATCACCATGGTAACAGTATCAAACTGTCAGGGAGATGTTTTATGAGCACAAGCCAAAGAGCCATTAGTGAATGCTGACTCGATAGGGATCCTCTTTTATTACATCCATTCAAATGATCTGATTGTGTTCATGTTGCCCTTTAATCGATTGTTTTTATGATTCGTGTTGAACAGAAACTCTGTTGTGAGTTATTGTTCACTCAGGAAAATTAAAAATCCTTAGATATTTGTACTAAACATTTATAATCATTAACTACTAGAGGCTCCTTTATGACCTGTTTAGAATAACAAGTAAAGAGTTAAGATCATATTTGACACTTCTGACTTGTTAAAATGTGATTGAATTTCACATCAGACTGACTTTAGACATGATCATCAATTTGTACAGTAACATTCTGCGTATGTACAGTACATCTAGTATTGTTGTCTTGATTGTGTATTTTGTCTCAGAGGGGGAGCAGGAGGAGCAGTGGTTGGCCGATGCCGGTCTATCCAACCTCATCAGTGAGGACAGTGAGGACGCAGACAAGGCGGTGCTGCTGTCCACCCTGACAAGAACCCAAGCCGAGGCCGTCCAGCGTCGGCTGGATTCCTACACGCTGTCCCTCCGTAAGAGGAACAAACCAGCGCCGCGGGACGTCCGTGACGTCTTTAACTCCCCCATTGCTCAGGTCAGGACGGTTTCAACTCTTGAGTTATGTCTAGTTGAAAGAAATCTGCTCTGAAATGATGACCAGAACCCTTGAAGTCCTCGTAGGGTTTGAAAATCAGATTACCAAAATAAAAGTGAAAATATGTGACATGAGATACCTGAAAACACACTTTTCAAATTTCTATGTTTGCATTTATCCAAAAGAAAATGTAATAAAGACCTTTACCTCTATTTGTTTCTAAATGTAAAGCATGCACATAGAGAATGCATTAGATCTTAAATTTGCACCTTAAAAAAGACAAAACAACTACATTTGTAGTTTTTCACCCTGAGTTTCAACATGTCTTGTATTTTCCTCTGTGGTTTCACATCAAGCAGAACATGTCAGAAATAATGTTTCATGAAGTCACATAAAGAAAACGCCCTTTCGCAGGTAGTCTTGTTCCATGCAGAGCGGCTACCTGCAACAATAGAGGAAAATCATATGTAAAGGCCACATTTTATCTGCCCTGCCTATCAGACAGAGATACTGTTCCTCTTATTCCATCTGGTCTTTATCGGAGGGAACATGCGTTGTCCGTTACCATCCCCCAGTCGACCGACACTCTCCCAGTGGGGCAGAAAATGTGATATTTCAACTCAGGCTGTTTCTTACACAACATATATGTTGGAGTCAATAAATCTCACTCTCTCACCAGAGGCTTCTACCCGAATCTCAGCATAGTGAAGACCTCGCCGAAAACAGCATGGCTTCCGTTGTCAAAACACCACTAGCAGGTAAGAGTGGCCGTATAGCTGGTTGTTGCACTGAAAAATTGGTTCAATGCAACAAAATCATAATCAGCAAAAAACATAAGAGAATATCAAAGAATAATGATAATGTACAACATTTAAAAAAATCTAGGGATGCATTAAGGTGTCAGTTATTATCTCATCATGTCGCCACGCCGATGGCAAGTCTGGTTAAGACAATAATTCCACAAATATTCACAGCAAGTCAAAAACAATATTTAATAGTGGTAGCACATCGATAAAATGCCCCATGTAGCTTCAATGGCGTATTGTTAATTATTTTTTTTACAACTTTAACCTTCATAATGTTAAAACCTTCACCGTAGCCTCCAAGCTAACCACTTTAGCATACACCCAGTCTGTGGACATTCCACCGGCAGAGGAAGCTCTGTGGAAGCAGCAGCTGCAGCAGCTACAGGTTCAGGTTCTTACAAGTGTGCGAGCAGAGCTCTGGTGTGTTCATCAGGTGTAGTCGTCTTAGTATGGGGACGGACACAGTGTAGTAGATCACGTAAAAAAGTCGGCCCAGATAGAGACATTAGGAGTAATTCTATTATGTTTGCAGCTCTTAGGCTTCTGATTAATCTTGTTTGTCGTGTTTGTCTACGCTGGAGGTGACCATGAGATGAATTTAAATTCTTGAATTTAAGTTTGTCGAACATCCCTATGCTGGGCTTCGAGTGAAATAATTGATCAGTTTGTGTTTTCCACTCAGCTGTGACGTCGGAGCATCAACGAGGCACCCCTAAAGAGGAATTCTTCATCACAGATGTGGCTTACTGTGAACAGGCCGTCATCTTCCTCAAACAGGCCAAACTGCCATACAACAACAGCCAATGCAGAAAAGAGGACAGCACCCTGCCTGTAAGCACCAGAACACAGAACACCCTGTTCCCACGCATTCTCCCACATACTGTGGATGTTTTTAATTTAAAGGGAATTTTAGCATTGTTCAGGTTATGTCATGAAATCAGGAGAGAGTTTGCAAATGAGGCCTAAGGTCTAGGTCTGTGTGTCTACATGAATTCCTTCAGGTGCCAGAATGTTTGAGATCTGTTTGGAGGAAAGAAGATTTATATTACATAATGTTGGGGAATGTGGACTCTAAACACTACATAATGAATAATAATAACCCCTCTGTCAACAGTTTGTTTTGTGTGCCCAGATGGAATTAACCCTGTGGCAATGGCAGTTTTTGTCTACCCGTTGTTCTCCGGAGCGATGGAGCCGGACGCCGGGTTTCTACTTTAGTGTTGGATGATTGCAAAACAAAATGATATGAACAAATATCCAAAAATCAGACACACACATGCTGGGGTGTGTGACATGAGATGTGAAACTGATGGTCACTTTTGTGTCTTCATGTAAATCCTATTAAAACACACAAACGTCCCTGATAGGCATTTTTAACTGGTCCTGCTGTTGATTAGATAACAGCTTTAAGACCAAGGAAGGAATGAGGGAATTAACTCCAAACAAAAGAAGAGTTGTTGAGTCCAGCGGATTATCTCTCTGTTCCGGGCAAAATTAGTTTCCACAGTAAATAAGTGGTTTTCAAACGTGTTATTTATACATGCATTGATGCTGTCACTACATTATTTTAGAGACTGCAGACAGTATTACTCAAATGGATGATAAAATAATACACATAATGATGAGTATTATGTAAATGATTTGACACTGTTGGAATTTCCTTCTTCCTTATCCGTTCTTCATTTACTTCTCTATCTTTACCTCCCCGCCCTCACCCTCCTCACTCCGTTCTTGCCTCTGTCATGGCTCCTCAGCGGGTGATCTGCCCCAAGTGCCGTCTGGGGGTGACCCGAATTCGGGACCTTTCCCAGGCTGACATGAAGAAGGTTCGTCAGTTAGCCCTCATCGACATGACGGCGTTGTGCGACCTCTTGGAGCTGGAGGTCAAAAGGCACAAAAGTAGCAAGAGGAAAATTCCAGGTATGGGAACACTCTTACACTGAGGAGTCATAGGTTTAACGTGCTGTTACTTTATTTTTACACAATAACATTTTAACAAAGTAAGTTGTGTTTGTCCATTTTCACACTTCGTTAGTTTCTGCAGATATTTACTCCAGTAAATATCTGCAGGACTAAATATCTGCAGTTTACAGTCTGGGATTTAACGTAAATCTCGGACTGTAAACTGCTACTTCTTTTACATGCTTCAAACCCTGAGGTTTGTACAACAATGTGGCTAATCTGTAGTGTTACAGGCTAAAGGCCTTCAGGGGGCGCTCTAGCAAGAAGTGCAAAAGTGAAACAGATAGGTAGAAGAGATACTGCAGCAGTTTGATTGTGTTTTGAACCGACATTTTGTACATCATTCACACCCCTTATGATAGAAAACAAGCAAAGAAAGACATGATGCAACTTTTAGTTAAAGGCAATTGATCTGGCTGTTGAACCAAGAAATAGAGCTGCTGCACGTAAGCTTGGCGAGATGGCGAGACGTTGGAGTTGGAGACGTTGGAGACGTTGGTGTTTTACTACCATGTTACAGACACTGTTAGGAAAAAGCAGAAATTTAAAAATATTAAAATCTTTCTGTGTTTGAACAACTTGACATCTGCGGCTTATAAATGTACAAAGGTTTTCTTTGAAAATTTAATTGGTGTGGCTTATATTCAGGTGTGCTCAATAGTCCAGAAATAACAGTATTTTCCTGTGACATATTTCAATGAAATTTAATGGTTTTTTTACCGAAATATGTTCCTGCCTTTTTTTCAAATATTTTTCACAGCCCTTTTTTTTCTGTTACACATCATACTAGATTATACTTTACTATATTATACACTACAAACTGTACTATATAGAAGAACTGATTGGTCTTTCAGAGAGTTCGCTCTTTGGGCTGCCACTGGCTTCACTGCTGGAGAACGATCAGAAAATCAAGCCCAACACCTCGACTCCTCTACTGCTGCAGACGGTAAGAGTCTGAAATCCTTGTCCTTATTTTATCACAACTTAAGCAGAAAGTGATTTTTTTATGAAGGCTGACGCTACAAAACCATTCAGATAGAGGTCAGGAAACTGTCTCACTCCTTTGAATGTGAAACGCTTTGGCCACACCCTGCATGTAGCGGCAGTTACTGAGAGCAGCCAGCAGAGGTGACCAAGAGATTCTTATCTGTAGATGTCTGCTCCCGCTAATCTCTCTGTCTCTCTCGAAGGAGGAGAGGAGAAGAGAGGAGAGAGGGATTCCTCTGCGGTACTGAGGAGTAGAGAGAGAGAGAGAGCGCTCTCTTCTCTCTCTGAGGGGAGGAGAGATCTTCTCTCTCTCCTCTCTCTCTCTCTCCTCTCTATCTATCTCCTTCTCTCTCTCTCTCTTCTCTCTCTCTCTCTCTCTCTCTCTCTCTCTCTCTCTCTCTCTCTCTCTCTCTCTCTCTGCAGTTGTTGTCTTTTTTGGAAAAGAATGGAGTTGATTCAGAGGGAATCCTGCGGGTTCCAGGATCCCAGTCCAGAATAAAGGTATATATTGATCTACACCTATTTCTGTTGGACAAGGCTGACACATTTTTTAATCTCCAAACTGATACTTTATTGTACCTTCTCTCTAAAACAAAGAAATAAAAATGTATCCACAACTCAAAGAGCAGTAAAATATTGATATACAAAAAGTCAAAGGCAATTGGGCAGCAGTCTAAAAATCATACAGAATTCATTTAAGAATTCATTTAATTAATTTAATAGCTGACATTTAGAAAAGTTAGGTCCAGTGAGAAAAAATAAATCGTGTTTTTCAGCTGGTGATGCTGCTAATGATGCTGTATTTAACACAGTCGAGGGTGTGCTGGTTAAATGAACGCAGACAGAAGAGAACGTTGCTGAGCCCTACAGGAGAAATCGGATGAAAACGTTTGCACTTTTTTCTCATTTCTTTTTGTCATCTTTGCTTCATAATGATGAAAATAAACCATTGACATCATCATCTTCTTCTTGTTCTTCATCTTTTTGTTTTTCATTCATTATTCATTCATTCATTCATTCATTCATTCATTCATTCATTCATTCATTCATTCATTCATTCATTCATATATTTTGTATAATCCACTTGTCCAGTCAGATCTTTAGGACACACATTTTTCTGTGTTTATGACAACTGAAAAAAAGCATGATTGTGATCAACTACTTGTGTGTTGAATTATGGCTGTAATCGGATCGGTTCAGTTTATGTGAATCATCGTCTCTGAATCTTTTCCATTTGCAGCTGCTGCAGCAGAACCTGGAGACTAACTTCTACTCAGGGCAGGTCAGCTGGGAGGAGGTGAGTCCCAACGATGCCGCTGCGCTGCTCAAGAAGTTCATCAGGGAACTGCCCGCCCCTCTGCTCACCACCGAGTACCTCAACACCTTCAGCGCTGTCAGAGGTCAGTGGGTGCAATGTGACTGTGGCATGTGATGAATCATAATCATCATCATCACGTGACTGATATTGACTGCATAAACCAGGCTAAAATTTACCGCCCCTGCTCCTCTTCCACACCTCCATGACAGTTTGCTGCACACTTTTCGAGACAGCTTGGCAGGGTTCGCTTCATAATTACCAAAATCTCTTAACTGTGATGACAACACTGTGTGACGCTTATCTTTTCTGCTCCGGCTGAGAAATCCACTTTAAGATGAGCAGCTTGATGGCCTTTAAAAGACATCCCCACTCTGTCAGAAATACAGGCAGCACAACAGAAGAAAAGATCTCCTATTTTCACATTAGCTTCACCCACATAAAGGGTTGGATTGATATTAATATCATCTGATTGATGACTCACTAATGTGTAAGTCGGGTGAAGAATCTGTGCGAAGTGATAAATGACATGTGACCACAGATAACAGCTGAAAGAACTAATGTCTGACTGTCACAATGTCGTTAATCTTTAAGTATCCTATTATTTTTAGCAAAACACACAGGAAATGAATGGTGTGTGTGTGTGTGTGTGTGTGTGTGTGTGTGTGTGTTTGTGTGCGTGTGTGTGTGTGTGTGCGCGTGTTTGTGTGTTCATTCATTCTTTCCTTTTGTTCCTCTGCTTCAGACATTACAGAGCTGAAGCAGAAACTCCACATGTTGAACCTGCTCATCCTGCTGCTGCCGGAGCCCAATAGGAATACCTTGAAGGTATACACACAAGATTGAAGCCATCATGTGGCTATTTGGTTATGTCATTTAATATGTGTCATTAAACACTCTATGCTGTTAAAGGAGAGAGAGAGACCACTGGCACAGATGAAGGAGAGAGAGAAAGAGAGAAGAAAAAGTCAAGAGTAGAAGTTATTCAACAATTTTATAGAATTTTATAGAATCCAAACTCAACGGTTATGAGTATAGCTTTATATGTAGCTTTGTTAGTTTTTCTTGAATGTGACAGACCCTCTTTCATAACGTGCAATCCACATTTTGAATATGATCACCAACAGTGACTCACCCTCACTGCAGTCAACTCGGCTTAAAGAGCTTGAAACCCACCTGAACTAATGACTTTGACTTCAGTGGCAGCTCAAACTTCATGTCTGTTTACATTCTTAGAGTGTAGGTGTCATAAATGCTACATGCTCCAGTTTTATTGAAAAAAAAAAATGATTCCACTTACGGTTGAAGGCCTTTGTGTTCTTGTAGGCCCTCCTCGAGTTCCTCAGTAAGGTGGTCTCTAGGGAGAAGAGGAACAGGATGAACCTGTGGGCCGTAGCGACCATCATGGCTCCCAACCTCTTCCTCCACAAGGCGGTACCCAGCAAACTGCCCGAGGGGGCAGAAAAAGGACATGCAGAGAAGGCAGCCGATGTCATGAGGCTCCTGATCCGCTACCAGGATCTTCTCTGGACGGTAGGACCTCAAATAAAACATTATTTATACGTGGACCCAAAACATCTGATTTCTGTTCAGCGTTTCTCAAATTCCTCCTGTCATCTAGTAAAGAAATTAAATCTCCGAAAAATATCTTTTAAAAGTGTACTAAAATTCAGACAGCATATTATAATTAATTGATTTTAATTTTAAGCTTTAGCCTTGACCCTAGAAACACCAGTTCAACTTATAAAGTTAACTAAAGCTGGATTTATTTTTGGCCCCCCACAGATCCCTAATTTTCTCATGAGTCAGGTGCGAAAGGTAAATGAGAACAGTAACCGGCGTTACCAGTTCTACGATCGCCGCATCAAGAACCTGCTGAAGAAGATTCACACCGACAGCCGGGACAAACCGAATAAAAACACATCCGAGGTAAACCGGGTCAGAAAACCTGTTTTATAAAACAAAATGAGGAATAAAGAGTTTATAATCTAATTTTATAATATGGCAAAAAGAACCAACACTTTTGCATCGTGATACTTGGAACAAGTGTCCGATTCAACACATCGCTGTTTAAGAATTCATTGAGATTTAGATTCTTGAAATAGTTTTTACTATCAAAAACTGTACTGATAATACTCTTTAACCCTTCGTTTGCCTTACAGTTGTGCCGTACGGTGAAGATCCAAGTGGGAGAAGTGGTGAGCGGCACCATGGAGTATCAGCTCAACATCAACTCCAGAGCCTCAGACCTGCTGTCTCAGTTTCAAAGCCAGTTTCTCAGGAGCCCTGAAAACGGAAAGGGCAAAATGCGAAGGTAGGAGACCCCACAAATTTTCATCATGCTGACTCCATGATGGAAGCGAAACAGAATGTGCCTACAGTTTACCCTAAGAAGTTTAAGACTCCTCTTTTGAGACATTTCAGTCAGTTTGTTTTTTATCTTTCGACAGGAACGGCTCAGTGGCATATCCAGACTGTGTCCTGTATGAAGTGGGTGGGAATATTGGTAAGTGGAAGTGGCCGCACCATTTCCTACAGTGGAGTTACGTGTCTTTTTCCTTAGTGACCTGATGAGGGATGGAAAGTCTTATGTCATGAACATGCAGCAAACAGATGCAAGTAACACATCTGCATTTATTAGAGCCGACAAACGCCCATTACGCATGTTTGTGCCATCATAGGAATGTCGACACAGTGGACAGTAAAATGTCCTATTCTGGTTGTTTGGCTGTGTTGTGTAAAACTCCAGCATCTGCATGTTATTTGAGATTAATGACTTACAATTTTAAAATATATATATATAATTTTTTATATATAATCTCTGAGAGCTGCCACCTTATCGTGGTTGGGGAGTTTGAGTGCCCGACTGATCCCAGGAGCTATGTTGTCAGGGGCTTTATGCTCCTGCTAGGGTCTCCCTTGGCAAACAGGTCCTTGGTGACGGGCCAGACAAAGAGAGTACAAAAACCTCTATGGCAAGACAAAAATCAAGGACCGTGACGTCGCCCGGTATGGCGTAACCGGGACCCCACCCTGGAGCCAGGCCCGGGGTTGGGGCTTGTATGTGAGCGCCTGGTGGCCGGGCCTCTGCCAATGGGGCCTGGCTGGGCTCAGCCTGAAAGGACAACGTGGGCCCAACCTCTGGTGGACTCACCACCCACCGAGGAGACCGTAGGGGACAGGTGCAGTGTGGATTGGGTGGCAGTCATCAGCATGGGGCTCGACGACCCAATCCCTCGACAAAGAGTTTTGCTCTAGGGACATGGAATGTTACCTCGCTGGGGGGAAAGGAGACAGAGCTTGTGAGGGAGGTTGAGAGGTACCGACTAGATATAGTTGGGCTCACCTCCACCCACAGCTTGGGCTCTGGAACCCAAACCCTTGAGAGGGGCTGGACTCTCCACTTTTCTGGTGTTGTCCAGGGTGAGAGGCGGAGGGCTGGTGTGGGCTTGCTTGTAGCCCCACAGCTCAGCTGTCATATGTTGGAGTTCACCCCAGTGAGGTACCGAGAGAGTCGCGTCCCTGCGCCTTCGAGTTGGGGACGGGTGTCTCACTGTCGTTTCGACCTACAGACCAAATGGCAATGCGTAATACCCGGCCTTCTTGGAGTCCCTGGGAGGGGTACTGAATAGTGCTCCAACTGGGGACTCCATTGTTCTCCTTGGGGACTTCAACGCTCACATTGGCAATGACAGTGAGACCTGGAAAGGGGCGAATGGGATGAACGGCCTCCCCGTTCAGAACACAAGTAGTGTTCTGTTATTGGACTTCTGTGCTAGTCACAGTTTGTCCATAACGAACACCTTGTTCAACCACAGGGATGTCCATAAGTGCACATGGCACCAGAACACCCTAGGCCGGAGGTCAATGATCGACTTTGTTGTCGTCTCATCAGATCTCCGATCGCATGTGTTGGACACTCGAGTGAAGAGAGGGGCAGAGCTGTCAACTGATCACCACCTGGTGGTGAGCTGAATCAGCACCTCTAAATCCAAGGCCATGGTTCTCGACCGGAAAAGGGCGGTGTGCCCTCTTCAGGTCGGTGGAGAGACTTTGCCCCAAGTGGAGGAGTTTAAGTTTCTTGGAGTCTTGTTCACGAGTGAGGGAAGGATGGAACATGAGATTGACAGACGTATCGGTGCAGCCTCTGCAGTGATGCAGTCACTGTATAGGTCTGTCGTGGTGAAGAAGGAGCTGAGTCTCAAGATGAAGCTCTCGATTTACCGGTCAATCTACGTTCCTATTCTTACCTATGGTCATGAGTTTTGGGTCATGACCGAAAGGACAAGATCCCGGATACAAGCGGCTGAAATGAGTTTCCTCCTTAGAGATAGGGTGAGGAGCTCAGTCACCAGGGAGGAGCTCAGAGTAGAGCCGCTGCTCCTCCGCCTCGAGCGAAGCCACCTGAGGTGGCTCGGGTATCTGTTCCGGATGCCTCCTGGACACCTCCCCGGGGAGGTGTTCCGGGCATGTCCTACCGGGAGGATACCTCAGGGAAGACCTAGGAGACGCTGGAGGGACTATGTCTCTCAGCTGGTCTGGGAACGCCTTGGACTCCCCCTGGAGGAGCTGGGGGAGGTGTCTGGGGAGAGGGAAGTATGGGCATCCCTGCTGAGACTGTTGCCCCTGCAACCCGGCCCCGGATAAGCGGTTGAAGATGGTTGGATGGATGGATATATATACAATCAAATAAATGATTGACAGAAAAATACTGCAGATGATAATAAAACTGATATTCAGTAGTTTAAAAAAAAGATGATGATTAGAGATTATTTCTAAATTAATGATGTGGTTGCACAAACATTGCTATAGGTAAAAATGAAATGTTTGTTTTCGGCAGGAGAGCACTGCTTGGATCCCGACACACACCTTCTGGATTTGTACAACTTTAACCATGGAGGGGAATGGATCATCAGGCTGAAACCCAGTGCTGGCAGAGGGTTGTGATGGATAGGGAGGCTGACAGGGGAACAGTTCCCTAAAGACAGACGAAGGCAGACCCTGAAACAGTTTAAATCCACACGGACCTCTTCTCGTCACACGAGGAGCAGCATGGGAGAGAGAGCAACAGATAGACAGACGGAGGACGCTGACAGATGCAGAGACTATCTGTTGGGAGCAGAGCCTAAAACTGTCTGATCATGTGACCATACTGCTCCTGCCTCGCTCTCGCTCTTCTCTTTTTAATCTTCCACTTTATTCATGTGTGACACCACGGGCACTTGCTGGTGGAGTCACAGACTCCACTGCTCCATTTGACATTTTATTTAAACAGAACAGACGGAAATGCAGACTCTCTGGCGATAGAAGGCCCAAGAGCCAACAGATTCATCAGGCCAGACAGACACTGTGTTCTGACGTGGGTTTCATTCATTCGTTCAATCATTTTTTTCTTTGAAGTTAGTAAATTCACCCATGTTTTGGCTGGATGAAGTTGGAGATCGCCCCACACACACACACAACACAGGGAGAACATATAAACGCCACACAGGAAAGTCCCAGGACCTTCTTGCTGTGAGGGAACAGCACTACTGTGCCTCTGTGCCGTTTCATTTGTCAGTCTTATTTAGAAAGAAGCATGATTCAGAATTTCTCTACTTGTGATCTTGGCTAAATTGTTTCCAAGTTGACACACTTTGTTTCGATTAATTCTAGACCTTGAAAAGGCAAATACAGTAGTACCTGGAGATTGTAGTTTAATATGTTCCATGACTGAGCTCTTAAGTCAAACAACTCGTAACTCAAACAACATTTGCCCACTGAAAATAACTAAAATCATTTTAATCCATTCCATCCTTGTAAAAAAGCCCCAAATACCCTAAATTATAAAAGAAACATATTTTTATCAATCAATAGACGTGCATACTTCACACAGAAGCTACGTCTTTATTCTGTGAAAGAGTATGAGATCAGCTGTTGAATCCATGCGTCAAATAGCAATGAATTTTGAATTTTGCTCATATGTCAAACAAAAATATGGACAGCGCAAGGATTTGTATCTCAAATAACTCATGTGGAGCAGCTCATATCTTGAGGTTCTACTGTATTCATAAATTCTCCAGATGTGACTGGTAGAATTAACTCTGGTTAGAAGCCATATTGCTCTCATTTAGACCATATGAGCCAATGCATCATTGTGATCACCCCAATGTGATCACAATGATTGGTTTAACTTATGACATGGATGGAAAGCTCTAGCATCATTTTTAAAAAGTAAACCCTGATCATTTAAAAACCACAGGAAGAGGAAAGGAAGTTGTCAGAATAGGAGCTGCACTGGGAGCGGAGCGGGACCTCCGGTCAATCAACTGTCTGATCCTTCTTTTTGTTTTTCCTCTCCTGCTGGCCTGTCTGCATGGAGTCATCTCCTTGTCTGACCCAAATGAACTGATCCCCTCTTATCTGTGAAACCTTACAATCTCCTGGGCCTTATAAAAAAAAAGTCCATGGGCTTCCAAGGACCCTTGACCTGTAACGTACGGAGCTCAAAGAGACGTTCTTTTCTTTTATATTAAGGGATTTGATGTCATACCTAAAGGAGGGTTACTGCACATCTAAAGGGAGCTGAGGACACACAGTGAAGCCGGACTTCAACTATTAAATATGTGAACGGCGCTGCAGCGGATCATGGGCAGTATTGGGATTGTTGTTATTTATATGAATGTGACGGTGTTGTGGCTTCTGTGATGATGACTGTTCTGTAGGATGTGATCGTATGCCGTCGTATGTCACTAATACTACTTGTGGGACTTTTACAGTGTTCTCCTTCATATTGTTCATCATCAGTACAGTAGGATAAACTTTATGTGTAAATATTGTACATGCCGTTCAGGATCATCTCTGGACACTGAAGTATTACACACACACTGAAGCAGCAAATGAATGTTTTACATTTTAAGCAATTGTCCAGTGAATCATTTATTCCTCGCAATCGGAGCCATGTTGGTGCTTCGCGGCCATTTTGTGGGAAGTATATCTCACGCTTCACTCAATAGATGGAGTAATGACAGCCAGCTCAGTGCTGGCGTCCATCAACACCAGCTCCGTCTCTGTCACCCCCCAATAATGGACCATAATGACAGTGAGGCGCATACATCATGAGCAGGCAGAGGAATCACTTTTCTCTGATAAGGGAGAAGGTAATAAATGGCTGTTATAAATTCTGCCGCCCTGGACCAGTGACAGAAATAATGTGTGTGTGTGTGTGTGTGTGTGTGTGTGTGTGTGTGTGTGTGTGTGTGTGTGTGTGTGTGTGTCTGTGCGAGTGTGTGTGCGCGTGCGTATGTGTCTGTGTCTGTGCGAGTGTGTGCACACATGCATGTGTATGATGAGCTTCATTACACAAGTCCAATCTGTCTGTCCCAGAGTCGCCAGCACAGCTCATCGCCTCTGCACAAAGCGAACTGATGAAGCAGCCTTCTGCTGACAATCAGGAGAAGTAGGTCACCTCTGAAGCAGTGTCCCAAAGGGCAGGCCATCCAAACACCCCGAGGACACCAACACACAGACACACATCGTCTGAACACACGCGGAACAACACAGACATACAGAACATCATGAGGCGCAGGTTTAATACATCAAACCTGACTCTGACTGTATATACAGACATGATCAAAATTTTAAGACCAGTTGAAAAATTGCAAGGATTTTCATTTTGCACTGTTCAATCTAACACGTTTTTAAGAAGTAATTCGAAATGCAAAAAAACAAAATGGGCGTGAGACAAAAGCATATTTGAGTAAAGAATTTATTGCAAACAACCATTAAACTGAAATAGGCTGTTCATTAGATGATCAAAAGTTTAAGACCACATCTAAAAAGAAATCCCGAAACACCACCCTAAAATAGAAATAAAATTTTCAAAAATGCACTCAGTGATGCATATCTGTGGCATTATTGTTAAAATGTCAAAAATGATTTTTGGCGTGCTTGATGCTAGTGTTTCCAGGAGGCTAGTGGAAATGTTGCTCCAAAGAGTGAAGATGGCTTCACGAAGGGCACCCACAGTCTTGGACTGGTGTTAATTTCTCTAAACTTTCCTTGATATTCAACCCCAAATGTTCTCAGTTGGATTTAGATCAGGGGAACACACAGGATGATTTGAAAGAGTGATGTTATTTGTATGGAAGAAGTCCTTTGTCAGTCGTGTGCTGTGAACTTCAGCGTTGTCCTGTTGAAAAACCCAGTCATTACCACACAGACGATGGCCTTCTGTCATGAAAAATGCTCCTTGCAACTTCTCCACATAGCCAGCTGCTGTTTGACGCCTCTGCACAACCTCAAGCTCCATTGTTCCATTGAAGAAAAAAGCTGGTGAAATTTTTTTGGGCTAGCCTCTTGACTTTTTTTTCTTATAACCCTCAGGATCTTTAAGTTTAAAATGACTGTCTTACTTAATCCAACTTCAGCAGCAAAGGCACATTGCAAAAGGCCTTGCTGATCCAGCTAACCAATCCAAACGTTCAAGACAAAAAGTGTTTTTGCTTATGCATCAGGAGGTCATAACAGTGTGAATATCCAAGAGAAAATGACACTGAATTCACATTTTTGTGAAGATTTGGGCTTTTAAAGGCCAAGGTCTTAAACTTTTGATCAACTGATGAACAGCCTATTTCAGTCTAATGGTTGTTTGCAATAAATTGCTTGCTCAAATTTTTTTTGTCTAACTCCCATTTCTTCATTTTGCATTTAGAAGCACTACTTAGAATCTTGTTAAGATCCAACAGTGCAAAATGTGAATTCTTGCAATTTTTCAGCTGGTCTTAAATTTTTGATCGGGTGATTAATATGTGGATGTGTTTGCTGTATGAGAGTTGAAGACAAAGGAGTTTCCTTCTGGACAGTGTTATCTACAGGGAGACAGACCCACTAATGGACACCGAGAGCCCTGATCAGGACAGTTGTGGACCAATGCTCGTCAGTGTCCAGACTCTATCGTCTAAGATGTGAGACGTCAGTCAGCAGACATCAGAATGTATATTTATGCACTTTAGGCCAGTTATTGTTTGTAATATGTCTATGACAATATTTTAGATTTTGTTGTAGAGAGAAAAACATTTGAAAAATGTTCCTTTTTTGTCAATAAATGTGAATCTGATGGTAAGCTAAACATGATTTATTTTCTCAATGTAGGAGAGTGGTGATGGTAGAAAGATAGTTATCAGCCACCGCATTGTTCATCATTCTTTTGAATCTACTATTGCATGGCAGAAAGTAAACACACATACGTATGTGAGAAGAGAGAATCTGTAGTGAAGTATTGGATTATTCTGCTGCCGTAATCAATAGACGGATTAGCCTTGTAACGTGACCAGTGAAGAGGCCAGAGCTGCACAGCCACTTGATTAATCATCACCTTCGCTGGTGGAAAAACCATTGGCCACTAACTGCCTCATCAACTTTGATTATTCAGGGTCTCAGCGTGTCCAATGGTCGCCCAAAAGACAAAAGGAAGAAGAGCGATGGTCATTGTTTTTATGCTTTCAGAACATTCATCAGGGATGGTTGGGAATGAAGCTGTCAAAGCTGAAATTAAATATTAGTTATTTGAAAGAAATTTATTGATTACTGTTCTGGCATGATGGATTGTATATCTTGAATATTTTTGGAAATTATAATTTTGTACATTCCTGAAATCCTGATCAGTCATTTTCATCATTATTTTAACAATATTTGATATTTAGTCATATTCTCCCTCAAAATGTGCACAGTTACTTTTACTTGAGGCGGCAGTGGCTCAGAGGTAGAGCAAACGTCTTGAAGACCAGACATTGCCCACCCATCGGCGGTTCGATTCCCGCTCCTGCCAAGACATCCTCCTGAGTGTCAGTTGATGGTGGGAGGTGTCATCTCACCTCTCAGCCACTGCCGAGGTGCCCTTGAGCAAGGTGCCATCCCCACACAAAATGCTCATTTGGGGAGCAACCCTTCCCTCTGCCTCCCTCTATATATTTACTATACATACAGGCCCCTAGTGTGTTGTGTGTTTGTTCAGGGGCCCATATACAACATATACATGTGAATGTCTAACTCTGTATTTGGTGAGTGAAAAGAGCATTTCTCGTTTCAGGACAAATAAAGATTGATTCTTCTTCTTCTTACTTAAGGCTCATGAAGACGTGGCTCATATCTATATTCAGTGTCATGTCTTTCAGAACTGATGCTTTATGTTTAGTTCCTTTTTTGAGATTTGTTCACCCATTTCATTAAAAGAAAACCAGCAGACAAAATGAAGCGCACCCCCGCAAACAGCAGCAGCTTCTGCCAGCCTGCCACATGCAGGCCCGTTTGGCCAATTGCGGATCCAAATGACTGTAATCAGTTGATGAAAAGCAATCAGCAGTCTTGTATTAGCTGCTGGCAGAATGCCTGACCCCCAGCTCTCTCCACCAATCAGACGGATGGTCCATTCATAACTAATCACGACTGCACTTAGAGCTCTTCCCTCCCATTCGATGGAGGAAACACTTTTCTCCTCCTTTTGTCTTTGTCTTTTTGTGCTGGCCCAACCAGAGTGCTCCAGACTGGTGAGGGATGCTAGATGAAGCTCTTACCTTGTCAGCCATGGTTTGCCTTCTGGCAGCAGCTGCAGAGGCTCCACTGATGGAGACATGTAGTTTCATTCTTAAAAAGTATGTGTTCTGGTGTAAACTAAGCACCTTTCAGAGCTATGCTGGGTCACCTGATGGAAACGGAGTGACTGCAGAGTCAGAAGGATTGAATTCAAAGTTTAAACTGGCTGTTTTATATTCATTTCAAAATGTAATTCATTCCTCATTCTACTTCTGGTACTGAGTGAATTTTGATTGATATTTTTAAGGCAACAACTTTGCCTAATTTGAGCAAACATATGAATATTGAAATTATTTTAATCACATGACTTCAGATGCTTCTATTCAACTAATATGAGTATCATGTAGAAACTAACAAGTAAATGAACTGAACTTCATTTCCTTTTAGATTCTGGATTGATTCTCAGTATTCAAAGATTTTAGTATTTTTTTTGTACCAGACAAAGGTTATTATTGAAAACATTAGGATTTATATCTTATATGTTAACTTGTCTGGAGCGTAAACTGTGGAAAGCCCTGACCAACTTTTGTGAATAACAGACAAGGAGACAAAAAGGGGAATTTGGGGACTTGAGAGAGAAAAGAGAGCTTATCTGTCATGAATGAGGATGCCTTCGTCTTTGTCACATGACTCATCCTCCCGCCCCGCTTATCTAGAATCCCCCCTTTTTTACCAACCGCCTCCTCCACCTCCTCCCACCCTCTGCTCGCCGTCAGGGGTGGATCCCGGCGTTTATCTCCAGCATCCAGCCTCTGTGTCTCCTAGCAACCAAGTACGGATCATTTAACTGCCCCCTACATCCTCTGTTTTATCTATCCAGTTCCATACAGTATCCCCGCCACCTTTATTCACATTTTCTCTGCCTGTATTTGCTTTCAGTCGAGCACTTGTCTCTCTGGCTTGGAGCACTCAAAGCATATCCATACCATACTTGAGACAGACAGGCAGGAGAGGCTTTTAACCAGGACGTGTCACTCCACGATCCGGCAGGTGCGCGCAAAACACACACTACCACACAATCAGTTGGGGGGGGGGTTGGCCATCAGTCTGAAAGGCCCTCATAGAATCAATTAGCATTTAAATTAATGAAGCACGTAATGAAGAGAGCTGTATCTCTTCTGCAAAAAGCCGACAGACTGGCAGAGAGCTGATTGTGAATCTGCATCAGGAAGACACTGAAAGGAACATCAGACGTATTCAAATGGCCACTTTGTCCCCCTGCTTTTTCTGAAGGGACAAAACCAAATTAAAAATGGAGCTGCTTTAAATAAACTTACATGTACGTAGTGTTAATATAATCAGATTTCCATATAAAAGTGCCATTAATAAAACACGTAATTAAAGATAAAATGATTGCATTGAAAAGGTTTGCCCTTATCTTTCAGTGCCATCAGTGCAAATATGTTCAGAGGAGGCTGCTTCCTGTGCAGATAACCCAAACGGATATACTCAGACAGATGAAGTTTGAGTTTATTCCAGCTGTTCTAAGAGGAACTCTCAGTTTACAGTTCTATTCATTTAAACTAAAATATATTTTCATGTTATTTCAGGATGTTTTTAATCATCAAAGCACATCAATAATCTAACAATAATCATTAAAATGTGAGGTGAAGATGACAGAAAGGATTCTGTTCACTTTCAAGAGTCACATCATAAACCTGGTTAAACCAATGTGATTTAACACATGACTGTTATGCAAATATTAGTATTTGGGGGCATTAAGATGAACAGCTGGTGCTACAGCTAACGCTAAAGAAAACATGATGACATTTAAATAATTTCAGTCAAAATGCTAAAAACATTTCGTTAGTGTCTCATCTGAGGAACAAATCCATCTCATAAAACCAGTGATATTTACAGTAAATCACACGTTTCATGCAGGCACTGCTTAAGATTTTATTTTGTTGGTTTTTTGGGGATGTTTTGTTTTGTTTAAAAAATTAAGTTTTATTCTTCTTCTATTTAAAAACATTACATTTGAGATATTTTAATATTATATAACAACATTTTAATGATATTTGTCTTGGTGGGTTATTTTAAATTCAAACAGGACATGATGTAGTGAAAGAGGACATGAAGGTAGTTGGTGTGAGAGAAGAGGATGCAAAGGACAGGGTTAGATGGAGGCAATTGATTCGCTGTGGCGACCCCTGAAGGGAAAAGCCGAAAGGAAAAGAAGAAGATTTTAAATTCAAACAGTCCTGTCATTTATTGACATGTTCACCTCTATTCATCAGTCCATTATGTCTCGACATCTTTAACGGGATGTGGCAGCTGTTTGTGGCTGCAGCGGTTTTTGTCTTTGTGGCAGCTGATGTTTCTGACACAAATACACACATACACACATACACACATACACACACATACAAACACACACATACAAACACACACACACACACACACACACACACACACACACACACACACACACACACACACACACAGACAGTGACACTCCAGACTGATAGCATGTCTCCACTGAATAAATCTGACTGCATGTTTTCACAAATAGATACTTCAGAGAAGAAAGGGTGGATGTGTGTGTTTCTGTGTGTGTTAGTGTGTATTTGCATGTCTGTGTACATGATGACAGCAGCACACAAACCTTATCACTACAACACACCAACAACAGAGAGCTTTGTGCACAAATCATCCAAATCCCCATAGAGGGAGGGAGGAGGTCTTCTTCTTCAGCATGACTCATAACCTACCGCCTCCACGAATCACTGTCATCAAAACAAATTCTGGTCCATCAACATCCTCACACACACACACACACACACACACACACACACACACACACACACACACACACACACACACACACACACACACACACACACACACACCTGCTTGATGCAAACACTGGGCATCAAGGTTTGAGGAAATTTTCTATTTTAAATGGTTGATTCCTTAATATCCTTATCTGTCACCTCACATGTGACCTTTGTTCATACCTGAGGAGGAGGAGAGAGGAAAGATGGGGACAATCGGAGAAAGACAAGAATGAAAAGAAGGACAGGAAAGGAAAGGAAAGGAAAGGAAAGGAAAGGAAAGGAAAGGAAAGGAAAGGAAAGGAAAGGAAAGGAAAGGAAAGGAAAGGAAAGGAAAGGAAAGGAAAGGAAAGGAAAGGAAAGGAAAGGAAAGGAAAGGAAAGGAAAGGAAAGGAAAATAAAGGAGAAGTGAGGAAGAAAAGATGTGAGTTGAGACCAAAGAGGACAAAAAACGATTAATGTAGAGAAGATTCAGAAGGAAAAGCAAAAAAGCAAAGCACTGAAAACAGTAGTGGGTGATGGACAGAAATAGGACAAGTTTAAATGAAAAAGTGGAGTGGAAGAGGTCAAGAAACATGGAAGAGAAAAGATGGAAAAAATATTAAGAAACTAAAAAATTGGGACGAGACAGCAGAGACCAGGAGAATGGGATAGTGGGAAACAGAGAGGAAGACAGTAGTGGGGGGGGGGTGACAAGAAAACGAGATGTAGGAGCAGGAATGGGAGGATGGGGAAGAGAGGAAAGAAAGAATGAATAGAGAAAAGAAGATTTTTTGATTTTTGCAAAAACACTTCAATCATACTCAAACATTTTACAATATTACATTAGATGAAAGTGCTTCAAAAATAATAAAAACCAATAAATAAAAAGAAATACAATTTAAAAATCAGTGCATTATATCAAGAAATTTGCAAAAGTGAGTTGATCATTAACTAAAGTGCATAGGACATTTTTGTGACACTTTAGGAACTAAAGTTATTTAGGTCTTTTGTCATTTTATAAAAAACAAATTCTAGTTTTAAGCGATATCTGATGTTACAGCAAGAAACAGTAGCTGCTTCTTGAACAGTATTGTTTTCAATTCTTCTCTTTCTGGTCACGTACATTGCGAGTTTTGCCTCTCCAGAAATAAAATTTAAAATCTGCCACTTTCTGTGATTCAATTTCTTGTACACAGCACCATAAATAAATTTCCTGATATTAAAATTTTCACTGAACAGATTAAAAACATTCGTTAAAAGAGTGAAGAGCACTGCAACTCTGTTACACTCACTAAAAGCATGAAAGACTGTCTCACGAAGGGGACAGAAGGGACACTGGCTTGACACAGCAGGGTTAAAAACAGAGATAAAAGCATTGGAACAAATGGCACCGTGTAAAATTCTCCACTAGAGGTCGGCTGTTTTTTTCTTGAGGGAAGGTTTGTATAGAAGTCTCCACTGTGGGTCAGGTCCATAAGAAGAAGAAGAAGAACAACAAGAACAATGAGTGGTGACTGTCCCCATGTGTCCTATAGCTGGACCCAGACATTTCAGTGCTCCACTACTGTGACCATGCACCAGTCCGGCCTCCAATGAGGAGCCATGAGCTTAGCACACACCCACCACAGCCGCATGTCATCACCACATTAACCATGTTTCTTTCCTTCACACCATGCATAGGAGAGAAACACCCATAATGCACTACTAAGCCCTCCAAGAGGCTTTTCCTGACCACATAAGGAAGGAGGGGATGTGTGTGTGTGTGTGTGTGTGTGTGTGTGTGTGTGTGCGCGCGCGCGCGCGCGTGTGTGTGTCACAGAGAGACAGACAAGAGCACCTTGTTCAGCCGCAGACATCCTCATCCTTACCTTCATCCTCATCCTTACCTTCATCTTCATTCTCACCTTCATCCTCATCCTTGTCCTCACCTTCATCCTCATCCTATACTACTGTTCATGTTGACATTGAAACATCATGCTGATGCTGATAATCTTCTTTTCCTTTCGGCTTTTCCCTTCAGGGGTCGCCACAGCGAATCAATTGCCTCCATCTATCCATGTCTTTGGATCCTCTTCTCTCGCACCAACTACCTTCATGTACTCTTTAACTACATCCATAAACCTCCTCTCTGGTCTTCCTCTAGGCCTCCTGCCTGGCAGTTCAAAACTCAGCATCTTTCTACCAATATATTCACTATCTCTCCTCTGGACATGTCCAAACCATCTCAGTCTGGCCTCTCTGACTTTATCTCCAAAACCTCTAACATGTGCTGTCCCTCTGATGTACTCATTCCTGATCCTATCTATCCTGGTCACACCCAAAGAGAACCTCAGTATCTTCATCTCTGCTACCTCGAGCTCTGTCTCTTGTCTTTTCCTGTCTTTTACACACACATGCTGATGCTGATAATGCTGCTCTGTAATGATTTTGTTGGTCACCTGAGCCAAATTTCAAAATAAAGCTCAAGTTACTAGTGAGAGGTGTAGTTTGAACAATGCGGGTTTTCAGGTTTTCATCTAAACTTCATTACAAAAACACTTTTCACTCCAGTATGTCGCTTTGTGGTCGTCCAGAAGGATTTCTTTGACTGCTTGATTGTGAGGCTTCTCACCCTCACACATTAGTGAAGGCAGTTACACATCAGGTATAAAAGATACCTTCAAACCTCTAAGAGGAATAAGTTTCCTCATTATGTCAGTTCACCTAACCGCAAGAGTCCAACAATAGCCTCATCCTACAGAAAACGATATTTGAACTAAATCCTGGATAAAAGCTCCACTCACCAGTGGAGCTTTTATCCAGGATTAGTTCCTGGATTAGTTCAGTAAATTTTAAAGTCCAGTTCAACATCTAAGTGAATTAATACAGTTGTGTTTGATCTTAATTCAAGCCTGTATCTCTATTAATTATCATCTGACGTAGGTTAGACAATAATTTATCATTATTCTGTGTGTCCTATAAGTTCAACCACTATGAATTTGATTTCTGTTAGATCTAATGTGGCTTTCAACATATTGTATAGTGTTTTTCCAATCATTTTTGTTTTTATCAATGAAGTCAGATACAAAATGTTGTAATTGTCCATTTACAACAGTAAAGAATGCTTTATATAATAATTCTGGATCATTATCAAGTGTTCCTTGGGCCATATTCTCCAAAATAACTCGGCAAAATCTGTCAACAACTTTGAGTAAACCTACGAACAGACAAGCGAACAACTGAGGTTGATAAAAACATCATATCAGGAGAAAGAAATCCGTTCCAAGGCGTGTTTGTTTGTTAGACGGTTGATCAAAAAAGCTTATCTACACAATTTAAGTCTTCTTGAAACTTAATTTTGTGATACGGTTCCCGCCTTGCACGACAATGCAGAAAGATGTTCAAAAATAACCTCCATCCATTATGTGACATGTGTGAAGTCAGTCAGCTGTTGATGCAGTACTGCTTCCCGCTGCTAGTGAGCAGCGTTACCTCAAACCTCCCTCTATCTGACCTGAGCCACAGCACTCCCTCTGTCACACAAACACACACACACACACACACACACACACACACACACACACACACACACACACACACACACACACACACACACACACACACACACATATTCCTTCTTGTTTCTCTCACTGTCCTGAATCGCAATTACTGTGACCATAGCAACTATCTTGGAATATGGCCTGTGAATACAATCACTATTAACAGGTCACTGCCACACAGTAGCCATTGACACGCGCGCACACACACACACACACACACACACACACACACACACACACACACACACACACACACACACACACACACACACACACACACACACACACACACACACACACACACACACACACACACACACACACACACACACACACACACACACACCTAGACGCTACTGTCGACTCTAATCATTGGCTGCTGAGATGGATCAAAGCTTTAAAAGGAGAGAAAAAAGATAACCATGGCAACAAATTTGAGGCAATTTCAGTAATAATATGAATTAGACTCCAAGCAGAATTATAGTGGACAGCAAAGAATAAGCTCCTACCTCTGCATTTGAAAAGAAAAGATAAAAGAAAATGCTGCAGTGCCAATTCACCCCATGTACGGCTTTATTTTTAAAGGTAAAAGTAAGTTTTATCTCACTCATAGACATAGAGAAACCAGGATGGTCATGTTTTGAATTGATGACCCTGTTTGTATTTTAACATAAAACTTGCCAAAATAGGACAAACAGAAACACACACACATACACCCCCCCACACACACACACATTCATTCAAATAGAATGAATGTCTGAGCATAAATGGCAGCTGGCAAAACAGGTTTAGCCACGCATGAAAATCAACATGAATTCCCACTTGGCTGGAACTGGATGCCCTGATCCAGCATCGCTCCTTGTCCCAGGACACCCCTTCACAAGGCGTTAAAGAGCTGAACACATCCCAGATGATCTCACCAAAAGCATATATGCTGAGATTCAGCATATATGCTGAGATTCATGGTTTTATAGATGTTACTTGTTTCTGTTTTGAAATAAAGAAAAACATTCAAACTTAAATAGGTTTGTTTCAGATTATTCTGTAGTATGTAACCTTCATTTAAGAACCCCAAAAAAGTGTAAATCCAGCACTGAATTTAAGATAAATTAGATATTTAGATGTGAAGTTTTGTTCTCCTGCTCTCTCATTCTTTATCAGCAGGATTACCACCGCTGCTTAAAAGTTTGGGTTTCTTTGTTTAATTTTTTTTCATTTTCTGCCACTTT
Source organism: Antennarius maculatus (assembly GCA_013358685.1). Taxonomy (NCBI): domain Eukaryota; kingdom Metazoa; phylum Chordata; class Actinopteri; order Lophiiformes; family Antennariidae; genus Antennarius; species Antennarius maculatus. Next base: position 7,010,816 of record CM023609.1, on the reverse strand, counting down.
ATCCACCGTAGCGGGTGACAGGGAGCTGGAGCCTATCTCAGCTGGCATAGGGCGTGAGGTGGGGGACACTCCGGGCATGATGCCAGTGCACCACGGAGCCACACACAGAGACAGACAACTATGCATGCACACACTCACTCCTACGGGCAATTTGGGACCGGCCAATCAACGTGAAGCACATGCTTTTGGAGGTGGGAGTTTTTCAATTTCTAAAAATGACAAAGTCAGTGGTGTTTGAATTGATTGTTAAACAGCCACAATTCAGAAAATATATATATATTTTTAGTGTAGCACACATCAGTCCTCACTCATGCTTTGTTCTGCTCTTCTTTGAAATTATGCAGGTGACAATCTGAATCCAACGTCAGGAACAGAAAACAATCACGACAGTTGTGTGATCAGTTCACACGAGTCACTGAGGGGGCTTTTTCTTGAGTGGAAACTTGTGCAACCACATTTTGATCACTGTAACACATTCCTTTAATTTCCAGAATTCCAAGAATAACTGGAGCATAGCAGTTGTTCCTTAAATAATTGTAAAGCAGGTCAAAATGCACCCCCTCCCAAAAAAACCCCCCACTGAATTATAATGCTGAGCATCAACATGAGTGATAATTATGAAGGTTTTCTTTGACCTTTTTAAAGGTTTAAAATTTTATTGTATTCTAATTTCAAAATAGTAATTATTTCCTTCAGTTCGGCACTACTGTAGTAAATGTTGGACATGAGAGCAAAAAGAGAGAGGGATGGCAGGATCTGGGTTCAGGTTACTACCTAGACTGAACGTGGCTCTCAGTCTTCTCTGGGCCAGAGCAAAAGTGTTTTTGTTTAACCTGCCATTCAGACCAAACCCTGCAAACCGCAACTCCCCTGTGCCGTTTGAATCAGGCTGTGCGCTGCACTGCCTTGTGGTCAAAATTGCTATTTTTGTTATTGAAAGAGAAAACAGTCCTTTCTAATGGCACCTGCCGTGAAGTGCCATCAAAAAAGAGCTCAGTGGAGTATTTGTCTGTACGTTACAGCAGAAATGACAGAACTCTAAAATCTACTTTAAGGCAACATAAATGTGTGGAATTTTGACAAACAGGGAATAACACTAAGTCTGTGACCTTCAAAGGGCTCTGTCATCCATAAAATGATCATCTCCTCCTAAAAACACCCCATAATTTACAGCTGCTGCTCAGCAAATTCAAAGTAGGGCAATTAAATGGAGCTGGACTGTTTTGGCTTTGAGAGAGTACCAGCTGAAGGACAGTTCAACAGGAAGCAAAGGACAGGAGGGAAAGACGAGGAGAAGAAAGGGCACATAATCTCTCTCCTTCTTTCGCTATTTCAAAATGAATCGCAGCTTTGACTGAAGATAAAAATTGATCATTCTTTCTTTGTTCTTGGGAGATTATCGTCCATGAGGTGGAGGCATCACAACAGAGCAGGGAGGACACGGGCCGGAACAATGGAAAGAGGAGCAATGAATGGATTAGAGAGAGGGTGAGATGCTGTATGGAGAGTAGAGGAGGGAGGCAGAGGTGAACCACATGAGAATGAGGACACCTGAGACATCGAAAGGATGGAGAGGTTCCTGAAAAAACAGGAATGCTGTTCAACGTTTTTGCAGGAATCAACCATTAATTTTCGATTTAATTCATTATTTGGTCATCAAATTTAAAAATGTCCCTAAAAAAACTTTTTTTGTACCAGGAACCAGAGAATGTTTGGCCTGAAAAAGAATTTAAATCATTTGGTAATCAAAATAATTTCCAATAAATCAAAGGACATCTGTTTCATCCAGCTGCAATTCAACATAATGGATGTTAGCTCTCGAAGCTAAATGCTAGCATCACATTAACGTGCTCAAGCCAACAAAGCTAAAATAGAGAGCTTGTGATGCATTAGACTACAACAGAACACAGCTCAAATATTTGGAATGTTGTCAAGTTTAGATTTGGTAAATTACATTATTAACCCAGTGGCACCAGATTAAAAGTGGAAAATTAAAACTAATTCTGATAGCTAGATGAACGTCTCGCCATTTCACATGTGGACATATAATAATAACAGACCCATCTCAGAAAAGATAAAAATCAACCTTATGACTGGCAGAATCCATCCAGACAAAATTTCACTGCAATCTGTGTTGAGGTATTTCCTATCAATCAATCAATCAATCAATCAATCAATCAATCAATCAATCAATCAATCAATCAATCAATCAATCAATCAATCAATCAATCAATCAATCAATCAATCAAATGATTAGCCAATGCAGCCATCACTAGATCACACCCCAAAAAGGACAACCAGGAAAAAGGTGGTGCTGGGAGACCCCACTGCTGCAGGGTGGAGAGGGGCACATTACAGAAGAACAGACTGCTGAGGGGTTGAAATACAATAAGGCAGCAGTGAGAGGTGGATTGTGTGAAGATAGAGAAGGTGCAGACGTGGAGGTGTTTAATATTGTTTGCTGTTTATCTCAACAAAATACATCCCTGCAATAGAGATGCTATTCTGGCTTTCTGCGGGGGAAACAGTTCAGATCCTGGTGAAAACATGATAAGCTATGTTCAAGATTGAATTAGAGAGATCTGACCCTGATAGCTCAACTTCTGCTGCAGTAGAACAGCAAGAATATTAAATTGTTTTTAAAGGAATTCAAAAGAATTCCTCAACATGCAATCTTAACAGTTATTTTTAATTATCCAATGCAGCAATGGTCAAAGTAAAGGTTGTGTTTTCATTTTATCTTTGTGGGTTTTTCTCATTAATTCCATGTTATGGCTGAAGTGTAAAGTCCGGTCAGATGCTCTGTTTCCACATTTCAGCCTATCTGCTGGTGTGTTTTAGTTTTTCTATTTCTTTATCGCTACATTGTTTGTTTTTGTCAAACCTAGGATAGGAAATTTATGAATAAATCCAATATCTATAGAGAGAGTTGGATCTATTTGGGGTGAATGTCTTCTCCGCTATGTTTCAGCCATATGAGGAAGAAGTGGGGACAAGGAGCCACAGGAGTGGAATTTAACAGTGATGTCATCCTGCTGACATCCAAACACATGATAGAAATCACTGATAACAAAGAGAAAATTAGCATGTCTTATTCAGTTGCTAACATACTTGATCTTTGTTTTACTTATCCTTGTTGGTGCCTTGAAGTGTTTGCAGGAAAATCCTTGAAAATGATTGATGACTTCACTAATGGATTTCTGGATGTAAGAAAATGAACCTGAAAATGTTTTCATTTGAAAACGGGTGGCAGGAATGTCATGTGACTTTTAAAGAGTGGGCTGTAATGAGTTTCTTTGTGTCCTTTTGTTACATTCGGCCCTAAACACTGACATGCTCTTTCGCAACCAAAGCTAATATTTACACCGCTAATAGCGGGGGGGTGGCATGCAGCTTTTTTCTGAACAGGGACCACGTCAGTTGCAGACAACAATATGACACTGGTCACACAAGAGAGGCTGCTGATGGGATCTGATTGATGATAGAAGAGGTGAAGCAAAAAAAAGAGGAAATGGAAACATTCTGCTTTGTTTATCACTGGGTCCAGTTAACATTTATCCCATAATTCAGAGCCATCTCCATTCCAAACCTCTTAATTGACATGTTGATTGTTATGTCTGTGATTTCAACTGCTGTGTAACATTAAGATGAGCACAGAAATTGCAAGGCTTTGCATTGTACAATTCAAATAATGCACATGTAGCCTCAATGCTGACCTCTAGACCTACATCAGAACATGTTAAACTATGAGAAGAACGTCCTTGAATGTCTGTGTTTCCTGCCTGGCCAGCTCGCCCTCTGCAGCTGTGCATGTGTTCCTCAATGTTCTGCCCTAACTGAACAAGGAGATTGGAAAGCAATCAGCAATGAATTGTAGACACAAAGGGAAAGAGCCTGAGGGCCGGCATCGGATGAGAGGGAGAAGTTGCGTATATTGACAGGTTTGTATGAGACGTGTTACTGCAATCACCCTCGGGGATGCAGTTGTCTATAGCACAACTCAGGCAGAACAGAACAGGCTAGATTAGCTTTATGTCTGACAGGGGAAGTGCAAGAAAGATGTGCATGAGAGAGAAACACAAACGCAAGTGTGTTTGGGTTATTTTTAAAGCCCTGAAAACATAAACTCTCAGTTAGCTCCTTAGAAAAGAATATACTGTTCCTCTAAGGTCTCTGGTTTGAAGGGATAGGGCTACCACAAAAAAATGTGATGTCATCAATCACAACTGCAAAATCTGAACAAAAATCTGAACATGATGATGTGACTGATTTATTACTGTCATTAAAATATCTTCAAAAAGCCACGAACACAGTCTTAAAAATGTAGAGTGAGTGTGTGTGTTCGCTTTGAGGGCTGTTTATTTGGGTCAGGGATATTTTACATGTAGAGAAATGTTGAAACTGAAACTTTTCTGTGATCTTACAAATTGTGTATAAATCAAAGTGTGAAAAAAATGTCCATACGTTGTTTGCTCAAATGGGTTTAGAGTCTTAGAGGAAACAGATTTAAACAGTAGTGTAAAATCAGTACCTGAAAACCAACAGCAGTTTTAGCTCAGAAAATCCATTGAAAACAAGAACTGCATCAATCAATAGAGTCCATTTGTTCTGTTTTATTTATGAACCCTCCCCATACTGATATTAAACCACCTTCTATCTGTATTACCTTTTCCCACACTCTTATCAACTGTTTTAAGCACTTTTGTGTCTCACGTAAGTCCGAGACTCATGGAACGGAGCGCACTTCTGGATGCCCTCAGCCACTAGAATGCGAGTACGGTATCACGTGACTGCCTACCAAAAATCCGCTATTAGATTAAGTCGCGAGCATTAATGTGTGAATACGCGAGGGCGCACTGTTGGTTCTCATCTTTTGATGATATTTGTTGGGAATCACTTCAAAAAATGCACCAGATGCATCCTTACAATCAAACTGGATTTCAAACGGATCAGAATAATGTATATATTTCCAGACTCCATCTTAGACTATGATCTATAGAATAAGTCTTGCCTCAAATGTAGACTGTTCGTTCCACAGCAGCATTGACCTGAAGTCTACATTTAGAGTGTGTCATCAGCCTGGTGTCGCAAAACGATTATAGCTCTCCAAAGACAAAAACACCTTTTGTAGCCAGGCTTCTGAATTTGTGTTATGTTTCACACATCAGCCCAGAGATCAATAATGACATTCATTCTCCTGATGTGTGTTGTTCAGATTTTGTGTGTTAGAGTGTGTGTGTGTGTGTGTGTGTGTGTGTGTGTGTGTGTGTGTGTGTGTCTGTGTGTGTGTGTGTGTGTGTGTGTGTGTGTGTGTGTGTGTGTGTGTGTGTGTGTGTGTGTGTGTGTGTGTGTGTGTGTGTAGGTCCAATGTTTGAGACCATGATAAGTGCTGGTTTGATTTTTTTCCCTGCTCTTGATTATGCTCCTGACAATAGCAGTTAATGACAGCAGAGAGTGTCTGCCTGGTGTGAGGAGGGGGATGGTGACACTAGGGAAAACCCCATTTCCAAAAGTAGACGTGGTTTTATTCATAAAGCTGTGTGCGACGTGGCCAGCGGTTGCCTTCACGAAGCCCCGAGCACTGCGTGAATGCTGGGAGTCTCAATTAAATCAAAGATGTTTGAAGGCCTGCCGCCATCACAGGGATGGAACAAAAAGCTTTCAGTAGGTTGTGAGTGTAGTCAATTGCAAACAAGATGTGCATTTTAATGAGTCCTTCAGGTTAGATAGGAAGAGGAAAGAGATGGGTTTTAATAATAAAAAACATAGGGATGTGTTAGCATTAACAGAACAGAAAGGGTTCCCTTTGTCATAAGAATATCTTCTTTTCCTTTCAGCTTTTACATTCAGGGGTCGCCACATCGAATCAATTGCCTCCATTTAACCCTGTCTTCTGCATCCTCTTCTCTCACACCAACTACCTTCATGTCCTCTTTCACTACATCCATAAACCTCCTCTTTGGTCTTCCTCCAGGCCTCCTGCCTGGCAGTTCAAAACACAGCATCCTTCAACCAATATATTCACTATCTCTCCCCTGGACATGTCCAAACCACCTCAGTCTGGCCTCTCCAAAACTTCTAACACGTGCTGTCCCTCTGATGTACTCATTCCTGATCCTATCCATTCTGGTCACTCCCAAAGAGAACCTTAGTATCTTCATCTCTGCTACCTCCAACTCTGTCTCCTGTCTTTTCCTCAGTGACACTGTCTCTAGACCAGTTCATGGCTACAGCCTTATCTTAACCTTGTTGGAGGTACCGAACCCTGCCGGTTTCATATGCTCACTCACCGAACCCTTCTTAAGTAAAAAAAAAAAAAAAAAGTTTTTTTCAAAATTAAGACATAAGTACGTATATATTTTACTGGTGTATTTAACAAATTGTGCATTAATGTCGGTGAAGTAAACATCAGAGATGCTCGCTACAAGCTGCAACTAGGACCTACGCTAACTGATGCAGAACTCCTGAGACACGACTCCCTAATCCCACAGTTGGAACCCCTCCGCATCGTCAGCAGGTATCTCAGGGTCGCAGGTGTTTCGCCCCTTAACCTGAACACCTCTCCTGAGGTGGGCAGCAAAGACTGACCAGCCTTAACCAGCAGAAGGGTTCCACCTGTGGGCTCTTTCCATCCACAGCTGGCGGGGGGGGGGGGGGGCAACTTTGCAAGGCAGGGGCGTCACTCCCTGAGCCAGGTCCGTCTGAACGAGGCCATATAGCCTGACACCTCTCCTGTGTGGGGCATCAACGGCTGACTAGCCTTTACCAGCAGAAGGGTTCCAACTGTGGGCTCTTTTCATCCACAGCCATCTTGAGCTGGACTCAGCTGCTGCAGTAATGTCCCTGATGGCTCTCTTCAGCTGAATGGGTTCCAGCCCAACCTTCCGCAGGAAGCAGTTCACCGATTTTGCCGGGAACCCGCGGCAGCCGACTTCAATGGGTAGCAGGTTGCATGCCACCCCTTTAACACAGCTTCATCGATCAAGTCCTGGTATTTGTCTCTTTTCAGTTGGTGAGATACTGCCAGCCTCTCTTCCCAGGGTACCGTGAGTTCGGCAACAATGATGGTTTTTGTGCTGCTCGATATCAATACCAAGTCTGGTCGGAGGGAAGTCACTGCCACGTCAAGTTTCCTCTTCAGGTCCACGTTCAACTCCCAATCTGAAGCGCCTTGCAGGGTACTGGGTCGGGTCTTGGTTGTTGTTCCGGTCCTTCCGTGAGCCTTGGATCCTTCCCTGATGAAGGCTACGCCTTTCAGCGATTGGGCTTGAGTGTTGTTGGCCTTGATTCGCTGTTGTTCCACCCATTTTGCGATCTCAGTCAGGACCTTATCGTGCCTCCATCTATATCGGCCCTCCGCCAACGCCTTTGGACAGCTAGTCAGGATGTGGTTCAGTGTGCATACTGGTGCGCCACACTGCTTGCACGAAGGGTCTTCCTCTAGACCCCAGATCTTTAGGTTTATTGGAGTTGACAGTAGGTCAGCCATAGAGCGCAGGAGAAAGCTCAACTTCCCTTGGTCTGTCTGCCACAGCTCCTTCCAAGACAGTGGGCGTTCTTGTGCTTGGTCCCATTGAGTCCATCGGCCCTGGGAGGCTAGTCCGATGGCTCTCACCTGGCGCTCCTCCTCTTCTGCCTCGCGGACTCTCTGCACCACCAGGCCTCTTCTGGTTCTGGTGTCGGCTCTATTCCACCTCTTCTCGCTGTAGTGCCCCAGGCCGAGTCGTCCCTTGCACACCACACCCGTGATTTCCTGGTGCCTCCAGTGGGACTCCGCTTCCCTTACGGCTTGCTGAGGCTTCCATTTTCTGCCACATCTGATGGTTTCGCTTGAATGTTTCACTTTCCCGTCCTTGGACAAAAGGAGTGTACTAACTGCCCTCGCCTTGGTGGCTTTAAACTCCTCCACCACCGAAGAGACTGGCAAGGGAAGCTTGGAGGTCTTGCTATACAGGTTGATTGAGCTAAAGGATGGGGGGACTCCTAGCCACTTCCGCAAGAACTTGCTGCATAGTCTTTCCATTCCTTCCACATGGGACAGGGGAAATTCGTACAGTAGGAAGGGCCACTGCAACCGGGGGATAATGCCGAACTGGAAACACCAAACTTTGAATCTTCCGAGTAACGGGCTGCGGTCGACTGTCTTTAGCCAGATGTTCAACTGGGCTTTGGTGCTTGCGAGGTTGTTGCTGTCTGTAAGGGAGCTATCGTATTGCTTTCCAAGGCATCGATGCTTTGGTCCTGGATCGTGGGGATCTCTGCACCTTGAACGGTGAAGGTGTTTCCCACTAGCTTCCCCTTCAGGATACTGAGGCTCCTGGACTTCTCCGGCTTGAACTTCAGGCGTGACCATGTCGCCATTTTTTCCAGAGCGCTCAGGATCCACTGTGTGCCCTGGATTGAGGGGGTCATTACGGTCACATCATCCATAAAAGCTCAGCAGGCAGGGTGTCTCGTGCCGTCTTCTGCTTTTGGGCCTCTGCACTGTGTTGCTCCTGCTGTTAGCAACAGGTTCATGGCTGCTATGAACAGGGTCACAGAGATTGTACAACCCACCATGATTCCCTTCTCGAGCCTTTGCCATTTGGTGGTGACGTTACCCACAGTGAACCTCATTTGCAAACTGGACATGTGATCCATCACCAGCTTGGTTACCTCTGATGGGACTTGGTAGTGATCCAATGCCTTCTGGATTAGCTGGTGGGGGACACTTGGGTAGGCCTTAGCAAGATCCAACCAGATGACAGAGAGTGTGCTGTTATTCCTCTTGGCTTCTCTGATGAGTAGGCTAATTGCTGCTGTATGTTCCAGGCAGCCAGAATACCCTGGCACTCCTCCTTTTTGGACACTGGGATTGATGAAACTGTTGGCGATCAAGTATGTTGATAGCCTCTTGGCAATGATCGCCCAGAAGATTTTCCCTTCTACATCCAGGAGGGAAATCTCTCTGAACTGGTCGAGACTTGAAGAATTGAGCTCCTTTGGCACAAAGCAGCCCTCAGCAAGAGTCCAGAGCCTGGGTTCCAACTTCTTCTTCCACAGTGTCCGCAGGAGCTTTGAGAGCCTCTTCGGGAGAAGTGGGCAGCATTTGTAGATTTTATAGGTGATGCCTGATGGCCCTGGTGCTGATGCCGTCCGTGCTTTTTTCACCACCTCACTTCATCCATGGAGAAGTCTGCCATGTTGAAAGGGGTGACTGCAAATCTCCACACAGCTCTCTTATCTGCCGTAGTTTTCTGCTTGGCCCTGCTGGTGGCTTGGGAATCTTGCCTTCTTTGGCACCAAAGGTGTCGTAGCAGGCCTGATATACGAGACTAACCAAAGTCTTGATCTTGCTGACTGCATCTCCCTTCAGGGTGTCTTCCAAGATGTTATTGAGGTCGTCGTCAAGTTGAGACATTTAGAAATACTGAGGATGAGACGCATTCATCCGCATGCGCAGGTCGCCGGGAGCTGGAGCCTATCCCAGTTTGTCATAGGGCCAGAGGCAGTGAAACTCTAGGCGCGACCCCATTGCCCTGAAGACACACAAACACAGGCACACACACACACACTCATTCCTATGGTCAATTTGGGACTGGCGAATTAACCTGAAGTGCATGTTTTTGGATATTGGAAGAAGCCGGAGAACCCAGAGAGAACCCACGCAGACCCGGGGAGAACATGCAACCTCCACACAGAGCGGGACTCTAACCCAGAACCGCCTTGCTGTGCGGCGACAGCGCTACCCACTGCGCCACCGTGCCGCCCAGGATGAGACACATTAGATGAAAATAGTTCACAGGTCTTTCTACTGAATAGAAAATCACAGCCAGCAGCTGGTAAGCCTTAGCATAGCATAAAACCTGGAGACAAGCGCTGTGTCTAATATACTCTGTTGGTATAACCATAAATTATACTACGTGTAAGTATACTGACATTTAGTGTGTGAATTTTGACAGCTTATTGTTGTCTAAAATTAAATATAAACCCCACCTAACCAAAAAAATTACTGCTGAGGATGAAAAATGTCCATATTTGTCTGCTCAACTTTTGGGCCCATATGAATGTTGACATTCAGAAACTCATATTATACTACAATTTGCATTGTAGTATAATATGAGTATAATATCAAATGCTCAAACTGACAGGGTTAAGTACGTGGTTTGAGAAACAGCAAGGATGATCAGCTAGCTTAGCTTTGTCCAAAGCTAACAAACTCTATTAGCCTTTAATGTTTTAGTTTGGATTAAATAAGTGATATACTGGTTAGCTAGTGAGCTTTAGAAGTACCGTTAAATAAATAAATTTCTAGTTTCATCTTTTTGTTTCTGTGCACTAACCAGCACATTTAGCACCCTGGACAACATTAAGTGTTTCTGCTTGATATTTGAAATTCATGCTTTTCTTTGAAAACAGATGTGAGTCATCGCTACAACTGTGTGTAATGCCCAGTGATGTCTGCACATTTGGAAAAACTGCCATTAAAACATCCTCTTAGGTAAAACATGACAAAGCTTTCCTGCGTGACCTTTCATGGAGACATACGGGCTGCATGCTCAAAAGTCAGTCGGTTGTGATGCTATTGCAGTGACATTGTAAAACAAGTTCAATCTGAATCAAGATTTGTAACTATTTCTTGAACACATCATGACTTCCTGTATGAACCATTTTCAGTGCCTGACATTTGGCTCCTGGCCCTCAGAAAGTCTGAACCCATCATAGACCAGATGACACTGGGCTGAACTATGAGGCAGGTGGAGCTGGAGGCAAACGACTGGTGACTAAACACTGTCAAACGTGAGGGATCAGTGTGACAACACACACATGTCTCTGCGATCTGGACATCAAACTTTAATGAGAACAAAACTATTACACAACGATGACCCGGCCTAGCCTGCTCCCTTATTGACTGTTCTCTGAGCGACAAGACCACACACACACATACACACACGTTTGTTGGACATGCGCATATACGTCAGTATTAACAATAGCAGGTGTCTGTAGTTGTGGACTAAGATGGATATTGATCATTTTCTATCACTTTAAGTCGTGATCAACACAGAGTGCATGTTAAGCAGAGTTTTATTATTGACTTGCGCTCACAAATGATGTCTGGCAAAATAACAACCGAGAAAAATAGTCATTAGAAGGCAATCTAAAACAATAATGAGCTCCGCTGTTCACAGTTAATTTCATTCGCCCTGAGGCAAGCGTTAGATGTGCGCCAGATACTGTAGATCATTTGCGGGATTTCAACAAGGAGGAAAATGTGAAAAACATTCATGTCCTGGTCCATGTTTCTTCAAGACTGAGATCTTTTTTATTTACTGGCAGTGTGTGAAAAATCGATGGCATAGCTTTGTGCCAGCCCCGGGTCGTTCAGGTCCCAGCGGAGCGGCTCCGTTTATTGTGCTGAAAAAAGGCAATTACAATGTTAATGTGTCGCAGCAGGAGAACCTGAACCCGAGCGCACCGGGAAACAGCAGCGCGTCAACGGTGATGGAGAGAGGGAGCACGGGAGGTCAAGAGCAAAACGGCGTCTGGGGAGCGTTTCATGATGGATGATGGACGGACGGACGGACGGACAAGATAGATAGATGGATGGATGGATGGATGGATGGATGGATGGATGGATGGATGGATGGATGGATGGATGGATGGATGGATGGATGGATGGATGGATGGATGGATGGATGGATGGATGGATGGATGGATGGATGGATGGATGGATGGATGGATGGATGATAGATAGATAGATAGATAGATAGATAGATAGATAGATAGATAGATAGATAGATAGATAGATAGATAGATAGATAGATAGATAGATAGATAGATAGATAGATAGATAGATAGATAGATAGATAGATAGATAGATAGATAGATAGATAGATAGATAGATAGATAGATACCCCTCTCCTCCCTATGGAGCGCATAACAACTCATCAAACAGGCGTATCCGGACTAATGAAAAGGCTCTGAGGCCACCTGGATGAAGTCGCTCCGTGGGCGGCGACTGAGATTGTGTGGCGGCTCCGCTCCACGGTGAAGGGAGGAAAACAGAAACATGTGTGAGGTTTTACCTTTCACATGGACGATAAGGTTTATTTAAAGATTGCCTCGCGCGCGCGTGTGTCTGTATGTTCCATCGCTTCATTCTCACCAAATGTTTCATATTATTCGGGGCTCATTCAGGGCACACCAAAGAAGGAGCTGCCCGTCACTCTGCCTCCCATTGTATATATTTCATGCCTGCAGGCCCCTTGTGTGTGTGTGGTTGTTTCAAGGGCTTGTACACACATATATGCATGACTCAATATACTAACAAAAATAACACCATGAATGAAAAAAGAATTTCCTACGAGATCAATAAAGTGCATTTCTTCTTTCTTCTATTAATGACGGCCTGTACAGGTGCACTAATATCAGGATTTCACCTCCATAATGCTGCTGCTCATTCCGGATATCTGATGATATAGCGGGATCCACAGCTTCATCTGTATCTGTAGTGTGTACACATTGAATTCATCGTATAACGTTCGATGTTAAAACACAGGAGCCATGTCCAGGAGTAATTTAAATCTATCCTACACAGGAGGCTCGGAGTGAGTTGACTTTGTGCTGAGACGTTTCCAAACTGAATGGGCCTCTGGGCGCGTTATACAGTAAATTGTTGTAAAGGCTCTAAATATTAAACACGTCTTATATTGGAACAAACGCTGTCCGCGGTCCTGAAATCTGGACCCCATCACGATTGGGCACGGAAATGTGTTTTTTCCTCACATAATCTAGTCGATAACACCGACAGCCCGCTACCTGTGATTGTGATGCAAATTTTAATGGACTCTGAGGTCCTCTGATTAGCCTCATACAGTCTCATTTCCCTCTTGCGCGCTCCCCAGAGTGCCTTTTCACCGTCCCTTATTAATGGGGGGGTGTTGAGGGTCTTTTTCTGCCTCGCTGGCCTGGTGGAGAGACGCGGCAGCAAAGCAGTCATGGGTTAAATGACAGGTAATGTAACGCAGGAGGCTCGATTTATGTTCCACAAATATCCATCTATCTTTTAACAAAAAATCAGTCACAGGATTGTTGCATTTATTTTGCGCATTTCCCCACCTCCTATCGGATTCATTCCTCACTGTTCACACACACTCACGCCTTGTCATTATTGGTCTCGCTGAAAACATTTCATGGTTGAGGCAATGATGAGAACAATGTTCTTTTGTAGACCTACATTGCAGTGGAACCATTAGAGTCAGTTTACTCTGGCTGGCACAGTGAAACATAAAGCTGCAAGGAGGTCAGGTGTGGAATATTTATTTTTATGTCGCGATCCCAGTGGTAAAGACTTTTTTTTCAGGAGAGATATTTCATCATAATCGAACAAACGGAATCTATTTTTGTGTTTAGGGGGAAAGATGGGGGGGGGGTGAGGTGAGGGGGGTCGTGGAGGCGGAGAACCTTGTGCCAGCTCACCCATGTGTGTAATGTGAAAAAGGAAAGCCGGGGGTGAAATGGACTACCGAGGAGGAGTGTGGAAATGTGTGTGTGTGTGGGGGGGGGGGAACACTAGAATGGTTTTGAGGAGAATGTGAGATGACAATGGCATTTTTGCCCCCCTACAAAAAAAAAAAAAACATAAATCATCACTGGTGGATGTCGTACATGTGGGTCAGCCACGAAAACAGCGCAAACCCGGATGCCTTAGATGATTACTGAGCTGTGATTGGTCGCATCTGTATCGACACAGACAAGGGACCTCCTCCCCTGGGACGTGGCACCCCGACCCACTGATGACTCGATCACGATGGGTGATAATCTGAGAAAATCACTTTCCTGCTCTTTGCAGAGACGTCACCCAGCTCCCACCGATCGGACAAGTGGATGATCATAAGATAACATGACCCACAGTTTTTTTTACCTTTACACACGCACGTTCACGACCACCCGAATATTTGTTATTTGTATTATTTGCGGTATTATTGTGTGCGTGGCAGGTCGTGAGGAGGCCTGAATCCGCTGGAACTCACTGATGCCACGGTTGCTCCTCTCATCCTGACAGCGCATCAGAGGAGGGCTGCAACCCACTGATAACAAGCCTCCGTCATTAACTCTTTCATTCAGGGCTGGGGGGAGCAGCCATTTTTGTTCACACTGCTGAAAATATAAGAAAACACACTCACACACGGCGCGTCCTGCTGCGGACCAGCAATTTATTCTCCTCAGATTTTATCATTTGAATCTTGTCGCTTCAATCAGGCTCCAGATTGAACACAGGCCTGCTTATCCAACGCAGGTCGGCCTGCAGCCCCCACCGCCCCCCTTCCCCCACTCCAAACTGATTGGATCGTGATGCGGTTCTGTTCAACTTGAAAATAGCTCAAGATCCTTTTACAGAATGTAATATTTTTTTTAAAAAAAGAAAAAAAAGAATCGACTTGATTTTGGGGTGAAATTCTGATTTAGATCAATGCAATTTCCCATATCGACCGAAGGGGTTAAGAAATATAGTTCTAAATTGTGGATATAAATATATATATATATATTTCACATTAAAACTACTTATCCTCCTTTAAAGCTACACGTGCTGATCACCAGTTAAAAAGTCCGTCAGGTCTCGTCATTTGACCCTGTTTAAGGAACCAGGTCAAATGGTTTATATAATGACCTATTATCTATTTTAATACTAGGCACAAAGCAAAGAGTTTGAATGCACACAGCGGCGGTGTGACATGATGCTGCATGTCGGTTCAGGCTTTTTCCTGAGTTAGGCCGCAGCACATGGTGAAGAATCTGATGCTGCAGCCCGAGGAAGAACAAATCAGGATACAAATTACGAGTCATCAAGCAGCGTGGCTCATGTAGAATAGAGTCGCGACAGGCGGGTTAAAGCTTTGTGTTAATTTTCAGATGAAATTTGTGACAGTGGAATGACTGAAATATGGGAAGCTTGAACTTGTGTTTAATCTTCGGGGTTCGATTTTTAAAAGTCTTTTATTTTCAGGTAGAAAGATTTGGACAAACTGTTTTAGGGATTGTTTGGTTTAAAAATATTTTAGACATCTAGAGTATAAAATAGAACCGTTACACATTCTGACTTCAGACTAAATCATGTTGGTGAACAAATATTTAATACCAACATTCCTTTAGAAACTGACTGGACCGGCGTTTTCATGAACAAACTGATCGTTCTTATTCACAGCCGCAAAATGACTGAAAGAATGGTTGACAGTCATAAATGAACACGTCACGTAAAATAGAGAATGAAAGGAAACAAAAGCAGATCAAAATATACGCTTCAATTTTAAAGGGTTAGCAAAATGTGTATTAAGATAAGTGCAATGTGAGGGTCTATTTCTTACCATCATTTAGAAACGATAAATGCAAGAAAATATCTATTCCTCAACAAACACTGCTGTTAAACTCGATCCGTTTAATCCTGGAAACAATTTAATTTACAATTTTGATATTCCACGTCCTCTTCTCGTCAAAAAAATAATTTTAAAGTCCTACTTTTGTATATTTAATAACCTGGTCCGGAATTTAGCTTTCCGTCATATTCCAGCCTTCTTTTATATGCGTGAAGTTATGCAAGATTTATGGCCCCCGGAATGTCATTGGATGTTTGGTTGAGGAATAGTAGATTGTGGGTTTAGGAAGGAATGGTGGGGGTTCTACAAGCACCTCCCCCAGAAATGCAGCAAATCTCTCCCGTTTTCTCCTAGTGGGGCACTGGGAGAGCTGGAGACGTGCTTTGCATGGCAGGCTGATGAGGACACGTGTCTCCTCCTTGCCTCCCCCCCGGGCTCCATGGTACCGCATTGGCATCAGTAAAGGCACCTGAAAACCGACAGCCAAACTTGGATACGTTGCCTGCCACCTTGCAACTGAAAAGAAAACGCTATTTTCGGTCCTACAGAAACCTGTGGCTCGCAATTTTGTCGTGCGTAAAGCTTTTGCTCACACCGTCAGACATCCTCTGAGACCGAATAGGTGTGCTACTCGTCGAGCTTTAGAGCACATAGCCAAAATGCAGAAACGGAGCAGCTACGTCTGAAGGTGACATGAACCTGGGGATAATCAAGAGCAGCCGGCGTATTCTGACCAAGAAGTGGAGATAGCAACTGAAAACCGACGGCGTCTTGAGAAATTAATTGAGCTTTCCTCGTTGGCTCTATCTAATGCAGAGAACCCAGTGTTGCAATTCAAAGTAACCTCAAAATTCTACAGACAGGAGGTAAAAAAAAACAAAAACAAGTTAAACTATAGACAACTGAGATCCAGAGAAGAAGCAAAAAATGGCTACGTTAATCAGAAACAAGATTTCTAATAAACTGTCAAATGCAGCCACTGCAGTCTCCAACAAATCCCAGGCGAAGGTGAGTGGGATGTTCGCAAAAATGGGCTTCCAGGCCGCCACCGACGAGGAGGCTTTAGGCTTCGCCGCGTGCGATGACCTGGACTACGACCACCGGCAAGGCATGCAGATGGACATTTTGACATCCGATGAGATCGGTGGAGACGGCAGTGGAGACGGAGGCGCACTGGATGGGGACAGTCACTACCAGAGGGACGGCACCGGTCCACCGCATTCAGCCTCAAAGGACGGGGGTCCGACGAACGAGCTGTCTGAAGTGAGACCAAAAATCACCGCGTGGGAGGCGGGATGGAACGTCACGAACGCGATCCAGGTAAAGACGCACTTTAAACAAGCAGTCCCAGCGCTCGGTTCTAATTGGGTGAGCCGCTGTGAAAAATGAGATAAACTCTGAGCAGCGATTGAATAAAAATGTCACATTTAAAACAAAAACCAAAAGCTTCTGGTCCTTTGAAGCAACTTGACGAAGTTGCTTCCATATTCATCCTATAACGTCGGGCTAAACAAAATTCTATTTTTCATTTCAACACACTTGGATTGAATCAGTGAGGGATTTCAAAGCACCAGACGTTACGACGCAACGAGGTTGTGATGCCCTGTGCCCCCCCCCCGCCCTTCTCTTACTCCTCCTCCTCCTCACACACCTTCTTTGTCTGTGTAGTCATGTCCAGTGTCATCGATGTACATCCCTGATATCTAAAACAAACTCCGCATGGCCTTGAATGAAACATACAAAGAAAAAAAAACATTTTTTTTTAATTAAACCTTAATTTCAGCAGTCGTTTGTTTTATTTATTATTATTATAATTATTTTTTGTTATCTTGATTAATTTAAGGCCCGCAATTAATTACAGCTATAAGAATGATGTAAGGACCCAAAGACCTACATTTTACGTAAAGTATTTAAAGTTACTTATTAGATTATTGTCTAATAATTTGCTTTTGCAGATATAAATAAATACCAGAAAATACATGAGTTTTTCGTAGATTAAATATGCGTAAGGAGCGACGTGTTGGCGAAGGTATATAGCGGTGATTTATGGAGTCTGCGGAGGCTATGCGACAAAATCCCTGAGCGCGATCCTTTTCATACCTTATCAAGGCTGTAGTCACGATAGCCGCCGTGACGTCAGAGTGTCTCCTCCAACACGCGGTGACGTCAGATGCGAGTGGATGCACTCAAAGCGAAGTGGAAAACCCACAACATAAAAACGGGAGTGACATCTATTGATGGGCGAGGCCGAATGAAGCCTTGAGTTTAAAGTTTAAAGATGAAATTTCCTGTAAAACCACAACTCCACGTTCACCATGTGTTTTGTGTGTTTTTTGTGTTTGTAGGGGATGTTCGTTCTTGGGTTGCCCTACGCCATCCTGCATGGAGGATACCTCGGACTCTTTCTTATTATTTTCGCTGCCGTGGTGTGCTGTTACACGGGGAAAATCCTCATTGCTTGTCTGTACGAGGAGGACGAAGACGGGCAGCTCGTCCGTGTGAGGGACTCCTATGTGGACATTGCCAACGCCTGCTGCGCGCCTAGGTTCCCATCTTTAGGTGGCCATATCGTGAATGTAGCCCAAATCATAGAGTTAGTAATGACCTGCATCCTGTACGTGGTGGTCAGCGGTAATCTCATGTATAATAGCTTCCCCAACATGCCAGTTTCCCAGAAATCTTGGGCCATCATCGCCACCGCCGCTCTCCTTCCATGCGCCTTCCTCAAGAACCTGAAAGCCGTCTCCAAGTTCAGCTTGTTGTGCACATTAGCCCACTTTGTCATCAACATCTTGGTCATAGCGTACTGCCTCTCCAGAGCGAGGGACTGGGCCTGGGATAAGGTCAAATTTTACATCGATGTCAAGAAGTTCCCCATCTCTATTGGAATTATCGTGTTCAGCTACACCTCGCAGATCTTCCTGCCGTCGCTGGAGGGGAACATGAGTAAGCCGAGCGAGTTCCACTGCATGATGAACTGGACTCACATCGCTGCCTGCATCCTCAAGGGTCTGTTCGCTCTGGTGGCGTATTTGACCTGGGCTGACGAAACCAAGGAGGTCATCACAGACAACCTGCCCTCAACCATCCGCGCTGTCGTCAACATCTTCCTAGTGGCCAAAGCTTTGCTGTCGTATCCGTTGCCGTTTTTCGCTGCCGTTGAAGTATTGGAAAAATCGTTTTTCCAAGACGGGGGTCGTGCCTACTTTCCAGATTGCTACGGAGGCGATGGACGCTTGAAATCTTGGGGACTCACTCTCCGATGTAGCCTTGTTGTGTTCACCCTGCTCATGGCGATCTATGTGCCACATTTCGCCCTCCTCATGGGTCTCACTGGCAGCCTGACTGGTGCGGGCCTATGCTTTCTGCTTCCCAGTCTCTTCCACCTCAAGCTTTTATGGAGAAAGCTGCTGTGGCACCAGGTTTTCTTTGACGTCTCCATCTTCGTAATAGGAGGTATATGCAGCATATCTGGATTTATTCATTCGATGGAGGGGCTGATAGAGGCTTTCAAATATAACATAGAAGATTAGACGCATTATTGAAACTAGATGCTAACTGCAAACCCTGGAATAAATTATGACTTCCCATCCGTTTGCTTAATTCATGCGTAAAATAGCACGCCGAACAAATGCAGACATTTTTCACACTCATTCAGTCTTGTATCAATTAAAAAGAAAATGCGCATACGCGCGCGCACACACACACATACACACCTACACACACACACACACACACACACACACACAAATGGACAAATAGAGCCATGAGGAAATCCAGTGCATCCTCGACACACCATAAACAAAACACGTTGTATAAATATGCGAACAAACGCGCACATATATATTTTTCAGTGGAGTGAAAGTTTACAACACTGACCTTAAACAAAATTGCAAAAAAAAGGGCAATTTGTCTTTTCGTCTCTTTTGTGGTGCTTCCCACCGCTAGACCACACTATGTGTTACGCTCCAGATTGTGATGGACATATTCGACGGCAAAATGTGATCTCATAATTAAGATAAGCTTATCTCAAAGAAAAAGGAAAACCACTCTGTTCTCGTGGTTATTTGCAATATAAATAAGGGCAGTAAATGGGGTGATAAATCCAGAAAAAAGCTTGTGGGCACACAAGATGGAAAAATAACATAACGGCAATAACCAGCAGCAGAAACGCACGAATGCATAAAAAAGTGTTTCGCATAGACATGCGGAAAAAGGACCTTCCCTGAGTAGTTTAAAAAACTGAAAATGCAAAATATCATAAGTACACAGCAGCTATACAAACTATGCATTGAATGTATGATATTTCAGACACACTAAACATCATGAAAATGAGAAGTGGAAATCAAAAAAATGGCAAATTTCGATTCTTCTGCGTGGACGTGTTAATGCTTTGATATTCTTTCAGATATTTGAATTTTACTAAAACATTCAAACCCCCACATCCTGGTCCAACTTGCATATAGATGAGAAACCAATTTGAATTCATGCACATTCAATTTACCATAATGCTTTTCATTACATTTATACATGGCCTGTTCTGAAATTAATTTGAAGGACTCCTGTCACGAGAATTCGGTGTCTGAAAATCTAAAAAATAGAAATCTTTTAAGAGGAAAATGTGCATTCAGACATTTTTCATTCTGTGCAAAAGGGTCCTGTGGAAATGTTATAAAACCGTATATGTAGTGTAATTGTGGTTTCAAAAAGATGGAATGTATATCTCCAAGTCGTTATCATATATCGTGAAATTAATATTAAAGAATAAATGAATAAGTGAAATTATATTGTAAAAATGTGTGTGGTTTTATGTAAAACGAAAAATGGTCAGAACATGTATTTTTTTCTCTATAATAAAAGACAAAGTGGATTAAATAGTAGCATTCTTTTTTCAATTGAAATTGAGGCGATCACGATATCCTTGGGCTGCAGGGGCCTTGTGAGAAAATACAGTGTGTGTGACAACGGGCAGGATTAATCTATATCGATATTGAAGACTATATAATTTTAGAGTAATAAATTCTAGATTTTTGTGAAAATCGAAGCATACGTTTTTTTCTCTCAGCCTTAAAACCCGACAGATTTCCTGCTGCAGGCTCGCATCAGGCCTTACGGTCGACCTGTTCGTTTTTAACATCTGGGCGCACCGTTTATTCTCTTAGTGAACTGACGTCCAGCTGTTGACTCATCAACTACCTGGTGCATACCAGTGCACGGATGTTATTCATGTACAAGTTCTTATGGAGTTTGAATTCACAGGGCAAGTTCAAATTTAACGGAACTGCCGGCTTAAGGATAAACGTCAAAATTCTAACGTGATCGCTGGTTCACAGCTAAGAACACTGACAACCATCTTCATTCTTAACGGCCTTTTTGTAAAGCCAGCTTTGTGAAATAACTGCAATTCATTCACATACGTAAGGATGTGTGTGCACATACCGTAAAAACATATGCCAAACAATATAATTAAACAACAGATTTCTCCTTGCTCCTAGGCTCCAACATTATAACTGTGGTGCAACCTAGCGGTCAGAAATGTGATTACATACGAATAAACAAAATCCAAATACATTTTTCGATAAATTTCCGCATACGCTTTATGAAGTAAAGTCCTTAAATATGTAATTAATTGAGAACATACAAGTCGGTCATCTACAAGGCCATCATACTTTATTTTCCTTGCAACAGAATTCTGCGGAGCAAGTCTTTTAAAGGTGAACGAAATGAACGCGGCCTGGCTTGGCCGCTGACGACATCTGCTGGCCAGGCCGCTGGCGCCTGATCAGACGGATGTCGGGTTTGATGTTTCCCACACAGATAGTGAAAAGCCTCACTCACTAAATACTTGAATTAACTAAACTTAAAATACAGGTAAGACATACAAATATTTCTGTGAGAGAAACTAGTTAAAGTGGCATATACCATTAAAGATAATTCACTTTTTATTTCAAGTAATGACACTTAGTAAGCTCAATAAAATGTCCATAATTACACAAATACAGTGAAATATTTACAGGCAATGACATGCCATTGACAAAACAACGAACTATGGTGGGAAGATGAAAGAAGAATAAAAATAAAAGTTGGCTCAACGCATACAGACAGAATTGAGCGAAGTGATGTGGAAGTGGACATAGTGGCGCAAACAGCTTCAGACAAATTAGCTGCACTCTGGTGTTTGTATCTTATGCCTTTGCGTTGCACCACTACACAGCAGTCAGGTTAAGGACAAACCAGAGGCTCACTGCTTGAGCTCTTCATTGGTCAGGGTTGTGGGCTTCTTGGTGGAATGTTGGACCACCCAGGGGTGACAGAGGACTCCATGGATCGGTAGTCTGTGCATAGGGTTGTGCTTCAGTAGCATAGCAACCAAATCTTTGGCTCCAGCACTGATGTTGGCTTCTGCAGGATAGGTATATTCAACCTGAACATACAGAAATGGAAACAATTAAAAAGCATGAAACATACGAGCAGCAGCAAGTTAAACATTAATAAGGACACTTATTATATTCTTGTTTAAATCCATCTTAAGTTGGTTTTTGTCTTTCTCTGTTTTCATGTAGATTTGGAGTTTTCTATTTTTCCCGTTTATACCCTCGATATCCTCCGGTAGGTCTCCTCATGGGTCTTTGCTTCAAATGGTGGTTTTCCAACCAGGAACTCATAGCAAAGGACACCCAGACTCCACAGGTCCACCTTCTCATCATGAGTTTTCCCCTCAATCATCTCTGGAGGAAGGTAGTCCAGTGTTCCACACAGCGTGGACCTCCTGAACAAGGAAAGACAAATGTCCAGTCAAAATATTGTTTCTCCCATAACTTTACAATAACTATAATATCACTAAAAGGCTTTTCACTCTGCTGAAAGCATTAAAACGAAAAGAAATAGTTTGTGAAAAAGTGCATGAGCATACCTGGAGGATGGTGTGTGAACAGACCAACCAAAATCTGCTATCTTGAGCTCTCCATTGGCCCCCAGTAACAGGTTCTCTGGTTTAATGTCCCTGTGGATCACCTTTTTAGCATGGCAATAGTTGAGGGCATCTGCCAGCTCCATGATATACTAAACAGCGGAGGGAATACAACATGCATCACATGGTCACCAGCATCCTCTTAATTTTGAATTGTGAGGTCAAAGAAAAAGTCCTACTGTTGCGCTTCGGTCATCTGGGAAACTTCCACAACGCTGCAGCTCTCCATAAAGTTCACCTTTAGGTGCAAACTCCAGGATGAGATAAACACGAGAAGAGTCATGGAAGTAACCGTAGAGACGCAGGATATTGGGGTGCCTGTAGGATACGGATAAAGTTGAATGAACAAACTGATAAGCAAAATCACAGACTAGGAGAACTAATGTAATATCTCCTTTAGCAAACAACTCGGCAACTGCTTCATAGAGGATATCCAGAGTTCATGCATTGGCTGAATACACTGAGTAAAAGATGCAGACTTATTGAGACCGAAAGCAAACATGACCTAGTAGTCAATTGATAGATAGCATGTGGCTGCTTGTGAAAACCTGGTGGTTAATTTCTTTAGTTTAAAATTCTACCGGTCATCTGAGTTACCGCTCCATTGAGGTTACATGGCATTGTTATGGCCAATAAAATTAACCTTGCGTAGCAGCACTTGGTAATGAAACCATTATAATGTTCACTCTTTAAAGCTCAGTCATTCTGGATTTATAGATTCATACTTGGTATTACTATCACATAATCTGAAAGACACATTACCTGAGGTGAGACTGGATCTCTACTTCTCTCCTCAGCTGGTGCTCCACTCCAGCCTTCTCTAGTTGTTTCTTGAAGAGCACCTTAAGGGCCAAGATAAACTTACTTTGACGCTCTCTGGCCAGGTAGACATTGCCGAATTTACCCTTTCCCAAGGGACGGCCAATATCAAAGTTTTCCAGGCTCCACGGCTTGCTGTGTGAGTAGAAAAGCGAACAAAGCAATCCTAAAAAAGCTGCACTCTTACCCTAGATGATTTGATAAAATAAGAATGAATACTCATAGACATACCTTGATCCAGAAGTCTTCTCTGAACCACTTTTTGCAGGCTTGACTGACAAAAAGATTTAAATGATTTTAGAATTCAGAAAACAAATTTGACATCACTAGGTTAACCAGTTTAATCGAAGGCCTACTCTGAGTCGTCTCCTGCTTTGCGGTTTCTGATGGTGATTTGGTCGGCTCTGTGTTTTCCTTGGGTACATTCACTTTTGGCTGGTTTTGCTGGGAAATATTTTTTGGCTGTGGTGCAGGATTTCTTTTTTGAGCCTTTGGGTTCACATTGTGATCAGCATGGTTTGTGGACTTGGCAACAACAGAGATGTGGGATACCGGCTTCTGATTGCTGATCGGCCGCTGAATACGCTGAGGCCCATTTGACACACCGAGGACATTTTGATGTTGAGTCGGTGTAACCACAGTCATTTGTGGCTGTTGTGACACAGGTACTCGTTTTGGCCCAACACCGTTTGGCTGTAATTGTGGAAAGAAAAATCAATCAGTCAAGCTTTAAAAAAGGTATCAAACCCAGGTTAAACATCGAATGGTCCAACCATTGTATATGAGCTTTGATTTGTCAACAACTCATTTGGATAAGACTGATTACTACTTTGAAAGGATCTGTGTGTGGTTAATAATTTATATAAATGCTTAAGTTTAACACATCACTACAAAATGATAAAGGTAAAAACAGATGAACCTACACTCTGTCAGTGATTTTATACATTCATGATCAAGGTAATACAGTATAGTCCATTACCTTCACCTCAGGCCGCTGGAGTTTCGTGTCCTTTACCTTGAGCATGGCAAAAACGTCCTATAACTAGTGAAAATAAGGTGAGTTCATTTATGTTTAATCAACGCAATTTATGATGGAATATTTAAATAAAGAAGTGATAGACGCCACCATGAAAACAGAACCTATTGAGTGTTTTAGTAGCTCCACGTTCACCTTACCTTTTACATGTCAGAACGAACAGAAGAACTATTATGATAAAAGTAACGCAGCCTCTACTAATGATGCATCGAATTTTTTGTTAACAGAAAACCTGGATAAGAAACGATAAGAAAACTAAGAGGCAAACTTAACTGACATTTTGAATAGAATCAACGTTAGCAATGTCCATTGTGCGGCTTAAGTTCGTAACGTAGTAACGTTAGGCGACAAGGTATATTTCAGAGCTAAGAGTAGCCTTTGCTGACGCGAAACATAGTAAGGCAAAAGAAAAAAATGTGATGAAACATAGCTTACCTAAATATATGATTGCAGTGACCGAGGCAAAAACTGACCGATTATTTACCCTGTCGCTCTCAGATGTGATGCTACCCAGCTAGTTGCTAACATGCGTCGGCTAGTTGACCAGAGCTGATGCTAGGGCTTCATAAAAATCCACCGTAACGTAGGACGAAATAACGATAGAACTCCTTCCAAAAGGCTATGCGATATTGTATCTAAGTGAAAATAAAATAAATAATTGATTTCCGCGGATTCAACCTAAATGAAGCTGCCTTCCTTACACTTCCTCTTTAAACGGTGTTTGTTTGATTTCAAACATCCCTCCGTTCAAAACCTTTAAATATACTGAAAGCTTTGATTGGTCGATATGACGTAAACTCATTCATGATTGGCTGTGGTGAAATATGACGCTTAGTGTGACGCCAGAGGAAATTCTCCAGCTCAGTAGAGGGCAGAAGAGGGTTTTCTCTCATTTATGCGTGCTATGCTTGTTTCGTTTCGTTTTCATCCGGACTGAAAACGCACCATGTGTACAATCAGCTAATCCGGTTTGAAAGAAGGCTGTGCCGCAATGCATGCCGGACGGTGCATAGGAAGCTCCTTTGACAGTTCCATACATGAGTTACAGATATAATTTTATTTGCGACATGTGACAGAATAACGAGGAAACAACAGAATTGAGGTTAAAGTGTACAGTATCTCCCTACCTATATTTAAGGTATATATGAATAAACTCACTTGAAAACCTCACGCTGTCACACTTCTAACTCCACCTACTACCTGTCAATCAAGCACCCAACCAATCACGGCGCATTTGCCAGAAGGAATCACGTGAACAAGGCATCGGGCAGCGAGGCTTTTTGTTGTGGTTATTTCGTCCACAGGACAACACAGATATCCGTGACGAAAACACCGGCCAAAGTGAAGTTTTTTGAAAATGTTGGGTATGCATGGTCGTGTGGATGCTAACCCTAACCCTAACCGATCAATAAAGTCCCGGGGCATCTCCCTGCCATGTAAACCGCTGTGACGTTGTGTGTTGTGACCAGTTTCTACATGTACACACAGAATGGACGGAGTTAAAACTGGCTATTTTCTGACGTATAACAGCTACACGTCAGAGACGCGTTAATAAATGCGCTTGACAGTTGGATATTTGTCTGTTTCTTTATGAGTCATAAGGTGTATACGGTGGACAAAAATGTTGTTTTTAAATAAAAACCAATGATAAGACCCAACCATAATCACTAGCTCAACTACCTCAATGTTACAAAAGCACAATCATTGTCCATACCCCAACCACCCTCCGCTCAACGTACATGTTTATTGTATTTTCATTTTCCTCATGTCCAAATGATCATTTTCCATACTGCCAGTGTGTGTGTGTGTGTGTGTGTGTGTGTGCGTGTGTGTGTGTGTGTGTGTACTGTTTACGTGTGCAAACATTTGGAGTTTAACAAAATTAATTTCCTTACGGGAATTATCAATAGATTTATTTTATTTTTTATTTTTTTATACACACACACACACTCACACACCACACACACACACAAAGTGTACTGACATCACTATAATATACATGTTTTGCATACTTCCTTAATTTGCTGACAGTTTTATTCATAGGCTTTCTGCACAATACCACAGACTTCAAACTCATGCCAACTGATATTTTAGCATCCAGTAGATGTCGTACTAGAGCAAATGAAGCCTCATGAAGCTTCGAATCGTAGTGAACCGATAGTGATGAAAAGCTTCAATGCTTCATGGGGCTTCATCTGCTTTCCAGTTAACATAATTTTAGAGTGCAGAAGACAGGGTTAGATGGAGGCAACTGATTCGCTGTGGTGACCCCTGAAAGGAAAAGCCGAAAGGAAAAGAAGAAGATAACTGTTCCAACAATTTTTATGTTTTTGAGCAGAGTCCAAACAACAGGAACGACACAGAAAACAGCAATGATTTCTGAGTGAAACGAGCTGGCTAGCACGAACAGTCTGTCCAGCAATGGTTTCCGTTTGGAATGGGACAATCGATGTAGTATCCAAAATGACCCTCGGCCATCTGACAAAAACGCTATTTAAGTAACTACATACAGTTCTGTTCATGTAGTCAGCTAACAGAACTATCACTTCTCTAAAATGTCTTTTCCACTTGCTCTTTTGACAGGTGCCTTTTCCTTTAACGTTAGCTCCTTTCATTAGTTAGCTTTTTTGTCCAGTTAGCCTGCTAACATTCATAATGTAGCCACAAGAGGGCACAAGCCAGTGTCTTATTGTGCCGGTCCCAAGCCCGGATAAATACAGAGGGTTGCGTCAGGAAGGGCATCCGGCGTAAAACTTTTGCCAAATCAAAGATGCGAATCAAACCTATGACTTCCATACCGGATCGGTCGAGGCCCGGGTTAATAACGACCGCCATCGGCGCTGTTGACCTACAGGGCGCCGGTGGAAATTGGATTACTGTTGGTCGAAGAAGGAGAGGAGGAAAGTGCGTTCGCACGAAGAAAGAGAAGAGGAGCGCCAAGAGTATAGGACTAAGAGTAGGGACGTTGAATGTTGGAACTATGACAGGAAAAGGTAGAGAGTTGGTCAACATGATGCAGAGGAGGAAGGTAGGCATACTGTGTGTCCAGGAGACCAGGTGGAAAGGTAGCATGGCTAGAAGTTTAGGAGCAGGGTTCAAGTTGTTCTATCATGGTGTAGATGGGAAGAGAAATGGAGTAGGAGTTATCTTGAAGGAGGAGTTTGTTAGGAATGTCCTGGAGGTAAAACGAGTGTCAGATAGAGTGATGAGTCTGAAGCTAGAAATAGAAGGTGTGATGTTCAATGTTGTTAGTGGGTATGCACCACAGGTAGGATGTGAGCTGGAGGAGAAGGAGAAATTCTGGTTGGACTTTGATGAAGTGATGCAGAGCATACCTAGAAATGAGAGAGTTGTCATTGGTGCAGACTTCAATGGACATGTTGGTGCAGGTAACAGAGGTGATGAGGAAGTGATGGGCAGGTTTGGTATCCAGGAGAGGAACGCAGAAGGACAGATGGTAGTTGACTTTGCAAAAAGGATGGAAATGGCTGCAGTGAATACTTTCTTCCAGAAGAGGCAGGAACATAGGGTGACCTATAAGAGTGGTGGTATGAGCACACAGGTAGACTACATCTTGTGTAGACGATGTAACCTGAAGGAGATCAGTGACTGTAAAGTAGTGGTAGGCGAGATTGTAGCCAAACAGCATAGGATGGTGGTGTGTAGGATGACTCTGGTGGTGAGGAAGATGAAGAGGGCAAAGGCAGAGCAGAGGACGAAATGGTGGAAGATAAAAAGGGAAGGGTATTGCATGACCTTTAGGAAGGAGTTAAGACAGGCTCTGGGTGGTCAGGAGGTGCTTCCAGATGACTGGACAACTACAGCTAATGTGATCAGGGAGACAGGTAGGAGAGTATTTGGTGTGTCATCTGGAAGGAAAGTAGATAAGGAGACTTGGTGGTGGAATGAGGAGGTACAGGAGTGCATACAAAGAAAGAGGTTAGCTAAGAAGAAGTGGGACACTGAGAGGACTGAGGAGAGTAGACAGGAGTACAGGGAGATGCAGCGTAAGGTGAAGGTAGAGGTAGCAAAGGCCAAACAAGAAGCTTATGATGACTTGTATGCTCGGTTGGACAGTAAGGAGGGAGAGACTGATCTATACAGGCTGGCAAGACAGAGAGATAGAGATGGGAAGGACGTGCAGCAGGTTAGGGTGATTAAGGATAGGGATGGAAGTCTATTGACAGGTGCCAGCAGTGTGATGGGAAGATGGAAAGAGTACTTTGAAGAGTTGATGAACGTGGAAAATGAGAGAGAACAAAGACTAGAAGAGGTGACTGTTGTGGACCAGGATGTAGCAAAGATTAGCCAGGATGAAGTGAGGAGAGCACTGAAGAGGATGAAGAGTGGAAAGGCAGTCAGTCCTGATGATATACCTGTAGAGGTTTGGAAGTGTCTAGGAGAGGTGGCAGTAGAGTTTCTGACTGCGTTGTTCAACAGGATCTTACATAGTGAGAAGATGCCTGAGGAGTGGAGGAGGAGTGTGCTGGTGCCCATTTTTAAGAACAAGGGAGATGTGCAGAGTTGTGGCAACTACAGAGGAATAAAGCTGATGAGCCATACAATGAAGTTATGGGAAAGAGTAGTGGAAGCTAGACTAAGGGCAGAAGTGAGCATTTGTGAGCAGCGGTATGGTTTCATGCCAAAAAAGAGTACTACAGATGCAGTTTTTGCTTTGAGGATGTTGATAGAGAAGTACAGAGAAGGCCAGACGGAGCTGCATTGTGTTTTTGTAGATCTGGAGAAAGCTTATGACAGGGTGCCCAGAGAGGAACTGTGGTATTGTATGAGGCAGTCTGGAGTGGCAGAGAAGTATGTTAGAGCGGTGCAGGACATGTATGAGGACTGTAAGACAGTGGTGAGGTGTGCTGTAGGTGTGACAGAGGAGTTCAAGGTGGAGGTGGGACTGCATCAGGGATCAGCTCTGAGCCCCTTCTTGTTCGCTATGGTGATGGACAGGCTGACAGACGAGGTTAGACAGGAATCTCCATGGACTATGATGTTTGCAGATGACATTGTGATCTGCAGTGAGAGTAGGGACGAGGTGGAGGAGAAGCTAGAGAGGTGGAGGTTTGTCCTGGAAAGGAGAGGGATGAAGGTTAGCCGCAGTAAGACAGGGTACATGTGTGTGAATGAGAGGGACCAAAGTGGAAGAGTGAGGTTACAGGGAGAAGAGATCAAGAAGGTGGAGGATTTTAAGTACTTAGGGTCAACAGTCCAGAGCAATGGAGAGTGGGGAAAAGAGGTGAAGAAACGTGTACAGGCAGGATGGAACGGGTGGAGAAAAGTGTCAGGTGTGATGTGTGATAGAAGAGTTTCAGCTAAAATGAAAGGAAAGGTGTACAAAAGACCAGCGATGTTGTTCGGTCTAGAGACAGTGTCACTGAGGAAAAGACAGGAGGCAGAGCTGGAGGTAGCAGAGATGAAGATGCTGAGGTTCTCTTTGGGAGTGACCAGGAAGGATAGGATCAGGAATGAGTACATCAGAGGGACAGCACATGTTAGAGGTTTTGGAGATAAAGTCAGAGAGGCCAGACTGAGATGGTTTGGACATGTCCAGAGGAGAGATAGTGAATATATTGGTAGAAGGATGCGGAGTTTTGAACTGCCAGGCAGGAGGTCTAGAGGAAGACCAAAGAGGAGGTTTATGGATGTAGTGAAAGAGGACATGAAGGTAGTTGGTGTGAGAGAAGAGGATGCAAAGGACAGGGTTAGATGGAGGCAATTGATTCGCTGTGGCGACCCCTGAAGGGAAAAGCCGAAAGGAAAAGAAGAAGAAGCCTGCTAACATTCATCTACGCAACACTTAAGCTAACAATGACCTTTAGAACAAGTGCATTGTGTGAGAACCTTGACTGAAGGCAATTAATCTGTCTTCACAGAATCATACTGTATATCTCGGCTTAAGTTCTCACATGGGTTCTCACAAGTATGAAAATGTTAAATACTGTCTAATATTGAAAGTTCATTAATACACAGAACACGTGCTTTCCTGAAACAGTGTGGGTGTCTGAACTGAAGAATAAACAGCAAAAATTCTAGTAACAGTTTAAAATAGTTTTCTTTATTTACACATTCAGAGGTTGTGAACACATTTTCCAGAGGCACAAAATGCATAAATCAGGATCTTTCATTAGGAATATGACATGATTTTTTTTTTTTTAATTAACATGAAAGAAGAAACTTTGTTCTACCATTACACTGTTTTTCATTAGAATAAATGGACTTCCTCAAATGCAAAGATTAACCATGTTCAATCTCTTGATAAGTAATTAACCTTCAGCATGTTAGCAGCATGTCATGGTTAAAAACATTATTCCGTAAGTACAAATATAAATAAAAGGCCTCAACCATTGCACTGTGAGGTCATGCTGAGAGGACTGTCATTACTGAGGAACACTCTTCTTCTGCATGTCAAATAAACTCCTTGAGTTCAGCAAACGTGTTCAGTATGTAACCAAAAGATTAAACTGTCTTGTCAGTCCACATCATATTTACTCATGAACAAAACGTCTACAAAATATAAATATGGCAATGACTTTGATCCCTTCATATCACTTAAATACCTTAATAACTGTATTAGTTAACATACAATAATGAAATACAGCTTTTATTCAGGCTTACTCACATTGCCTGGTACAGAGCCGTGTTATTACTGGGGTCCCACAAGAAAACTTTGTTTGTAATGGCTCTCTTGCACAAATAACCCTGATGCTGAAACACTGAATAATGTCCTGCTTCTCATCATAGAGTTAATCCGACCAGCCCAAACCACTTCCACGTACCCATGTCATGTGTCACACTTTACCAAACAACAAAGCATTCATAACTATCTTAGCACTGTCATATCTGAAAATTTCAGCAGCTGATCATATGGCTGTGTTGCTGTGAACACATGCCAGAGGAGGCTTGCTGGTACTCTGAGGTATTCACAAGAGAACTGGCAAAAATCCTTTTAAATGGCTGGATAAAGAGTTGTGCTTCTGCTTTGGCACACAAGTTCTCAGTGCATCAAATGCCTCTGACACTTTTTTTCCAATGCTACATGGTCCCAAACACACAGATAACCGTGGTGTCCCATTGCACTGTTCATGCCTTCCCTAAGTTCCCCCAAGTCTCACTAATGTCAGACTGTGTCCTGTGAAAACATTCAACATTATCCAGTTATGTTGCTGCTGGGTGTGAATAAAAAGGTATCTAACATAGATAGTAAGTTTATGAGATGGCTGAATTATGCCCGTAAATAGTGCAGAAAAACAGCACCAAAACAGCACTGGGGCATCATAACGGGAGGTTGGTTGTACTGGTATGCATCGTCTCTTGAACCCTTCTACTATTCAAAGACAGGTGTTATTTCTCAGTGACCGCAGCAGCTGCCATTGGGGTACGTAAGGTCCCGCATGCCGTGGCCGCCAGCTCCTCGATTTCAGCATTCAGTCGCCTAATGACCCACTCCATAGCTTCACGACCCTGATCAAGATCGAACGGAAAGCACAGAGTCAGGGGAGGGAGACTCATAGGTTTTAAACATGTGTTTGGTGGCTTACAGGACCATCTAGGAGATAAATGGGGAGAGCAAACTCTGAAAATTTCAGAAACTTTATAAATGACACACCTACAAGAATCCAGGGATTAAAATGAACTCTAAATACCATAATATTGACCAAGTTGTCATACGGTGGAATTCTAGTGCCATCGTTGGATGTGTATAGAAATGTTTTTTCATGTAACATGAAACCAAAATCGACTCGGTTGTGTAGTAGAGCTGGTGAATTTTTTTAAAAGTATTTCAAGGCCTGTTAAATCCATCACATTGATCAGATGGAAAACTTTTCGTTCCACCTGAGAGTACTCTACAGATCTCTTACCTTTCCAGCATTAGTGGAGATAGTGCTGGCCATAACTCCCTCCAAGTAGCTGCTGAGACTGACTCCTTTCACAGAGATAATAGCCTCCTGTGTCAGTATTGTCCTAGAGATGAAAGCAGTTTATGGATTCAAATTATATTTAAAAGGCTTGAATGCTTCAGAAATAATTAAAAGAATGAACTGAATTTACTTTTCTTTATCCTCTGGGTGAGGTTTGTATGTTAACTTTTCATCCACAGACACCAAGTTTGTAAAAGTGATCTGCAGAGAAAGTATGAAAACAGAGAAACAGATTAATGTTAGGATAGAAACTGTTTTTGATCACAGTGACAGTATGTGAATGTAACGTTATTAAAGGTTCAATGCTGAAACACCAGGAACCTGTGTAACAAGCAAGACTTCATTCCACTGTTAAAAAAAAAAAACTTTTAAAAACACACCAAAGTTTTTGTGTTCACACAAATGGAGGCCATGAAGAGCAGACAGGACAGGACGTGGCTGTTGTAGGTTGATGCATCCAACACACAGTATGTTTGCTAAACAATGCATGGGTTTCATAATGAAACGTATGGAGAAATACTCACATTCGATGACTGAAGTTCAAAAGTCTGGCCAACAGGATCCACAATAGAGTGTTCCTGAATATATGTGCGCGTTCTTGTGTTACCAATGATCTGGAGACAAAGACAGAATTCATAGAAAAATGTAATGAAAAGCTGAAAGTGCATTATTTCATTTGTCACTTAATCAAGCATTATTTGCGCTCTAAGCTGCTATCATATTGGTTTTCTTGGAATACAACAGTTTAGTTCCTATGAGGATGTGAAATCTTCCTTTCACTGATATACAGTGTATATAAATATGCATTTTAAGATTTAAAGGTTAAAGATTACAGAGGAAAACCAAAATAACAATTTGTATTTGCTGCACTGAGTTTACAGGCAGACACTGAGCTTCTGTGAGACAATCAGATTAGGTGTTATGTTAATGTTTTAACAATTGCTGCGACCGTCTGTGTCAAACTGCCTTGGAATTAAACGCACTATTCATATATGTTGATACTGTCTTAAAACATCGAGACAAGGTCAGTGGAACACCAGATGATTGGGCAACATTTAAACAGTCTCCACCATAAATGA
Source organism: Antennarius maculatus (assembly GCA_013358685.1). NCBI lineage: Eukaryota > Metazoa > Chordata > Actinopteri > Lophiiformes > Antennariidae > Antennarius > Antennarius maculatus. The sequence goes on along the minus strand of CM023609.1, from coordinate 6,977,631 downwards.
AAAGCAGGACACTATCTCTCTCCAGCCGTATCATTGCTGAGTACAGATTGTCAAAAGAACAGGGGAAAAGTTCATACAAAGTGTTGCACAAATCCAGAGGTAGCCTCCGTCGCCACTGTGCTTTCTAGTGAGCTCTGATGTTACTTGTGTCAACAGTGACAGTTGCATCACATGCTGTCATGGGTTACATATCAGCCTTGACTGAAACGGTACAGCAATGTTCTGTACAGCATGAGCCGTGGCAGTCAGCCATAAACTCGCTTGTGTCACAGTTAGCAGTCACGTCTGCTGCTGCTGCACCTGGACCAAAATAGCCTCTTGAGGTTAAGGTCATATGCAGCAATGGAGACCCCTGCTGTATCTGTTGAACGTCTCAGGCTATGAGTGGATTGTGGACTAAATTTTTCAGATTTTATCATAAAAGTCTGAGAAGATATGTTTTATACCATGTCTCATGCTGCCACATTGCTGCAATTAAACCACACAAATGAAACCATAATCTCAAACTTGTGCATCTGGTCAGGAGTTCCTAATTCAGAGTCACTTCTGCAGTTCAGCTTTAAAGTTTTGCAGTAATTTTTGACAAAGCAGACTCACAGATTTGACTATAGATGGAAGACCCCACTCTGTGCTAAGCAGCCTTTCACTGTGGAGGCAGCCCTGTTTGTCGATGTCTCTGTTCAGAACATCCACTCCGATCACACTGGGGTTCATGGGATTGGGATACTTCTGCATAGCAGCTTTGATCACAGTCTCCCATGGATGGCTGTTATGGGGAAAGTCAAAACACAAAGAAACATTACTCCAATGTTGTAAGAAAAAGGCACAAGTGGAGGAAAGTGTGATGTGTCTTCAGTGACAGAAGGGTCTCTACTGAAATGAATAGATAGACTTTATTAATCCCGAAGGAAATTGCACATATCCACTGCTCAGGCATTACATAATGAATAAATTCTGGGTAAACACCATGAAAAAAAAAAAGAAACACTGACATCATAGGACATACCACAAGACATACACTACACTAACAGACACACGTAACATTAACAGGACATATACTAAACTATAACTAAAATATAAACAGTATAAAATTAAAATATAAACAGAATGGCAAAGTTTATAAGGCAGTGGTGAATCTAGTCATGATGGACAGATTAGAGACAGTGTCGCTAAAAAGAAGACAGGAAGCTGAGATGAAGGTGGTGGAAATGAAGATGTTGAGGTTCTCTCTAGGAGTGACCAGGTTGGATAGGATCAGAAATTAGTTAATCAGAGGAACAGCCAAGGTGAGATGTTTTGGCGACAAAGTTAGAGAGAGCTGACTTCAATGGTTTGGACACATTCAGAGGAGAGATGGTAAGTACATTGGTAAAAGGTTGTTGAGGATGGAACTACAAGGGAAGGGGGCAAGAAAAAGACCAAAGAAGGTGGATGAATATATTGAGGAAGACATGAGGGCAGTTAGTGTTCGAGAGGAGGATATGAAGACTGACAAGGAAAGGGATGATGCGCTGTGTCGACCCCTAACAGGTCATGCCGAAAAGAAGATGGTTGTGTGAAAAAGTCACAGAATTTTACCCACAAGAATAAATAACTTTTTAGATTAACGCACACGTAAAAAAAAAATTAAGCATTCAACTCAACCTGCATTTTTTTTCATGTTGAACATGTCTATTTTGCATGTCATTGTACTTTCAATTTGAACAACTAAAATGGTAATTCGAGTTAAATGTGTCACTGGTAATGACTCATGAATAGATAAACAAAGGGCATTTACCTGATAGTGAAGTATAGTCAAAGAAGCAGGTCAAAGTTAACGGATTGTGTTTTTAAAACATAAAACCATTTTATTTTTCCATTATTATTTTATTAGGATGCACTTAATGTGAAAGAAACGCAATTACTTCCTTACGATGGCGTAAATCACGAAAGAACTGGAACGTTCTTGAGCACAGCAAGTGTTAAGCTTAGCGTAACGGCAGCCGGCTGTTGTCATGGAGACGTGTGAACGCGCAGCATAGTTCACGGACGAGGCGGTCTCGGTAAAATATGTAGGTGAAAGGTGACGCGCGGGGGGCTCGTCCCGCGGACTGATTACACAATCTGACAGCATTGTTCACCAGTTACAGTGACAGTTATGCATTCACTGCATTCCGGGTTTCAATTTTAAAAAAACCTACGTATTTATTTTTGTGATTACGCGTGATTTCGTGCGGTGTGGCAACAATTTTAATAAAATTAGCGGCGGTAGCGACCGGCGTTAAAGGAAGGCTATGTAACATCGCCTGCATTTGCTATTAGCACATTCCCTTTAGCATTCGATTTACGGTTAGTAAATTATAGATAACGCTTTCGTAACCCAAGCGTGTACTGTTTAGCATGTTAAATCAGAAGCCGTCTACCTGCTATTCACCGTCTGATCAAAACAGTGAATCTCTGATCAGCTCTCGATGAATGAACGGATTAAAAACTATCTCTATAGCTAAACGGCTACTTACTGGAATATATGTTCTGACGTCCAGATCTTCATGGTTTATGTAAGGTTGCCGGTGAGGACGGGACGCGAAGGAGAAGAGGATTAGCCAGTAGAGAACCGCAGTCTCACTGAGAACTGCGAACCACGTTGAAAGTTAATCGCAAATCTCCACCCATTGTCCCAGAACAGCCGCGTGCGTAGCTTCAGTGACGCACTTCCGTCAGTCCCACGTGACTGTTGATGCAGGAGAAAGATGAGAGAACGTTTTGTATTTGAATGCGGGATTTTATAACCAACATGGCCTTCTCTCTGGGAGTGACCAGGAAGGATAGGATCAGGAATGAGTACATCAGAGGGACAGCACATGTTAGAGGTTTTGGAGATAAAGTCAAAGAGGCCAGACTGAGATGGTTTGGACATGTCCAGAGGAGAGATAGTGAATATATTGGTAGAAGGATGCTGAGTTTTGAACTGCCAGGCAGGAGGCCTAGAGGAAGACCAAAGAGGAGGTTTATGGATGTAGTGAAAGAGGACATGAAGGTAGTTGGTGTGAGAGAAGAGGATGCAAAGGACAGGGCTAGATGGAGGCAATTGAATCACTGTGGCAACCCCTGAAGGGAAAAGCCGAAAGGAAAAGAAGATAGCCTTGATTTAATATGTTACCTGAATGTCCATGGACTTGGACCTGCAGCCGCTTAATTAAACCCATGTTGTCATAGTTTGACGGTTCTGCCCGGCAACCTCGGAAGAATGAAATGGTCTGTAGTTGATGCAGGTGTCGACGCATCTAGAATACAGTACTTTTACTGTGACCTTTGTATTTTAACACAAGAGGAGAGCATAGCTGTAGGTTTAAATGTCTGAGAGGAACCATCTGTTATCATTATTTGACTGAAGGACATTTATTGACCCTCTGGATCTGAATGACCTTGAAGTGTTTAATGACAGGAAAGAGAAAAAATATGAAACTGCTGTGTGTGTGTGTGTGTGTGTGGGGGGGGGGGTTACACTATTAAATTTTATGTGGTTTTTGTTATTTTGTAGAGAACTTGAATTGTCAAGGTCATCTTCTCATTTTCATCCCCTTTGCAGCCCGAGTAATGTGCTTTATGTTTCATCTTTCTACTATCTATCAGCAACGGTTGCGGAGATATGTGGTGGAATAACTAACGGACGGACGAACACACAAACGCTGACAATTACAATACATCACCGCTTTGAAGCGGGATGTAATAGTTGTGATGTGAGGTTTGATATAGGCATTGCTTTCATCCTTACTGGGAAGAAAGATGATATATCACACACCATATAATTTATAACTCTCTTTCTGCCCGTTGTTGTTTTTTTGTACAATTCAGATAAGGAATTTGCATGAAATGATACGATGTCTTCTGATCCAATTAGATTGTGACGAATGTTCAGCCACTCTACCTCCGTGGGCGTTGGAATGTGGTTTCCGGTTCCAATTGGAATGTGGTTTCCGGTTCCGGTTGGAATGTGGTTTCCGGTTCCCGCGAATAAAGATTTGAGACCGCCATGTATGTCCTATGAATGGAATTGTTATTGTAACTGTGTGTGTGTGTGTGTAAAATTACTGAGACAGAGTGATAGAAAAGTTTATTGTATGATTAAAAATAAATCCTTATACAGCCAGCAAAATAATGAATAGCATGTATATAATGTTTAAATCTCTTCAGGTTCAACATTAATAGCTAACCCTTGGGCCTGTCCTGGGTGCCCTGGCGGTGGCAGTGGCTGCCTCCTCTTGGTCTCTGGGTCTACGTGGTTCTTGGCACCCCTGGTGGCTCTTCGGGTGATGGCTTCTGGATGTTCCTGGCTGCTGTGGTTGGGGGTACTCAGCTAGCGTGGCCCTGCTGGGTTCTAGTAACCTCTCTGGGCTTTGGTTTTCATCACACATGCATCTTGGTTCAGGGCTTATCAGCTTCTGTCGAGTCCAGTTGTTGAGAACCATTGGGTCCTGTCAGAATGTGATGAGTCTCTCTTCAGACATCACAATCTCATGCCCTCTATCTTCCTTCTGCACTGTTTTCCTCTGGTGGCCTATTCTATACTGTCAGGACCTCCATTAATCTGGTGTTTTATAAAATTTGTATTAAGGTACCAGTTGTGAGATATAACAAAACAGCTCAAACCACTTTCACTCCAATAGCACTGCTTGCTTATCCACTACCTTGTTTGTGTTTTCTCTCCCTGTCTCCTTTTGCTTCCCCCTTTAACTCACAGAGGGGCGATGGTCACACGCATGCATTACAATATATAAAGATTTTACTGCAAGACAAAACAAGCATTGATCTCATGAAAAGTTGATCCCCATTTATGGGTTAAACTATGAGAACACATGCAGACAAAAAAAAAGAGACAACCATCATGCGGTTTATACAGAGCCAACGAGCTGAATGTTTTCTTCTTTCTTCAACAGGTTCAGATCACACCACCTCCTCCCCTTCTTCTCCACGGAACCAGCACGAACCAGCACCGTCCCCCACATGAATGTGACTTCGGGCCAGGTCAGGAGACAGCTGGAGAGACTCCACCAGAGAAAGACTGCTGGACCTGATGGTATCAGCCCCAGGATCCTGAAGACCTGTGCTGCCCAGCTGTCTCTAGTTATCACACACCACTACAACCTGAGCCTGAGCGAGGAGAGAGTTCCGGTGTTGTGGAAGATATCCTGCTTGGTTCCTGTCCCCAAGAAGTCGGCCCCATCGGAGTTGAACGACTACCGACCAGTCGCCCTCACATCCCACCTGATGCTGGAGAGGCTGGCGCTGGAGAGGCTGGTCTTGGCCAGCTTGAGGCCTCAGGTGGAGGAGCTGCTACAGACCCTCTACAGTTTGCGTATTGGCCCCAAATAGGAGTTGATGATGCTGTCATCTACCTCCTGCAGAGAGCCCATTTGTGCACTGTGAGAATCACCTTCTTTGATTTCTCCAGTGCTTTTAACACCATTCAGCCAAGGCTGCTGGGTGAGAAGCTGCGGGGGGATCGGTGTCGATACCACCATTGTCTCCTGGATCAGTGACTGCCTAACAGATAGGCCACAGTTTGTCCGTCTGGGCAGCGTTTTGTCCGACACAGTGGTCAGTGATACAGGAGCCCCTCAAAACACTGTACTGTCCCCCTTCCTCTTCACATTGTACACCAATGATTTTCAGTACAACTCCGAGTCATATCACCTACAGAAGTTCTCTGATGACTCGGCAGTTGTTGGGTGTATAATGAGGGAAGGGGAGTACAGAGCTGTGGTAGATGACTTTGTGGAGTGGGCTGGAGCCAATCACCTGAGGTTGAATGTTAGCAAGACCAAAGATGGTGATCAACTTCAGGAAGAAGAGGAGCATGCCACAACCATTACACATCCTGGAAGAGGATGTAGAGGAGGTGGAGGAGTACTTGTGTGTGAAGATCAACAACAGACTAGACTGGAAATCCAACATCAATGCTGTCTACAAAAAGGGGATGAGTAGACTCTATTTCCCGAGGAAGCTGAGAGCCTTCATTGTATGCATGTTGGAGATGTTGGAGATTTTCTATCGGTCTGTTGTGGCCAGTGTACTCTTCTTTTCCGTGGTCTGCTAGGTGAGCAGCATCAGACCAGTGATACCAACAGACTTAACACGCAAATAAGGAAGGCTGACTCTGTGATTGGCTGTAGTCTGGACATTGTAGAGGCTGTGGTGGAGAGGAGGACTCTGAGCAAACTGAGCAAACAAACACCACACACTGGATGGCTCCTTCTCCAATAGACTGCTACAGCTCCGCTGTCGAAAGGACAGGTACAGGAAGTCATTCCTGCCACAAGCCATTACTCTATACAACAGCTCTAAAATATCAGATAGAGTTCGACCAGTCTGAGGTTTTAGATATGTCTTTCATTAGATCCTGTGTATGGCCACAGAGTGCCACACTTATTTATAACTTTATGCCTGCCATGCTTGGCTACTATTATTATTATTCCTTTTCCCTATTATCTTAATTTTTTTCAATGTATATTTTCCCTGTTTCTGTCTGTTCTTATATTTAAATGCTACTGTAAAATTTAAATTTCCCAGTTTGGGATAAAGTCTATCAGTCTATCTATCTACCTACCTAGCTATCTATTGAAGAGATTTAGACATTATGCACATGCTATTTGCTAATGTTATTTGCTACTTTGCTAACTTCATAGGAGTCAACTAATCACACACTCATTTAATCTTTGCAGACATTTGAACCCTATCCCAGTACACACAGAGCTCACAGAACTCATCTAATCTTTTCACACCCTTGAAGTCTGTACACATTTGAACACACACATACACACACACACACCCAAGGTAACAGTTCCATTTATGGAAGTCTTCACACTTATGGGGTGATCAGGAAGTAGGCAGGATTGTTTACAGGATGAGACCGGACACGGAAACTATGTCGAGAAGATGCAGCCGAAAACCTGTCACGATCCGATTGGTCCAGACGACACCACATCCCCTCATGCAAATTCTTAATCTGAATTGTTTAAATTTGACCGGGCCAAGACAGAATTTGCTCTTCTTCAGCTGGGTCTGATGTAAGACCTGTGTAGTACCGGCAGTCAGGGACTGTGGGAGAGCCCAGAATCTGTTTTAGACTTGCTGTCAGGAATAAACTTTTTAAACTTATGACGATCATGTAAGTCTCCTACTTTACCTCAATAACAAGAACCCACGGAATAAAGACATTTTGAAAGGACTTTGCTTCACTATCTATCTACTGTATCTATCTATCTATACATTGTGTGACTGCTGTCTTCTTGACCTTACACCACCTTGTAACTTAAATTGAATTGGTCTCTTTGAGGTTAGACTGCATCTGTCACAATAACCAGTCAAGTGTGGGTTACATATTGTACGTCTTTATCTGTTACTCTAGTTGACAGGAGTCCAGCGACATTGCCACGTCATGTGTGCTTATCTCAAATTCCAGACACTGGTCAAGTTATGTGTAATCTTTCTGACCCAGACTTGTACCAGCAGAAGGAAGTTGTGTGACAGCAGAGAGCGGTATCATTGTCACTGTGCTGTCAGAGTGTTGTCCATCACTGCAGCTGACTTTAGTTTAGTACTAATGGTATTTTCAGTCTTGTAATGAAGCTTAAAAAATCATTGTTTTTTCTGTTTTTAATCACCATAAGCATAGATACAAAACACCATGCAACATTTACTGTGGCTCTGAGAGATATTTTTTTTAAAATTAATTATTATGGCTCAGTTTATATTGAGCTGGTACATGAACAATTCCCATGATTTTAAAAGTATTTTCTATAAAAGATAAAACTAATTAAAAACAAATATACAAGCTTACAAATACATTGGACAAATACAACAAAAACGATGTCAAATGACTTTTCATCAAGTTAAAGCTTTCTAAATCAACCACAGGAATATTTCCAACTACAAAGTAAGAGTTCCTTTTCATACCACCATTTTTCCTACCATGTAACAAGCTGTCAACTTGCACACAGCACTCTATGCCCCGTCTTCTACTCATCTACAGTGTCTTTGTTTTCCAGTTTAACTTCAGCTCGAGATGAAAGCTTTGTAGTTGGTAAAGACAACGGCGGCTCCTCTTCAATCTCTGCTTCCCAGTCGAGCTCTGCGGTCGCATCTTGGTACTGTTGGTACTCTGACACCAGGTCGTTGAGGTTGCTCTCTGCTTCAGTGAACTCCATTTCATCCATACCTTCTCCTGTATACCAGTGAAGGAAAGCCTTTCTCCTGAACATCAGAGAGAACTGCTCACCCACCCGGCGGAACACCTCTTGAATGGCCGTGTTATTGCCTATGAAGGTGGAGGCCATTTTCAGGCCTCTGGGCGGGATGTCGCATACAGCAACCTTGACGTTGTGGGGGATCCACTCCACAAAGTGGTTGCTGTTCTTCTGCTGCATTGCAAGCATCTGTTCATCAACCTCCTTAGTAGACATCTGGCCACGGAAGATCCCAGCAACTGTTAGGTAACGCCCCCGCCTTGGGTCACACGCTGTCATCATGTTTCGGGCATCAAACATTTGCTGAGTGAGCTCAGGCACTGTGAGGGCTCGATACTGTTGGCTACAGCGGGCCGTGAGGGGTGCAAAGCCTGGCATAAAGAAGTGGAGGCGAGGGAAAGGCACCATGTTGACAGCCAACTTCCTCAGATCTGCATTGAGCTGTCCAGGGAACCTCAGCGAGGTGGTCACCCCGCTCATGGTCATGCAGACCAGGTGGTTGAGGTCCCCATAAGTGGGCGTGGTCAGTTTCAGCGTGCGGAAACAGATGTCGTAGAGCGCCTCGTTGTCGATGCAGAAGGTCAAGTCTGTGTTCTCCAGGAGCTGGTGGACAGACAGGGTGGCGTTATAGGGCTCCACCACCGTGTCTGAGACCTTAGGAGAGGGCATGATGCTGAAGGTGTTCATGATACGGTCTGGGTACTCCTCTCGGATCTTGTTGATGAGGAGTGTTCCCATGCCAGAGCCGGTGCCGCCCCCCAGAGAGTGAACCAGCTGGAAGCCCTGCAGGCAGTCACAGCTCTCGCTCTCGTGCCTCACCCCATCCATCACCTGTTCCACCAGCTCCGCTCCTTCGGTGTAGTGGCCCTTCGCCCAGTTATTCCCAGCTCCAGAGTTTCCTGTAATGTCAAAATAAAAGTCCATCCCTGGCTTGAATGAAACGTACCAGTATCTGTGGCACTAATGAGAAGTTGATAGATGGATGGAGAACTGTATCATTTCAAAGATTCAGATCTTACTGTTGTCACTCAATATATTTCCATTCTCATTTGATACTTCAGTGTTCTCAACTCAGTTTCAGGTGATGTTTTTAAAAAAATTTTTTTTCATTTTTATAAATAATGTATTTTACATTTTCTTCTATTTGTTAAAATTGGGGTCCACTTTAACAGACTTTGCAAACATTTTCACTACAGCTGAAAATAGTGAATGTTGTCATCCAACACTGGGAAGTTTTTCTTACTAGAAGGTTAAAATTGTATATACAGTAATCTCAATCCACCTAACTTTAACCTATCTTGTATAACTACCATGCAAGAAGAAATCATTCTTTCAGTTTTTAGGAGGCATATGCTTAATTTAATCCTGCAGCTGAACTACACAGCGGGTCTCTTTCCAAACTCAGTTAATGTTAGTCCATTTCAAATTGATGAGGTTGTTGACAATAAAACAGACTCACTGCGAATAACCTTAGATTTATTTGCTCCACTAAAAATTAAGACTGTAAAACAGGGGATGCGAGCTCCCTGCTTTATTTCTCATAGCCACCAATTAAAGCAGCATTCCCGAAAACTAGGAGAGCACCACTCCGCGTGGCAAGATTGTTTACATAAATACAGGAAGGCACTTCGTTCCGCTAGAGCAGCCTATTATTCATCATTAATCGAGGACAATAAAAACAATTACAGATTCTTGTTCAGTACTGTATCTAGACTGACAAACAACCACAGTGTATATGAGCCTGGTATTCCATCAAGTCTCCACAGCAATGATTAATGAATTTTCCAATAATAAGATCCTGCTCATCAGAGAAAATATTAATAGCGTCCTGTTCTCCACCAACTCTAGTGCTTCTTTAGATAACTTAGATCTGGAAAACACACATCTGACTCCTGAACCTTTTGGTTCTATGGATGTCTTCTCTCCAATACAGATCAGTCAGCTGATTAAAATACAGATCAGTCAGCTGATTAAAATAGTCTCCTCAGCTAAACCATCTTCCTGTCTCTTAGATTCAATTCCAACAAAACTCATCAAAGAAGCCTTACCTTTACAACCACTTCCTTAATATAATTTAATCTGTCATTATCAACTGGATATGTACCACGGTCCTTTAAAGTAGCTGTAATCAATCCACTTCTCAAAAATGTAACCTGGACCCTGCTGTTCTAAATAATTATCGACACATATCAAATAACCCATTTTTATCTAATATCTGGGAGAAAATAGTCACTAATCAGTTGTGTGATTTCCTTAAATCCAACAGTTTATTTGAGAATTTCCAGTCAGGTTTAAGGGAACATCATAGTATGGAAACGGTACTTGTCAAGGTTAGCAACGACGTGCTAACTGATTCAGACAGAGGACTTGTTTCTATACTGGTTCTCTTGGATCTTAGTGCAGCTTTTGACACAACTGACCACAATATTCTTTTGGCAAGACTGGACAAAACAATTAAGGGATCATTGATGTGGTTTAAGTCCTATTTAACTGACTAATCCGAGTTCGTTAACGTTAATTACGACTCCTCCCTGTCTGCTACAGTTAGATATGGAGTTCCTCAAGGCTCAGTTCTTGGTCCAATATTGTTTATCATATACATGCTTCCTCTAGGTAATTTGATAAGGAAACACTTCATCAACTTCCACTGTTAAGCCGATGATACGCAATTGTATCTCTTGATTAAACCTGATGAAGTCAATCAGTTGGGCAAATTACAGGTGTGTATCAAAGAGATTTAAGATTGGATGATCAATAACTTTTGCATCTAAAATTCTGGTTAAACTGAGGTCATTGTGCTCGGCCCAAAAAGCTTTAGGGATGTAGTGCCCAGTGACCTAATAGCCTTGGATGGCATTACTTTTGAGGCCAAAACCACTGCAAGGAACTTAGTTGTCATCTTTAATCAGGATCTATCGTTTAACACACACATAAAACAGATTTCCATCTCCAAAACATTGCTAAAATCCAGCATATTTTAAAACGGAATGATACAGAGAAATTAATCCACGCTTTCATCACTTCCAGACTAGATTACTGTAACTCACTTTTTTCAGGCTGACCCAAAAAGTTACTGAAGACACTTCAACTAATCGAGAATGCTGCTGAATGCTTCTGACCAGGACCAGTACCCTAGACTATATTTCTCCTGTGTTGCCTTCTCTGCACTGGCTTCCTGTGAAAGCTAGGATAGATTTTAAAATACTCCTCCTCACTTACAAAACCCTTCATGGCCAGGCACTGACCTCCCTGAAGGAACTTTTAGTTCCATATAATCCATCTAGAGCATTACGCTCTCAACATATTGGCCCACTGGTGGTTCCTAGAATATACAAAAGTAGGACAGGGGCTAGAGCCTTTAGCTATCAAGCCCCTCTATCGTGGAACCACCTCCCTCCCTCAATTAGGGAGGCAGACACCTGGTCATTATTTAGACTAGACTTAAAACATTTCTTTTTCAAAAATTTTACAATTAAGGCAGCTTAGGCTGCTAAGTTTTTTTTTATAGACGTACACTGCTGGAGACTCAACATCCAGACTCACTGAGCTCCTCTCTCCTCCTCCTTCTCTGACCCTCTCTGTTACTACTCCTCCTCTCCAACCTCACTCTCCTAGCCTCCAATCACACCCTACTAACTCAACTTCTTCCCTGGAGTCCTGTGCTCTATGTCCTTACTGGTTTTCTCAGGTTCCCCCCTCATCCACCCATCCACTGTGGACCATCCGCTGTGGACCTGCTCCTCCAAGCCCACCAGTATCACCCCTCATCTATCCATCCACTATACACCTGCTCTTCCAAGTCCAGCAGTATTACCCCTCATCAATCCATCAGCTGGGGTCCTGCTGCCTTTTTTCCTCCGTGCCACCATACAGTCATCCATGCAGCTATAATTGTGCCTTGAATTTACCAATTACATGATGGGGAACATGTATTGAAGGCAACAACCCAGGAATGCAGCCTGACTTTCTCGCCTGTATCAAATCGTCTAAATATAACCATAAAGACACTGACTCTATCTAGCCTATCTACAACTCTCTCTATGGCTCTCGTTCTCTTACCCTGGCCTTATCTTCCTTTTATTTCTTTTCCACCCAACTGGTCAAGGCGGATGGTCGCCCAAGAGAGTCTGGGTCCTGCCCAGAGTTTCTTCCTCAACAAGGGAGTTTTTCCCTGCCACTGTCGCTTGTGCTTGTTCTGGAGAGTTCAGTTGGGTTTTTCTGTCTGTTAAAGCGCTTTGAAATGTCCATCGCCATGATTAAAACTTGATTAACTGATTGATTTGTAACCATAGCATTACATAACATGAATGTAAGTGAATTAGTGATATCTTCCCACTTCTATATAATCATAAAATATAATATGTAACCACAAAAATCACTAGAGTCTTAGCAGGGATTCCATAGCAGGACTGTATTCTTTTGTCTCACCATGGATAAAGTTGTCTGGCCTAAAAAGAGCTCCGATGTGGCTTCCTCTGATGCTGTCCATTGTACCAGGCTCCAAGTCAACAAGCAAGGCCCTTGGAACAAATTTACCACCTGCAAAGAAGATGTATTATAAAAAACGCCAGCAATAGGCATCACAAACTCATGCCAAGTTTAAGAGCAATACAGTATTATTAATAATAACTGGATAATTACCATATGCCTCATTGAAGTAGACGTTGACCCGCTCCAGCTGGAGGTCACTATCTCCCTCGTAGAGGCCGATCGCATTCAGCCCATGTTCTTCACTGATCACTTCCCAAAACTAGATTGAAAAACAAGATGTTGGTCATCGAATAATGTCAGAACACACGCTGATACATTCTAGGTCTAAATTTTCATTTTTTAAACCATTTAACAACTGAAATAAATTCCCCAGTCTATTAACAGAAACAGTGTTTTCAAATGATTCTCCGTTTCATTCGTTTTATCTCCAGAGCTTCACAGGGTTGTTTTCTCTGGGGACATTTGTGTTGGTAGATTTTTTTAATGCAGGTGGACAGTATATATTTTTTGCATTACTGCCCTAACTATCCTCTTCTCTCCTAATGGGTGTGTCTTGAAGGGCATCTTTGCTTATTAATTTTGATGTTGAAAGACTAAATTAGCCATCTTCAACTCCTGGTCTTGTGCTTACTACATCCTAAGTAACTGTAAAACTTTGAAGCTGCCATGTTCTCTACTTCAATAGAGGCATTTTTTGAACTTCTTCTTTAACTTTAGTTTCTTCACTTTCTCTCTTGTGACAGCCATGATAAAAATGTCCCACCCATGTCAGCCTTGCTATGGCCCTTATCTTTTCCCTTAATGCTTGACAGGGAACACCCCATGTCACAACTGTCGTTGGAGAAAAACAGCACATGGGAAGCATGGCTAATTAATTAAATAAAATTAAATAGTTACTAATGTTTAGAAATATTGAAGTTAAAACATTTTCTTATTTAGTGCCATACAAATAAGTTATTTGCATATATTCTTCAGAACAGTCATTGAAGTTTCAAGAGATGTGAAGATTTGAAAATTTATTTCAGTAGGACGTCAGTGGTTTAGATCCAGGCCGTAGATACAGAATATTGTACACAAATGTCTCAAAATTCATCCAAGCTTCATCCAAGATACTTATACAGTAGAAATAGAATTTCATTTTATTACCTTAGAGCCGATCTGGTTGCCACATTGTCCAATTTGCAGATGTACAATTTCACGCATGATGATCAGGCACCAGTAGCAGCTGGGAGTCTCCGATCGGTCTCTGTCTTCTGACCACTCTTTTATACAGCAGCAGAAATGATGTCATCAGTGATTTCAGGAAGTCACTCCAGTTGGTGATATGTGGGGCGGACCCCCCGCATGAGGAAAATGTTTAAGGAGAATTTTAAATAAACAAGTCTGAATAAATTTGAGGTCATTTTGGTTGGGCTACTTTCCAGTGTGTCCTTATATTTAGTCATATAGCTGTATTTTTCTTTTGGTTTTGACTATGTTTCATTTAAATAATTAAAAAAAAAGAGTAATTTGCTAAAATAAGAATCATTTGTTGAGCAAAACTATAGAAATTTTCACAAACTCTCTAGGTTAATACATCTTAAAATATTCTCAATTTTCATCAGTGTTGTAGATGAAAACTGGTATCGGTCATTTGGTACAATAATGCAAAACAAAACAATGACTCTAAATGGCTAAAACACATCTATGAGCTGCACCACCAAACAAGAACAGGAAGGAAGTTAGAGAGGATGAATTAAAGTTAGTGGGTTTCTCTTCTCTGTTCGCTGTCTGATAACACACATATGATTAAAGGTCCAACGTGGAGGGTTTTTCTAGGGTCAAGAGGGAGCTGGAGCTCATCCCAGCTGACACTGGGTGGGAGGCAGGGTACGCCCTGACGAAGTTGCCAGTTTATCACAGGGTCACATAAAAAACAACCAACCAATCACACTCACCAGTTTACTTGTATCATGTTTTTTTGGTAGTGGGAGGAAGCTGGGGAATCCTGAGGGAAAACATACAGACAAGACACTAACGTCTCACTCTCAAGTACCAAACAAATTTGAACCCAGGACTTTCTGCTGTGATGCAACAATACTGTACTGCCCTGTCACGTCTCTGTCCTATGAGTTTCCTGTTTATTTTCCTGCCACTAACATGTCATATCATTCCAGATCCTGTCTCATCTTCAATCAGTTCATTCCCTGCACCTGCTGTCTCTCCACACACCTGCAGCCACTCCCTAATCTGTCTCCACACTACATATACCCAGCTCAGCCCTCAGTACTCTGCCAGATTGTTTAGTGTCCGCCCTGACTCTCCAGTCTACGTATCCTGCCTGCTTTCGTGACTGTATGACTCCCGTCTGCTTTCTCGACCCAGCCCGTTGTCTGCTCCTCATCTGATTTGTCTGCCTGGTTTGTTGATTATTTCGTGCCTGACCCTGCCTGATTCTGGACTCTACCAGTTGCCTGTCGTTTATTGGATACCTCTGCCTATCAGACTGATTATTTGGAACTTGACCTCTGCCTGTAATATTAAATCCTTTTTTGAGACTTGACCTGCCTGCTACTCTGTCGTGCTTTTGGGTTCCCCTTGCCAGTTGTGTTTGAGTCATGACATGCCCAGAGATCAGTCCATAAAGAACAGGCTATATTTTGGGCAATGGAGTGGGTATAACACGATTTGATTGGCCACCAAGAGTGCTGGGAGAGTTGAGGGTCCTTAGTCACAAAACTGCTGAAATATTTTTAAAAGATGAATATGAAAATGTGCTGAGCTCATTAAATAATTTTGAATACATTTTCAGTGTTCGGTCCAAATGCTTCATCAGGTCTACTTGACCGAGTGGGTGTAAGACAGTAATAATGGAGTATGTTGAAACAGGAGGGAGCTGACCTCTGAGAGATGCTGCTATCTAGAGGGATAATGTGGTCACAACATAAACCTGTTGATTTATAAATGAGCAAATTAATTTTTACATTTTAGCTTCTTCTCACATCAAAATTTAACTATTTCAGATTCACACCCAATTATTTTCAAATGTGTGAATAAAGTGACTAATAATATTTAACAGTTTCACACTGACAGTATACCTCTGCTTGTGGATTAAATGATTATATTTCAATAATAAATTTAAGAATATAAATTTGGAGGGTGATCTGAAAACTGTCTTTTTTCTTGAGGAAAAATCATTTAAATAATGTTGAGTGTTTCTTCTTCTAATAGCCCTAATTATGTTGAACTTCAGATATTCCAAAAAAAGAAAAAAATTCAAAATGTTTCCTGCTCATGATTGCTATTGATCAGAGATTTGTTCTCAAAGATTCAGCACCTTGAGTTTATATATGAATTCAGATCATCCAGTTGGTCATATTTTAACAAGACCATTATCTAAGATGCTATGTGTTAAATTTTATATAGAGAGAGCTGAAGCTCATCCCAGGTGATAAACAGTGAAAGGTTAAAGGTCAAGATAGATTGCAGAAATCTGGTAGGGATGCAACTGGTGCCATCTTACTTTTGGAAAGATAGAAGAAAAACTAAAAAGAGAAACAGACCTGTTGTATGTTTTTACTGAACTTTGCCTGACACCACCCAGTCTTCCAATCAAGACAAAACACTTGTTTTTGGAGGAGAGTGGTGTCCGGAGGAGACAGTTGAGCAATGGAATTCCGCTCGCAGATCCGCTGGGATTAATGATGGTAGGAACGTTGCCAAAGGGGACCTGAGGCAAGAAGAGGGGATGAGGACATGCACTATCACAAAATTACTGTTCAGAACCAATTCCAGCGCTGAGAGGTGGTGCAGAAGCTTTGGGTGACAGACGGTAAACTCTATGTACCCTGAAGGGAACAACACTCAGACGTGTCTTGTGCAGGACTGGCCTTTAGAGCTTCAGAGCTGTCCAGAAGATCCTACATTAAGTTTTCTCTTCACAGTTATGCAATAACACCGGTAATCATCCACACGTTTCATTGATTAATCTTGCAGTTCTAAAACCACAAGGATTGGATAATCTCCCTCTTCTGCTGGAAATACTGAACTACAGTACAACATACTGTATGAGACATGCTGAAGATCCTAAATAAATTTTTAAAATTCAATTGAATGTCAAACTAAATGACATCACATTCAGAGCTCAGAGTATTGAAAAAGTGAAGATCACTTGGGTCTCTGTGGTGTTTACCCGTATTCATGGACTGTGACTTGTAAATGTGGAAAGAGTGATTGTGATTTTCTGTGACAACATGGCAAACACACACAGGATGTGGGTCCATCAGTGTGGTGTTTAGGAGCAGTTTCACTTCCAGAGAACTTTTAGTTTCAGAGGAAAACATGTAAATTCCCTTACATTTAAAAGTTCACAGAGCAGACATAAAGAAGAAAAATCAGCTGTTAATCAAGTGTTTATATTCTTGCTTTAAAAAAGAAAGAAATGGATGAACCGCTATCCACCACACCTAAATGTTTGTTCACACATTGTTTTTTATTGTAACTGTCGACACGCTGATAAAATGAAGAGGTGAGACAGAAAACCTTAAGCAGTGGAGCTTCATTCTTTTAACCCACACAGGAGGGAGTTTAAACTTTAAGTCAATAAAAGGTTCACATTATAAAATAAAGGAAAATAAAATCCTCAGGAGCCTGATGTTTTTGTGCCTAAAACCTAATAAAGCTAAAATCAAGTGACCAATTTGCCTTTTCTTCTGCATATTACAGTTTATAGGAGTGGAAGGGCATCGCCGTCACCTCAGTGCGCAGTGATTTGCGCCACTGATGCACGCGTGAGTGGGACATCCTGGCTGAAGCAGACCAGAGAGCCGTGGACCGTCTTTAGTCTAATCCTCAGTCTTTCAGTATTTGTGACGCTTTAGTTTCTCCATCAGACTCCTGAATGCTGAAGAGATTTAAACATTATATACATGTTATTTTCTATTTTGCTAGCTTCACAGCATTCAATTTTAATCACACACTCAGGATTTTGCCATCACCCTGTCTCAGTAAATTTTCACACACTTGAACTCATCTAATTTGACACATGCACACACACACACACAGACACACACACGCGCAGACACACGCACACACACACAGTCACAATAACAATTCCATTTATAGGACATAGGTGGCGGTCTCAGTTCTTTATTAACAGGATTAGCCTGAACCGGAAACCATATTCCAACTAGAACCGGAAACCACATTCCAACCGGAACCGGAAACCACATTCCAAGGCCCACGGAGGAGGAGGCGCACCTGAACACTCGTCGGATCTATTTGGATGAGAAGATATATCATCTCGTGCAAATTTCTTATCTGAATTGTATAATAAACACCGGGCAGAAATAGATAGTGCTCTTCTCAGCTGTGCTGTTGCAAGGCCCTTTTACTGCAGGCATTCAGGGACACTGAGAAAAGCCTGGATATCTGTATTACACTTGTTGTCAGGAATAAACTTTTTAAATTTACGACAATCGGCTAACTTTACCTCAATAACAGGAACCCACGGAATAACAAAGTTTTAAGACTACTCTGCTTCAGTTTTTGGCGCCCAGGGTGGTGAGAGGGGGGGACGAAGGACTGTCAACTCTGTGATGACATCGGCCATAAACAATGACAACAACCTAGGACAATCCGGTCCGAAACATTGTTCTCCATCTCCCCGTGGCCACAATTAAAGGTAAGCAGAAAACCTGTTGTTATAACCAAATTTCTGTAATTGAACTGACAAAATTAAGGGAAATGAGTGATAATGTTATAAGATTAGGTTATTAAGAATAGAAATTCTGGTTAAGTTGGAGGCCCTTTGACGGCAATTCGGTAAAGAACCATAGTGGGTTTAAGTCCCTCCGACGTCGATTCGGTAAACGTGATAAAGTGTTTGATTTTGATATTGTGTTGTGCGAAAATGGAAGGTGAATTCGACTGTGAATGTGACGAATGGGGATTGTGTAAAATGAATGGAGTGAATGGTCAGGGACAGAGTGTGATGTTTGAAAGGCTTAAGAAAAAAAGGGTACAACTAGTTTAGATGGGGTTAAACCGGTAGAACTGCTGACTGCTCGGAACAGCGACAGCTGAGGAGACAATGGTTCACAAAATGGCAGCCGCAGAGTTAAAATCAGATACCTGGGGTAAAATGTTATCCAAGCTTGCCAAAATAAATATTAACTAAACTCCAGCCAAATAAGCAAATTAAAGTATTGATAGATTGAACAAATGGAAATCTGATTGAAGTTCTGATGAGACTGTTTTCTGATCCCAGAACAATGAGTTCACTAATAATAAATGTAATAAAAATAAAGATGAGGCTTTCTAGAACAAGTCAAGGAGAGGAAGGTCCTCAAACTGCAACTGATAGTGGGGGAGGTGATAAACGGGAGATCTGCTGGGTGGTACTTGGGTGTCACGTGATTAACAATGATGTGTCTTGTGCACTGTAAACCCGAACGAGTTCAGTAAACTCATAATTTTTGTGGCAACTGATTACATAAAAACTTTTAAGTTATGCTGATAATTTTATTGAGTAAAACTATACTTAAAAAATATGTATTCAGGTG
Source organism: Antennarius maculatus (assembly GCA_013358685.1). Classification (NCBI taxonomy): domain Eukaryota; kingdom Metazoa; phylum Chordata; class Actinopteri; order Lophiiformes; family Antennariidae; genus Antennarius; species Antennarius maculatus. Next base: position 6,958,373 of record CM023609.1, on the reverse strand, counting down.
ACTAAATCTGTACTGTCAGTGCAATATATATATTTTTAATTTTTTTAAATTAATATATACGTCTTCTTCATACTTAAATTATCTGATTGATACTTATAAAAACTAAATTACATACACTCGAAAAAATTAACTGTACACAATGTATAACATCAGTACCAATTTATTTGGGTATAAAACAGCACCTTAAAACATACCTTTTAAAAAGGCATTACCAACTGTTACAGTATACTTTTTCAGAACAACATATCAGGTTTAGAATAACTGTAAACAGTAAAACTGAACAGCATTCAAGTGCAACACCTGGAGTCAAACTTTTTTTTTTTTTTTTACCAATACATATTTTAGCAGCCTGTCATTGGGGATGAACAAACTCTCCCATCTCTGCACTCTGCTTTCTCAAAAAAAAAACCAATCTTACAAAAGTAGCAGTGTAATAATCTAAAATTGTGCAAATGAGGAAAATGAAAAACATACCAAATAAAACAGAATACAATAAATCAAAGAAAATATAAATAAATAAACTGAAGTCCCATTAACAATGCAGGCATACTGATCGATGAGGTTGAGCCAGTACAACAAAATAAAAAACAAAAGTACCTCTCATTCTAAATTTCAAAAAAGCCCACTGGGATGTCAACATTTTAACCGACATGTCTAATATCAGACACAACTGATATGGGCATATCAGATGTGTCTGATATGTCTATATCCGACATATATAGGCATATATAGATATGTCTATATACTGTATGTCTGATATAGACTTATATAGACATATCAGAACATGTTGTTCTGAACAACATGGCTGTAATAATGTTGACATGAATCACACTTATGCATGCCTCCACTCAGCAGCTATGCATTTCTCAGCCTGTTTATTCCTTTAACAAATAATTTTTCAGGAAGAGTAGGCATGGTTTCAGTGGCTTGTTATCGTCTAGACACATCACCACATTCTGTATGAATGCGAATGTGTGAGTGAGTTTCTTTGGATAATCTAAGTGTAACGAATAGATTAAACCAAGAAGCACCACAAATGCATCAGCCAACTTGGGAAGCTCGCTCACAAAAACTTCATCCTCTATCACAATGGATATGTACTCAGGGCTGAAGCTGATGAAACCAGTGGAGTCATGAACCACCGAGAGGAGTGCAAGCGGCGTGTTGGTGGTCTCCATCTCATCTCCACCCTGCAACACACAAAAAAATCAATTCCAGAGGGATGTGACACAATCCTTGTTTGTAGAGCCAAAAAATGTTATTCCTTATGATAATAATGTATTAAAAACTCAGAAAAACAAAGGCAGCAATGTAAAAATAAAACATCAAATTTGAGCACTGCATTCAGATGCAATGAAAATAAAATACAAACAATGGCAGGGTTTCCTGTTCATTTTTACAAATACATTTGGCTGAGTGGCACCACTGAACATAACATTAGAATTCAGTGTCATCCTCTGAGATACACTGGAAGTGCACGAAGAGCCAGAGTGCGTTGCATGTTGATGTCATGTTCTTCCTACATTTAGAGGGAAAAAAATCATTATAGAAATATTTTGCCAGCATACCCAATCCGTGTCACTGGTATAACAATGTAATTCTTCAGTAACGTTAAAAATAGTAATCTATGATTCAGCAGGATGATTGACTACTATCAAAGTATCACAAAACAATTACAAATTTAGTCAATATTTGTAATCTGAAATGACAACACATTATAATCACGATTTCCCTTGCCTGTACACGCTTCTTCACCTCTTTTCTAGACTCTCCATTGCTGTGGACTGTTGACCCTAAGTACTTAAAATCCCCACCTTCTTGATCTATTCTCCCTGTAACCTCACTCTTCCACGTGGGTCCCTCTCATTCACACACAGGTACTCTGTCTTACTGCGGCTAACCTTCATCCCTCTCCTTTCCAGGACAAACCTCCACCTTTCTAGCTTCTCCTCCACCTCTTCCCTGTTCTCACTGCAGATCACAATGTCATCTGCAAACATCATAGTCCATGGAGATTCCTGTCTAACCTCGTCTGTCAGCCTGTCCATCACCATAGCAAACAAGAAGGGGCTCAGAGGTGATCCCTGATGCAGTCCCACCTCCACCTTGAACTCCTCTGTCACACCTACAGCACACCTCACCACTGTCTTACAGTCCTCATACATGTCCTGCACCGCTCTAACATACTTCTCTGCCACTCCAGACTTCCTCATACAATACCACAGTTCCTCTCTGGGCACCCTGTCATAAGCTTTCTCCAGATTTACAAAAACACAATGCAGCTCCGTTTGGCCTTCTCTGTACTTCTCTATCAACATCCTCAAAGCAAATACTGCATCTGTAGTACTCTTTTTTGGCATGAAACCATACTGCTGCTAACAAATGTTCACTTCTACCCTTAGTCTAGCTTCCACTACTCTTTCCCATAACTTCATTGTATGGCTCATCAGCTTTATTCCTCTGTAGTTGCCACAACTCTGCACATCTCCCTTGTTCTTAAAAATGCGCACCAGCACACTTCTCCTCCATTCCTCAGGCATCTTCTCACTATCTAAGATCCTGTTGAACAACCCAGTCAGAAACTCTACTGCCACCTCTCCTAGACACTTCCAAACCTCTACAGGTATATCATCAGGACCGACTGCCTTTCCACTCTTCATCCTCTTCAGTGCCCTCCTCACTTCATCCTGACTAATCTTGGCTACTTCCTGGTCCACAACAGTCACCTATTCTAGTCTTTGTTCTCTCTCATTTTCCACGTTCATCAACTCTTCAAAGTACACTTTCCATCTTCCCATCACACTACTGGCACCTGTCAATAGACTTCTGTCCCTATCCTTAATCACCCTAACCTGCTGCACGTCCTTCCCATCTGTCTCTCTGTCTTGCCAACCGGCATTGATCAGTCTCTCCCTCCTTACTGTCCAACCTAGCATACAAGTCATCATAAGCTTCTTGTTTGGCCTTTGCTACCTCTACCTTCATTTTACGCTGCATCTCCCTGTACTCCTGTCTACTCTCCTCAGTCCTCTCAGTGTCCCACTTCTTCTTAGCTAACCTCTTTCTCTGTATACACTTCTGTTCCTCCTCATTCCACCACCAAGTCTCCTTATCTACTTTCCTTCCAGAAGACACACCAAGTACTGTCCTACCTGTCTCCCTGATCACATTAGCTGTAGTTTTCCAGTCATCTGGAAGCACGTCCTGGCCTCCCAGAGCCTGCCTTAACTCCTTCCTAAAAGTCACGCAACACTCTTCCTTTTTTAGCTTCCACCATTTCGTCTTCTGCTCTGCCTTTGCCCTCTTCATCTTCCTCACCACCAGAGTCATCTTGCACACCACCATCCTATGCTGTTTGGCTACACCCTCGCCTACCACTACTTTGCAGTCACTGATCTCCTTTAGGTTACACCGTCTACACAAGATGTAGTCTACCTGTGTGCTCCTACCACCACTCTTATAGGTCACCCTATGTTTCTGCCTCTTCTGGAAGAAAGTATTCACTATAGCCATTTCCATCCTTTTTGCAAAGTCAACCACCATCTGTCCTTCTGTGTTCCTCTCCTGGATACCAAACCTGCCCGTCACCTCCTCATCACCTCTGTTACCTGCACCAACATGTCCACTGAAGTCTGCACCAATGACAACTCTCTCACTTCTGAGTATGCTCTGCATCACTTCATCAAAGTCCAGCCAGAATTTCTCCTTCTACTCCAGCTCACATCCTACCTGTGGTGCATACCCACTAACAACGTTGACCATCACACCTTCAATTTCTAGCTTCAGACTCATCACTCTATCCGACACTCTTTTTACCTCCAGGACATTCCTAACAAACTCCTCCTTCAAGATAACTACTTCATTTCTCTTCCCATCTACACCATGATAGAACAACTTGAACCCTGCTCTTAAACTTCTAGCCTTGCTACCTTTCCACCTGGTCTCCTGGACACACAGTATGTCTACCTTCCTCCCCTGCATCATGTCCACCAACTCTCTACCTTTTCCTGTCATAGTTCCAACATTCAACGTCCCTACTCTCAGTCCCATACTCTTGGCGCTCCTCTTCTCTCTCTTCGTGCGAACACACTTTCCTCCTCTTTGTCTTCGACAAATCAAACAAATCAAAAAATCAAACTGACCTCCAAGTCATAAATTCTCAGCATCTCTCGCAGTGCCTCTGCTCCCTTCCCAGTCCTTGAAGACTTTTGTCAATACAGTGTAACTAGTTTTGGTGTGTATCGGTCAAGCTCACAGTAAAACTGGTTGCGTAGATTCACATTTGTAATTCGGTGAACAAATATTTAGGAGTAAAAACAATGTGGAGTTATCATATATTTTCTACATGAAATGTTATATGTTAATTACTTTTATTAATCATTAGTAATTAAAACACGCTATACTGTATTTACCTGTGACTGCATTCGCAAGGCCGGCCAGTTCTCCAGGAATTCCCTCATCTGTGGACTTCTTTGAACAATGTGCTGCCGGTGAAGGGCAAAGGTTGTGTGCATGAGCTTTTCTATCAGTATCTGATCTCTCTGTCTTTTCAGTCTGTTGTATGATTTGTACTCTCAGTTCCTCCAAAGTTGCCCCATACTCTCCCCAGGGAAAGTTGGGCAGGTAATTTACCGCAGTTACACTGTATCGACAGAAGTCTCTCCTGGCTTTTTAAGTTGGAATGGGGATGATGATTTTCAGGGTTGGCACAGCTCCTCTTGCCTGCATTGACGGAGACCTCCATGCAACTAGAGGCCTGTACCATAAAGCTTGATGAACCTAGCTGGGTTTCCTCTTACTTATCTGGCTTCACTTACCCAGACATCCGCCCTCCGGATGTTCGGTACCATAAAGCCGGCTATCAACTCACTAATTCAATTCAGGCATGTCCACTCTGTGCACGCTCACATAAAAAGGGCGGAGTTTGCGACCAATCACAAACATGCAACAAACCGGCCCGAGCCGCATATTTCACAACGGAGGAGCAAACAATAATAATTAATAAATACAAGCAATACAAATCAATAATCCAGGCAAAAAACAACACAGTTGCAGCTGCCAGACGGCGCAAGGATCGCTGGCAAAAAATCGCAGACTGTGTCAATGCGGAAGTTAGTGCCATTATAATATTACTTCCCAAATATGACTGCATTTGTATATCTGACTGCAGTAACATTTGTGTGTTCCATAAATCTGTGTGTATGATATTTTTCGTTATGGCAAACAGCCCAGGGCTTAGTCTACATTATGAAAATTACACATCAACCATGCTTACCTTGCGATGTCATAAAAGCCCTCTTTGACGCATTGCGTGGGCAGGTGTCCGGGAAACACCACGAATGCATCGACAAGCTCAGTCAGGGCCCCCGCGACTTTATGAATAGCTCTACATACTGTGATCTTCCCAAGGTTTTCGGCATCGCCAACAGAATACATAAAAGTACCTATGAATGAATGAATCAATCCATGATTTACTTAAACAAATAACTGATTAATGGCATTTTATCTGTGGTTTGCTTGTAACCCATCCAACGAGGGATTTAAAGACATCATAATAATTACAAACATCACTAAGAAATATATTACCTGTGGCTTATGTTACCTTAGTGCGATGCACACTGTCTGCGGGACTGTCAGCGCGTGGTTGGGTTACATTACTGACGTAAGGCTCCAGCAGCTGACAGATGTAATGTAACCCCTCTCCCCAAAACTTGTACCTTTCGTACAGTGATTATTCAGAAAATTCAAACGGATTACAGCCATCTCTAAATATTCTCTCGCGCCTGAGCACTCTTCGCACAAGCTGTGCACCAAGATCCACCGGGTTCTCATAAAACGGACAGGCCATTTTCCAAGAGAACTGATTGGTCAGTAGGTGGGGCTACTATACCTGCTGAGCTCTTATCCTGCTCTGGAGCAGGTTAGGTGTTCAGCATAGGTTGCCGCGACAACGTAGCCCAATAGAAAGTAAGCCACCTTTATGGTACCGAAAAGCCAGGGTTAAGCCTGAAGTTATCTCGCTAAGCCGTAATCCAGCTTTATGGTACAGGCCTCAGATCTGGACATCTTAGTTCGATAATTCCCCATCTTGAACTTCAAGGCCACCTTCCATCCATACCATCCATTTTTACTTCCTGGTTCTCTCAGGCATGGATGAGCTGCTATTAGAGCTTCAGCAGCCATACCCACTTCCTTGTCGTGTGGATATGGCTTGAAGTTGTCCATTGTTTCAGCCATGTTTTCCAGGATATTGTGTTTTTGGGCCCTGGTTAATTTCAGCTTCTTCCCAGAACTTTCAAAGGCAGCATTTCCCTGAGCACACACATGCTCAACTTCATAAGAAACAGTTGGCACAGGGAAACAATCTGGCCAATTTTTCTGACGCTGTCTTAAAAGCACATGTGGCAGTATGTCTGTATCAGAGCTTCCAGTGGAGGATACATCGCTTTCAGATCTCACCACTTTCAGTGTACCTTTTTCAGGGAGCTCCTGAATATCCATAAGAACACAGAGCTGTCCATTGAAGTCTGGATCCTCATATTGAAGGGTAAAGTCACAGTCCAGCCTCGGCTTTAACTTCTCTTGCATTATATTCTTGAGCTCATCTACCGATTGTGGTCGCTCAGTTAGAATCAGCTTCATGGCAACATCTGTTGCAACACATACATGGAGCACAAAATTCTGCGGAGCAGCCATACCTTGACATGTATTAATATACTGTAACAAAAACAGCAAATGGAGTTAGTTTGACTGTGCTTCAGAATCATCTTTGAACAAAGTTATTAGCCAGGATAAATTTACTTACACTTTATTTATTGTTATATGTTGTCATCAGTTTATAATTACACTTCTAAGATTTGCACATACCTTGAACTGGTGTAGAAGTGGTCACACAAATCCGGCAGGGAGAGATAAAACAAATGTCATTAAGGATTTAATAAGAAACATATGGTGCGAATTTAATTAAAAGTCATAATCAAGTGCCGTTTTTAAATACACAAATATTTTACTCACCAACACACTCACCAACACAAATATTTTGCTCACAATGAAAAACTGGTCATATCCAACCACACTATGGTACTATAACATAACAAAGCACAAACAAAATAATGTTGCTTTAAGATGTAAGTGATTATGCCTAGTATGTTGACAAGAAAGTTGACTATGACTATTATTTTTTAATTCTTTATTGCCAAGAGCAACTTTGTTAGATAGCCCTTCTCAACATATTATGATTCTATGCAATGTCGAATATAAAAATAAACTTTCACATATTACTTTCATTAAAACATTTCACTGAAATCTGAAACAAGTCTTCCTCTACACATGTAACTGATGTGGATGGGCAGGCCAAGAAAACGTACCACAAATTAGTTTTTATCTTAAATTTTGATGTCCTTTGATGTCTCCTGTTGGAGACAAGTCCCCACGTCTTCTTTCTGTGCCTCTACTTCTGAACATGCTGCGGTGGAAAGTTTTTAATACAACAAAATAATACAATAAAATAATATAATAAAATAATATAATTTCATAGAACCAAAGATCTGTATTGCATCAATAGATCTGTGTGTGTGTTTGTGTCAAATCATCCAGCACTTGGAAAAACGGCCCGAGGATGTCTCGAGGTCATGAAGACGCTGCATGAAAATAATTACTGTTTGACCATAATTGGAAATGCTTGCATGACTGTCGCTATCCTTGGAAGAAGTTAGACACTGACAGAAGCAGCTGGCCAGATCATTTCATATACTGTACTTGAAATTATAATATTTTTGTATGTTTCTGCACAGGGTCATCCAAAGAATGTCTGCAGCAGATGTGTCCTCACGGGGTTCACGTGACCGATTATGTTATGTCATCAAATAGTCTTGTGAAACTGTGGACTTGATATTTTTGGTAACGTCTGGAGGTCATGACGTACCAACTGAAAGCCCGTAAAGAACTGGTTGAAGGCAGATGAGTCGAGGTTAATACCTCCCCCTAGTCACGCCTTTAGAGTATAAATGATGTGTGATTCTTTTCATATTTTGTACCTGGAACCCCGCTGCAGCCCTCGTCTGTAAAGTTTTTCCTGTACCCAGAATATTCTGTAACAACATTTCGAAGGACTGGTCATCGTCTCCAGAGCTCTCATCATGATTAGATAAGTATTTGTTGAACTTGTCTGTCTGTATCATCGATGATATTATTGGACTCATAATCAACCTATGGATGATATTATTGGACTCATACTCAACCTATGGATGATATTATTGTACTGCTATACCTATGCATGACTTTAATTGACAAATACAGTGGTACCTCTACTTACGAAATTAATTGGTTCCGGAAGAAATTACGTAAATAGAAAATTACGTACATGGAAATGCCCTAATCTGTTCCAAGCCCCCAGAAATTCCGAAATTAATGTTTTATAAAGCATAAAAATGTATCAAAACATGTAAGAAATACATGTTACAATTAGATTATTACACAATAAATGAGAGTTGTGCATAACGTAAAAAACAAAGAATAAAGAATAAAAATGATGGTCATTTACCTTTTAACTGCTTTCCTCATTTGTTTTTTGCCCTCTTTGGTTCATGCGCTCCTGCCCTACAATGCCGAACAACAGAGTGAATTCCAGTCCTCCTTTTGAACTTCTCCAACCACCCACGCAATGCCTTAAACTCCTTAAACTTCCTTTTGTTTTAATAACATGGCGATTATAGATGCATTACGGCCATATTCTTTGGCAAGATCAACCAAACGCATCCCTTTCTTTTCTATTATCTCTTGCTTTGTTTGTACGTGAAGAGTTCTCTGCCAGCCACTAGGGGGCAGCGTTATATTAGGTTCCTTGTTCTCTTGCGTTAGTGTCATGTGATACAAGCTGTTCCGTTGCTGCATTGTTGTTGTTATGAGGGTCACGTTCAGACGGACATTCTTTTCATGGAGATTGGAAGCTGTTTAGCTGTTCCCACTCTTTTATTGTACGGACAAAAAAACTCTGTTCTTCGTCTTTTCGTTTCCTCTTTTCTCCGTCACTTTCTTGGGGTCCATAGCAAATACATACTCAAAAAGTTATTATATTTGTGCTAAACTATCAGACTACCACACGGGTCAGTGCCGAATAACGAAGACACTGCATAAGCACCGATCTAGCTCCACACAGAGGTGGAGTGGAATCCAGGAAGATACGTAAAAGCCAGGAAGATACGTAATAGGTAATAACCAATGGCAGAGCAGCTATGAGAATGTTGCATTCAGGAACCTGTGGGAGAGTCGAGTCTACTCTTCTCTGATCTCTGCACTCTAATTATGCTGTTAGGTTTTGTTGTATTTGTCTATACAGTCGTTTTTATATGTCTCTTGTCTTTATCCTATCAATGTATCCCTAAGTATGTGTTTATTTAGTGGGAATGCTGTGTTGTCTAACTGTGATAGGTGTATTCTTGTGTAACATATGCCGTATGACTGTATGTGTACTTAACAGAGGTAAATAATTTCCCTGTAGGATTATTTAAGTATTCTTTATTAATTCAAGTCTTAAAACAGCTTTTGAGAAAAGAGTGAATTTGTAAAAAATAGAAGATGATTTGAAATTCACTCCAAAATTGTGTTTCCTTCAAATTGTGTAGAAAAGAACAGAACGCATCCCCATGTCCTGTGTGTAACATTTTGGCTGGCGAGGATAGGGCCGTCCCGCGGAAACCAGAACCTATGAACAAGTATAATAGTTTTACTAAGGATAGGGAGGCATTTTATTTTGAAAACAAGGGTAACATTCCATTCAGGAACATGCCAACTCAAAGTAGGGAGGAACATTTCACCAGCGGGCCTTAAGCTCAGGTTCAAGAAATGTTAAAGCAAACACAAAATAAGCCATCAACCACAAATGTCGCAGCTAGTCCAGCTAAACAACAAGCTGTGTGGCACTTAAAAGAAGGAGTGTTAAAAACTGAGGAGGACGGACAAACAGATGATGCACGTTAAACTCTATTTGAATTTAAAATGGCAATAATAGCAAGAGAGAGGGAAAGACAGAGAAGAGATAGAGAGAGTGGAGTGTGAGAAACTGAGAGATGGAGAAAGGAACTGGAAGAAGTAAGACAAGGAAGAGAAGCGGAAGTTGTAAGTGAGAGAGAGGGGATATCAGCAATCCCTGTTGGAAGGTCATGAGAGCGATATAAAGTTGATAAGGAAGACAGTGGAGGATGTTGAAGAAAGAGCAAAGTCAAGTAGGGAAAGGGAGGAGACAGAGAGATGTTGCCACTTCTATGACAAATACCAAAAGAAATTTATGAAAAATTATGAAAAATACAGTTGCAATCAGCAGCATGTACTCAAGTAATCAGCCTGGATGTTTCATCTGTGGCGATCTTAATCATTGGGCTCGCCACTGCACGCAGACTCGACAAAGACAAGGTCCACCACAAGGGTATGGCCCACCAGCACCTCGAGGCAGAGGATTTCCTCCTGCTCCAGCATGTGGCAGAGGGGGCATCTATCCATGGACACCAAACACCCAGCGGCCGAGGGGACCTCCTGGACGACAGCAGCAGGGTCAATACTACACTGGTGAAATGGTGCCACAGGGGGATGAGGACCCCTACTGGACAGGCTAGGGATGCCTGGGCAGCCCCGGAAGCAATGGAACGGTGGAACCAATGCTTCCTATGACTGTGTGTGGTAAGACTGTCAGCAGCCTGGTAGACACTGGAGCCACGTATACACCTACTCCACAGTCAATGTTAGCATCAGACAGCATGTCATTGATGGGCTTCTCAGGGAAACCGCAAGTTCTGCCTTTTACCAAACCGTTGCCCACTGTGTTAGCGGGACACTCAAGTTTTTTTGCGGTGAAGCTGGACATGATGGACAATGGCTGATGCGACCAGTTCCAACCTCACCCACTGCTGACATCTACTGGGCACAGGTTCAACCAGAGACACCCTCCGCTGACCCTGGCTTGTATTCCGTGTATGCCATGTGAAAGCCTTGGATTCAAGGGGTATGGTCTACAGGTGCATTTGATGTAGGGCATTGTAAAGATAACCCTGCTCTTGTACTAAACATTTCTGATGCACCAGTTGTTTGCAGAAAGCAGTGTCCATGACCGGAAGCAGCAAACGAAAGGATGCAGAGTACACTATGTAGACTGTGCAATGCTGGTGTTCTGGAGGATTCAGACTCACCTTGGTCAACACCAATGAGGCCAGTTCAAAAAGCAGACGGAGTAAGTTATCGAATGGCCCATGATTTGACAGCCATAAATGATGTAACGCTAACTCCAGTTCTACCTGTACCTGACCCACATGGGGTATTGGCGTCACTCTCACTCTCAATTCAGATGGTTTATAAGGTTGTGGACTTGGCAAATGCTTTCTTTTGTTTACCTCTACATCCAGATTCCAGAAAATACTTTGCTATTTGGTATCATAGAGTCAATACACTAGACTCCCGCTAGGATTTATGAACAGTCCTGGAATTTTCAATCAAGCTTTGAAAACAATGTTGTCTGACATGCAGTTACCAGAAGTTTGCGTGTTAGTACAATGTGTATGATCTCTTATTCGGATGTGAGACACCAGAAATTTGTTTAGCAGCCACTGAGTGTTTATTGAGGAAATTATTGTTATGTGGATTTAAAGTATCCAGACAGAAATTACAGTGTTGCTTTCCTGGGCCAGGTTGTGTCAGCACACGGCTTGGCAGTGTCCATAGCTAATCACCCTGCTATCCTGCGCCTTCCGAGGCCTGAAGTGGTAAAAGACATGCTATCATTTTTGGGTTTGTGCAGTTAAATTAGACACTACATCCCTTGTTTTGTAAACGGCGGCTGCTTCAGCCACCCCCAATTCAGGCCCTTCGTTCCATCTGGATGTCTCTATCTCAGGTGATATCGCTTCAATGCAAAGCAGGGTCTTTCCCCGGGTGTCGAGTGCACGTCCGTAGCACATCAACCTCTCTGCATCAACTGCAGCTATTGGTCATAAACAACCTCAACAATGAACTCTTTGTTTTCTCTGTTTGTTTTTGGGACACTCAAACACGGTTCACATCTGCAAACAGGCACGTTCGACATACAGCGGGAAAGTAACCCCCTGATATCAAATATTTGTGTTTGTGTTTTTTATGTTCAATTTGATTCTAGGATAGTTAGATAAAAATACCAGTGAACACATGGAACATAATAATTAATAATAACCGAACTTTTAAAAGGGGGCGGCACGGTGGCGCAGTGGGTAGCGCCGTCGCCTCACAACACAACAGACCCAGGTTCAAGTCCCGCTCTGTGCAGAGTTCACATGCTCTCCCCGTGTCTGCGTGGGCCCTCTCTGGGCTCTCCGGCTTCCTCCCACCTCCAAAAGCATGCGCTTCAGGTTGATTGGCCGGTCCCAAATTGCCCGTAGGTGTGTGAGTGTGTGTGTGTGTGTGGTTGTATGTCTTTGTGTGTGGCTCCGCAGTGCCAAGTGTCCCCCACCTCACGCCCTATGCCGCTGGGATAGGCTCCAGCTCCCCTTGACCTGCTGTGGCAGATATAGCAATGGTAATATGAAAATGACTGACTGACATTAATGATTTTTAAAGTTGTGAAATTGAAAAACAAAATTCAGTCTTTATTCTAAATTCTAAATTTGAGCAATCAGATCTGAATGGTCACAGAGAAATAATGAAAACATGCACAAAAATAAAAAAAAAGCAATCCTCTGAATTAAATATTTAAAAATGTTTACTTCCTATTACCAGCATGTGGCGCTGTCACTGTAACTTGTTGTGGTGTGGATGTCGTCAGGCCAGCGCTCTCATCCCACACAGGAAGTTTGATCAAGGTTGAACCATGTAAAGCAGAGTTCTAAGTACAGTACTTCCTGTGTGATGGTGAATGCTCATACAGCACACCTTTCAAATTCTAAGAACACGGTTGAGTCAGTTAGTATAAAATACCTGAAAATTGGTGAAAAAATTACATATACTGTAGATAATATGACACTCATGATATGAAAACTCATATTAATAAATTCATTCACATCAAAACTCCATCAGTGTGTCAAAGCTAATGTCAATATGGCCACAGGGCTTTTAGGAGGACCAGAAACAGTCTAATAGTAGCGCTCAGAAAAACAGTCCAGTAGTCAGTTACCACAATAAATATTGGCCCATTAGATTCTTTTTTTCTTTTTTGCTGCTGCTAAGTGTTGTAAATTACATTATTTCTGTATTAGTAGTAGTTCTCACCACCACATGTCACCTAATGACATCATACTACTGCATTAATGATTGGTGGAATGTTTCTACTTATTCTACATTAATTTGATGTCACTCTCTAGAATCCAGGAAACTTCAAGGAAGAACGTTGGTTCACAGTCATTTGGAAGTCCTGACAAAATCAACATTCATTGGTAAAATGATAGAAGGTTGTGTGGCAAATCACTTTGACTGTAAGAAAAAACAAAGAATCAGAGAATCAGAGTCTTTATTTGTCATACTGACACACGTTTCCACAGTTGACAGCACGAAATATGTCTCTGAAGGTCCCAGTAAGCCCGGTCGATAAATAAGATAAATAAGTGAAGAAAAACTAGAGAAAAACAAAGGTTAAAATGTAAGATAAATAAGAAAAGAGAACAAAGAAAAGTTAAGATGTAAGATATATAAGTTGAGGTTTAAAGTGTCTGGACAGCAGAATTTAGATCACAACAACCACAACAACAACGCAGCAGCTCAAGTGTGTGGGTGCTCCATCTATTGCACCTGATGAAGCACCATATTGCACTGAATCCCCATGTGTCTGTGGTGACACATGGGGCGTCGTGAGGGTGACTACAGGGCACCACAGGAGTTCAGCTGTCTAACAGCCTCTGGAAAGAAGCTGTTCCTCAGCCTGGTGGTCCTGGTCCGGATGCTCCGTAGTCTCCTGCCTGAGGGGAGGGGTTGGAATAGAACATTGTGTTTTTTCATTTCACTTTTGAGGTATAATCAATATTATATTTGCACAAATAAAAAAATGATCAAGAAGAATGTAGAGAGAGTAGAGTAGAGTATAACTTGATTGATCCTTTCAGGAGGTTCCGTCATGGAAATTAACATCTCCGTCACACACAGCACGGTGAGTACACAAAAAAGCACACAGAAAGCACCAACAATTAGAAAGTAGTACCAACACCAAATAGAAAGAGTAATTAATAACCATCAAGAATATACAAATAGAAAATCATAAATAGGCATAGAAATAAAAAAATGAACAGGCCTAGTTAGGCATGGGTAGAGTGAAATGTCAATAGTGTTTGTATTGTTTTTGGTGCATTGTTTGTGTCATCCCTCAGCTCTCGTGTGGACTCTCTTCTTCTTCATCTCCCCCAGAGAGGAGTTGAGCAGTTTGATGACTTGGGGAATGAAGGAATTCTTAAGTCTGTTGGTCCTGCATGATGGGAGGCGCAGTCTCTGGCTGCTCAGGCTTCTCAAGCTTCTCTGGTTGTTTGCTACGGTGTGCAAAGGGTGGCTGACATTGTCCATGATGTCCAGCAGTTTGTCCAAGGTTTTTTTCTCTGCCACTGTTGCCAAAGGGTCCAGCTTCATCCCTACCACTGAGCTGGCGCGCCTGATCAGCCTCTCCAGCCTGGAGAGAGCCGCCTTAGTCACGCTCCCTCCCCAACACACCACAGCGTACGACAGGACGCTGGCGACAGACAAACACAGACTGATAGAACCTCCACAGGAGCTTCCTGCAAACGTTGAATGCCCTCAGCCTCCCCAGAAAGTACATCCTGCTTTCTTGTACCTCATGTACAAGAAAGCCTCATGTTGCTGGACTGGACCTCATGTTGCTGGTCCAGTCCAGCTTGTTGTCCAGCCACAGCCCAAGATATTTATAGGCCTGCACAACCTCCCCCTGCTCCGTTCCTATCAGAACTGGTCTAGGTTGGGGTCTGTCCCTCCTGATGTCGATGACCAGCTCTTTAGTTTTGGAGGTGTTGAGCTGCAGGCTGTTGCTGTGACACCAGTCAACGAAGTCCTTCACCAAGCATCTATACTCCTCCTCCTCATTGTCCCTGATACATCCCACGATAGCTGTGTCATTTGCGAACCTCTGAATGTGACACAGTTCTGAGTTGTAGTGGTAGAGCATGCGATAGAGCGGGTCGTCCAATGATCTGAGATCGGTGGTTCAATTCCCGCTCCCGCCCAAAATGCCCAGAGGTGAGCTGACAGTGGGAGGTGTCAGCTCACCTCTGGAGCACTGCCGAGGCGCCCTTGATCAAGGCGCCGTCTCCCTTACAAGTTGCTCATTTGGGGCGCACCAAGCAGGAGTTGCCCGCCACTCTACCTCCCTTGCATGAGTACAGGCCCCCTGTGTGTGTGTGTGTGTGTGTGTGTGTGTGTGTGTGTGTGTGTGTGTGTGTGTGTGTGTGTGTGTGTGTGTGTGTGTATGTGTTCAGGACCTGTACACACTAACTAACATGCATGTGATTTGATCTGGACTAACTAGAGTGTGCCACTAAATTCCCTTCGGGGATTACTCGAGTATATAAAATTTTTAAAAAAATAAAAGAAATAGTCCGCCGTATACAGAGAGAAGAGGATCGGGGACAAGACAGTCCCCTGTGGAGCACCAATGCAGCTTACCACAGTATCAGATGTGGCATCCTTTAGCCTGACGAACTGTGGTCTGTCGGTGAGGTAGTCGTGGATCCAAGCAACCAGGCCGGATGTAAGAATGTAAGAATGAATGTAAGAATGATCTAATATTTAGCTGTTAAGCTCCAGTCACTCCCATTCATTTCAGGAGTCCTCCTGAGCCACCTGTTGGTGAACTGCAGCAGAGTTTGCAAGAGTTATTAGGGATGAGCAGACTGAATGGAGAATGGCTGTGGGAGCACATCAGAAATATGAAATACCTATCACATTTCCTGTTGCCACAAGGTGGCGTCATTACAATTATCACACCATGTCTTCAGAATGAGTCTTGTGTTTGAAATTTGTGGATCAGATGATAGTACAGTGAAATAATAACCTAAATGCCTGCATCATGGTGAAATGTTGATGGTCATCAGAAGGCCATGGCAATAATATTCATAAAAATTCATAAAGTTGTTTCACCTATTCTAACCTGATTTGAAGTCAGTATGTTCACCACACTAGTAGTAATATGACAAGCCATAAAAACATTGTTTCTTTTGCAACTAGGTGGCAAATATGAAGAATGTTAAAATGTAAATGTTTGCGTGGCACAACTTATATGTATGAGGCAGATAGGACCACAAACAGTGGACTTTTAACAACTCACTGAAACAACTTTGACTGTGAGAAGACACTAATTATTCTTAGTCAATCAGAGAAAGAGTCTGGTGGGCCCTGATGACATATTAGGATTAAAAAAAATTTGAATCTTGTATACGGTAGTTACCACAAAACTTTTATCACCTATACTTCCCTCACTGAACACCAGTGATCTTTGACATGGAATGATCTGACATCTTCCCAAAGACAGAATTTACTTTATAAAACACTATTGCTACATTCTCCTAACAATGAATCTAAATTCGGGGTATTTTTTAAGTTTTGAGGGACCTTATGAAATTTGTCAGTCTGGTCTGATATCTGGTAATCTGATATTCCAGCTCAAAATCAGACTTTATTAAATTCAGTTAAATAGATTAACTGAACATTGTCAGAGAAATTAAACACCAAAACACATCAAAAAGTACCTTGTTTTTCAATCCACAAAAGCAAGTTAAAATGACAGCGTCATATAAATCATGTCCCATGCTGACTGTTGCTTTGTTCACATTTTGACCAACTGGAGTTTAAGCCTTGGACTTGACCTGCATCTCATTGTGACTCACAACATGACTTTGTCTCACCTCTGACAGGCCCTCATGTTTACATGTTGTCAAATTGAACAACTTGAGCAACAAGGTGTGGTGAACAAGCAGCCTTCACTTTCTTCTGTCGTTTGGATAATTGCTATCAAGCAGGCTTTGGTGGATTTTTCCCATTTTATTTACCATTATAGATAAGTTTCATGACTTATTCATGTTTTATTTGGGTTTTCACTGTTATTGATTAGTAACGTTTGGGTATAGAGGCTGATATTCTTTTTGCTTCAAAGAGGGCGCCTCTCCCCTTCGATATCTCTGCTTCATGACGCTCTGGGCAATCATGTGATCCAGCCCTGCGTCCATCCAGATGCGTCAAGCTACGACAAGGGGAAATAGGAACTATATGAATATTCCTTTCAAACTAAAAGCGTAATATTCCTTTCACTTAGGATATGAGCGTTTAAAATTTGTGTATTTATTGCGGTTCTTTCGTGTGTGTGTTTTTTTTACTGCCTGCGGGTCTGAGAGGACTGTCATTTCATCTGTGCTGTATGCTGTGCATATATGGTACATTTGACAATAAAGTTGACTATGACTATGACTAAAACTATGACTATGACATCCCGCAACGCGGTGATTTATTGTAATTGTCAGTGTTGCCCGTCCGTCTGTTCGTCCACCACTTTCTCAACTGTTGCAGATAGAAAGATGAAAGAAAAAGCACATAATTCAGGCGGCAAATGGGATGAAAATGAAAAACATAAGAACAACCATTATTATTATTATTATTATTATTATTATTATTATTATTATTATTATTATTAATGTAGCCGCAAGAGAGCAAAAGCCAGTGTCTTATTGTGCCGGTCCCAAGCCGGCAGAAGGTTGTATCAGGAAGGGCATCCGACGTAAAAACTTTTGCCAAATCAATTGTGCGAATCAAATCTATGACTTCCATACCAGATGGTCAAGGCCTGGGTTAAAAACGACCGCCATTGATGCTGTTCACCTACAGGGTGCCAGTGGAAATTGGACTACTGTTGGTCGAAGAAGGAGAGGAGGAAAGTGTGTTTGTTGGAAGAGAGAGAAGAGGAACTCCAAAACGACTGACAGAATGGACATTGAATGTTGGAACTATGACAAGAAAAGGTAGAGAGTTGGTTGACATGATGCAGAGGAGGAAGGTAGATATACTGTGTGTCCAGGAAACCAGGTGGAAAGGTAGCGAGGCTAGAAGTTTAGGAGCAGGGTTCAAGTTGTTCTATCATGGTGTAGATAGGAAGAGAAATGGAGTAGGAGTTATCTTGAAGGAGGAGTTTGTTAAGAATGTCCTGGAGGTATAGAGTGTGTCAGATAGAGTAATGAGTCTGAAGCTAGAAATTGAAGGTGTGATGTTCAATGTTGTTAGTGGGTATGCCCCACAGATAGGATATGAGCTGGAGGAGAAGGAGAAATTCTGGTTGGATTTTGATGAAGTGATGCAGAGCATACCTAGAAGTGAGAGAGTTGTCATTGGTGAAGACTTCAATGAACATGTTGGTGCAGGAAACAGAGGTGATGAGGAGGAGATGGGCAGTTTTGGTATCAAGGAGAGGAATGCAGAAGGACAGATGGTAGTTGACTTTTTTAAAAGGATGGAAATGGCTATAGTGCATACTTTCTTGCAGAAGACACAGGAACACAGGGTGAGCTATAAGAGTGGAGGTAGGAGCACACAGGTAGACTACATCTTGTGTAGATGGTGTACAGAAATCTGAAGGAGATCAGTGACTGCAAAGAAGTAGGTAGGCGAGAGTGTAGCCAAACAGCATAGGATGGTGGTGTGCAGGATGACTCTGGTGGTGAGGAAGATGAAGAGGGCAAAGGCAGAGCAGAGGATGAAATGGTTGAAGCTGAAAAAGGAAGAGTGTTGAAGGACTTCCAGGAAGGAGTTAAGACAGGCTCTGGTTGGTGCGTCATCTGGAAGGAAAGTAGATAAGACTTGGTGGAATGAGGAAGTACAGGAGTGTATACAGAGAAAGAGGTTAGCTAAGAAGAAGTGGGACACTGAGAGGACTGAGGAGAGTAGACAGGAGTACAGGGAGATGCAGCGTAAGGTGAAGGTAGAGGTAACAAAGGCCAAACAAGGGGCTTATGATGACTTGTATGCTAGGTTAGACAGTAAGGAGGGAGAGACTGATCTATACAGGTTGGCAAGACAGAGAGACAGAGACGGGAAGGACATGCAGCAGGTTAGGGTGATTAAGTATAGAGATGGAAGGGTATTGACAGGTGCCAGTAGTGTGATGGGAAGATGGAAAGAGTACTTTGAAGAGTTGATGAACCTGGAAAATGAGAGAGATCAAAGACTAGAAGAGGTGGCTGTTGTGGACCAGGAAGTAGCAAAGATTAGTCAAGACGAAGTGAGGAGGGCATTGAAGAGGATGAAGAGTGGAAAGGCACTCGATCCTGATGATATACCTGTGGAGGTATGGAAGTGTCTAGGAGAGGTGGCAGTATTGTTCAACAGGATTTTAGATAGTGAGAAGATGCCTGAGGAGTGGAGGAGAAGTGTGCTGGTGCCCATTTTTATGTACAAGGGAGATGTGCAGAGTTGTGGCAACTACATAGGAACAAAGTTGATGAGCCATACAATGAAGTTATGGGAAAGAGTAGTTGAAGTTAGACTAAGAGCAGAAGTGGGCATTTGTGACCAGCAGGACAAAAAGTATTTACTATAGCCATTTTCATTTTTTTTGCAAAGTCAACCACCATCTGTCCTTCTGCATTCCTCTCCTGGATACCAGATACCAAACCTCCCCATCACCTCCTCACCACCTCTGTTTCCTGCACAAACATGTTCATTGAAATCTGCACCAATGATAACTCTCTCACTTTTAGGTATGCTCTGCATCACTTCATTAAAGTCCAACCAGAATTTCTCCTTCTCCTTCACAGCGCAGATAGCGGTCATTGTTAACCCGGGCCTCGACCAATCCGATATGGAAGTCATATATTCAATTCGCATATGAACAGAACTTGTAGTTACTTAAAGAGCGTTTTTGTCGGATACCTAAGGAGAATTTTGGATACTACATTCCAAACAGAAACCATAGCTGGACAGACTGTTTGTGCTTGCCAGCTAGTTTCACTCAGAAATCATTGCCATTTTCTGTGTTGTTCTTGCTGTTTGGATTTTCTGCTCAAAAACAGGAAAATTGTTAGAACTGTTATGACACTCTAAAATTGTGTTAACTGGGAAGTCCATGTATAGTTAGGGATGGGCAGATGAAGCCCCATGAAGCATTAAAGCTTTTCATACCAATCGGTTCACTGCGGTTCGAAGCTTCATGAGTCTTCATTTGCGCGAGTACAACATCTGCTGGATTCTAAAATATCATTTGGCATGAGTTTGAAGTGTGTGGCATTTTTCAGAAAGTCTGTGAGTAAAACTGTCAGCAAAACAAAGAAGTATGCAAAACTTGTACATTTCAGTTATGGCAGTACACTGTGTATGTGTGTGTGTGTATAAAAATAAAAAAATACAATAAATAAATAAAACTCCAAATGCTTGCACGCGTATACAGTATACACACGCACACACACACACACACACACACACACACACACACACACACACACACACACACACACACACACACACACACACACACACACAAACACACACACATACTGGCAGTATGGAAAATTATCATTTGGACATGACGAAAATATGACGAAAATACAGTAAACATGTACAGTGTGGGGAGGGTGGTTGGTGTTGGGGTATGGATAATGATTGTGCCTTTGTACTGTTGAGGTATAGCCAGTGATTATCCTTTGGTTTTTATTTAAAAACAATGTTTTTGTCCACTGTGGCAGGTCTTAGGTGATTTCTCTTTTTTTCCCCCCTGCTTTAGAAAACACCTGCCTCATATCGCTGTCACAACCGAACCACTACCTGAATCCGGCCACGTCCACACATAGCTACATAAGAGAGTTCTCCCACCAGCAGGCAGTGAATCCCGGTCTGACCCAGAACTAGGTGTCGGTGAGGAACGTGAATGAATGAATGAATGATGAATTAATAAATAAATATATAAACTTTTATTACTCATAAAGAAAGAAACAGACAAATACATATCCAGCTGTCAAGCATGTCCATCAACGCGTCTTCAGCGTGGAGCTGTTATACGTCAGAAAATAGCCGGTTTTTACTCCGTCCAGTCGTCGCAGGGAAACGCCCTTTGGATAGAAAAAGTTTTGGTTAGAGCGTCCACACGACAACGCAAACCCGGCGTTTTCAAAAAGCTTCATTCGGCAAGCGTTGTCGTCCCGGAAATCTGTGTTGTCGTGTGGACGAAAGGCGTAACCAAAACAAAAAGCCACGCTGTCTGATGTCTTACGCCATATTGTTCATAAAATATTTTTATATTGTTAGAATTTACTAATACTAGGGTGGATAAACAATTTCCCCTACAGGGGTATAATGAAGTTGATTTTATTTTTTTATTTGCAAAATTTTTTTCTATAATTTGTATAGCACATCCTCTTCATTTCAAACACAGTATACTGTTCTTTATTCGTTTAAAATGAGAAATTTATTGCTGTTTTGAAAAATTGTTTTACTGAAACATGTCATTTAAAAAAAAGCAATATTCTTAGGCAAACTACCTGTGGTTAAGAAAATATTACGTTGACATAAGAATGTTGTGGATTTTGTCCAAAACAAATATTACGCATGTTTGGTATGAAGTTGATATATCGATGATATATAAAAGGACATCAATATCACCATATGACATTAAACATAGTCTTTACTAGTCAATATGTTGTGCTTCATAATTTCTCTTTTTTTAGATTTAATAGCTGTATTAAAGTAAAGTTATGACCTATTACTTAACTATAGCTGTTCAATTTGTGTCTTCAGCTACTTCAGGTGCTATATATTCAGTGTTAAAGACAATTACAAAGCCTTCCAGGAGGATGTATAAAAGACGTGGGCATTGTTATACGTTTATATACTGTACTTTCATTTGTAAATGAGAATGTAGTCATTAGAATCCCATATATAGATAGATATACTTTATTAATATACTGTATTATCAATAAATATTAATAAACAAATATGTTAAACTAAAATTTATTAATATACTTCATTCATCCCAGAGGAAATTGCATAATGCTGATAAATGTAATTTTTTAAATGAAAAATATCTCAATTTTAATATTTCATGAAACCAACTCGAGTCATCCCGACAATCTTGACATTAAGTTCTTCCCCAAAAACATTGTCAGAGTTGATTTTGTCCTTATTGTCCTTCCTATCGCAAAGAAATGTCCGTGACGGCTTTGCTTGTGAAAGTAGTAACCGGAAGCTGTAATTTTCCTCGGGAGAAACTTGACTACTGTTCTTAGTTCCCAGGGTTCCGTGAGAGCCGTTTGCCCCACCCCACCTCTTCAACGCTATCTAGCTCAATGTGCAATTCACAGAGAAAAAGGGGCAAAAATATTCAGAGTAAGACTGCGAGGAAACGATAATCATCCGTCCGGCCGGTTGACGGGAGCAGACGCTGACTCTCGGCGGTCCAAATGAGCGCGCCGCTGGCGGACCAGTGATTGAAAACACCGCGGTATGTTCATGTATCACGCACATGTAACCAGAATCTACCATACGGATTCACGGGGAATACAAAAAGCCCGGAGACCTGACAGCAGGCTGAACCTGCGCCGATCGAACGGAGAAATAACGGCGTGTTTTTCTCGGGTACCAGCTGGATATCGCGTTTTATTCAAGGACATTCCGGTTTCTACCAGCAGCCTGGTTCACTTTCTGATGTGAGGAGAAACACAAATTAACCCCACGGAGAGAAAAAGGACGGAGCAGGGGCCTGTTGTCGGCTCTGGTCGAACCCACGGAAGAAGCAGCTGCCAGCATCTGTTTGACGGGGAGAGGAAATTATTTTGGACATTGGAGAAAAACAGGATATCATTGATAAGGTTGTTAACATCGACAGGTTGGCGTATGATGTGACGGATCAGTGGTCGAGAAAAAAAGAAGCCCCAGTGTTGCCTGATGATTCACATGCCGTCATTTTAAAAGGAAATTTTTTTTTTTCTCGCCCGCCCTCTGATGTGCTCTGGTTAGGTGGACATTACAAAAACATCTGAAAATACCATCCTTTAATAAAAAAGGTAGAGGTTGGAGGAAAAAAATAGTTCTGGAAATTAATT
This sequence comes from Antennarius maculatus, assembly GCA_013358685.1. NCBI lineage: Eukaryota > Metazoa > Chordata > Actinopteri > Lophiiformes > Antennariidae > Antennarius > Antennarius maculatus. Next base: position 6,935,352 of record CM023609.1, on the reverse strand, counting down.
GAATGGAAATGAGAGATATCAGTCGAAGATGGACTCAGGAGGAGAAAACTGAATATTAGCAGCGTGAAAAATACACGGAGGAAAATCTAGCACGACCACCGACGTCCATTGCAAATCTGGAACATATCAGATCCACTCGTTCATGTTGATGACTTCATGTCTCATTTCCAGTGGAAAACACGGGAATCAAACGTCTGAGAGGGTGGCTTCGATTCTCTCTTCCCTTCTGAGTGATCTCTGCTTGATAGGTTGCTAGTAAATAGCCACATCCATCTTCACACATTGTGCCCAATCTTGGTGCAGCCCACTGCTTCCAAGTTCTACATCTGGCTCTATAAATGTCACCCATTCTGAGCCAGGTGTTCCTCTGTGGTGCCAGTCGAGTCTTTAAGGACTGATCTCTTTCTTTTTCTTTCTTTCCTTCCTTCCTTCCTTCCTTCCTTCCTTCCTTCCTCCCTTCCTCCCTTTCTTCCCTACACCCACCTTCCCCAACCAACCATCCACCCTGCCTCCTCCCTGATCCCATCGCTGGGTTTTGGGAAGATGGGCTGTCTCGGCAATAGTAAGACGGAAGACCAACGAAATGAGGAGAAGGCACAAAGGGAAGCCAACAAAAAGATAGAGAAGCAGCTGCAAAAAGACAAACAGATCTACCGGGCCACTCACCGGTTACTACTGCTAGGTAGGTTCTGCTAAAAATATTTTTCATGTGTATGTCTGTGTTTTCCCATCTCTGTTCCGGATTGCCTTACCGGTTAACAGATCCACCAGTTTGTAGTCTAAACACAGGCCCCATTCATGGGTTATCTCTGTGTGCCGGCCTCTACCATGTTCTCAAACGTTTGTGTACAGGCACAGGCTGGGACGCCACCTATACACATTTTGGCATGGTGGATCTTTTTCTCCACACATGGACAGGAGTGTGTGTGTATGTCTATCGTGTTTAATGCTGTTTTTCAAACTGCATGCTCACCTTTACATAATCCTCTCCATCACAGCTCTCCTGGAAGTCAATATCCCATAATCAAGCTCATATTTTTAATTCGCTGGTGCTATTTTTAGCTTCATGGTGAAGGCCTCCGTGTCACCATACAGTATGAAGTATCAAGGCTAGGGCGAGGATTCCACTAATCCGTTGAGTACAGAGGGCAATTTAGGATTACTAGCTTCTGTTAATGACTGTCTTGTTGGTTCTAATCTGAAATTGATCCTAGATTTTTTCACTGAAGCTGTAAATAGCGGGTCTGTAGGCCGGCTGCTCGTTTCTGGGTTAAGAGATGTTAAGAATGGATGCAGGACGTCGCCTCTTGTCTCTTTTGAACCTCGTGTGTCACTACAGAATCACAGAGGATGACTTCATTCAGTTGTGAGAGTGTGTATCAGAGACAAATGCGTTAGACTCATTCTTCCTGTTCTAATTCCTGTTGCTGAGAACCCTCCTCACGTCTGGAAGAAGTACTCTGACGGATTGTCAAAGAAAAAGCACCAATACAGTAGTTTAAAAAAAACAATACAGCCTCCTATGCTGGTGGAAATATACAGTTTAACGGTTCCTAAACAGCTTTTTCCTGTTGTGTATTTTGCTGTTGTCTGTCTGTTTGAATGTGAGCGGTTTAACCTGGATTGAAAGAAATTTTGAGGATAACAGGTGATCAGATTCCAAGATATATCCAGAAAATAGTATGGATCCAGGGTTTTTTGGGGGGTGGGGGGGGGTGTACTTCCCGAGGACTTATGTTTTTATAGCCAATAGCAGCTCAGATCTCCTGAATGCAATGACCTGAATTAGTAAAGCATCGTTCCAGGCACCCTAGGCTGCTTACAGAGTAAGAGAAGAGGAAGGAAGGTAACGTGACACCAAACCAAACACTGTCTCAGGCTTAAATGGTTGGTAATTACCCTTCGACAATACACTCTATTCTGTTAGATCTCACAAAATCTACAAGTGACGCTAACAACAACAGCCATCATGATTTCAGCCTCACCTTGCCTTCTGATTGGACCCTTTCAGGTCCCACCATCATTGTTGGTTGTTGTTTGAGTGATGTTCAGATTTCAGTGGCAGGATCTGGGCCTTTGGGTTTGGCAGTGTTTCTCTTCAACCTGGTGTGGACGGATCGTCCACCAACACATGAAACACTTGAACCAACTTGGACGGGGTGTCCAGAAGGATATTTAGTTATATTTGATTGATGTGAGAGACTCACTGACTTGTTTTCCTGTCCTCCTACTTTCAGGGGCTGGTGAATCCGGGAAAAGCACGATAGTCAAACAGATGCGAATATTGCACGTCAATGGCTTCAATGCAGAGTAAGTCCTGGTTTCCTTCATGCTTTTGTGTCAAATCCAGTAGTTTTTCACAAGAAACAAGGGAAAAATGTCAAAAATATCATTAAGGCAGGTTACAAGTTTCAGAGGTGACACAATCTTTAATTGGCAATTAATCATTTGAATTTTTGGTAAAAAAAGGTCAAACGTTATCTAGTTTTTGCATCTTAAATGTGAAAATTTACTGTTTTTTTTCAGTTGATGACAGATAATTAAACATGTTTAGATTTTACAGACAACATGGGACATTTGATGAGTTTTTGAACCTTGTTTGATATTTTGCACCTTTTCTGGACAAAATCATTCAAAACAAAAATTTGAGAAAGTAAATGCTAATAATAGATGTAATCATTCATTTAAAACTTTTGAACAACGTTTGCTCTCATCCAATCCCTGACTATGTTTTACTCTCATCATATTATAATAATAGCAGTAAAAACATCCAACTAACGCCATTCATTCATGAAACGATTCATTCTTGCAGCTTTTAAAATTCAAATGGATTATAAAAATAATTTTTTACCAGTAAAGGTATTTGTGGCTTGTTCCCAATAAGGCTCCCCTTCTTGCTCTTAAATGTGTGTCTTTGTGTTTCTCTACAATTGGGTTGTTGTGTTTTTAAATGACATGAAAGGGTAAAAAGCTTCCTCTGTTAATTTTATTACACTGAATTCCACCGAGCATTATACGAAAACTCAGAATGAGATTCTAAACATGATCTATTATGACCACAGGTAGGAAATGAAATCAAATGTTTTCAGCGAATTTTGTGGAGCAAATATTTCAAGTTTTGTGTGAAGCAAGAAGAGCGTTCTATTTGTTTGGTGTTTTCATGGAAACTTCGCCCTGGGTGTTTCCAAGCCGCCATGTCTTGTGAATTTTCTAAAACTCAATCCCAAATTGATGCAACGGAAACAGAAGTCACATTTTTTCTATTCTTAATTGTCTGTTTCCTAGAAAGGGGATTTGCGGTCGGGAGCATTATCATGTGGTTATTTTCAGGTCATGTTGAACAGATGCTCCACTCAGACCCACACACTGATTTAAAGACAAATACACAGTGGACCGCCACGTCCCACCTTGTTTGGCGTCCCTTTGGGTGAAGGGTGGCGGCAGAATATCCTCTTAGGGTGGGGACACCCTTGCTGTCTGAAGACATTCTCATCCCTTCTTTTAAGGAAATAACAAAGTAGATTATATTTATTATTTTTTCTGTTTAATAATGTAAATTTTTCCAAAATGGGATTGCTTGTTATCCTTACTTTGGGAACTTTTCTGAACAACGAGCATAAAACATTTCAAGCCTCCAGAAAGCAGCGGTTCAAGTCTTTTGTGATTTCTTAGAGGATGCAGGTTTTACATTCTATTTCAGTTTTTTAAGGTTTAGAATACTTTCCTGGATTTCAAAAGTCTAAAACCCACAAGAGTTTCACTTCACTGACTTAAGAAACTAAAAGCAAACTAAAAGCCGTCAGTAATCGAACAACTTGTTTCAGGATTGGGTAGTGAAATCATCTGGTTCATGTCTGCTGGACAGACGCATCACATGGAGCAGACGTGGTAAGCTTCAGATATTGTCCTATTGGTGATTCAGGACAGAGAACCCCGGGTTCCAGGTTGTGTAAGCAGCTCTGAAGTAGTTTCTTTGGGGGAAAGTCGGTATCTGATCTGATTTTCAATTGTCAGACTTTTGAAAGAGTTGAACGCTTGACACAAGAGCTCTGGCTGTGTGACATCGAGCTTTACTCTTCATATCAGTGAGGATTGCAAAAACTGAGTGCGATGCTGAAATCATTTTTGTCTCTAAACAATAAATGGATACACTTTTCTTTCTATTTGCTAATACTTTGAAAGGATACTTCATGTTCATGCTGGTTGTAGTTAAAATAACTCTTTAAATTTTCTGTTTTCTGCTAAATACATTTCCTCCCCAATTCCTTTGTTGTCAGCAAAATGGAACAGCCATAAAACTACCATTTGATACTCAGTCATTTACCTTTACAAGTTTTGTTCCATCACATTCCTGAACCAAGTAAATAATCTGTGACACTAGCTGGAAACAAGGGTTTTTATTAGCATTAACATGTATTTTTTGTGGGTTCTTTCAGTCAAAATAACAAATTAAACAAACCTAACATTTTATATAAATATTGTGTTTTAATGATGAGAATGGAGGAATTCATATTGTTTCCAGTGTGGTTACAGCTCGGTGCAAAATATAGAAGTCAGTCTGTGATTGTGGATTAAATGGTTCATCTTGTCATTTGTTTTGGTTGCATATTATACCTTTTTTCAATTTCTGTCGATTATATTTTATCTTTATTTTTACTTTTGTGTAAAAACGTTTGATTTTTTTCCCCCACAGGGAGAAAAAGCAGAAAATTCACGATATTAAAAACAACATTAAAGAAGCTATAGAGGTAAGAAACTGATCTTCTGACCCATTTTGAACAATGTGAAGTCTCTGCACCTTTTGTAGGTTTGATTAGAGATGCTTGACTTAAAGTACTTGTTGTAATTTAGGTACTGATCGGTTTTACTGATTCATTTTTTGTAATTTGTCATCCACTGTTCTCCCCTGACCCAGACAATTGTGGCTGCCATGACAACGCTCACACCGCCATGCCAGTTAGCCAGTCCTGCAAACCAATGCCGAATCGATTATGTCCTGAACCAAGTAAACCAGAAGGATTTTGAGTTTCCTACAGTAAGTTGCACTTCATTTTCTTTAGATGTGTTAAATCTTCTGCATTTTTATATGTCAACCCTTTACCTCATGTCCACTGTATATATGTAAAACCTCTTAATCTAATGCCATTTAGCGATTCATTGAAGTGTTGTATCTTCAATGTAGGTCATTTCTGTATAGACGGAAATTTAGGAAATATTTGTTAGCATTTAATGTCCCCATCCATCCCCACATGGAGCAGCAACAGCCTTTGAGTCGGAAACTTATGACCTGGAAATCAAATGTTTTTACAGAGATACGCAGTCAAGGAGGAGTGCTTAGTTCTTTTTGCAGGGATGTTCTCATTTTAATGCGAGGGCTCACCTCCCTAAATGTTCCAAAGAAACAAGTTCTCCTCTGGCTCTCTTCTGCAAGGACTATCACTGCATCCGCAGCATAAAGCTGGTCAAGTGATTGATATTGGTTTAAAAACGTAGAAACAAGCGTGAGCTTTTTTCCCCTGTAGCCCAGTGATGAGCGATGGTCACAGCCATCAGTTTGAGCCCTTTTTTTTGCCATTTTTACGCACAAAAAAAAAAATCCAAAAATCAGAAGGTGAAGCGTCAGTGATTGATATGTGTGATAGAGAGACTGGTGCTCAGTCCCCTGAATATTTACATACATACAGAGCAAATCGTAGGCCTAAACAGTTGGAGTAATGTAACAGTTGACAGAAAAATATTTGTTCAAAGTTTTTACAATTTATTGCCTGTTAATTCTGAAATTTAAAATGCCAGAACAAGTTCATGAATGTGAGCACTCATTGGTACGTCTGTAGATTTTAAAGTTAACTGACAGTTTGTTATGTTTTCTTTAATAGACAGCCATTCTGAGCTGTGTTGTTATAGAATGGGTCTGAAGCCGTTTGGCAAGTGTTAACTGCTGCTAAATGTCACTGAGAATCATATCCAGCCTACTAAATGGTTCCATTGTGCTGTTGGTAAGTCCGCCGTGACACACGCACACCAGCCGGGTGTGTTTGCACTTTGATTGAGTAATTAGCAGGTGTGCTTCCACATGGGAGGCTATAAGCAGAACGGGCCTCTCACCTGAGAGATCCGCCCTGCGTATTAGCGCTAATTGTTGATTATAACCCTGAATGAGTCTGGTGGGACCTGTCCTCCAGGAACATAGGGGCTCCAAGGTTTCTTCTTGAGCTGTAGTCGGCTCTCAGCGGCCTGACCAGGGCGTCCCCTGTGAGTCACGACACATGGAGGTCCAACAAGGAGTAGAGAACGGTTGTGATCATGTCGGTTCTGCTCTGTTTGGAGCTAAAGGGAAGCTGTCGCGTATTTCAGTGTGATTAAAGATACAGTTCAGTTAACTGGTCCGCTGCTCTGCTGTAAAATAGAGAGGGAATAAGAATATAAAAAAAAAACCCCAGAAAACTTTTTCTGACATTTTTCCACACTGGTTAGACAAATAACAAAGCAGTTAATCCAGAAAAGAAAACACAATATGAATGAACATTGACAGCAATCATTAATTGGTTGATTTCTCAATCTAATGTTGCTGTGTCTGTAATATTTAAGCAATGTACATCATTTAAAGGGACAGTAAAGTTAATTTTAAGTGACATGTGTTATTCATCATTATGAAAAATAGAAGAAAAAATAAATTTTTTGTGTGTAGCGTCATCCGTTTGGTCAAAAAAGTTTAAAATCCGCGCCGCAGCAGCTTCCACATTCCGTGGGCGTCATACGTCACTGTCGCCAAACAGAGCTTAGCAGCCAATGGCAACTATAAATAATATCAATTAGCAGCCAATGGCTGCTAAGCTCTGTTTGGCGAATGTGGAAGCTGCTGCGGCGCAGATTTTAAGCTTTTTTGACCAAACGGATGACGCTACACACATAAAATGTATTTTTTCTTCAATTTTTCATAATGATGAATAACATATGTCACTTAAAATTAACTTGACTGTCCCTTTAAATTGTTTAATTTAAATTGCAGTCTTATCAAAGCATTTTGACAAGAACTTGTTTTGATAGATTAGTAAATTTGTATAAAATCGTGTTAAGTTTGTGTGGACTTTTTGATATAAAAACCAAATTTACTCCCAAATTTAAATACTTGTTTTACATATTTGAGGAGTTTATGTAACTTAAATCAATCAAGGAACAAACATTTAGAGAAAAGACACGACATTGATGTCTTGCTGAAGCAATGACAAGGACGTAAACGGCCAGACCCATCACTCCTGGTAAAACAGGGCTCTATCTCTTCTCTAAGAGAAGGGAAGCGAATGGAGAAGTGTTTCTCATTTATTTTCTGTTGCGCCCCCTTAGCAAGAAGAAACCAATTCGTGCCACCCCATTCTCCGCTGCGACTATAAATAATATCAATTGTCTATAAAATAGTTAAAAGTACACCTCTGCATAGCATTGTATCCTTATTAAAATAAAAAAACAAAAGAAGAATCAGAATCACTTTTATTTGCCATCGTCTGTTGGAGAACAGACAAGGAATTTGTTTCCGGCAGGTGGTGTCTCACTGTACATTCATACATTAATTTAACTATCTAAAATACTTTAACTACTATAAATAACTAAATACAACACAAGATGCAGAACGCAGTAGGTGGGGGGGTGGGGGGGCACAGTGTACAAGTGCTATAGTATAGTACAATTTATAACAAAGAATAATTTTATCAACATTATTTTTAGTCTATGACAGAAAAGATTTTATTGCATAAATTTGCCTGAAATTAAAAATTTTGATCTGCTTATTGCACCATTTGATACTGAAAAATAAAATTAAATAAAATCGATAAATAGTAACAAATTCAAATTCAGTTCAGCAACATTACCAGAGGGGCACAATATATAAAACACTTTAACATACAAAACAAAAATAAATAAAACAATTATTACTGATTTTTTTCTTTGTTTTTTATCAAAATGAGTAAATAATAATAATAATAATAATGAATTAGATTTATATAGCGCTTTTTTCTGGACAGACTCAAAGTCGCTTTTTACATTGGATCCATTATTCATTCACTCCTCATTCATACTTGGTGATGGTAAGCTACGTGTGTAGCCACAGCTGCCCTGGGGCAGACTGACGGAGGCGTGGCTGCCAATCTGCGCCTACGGCCCCTCCGACCACCACCGGAACAATCACACACATTCACACACCAGCGAATGCCCCACTGGATGCAAGGACGGTAAAGTGTCTTGCCCAAGGACACAACGACAAATGACTCGGTGAGAGCGGGAATCAAACCGCCGATATTGAATCATTGGACGACCCGCTCTACCACTGAGCCACGGCCACCCCGTAAATAAGAAAATGAGGATTAATGTCTACAATGAGCTCGTTTAGACAGTGCACAGCTTTTCGAAGCGAGGTTTGAAGCATAACACTTAATTCTCAGCTCCTACTCAATGTTTCAGATCCTCAGCTATGGTGTGGGGTTTTTTTCACTGAGCAGTTTGGTACACCACTTTATATGATGCTAACAGAGCTTGCTGGTTTACTGAAGTAGTATTCACAAAGCGGGATGATTGTTGGCAATATTTGGCATGTTTTCGCTGATAAAAACTCCAGCGGCTTATTAGCGTGATTGCAGTGTAATGTCTTTAAGTGGTGCCTTAATTTATCAGGTTTCATGCTGTCTGCTGCCACCATTTTTAGACACGGTAAACACTTTGGTCTGTAGCCACAGTGAAGCCCAGTGCTACAGACTCTTCTTCATATTTCCTCGTCTTAGCTTTTGGGGGACTTGATTTTGTCTCATTATCTTCGTCTCTCTCCGCTTTTCTTTTCTTCCCTGTTTTTATGTTGTGTCTGTAGTTTTTTTTTTTATGGCACTTCATATCGCCTAACCCGACACTATAGGAGCTACTACTCCCTGTGCACACCTGAAAATGAGAGCATCACTGCTAACTGCTCTAGTGGGTGTGCAATTACACTTTATTCTAGTGCGGCAAAAAAAAGTATGTCACCAGGGTCATACGCACCCCCCCCCCGGGTGCGTATGCATTGCGGCCCCCTAGGTTGCGAGCCCCACTATTGAGAAGCGCTGGTATGGGGGAAGTAGGACGTGTGGTTTAGTCCCAGCATAACAGATCCATGGTTTAAAGCTGCTGGTGAGGAGCTGGTTGGAGAATTTTAGTGTGTCTGAGCAAAGGGAAGCCTCCTGCTACCGTCACTGCTGCTTCAGGTGGGTTTATTGTGCTGTGTCTTTGGCTGGACTGGATGTCTGCTGTCAGACATGCAGAGACTCACTGCAGTCACATATTGATCAATACTGATGGGAGTGCTTTTAAAATACCATTATCATTTGCCATTTACTAAATGATGACTTCAGCACGACAGCTGGTTACCTAAAGCAAAGTTTCCTGAGGCACCATGATGGGTGGAGCCGAACCCGCCTGTTGAAATGAACGGGTATTTGATCAGGAATGAAGTGGAAGCTTATCTGATTGGCTCAGCCTCCCTTTTGATCCCTTCTCTGCCTCCTTATCCTGTTCCTCCTCCTCGTCAGCCTGCTCCGCCTCGCCTGGCATTCAGTCCGACTAGGAACCAGTTGAACTGGTTGACTGTGCCCTGTGAGAGAGACAGAAACTCAAGGCCCAGTTAAGTCTTGCTTTGATTTCTAATGAGCAACTTCCATTGTAATTATTCTTCTGATAAAAATTTTAAATCAAAAGTAAAATTTGCAAAAATACAGAATGAAATCATGATGCTGTCATGCTCAGGCCTCAGATCTCTTGTCGAGCAGTTACTTCCGTCGGTCCTGAGATGTTTGGACGTTGTTCTCAAGTCACATTTATTTTGTACCTAAACCTGAAAATACAAGATGGAGGAAACTCAATAATAGCAACAAATGAGGCGTCCATCTCCTAGACAGACAAGCAAATGTAGTGTATATACAGAGACACTTGGTGTGTGTTTTTAATGAAAGGTACTTTCAGTGTTTGTTTAAGTTCATTTTCTTAAACTTGTACAACAAAACAAATCAAACTTACTTTAAATGAAGCCATGAAGTTTCAAATACTATCGATTCTCTTGTTTTCTCGTCCTTATTCAAGCTACTATCTCAAATTATTCTGTGTTGTCATTACTATTATCTACTGTCTATTGTTCTATTATTTTATCTATAATTTTATGTACTCTATTATCCTACCTTTTTATTCAAATATTCTTACTAGTCTTTAATCTGTTTATGGGAGCTATATTTCATCTGTTAGTTTATTATCATTCTCTCTGTATTATTCTGTTAAGTGTATTTGTTATTCAAGCAGGTTGAATTATTTTTTCCAATAAAATGAAAACAATTCAGTGGTCATGCACTCATTTCACAAAATATTTTTTTTAAATGCCCCCCCCATCCCCAGTTTTTTTTATTGCTCTAGTTCGGTTGCTGTCGTTGTTCTATATCTTTTCTTGATTAATAAAGTCTTTTACTTTTCAAGCAGGGAAACATTCTCTCAGATGAAAGTTTTCATCCTGTTCAGACTGACTTTATTTCTACTCATATTCTAATGTTACAAAAGTACAGCTTTATCTAACCAGAACATCAGCTTACTGTTGTTTTTGTAACCTGTTATATTTTTGACTAAGCTGTTAATTGTCTTTTTTAAAGTAACCATTATTTGTATGGTAGCAGAGCCAAAGGTGATTTTGTAAAATTTCAACCTGGTAATAATGCTGAACATTTATCATTTAACAATTAGGTATTTTTTAATTTCAGTGGAAAGTATGGATTGTTTGGAGATAATGCATTTACTGTTCAAAGAGTAACTGCAAAGTTATGACATCCCACTTCAAAGCGGTGACGTATTGTAATTGTCAGTGTTTGTGTGTTCATTCGTCCGTTAGTCCACCAAATATCTTCTCAACCGTTGCAGATAGATGAAACAAAAATCATATTACTCGGGCGGCAAAGGGGATGAAAATGAGATGATGACCTTGACTTTGAGAAAACTAGGTCAAGGTCAAATTTCAACTTCTGTACTCTCAGGAACTGGATAAGATAGAAATACGAGGGAGAAGGCCAATGTGAGTAATACCGTAGATCAGGGGTATTCAATTAAAAGTTACTGAGGTCCGGTTGTAAAAATTTCCTCTTAGTGAAAGGTCCGAACCCAAGTCTAGTTTGTGTCTTATAGACGGTGTCTATGTCCACACTATCATTTATTATCAATTTTCAATGCAGGATATGTTGAACTGAGTGCACATCTAGCTCTTTTCCCTTACTATAAATAAAAGTGGACCCAGGCAAATAATTTCAACCCTTTATGTTAGATTGAAGAACACACAAACCTCAGAATTAAAAATAAAGTGCAAAAAGAACTGACTAATATTTTTTCTCGTAAATTAAAGACATCCCAGCTTAAAGAACTGAAGGCTTACACTTCAAATAAAAAAACGTTATCATCTTCAGAAAGCATGAATAAAAACTGGCTCTTTCAGGGGAAAAATACAAACAGAAGTTGCTTCATGAGAGAAAGGGGCATGTGGCCTGCCAGTAATTTACTTGTACACAAGTAACTTTATACACAAGGTGTGCCTGTGCACAAGGTGTGCACAGGCACACCTTGACTGTTTGGCACAGCCCCCTTCTCTTTTCCCACCCTGACAAGGTGGTGGGAAAAGAGAGGGTGGTGGTCTCTGTCATGTGTGGTGAAAGAGACCACTGGACGTTGTCAACATCTCTTTTATTGCTGCATATATGTCCTCTCTTGTGTGTGTTTCATAGTGGTGTTACCTAGCAAAGAGCTCCTTCATGAAGGAACCTGACACACACAAAAGCTACAACTCATCAATGGCTACAGATATGCATGGTGCTCTCTGAATAGCTGCATCAAGCTGTTAATATTTCTGATTTTCTGGTTGCTGCTGAAGTGACAATGGGGGTTTTTCCACACATCTCATTTTTCTGTTTTCCCTCAAACAATGTGTCAACAACAGCTTTTAAGCACTTATTCACAACTGTTCCATCACTAAAAAAAATGTTTCTGCTGCCCCAAAATCCACCGTGCCTTTAGTGAACATTCATTTGCATTTTTCTCGGTCATTTTGCCCTCAGCTCGGACTCCAGGAGATAATTCTGCGCAAAAGCTCTGTGCTTTGTTTCGTAGCGGCGCTTCACGTTGTTAATTAATTGATTAGTGCTACGTGTTCAGACTGTATGAGGTAAAATGGTTTTGAACTGCTGGTTAACCGCTGGTTAACTCATTGTTAACCAGCGGTTTTTCTCATTAACCTCCCTTTGTTTGGAGCTATGCTGTCCTCACTGTCTGTGCTCCTGTAGCGGTAAACTCACAGCGGTAGTGGCAGCGAGCTGTCTTACTTCCAGGTGTGCTGACAGAGCAGGCTAAACAAACGATCTGATTGGCTGAACTGAATGGCGCTATTACCGTATTAACTGGAGGAGCAGCGCCCGCCGTCTGTAGCCGTGACCGTCAGTAAAAATGCTCCAAGAAAATCTACTCTAGTGAATTTACCATGGAGTGGTCTCAGGTCTGGACAGAACCATCACGCTGTCCGATTCCGGACAGCGGTCCGCCATTTGGTGACCCCTGCCATAGGTCAAAGCTAGTCCTTTGATCTATGAAAGTAGGTCAGATCAATAGCTTTGATCTTTGACCAATGTAATTAGGTCAGGGTAAAATTTGGAATTCAGGGGTGTCGCTGGATGTTGCAGTCTCTGACTGCATCGGTTCTTGTTGCTGTTTGACTTGTTTCAGAGTTATTAACTTTATTTTGGATTAAAAAAATATTTGTTGGAAAATTATACCAAAAATTAGTGAGTTGGACTCAATAAAAAATGTGTAAGGTATCCCATCAAGTTATCACAGTCGAGAAGCTGTGAGAATGATTCTCCATCCAATAACACAAAGAGCAGAATTATTTCCTTAGTTACTCATTTATTTCAGGCAAGGCAAGGAAAAACAAAACAAAAAACAAACAATAATCTTTTCCAACCAATCATTAAAAAATTACCACCAACAAATAAAGGTTTCATTCTAGTGGTGTTAGTTTCTCTATTTTTACTAATTTTCAGTAACGTTGAGATCAAATTTTTCCACCGTTGCCATCTGAAATGGTTACAACATCTTTGTGACGTGGGATAACCTGGAAAATGTGTGCCTTCGCTTTCTAAATTTGTCTAGTTGGTAATCAATTGGTTATTAAGCAGAAATTGCAAACTCAATTGCTTCCATCCACCCAGTCATGTTCACTTCCTGCTTTTCTTTGTTTCCTGAAATCTGAACTCAAGTATTTTGTGGATTTTGACTGTTATTTGGAAAATGGAGAACAATGTGAAGACGTCACATCTGATAATTTAGGAGTCTTTAAATTACCCTGGAGTCTGTTTCTAATGCGTCTCTACACTTTCAGGCCGATTTATGCTACAGGCTGACTTGAAACACAAGTGACAAAGAGAATATATTTTTTGCTAAATGATAAACACTTTGAATAACTTAAGTTTTTGTAGGTGTTTGCAGTGTTAGCATACGCTATTTGTCTGGCTGCAACATGAAGACACATTTCCTGCTCAGTCACTTCTATGGAGCCTTCGGAATATGACAACTCAGCACTTTCCCTGATAAACAGCCATTTCTAATGTTTGTAGTAAGAAAAGCATTCTGCCAAATTACTCTGCTAGTTTTAAATGGACCTTGATTGTCTTCTCGTCCTGTGCTTCCACTTCTGTCATCCAGTCTACATTTTCTGTAAATTATCCATCAGTAACTTGGTCATTGTAAAACCTTCCTGCTCTTTTAAACCATTTCTACACATTATAACTCTCAGAATAGCTTATTTGTGCTCAACAGCATTTTGTGTGAGTGACTGAAGATTGCAGTGAGGAGATAGGCCCCTGTGCGCTGAGAGCCCAGCCTTGTGTCAGGACAAAGCTCTCCATTTCTTCATGAACTCGGTAAACTCCTCTGTTTCCTGTCGCTGTCAGTAGCCAGTCTTCTGTTGCTCCTCTCAGAGCTGCTGTTAAACAAGAAACCAAGTGAGGGAGTATCACTGCCACCCTTCATCTGTCCCAGCCTCACCCACCTAGATCCAGGGAATACCCTCATCTGAAGATTCCACACAACCTCGAGCTTTTCATACAGGACTCACTGACAATTCTGCTGATGGTTTTTCCATGAGTTGCTTCATCTATCTGTAAACTGTCAGAGATTTGACTTTGGGTTGTTGAAGCATTTTTTTGTTGTATGGTCTGCAAAATAGAAATCAAATGCATTTATTTTACTGTCATTCAAGATAAGTCAAAGCTTCAAATCCACATATTTGATTACATTTTTGGTTGAAAACAGACTCCAACTATTATTCACCAATCAAAATAGCTGGTCTGAAAAATTTCCTATGAATGAACTTTTTGATATGAGATTGGATTTTTTAATGTAGGTTGTTAATTTTAAAACACTTTTTAAAGAAGCAACCCAAACTTTTACTGAAAAAATTGGAGACATTGTGCCAAATTTTTGTTTGGAATTTTGTAGGCTGAAGCCATGGTATTCAGTATTTATTCATTATGTAATGCCTGAGCAGTGGATATGTGCAATTTCCTCTGGGATTAATAAAGTATCTATATATATAGCTATCTAGCTAGCTAGCTATCATGGATCCCATTAAAGGCAATAATGATGGACAAGCACCCACAACAAACTAAAATCACCGGGCAAACACCTCATCGCTTTTTGTTGTCAAGTTCTTATGTCCAATGCACAGAAGGCATGAAGGAAAATACTTATACTTCATCTGTCTGTTACGTACTGAGCGGAAATACTGTAGTCCATCTGCTTTTCTCAAAGAAACAATATCAACCTGACAATTCATGAAATTTAAAGCATGTTTCACATTGTCCCCTAAAGTTGTCCATCTCAAAATGAGGATTTGGCCTCCAGAACCGATTCCAAATGGGAACAGGTTCCAAAACTCTGATTTCAGCTACGTGGTTTGCAAAGCAGACCATATAGGCGAAACAGACCATTTAGGAACTGATTCTGTTAATCAGTTCCTAAATGCACTTCAATCGTGCTCACATTTTAGTTGGTGTTGTTGGCGTCAGTGTCCACTTCTCGGGTCTGACTGGTGCTTTGAACTGGGCCTCTGCCATGGAGCACAGCAATTAAAGATGCAGTTTTGGTTTGCTCTAAAAAATGCTGGACCAACAGTGAAACATCAGTAATGGCACCAAACTAATTTTGTAGGGAGGACACACAGCTATCATGACAACACACCTTTACCTACACTGTGTAAAAATTAGCAAACGTTTGAATGTCTACGGTTATCTGATGCTAGTGGCCAGTTTAGTGCCACTGAGCTCCAGTCACCTTAGCAGCAGAGGGAAGAATGTCAGGAGAACAAACAGTATAGCTAAGTTAGCCAATGGGATGCTGGCCATTCACCACCCAGCATGCATTTATGGTGCAGGGCTCGAGATTAACTTTTTTTCTTGGTAGCACTGGTGCTCCCAAATTTAGAAGTTGGTAGCACCAGCAAAGACTTTAGGAGCACCTACCCAAAAGCAAGGCAGTGACGGAGCGATAGAGACCGCTCCGTCCATCTCCGTTCCGTGCACCTCTCTCCCTTGCCCAGGAGAGCAGCCGCAGCTGCGCTCTCATTGTTTCCTGGCAGGACCGCGGTCCTGCTCAGACTGTTTCGCGTACATTCTCCAGCAGGTCCACACTCACGTGTCTGCATCAAACAAATTGTCGCGGTAGTGCGTTCGAGGGTGCACACTCGGCGCCTACGCCTTTTCCCCACATCCACACAAAACTGTATGAGAGACGCTCACCTGAGGATGCTGCGTTGGTCCGCCTCCGGGTCAGGGGCCAAACCGAGGCACTACCTGGGTGTGGCTTAAATAGCGCATTGTGGCGCACTGTCAGGCCAGCCTGGTACCTGGACTGAACCATTTTGGTTATTATTGGATTGTTTTATATTTTAAAACATCACTGAAAGATGTTTTATGTTGCCCCAGACTCCACCATGCCTTTAGTGAACATTCGTTTGCATTTTTCTCGGTCATTTTGCGCAGGGGATAATTCTGCGCAAAAGCTCTGTGCTTTGTTTCATAGTGGCGCTTCATGTTACCACATTTAATTCATGCTACGTGTTCAGACCATATGAGGTAAAATGGTTTTGAACTGCCTGATGGAGGAATAAGCATAAATTTAGTCCACTCATTTTTAACCAGCGGTTTTCCTCGTTAACCTCCCTTCGCTTGGAGCTGTGCTGTCTCCCTTCTTCTGTGCTTTGCTGTAGCGGTAATCTCACAGCGGTAGCGGCAGCGAGCTGTCTCACTTCCTGGTACGCTGACAGCAGGGTAGACAAACGAACTGATTGGCTGAACTGAGAGGCGCTATTGAACCTGTTACTCAAAGAACCAGAGTCATTCAAATCCCAACAACTTTGCTGATATTTGACTTGTTCTGACTTGTGCTTATTTTAACGTTCAAAGGCATATTTCAACTTAGTTTTTCACTTGTTTTAACTTTAACCATTAATTGAGGCATGTCTGTCACTCTGAATCTTTTCACTTTAAAGTGTTGCATAGCTGCCAACATGAATTGGGAATTTCACTTTGAATAAATGTATGTTTTTCAACTTTTGAGCCACTGATTTTTGAGCACCATTCATTGTTTGTGTGCCGTAAAAAAGAATTGGTGGTTTGGAAATCACATTGTGTTGCCTTGAGTTTTGTTTTTTTCTCTTTTTGTGCTTCATTCCCTTCACCTCTCTTTGCTTCTCTTATCCTTGTCGAAGAAATGTAAGACTTCTGCTGTCGGTCTATTTGTGATGTCTTTGTTTCAGGAATCGTTGCCATTAAAGCGAGAAGTTGATTTGCAGTTTCGATTCACTGTGGTGTGTTGTTGATCCAGATGCTTCCCTTCTCTTCCAGGAGTTTTATGACCATGCAAAGATCCTCTGGCAGGATGACGGAGTACGAGCTTGCTGGGAAAGGTCCAATGAATATCAACTCATTGACTGTGCACAGTAGTAAGTCTGAATTTTTGTCCTCTGTACTTTCACCTTAATTCACTCCCAACAGTTGCAGATTAAGAGAGTTTTCTCGTGAGCACAGGTGAACCCTCTGACTGTTTGGTTGCCACATGATAACGATAATAACCTATAAAGATCTTTTCAAAAGACACATAAAAAATGCACACATCTAGTTATGTGAACAGTGCTGTGCTATCTGTAGTCACTGTGTGCATATTGATCGAAGGTAGTCGTATGTACAGCAGCTGGGCAGTGATGGGATTAACTCAATAAACTGGTGTCCATGTTGTTAGTCATCAGTATTATTCAGCAAGAAAGTGTCAGGGTTTGGGTTACTGAAGTCTTTTGAGTAGTTTAGAAAAGTTAAAAATATTAAAAATTGTTAGCATTATTAATTTGAGGAAGTAAAAATATTGATGTTAGTATTTAGCTGAAGGCTGACCTATGACCAGTGTGGCTGGTTGGCTGTTCGGCTGTTCAAGGTCACAGAGTAATCTATGTCTGGCTTTTGCTTTACCAAATTATCTCAGGTTGAGGTCATTTCATTGTTTTATTTTCTTTTTGTTTTGTTTTTTAAATTATATTTTACATCTACTTGTGTTTGATGACAGATTGTCCTGCTGTAAACTGAGCACTGGTGAAGTTTGCTTGATAGTTTTGTAGGTGAGACTCCCTGTTATCTGGTGTCTAGTTAGCTATCTATCCATCAGCTTAACCTCTGACCTGCTGCCTTGTGTGTTTGTGTGCCTTTAGTTTCTGACAGTGAATGGTGAATTTCTGGTGAATGTTTGGAAGGTTTAGCTATTACAACTTTGAACTAGAATTAATATATGTGAAATGTTGGGTGTCAAAATCTGTTAGGACTCTTTAGTGACAGATTTAGCTACAATCAAATGACACACGGCTTTATTGAGGTCACAAGTCAAGAGGTGCCTATTTCAGTTTAACGTAGTGAAAGAAATTATTTCCTTCAGACGTGCAGTGGAGTTGTCCCATCGTGTGGAGAAGTCCTCATGAGGCCGACTTTAAGCTCTGTGCTGGATGAATGCACATTGAACTGATGACTTCAGGTGTGCCCTTGTCACACAGTGGTGTGTGCGTGTCCTTAAACCACATTTGTGGTCACAGGTGGTTCATTCCATGGTGTGTGGTATGGTGTTGTGTCATGAGAATGATTTCTGTGAAGTGATCAGAAAGAAACTCTCCTCGCCTCTCCTCTCCTCCCCTCCCAGCAGGCCCAGTGTTACGGATCAGATGCTGGGCTGGGTGACCAGACCGGAAGTGCTCCCCTCCCCCCTCTGTGTGCTTATGTAAACGGAGAAAGAGAGAAGGGAGAGCTATTTTTAACCCAGGCAGGCTGCAGAAGGGGAAAGAATGAGCGACTGTGTGAGGAGAGAGACAACTTCAACATTATTGATGAAAGTTGTAAACGTTAAATGAAAATATCAGCCATGGATCAGTGTGTGAGAAATCGGGGCCGTCATGCCTCTCCTTAAAGAATCGGCTTATATCCTTCGAGTCATGTAATGAAAACTATTTAAAGAAGGGAAGAACTAAAAGATGGGATGACAGCGCTTCATTATATCTGTCTGATGGGATGGAAGCTCCCCATCTCTGCGTTTTTTTCTGTCCCGCTGTCCTATAGTGTGTTTTTGTTGTTAGTTTTTATTTACACTTCCTGCTCCCTTTAAATGGTCATACACATTGTTTTAAGAAGATGTCTTGTTATTTGAATCTTGGTTATGCTGTATGAGCTGGAGACTATTCAGAAACAAGTCCCAAATATTATAACAGCCTAAAGCCGGGATCTGACCACAAGAATTAAAATCTGGAGTGATTTGAAATCTGGTGGTATCAAACGCAACAGAGAAGAATCTGCTCAGATTTTCTCCTCTCTGTTCTCAAACATTCACGCACAACATGATTTGGAAATAGAGTGGCTTTATGTATTTGAATATTTACCGTTGCTTTAGCATTGCTCTGCTGTTTGCATCTCTCATGGAGAGATTGAGCGCACACCAGTCTGCAGGCAGTTTGCATGGTCGGAGCCTGAATCTGTAAACCTGACTAGATCATCTGACCACATTTCTCCACCCGCGATGGAGAATCAGGATCAAATAAGCTCCATGCTGTCATCATCTGACGCCGTCCTAATGGAGATCAGAGAATTGTGAGTGGAACATTGTGACAGTTTCATGTGCCTTAACAAAACACTTCCATACTTTATCTAAGTCAGTTAATCTTTTCCTCTTTCTGAATTTAATGTTTAGATATTTTCTCTCCTCATTTCTCATTCTGTAATCGAAATCACTAAAAAACGGCATTTAACAAAAGTTAAAAAAAATATAACAAAAAGCTCTGATGGGATATTTAGGATAAAACATTTTTATATTGACTTTGAAAACATACATAGCTCCAATGCCGCTTTGGTCTGATTGAAAAAATTCTAAAATGCGTGACATATATCTATGTATCCAGTTGAACACAGTATAAAAGCTCCCTACATGCATCTATTTAACGTGACATGACCTTCATAAAGTTTAGAGGGTTTTTTTTCCTGTAGTCTCTGCATCATGAAGAACAATCCTACAAAACACAGCATCTAGGAATGTTAAAGAAAGGAAAAACCAAACCTTGTGTCTGCCTTTCATAAATATCCCAAGTGTAATAAAAGTGACTGGACTGGTAACTATATCAGATGATGGAAAAGATCGTCTGTTTCGGTTGTTCCCGCTGACTTTCTTAATGTCTTGATGGTTTGATTTCTGTGGCTCATTTCCTCAGTTTTGGAGTTTAACGCAAGTAATAACAGACAGCCTGACCGGTGATGGGCTTTTATCCATCAGATTTTTTTTTAACCATATATCTATCTTGTCTCATACTGTTGTACATGTATAGTTTTTGTTCCTTCAAAAACTGGATGAAGGGGGTATTTCCACCCTTCTATTTTTGGTAAGCACCGCCTTAGCAACTTTCCAGTTTAGCCTTAAATGCCATACATTATGTTATTGTTCAACATGTAGTTTTCCTTGAAGTTGTCCTTTTTAAATGTCAAAACAATCCCAGTAAATATGTCTCTCCATTTAAAAATGGTAGACTTTCCTTCAGACTGCTATGATTTCACAGACCTCCGACGCCATGGCGTTCATTGTTCTGTGTCATCTTGTTCACAAGCCACATGTTGTGGCAAGATTTCATGAAGCTCAGATTGTGTCAGCTGACCTAGAATAACATTCTTGTGACCTCGTTTAATGTAGAAAAATAATCGCCAAATGTGATCTGATATCTGTTGAGCTACGCTTTGTGCCACCCACATCCAAAAGTACTCCTGGTTGACACTTCATGCTTAACACTTTCTAGAAAAAACAAGCCTGTATTATTTTTTGTACTTTACAATAAAGATTACAATAAATGATTATAGTATAATCATTACTGCTCCGAGGAAAAGCTAACATGCAGCTTCCCATTGGACTCCTGAAATGATGCTAGACAGTAGACAACAAGCGAATCAATGAAATGCATTATTGACTTGGTAGGAAACGTTTTAAACGACTTTGGTAAAGGATGATGTCTGTAAAAGTTATACAATATTCAAAGTTTCTGCACAGACCCAGGGCGTACTTGAAGAGCAAACAATTCCCTTCCAGTGTGCGTTGGCTGCTGGTGCAGCACAAACCTGTTAGGTTGTTGTGTACATTTGAGGCTGGTATTACACGGTACTAAGTGGATTTCATCAGCTCTTATCCTGAGCCAACTAATGCGGTTTAAGACATGATGAAGATGAGAGGAAGTAAGTGACTGAATACCTCCAGCGCCCCCCCCCCGCCGCCGAGGTCCCGTCCGAGCGTCACGTCCTTGTCTGCGTGTTGATTCCTCTAAAATGTTGTCACAGAGATAAAATGCTGTCGTGTGACGGAGACCCCCCCTGATTTACTTCTGCGGCATCCTCCCTTCAACCCCAGCCCCCGTCGTCTTTGAGAAGAGTAGTGATGTTTATACAGAGACAAAATGACTCATCGAGAAGACGGGGGGGGGGGGTAAGGGTTGGGAAAAGACAGATTTTGGGGCTGTGTGTGCGTGCGTTTGTGCGTGCGTATCTGTGTGTGTTTGTGTGTGTGTGGCATGTGTTAAATGATGTGTAACGTGAGTCAGGGCCGTCAGCTGATTGTAGCTGCTGCGATCCCTGACCCCTGTGGAACCAGTGACTCCCCTCAGCTGCTGTTCATCAAACCAGTATTCCCAGCACTACCTTTACTTTCTGTTTTTTGTGTGTTTGTTCTTTCTTTTGTTCCGTCTCTCATTCTTTTGTTCTTTCCCTCATTGTTTTGTTCTTTGCCATTCTTTAAATTTTTCTTTTTCTGTTTATTTGTTTTTGTTTTGTCACTCCTTATCTTTCCTTACCAACTTTTTATTTTTACTTGTCTTTCTCTTGTCTGTATTTTTCCCTTATTTTCTTGTGATCTCTGAGTTTTGTCTGTGTAGGTTCTCAGTTATCCAGGTCATGGTTATCCAAAGCTGTTTAAATCAATCCACTGGACTTAAAGAAAGTTTCTTGATGTTTCGCCTCTCATCCAAGAGACTGCTTCTGTTCTGAAGGCGGCCGGTCTTGTCCCAGCCTATTTAAAGGGGTCCTAATATGAAAATCACACTTTGTCAGGTTTCTACATATACATAGTGGTCCTCCCTAACCCGACCAACTCCTAGAATCTGGAAAACAAACGCTTCCTGCATCAATACTTTTGGAGTATTAGGAATTCATGGCCCTGGACCGAATCAAAACGATCAAAACTTTCTGATTTTGCTAGAATGGCAATTTCTGACGTAATTTACATCACATATGGCCATTCTAGCGATTGGACAGAGTGATTGACGATATTGATTGGTTGACATGCCCAAGGGCGTGGCAATCCCCGAGGGGGGAGTTTGTTCAGGTTATGGTAGAATTGTGTGGTAATGTCGTAGCTCAGAGCCACACACTAAAAGTTCCTAACTAACTGAATTCAGCTAGCATTTGGCTAACTAGTTAGCGCTGCTTCAGTCAGGTGTGTGTGTGTGTGTGTCTGCCCGAGGCTATTTTTTGGTGAATGAAGACACACACACACACAAGAATATAAGAGAAAAATCAGAATCAGAAAATATTTTATTGCCAGGTACAGTAAAGTTTACCACACAGGGAACTTGACGCGGTGTCGGTGCATTAAAAGGTGGAGGAGAAGCAATAAGGAATAATAAAGAATAAGGTATAGAAAAACTACAATTTACATTAAGGTGAGGTATATGATTGGTGTTTACAGGCGGAAAAAAAAAAAAGTCCAAAGTGGTGAGGAGCGGATGGTTACCTTGGGGGTGGGGGGGGGGCATTGTTCATGAGGCTGAGTGCAGTGGGGAAGAAGCTATTTTTGTGGCGTGAGGTCCTGGTCCGGATGGACCGTAGCCTCTTGCCAGAGGGGAGGGTCTGGAGCAGGTTGTGGCCGGTATGAGAGGGGTCAGCAGCAATCCTGGCTGCACGTCTACGGGTCCTTGTGTCGAACACTTCCTGGAGGTCTGGAAGGCTGCAGCCGATCACCTTCTCTGCAGAGTGGATGACACACTGCAGCTTGGCCTTGTCCCTGGCTGTGGCTGCAGCAAACCACACAGTCATGGAGGATGTGAGGATTGATTGAATGGTGGTAGTGTAGAAGTTCACCAGCATCTTCACAGGGAAGTGAAACTTCTTCAGCTGCCGCAAAAAATACATCCTCTGCTGAGCCTTCTGGATGAGGGAGCAGATGTTCTGCTCCCATTTGAGCTCCCGGGAGATGGTGGTACCCAGGAAGCGGAAGGACTCTACTGGGGTCACTGGAATGTCACAGATGATGACGGGGAGGAGGGCAGGAGGGTCTTTCCTGAAGTCCACTATGATCTTCAGTTTTGAGAGCGTTAAGCTCCAGGTTTTTCCTGCTGCACCATGATACCAGCCGGTCCAACTCCCTTCTGTAGGCTGACTCATCCCCATCAGAGATGAGGCCGATGAGGGTGGTGTCGTCGGCAAACTTCAGAAGTTTGACAGACTGGTGACCACTTGTGCAGCAGTTGGTGTACAGGGAGAAGAGCAGAGGGGAAAGAATGCAGCCTAGAGGGGATCCAGTGCTGATGGTCCGGGTGTCGGAGACGTGCTTCCCTGGCCTCACGAACTGCTGTCTCTCTGTCAGGAAGTCCGTAATCCACCTGCACATGGAGTCAGGCACTCAGCGGGGAGAGCTTGTCATGGAGCAGAGCTGGGACGATTATATTGAAAGCAGAGCTTAAGTCCACAAACAGAATCCTGGTGTAGGATCCTGGGGAGTCCAGGTACTGGAGGACAAAGTGTAGCGCCATGTTTATAGCATCGTCTACAGATCTGTTGGCTCTGTAGGTAAACTGAAGAGGGTCCAGGAGGTTGCCAGTAATGTACTTGAGGTGGGTCAAGACAAGGCGCTCAAAGGACTTCATGACCACGGATGTCAGAGCGACAGGTCTGTAGTCATTAAGTCCTGTGATCCTTGTCTTTTTGGGGACTGGGACAATGGCTGAAGTCTTGAAGCATGCTGGTACGTGGCAGGTCTCCAGTGAGGTGTTGAAGATGTGAGTCAACACAGGAGACAGCTGGTTGGCGCAAAGCTTCAAGGTGGAGGGAGAGACGGAGTATGGGCCTGCAGCCTTGCGGTGGTTGAGTTGTTGGAAGAGACTCCTCACCTCTTTCTTTGATAAGGAGAGGTGTGGGAAGGGGGGGGTAGTGAAGGACCAAATGAGACAGCGGGGGAGAGGATGGGGCTGCTGGCCAGTGGCTGGTCGTTAATAGTGATGGGGGGTCAGGTCTGTCCCATTGTGTTTCAAAACGACATAGTCGTTAAGGCTGTTGGCCAGACGTAGGTCGCTGACAGAGTGGTGGGGCTCTAGGCTTGTAATTGGTGATAGTCTTGAGCCCTCTCCAGACAGAGGCAGAGTCGTTGGCTGAGAATTGTTCTTCCATTCTCTTACCATACGCAGATTTGGCTCTTCTCACCTCCTTGCCAAATCTGCACTTGGCCTCCTTGTACACAACCTCCTCTGTCCCCACCTCTGAATGCAGCCCCCTTCTCTGTCCTGAGCTGCCTGAGTGTGGCTGTGAAACAGGTTTTGTCATTGTTGTTGTTGGTCTTACCGGTAAAATTCCATGTTTCATTAGTTTGCTTTAGCTTAGCTCCCGCATATCCACGATCTGTCATTGTCTATGATGATTTTTGGAAAAAACGGCTTTAACAATCACAATACACCACTTTGAAGCCGGATGTAATTATGTCACCGGCCGGTCTGATCATGTTTACACAATGAGCCACGAGTCTTTGTTTAGCAATGACTGAGGAAGCAGGTCCACGCTCAGTGCCGAAAAATCAACTGTTATGTCATGAAAAACAGGAGTGGAATACACGAGAAGAATCAGACCGAAAAATGTAGCAGCGAAGTTACTGAAAGTTAAAAAAGTTCCAGACTATGGCAACCATTCGATCTGTAATGCAGGCGCGTTAGGGTGGCTCAAGTAAACAAATGCATGTGAACCACGGGGGAGGCCAGTGTTGATTGGTCAACTGAGAGGGAGGATGGAGATGTGGAATGCTTAAGGGGGGGGGGGGGGTTGCAGAGAGGAGCTGAGAGCTACGCCCCATTAAACAGCGTGAGGTAACGGAAATAGATTTATAAATATTCAATCAAAGATATTGAGGACCACAGATCACTTTGGGGCAAGACATTTCAAATACAGTGTAGTTGGACATCTGTCAGCTGAATGACATGAATTACAAAAAGCATAATATGGGACCTTTAACCATGTGGGGTGTGGTCAGTGGTTGATGGGGGTGCCCCGGGGTGTCAAAGGGGGGGGGGGTCGTTGCTATGCGAGTTTCACCTTTGTATACAAATGAGGGTCATTGGTAGGGATGAGCGAGTACATCACGATCTGTATCTGTATCTGTTCAACCATCTAAATTATCGGTATCCATACCTTTACTCAGAATGAGCGGGGCTTTAATCAGAAGGGGATGTGGTTTGACCAGAAATGGTTGAGGCTCAAATTGGTACATTACTTAAAGTCTGAAATTGATATGGATTGATCAGAAGTTGTTATATTTATTGTTTGTTTTAAAACTATACAGATCAGACTCAAAATTGAGATTCAAATCAATGCTTTTAATCACAATAGTAAAGAAACTATTTACAGAGCAAGTTTTTTATGAACTTGGAATATGATGTGCATTAATGAATACAATGCATGCAATAGGAAATTATGAACTACAAACTATGCATGAACAAGAATTGTCATACTCAACACAACTGTCTAATTTTTAAAAAAAAAATATTTTTTTTTTTAACAAACGTTTTTTTCCAATTATTTATTCATTTTTACCACCTAATGTTCTTGACATTTTTTTTCACACCAACTTAAACAATGTTGATTAAGGTGTGTGTGTGTGTGTGTGTGTGTGTGTGTGTGTGTGTGTGTGTGTGTGTGTGTGTGTGTGTGTGTGTGTGTGTGTGTGTGACTGAGAAGGAGAGCAATGAAACAGTTAAAATATCTATACAGTATATAAATTATTGAACTGAAGTGTGAAAGTGTCAAACTAAGACTAAGCAAGTTAAAAAATAAAAACGACTGGAGTGGAGGCAGTGACACAAGCAGTTTTCAGCTCTGTCTGGTCAAATGCACCGCGTACGTAAAACAAAACAAGAAAGAAGTTCACCAAGTAACCTTAAATAGACCAAAATAGAGGCAAGCTGAAGAAAACCTAAGAAGAACAACGTGAACTACAGTGAAGCCACAGAGCTCAGTCAATGTCTGTGTGTGTGAGAGAATGGGCCAGCTATAGCTCTGGCTGCTGTAATGTGTGTCTGTAGGGAGGGGTGGGCGCTGTGTGTGACTTGCCAATCACAGAGCTTGAAGACAGTCAATTATGAGGATTTTCCTTTAGCTATGCCAGCTGGGATAGGCTCCATCTCCCCGTGACCTGCGCAAGCGGATGAAACAGTCAGGAAAATGAATGAATGAACGAGCACAAGTATTGGCGAGTTTTTCTCATATCGTACTCGTCAAAAATGCGTTATCCGTACAGGATACTCGTCTGAAACGAGTACCTGGCTCAACCCTAGTCATTAGCATGAGACACATCACCTGGGTTAATCTGCTGAGACAATCTTTTTGGGAGTTTTGAAAGGACATGATTGTAAATGGGCGAAAGGTGATGTCGCAGACCACCCCCCCGTTCAGAGATGGCTTCTCCACTTGGACATGGATGGCTTCTTTCACTCCTCTCTCAAACCATCTGTCTTCCCTGTCCAATTCTGAGCGTCGTCGGTGTCCTCAAATGAGTGTCCCATACCAGTACCTAAGACCAGGTAAAAGAACATCAACACCTGAAAGGGGCACTGAAAACTTGTGCATATCCTGACTGGACCTTTGTGAAGGCTCACACAAGATCCAGAAAGGAGAATAACTCAGTGAGGATGGAAGAGAAGGAGAGCAAGCGTAATGGTATAGTGATCCCATATGTGTCTGGAGTGTCTGCAAAGCTGAGGAGGATCTTCAATAAACAAAAGGTTCCTGTGTATTTTAAGCTGGGCAACAAACTCAGACAAAGACTGGTCCACCCAGAAGACCCCACACCACATGGTCAGAAGAGCAATCTGGTATTTGCAGCAAGGAATGCTCAGATGTCTACATAGGGGAAACCAAACAACCACTACACACAAGTGCATGGCTCAACACAGAAGAGCCAACTCATCAGGACAAGACTCACTGAAGAAGGACACTCATTTCAAGATACAGATTTTCATATCTTGGACAGGGAAGACAGATGGTTTGAGATGGTTTGATATTTTCTATTCTATTTGCTATCGTTTCGTTGCATTCTTCTTTTTCTCATTTTTCTTTGAAGTCTCAAATTTTCACTTTTTTTGTTTCATTTCATCCTGTGGTATGTTTTTTTTTTGTGATTTTTCCCTTTTCGTCTTCACTGCATCTTATCCCTTCTTTCTAACCCACTCCATTCCCTACGTTTCTGTATTTTCTGCTGGCTGTTTCTCTCTCTCTCCGTTACCCAATTCTTTCTTTTCTATCTGTATTCATTTCTCTCTCCCCATCTGTCTCTCCCTTTTTCTGGCCCCACTCCAGTTGCACAAGATTTGGAGCCGATTGACTATTTATAGCGCCTGTGGTTTTGTCACCATGACAACCAAGCTGGAGGCCAGGGCGCCAGGGAGCTATTTTTGGAGCAGCACTGTAATGTCAGACACAACCTCCTCTCTCTTTCTCTCCTTTCTGGATGGTGTGTGTGTTTGATTAAGGATTGGCTGGTGGAGCCGTTGGCACGGTCAGCTCGCAATTTTAAAGTGTTGAATGCACAAAGAAGCCATAAGCCCCTCGAATTGTTGTCCTCGGCAGGCCGTGTGATCTTTCCCCCCAGTAGAGGAAGTGCCAAGACCATTTTCTGACTTGACCAGTTGTTGTCAGTTTGGTGTCAGATTTCGCTCCTGCAGACAGTGATTTCAGTTTCCTGAAATAAATTCAAGTGTGAAAATCAGTGCTTGTAGTGATTACAAAGGAATTTGTGTGTAATATCCAACTTGTGCAACTCAACTGGAATAATTCACCATATTGGTGAACTCAAAATGTGCATTGTGAGAAATTTAGGACTTGGCCTTGAAAAGTTTTATTTTTCATTTACATTACAGTTTTAACAAGGGAAAGGTCTAAATACATGTTAAAACATTTACTGTGTTTGTTTTACTTGAACAGTGCCTTTTTATAATTGAGTATAAATGCACCCTGTATGGGCATAAATACATGATTGTAGAAATATATTTGCTGCCTCAGTACTATGCCCCAGCGGAAGTGAAATGAGGAAGGGGCTATTATAGCTCTCAAGTATCAAACACAACAACCGAGAACGGAAGTGGTGCCTTTTTTTCTTTTTCTTTTTTTTGGGAGGATTTTTTTTTTCAAACACTTTCCATGGTTACAAGAGATTTGACTGTTCAGTATTCATTTCACAAAGCTTTACCTCTTCTGATCTGTGCTTTGTGATATTTTGAAAATTTTTAGTATTTCATTTGTTTATATGATATTTTTTGAATGATATTCCATTTAAATTTCATTTACAAGAATTTCAGTTAGCAGGTTCAGGTTTAGTATTTCCTTTCCGGGCATCTCTCTTCTGTGAAATACAGAAGAGAGGTGGTTTCTGAGTATCTCATGCTTGTTAACTTTTATTTATGTAACACAAACAGCAGCGTTTTTTCAGTTTTTTAGTCTGTTTCACTGTGTTGTTCTGTTTCAGTTGGTTTGAACGTGTTTCAGATAATTTATTGTTTTTGAAAAGAAATTAAATTGTTTGTTGAATTTGTGAAAATCTGGGGGGAGTAGCTTTCTTGGCGGACATAAAAGAGACTGCTTTTCGGTGTAATTCTTCCAGCTCGTTCGTTCGTGTGTGTGTATGTGTGTGTCACACAGCTTAGCTCGGATGCTGGTCGAAGGTCCGCAGATGTTGTGTGTTTCACGTTAAACCACACAACCTGTCCACAACCATATTTATCATGCTGAAAGCAAATTGTGACAAGTGTGTTTTTTTCACTTTTCTGTATGAGAATTTAAGTTTTAAGTTTAAAAAAAAAAATTAAAGTAAAACATTGACACTTGTTAACATTTTGGAATACAAATGAAGTAAATATGAAATGATGATTTCCAAATATAGGCAACCAGAAATATTAGTTATTTAACTTGAAACGCTCCTTCAACCAAATCTTGTTGGAAAATTAAGATTAATTTTTCAAGCAGCTGAAGCAGTTTTATCAGTACATTTTCCATTTCCAGCCTTATAAGTGAAGGACAGTTAAATCAGGAGGATTGAGCAGACCAGACTAGCTTAATCCCATTAAGATCTAAGGAAGTATATCAGATCATAGTCTGGTAATCCTGTGTTTAACACTCCTACTTTAACAACGTGAAGGAATTACAAATCCGTCTTGATGCTGCAGCTTTTTAATTCCCTCCAGCATGGGGAGATTGTTTGATGGTAGATTGTTGGGGAAAAGAATAAATGAAACCCATATTTGAGTCTCTTCTACAAAGAAGCTTTAGATTTTATGCCATTTAAAATTAAGAAGAAGATTGCTAAATTTATTTTCTTCATCTTTTACTTTTGAAAGTCTGAATTTTTATCTCCAAGTATTTTTAAACTTGTCCAAATTGTAAAACATTTTAGTGAACTTGTACATTTGACCTTTTGTGGGGTTTTTTATACGGCGACAGATTGTTGATGTCCTTGTAAAAAAGCAAAAATAGCAGATTAAAAGAAATAGAAAAAAATGTAATCTTTCTCTTCTTATCCTACTTAAATCCCCACATTAAAACACACATACTTATACTAAGCACAAACAGTTGTTTCAGCAACAAAAGTGACACCAAGTTTGTAAAAAGTTGAAAATGTGCTTTATATTTTGTACACACTGGGTTATTTTCAGGGACCAGACAAGAGTCCTGCGAGTATTTAGAGTTTAAATCAGCCTGTCTGCCACCCCAGAATAACTCAGGGAGGTTATTCATAACACCGCAGCCCTCTCTGTTACTGGGGCAGCCTCTATTATTTAGTTCAACTTACGAGGCTCTCGGTTATTATTGGCGCTTTTCCTATTAATAGGGAGAACTGCTAAAACTTGAGCAACGTGTTTTCCCTGGCCGCATCAGTGCCTGCAGATAAACAGGAGTTTGGCCTCTGTGGATGCCGCTGGCGACAGCAACAGTGTTAACTCTGCCATCATTAGAGCTTTTAGAGTCCGTCACATCCGGGGTATCGGTGCGTTCTGGAGCTCAGGCAGGTGAACATTACCTGAGGATGAACACAAACGCTGGGGCTGCAGATACAGGGCAGTAACAGTTGTCCTTTGAGGCTCTGGCTTTGATGCACACTAGAGTCTCTGGTATGGGAACACCTGAGCCACTCTGCCCCTGCTGACCGGTATTAATTGGCTCTCTGTTTTTTGTTATTTTTTCTTGAATCTCCATGTAATTTGTGTTTGTACACAAACTTCTCTTGACTGCTGAGAATGTTTGTCCCCTTTCAGCTCTCCTCCCACCTGGCGCTGGTCCATCGGTCGGCTGCTGCAGCTTCCATTGACTCCGTTCTCAGTGTCTTACCTATCTACAACCCTTCTGTCACATACCACCCCTGCCTGCCACATTCCTCCTCATCTCAAAGGGGGTTACGTACTTTTGCCCTGAGAGGAAGCTGCTGTCAAGCATTTAGCATTTTGAGTTATAAGATCAGTGACAAACCATCAGTCAAAGCGGGAATCAAGCAGGAAATTAGTGTTTGTCTAGGTTAGCAGCCTTTTTAGCTGATATCCAGCCATCACCATCACACAGGGGCCAAAATCTGTTTTAGCAATCAAACGCTACCAGGTGTACTGAGGAAATTAGTATTGGTGGTGGTATGCATCACCCTGACCCAGCTGTTCTTGTTACTTATGAAGTTAATTTGTTGTGCGTGCGAACAGTCACCCCCCTCATTACATTTGGGGTCTTTTCTGTGAAAACGAGTTCCTATTGGAATTATTAATAGATCAGTTTTCCAAAAGAGAAGTGTGAACAAAAAATTTGCATTAGTTGACACTTGGTAAGAAGTCAAATAATTCAGAGACGTAACTAAAGAAAATGTCCCACGAGCCTGCATCCACCAACATTGACAACTCTGGAGATGACCAAACCGAGCAGGACGGCAGTGACAGCAGCACCTGTTAGCATTTCAACAAAGTCCCTTCCTGTGTCACTGTACAAACATTGAATGCTTGCTGTGAAAAAGGAGTTTCACTGGATTGAAATCATTCACTGCATTTAAGCATGACTAATTTAGAATATTTAAGTGATTGGATTTAAATCTTTTACAATTACAGAATTCCCGCAAACAAACACATTAAACTTAGGTTTAAGTCGGGGGAAAATCCCTGGAACATACCAAAATATATATTGAATGCACTACGCTTTCAGAAACAACAAATTTAGGCACAAAATTGTGTCCGGACAGAAAATGTGGAGTAAAAGTTTCCCTCATTTTATATCACCAGAAATTACATGGTCATGTATGTAAAAGTTTAACACTTTCTCTTTTTTTGTTTTAATCAATTCAAAGCTTGTATGTTCACAATCACACCTTGATTCTTTTTCTGTACGTGCTTCATCTGGAAGAAAATCACTGCGTTCCTTCCAGTGCTGCGGCGTTGAGCTCAGCCCACTCCTCTTTCCACTGCAGGAGTAGCTTTTGTTCTTTTTTTTTTACTTACTGTGTCTTCAGTACATCTGTTTAATATTGTCAGTATTGTGTAAATACCCTCAGGTTGTATAAAATGATTTCTTCCCGACTGTCAGTAATCCTGTACTGTACAAATGTGGGGATCTTTAGTTAGTCCTTTCTCTACTAGACTCTAAAGACTCAGCCTGGGTCGATGTGATCATATCAGTCATCTTTATAGCCTGTCTTGAGTCCTGTCTTGTTGCTGACACCCCCAGAGGGTGACCCTGATACTGCGGCCTGCATGAGAACAGCAGGGCTACTCACACACCCACTGAGGCAGCAGCAGCAGTGTGGGTCTGCTCATTGGAACAATTAACATGCATTTAGGTGGCACAACACACATCTGAACAGGGAAGGCCTGCATACCCACCCACGCAAGAACACACACACACACACACACACACACACACACACACACACACACACACACACACACACACACACACACACACACACACCCTCCTGTGCAAGTAGTACTACAGCTACTCCATTGACAAGGCTGGTGTGACAGAGCAACTGCTCCTTGTGACTCAGCCCGGCTGCCTCTGATTTCACCATGAATTCAAACCTACGCCCCCTGGTGGCCGTTCAAGGATCAACGCCCTCCATCTTTTACTTGCTTCCATTTTCCTCACTTTCAGCATGTTATAATGTGACGCTATTACGATCTAACTTCTGTTCTGTTCTCGTTACAGCTTCTTAGACAGGATCGAGGTGGTCAGGCAGAATGACTACACACCCACTGATCAGGTGAGACTTGCAACACATTCGCAGCGCCATCTTTGATATGCAAAGCTTGCTTCTGTGCAGTGCTTACCCGCTCTGTTTTTTTTTTTTACACCCTCCTGTTTCTGCTCTGCTACTTAGGACTTGTTGAGATGCAGAGTGCTGACATCTGGGATCTTTGAGACAAGATTTCAAATAGACAAAGTCAATTTCCAGTGAGTTTCCACACATTTATTTGCGCAATGAATGATCCAAACTGAAAGATGTTGTATAAATTAGAGACAATATTGTGTAATAAATAGAGTGAATTGATTTGAAAGACAAAATTTAATTGTTGAGAAGTAATTTTTTTGATATTCAGTTATAATTGTGAATTAAGCTCTAATTTTTCTTTTTTGAACCTCATGGCTACTAACTGTTGAAATGCTTTGTCTCTTCTGTCTCTCAGTATGTTCGATGTTGGTGGTCAGAGGGATGAACGTCGGAAATGGATCCAGTGTTTTAATGGTAGGAAGCTTCATGATAACGATAATGCTCAGGAGTATCTATGAAAGTTGACTGACCTTCCAGACATTTGTTTTCTAGTTTTGTTAGATACATTTATTTGCATAGACTTTCAGGTAGTTTTGCTTTCTTTGGTAATCCTAGTCTGTGACGTCTGTTTGTGTGACACAGATGTGACAGCTATCATCTTTGTGGTGGCGAGTAGCAGCTACAACATGGTGATCAGAGAAGACAATCAGACCAACAGATTACAGGAAGCCCTCAATCTCTTCAAGAACATTTGGAACAACAGGTCAGGAGTTGGTCACAAAACATGGTTATCCATCGAACAAGCAGAATTTTGTCACATCTAAATTCTTTTTTTTAGTGACTCTTGTCAAATACAGTGCGTTTCTGAAGATGAGGAGACATGAATGGATCAGGCATGCCAGATAGCACGTGGTATGAAAGAGGCTGATAGTATACCCAGTACATAAAACACTTTGCTGTATCCTGTAGCTGAGAATGAGCGCCTTATAAAATCATCTAGCCGTTCTTCAGACATAAAATATACAAGTGATGGACGTCTATTCATGAAGCTTATGATGGTATTCATGAACAGGAACTCTAATCAGTGCGTATAGATTGAGCCGTACAGCCAGAATCAACTGCGTGCACATTTCTTTATTGAATGTATTCAAAGGTTTTGAGATTCAGGGCTAAAACATCATCGGTTGAGTATAACTTGTTGAAAAAAATGACAAACTTGACATCAGCTCTTCAACTTCTTGTCCTTCACTGTGTCAACACTGGCAAATTAGTGGTAAAAACAAGCAGCCCACAGCATTCCCCTTCAATTTATTTGACTAGTCAAGTGGGTTTTTAAAAAAATCAGGTATCTGGGAAGCTAGAGGTGCACAGATCCAGAATCCTAGAGACAATACAAGAAAGTAATTATGTTCCTCACAGACTTGTGTCCAAAAACGCAGGAAAGAATCAATTATTTTTACCTACCTCTTTGGACATGAAACTTTTTTTTGTCACTCCAATGTTTTCCTGCTGTCTTAGAGTTTCTTGGACAGCAAATCTCTCACTTCAGCTCCCTTTGAGGTTTTTCAACATGTTGCTTAGATACATATAATGACTGTACATTGATAAACAACAGCTTCCACTGATAAGAAATATAGAAACTGGTGAGGTAAATAAACAGAATTTGTTGGGTTTTGGATCTTTCTTTACTCCTTTCTTACATCAACATTCATTGTCACTGTTGAGGACAAGCTCAGTAATAACTCAGTAATAAGACATGAACACGGGTAAAGTGAAGAAGTGGAGTTACTCTGTGCATTAGATTATCAGAACCAGTCAGCAGCCTCTGTTCCCCCCGTCCCTGATGACGTGAAGCCACTCCAGAGCTGCTGCTCCTGTTTGACACTCTGGTTGAAGTGCTGACAAATGGCACAGGAGCTCTTCTTGCTCCTGTTAGTGGTTCTTTATTACATGACTAGTGTGTCTCTATTTTTTCTCTTATACCCATTTTATCATTTTTGACTTGCTAAGACGCCAACTTATCCAACAGTGGTGAAGATTTTTAATTTTGTTTTTACTGAAGGGAAAATATGTGGAGTGTTTGCCTGAGTGTAACTTTAAAACAAATATATAACTTCAAATATTTACACACACACCACCATGTGCCAGAGTGGGTTTTTTGCTGTTTCTGCAGTTTTGCAATTGTCATTATTTCCATGTCAACAATCTACAGTATATCTAACCCTAACCCTATAGGATAAAGGAAGATTGACTTTAGAGCATATCTTGTGTTGTTTCTTTCACATGTTATGATAATATACATAAGAATTTGGTCTGTATCTTTTTTTCCCCACATAATCACATTTTTAAAAGTTTTTCTGACGGCTGAACTTAGACCGCTTGTGTTCATACAGAAACACAGTTTGATGCTGCTGCGATGGAAGAGGATATTCTTAGCTCCACCAGGGAGACGGTGTTTTATCCTGCTTTGATTGGTCGGATGATTTGATTGCTCAAACTATGGGACTGTTGCTTTTAGTTGCAATGTCATCATGGGTATACTGAGTTGCTTGGTGAAGCTTTATGCTAGTGCTTTTTTGTTATCATAGAATTTTTTTGCAATACAGTGCGCCCTGTACTTTGTGGTTTGCATTCCAAGAACCACACACGATTGAGGAATCCGAGATCGTGATCTATTTTTCTTATTTTTTACGGAAACGTTTATGAACGCTTCCCATGCTGATACTAAACCAACTTCTATCTTTATTTCCTTTTCCCACACTCTGATAGACTGTCCAAAGCACTTTTGTGTCTCACGAAAGTCTGAGACTGATGGAACAGAGCGCACTTCGGATGCTGTCAGCCAATAGAATGTGCGTATGGTATCACGTGACAGCCTACTAAAAATCCACGATGAGGTGGAGTTGCAATCATTGATGCGCGAATGCGCGAGAGCGCACTGTATAGTAAAATCGCACCAATCTCAGGAGACCGAAGCCACACCATTGCGTTTTTGTAGATTACATTTCTTCATGTTCAATTTCACATGTTTGTATCCAACCCACTTCAAGACCAGACATTTGTGGACTACGGTATCACTTCAGTGTCTTTTTCTGTGACGTATTGTGGGCGGAGAATTTAAATAGATGTAGCGTCCTTCCCCATTAAACTTGAAGATATTTTGCTTCCTAAACTAAAACCAGAATAAACTTTTTCTTTTCCCTCTACAGGTGGCTACGTACCATTTCGGTAATCCTCTTCCTAAACAAGCAGGATCTGCTTGCCGAGAAGGTTTTAGCAGGGAAATCTAAAATCGAGGAGTATTTCCCAGAGTTTGCGCGCTACACTACGCCTGATGATGGTATGACGATTTCCAGTTTGAAATGGTTAGAAGCTATGGAAATCACGCCTCGTCTGTTATAAAACAGAACTGTGAGCTTGTTTTGACACATGCAGTAAGATTAAAACAATGTGACTTAAAATTTCCAAAGGGGATTCATTTATCATTATGATTCTCTTTGTACTGGTATTTCAGAATAAACCACCAGACACTTCCACCTTTGTCCTTTTGTTTAACAAAACATTTAATCAAGCCTCTCCCTGACTTTTTGACCAATCTGAAGCTTTTGCATGCACAGTGAGCCTCAAACAACAACATGGCAGGTTCCACCCCTAAAGCAGACCAGCGTATCATCAGTTTGTTGATCAATGTATGATCATTGGTGATGTCTGTCCCAAAATCCTGATGTCTGTTCCACAAGCATAACATCAGCTAATTACCCGTAAAATCAGCATCAATATCAATATTTTAAAAGTTTAGGTTTAGGTATGTTTTTGATTTTAAAGCCGCAGCTCCTCGTATTTCAGCTGGAGGAGCGATGCTGCCCTGTTTGCTTGAAAAATGACTTCATGTCTTCCCTAACAGCAATACCAGAGCCAGGTGAAGACCCCCGTGTCACAAGAGCAAAGTACTTCATTCGGGATGAATTTCTGGTATGTACAACGTTTTTACTATGATTGTTTCAACCTGTTTGGTTCACAGAGCAATGGAATATTTTGATCAATAGGTTTTTTTTTTTTTAAACTCTTCTCCTAACTTGGACAGAAGAGCTATTGGCCCATGATAAACCCTACAGGATCTGATGTGTTAACTTTGGGTAACGTCATCACTGATGACTTATATTTGTTACAAGGAAGGGGTAATTCTAAAAAACTTGTTGAATTACGTTTGATTTGTCATCCTTTGCTCAGAATTCTTAAATATTAAATAAAACTTTTTACAGTTACATGAACATTTTATTACATTTAGCATTCTGCCATTCTGTTTGTCACACCTCCCAGTAAAGACATCAAGAAATGCCTAAATCTATGCTGCTCTGACAAACCTGTTATAATGTTTACGTTATAATAATCTTAATAATGGTTATTATAATTGTAAAAATTAAATTACAGTTGTTATGTTATAATAATTATTATAATGTAATAATTGTGATAATGGTTATAAATAGTGATTATAATGGTTATAATATAATGGTTATAAAAATGTCATAATATTATGACGTTATAATAATGGTGATAATGGTTAAAATGGTTATAATGGATGTTATAATGATGTTATAATGTTTATCATAAGGTTATATATACAGTCCGCCCTCGCGCAATTGCGCATTTACACTCGCGACTCCACCTCATCGCGGATTTTTGGTAGGCTGTCATGTGATACCATACGCACATTCTATTGGCTGACAGCATTCGGAGGTGCGCTGTGTTCCTTCAGTCTCGGACTTTCGTGAGACACAAAAGTGCTTTAAACAGTCGATAAGATTGTGGGAAAAGGTAATACAGATAGAAGGTGGTTTAGGCCGCGTCCACACGGTGGTGGAACTTTTTGAAAACGCAACTTTTTTCACCCTGCATAGATAAAGATTTGCGTCCACACTACAGCTTTTTCAAAAAGATCTCCGTCCACACGTATCCGCATCAGTGTGTTGATTAACACACGCAGGGACACGCCCCCCGGATAGAAAAAGTTGCGGATACAGCGTCCATGCGACAATGCAGACCCAGCGTTTTCAAAAAATTTCACCTTTGCCAGCGTTTTCAAAAATTTGCGTTTTTGTCCTGGATATCTGCGTTGTTGTGTGGACGGAAGGCGTAAACGCAATAAAAAAGTTGCGTTTTCAAAAAGTTCCGGCATCGTGTGGACGGGGCCTTAATATCAGTATGGGGAGGGCTCATAAACGTTGAAATTACCATAAAAAATAAGATAAATAGATCACAATCTCGATCGCGGATTCCTGAATCGCGTATGGTTCCTGGAACGCATTAACCGCAAAGAACTAGAGCGCACTGTATATAACAACGGGTCAACATAACCCTGACTGTACGTTTGTGTCACTTCTTCAGAGGATCAGCACAGCCAGTGGGGATGGACGCCATTACTGTTACCCCCACTTCACCTGTGCAGTGGACACAGAAAACATCCGCCGTGTCTTCAACGACTGTCGCGACATCATCCAGAGAATGCATCTACGACAGTATGAGCTGTTGTGATGGGCAGCGGCATCTAGCCTATGTATCGACCTACCAACCTACCTATGTTCCCACCATGACACGTTAGCCAGTTACTTCCACCGACTTCACCAAACGACATAGCAAAAGAGCGAGGAAGCGAGCGACCACCTACCTTCCCCTCCGTTAGATATTTTTTCTTTTACAAGCTCCACAGTTTCAACAAAACACACAATTAACAAAATACCACCAACAGTGTCATCAACTGTCAGTCAGAACAGGCTTCTGTGCTCATTCTCACGTTGACACCGGTGAGGAGGTCGAAACTCAAATGCAGGCAACGCCTCCTTTTGGCTCTCTTCGCCTTTGATACATAAACACACACCCATTCACAGCAACATAAACACACACTATAGCAAGATACATCCAGGACCCTTGGATAATGTCTCATATCAGTCTCACACACACACACACACACACACACACACACACACACACACACACGCTTTTAAAACCAAGTCCTCCAGCCAATGGCTGAGGCCAAACTGGATAATACATTCTGAGAGAGAGCAATTTATTCACCGCGTGCTGAAGATGTAGGAGGAAAAGGAGCGCGGCGGGCGCAGTGGACGGTGAACCCACATGGAGGAGGGCTACGAACAGACCATTTAATTGACTAATGGCTGCCTGTGGACCCAAACGTGACTGGATTGTAAGACCACACAGCTCACATGATTCGCTCCTCAGAAAGTCAGCTGAGGAAGAAGAGCAGAAAAAAAAAATAATGGAAACAAAAAAGAAAAATACCACAAAATGCAGAAATTGATGCGTACCAGTGAACTTCACCCCGTGCAAAAAAAAATCCAAACTCTATAGATAGATATTTGTGCGTGTGTGTGTGCGTGTGTGCGTACATATGTGCATGTGTGTGTGTGTATGTATATACTGTATGTGTGTTTGTCTGTTTGTGTGCGTATATATATATATATATATATATATATATATACACATATACATATATTAGTTTCCTGGAATAACACGATTCAAATTAAGTTTTTTTTTTTACCCCATGTTGTGTGTTGATGTACACTGTGTGTGTGTGTGTGTGTGACCTGCCTTTGCGCACCATTTAACCCTTTCTATATACACACACACACATACACACACACATACCCTTGCCTCCTGCCACTGCTTTTACTTGACGACCGTTGAGCACGTGGATAAAAAGGGAGAGGTTTTATCCAATCAGGAAAAATGCAAGAGGAGAGCATGAAGTAAAAGAAATTACTTCAAGACTGGATGGAAGATTTTTACCTGGGATTACAGACACTAACACACACACACATGCACACACACACAAGCTTGTGCTCCAGCCATCATCAGCCTTTCCCCTGCCCACAAATACCCCCCATCCACTCCCACCCCTGCCTCTTGTCGTATTCCCTCACCTCTCCCCCGTCCCACTCTCTTCCCCCCCCAGCTTTAAGTACTTCTGTCTTTATTTTACTGCTGGACTATTATTCTTGTACAGACTGTAAAATGTATTATTTTGTACAACTTTATTGAAGAAAAAATAACTTGTAGAAGATCCCTGTGCCTTGATCACGACTGTACGTGTAAAAATGAGCTAATATGTAAGTTATGTTTCACTGCGCTGTACAGGTGGACGGGTCTGTCCCACCTCGTCCGTGCGAGCTCACCCCCCCATTGAAGTCTGGGGGAGGGGCATCGCATCGAGGCAGAGGCCTTCGTCTGTTGCTTTGTTTCTTTTTTTTTTTGTTTTGTCCCCCCCAACCCCACCCCATTCGACCCTGCCCCGCAACCCCTCCCACATTTGCTTGTTGATTCATTTGTTTTGTTTTGACTTCTGGTTTATATAGTAGGAATTTAAAAAAAACAAGGTAAAAAAGATAATCAGACACATCTCCTTAATGCTGTGTAGAGAAAGTTACTGAACCCTAACACAATTTAATATATATAAAATATATTTCAGATTTTATATTTTATATATATGTACTGTACACGTATATCTATCTTCCTTGTGAGCTTTCCCTCAGGTTTTCTTTGATTTCCGTCAGTAACATTTGTTTCATGGCCATTCAGGGTGAAATGGGATGGGTGTTTTTTTTTGTTTTTATTTGAGCTTTAACCCTTTTGAAGGAGAGGGAAATATCCAGTTGCAAAACATTGCTTGTTTCTACATAAACCAAATTCTTTTGCTTAAATGATGATACACAGTTGTTATAGTGTTTGGTTCATTTTCAGGCTGCAAGGCCCTGAAGTCTGCATCACAACACTCAGCAACCAGTTGACTAGGCATTCGGTCTTACGGTGCAGACTGATATGGCAGTCCTGCAGCGGATTCTCCTTTCATGATGGTAATAGAGAATGTTGTGTGAGAGCGAATATTTTATTCACTTCAACTAAGGCGGACTTACTTGAAGTCCGCCTTACTTGAAGTCCATCACCTCAATAAAGTCTGATCCAGTAAATAATCCTACCATTTATACAATTATCCAAACCAAGAACATACAAACTTCTTCAAAACTATAAAGGAAGCATCATTCAGATAAAACGGAACAAAAGTAGGGAAACAAATTTAGATCAGCTTTTTAAAAGGTAAATGTGGAGCATATGAATTAAGTTCCTGAAGGCATACCAAACCAAATCAACTTTAAACAGACTCAACAAATCCCTGAAAACAAGTTTTAAGGAGCCGTATTTGTGATCACGTAATGACTCAAATCTGTTTCTTTTGTCTTTATGGCTGGAGCAAGATCAATTTTAAGGGTGGCATTTTTGCCAATTCTCAAAATTTTTCCGTTAGTATTGAATACAATCTCTACCATGGCCTACTCAGAAAGATCATAGTTGTCACATAGTTTGTGGAAATGTTCACTTATTTATTTTAATTCTAGTGAAGAATTAAAAGGACTGAGTGTTGTAGGTTTTCACAATAAGGGAAACTTCAGTAATGGAGACTAATCTTGGCTCAAAAAGAACAAACTCTACCTGATTGTTTTGGATTAAGTGTTTTTGGTATCGGTTGGTTTTCTGTGGTTTGCTGTGCATTTGGTGTAAAGACTTACATTGGAGGTTTAGAATGAATGAATGAAACGCTTGGTAAAAACAAGATACCAGGCTTTAGGTATTAAGGAACATTTGAATCTTTGGTTCATTCAGTCTGGAACTTTTATCTGACTCGCTTTTCAAAAAATGTAAAATTTCTGATGTTCCTTTTGTTTCCTTGGTGGAGCGACAATGGACCCACCCACCTGCTTCCAGAGAGAGTGTGCAGACTCAAGGTCATGCTTCATGGACAAGTGCACCATTGTTTCACATCACCGCGGTCTAATGTTACTATTTTCTATGTGAAGAATGCCGAAGTGAGAAGTCTAGTGAAAGCTCAGGTGAGATCATAAATGTCAGCAACCGACGCAGGAATGTTTTGCTGCCTGCTGCAGTTGGCAAGTAACCTGGGGCAACTAGGGCTCCATAATGTTGTACAGTCCACATCCACAGTTATGGTGTAACTGGGTAGATGTGGTCATTAAGTTAATGTTGGTACCAAACTTCAATATTTTTTAATGTATGTAAATACATTATACAGTGTACAGGGACATTCTCAAGCTGAAACATATCTCCCAAAATATTACCACAAAGTTTCAGTCATACTTGAGTCAAAAATACAACTGTGGGTATCACTGAGATCTCCCTTAATAGGAACTAAACAGATTTAAAAAAAAAAAAAAAAGCAAAAACAAATGATGTAATAGGGTGGACTGAATTGGAGACGCACAAAGATACAAGCCAGTGTCTTAATGTGCTTGGTCCCAAGCTCGGATAAATACAGAGGGTTGTGTCAGGAAGGGCATCCGACATAAAACTTTTGCCAAATCAAAAATGCAAATCAAATCTATGACTTCCATACCAGATCGGTCGAGGCCTGGGTTAGCAATGGTCCTGTTCACCTACAGGGTGCTGGTGGAAATTGGACTACTGTTGGTCGAAGAAGGAGAGGAGGAAAGTGTGTTCGTAGGATGAGAGAGAAGAGAAACGCCAAGAGTATACGACTGAAAGTAGGGACGTTGAATGTTGGAACTATGACAGGAAAAGGTAGAGTGTTGGTTGACATGATGCAGAGGAGGAAGGTAGACATACTGTGTGTCCAGGAGACCAGGTGGAAAGGTAGCAAGGTTAGAAGTTCAGGAGAAGGGTTCAAGTTGTTCTACAATGATGTAGATAGGAAGAGAAATGAAGTAGGAGTTAACTTGAAGGAGGAGTTTGTTAGGAATGTCCAGGAGTTAAAAAGATGTCAGAGTGATGAGTCTGAAGCTAGAAATCGTATGTGTGTTCAGTGTTGTTAGTGGGTATGCTCCACAGGTAGGATGTAAGCTGGAGGAGAAGGAGAAATTCTGTTTGGACTTCGACAAAGTGATGCGCTGTGCATCACTTTGTCGATAGAAGTGAGAGTTGTCATTGGTGCAGACTTCAATGGACAGGTTGGTACAGGAAACAGAGGTGATGGGCAGGTTTGGTATCCAGGAGAGGAATGCAGGAGGACGGATGGTGGTTGACTTTGCAAAAAGGATGGAAACGGCTGTAGTGAATACTTTTTTCCAGAAGACGCAGAAACATAGGGTGATCTATAAGAGTGGAGGTAGGAGCACACAGACTACATCTTCTGTAGATGGTGTACTCTGAAGGAGATCAGTGACTGTAAAGTAGTGGTAGGCGACAGTGTAGCCACAAAGCATAGCATGTTGGTGTGTAAGATGACTGTGATGGTGAGGAAGATGAAGAGGGCAGAGACAAAGCAGAGGACGAAATGGTGGAAGCTGAAATAAGAAGAGTGTTGCATGAGTTTTAGGAAGGAGCTAAGACAGGCTGTGGGGGTTCAGGAGGTGCTTCCAGAAGACTGGACAACTGCAGCTAATGTGATCAGGGAGACGGGTAGGAGAGTACTTGGTGTGTCATCTGGAAGGAAAGTAGATAAGGAGACTTGGTGGTGGATTGAGGAAGTACTGGAGTGTATACAGAGAGTTTAGCTACGAAGTGGGACACTGAGAGGACTGAGGAGAGTCGACAGGAGTACAGGGAGATGCAGCGTAAGGTGAAAGTACAGGTAGCAAAGGCCAAACAAGGGCCTTATAATGACTTGTATGCTAGGTTGGACAGTAAGGAGGGAGAGACTGATCTATACAGGTTGGCAAGACAGAGAGACAGAGATGGGAAGGACATGCAGCAGGTTAGGGCAGTTTAAGGATAGGGATAGAAGTGTATTAACAGTTGCCAGTAATGTGATGGGAAGATGGAAAGAGTAATTTGAAGAGTTGATGAACAAGGAAAATGAGAGAGAACAAAGACTAGAAGAGGTGGCTGTTGTAGCCCAGAAAGTAGCAAAGATTAGTTAGGATGAAGTGTGGAAAGGCAGTCGGTCTTGATGAGGTATGGAAGTGTTTAGGAGAGGTGGCAGTAGAGTTTCTGACTAGTTTGTTCAACAGGATCTTAGATAGTGAGAAGATGCCTCTGGAATGGAGTAGAAGTGTGCCCATTTTTAAGAACAAGGGACATGTGTAGAGTTGTGGCAACTACAGAGGAATAAAGCTGATGAGCCATACAATGAAGTTATGTGAAAGAGTAGTGGAAGCTAGACTAAGGGCAGAAATGAGCATTCGCGAGCAGCAGTATGGTTTCTTGCCAAAAAAGAGTACTACAGATGCAGTCTTTGCTTTGAGGATATTGATAGAGAAGTACAAAGATGGACAAACGGAGCTGCATTGTGTTTTTGTAGATCTGGAGAAAGCTTATGACAGGGTGCCCAGAGAGGAACTGTGGTATTATATGAGGAAGTCTGGAGTGGTAGAGAAGTATGTTAGAGTGTATGAGGACTGTAAGACAGTGGTGAGGTGTGCTCTAGGTGTGACAGAGGAGTTCAAGGTGGAGGTGGGACTGCATCAGGTATCAGCTCTGTGCCCCTTCTTGTTCGCTATGGTGATGGACAGGCTGACAGACGAGGTTAAGACAGGAATCTCCATGGACTATGATGTTTGCAGATGACATTGTGAATCTGCAGTGAGAGCAGGGAACAGGTGGAGGAGAAGCTAGAGAGGTGGAGGTTTGTCCTGGAAAGGAGAGGAATGAAAGGTAGCCGCAGTAAAACAGAGTACATGTGTGTGATTGAGAGGGACCCAAGTGGAAGAGTGAGGTTACAGGGAGAAGAGATCAAGAAGGTGGAGGATTTTAAGTCCTTAGGGTCAACAGTCCAGAGCAATGGAGAGTGTGGAAAAGAGGTGAAGAAGCATGTACAGGCAGGATGGAACGTGTGGAGAAAAGTGTCAGGTGTGATAGAAGAGTTTCAGCTAAAATGAGAGGAAAGGTGTACAAAACTGGTGAGACCAGCGATGTTGGTCTATAGACAGTGTCACTGAGGAAAAGACAGGAGACAGCTGGAGGTAGCATAGATGAAGATGCTGAGGTTCTCTTTGGGAGTGGACAGGATGGATATGATCAGAAGTGA
Source organism: Antennarius maculatus (assembly GCA_013358685.1). Lineage (NCBI taxonomy): Eukaryota > Metazoa > Chordata > Actinopteri > Lophiiformes > Antennariidae > Antennarius > Antennarius maculatus. Next base: position 6,891,212 of record CM023609.1, on the reverse strand, counting down.
GTACATCAGAGGGACAGCACATGTTGGAGGTTTTGGAGATAAAGTCAGAGAGGCCAGACTGAGATGGTTTGGACATGTCCAGAGGAGAGACAGTTAATACAGTGGTACCTCTACTTACGAACGTCTCTTCATACGAAATTTTCAAGTCACGAAACGCCTCAACAGGAAAATATTGCCTCTTGTTACGAAAGAAATTTCAGGGTACGAAAGGTAAAAATATAGTATGGGCTGTTACTTGCAGCTCCCAAAGTTCCCTGAACGCAACATTCGTATAGCTGCTCTGCCATTGGCTATTACCAAACATCTTCCTGGCATCCCATTGGCTAAGAGGGACCTGTATGTGTAGCTAGATAGGTGTCTATGCAGCATCTTCGTCATTCAGCCCTCGACCCATGCGGTGTTCTGATAGTTTTACGTAAATATATTAACTTTGAGAGTATTCACTATGGACCCCAAGAAAGTGATGGAGAAAAGAAGAAAAAAGTTTTTTTTTGTCCATACAAAGAAAGGAAGAGATAATAGAAAAAGCATGAAAAGGGGATGCGTTTGGTTGATCTCGCCAAAGAATATGGCCGTAATGCATCTACAATCGCCACATTATGAAAACAAAAGGAAGCCATACAACACTGGGAGTTTAAGGCATCGCGTGGGTGTTTCGAGAAGTTCAAAAGGAGGACTGGAATTCACTCTGTTGTTTGGCATAGTGAGGCAAGTAGCGCATGAACCAAAGAGGGCAAAAAATACTGAGGACAGCAGTTAAAAGTTAAATGACCTTTATTTTTATTTGTGTTTTACATTATGCACAACTCATTTATTGTGTAATAATCTAATTGTAACATGTATTTGCTACATGTTTTGATGCATTTTTATGCTTTATAAAACAGGTCTGAATTTTGGGGGACTTGAAACAGATTAGGGCATTTGCATGGAAAACGAGTCTCTACTTACAAAATTTTCTACTTAGGAAATTTCTTCCAGAACCAATTAATTTCGTAAGTAGAGGTACCACTATATATTGGCAGAAGAATGCTGAGTTTTGAACTACCAGGCAGCAAGCCAAGAGGAAGTCCAAAGCGGAGGTTTATGGATGTAATGAAAGAGGACATGAAGGTAGTTGGTGCGAGAGAAGAGGATGCTGAAGACAGGGTTAGGTGGAGGCAACTGATTCGTCGTGGCGACCCCTGAAGGGAAAAGCTGAAAGTAGAAGAAGAAGGGTGGACTGAATTGTCAGCATTTAACCAGATTAAATGTGCTGATTGTTACAACATAATCAGTCAAAGAAGGTGCGTTTCGTGGCTGGATGTGGCCACAGGGAACTTGTGATCTGAAATGTATTCATATACACTCCATTTGTTCTTCAGTTGATACAAGTGAATTTGATGCTCTATTCAAAGCTTATTCCACACAAAAGATAGTGGTTTGCAACTCTTTCACTCACGCTTTAAACCGTCACCGTCTTGCTGATTACAAGATTTATTCCACTGCCTGGGTCAAAATACAGTCATTCATTATGCACCATTTTATTGGTAAATCATTTGATAGATAGGAGGGCAAACTGGTTATCATGGTACTGTTATAGATGAATCAGTGCCTAGTTGTGAAGTGTCTTACTCTGTTAAAAAAAAAAAAAAAGCATGTGGGTTGCTTACTCTCAAATTTCCCGTTGGTCTTCTTCTTTTCCTTTCGGCTTTTCCCTTCAGGGGTTGCCACAGCGAATCAATTGCCTCCATCTAACCCTGTATTTTGCATCCTCTTCTCTCACACCAACTACCTTCATGTCCTCCCTCATTACATCCATAAACCTCCTCTTTGGTCTTCCTCTAGGCCTCCTGCCTGGCAGTTCAAAACTCAGCATCCTCCTACCAATATATTCACTATCTCCCCTCTGGACATGTCCAAACCATCTCAGTCTGGCCTCTCTGACTTTGTCTCCAAAACCTCTAACATGTGCTGTCCCTCTGATTTACTCATTCCTGATCCTATCCTTCCTGGTCACTCCCAGAGAGAACCTCAGTATCTTCATCTCTGCTACCTCCAGCTCTGCCTCCTGTTTTCCCGTTGGACGATAGTAAAAATAATATATTGGTTTTAAAACGATAATTATTGTTCCCGGAAAAGCCGAAAGGAAAAAAAGACAGTACCTGGAGTTAAAGGAACCATCCCCCCTACCCCTCCACACCACTAGTGGGAACCAGAGTCGTTACTCCAGAAAAAAAGCAGAACTATAACACGTGGGCCCAACCGGACATTGAATCTACTTCCTCTTGAAGCCCCGCCCCCTGGTTACATGCATTGGCGCGCTTCACCCGTGTGGCCCCTGCACTGCTCTTCCCAGCGCGCTACGCTGGCTCTGTAGCGGCTGCAGCTGAAAATACAGTAGGCATGAGTGCGGTGGGTGGTGTGCGGCCCTGTCCGGTTTCGGGGCCAGTCCAACAGGGGCTGAAAGAGGCGCTAATCGAGACCCTGACGGCCATCCTGTCCCCGGTTCAAGAAGTGCGTGCCTCCGCAGAGGAGCAGATCAAAGTGCTGGAAGTGACAGAGGGTGAGTGATGCTAGCATTCGGCTACCGCTGCTCGGAGGCTCACACGGTAACCCCACGGGCCTCTGCAGCGGAGGAGACAACATGGACAGCTGCTTTTACCGGGACTGCCTTTGGATTTGCCAGGCTGAGCAGCAACTAACACTGATAACGGTGGTCTGCTCTGTGTGTCGACCGTCACTAGCTAACGCTAGGCCATCTTGTCAGAAGTTAAGGACGACTACGTTAGCATGAAACTCCTTAATCAAAGCGCACGCTCCGTGTTTGATTTCATGGATTAATCGCCTGAACTTGGTCTAATTAAGTGACTAAGTGTAACATCAACTGTAGTCAGGTTAGCTGCTGGTGAGGAAGTTCTGATGTGTGGAGTGAAGCACATGTAAGCTTCATGGACCCGGCAGCAGCAACAGGGTGGAGGCTGGGAGTCGAAGGCTTCTTCCAGGGTGATGCTGCGTTTACGTGTCCATCATTTATTCACACCCAACACAGACGCACTCTCTAGAAGAGTGGTCCCCAACCTGCGGACTGGTACCGGTCCGTGGGTCATTTGGTGCCGGGCCGCACAGAAAGAAAAAATAATTTACATCCGTTTTATTTGTTTCGGAGTCTGAAAGATGTTTTATTTTGAAAAGTGACGTCTGTTCGGAATGACGCACAGACGAATGCATGCGTCTGTCGTGCTTGACAGGTCTCGGTCACATGACAGGTTACCAGCCCACACAATTAAGCGCCCACGATTTCGCCAGTGTTCTGGATTAAAGTCAATGTAGATAATCCTGCCTCCATTTCCAACTTCCTGTCTATATGGGGCGGGATTTTCTGCAATGACCGTAAAGAAAATCAAACTGGAGTAGACTGGACGTCCAGAAAACACTTCAGGTGTCCGTCTCCCGTTACCCATAGATCAGCGGTCCCCATCCACTAATTCTCATTATTGTAATTATTTGATTGACTTGTTCACACTTTTATTGGAAATGATCAGTATTTCTCACGTCACGTTGAATGCACTGATTGTAAGTCGCTATATTTTAAAATAAACCTCATGAGTGCAGTCACTTGAATCGAGTTTTTAATACAATTATTACAATTATTTCGTTTACAGAGATATTGATTATCAATTTATAAAGAAGGTTTATAGTCTGTTGATGTCTGCATTTTACATAAAACCACTGTGTATGATTTATTATTAGACTACAGCTGTCCTGGCATCATTAACTATAATCGAGCAAATGAAGACCGGTCCGTAAAAATTTTGTTTTAGATGAAACCGGTCCGTGGCGCAAAAAAGGTTGGGGACCTCTGCTCTAGAATGAATCGGACGTGTTTCGGTTCTAGTAGTACACCCAGCTATACCGCTTGCTGTCCGGAAGAAATGTTGTTATACTGTTTAGACATAGAAAGACAGCATGTGGCATACAAAACCCTCGCCAGAGATCTCGAAAGTAATGATAATTACGAATTAATTCCGCGGCTGTAGCCTTTTATCTGATAACAGATTAACCCGCAAAGAACTCGCCCATGGATCAGACTGCCAGTTTCCCTGCTCATCATCAGGACACAGGAGACTCATTGAGAGAAGCACAAGTTTGTCTCTTGTCATTCTATATGTACAGAAACGTGTTACTTCCATTATCGGACCTGTGTGTGTAAGGTGCCCTGAGAATTAAATATATTTTATTAAAACTATACATTACAGTTGGTTGGTTTGGTGGGTGGGGCGTCTAACCTCACTTTGTCCTGAAGGCCTTGTGCCCCTAGTGAATTGTGCACACTCGCTGGTGCTGCAGCAAGGCTGATCCTTTCCGCTGGCCTCTCCCTGAGGCAGCCACTATGCAGTATGGTCAGCACTAACATTGTCTTCTGGCGCCTGATGTCAGTCAACTCCAGTGAGAGTCGGTCCAGAGCTGAGGCTGATTGCCAGTCTCCCAGCATGCCTGTCATGCCAGGTTTAAGGAGCGGGCTCAATGCTCAGTGTTTTAAATGTCGGTGCTGTTGCACCTTTACAGCCTTGATTTTGGATGGTATGACCTGTTAAAAAATTTACCTGAAAAATTTTTTTTAAAAGTAATCATGCTGAAAACAACAAATCCTGGCTTCCATCATCAGTGCTATTTTTTATCTCCACGGTGTTACTTGATAAGATTCAATATTTGTATGGTGCGTGTTCTGGGCATTCTTAATTTAATTAAATCTTTTTTTGTTGTTAATATATGTTCATTGTGTAGAGTTTGGTGTTCACCTGGCAGAACTTACGGTTGATCCTCAGGGAGCGCTTGCAATTCGTCAGGTAAGTGTTAAAAAAAGAATTTGCAAAGGAGGGAAGTAGGTCCATCACACCAAGACGTCTGTTAGTCTGACATATGATTACAATCTGTTTATATTGTGCTGTTTTTGGTTCTGTGACTTGTGCAACAGAACAAATCTAATTTCTTACCACTGTTTGCAGTTAGCATCAGTCATTCTGAAGCAGTATGTGGAGACTCACTGGTGTTCTCAGTCAGAGAAGTTCAGGCCTCCAGAGACATCAGATCAGGTGATGTTTCCTTTGTCGTCAGTGTGTTTTTCTTCTTCCGTACACTTAATTTGATCTCTCCAGATGTTTGTTTTCGTCTCCCTCCAGGCAAAAGCTGCCATCAGGGAGCTGCTGCCCAGCGGTCTGCGAGAGGCAATCAGCAAGGTCCGCTCCAGTGTTGCGTACGCCGTGTCGGCCATCGCCCACTGGGACTGGCCTGAAGCCTGGCCTCAGCTCTTCACCTTATTGATGGAGATGCTGGTCAGTGGAAATGTCAACGCTGTTCACGGGGCCATGAGGGTCCTCACAGGTGTGTAGTGACATCCTGAGAACACAATCGAGCACTGGAGCTGTACACATACTTGATCTAAAACATACTGCCGTTTCCTTAAAATGACTTTTTAAAAGCATGAGGGTTTGTTTTTTTTTGTTCGTGTTTAGGATGTAGCTCAGTGGTAGAGTGCATGCCTAACATTTGCTGCCCTGGGTTTAACCCGCGGTATCTGATGCCCTAGGGGGTACAAGCCAGTGTCAACTGTAGCCTGTTCCCAAGCCCACATAAATACATAGGCTTATTGCAGGAAGGGCATCCAGTATAAAAAACCTTTCCAAACAAATATGAGCGTTCATCTGAAATGGAAGAAATGATGACACGCTCGGTGACCCCTAACGAGAGAAGCCGAAAGGAAGTTTTACTGAAATAATAATAATTTTTTTAAAAGAAGAAAAACTGACCACTCAAAGAACGCAAAACTTTTTTTCATATTTGTTCATACAAGCTCACCCCTTCTAGCAAGTTTCATTCAAATCTTGTCATGTACAGTATGTGTTAGACAGAAACTTCTTTTTGTTTGTGTTAAACATGGTTGTTTGTCCAGAGTTTACTCGGGAGGTGACGGACACACAGATGCCGCTGGTTGCTCCTGTCATTTTACCTGAAATGTACAAGATCTTCACCATGGCTGAGGTATTTTTAACTTTAACAAATCTACTTGATTCTTTCTACATTCCCTACCTAAACTGGAATATGCAGCGTCTGTGTAATTTTTTATTGGAAACAAGCATTTAGTCGATAACTGTTTTGTAAAAATGATCATATCACCGTCTCACATGAATTGTGAATTGTGGGTCATCTTTAATGCGAGTTTATGTCACAGATTTATAGCATTCGCACCCGATCCAGAGCCGTGGAGATCTTCACCACCTGTGCAAACCTCATCTGTGCTATAGAGGAGCTGGAGAGGGTGAGACTCTCACACGTCAGAACCATGATGGTCACAAAATACATTTTGATTTATTTTCATTTAACCGTTGTTATGAAATGGAACGTTCTTACTTTACTTTGCTTTAAAAGACTGTGAGAATGATCGTCCCAGAGAACTTCCATCAGCAGAATGACTGTTTAAGGATATCAGTGCCTATTTGCGTTCTCTAGCATCTCATTCACGTTTCGCATTCCTCTCTGTGTGCAGGGTGCAGCTAAAGCCTTGATCTTCCCCGTGGTGCAGCAGTTCACAGAAGCCTTCATCCAGGCCCTGCAGATGCCTGACGGACCCTCGTCTGACAGCGGCCTCAAGATGGAAGTCCTCAAGGTGAGACAGTCTGTGGACCAAAGCATGACAAATCAGTGGATGTGTTTCTCAGTTTTAACAGCTAGCAGTAATTATTCCCTCAAGAAACAAGAAGTGATTGTTAATTATTTTGAAAGTAACATTAAATCGGTTCCATTTTCTTTTTCTTCAGGCGGTAACGGCTTTGGTGAAGAACTTCCCCAAACCAATGGTGTCCTCCATGCAGCAGATACTCCCTATTGTCTGGAACACACTGACCGAGAGCGCGGCTTTATATCCCAACAATCGTGTGTTGTTCCACATGTATTTAGAGCCGTGTTTAAAAGTAGCTCACATTGTCTGTTTTAATACAAGATTAGGATTCTAACTTTGTCCGGTATTCTTTAACTGAATGTTCACTTACGTGAGAACAGAAGTCAACTACACAGAAGAGGTGGATGACCCTGTAGACTCTGACGGTCAGCAGAATTCACACCATTCCAACTACTTGTTCTTTGTTTTTAGGCTTTGAACATTTTTACTGTTGGGTTTCTTTTTGTTTGTGTTGTTTTTTTGCAGGTGAGGTTTTGGGTTTTGAGAATCTGGTGTTCAGCATCTTTGAGTTTGTCCACACACTGCTGGAGAACAACAAGTTCAAGAGCACAGTGAAGAAAGCATTACCTGAACTCATCTACTACATCATCTTGTACATGCAGATCACTGAGGACCAGGTGAGGAGTGACCTTCATACCACTGGTTCTGAGCTGGATCATTAGCTGTGTGTGTATTTGTGATGTTCTGGTGTCAGTCATTACTCTTGTTTCTGCAGATCAAGGTGTGGACAGCTAACCCCCAGCAGTTTGTAGAGGATGAGGATGATGACACCTTCTCCTACTCTGTCAGGATTTCTGCTCAGGACCTGCTGCTGGTGAGAACAAATTAAGGCCCCATCCACATGGTGCCAGATCTTTTCAAAATGCAACTTTTTTGTTGTGATTACGCCTTCCGTCCATATGACAACGCAGATATCCTGGACGAAAACACAACTTTTTGAAAACGCTGGCCAAAGTGAAATTTTTTTAAGACGCGTTGTTGTGTGGACGCTGTATCCGCAACTTTTTCCCTCCGGAGGGTATCTCCCTACGATAAAAACTGCTGTGACATCGGTGTGTGTGTGACCCATGTCTGCATATGCACACAGAATGGACGGAGCTAAAACAGGCTATTTTCTGACGTATTACAGCTCCACGTCGAAGACGTGTTGATAAACATGCTTAACAGTTAAATATTTGTTAGTCTGTTTCTGTCTTTATGAGTCATGAAGTTTATATATTTATTTATTTATTCATTCATCCACATCCCTCACCAAAGACGCCAACGCCAGTTCTGGGTCAGACCGGGATGTGCTGCCAGCTGGTGGGAGAACTCTGATGGAGGTCGTCCTCCAGGAGAAAGGACATGAATTTCCAAACGTCCCGGTCCTTTCTCCTGTAGTTCTCGGAATTGTTCTGCTTAAAAACGTGTTGATCAACGCACTTATGCAGATACATGTGGACAGAGATTTTTTCGAAAATGTTGTCGTGTGGACGCAAATCTTTTTCTATGTGGGGTGAAAAAATTGCGTTTTCAAAAAAGATCTGGCTACGTGTAGACATGGCCTTGGATTCAACTCTTGCTGTGGATCCTCAAAACCTTGCTGATGGGGAAAACAACTGTTTCCTTATATCCAAAGGCCATTATTGAACTGTTAAACTAGATCTGTGTGTGTCAGTTTGGTTGACTAATCGGCACCGACAGGAGTTTAGTACGAACTCTTGATTAATATGTTGCCCACTGGGACTGGCCTGAAGCCTGGCCTCAGCTCTTCACCTTACTGATGGAGATGCTGGTCAGTGGAAATGTCAACGCTGTTAACAGGGCCATGAGGGTCCTCACAGGTGTGTAGTGGTTGGTCTATTGTTTATTTGTTTATTTTTTAGCTTGTGTGTGTTTGTGTGATTTGTTATTTGTTTTATGTCAAATGTCTCTAATAGTTTATAATTTTTAGTTAACATTCCCTTTTTTGGTGAAGTTAAGTTTTAATCATTTGATCATATTGGTTCTTTTCAGGTCAAGAATATTTAAGTTTAATTTGTGTTGAGATTTTAATCAATACTGTGTTAATATTAATTATGCCAAAAGACTTAAATTTTTGTCCTATTACTCATTCGATTCATCTCATTTTTATCATGTAAATAAAGTGACTGACAGAAAGCACAGTGTCGCAGAAACTGTTGTCTTGTGTCTCGTTAAGAAAATCATCAAGATATAGAACAAGTTCTGATTGTAAGATGTATTTAAATCTGACTCCACACCTAGGAGTCGGGCTGAGGATGAGAGGAGAGCATTCAAACCTGGAAATTTTTGTTTACTCATCAAGTTTTTATTTACCTTGTTGAATGGTGAGGATGCTTGGCTGAGCAGTCTCATGTCATGCAGGTCAGAAGTATCCAGAGTGTAAAAATTAGCCTCTGTCAATCGTCAGTGTCTAATTACGATATGCTTTAACCTCTGCGTACAGGCTGTAGCTGCAGAGTTTCAGAATGAGAGCGCGGCAGCTCTAGCGGCGGCAGCGACCAGACATCTCCAGGAGGCCGAGCAGTCCAAAAACAGTGGCAACCAACACTGGTGAGGAGGAACCGCCTGTTCCTGATCTCTGATCTCTGTTGAATTTCAGCCACGGTCCTGCAGAAGGAAGTACAAACAGTTAATACAGATACCTAAATAAAACCACCTGCTATTCTGCTTCTAGTGTTTGACTTCATCTGAGCAGACCTGCGCTCATGAAGTCAATTTCTTTATTGTTCTTTACCAGGTGGAAGATCCACGAGGCCTGCATGTTGGCCCTCGGCTCAGTCAAAACCATCATCACAGAGAATGTGAAAAACGGTCGCATCCAGTTTGACATGCACGGTTTCCTGGTCAGCGTCATCCTGGCTGATCTCAATTTAGGAGGTGACTCCAAACCAACCTTACTATATAAAAATTTTTATTAGTCTGAAGTTCCTTTTACACTTTTCCAAACCCTCAGGAGGAACACGTTACAGCAATCAATTCAATAACTGAAGGTCACTGTGGTTGAGGGAAAGGACGTGCTGTTTTTTTTCTCATTTTTACTCACTGCTACCTTTTGTTGTTTTTTCTTCCCCAGCAGCGTCTCCGTTCCTCCTGGGCAGAGCTCTGTGGGCGGCCAGCCGTTTTACGGCTGCCATGTCCCCCGAGCTCATCCAGCAGTTCCTCCAGGCCACCGTCAGTGGCCTCCACGACAACCAGCCACCCTCGGTCCGCATCTCAGCCGTCAGGGCCATCTGGGGGTGAGCACGCCATTTGTTTTCCATCACGCTGCCTCCAAACACAGGCGGATTTGAACAGTGGTATCGCAAAACCAGAAACTGCAGTAGGAACTATTGTCTGGGAAACTATATTAGGTTAACAGCATGTTGGCAGAGTTAGCTGAGCACATTCTGTCATGAAATAGTTTGGCCTCACTAAACCCTGTCTGTTGTCGTCTGTTGGTTTTAGTTAACTAGCCGTGTTACTCTCCAGGTATTGTGATCAACTGAAGCTTTCAGAGAGCACCCACGTCCTTCAGCCGTTCCTCCCCAGTGTCCTGGAGGGACTGGTCCAACTGGCAGCTCAGTTCAGCTCTGAGGTGCTCACCCTGGTCATGGAGACTCTGTGCATTGTCTGCACCGTGGACCCAGCTTTCACCACCAGTGCCGAAAACAAGATATGCCCCCTCACCATTGCCATCTTCCTTAAATACAACAATGGTACTGTTAAAGCTCTGCTAACCACAGCTACTCATTCTTTTTCTCTTAGTCTTTCATAAAGGTTGAGGGCACTATCAAGTTCCCGACTTGTTTCTGTTTGAAAAATAACATATTTTTCTTAGTTGTTCCGTAAAAGACTGATTGATTTATCTCTTGTCATAGACCCTGTAGTGGCGTCCCTTGCTCAGGACATCTTTAAGGAGCTGGCTCAGATCGAGGGCTGCCAAGGCCCCATGCAGATGCGTCTCATCCCCACGCTGGTCAGCATCATGCAGGCCCCCCCTGACAAAATTCCCTCTGGACTTTGTGCTGTAAGTAGACAAGGCAGCAAAAAGACGGATGAGTGTATAGAAAGTCAGATTCCAGCAGAACAGGTGTTGCAGTAAGTGTTAGGTCTGCCCTGAGAAGCAGAGAATAGACCAGTTACCCCATCATTCTATCATCCAGATATTGATGCCACAAAAGCCACTCATAAGATAAAATCAGGCCTATGAAACAATGGCCCAACATTTTGATGTGTGACAGCGTTCTTCTTAAAATGGTCCAGTTATACTTAAATTTGCTGATGTTCCTTGTCAGCAGCTGCCGTCCTCTTCTGTCGAGCTGATCTCTGTATTCTGATGGTGTTGACTTCTGTCTCCACTCAGACCAGTTAATCTGGTTCTGTGCTTCATCAGCCAAACAATAAATGTTCAGTGTAGTCCAAAAACAGCTGAATTTAATTTTCGGCTGTTGCCAGGCAACTAAGCCTCATTCGCCTCTAATCTGGTGGAGGCATCGATGGCAATTTGTTGGGATCATGGAAGCACATTAGCCCTGAAAGATTTGGAACTGACTTGTTTATTTGGATGAAATCTATTATAAATGTGGTTTTAGTTGAAGGGGGAGGGGTTGTTATCCATTTGGGATTAACTGACTTCATCCCAAATGGGATGAACTGAGTGCAGAGCGGTAGCGGCAGTGAGACGGCTCGCTGCCGCTACCGCTGTGAGTTTACCGCTACAGGAGCACAGAGGAAGGGAGACGGTGAGGACAGCATAGCTCCAAATGCAGGGAGGTTAATAAGGAAAACCACTGGTTAACAATGAACGAAATTTATTACGAAGTTTATTTTTCCGTCAGGCAGTTCAAAACCATTTTATCTCATATAGTCTGAACACGGAGCACTAATTAATTAACGAGAAGCGCCACTACGAAACAAAGCACAGAGCTTTTGCACAGAATTGTCTCCTGAAGTCCGAGCTGAGTGCAAAATGACCGAGAAAAATGCAAACGAATGTTCACTAGAGGCATTGTGGATTTTAGGGCAACATAAAACATCTTTTAGTGACGGCACAGTTGTGAATAAGTGCTTAAAAGCTGTTGTTGACACATTGTTTGAGGGAAAACAGAAAGATGAAACGTGTGGAAAAACTCCTAATATCAGCTTCAATAGCAACCAGAAAATCAGAAAAAATTAACATCTTGATGCAGCTATTCAGAGAGCACCATGCATATCTGTGGCTATTGATGAGTTGTAGCTTGTGTGTGTCAGGTTCATTCACAAGGATAAGGAGCTCTTTGCTGAGTGTAACACCACTATGAAACTTACACAAGAGGAGAGGACATACATTCAGCAATAAAAGAGATGCTGACAAAGTCCAGTGGTCTATTTCAACACAGATGAGAGACCACCACAAGGTGGACCACCACAAGGTGGACCACCACCACAAGGTTACTTGTGTACAAGTAAATTACTGGCAGGCCACATGCCCCTTTTGTCTCATGGAGAAAGTTCTGTTTGCATTTTTCCCCTGAAAGAGACAGTTTTTATTCATGCTTTCTGAACATGTTAATGTTTTTTTACTTGAAGTGTAGGCCTTCAGTTCTTTAGGCTGGGATGTCTTTAATTTACGAGAAAAAACATTATTCAGCTCTTTTTGCACTTCATTTTTAATTCTGAGGTTTGTGTGTTATTCAATCTAACATAAAGGTTTGAAATTTATTTGCCTGGGTCTACTTTTATTTATGGTAAAAGAGCTAGCTGTGCACAGTTAAACATATCATGCATTAAAAATTGATAATAAATGATAATGTGGACATAGGGGCCGGCTACAAGACCCAAACTGGACTTGGGTTCAGACCTTTGACTAAGGAAATTTTTATAACCGGACCTTTGTGACTTTTAATTGAGTACTCCTGAGCTAGAGCATTCATGATTGTGAGTACCATTAAACAGCTGTGAATGGTCCCTATTGTTATGTCAGTGAGGCCATTCTGAGCCTCATCAAGGAAACCTGATCACTTTGCCATCTTAAAAAGAAGTCAACACGCTTGGGTTTTTTCCTTAGCTGTTGAGATTTACTGATAAAAGTACTACAAAATACTGTAGTACAAAGTTATCTAAAAACATAGTCAAATTAGATTTTATTTCTATAGCTCTCAGTGACGTGTGGTGAGGTTCACGGAGGTGAGGCACTGACGTAAAAGTCAGTTCTATGAGCCAGACAAAGTGGCGTATTTGCCACTCTGTCTCGCAAAGTACGTCATATTAAAAGACCTGACATTAAAAACTGGTTAAATTCATTACGAGTGGACCATTCAGTTCGAACAGGGCGGATTATTTCCTGATCTGAAGTTCGAAGCAGATATTTAAGCTCCGATGCTCCAGTTTTTAATGTCAGGCTGCTAATTTACTGGCAAATGTGACGCTCCGTTTCACTAAGAACTGACTTTAACGTTGGTGTCTCAACGCCGTGAATCTCACCGCATGTCGCTGCTAGACAGAATACACAAGCCTAAATGCGCCCTCCCCCCCAACGTGTTGTTTCAGGTATCGGCTACATTTGCAAATCAATGCAGCACACCAGGCACCTTTGTCTAGCAGTGACTCAGCTCTTGAAATTTCAGAAAAGGCTGGAAGTTCAGCTTTGAGGGTCTTTCATTCACCTTTATGCTAGTTTCTCCGTGTGTTTCTGCAGACGAATAGAATGGACTGTCGCTAGATTCCAGATCACAGCACTGACACTCGACAATGGCATTTTTTAGACCAATTAAGTTTTTAAAGTGGGTTATTTCCGGTGCCACAGTAGTTGGGGAAATACTGAGCTCAGTCAGTCAAACTTTATTAATAGCATTGTTGAAAATTCCTTATGTTTTGCTACGGAATCGTAGCCAGGCACCGGTGCTCTCCGCAGGCTGCTCTTCCGTCAGACAGCAGGTCAGTGAGAGCGACACCCTTTGACTACCGTTGTTAGGGGGCGTAGGCCCGAGTACCTTGTGAGGATGCCCCTGGTGGCGTAGGGCGGCATGACTGCCGGCCGGACTGCCAGCTTTTTTTCAGCGATCTTGTTTTTATCCAATATTAATATGAATACTAATCCATATACAAGGTGCATCGGATTTATAAGGCGCAATGCGGGTTTATGAGAAAATTATAGGCTTTTAGGTGCGCCTTATAGTGCTGAAAATATTGTACTTTCTTCCAGAAGAGGTGGGAACATAGGGTGACCTTTAAGAGTGGAGGTAGGAGCACACAGGTAGACTACATCTTGCGTAGACGGTGTAATCTGAAGGAGATCAGTGACTGCACAGTAGTGGTAGGCGAGAGGGTAGCCAAACGGTATAGGACGGTGGTATGTAGGATGACTCTAGTGGTGTGGAAGATGAAGAGGGCAAAGGCAGAGCAGAGGACGAAATGATGGAAGCTGAAAAAGGAAGTTTTAAGAAGGAGTTAATGTTAGACTTAATAAACACGATGTTTATAGTTCTTCAGAACTTTATTCACTCTTGACGTGAGCAACATAGGTCCGCCATGACAGCAGTCACGTGACAGGTGTAACTCCCGCTCCCGTGTTCCCGTGTGTAAAGCCCCCCTACCTCATTTACCATAAAGCACCGAGTAGAGGAGCAACATGTTAACAGTTAAGAAAGGCACTGGATGGTCAGGAGGTGCTTCCGGATGACTGGACAACTACAGCTCTTGTGATCAGGGAGACAGGTATAGTACTTGGTGTGTCATCTGGAAGGAAAGTAGATAAGGAGACTTGGTGGTGCAATGAGGAGATACAGGAGTGTATACAGAGAAAGAGGTAAGCTAAGAAGTGGGTCACTGAGAGGACTGAGGAGAGTAGACAGGAGTACAGGGAGATGCAGTGTAAGGTGAAAGTAGCGGTGGCAAAGGCCAAACCAGGGGCTTATGATGACTTGTATGCTAGGTTGGACAGTAAGGAGGGGGAGACTGATCTATACAGGTTGGCAAGACAGAGAGACGGAGATGGGAAGGACGTGCAGCAGGTTAGGGTGATTAAGGATAGGGATGGAAGTGTATTGACAGGTGCCAGTAGTGTGATGGCAAGATGAAAAGAGTACTTTGAAGAGTTGATGAACGTGGAAAATGAGAGGGAACAAAGACTAGAAGAGGTGACTGTTGTGGACCAGGAAGTAGTAAAGATTATTCAGGATGAGGTGAGGAGGGCATTGAAGAGGATGAAGAGTGGACATGCTGTCGGTCCTGATGATATACCTGTGGAGGTATGGAAGTGTCTGGGAGAGGTGGCAGTAGTTTCTGACTAGATTGTTCAACAGGATCATAGTGAGAAAATGCCTGAAGAATGGAGGAGAAGTGTGCCAATTTTTAAGAACAAGGGAGATGTGTAGAGTTGTGGCAACTACAGAGGAATAAAGCTGATGAGCCATGCATAGGAAAGAGTAGTGGAAGCTCGACTAAGGGCTGAAGTGAGCATCTTTGAGCAGCATTATGGTTTCTTGCCAAAAAAGAGTACTACAGATACAGTCTTTGCTTTGATGATGTTGATAGAGAAGGCCAAACGGAGCTGCATTGTGTTTTTGCAAATCTGGAGAAAGCTTATGATAGGGTGCCTAGAGAGGAACTGTGGTATTGTATGAGGAAATCTGGAGCGGCAGAGAAGTATGTTAGAGCATATGAGGACTGTAAGACAGTGGTGAGGTGTGCTGTAGGTTTGACAGAGGAGTTCAAGGTGGAAGTGGGACTGCACCAGGGATCAGCTCTGAGCCCCTTCTTGTTCGCTATGGTGATGGACAGGCTGACGGATGAGGCTAGACAGGAATCTCCATGGACTATGATGTTTGCAGATGACATTGTGATCTGCAGTGATGGCAGGGAACAGGTGGAGGAGAAGCTAGATAGGTGGAGATTTGTCCTGGAAAGGAGAGGAATGAAGGCTAGCTGCAATAAGACAGAGTACATGTGTGTTAATGAGAGGGACCCAAGTGAAGGAGTGAGGTTAGAGGGAGAAGAGAGCAAGAAGGTGGAGGATTTTAAGTACTTGGTATACAGGCAGGATGGAATGAGTGGAGAAAAGTGTCAGGTGTGATGTGTGATAGAAGAGTTTCCGCTAAAATGAAAGAAAAGATGTACAAAACTTGTGTGACCAGCGATGTTGTTTGGTCTAGAGACGGTGTCACTAAGGGAAAGACAGGAGACAGAGCTGGAGGTAGCAGAGATGAAGATGCTGAGGTTCTCTTTGGGAGTTGACAGGATGGATAGGATCAGGAATGAGTACATCAGAGGGACAGCACATGTTAGAGGTTTTGGAGATAAAGTCAGAGAGGCCAGATTGAGAAGGTTTGGACTTTTCCAGAGGAGAGATGGTGAATGTATTGGTAGAAGGATGCTGAGTTTTGAACTGCCAGGCAGGAGGCCTAGAGGAAGACCAAAGATGAGGTTTATGGATGTAGTGAAAGAGGACATGAAGGTAGTTGGTGTGAGAGAAGAGGATGCAGAAGACAGGGTTATGTGCATAATTAGTCATATCAGTTACACATATATTTAAGTTACATAAACATTATTAAAGAATGAAAAGAAATGCAAGGTTTTGAAGAAAATCAGACCATTCTTCTTTTGTTTTTAACCAGACATCCATCGACATCCTGACCACAGTCGTCCGAAACACCAAACCCCCTCTTTCAGAGATGCTGGTGTGCCAAGCATTTCCTGTGGTAGCACAGTGCACCATACGCACGGACGACAACACTATAATGCAGGTGACCAATGATTTCAAAGTGATGAACACTTCATAAAAAATTTGTTTTCCTGTGATCTGATAAGGTCTGTAACGCTGCTCTCCTCTTTTCCCTTTTGTCTCCAGAATGGAGGGGAGTGTCTGCGGGCCTACGTCTCCGTGACGCTGGAGCAGATCGCTCAGTGGAGGGACGAGCAGGGAAATAGCGGCCTCTGGTACGTCATGCAGGTGGTCAACCAGCTGCTGGACCCCCGGACCTCAGAGTTCACGGCTGCCTTTGTGGGCAGGCTGGTGTCCACACTCATCTCCCGGGCAGGAACAGAACTCGGGGAGCAGCTAGACCAGATCCTCCGAGCAATCTTGAGCAAAATGCAGCAGGCGGAGACGCTGAGTGTCATGCAGGTAAAGGGAACATGCTGACAGTGCTACTCTTCATTCATAACCTACATCCGCTGATGGAGCAGTAGCTTATACTTCGTAACTGGTTGTCATTACCTTTGCCTTTGCCTTTCTCTCTTTTCGTCTGTCTGTAGTCGCTGATTATGGTGTTTGCCCACCTGGTCCACTCCCAGCTGGAGCCTCTCCTGGAGTTCCTGTGCAGTCTGCCGGGCCCAACCGGGAAGCCTGCACTGGAGTTTGTCATGACAGAGTGGATGAGCCGGCAGCACCTATTCTATGGACAGTACGAGGGTAAAGTCAGGTCAGATAGCACCTAGATTATCTTCAAGTAATCACCTCACACTTGTGAAACCATGCAATCACTAGAAGGTACTTGGGGAGAACGGTCCTCTACCAAGGCAACTCCATTTATATGGTGTCATCACACCTAGAAGCAGCAGTCCCTCAAGGCTGACGCTCTGTTTTGTCTCTTTGATATGAAAACTAGGAAAAGAATTATAACGATGGTTCTCTTACGGATCTAGGTTCACACTTTGATGATTCCTTCCATGGAAACATGACCCTCTTTTACACTCAGCTTCATGGTCAGATAGTTTACAGTATTTTCCGCACTATAAAGCACACCTAAAAGCCTATAATTTTCTCATAATCCCGTAGTGCGCTTTATAATCCGATGCGCCTTATATATGGATTAATATTAATATTAGTATTGGTTAAAAACAAGATCGCTGAAAAAAGCGATCTTGTGGCAGCCACCAGGGGCACCCTCACAAGGTACTCGGGCCTACGAGTACTAGTTTTTTAAATCTACAGTGTTACCTCTACTTACAAATGTCTCTGCTTACGAAAGAAATTTCTACTTACGAAACGTAAAAATCTGATACTCGCAGCACCCACAGGTTCCTGAATGCAACATTCATAGCTGCTCTGCCATTGGCTATTACCTAGTATCTTCCTGACATCCCGTTGGCTAAGAGGGACCTCTATGTGGACCTAGATTGGTGTTTATGCAGGATTCTCATCATTTAGCTCTCGACCCATGACTTGTTCTGATAGTTTTACGTAAATATATTAACTTTTTGAGTATTCACTATGGACCCCAAGAAAGTGACAGAGAAAAGAGGGAAAGAAAAGATGAAGAAAAGAGTTTTTTTGTCCATACAAACAAAATGAGGTAATAGAAAAGCATGAAAAAGGGATGCGTTTGGTTGATCTTGCCAAAGAATATGACCGTAATGCATCTACAGTCACCTTGTTATTAAAACAAAAGGAAGTTTAAGGAGTTTATGGCGTTTGTGGGTGGTTGGAGAAGTTCAAAAGGAGGACTGGAATTCACTCTGTTGTTTGGCATCGTTAGGCAAGAGCGCATGAACCAAAGAGGGTAAAAAACAATGAGGACAGCAGTTAAAAGGTAAATGACCATCATTTTTATTCTTTATTCTTTGTTTTTTGCGTTATGCACAACTCTCATTTATTGTGTAATGAACATGCTTATTGTGTAATGAACATTTATTGTGTAATGAACAAATCTTAACGTATTTGTTACATGTTTTGATGTATTTTTATGCTTTATAAAACATGTCGGAATTTCTGGGGATTTGGAACAGATTAGGGCATTTGCATGGAAAATGCATCTCTACTTACGTAATTTTCTACTTACGTAATTTCTTCCGGAACCAATTAAATTTGTAAGTACAGGTACCAATGTATTTTAAAAAATTTTATTATATGCGCCTTATAATCCGGTGCACTTTATATATGGAATAAATTATAAAATAAGCAATTCATTGAAGGTGCGTCTTATAATCCAGTGTGCCTTATAGTGCAGAAAATACTGTATATATGGAGTGGAGGTAGGAGAACACAAGTAGACTACAACTTGTGTAGACAATGTGATCTGAAGGAGATCAGTGACTGCAAAGTAGTGGTAGGCGAGGGTTTAGCCAAACAGCATAGGGTGATGGTGTGTAAGATGACTCTGGTGGTGAGGAAGATGAAGAGGACAAAGTCCGAGCAGAGGACGAAATGGTGGAAGCTAAAAAAGGAAGAGTGTCGCATGACTTTTAGGAAGGAGTTAAGACTGGCTCTGGGTGGTCAGGAGGTGCTTCCAGATGACTGGACAACTACAGCTAATGTGATCAGGGAGACAGGTAGAAGAGATCAAGAAGGTGGAGGATTTTAAGTACTTAGGGTCAACAGTCCAGAGCAATGGAGAGTGTGAAAAAGTGTGTACAGGCAGGATGGAATGGGTGGAGAAAAGTGTCAGGTGTGATAGAAGAGTTTTAGCTAAAATGAAATGAAAGGAAAGGTGTACAAAACTGGTGAGACCAGCGATGTTGTTTGGTCAAGAGACAGTCACTGTGGAAAAGACAGGAGACAGAGCTGGAGGTAGCAGAGATGAAGATGCTGAGGTTCTCTTTGGGAGTGACCAGGTTGGATGGGATCAGGAATGAGTATATCAGAGGGACAGCACATGTTAGAGGTTTTGGAGATAAAGTCAGACAGGCCAGGTTTTGGACATGTCCAGAACCTGGACATGTCCAAAAGTTTTGAACTGCCAGGCAGGAGTTTTGAACTGCCAAGCAGGAGGCCTAGAGGAAGACCAAAGATGAGGTTGATGGATGTAGTGAAAGAGGACATGAAGGTAGTTGGTGTGAGAGAAGAGGATGCAGAAGACTGGGTTAGATGGAACTGATTCGCTGTGGCGCCCCCTGAAGGGAAAAGCCGAAAGAAAAGATTTGTTTACTGTCTGTTGACGTCTGCATTTTTACATAAAACCACTGCGGATGATTTATTACTAGACTACAGCTGTCCTGGCGTCATTAACGATTATCGAGCAAATGAAGACCGGTCAGTGAAATTGTCTTAGATGAAACCGGTCCATGGCGCAAAAGATTGGGGACAGCTGCTCTAAAGGACCTAGATAATTTCTGCTGTGTTCTGTTGGAGACAGTTCCATAAAGGAACTCTAAGATGCTTTGTACAAACACATCTCTAATAAACGAAAGCTGTGTTTATGAGGAAAGCAGAGTGGTTGTTTTGGGTACCTGGCATCAGTATTACTGGATTTACTATTCTGTTTTAACTAGGGATTAGTGAGTACACCACTATTTGTACCTGTTAACCATCTAAATTATCTGTATCTGTACTCGGAATGGGCGGTACTTAAACCGGAAGTGTATGTGGTTTGACCTGAAATGGGTGGGGCCTACATCAGTACATTATTTAAAGTCTGAAATTGATATGAATTGATCAGAAGTTGCTATATTGTTTGTTTTGAAACTATTTACAAAACAGCCTCAAAATTGGGATTCAAATCAATGTTTTCCATCACAAAAGTGAGAACTATTTTCTGAACAAGTTTTTTTTTTTTTATAAACTCAGAAGATGAATATTCTGAAGTGTATAAAGGAATATTTACAGAACAGCCTCAGAATTGATTTGATGCTTTTGATCACAATAGCAAAGGAACTATTTAGTTTTTTATGAACTCAGAAGTGCATTATTGAATAGTGCATTATGCAATAGAAAATTATGAACTACTGTACAAAGTTTGCATGAACAAGAATTGTCATACTCGACAAAGCTTTCTAATTTTTTTCTTTTTTAACTTTTTTTTTTAATAGAGCGAGAGAGAGATGGAGACAGAGTGTGTGTGTGTGTGTGTGTGTGTGTGTGTGTGTGTGTGTGTGTGTGTGTGTGTGTGTGTGTGTGTGTGCGTGTGTGTGTGCATGTGCACACATAATGTAGCGGTTACAATATCTGTACAGCACAGAAATTATCAATTTGAACTGACGTGAGAAAGTGTCAAACTGAGAGCTACTATGTCAGTAGTCCCCAACCAATGGGCGGCACAGAATGTTTGACTTTTTTTTTTTTTTTTTATTGATTACCAGTCTAAAGATGTATTATTTTGAAAAGTTACGTCTGTGTGGAATGTCGCACAGACTCAGACACAGTCTGTCCCGCTTGACAGGTCTCTGTCACGTGACAGGTTACCAGCCGTTACCCCTAAATTAAGCACCCACAAGTGTGCCAGTGTCCTAGATTAAAGTCACGGCCGATTATCCTGAGATCACCCAAAAAGTATTGAAAACCCTGCTTCCATTTCCGACCTCCTTTCTTTGTAAAGCAGGATTTTCTGACCGTAAAGAAAACCAAACTTTGGAGTTGACCAGACGTCCAGAAAACACTTCAGGTGTCATTGTCTCCCGTTACTCTTAGATCAGCAGTCTCCAACCACTAATTCTCATTATTGTAATTATTATTATTTGATTGTCTTGTTCACCCATTCTTGTTCATTGGAAATGATCAGAATTTCTCCTACGTTGAATGCACTGATTGTAAGTCGCTATATTTCAAAATAAACCTCATGAGTGCAGTCACTTGAATTAATATAATTTTTTCTTACAATTATTTAATTTACAGAGATATTGATTATCAATTTAAGAAAAAAAAGGTTTATTGTCTGTTGATGTTTGTATTTTACATAAAACCACTGCAGATGATTTATTATTAGACTACAGCTGTCCTGGCGTAGATGAAACCGGTCCGTGGCGCAAAAAAGGTTGAGGACCGCTGGTTACGAGGGTTGTTCTTCAGTACGGGTACTGACGAGTTTTACTCGTATCGTTCTCGTACTCGTCAGAAATGCTTTATCCGTACCGGATACTTGACTGACATGAGTACCTAGCTCAACTATAGCTTTTAATCATAGTTTCTTCTTCCTGTATATGTAGTATATTTAAAGCTTTTGCTCATGACAGGAATTGAATGTGGGATAGAATCCCCGTTAATGAATCTTGAACTGCTTGCTCTACCCTCACCACTGATCTCGTATTTTCATCATCTCTGCTTTTATTCTGCAGCACGGTGGCTCTCTGCAAGCTGCTGCAGCACGGCCTCAACACTGACGACAAACGCCTCCAGGATATCATGGTGAAGGGAGAAGAGCTCTACGGCCCTGAAGACGGCATCCGCACACGCTCCAAATCTGCCAAGAGTAGGAAGAAAACATCTAGAGATAGAATCTTGAATTGTGACCTTGCAGTATATGTGTTTTTAACCTACAGCTTGAGTTTGGACCAACTTTCCCTGCAGTTGTATCAAGCAGTGATCATAGAAGTGCGTGCTGCTAACAGTTAGCTTTGTATCTGTCTCTCCTGTACAGACCCGGAGAGGTGGACCAACATTCCTTTGTTAGTAAAGATCTTTAAACTGATCATCAATGAGCTGTCGACAGTGGTGGAGATAAATGCCAGCAGGGCAAATGCCGGAGACTGGAGCCAAGGTGTGAGCGTCACTGATGGGGATGAATTACTTCTGAGGGACTTGATCCCTACTGGGGGAGAGGTGGGGGGACTTGTTTTGGGGCCTTGTGTCTCTGGTAAATCAATGGGAGGAAACAGTTCAGTTTTTTATCCACGGATGAAAAGGACAACAGACAGTTCCGTCATCAGCTGTTGTTTGTCTCAGATTCCACTGGAATGTGGGAGGACAATGAGGTGGAGGAGGCGGAAGATGATGATGATGATGATGTGGATGAAGGCCTTGCAGGGCAGCTGCTGTCTGATCTCATTGCATCCAACAAATACGGTACAAGCATCATTTAAGCTTGTCGTGCTAAATGTGCCTCTTTGCTTCTGGTTGATTTCATTCTGGTATATTGTATCTTACAGATGACGATTATTATGAGGATGATGAGGAAGATGATCCAGATGCTCTGAAGGATCCCATCTACCTGATTGACCTACAGGTACACACTAAAACCTACATTAGTCACTAGTGTCATCTTTGTAGCATACTGTAATGATGCCTAACACAGGTAACTGGACTGTACACCTGGACTGTATGTCTGATTCTTTGTTCCAGGCGTATCTGACAGACTTCTTGACACAATTTGCCCAGCAGCCATGTTACAGCATGTTCTCAGGTCACCTCAACAGCACCGAGAGACAAACCCTTCAGTCCATTGGCCTCTAGCCCGACCATCTACCGATCCAACACATCCTCTTCCAGTTTACACCGCCCTGTCCTTTACTGCCCCGTCACATCTGCTCTCATGATCAATCCACCACACGGCACATTAAAAGAAGAAAAAAACACAAACGTGCTCTGCAGAGGAAAGGAACATGTTTGAAAAGAACAGACATGCACTCACTCAGAACTCTCCTGTTTCTGTTTATTTGTGGTGGGATGAAGGACTGCAGATGAACTGAGGAGGAAGACGAGGAGAGAGAGACTGACCAGGTCTGTTTCTGAAGAAATCGGAGGACTCTCCATTGTAGAGCAATTTCAGTCTGGTTGAACGGATTGAATAAAAGTTTGGGGTTTTCACGGTGGGACGGATGAACCATGAACAGACTATTTGTAATTTAGCCCATTATTTTTGTGTTTCTGTATAAACCATAAAATGCATAATGGAAAGCGCTTCCAAGAGACACTGAAAGAAAGTGGAGAAGATCAGTGATACCGCAGGCGGCCTCGTGTTCCACAAAATATGAATGGTTCCAGACAGGAAAAGAAAACTTGTTCATCCGGCTGTCATGTCTTGGATATGGTGGGTGTTGGGGAATTCACCCTGTTACCATGGTGATGGTCATTTCCTTGTACCCACTAAAAGTTGGAAAAGTTTCTAAATAAAAGTACAAAAAGGACGCCATTTCCAGAAAGATGTCCAGATTTGTTGTCTGCAAGAAATACGAATCACAGTATTTTCCACACTATAAGGTGCACCTAAAAGCCTATAATTTTCCCATAATCCTGTGGTGCGCCTTATAATATGAAGCGCCATATATATGGATTAATATTAATCTTCTTTTCCTTTCGGCTTTTCCCTTCAGGGGTCGCCACAGCGAATCAATTGCCTCCATCTAACCCTGTCCTTTGCATCCTCTTCTCTCACAACTACCTTCATGTCCTCTTTCACTACATCCATAAACCTCCTCTTTGGTCTTCCTCTAGGCCTCCTGCCTGGCAGTTCAAAACTCAGCATCCTTCTGCCAATATATTCACTATCTCTCCTCTGGACATGTCCAAACCATCTCAGTCTGGCCTCTCTGACTTTGTCTCCAAAACCTCTAACATGTGCTGTCCCTCTGATGTATTCATTCCTGATCCTATCCTTCCTGGTCACTCCCAAAGAGAACCTCAGCATCTTCATCTCTGATACCTCCAGCTCTGCCTCCTGTCTTTTCCTCACTGATACTGTCTCTAGACCAAACAACATCGCTGGTCTCACCACAGTTTTGTACACCTTTCCTTTCATTTTAGCTGAAACTCTTCTATCACACATCACACCTGACACTTTTCTCCACCCGTTCCATCCTGCCTGCACACGTTTCTTCACCTCTTTTCCACACTCTCCATTGCTCTGGACTGTTGACCCTAAGTACTTAAAATCATCCACCTTCTTGATCTCTTCTCCCTGTAACCTCACTCTTCCACTTGGGTCCTTCTCATTCACACACATGTACTCTGTCTTACTGCGGCTAACCTTCATCCCTCTCCTTTCCAGGACAAACCTCCACCTCTCTAGCTTCTCCACCTCTTCCCTACTCTCACTGCAGATCAAAATGTCATCTGCAAACATCATAGTCCATGGAGATTCCTGTCTAACCTCATCTGTCAGCCTGTCCATCACCATAGCGAACAAGAAGGGGCTCAGAGCTGATCCCTGATGCAGTCCCACCTCCACCTTGAACTCCTCTGTCACACCTACAGCACACCTCACCACTGTCTTACAATCCTCATACATGTCCTGCACCGTTCTAACATACTTGTCTGACACTCCAGCCTTCCTCATACAATACCACAGTTCCTCTCTGGGCACCCTGTCATAAGCTTTCTCCAGATCTACAAAAACACAATGCAGCTCCGTCTGGCCTTCTCTGTACTTCTCTATCAACATTCTCAAAGCAAATACTGCATCTGTAGTACTCTTTTTTTGGCATGAAACCATACTGCTGCTCACAAATGCTCACTTCTGCCCTTAGTCTAGCTTCCACTACTCTTTCCCATAACTTCATTGTATGGCTCATCAGCTTTATTCCTCTGTAGTTGCCACAACTCTGCACATCTCCCTTGTTCTTAAAAATGGGCACCAGCACACTGTAGGTGTGCTGTAGGTGTGACAGAGGAGTTCAAGGTGGAGGTGGGACTGCATCAGGGATCAGCTCTGAGCCCCTTCTTGTTCGCTATGGTGATGGACAGGCTGACAGACGAGGTTAGACAGGAATCTCCATGGACTATGATGTTTGCAGATGACATTGTGATCTGCAGTGAGAGTAGGGACGAGGTGGAGGAGAAGTTAGAGAGGTGGAGGTTTGTCGTGGAAAGGAGAGGGATGAAGGTTAGCCGCAGTAAGACAGTACATGTGTGTGAATGAGAGGGACCCAAGTGGAAGAGTGAGGTTACAGGGAGAAGAGATCAAGAAGGTGGAGGATTTTAAGTACTTGGGGTCAACAGTCCAGAGCAATGGAGAGTGTGGAAAAGAGGTGAAGAAACGTGTACAGGCAGGATGGAATGGGTGGAGAAAAGTGTCAGGTGTGATGTGTGATAGAAGAGTTTCAGCTAAAATGAAAGGAAAGGTGTACAAAACTGTGGTGAGACCAGCGATGTTGTTCGGTCTAGAGACAGTGTCACTGAGGAAAAGGCAGGAGGCAGAGCTGGAGGTAGCAGAGATGAAGATGCTGAGGTTCTCTCTGGGAGTAACCAGGAAGGATAGGATCAGGAATGAGTACATCAGAGGGACAGCACATGTTAGAGGTTTTGGAGACAAAGTCAGAGAGGCCAGACTGAGATGGTTTGGACATGTCCAGAGGAGAGATAGTGAATATATTGGTAGAAGGATGCTGAGTTTTGAACTACCAGGCAGGAGGCCTAGAGGAAGACCAAAGAGGAGGTTTATGGATGTAGTGAAAGAGGACATGAAGGTAGTTGGTGTGAGAGAAAAGGATGCAGAAGACAGGGTTAGATGGAGGACACTGATTCGCTGTGGCGACCCCTGAAGGGAAAAGCCGAAAGGAAAAGAAGAAGAAGAAGTAAGAATACTTCTAATATGAATTATGACATTCTGATTACTGAAAAACAAAGATTACTGAAAAACTGAACGATATGAAGTAATGAATTTATGAATTATAACTGAAATACTTATTGGTGATACAAAGTTACCAGCCCTCCACAGTGTTCTCATCCCGTATGTGGCTGTATGGCAATAAGGACATTCCCCCAGAGCTCAACCCCTAATGGTGTGAGGCTCTCCCTGCTTCACTGACATCGAGACGAGTGGAATCTGTACACCCACCCCCCTTTGTAGTCAGACTTCCTGTCACACCGGTGGTCGAGCTTCTGGCAGGAGTCCCCACCATTGCCTCACTCATCTTTTCCTCTGGGATGAGTTGTCTGGATCTTTTCCTCTGGGATGAGTTGTCACCAGCAAGCGGTTGCCTGCGTTGGTTGCTCAAGTGAGGAACTTTCTTTGGCTGAGTAGTTCTCAGCGATCTCGTCCAGACCAATGTCCGGAGCTCGTCCTTCACCAGCCGGTGGAGGAATGGCCAGACCCATTGGAAATCTGGTAGGTCGGGTTGAAGAGATGTGGAACCATGTGTCCCCCTTTCCCAGAAAACGGACTGCAGTTCCCGTTCGCTCAGTCACTTGGAAGGGACCTGTCCACCTAGGTTCAGACCATTTTTGTTTTGTTACTCTCAACCACACACTTTCACACCCATTAATTTCTCTGGGGACATCCGCCTGTTTTTCTGTGAGATGGGAGAAAGTGATAGTTAGTTAGTTAGTTGTCGCAGGCCTGGTGGGCCTTCAGCACCTTTGGCTGTCAATGGAGCTGTAGGAGCTGGAAAAGGTCTGTTAGTGTGACATTCGAATGGAATCCAGCCTGTGGAAGAGTTCAGTGACGTCCAGGACCACTCTTTATCTCCCTTCTAATTCTGCTCTGTAGATTATTAACATCATTATTGGAATCACTTCTCTTTGGGGAATTGAGTAACCGGAAACTGTGCTGTATCATCATCCCCATCATAGCCAGGAGGAGGAACATTCCCCCCTTCCAGGGAATCCTTCCCCTGGCCTTCATCTTTGTCAATGAGAATGTCAATGGGTGCTTTTAAGCAATGCTTTAAATGATACCATCCTTTGAACTGCACTGCAGTGGAAGTGTCTCTTACCACCTCGTACGGACTCTCCCGTCGGGGGATGTTCCACATCCGTCTGAACACCTTTATGTACATCAAGTCTCCTGGTGTCACTGAAGGTTGATTCTCCTCACGGTCAGCTTTTGTCTGTAATGAGATAACACGAGTAGAGATGCTCCTTTGGATGTTAGTCATTTGTCTGACATACGATTTCATGTCATTTATCAAAATATCAAGAGAAGGTCCCTTAGCTGTTTTTCCTTTATCAACTTATGATATGATAAAATCTCCATCAAATAGCCCATAGTAAGAGCTGACGCTTTTCCATACAACAAATGAGCGGCAGCCAGGTGCTGATAGCATTCTGGAAAACCTAGTTCTACTGGCATTAGTACAACAGAGTAATAGGCAATTGGTTGAGCATGTGTATCTATACCTGTTTTCTGGCCTAACATCCCTACTGCATGTCCCTGACGACACGACACAAACAACTGGAATGGTTTCTCAGCCTGGAAGAGTCAGAACCGGCGCCTGCTGTAGCAAAGTTTTAATAGTTTCAAAAGCAATGTGTCCTTCTGATGTCCAAAGTAATCTGCTTCGCAAATTTCCAGCTCCATTTTCTTTAATTATGTTTCTCAGAGGCTGGACAATAGCAGAATATCCATCAACCCATTCTGAACTGTACCCTCCTGGCTGTCATTCCTAGAAATGTCATCATTTCTTTAACAGTGGTTGTCTTGGGAGCATTTGACACCGCCTCCAACTGGGAGGGAGAAACTGATCGCGTCCCTTCTTTGATGAACCTACCCAGGTACTCTACCTGATCCATACAGTACTGTAATTTCTCTTGTGAGGCCTTGTGGCATGCGCGTGTACGTATAGGATTGATTTCTGTACGTAAATGCAAAAAGATGCCTGCTGACAAGACTTAGAGGTACACTAAAAAATGCAGAACACAAATCAATGACAGTGAACCACTTAGCATCAGGTGGGACATTTGACAGCAAAATTTTGAGGATTTGGAACCTCAGCAGAGAAGTCCTCAATTACTTCAATCAAAGCACATAAGTCATGCACTAAATGGTACTTCTTTTTATTTGTTTTAACACTGGTAAGATTAGTTCACACTTTTTGCTTCAAGAACCATAGGTCCTAATTGTTGAGGCTCATAGCCTGGATTTACAAGTAATGGTACATGTGGAAGGCTATTTTCAATGTTAAACTTTCTGCCTAAATATGTATTTTTATGTACCTCCATCGCGGCTCCCTGTTTTCCTAATATTTGTAACCGGACTGAATCTCAACCCTTTCCGGTTGATCATTAACCCAAATGTTTTGTCTGGCTTTAGAACCATCTTCAAAAAAATTGAAGTGTACAATGTTTTGGGCATGTTGGTGGCTTCGCATCAGGCAAGTTCACTTTGATTAAGTTTATCCACTCATTGGCTAGATTCAGAAAAGAGTCACTCAGGTTTCCAAGATTGGAGAAATGATGATGCTGTCAGGTCTGATTCTGGCAGGATATCGCTGTCTCAACGTTGTCCACAGCACATTGCGATATCTGTTGATATCCAGCTTCTCGTAGAATTTCTTCCATGTCACTTTTCCCCCCTGTTTTTCCCCAAAAGAGCTTTAAGATCTTCCATTACCAAGATTATAGCAATTGTTTCTTCTTCAAAAGTAACAATCCATTTTCCTGCTCCTTCATGGAGCATGTATTAATCCTTCCAGGTCCATTGTAACCCAGGGAACATATTGCAGATTTGGTCCTTTGGCCAGCAGGGGGTATGCTGAGGCACGGCCTCACCTGCCATCATGAAAGAACAAAATGGAAAATAAATAATGAAATAAATAAATCAATAAAAATGGAATAAATAAATCAAATGCTAGTATTTATCCAGCGATGTGTGTTATAAACTTATTTTCCGTTTAACGTCACTAATTTGAGGTTATTTTTCTCAAAATCGCTGAATTTTCACATTTACTGCTGCAATACGGAGCAGAGACCTGCGATGAGGCACCAGCCAGCCGTGCCTCACCATGGATTGCGCAATAGCTCAGATAGCTGTGCTGGTATGCTATACAGTGAGACCGTAATGCTATCTCTCTATATGTCGCTATTAAAATGTTCAAACGCGTTTGCTCTATAAACTAAATTCCCATAATTTAGCTAATGTATATAATGTACAGTGTTTTCTTGTCAACAGCTGCATGTGTGTAACGTCTTTCTTGCGTTAAGCGGTCCTGAAACTGCTGTGAAAAGGTACTGGGTGAGGCACAAAAATACCCGGCCTCATGGATAGGGGGCGCTGGTGATCCCAGGGATTCGTCTTGAGACTCCTCAGCCGAAGAATAAGTGAATGCAGGCTACGATCTACATTAAGTCAAGTGCAGCAATTGTTTTTTTTCCGCTCGCCTGTTCAAATGGAGGATTACATATTACAAACTGAAGGAAGATACGGACAATTTCTACGAACAAGTTATTGACGCGTTTGTTCAGGGAGCGGCGCATGGACTTCATTTACAAGTAAACCTGACATATTGACAGGTAGGTAACATCATTACGTTTTTTTAATCAAATATGCGTATTTGTGTGTTACAGTTTGTATGTGTAAATAATTCTGCAATGAGACTTGAACATAACCCACTCACTGTTGCTAATTAAATGGTGAATAAGCTACACTGTAGGTTCATATTTTTGTAAATCTGATCACGTGATCATGATGACGTCGGTGCCTCACCAGCCATGAATCTCACCGCACGTCACTGGTGTTGGTGGAGGGAGTTCAGAATAAGAGTCTGGTGATTCTTTTTCATCTGTCTCTTCATTACCTTCTTCTGGTTCTTCTTTGTCACACTCTCCACCTGCTGCTTCAGCCTTTTGAAGACTCCATTTGACTCCGGTACTGAAGCCACTTGTGCGTCTGCCTTTCTTCTGTGTTTTTTGCCATGGCGCAGGAATTTCATCCTCTTGTTCTGTTTTTGTTTGTTTTACTGAGTCTAATACAGGATAAAGTGCAACCTTCTCCGACTTCATCACATAATCTCCCATCAGCGATACTTTTCGAATCGGCATCTGAGAGGAGTACGCAGGAGGAGACACTTTCTTTCCCTCATCAACTAACTTTCCTACATGTTTTTTAGAAGCGTCTCTTAATTTCTTTCCTTGGGTTTGAAACATTTGCAAAATAGCTAATTCTCTTTCGCGCTTTTGAACACGTTTAGATTTTTTATCCTTTGGTTTATAGTTTTTTATCAAAGCCTCCATCTCTCTACACTGATTTAAGTCAAATGTACCATCCTCAGGCCAGGGAGTCCGCTTGCTCCGCGTCCGCTTGCTCCGCGTCCGCTTGCTCCGCGTCCGCTTGCTCCGCGTCCGCTTGCTCCGCGTCCGCTTGCTCCGCGTCCGCTTGCTCCGCGTCCGCTTGCTCCGCGTCCGCTTGCTCCGCGTCCGCTTGCTCCGCGTCCGCGTCCATTTTTGAGAAACTTTATTTATTTCATCAGACAACAGTGTGTTCAGTTTACTGAGAATCCCCCCTGCAGTCCAACTCTGCGATTCAGACCCCATGATTCACACAGCACAGACAATGTAAGCAGTTATGTAGTGTTGTAAAATGTGTACTGGTATATGTATATGATAACGAATGGAAGATAAGCAGTTATGTTGTGATGTGAAAAATAGTGCAAAATGATACTGACACACAATTACAGAACACACAATTTGAAAGATGTTTTAGATCAGAGTCTAAAATGATAAACACAGACCAACAGTGAAAAGATCATTTTATTGAATGCAGTTTAATTAAATTAAAATATTTCTATATGTGTAGATCACTGAGGAAAAGACAGGAGGCAGAGCTGGAGGTAGCAGAGATGAAGATGCTGAGGTTCTCTTTGGGAGTGACCAGGAAGGAAAGGATCAGGAATGAGTACATCAGAGGGACAGCACATGTTAGAGGTTTTGGAGACAAAGTCAGAGAGGCCAGACTGAGATGGTTTGGACATGTCCAGAGGAGAGATAGTGAATATATTGGCAGAAGGATGCTGAGTTTTGAACTGCCAGGCAGGAGGCCTAGAGGAAGACCAAAGAGGAGGTTTATGGATGTAGTGAAAGAGGACATGAAGGTAGTTGGTGTGAGAGAAGAGGATGCAAAGGACAGGGTTAGATTGAGGCAATTGATTCGCTGTGGCGACCCCTGAAGGGAAAAGCCGAAAGGAAAAGAAGAAAGAAGAAGATTTCTATATGTGTAGAATTATGTATGTATGTGTCTATATGATGTTTATGTATAGGTATTATAGTGTATATGCATATTTGTGTATATTACTGTGCTGTGTGACTCTGTATCTACCACCCACCCACCCTTTTTTTTGAGGGTAATTGCATCAGTCACAATCAACCAGACACTATTAAACTGCCAGGATCACTATAGTATCAAATCTCTATGTAAACCACACGATAGTAACTACAAAAATATCAGACATCACAAGCCAACCACAGACAAAGAACAAATCATCAAATTACACGTATCTAAGATGTTTCTACATTCAATTTGCACACACGCCGCCAGTACAGCTCTTCCAGACACCGAAACAGCTTATCATTGCTAATTGTGAATGATTGGTTAAGTAATGCTAGGCTTATTACGCTATCCAAAGCTACTATATTAAAGTATATTCACTTAAATGTGCTATTTTATGCTAAGCTTTTATGCTTGTCTCAGTAAGCATCTATAAAGTGACACACTTATCAAACAACCCAATTTTCTGACAAAAATGGCTTTTAACTCCACATTAATGTTTTTCACAAAATGGCGTTCGTAAATCGGATAACCTCCAACAAGTACCCAAAACAGTATTCTTAAGTTGGATAGCCTTCAACCCCGAACATGTAAGCCTTACCCACTATTAGAGAATTTAATTCCACGCCTACCCATGACAATTCAGTAAAAAATATTGAAAAATAAAGTTTGCAACAAATCAAAATATTAAAGATAACAGTTAATATCAATTATTGGGGGCTTTCGGATAAATCTTTAACTGCGTCTAACGCAATCAAACTCAAATAAAGAGAGAAAGGCAACCATTGGCTTTCTTTAACAAAAATAGACAAACAAACAAACAAAAAAATAGCAGTACTGCTCATTCACACCACAGTTATCATGCAAGAATCTAAAGTTCTGTTGCCAACAACTCAAAAATCTATTTTTCCTATTACACACTCGATACCAATACACCAAAGTATTACACATAAAAATATGACGGTTTATCACTCATCACTAACACACACACACAGACACACACACACACACACACACACACACACACACACACACACACACACACACACACACACACACACACACACACACACATCGAATCATCCACATTTATCTCATCCACATTTGTGTCACTTCCAGACACACATACGCAGCCAGCCAAATTCCTTTTCAGCCACACACACACATCCAGACACACACACACAGCCAAATTCCTTTTCAGATAAACAGAAATAGAGAGTGAGAGAACAGGGGGAGGGGTTGAGAGAGACACGAATAGAGAATAGAGTGGATGTTTAGAGAAATATACAGATATGCATAGGCGGATCACCAATTTATCAATCTCCACAAACACTTAAGCAATTTGTATGGCACAAGAAAGAGTTTAACAGGAACATAAAAATTATCCCACCCCAGTCCGGACAAATATTTACAGAACTCTCAGGTGGATCGGCTGTACTTTCACATGGGAATCCAGCTAAACAGCTCTACGCAATGACCGGAGATGAATCGATCATTGACGCACTCCACGTGTTTATCACCCCGTCACCTATGGGACACCTGCCTGAATGGCGTCAAACCTCTTCAACAATCATCAGCTTGAGAAGACGTTATGTCCTTATAGGCGCAGTTCCACACAGTTTCACCAACCCTGACGTTAGAAAACTGTATGGTACCCGATCTGAAATTCCGTCCACCATAGCAAACAAGTCTCAAATTTTATTTTGGCTTCCGAAGTTCTATTTGGTCTTAAACAGTCAAACAAAGGCCACCCGTGGGCTTTTACCGTTGTGTCCCACCAGGACGGAAAACGTCGGACATAAACAATCAAACAAATAATTTCTGTGTGCTAATAGACTGTCAGCCAAATACCAAAGGCCCATAATTTACCGATTCAATATTTGATCTGATATCTTTCATAAAACTTTCTCGCCGAATAGACTGTCTTTTAATACCTCAACCTTAACCTTTTCATTTTTGTTTTCTAAAGTTTATTGAAAGTCACCCATTTGATAAAAGAAAAGAGTAGAGAAATATTTTCATACAAAGCAAACAGATATTAAGCAGACAAACGACATATATTCAGACAAATACTCAACCTATGATGACCCACACAGATAGTTTTGGGAAGACTAACTAAACAAATTTATTTTAAAATTATGTTTAGCAAACAAATCTCACCAGAAACCATAGCATCTCTTCCAGACAGACAGTAATGCAATATTTAAGCCAAAAAGCTTACCTCATATGTGCGCACAGTGCAGACTGTCTGCCTGAAGGAGGGGCAAATGGCCGGTGGAAAGGAGTCTTGGGACCCTCGCTGTTCATGACACACTTTTTTCCATGTATGTTTCCTTCGTATGTTAAAACAAGTGACTTCTTGGCTAGAAACAGTTGTATTGGACGTGTTTCGGACTGAAAAGGCTGACATAAAGTCAAAATGTTGATATCAGACTGAAAAGTGCAAACATGTTTAAGAAGGCTATTTTCCACTCGAAGCGACAAATAATAAACAGGTTTCCCAGCATATAGGTGAAAACAAGTGCCTCCTAAACTAGAAACAGTCGTTTTAGACGCGTTTAGGACTGACATTGCTGAAAAGAGTCCAAATGTTTATTTCACACTGAACAGTGCAAACTTGTTCAAAAATGCTATTTTGACTCAAAATGACAAGAAAGATACTTGTAACACGTTTCCACAGCATATTTGTGAAAACAAGTGTCCCCTGAGCCAGACACAGTCGTTTTGGACGCATTTAGGACTGAATAAGCTGAGAAGAGCCAAAATGTTTATTTCACACTGAAAAGTGCAAACATGTTCAAAAATGCGATTTTTACTCAAAATGACAAGAAAGTTACTTGTAACACGTTTCCACAGCATATTTGTGAAAACAAGTGTCCCGTTAGCCAGAAACAGTCGTTTTGGACACATTTAGGACTGAATGAGCTGAAAAGAACCAAAATGTTTATTTCACACTGAACAGTGCAAACATGTTCAAAAATGCTATTATCACTGAAAATGACAAGAAAGTTACTTGTAACACGTTTCCACAGCATATTTGTGAAAACAAGTGTCCCCTTAGCCAGAAACAGTGGTTTTGGACGCATTTAGGACTGAATAAGCTGAAAAGAGCCAAAATGTTTATTTCACACTGAACAGTGCAAACATGTTCAAAAATGCTATTTTTACTCAAAATGATAAGAAAGTTACTTGTAACACGTTTCCACAGCATATTTGTGACAACAAGTGTCCCCTGAGCCAGAAACAGTGGTTTTGGAGGCATTTAGGACTGAATAAGCTGAAAAGAGCCAAAATGTTCATTTCACACTGAACAGTGCAAACTTTGTTTAAAAATGCTATTTTGACTCAAAATGACAAGAAAGTTAATTGTAACACGTTTCCACAGCATATTTGTGAAAACAAGTGTCCCCTGAGCCAGAAACAGTCGTTTTGGACGCATTTAGGACTGAATAAGCTGAAAAGAGCCAAAATGTTTATTTCACACTGAAAAGTGCAAACATGTTCAAAAATGCTATTTTTACTCAAAGGTACAAGAAAGTTACTTGTAACACGTTTCCACAGCATATTTGTGACAACAAGTGTCCCCTGAGCCAGAAACAGTGGTTTTGGACGCATTTAGGACTGAATAAGCTGAAACGAGCCAAAATGTTTATTTCACACTGAACATGCAAACATGTTCAAAAATGCGATTTTGACTCAAAATGACAAGAAAGTTACTTGTAACACGTTTCCACAGCATATTTGTGAAAACAAGTGTCCCCTGAGCCAGACACAGTCGTTTTGGACGCATTTAGGACTGAATAAGCTGAATAGAGCCAAAATGTTTATTTCATACTGAACAGTGCAAACATGTTCAAAAATGCTATTTTTACTCAAAATGACAAGAAAGTTACTTGTAACACGTTTCCACAGCATATTTGTGTGGCAGCTCGAGGGGCAGATTTGGGGTCGAGTTTACTCAATCTTACACTTTCCTCTAAGTTATAATTGCCGACAACGCCACCATGGGAATTTCGCCCAAGGAGATAGTTTTAATCAACCCCAACAGAGTAAGGCACACAGGTTCGTTCCATTTACGACGGGCAGGAGACGTGGTTCCAGGTTCAAACAATTATCTTTATTTTTCAACAATATTAAAAATAAAGCTTTTTAAAATTTACCACACACACACGGGAGGGACGACCTTCAGGTGCTGAGGCTCGTCGACGGTGCAGTGGTTGTGGAACACAAACGGGATTCCCAGGGAAGAAAAGCACCCCAATCACTCGTGACACACACTACACACACTCTGTGGAAAACTCAAATATGGGGGATCACGGCACACTATACGAGGAAACCACCACCGGGGCACCAGGGACCACCACCGTCGGCTCTCAGCAACTGAAAATGGTGAAAAGAACAAGGGAATTAGTGGGTCACACACACACCAAGGTAACCAAATACAACAAATTCATTCAATGATTAAACTCAAAACCGATATTCATTTAAACAAACGACAAATGTCGCAAACACAGGGGGAAAACAATTGAGTACTTAGAAAAATAAAAGGAAGAAATCAATGGAGAAATGATTTAACCAACTCGTAGAAACAAATTCGACCAGAAATGAAATGAAAAAAACAAAAAGAAACAAACGAAGTAATTAGAACCCAAAATAACCCCACTGATCTCACTCAGTCATTAAAATCAAGTTTTAAAAGCTACCAAATATTTGGTCCAGTCCGCTGTGCCGCGGAGGTCTTATCCTTGGTTTTAAAGGTCTATCCTTACGGCTCCACCCGCGACCGTGCCGGATTAGCGGGACTAGCAGCCGTAGCCTCAACCGCACGGAGCACCAAGAGTCTTGTCGCAGCTGCAGGCTGAGGCGAAAAGGAGCTGCCGACCCCCGAGTCCGGATAGGTGTCGCAGACAAATAAAACCAGGAAACAAAGCAGCAGCGACACGAAGCCCGCAACCAAGCAAAGGGACACAGTCAGGACAGCGAAACCTGGCCGAGCATAGCAGTAGCGAAGCAGGGCAAAGCGGCATCCACAAAGTGACAAGCTACGGTGTCCCTACGGTACTTGGCGCTGCTGGAGCTGTACCACTGCTGGAGGTGCAACTTAACGCCGCTGAAACTCCCCAGCAACCACCCGGTCCTCACAGCCCCTGTCAAGCCCTCGTGAGGGATCGCCACGAGGGAGAGGAGAAAGACAAGCGCATCGTATAAGGTCCGTACGACAGTGATCCCGGGAGCCGCAGACTAACGGTATCTGTACCGGAGACGCAAGAAGGGAACGACGGGACCCGGAAGTAACGAGGACGGCCAGAGCAAGAGAGAGGGGAGGTTGCCAACACTCCCTTTAAAAGAGTGCCACCACGTAGTCATTGGCCGCCAGTGACTACGCAGCAGCTCCCAATTAACTACCGATGGGGCACATCATCCTGCCACATTTGTGAAAACAAGTGTCCCCTTAGCCAGAAACAGTGGTGTTGGACGCATTTAGGACTGAATAAGCTGAAACGAGCCAAAATGTTTATTTCACACTGAAAAGTGCAATCATGTTCAAAAATGCGATTTTTACTCAAAATGACAAGAAAGTTACTTGTAACACGTTTCCACAGCATATTTGTGAAAACAAGTGTCCCCTTAGCCAGAAACAGTGGTTTTGGACACATTTAGGACTGAATAAGCTGAAACGAGCCAAAATGTTTATTTCACACTGAAAAGTGCAAACATGTTCAAATATGCTATTATCACTCAAAATGACAAGAAAGTTACTTGTAACACGTTTCCACAGCATATTTGTGAAAACAAGTGTCCCCTTAGCCAGAAACAGTCGTTTTGGACGCATTTAGGACTGAATAAGCTGAAAAGAGCCAAAATGTTTATTTCACACTGAAAAGTGCAAACATGTTCAAATATGCTATTATCACTCAAAATGACAAGAAAGTTACTTGTAACACGTTTCCACAGCATATTTGTGAAAACAAGTGTCCCCTTAGCCAGAAACAGTCGTTTTGGACGCATTTAGGACTGAATAAGCTGAAAAGAGCCAAAATGTTTATTTCACACTGAAAAGTGCAAACATGTTCAAATATGCTATTATCACTCAAAATGACAAGAAAGTTACTTGTAACACGTTTCCACAGCATATTTGTGACAACAAGTGTCCCCTTAGCCAGAAACAGTCGTTTTGGACGCATTTAGGACTGAATAAGCTGAAAAGAGCCAAAATGTTTATTTCACACTGAAAAGTGCAAACATGTTCAAATATGCTATTATCACTCAAAATGACAAGAAAGTTACTTGTAACGCGTTTCCACAGCATATTTGTGAAAACAAGTGTCCCCTTAGCCAGAAACAGTCGTTTTGGACGCATTTAGGACTGAATAAGCTGAAAAGAGCCAAAATGTTTATTTCACACTGAAAAGTGCAAACATGTTCAAATATGCTATTATCACTCAAAATGACAAGAAAGTTACTTGTAACACGTTTCCACAGCATATTTGTGAAACAAGTGTCCCCTTAGCCAGAAACAGTCGTTTTGGACGCATTTAGGACTGAATAAGCTGAAAAGAGCCAAAATGTTTATTTCACACTGAAAAGTGCAAACATGTTCAAATATGCTATTATCACTCAAAATGACAAGAAAGTTACTTGTAACACGTTTCCACAGCATATTTGTGAAAACAAGTGTCCCCTTAGCCAGAAACAGTCGTTTTGGACGCATTTAGGACTGAATGAGCTGAAAAGAGCCAAAATGTTTATTTCACACTGAACAGTGCAAACATGTTCAAATATGCTATTATCACTCAAAATGACAAGAAAGTTACTTGTAACACGTTTCCACAGCATATTTGTGAAAACAAGTGTCCCCTTAGCCAGAAACAGTCGTTTTGGACGCATTTAGGACTGAATAAGCTGAAAAGAGCCAAAATGTTTATTTCACACTGAAAAGTGCAAACATGTTCAAATATGCTATTATCACTGCAAAATGACAAGAAAGTTACTTGTAACACGTTTCCACAGCATATTTGTGAAAACAAGTGTCCCCTTAGCCAGAAACAGTCGTTTTGGACGCATTTAGGACTGAATAAGCTGAAAAGAGCCAAAATGTTTATTTCACACTGAAAAGTGCAAACATGTTCAAATATGCTATTATCACTCAAAATGACAAGAAAGTTACTTGTAACACGTTTCCACAGCATATTTGTGAAAACAAGTGTCCCCTTAGCCAGAAACAGTCGTTTTGGACGCATTTAGGACTGAATAAGCTGAAAAGAGCCAAAATGTTTATTTCACACTGAAAAGTGCAAACATGTTCAAATATGCTATTATCACTCAAAATGACAAGAAAGTTACTTGTAACACGTTTCCACAGCATATTTGTGAAAACAAGTGTCCCCTTAGCCAGAAACAGTCGTTTTGGACGCATTTAGGACTGAATAAGCTGAAAAGAGCCAAAATGTTTATTTCACACTGAAAAGTGCAAACATGTTCAAATATGCTATTATCACTCAAAATGACAAGAAAGTTACTT
Source organism: Antennarius maculatus (assembly GCA_013358685.1). Lineage (NCBI taxonomy): Eukaryota > Metazoa > Chordata > Actinopteri > Lophiiformes > Antennariidae > Antennarius > Antennarius maculatus. The sequence continues at coordinate 6,852,448 of CM023609.1, read as the reverse complement.
GTAACACGTTTCCACAGCATATTTGTGAAAACAAGTGTCCCCTTAGCCAGAAACAGTCGTTTTGGACGCATTTAGGACTGAATAAGCTGAAAAGAGCCAAAATGTTTATTTCACACTGAAAAGTGCAAACATGTTCAAATATGCTATTATCACTCAAAATGACAAGAAAGTTACTTGTAACACGTTTCCACAGCATATTTGTGAAAACAAGTGTCCCCTGAGCCAGAAACAGTCGTTTTGGACGCATTTAGGACTGAATAAGCTGAAAAGAGCCAAAATGTTTATTTCACACTGAACAGTGCAAACATGTTCAAAAATGCTATTTTGACTCAAAATGACAAGAAAGTTACTTGTAACACGTTTCCACAGCATATTTGTGAAAACAAGTGTCCCCTGAGCCAGAAACAGTGGTTTTGGACGCATTTAGGACTGAATAAGCTGAAAAGAGCCAAAATGTTTATTTCACACTGAACAGTGCAAACATGTTCAAAAATGCTATTATCACTCAAAATGACAAGAAAGTTACTTGTAACACGTTTCCACAGCATATTTGTGAAAACAAGTGTCCCCTGAGCCAGAAACAGTCGTTTTGGACGCATTTAGGACTGAATAAGCTGAAAAGAGCCAAAATGTTTATTTCACACTGAAAAGTGCAAACATGTTCAAAAATGCTATTTTTACTCAAAATGACAAGAAAGTTACTTGTAACACGTTTCCACAGCATATTTGTGAAAACAAGTGTCCCCTTAGCCAGAAACAGTCGTTTTGGACGCATTTAGGACTGAATAAGCTGAAAAGAGCCAAAATGTTTATTTCACACTGAAAAGTGCAAACATGTTCAAAATATGCTATTATCACTCAAAATGACAAGAAAGTTACTTGTAACACGTTTCCACAGCATATTTGTGAAAACAAGTGTCCCCTTAGCCAGAAACAGTCGTTTTGGACGCATTTAGGACTGAATAAGCTGAAAAGAGCCAAAATGTTTATTTCACACTGAAAAGTGCAAACATGTTCAAATATGCTATTATCACTCAAAATGACAAGAAAGTTACTTGTAACACGTTTCCACAGCATATTTGTGAAAACAAGTGTCCCCTTAGCCAGAAACAGTCGTTTTGGACGCATTTAGGACTGAATAAGCTGAAAAGAGCCAAAATGTTTATTTCACACTGAACAGTGCAAACATGTTCAAATATGCTATTATCACTCAAAATGACAAGAAAGTTACTTGTAACACGTTTCCACAGCATATTTGTGAAAACAAGTGTCCCCTTAGCCAGAAACAGTCGTTTTGGACGCATTTAGGACTGAATAAGCTGAAAAGAGCCAAAATGTTTATTTCACACTGAAAAGTGCAAACATGTTCAAATATGCTATTATCACTCAAAATGACAAGAAAGTTACTTGTAACACGTTTCCACAGCATATTTGTGAAAACAAGTGTCCCCTTAGCCAGAAACAGTCGTTTTGGACGCATTTAGGACTGAATAAGCTGAAAAGAGCCAAAATGTTTATTTCACACTGAAAAGTGCAAACATGTTCAAATATGCTATTATCACTCAAAATGACAAGAAAGTTACTTGTAACACGTTTCCACAGCATATTTGTGCAAACAAGTGTCCCCTTAGCCAGAAACAGTCGTTTTGGACGCATTTAGGACTGAATAAGCTGAAAAGAGCCAAAATGTTTATTTCACACTGAAAAGTGCAAACATGTTCAAATATGCTATTATCACTCAAAATGACAAGAAAGTTACTTGTAACACGTTTCCACAGCATATTTGTGAAAACAAGTGTCCCCTTAGCCAGAAACAGTCGTTTTGGACGCATTTAGGACTGAATAAGCTGAAAAGAGCCAAAATGTTTATTTCACACTGAAAAGTGCAAACATGTTCAAATATGCTATTATCACTCAAAATGACAAGAAAGTTACTTGTAACACGTTTCCACAGCATATTTGTGAAAACAAGTGTCCCCTTAGCCAGAAACAGTCGTTTTGGACGCATTTAGGACTGAATAAGCTGAAAAGAGCCAAAATGTTTATTTCACACTGAAAAGTGCAAACATGTTCAAATATGCTATTATCACTGAAAATGACACTTTTTTCCACAGCATATTTGTGAAAACAAGTGTCCCCTTAGCCAGAAACAGTCGTTTTGGACGCATTTAGGACTGAATAAGCTGAAAAGAGCCAAAATGTTTATTTCACACTGAACAGTGCAAACATGTTCAAAAATGCTATTATCACTCAAAATGACAAGAAAGTTACTTGTAACACGTTTCCACAGCATATTTGTGAAAACAAGTGTCCCCTGAGCCAGAAACAGTCGTTTTGGACGCATTTAGGACTGAATAAGCTGAAAAGAGCCAAAATGTTTATTTCACACTGAAAAGTGCAAACATGTTCAAAAATGCTATTTTTACTCAAAATGACAAGAAAGTTACTTGTAACACGTTTCCACAGCATATTTGTGAAAACAAGTGTCCCCTTAGCCAGAAACAGTCGTTTTGGACGCATTTAGGACTGAATAAGCTGAAAAGAGCCAAAATGTTTATTTCACACTGAACAGTGCAAACATGTTCAAAATGCTATTATCACTCAAAATGACAAGAAAGTTACTTGTAACACGTTTCCACAGCATATTTGTGAAAACAAGTGTCCCCTTAGCCAGAAACAGTCGTTTTGGACGCATTTAGGACTGAATAAGCTGAAAAGAGCCAAAATGTTTATTTCACACTGAAAAGTGCAAACATGTTCAAATATGCTATTATCACTCAAAATGACAAGAAAGTTACTTGTAACACGTTTCCACAGCATATTTGTGAAAACAAGTGTCCCCTTAGCCAGAAACAGTCGTTTTGGACGCATTTAGGACTGAATAAGCTGAAAAGAGCCAAAATGTTTATTTCACACTGAAAAGTGCAAACATGTTCAAATATGCTATTATCACTCAAAATGACAAGAAAGTTACTTGTAACACGTTTCCACAGCATATTTGTGAAAACAAGTGTCCCCTTAGCCAGAAACAGTCGTTTTGGACGCATTTAGGACTGAATAAGCTGAAAAGAGCCAAAATGTTTATTTCACACTGAAAAGTGCAAACATGTTCAAATATGCTATTATCACTCAAAATGACAAGAAAGTTACTTGTAACACGTTTCCACAGCATATTTGTGAAAACAAGTGTCCCCTGAGCCAGAAACAGTCGTTTTGGACGCATTTAGGACTGAATAAGCTGAAAAGAGCCAAAATGTTTATTTCACACTGAACAGTGCAAACATGTTCAAAAATGCTATTATCACTCAAAATGACAAGAAAGTTACTTGTAACACGTTTCCACAGCATATTTGTGAAAACAAGTGTCCCCTTAGCCAGAAACAGTCGTTTTGGACGCATTTAGGACTGAATAAGCTGAAAAGAGCCAAAATGTTTATTTCACACTGAAAAGTGCAAACATGTTCAAAAATGCTATTTTTACTCAAAATGACAAGAAAGTTACTTGTAACACGTTTCCACAGCATATTTGTGAAAACAAGTGTCCCCTTAGCCAGAAACAGTCGTTTTGGACGCATTTAGGACTGAATAAGCTGAAAAGAGCCAAAATGTTTATTTCACACTGAAAAGTGCAAACATGTTCAAAAATGCTATTTTTACTCAAAATGACAAGAAAGTTACTTGTAACACGTTTCCACAGCATATTTGTGAAAACAAGTGTCCCCTTAGCCAGAAACAGTCGTTTTGGACGCATTTAGGACTGAATAAGCTGAAAAGAGCCAAAATGTTTATTTCACACTGAACAGTGCAAACATGTTCAAAAATGCTATTATCACTGAAAATGACAAGAAAGTTACTTGTAACACGTTTCCACAGCATATTTGTGAAAACAAGTGTCCCCTGAGCCAGAAACAGTCGTTTTGGACGCATTTAGGACTGAATAAGCTGAAAAGAGCCAAAATGTTTATTTCACACTGAAAAGTGCAAACATGTTCAAAAATGCTATTTTTACTCAAAATGACAAGAAAGTTACTTGTAACACGTTTCCACAGCATATTTGTGAAAACAAGTGTCCCCTGAGCCAGAAACAGTCGTTTTGGACGCATTTAGGACTGAATAAGCTGAAAAGAGCCAAAATGTTTATTTCACACTGAAAAGTGCAAACATGTTCAAAAATGCTATTTTTACTCAAAATGACAAGAAAGTTACTTGTAACACGTTTCCACAGCATATTTGTGAAAACAAGTGTCCCCTTAGCCAGAAACAGTGGTTTTGGACGCATTTAGGACTGAATAAGCTGAAAAGAGCCAAAATGTTTATTTCACACTGAACAGTGCAAACATGTTCAAATATGCTATTTTTACTCAAAATGACAAGAAAGTTACTTGTAACACGTTTCCACAGCATATTTGTGAAAACAAGTGTCCCCTGAGCCAGAAACAGTCGTTTTGGACGCATTTAGGACTGAATAAGCTGAAAAGAGCCAAAATGTTTATTTCACACTGAAAAGTGCAAACATGTTCAAAATGCTATTTTGACTCAAAATGACAAGAAAGTTACTTGTAACACGTTTCCACAGCATATTTGTGAAAACAAGTGTCCCCTTAGCCAGAAACAGTCGTTTTGGACGCATTTAGGACTGAATAAGCTGAAAAGAGCCAAAATGTTTATTTCACACTGAACAGTGCAAACTTGTTCAAAATGCTATTATCACTCAAAATGACAAGAAAGTTACTTGTAACACGTTTCCACAGCATATTTGTGAAAACAAGTGTCCCCTGAGCCAGAAACAGTCGTTTTGGACGCATTTAGGACTGAATAAGCTGAAAAGAGCCAAAATGTTTATTTCACACTGAAAAGTGCAAACATGTTCAAAATGCTATTATCACTGAAAATGACAAGAAAGTTACTTGTAACACGTTTCCACAGCATATTTGTGAAAACAAGTGTCCCCTTAGCCAGAAACAGTCGTTTTGGACGCATTTAGGACTGAATAAGCTGAAAAGAGCCAAAATGTTTATTTCACACTGAACAGTGCAAACATGTTCAAAAATGCTATTATCACTCAAAATGACAAGAAAGTTACTTGTAACACGTTTCCACAGCATATTTGTGAAAACAAGTGTCCCCTTAGCCAGAAACAGTCGTTTTGGACGCATTTAGGACTGAATAAGCTGAAAAGAGCCAAAATGTTTATTTCACACTGAAAAGTGCAAACATGTTCAAAAATGCTATTATCACTGAAAATGACAAGAAAGTTACTTGTAACACGTTTCCACAGCATATTTGTGAAAACAAGTGTCCCCTTAGCCAGAAACAGTCGTTTTGGACGCATTTAGGACTGAATAAGCTGAAAAGAGCCAAAATGTTTATTTCACACTGAACAGTGCAAACATGTTCAAAAATGCTATTTTGACTCAAAATGACAAGAAAGTTACTTGTAACACGTTTCCACAGCATATTTGTGAAAACAAGTGTCCCCTGAGCCAGAAACAGTCGTTTTGGACGCATTTAGGACTGAATAAGCTGAAAAGAGCCAAAATGTTTATTTCACACTGAAAAGTGCAAACATGTTCAAAAATGCTATTATCACTCAAAATGACAAGAAAGTTACTTGTAACACGTTTCCACAGCATATTTGTGAAAACAAGTGTCCCCTGAGCCAGAAACAGTCGTTTTGGACGCATTTAGGACTGAATAAGCTGAAAAGAGCCAAAATGTTTATTTCACACTGAAAAGTGCAAACATGTTCAAAAATGCTATTTTTACTCAAAATGACAAGAAAGTTACTTGTAACACGTTTCCACAGCATATTTGTGAAAACAAGTGTCCCCTGAGCCAGAAACAGTCGTTTTGGACGCATTTAGGACTGAATAAGCTGAAAAGAGCCAAAATGTTTATTTCACACTGAAAAGTGCAAACATGTTCAAATATGCTATTATCACTCAAAATGACAAGAAAGTTACTTGTAACACGTTTCCACAGCATATTTGTGAAAACAAGTGTCCCCTTAGCCAGAAACAGTCGTTTTGGACGCATTTAGGACTGAATAAGCTGAAAAGAGCCAAAATGTTTATTTCACACTGAAAAGTGCAAACATGTTCAAATATGCTATTATCACTCAAAATGACAAGAAAGTTACTTGTAACACGTTTCCACAGCATATTTGTGAAAACAAGTGTCCCCTTAGCCAGAAACAGTCGTTTTGGACGCATTTAGGACTGAATAAGCTGAAAAGAGCCAAAATGTTTATTTCACACTGAACAGTGCAAACATGTTCAAAAATGCTATTATCACTGAAAATGACAAGAAAGTTACTTGTAACACGTTTCCACAGCATATTTGTGAAAACAAGTGTCCCCTGAGCCAGAAACAGTCGTTTTGGACGCATTTAGGACTGAATAAGCTGAAAAGAGCCAAAATGTTTATTTCACACTGAAAAGTGCAAACATGTTCAAAAATGCTATTTTTACTCAAAATGACAAGAAAGTTACTTGTAACACGTTTCCACAGCATATTTGTGAAAACAAGTGTCCCCTGAGCCAGAAACAGTCGTTTTGGACGCATTTAGGACTGAATAAGCTGAAAAGAGCCAAAATGTTTATTTCACACTGAAAAGTGCAAACATGTTCAAAAATGCTATTTTTACTCAAAATGACAAGAAAGTTACTTGTAACACGTTTCCACAGCATATTTGTGAAAACAAGTGTCCCCTTAGCCAGAAACAGTCGTTTTGGACGCATTTAGGACTGAATAAGCTGAAAAGAGCCAAAATGTTTATTTCACACTGAACAGTGCAAACATGTTCAAAAATGCTATTATCACTGAAAATGACAAGAAAGTTACTTGTAACACGTTTCCACAGCATATTTGTGAAAACAAGTGTCCCCTTAGCCAGAAACAGTCGTTTTGGACGCATTTAGGACTGAATAAGCTGAAAAGAGCCAAAATGTTTATTTCACACTGAAAAGTGCAAACATGTTCAAAAATGCTATTTTGACTCAAAATGACAAGAAAGTTACTTGTAACACGTTTCCACAGCATATTTGTGAAAACAAGTGTCCCCTTAGCCAGAAACAGTCGTTTTGGACGCATTTAGGACTGAATAAGCTGAAAAGAGCCAAAATGTTTATTTCACACTGAACAGTGCAAACATGTTCAAAAATGCTATTATCACTGAAAATGACAAGAAAGTTACTTGTAACACGTTTCCACAGCATATTTGTGAAAACAAGTGTCCCCTGAGCCAGAAACAGTCGTTTTGGACGCATTTAGGACTGAATAAGCTGAAAAGAGCCAAAATGTTTATTTCACACTGAAAAGTGCAAACATGTTCAAAAATGCTATTATCACTGAAAATGACAAGAAAGTTACTTGTAACACGTTTCCACAGCATATTTGTGAAAACAAGTGTCCCCTTAGCCAGAAACAGTCGTTTTGGACGCATTTAGGACTGAATAAGCTGAAAAGAGCCAAAATGTTTATTTCACACTGAACAGTGCAAACATGTTCAAAAATGCTATTATCACTGAAAATGACAAGAAAGTTACTTGTAACACGTTTCCACAGCATATTTGTGAAAACAAGTGTCCCCTGAGCCAGAAACAGTCGTTTTGGACGCATTTAGGACTGAATAAGCTGAAAAGAGCCAAAATGTTTATTTCACACTGAAAAGTGCAAACATGTTCAAAAATGCTATTATCACTGAAAATGACAAGAAAGTTACTTGTAACACGTTTCCACAGCATATTTGTGAAACAAGTGTCCCCTTAGCCAGAAACAGTCGTTTTGGACGCATTTAGGACTGAATAAGCTGAAAAGAGCCAAAATGTTTATTTCACACTGAACAGTGCAAACATGTTCAAATATGCTATTATCACTCAAAATGACAAGAAAGTTACTTGTAACACGTTTCCACAGCATATTTGTGAAAACAAGTGTCCCCTTAGCCAGAAACAGTCGTTTTGGACGCATTTAGGACTGAATAAGCTGAAAAGAGCCAAAATGTTTATTTCACACTGAAAAGTGCAAACATGTTCAAAAATGCTATTTTTACTCAAAATGACAAGAAAGTTACTTGTAACACGTTTCCACAGCATATTTGTGAAAACAAGTGTCCCCTTAGCCAGAAACAGTCGTTTTGGACGCATTTAGGACTGAATAAGCTGAAAAGAGCCAAAATGTTTATTTCACACTGAACAGTGCAAACATGTTCAAAAATGCTATTATCACTGAAAATGACAAGAAAGTTACTTGTAACACGTTTCCACAGCATATTTGTGAAAACAAGTGTCCCCTTAGCCAGAAACAGTCGTTTTGGACGCATTTAGGACTGAATAAGCTGAAAAGAGCCAAAATGTTTATTTCACACTGAAAAGTGCAAACATGTTCAAAAATGCTATTTTGACTCAAAATGACAAGAAAGTTACTTGTAACACGTTTCCACAGCATATTTGTGAAAACAAGTGTCCCCTTAGCCAGAAACAGTCGTTTTGGACGCATTTAGGACTGAATAAGCTGAAAAGAGCCAAAATGTTTATTTCACACTGAAAAGTGCAAACATGTTCAAAAATGCTATTATCACTGCAAAATGACAAGAAAGTTACTTGTAACACGTTTCCACAGCATATTTGTGAAAACAAGTGTCCCCTTAGCCAGAAACAGTCGTTTTGGACGCATTTAGGACTGAATAAGCTGAAAAGAGCCAAAATGTTTATTTCACACTGAACAGTGCAAACATGTTCAAAAATGCTATTTTTACTCAAAATGACAAGAAAGTTACTTGTAACACGTTTCCACAGCATATTTGTGAAAACAAGTGTCCCCTTAGCCAGAAACAGTCCGTTTTGGACGCATTTAGGACTGAATAAGCTGAAAAGAGCCAAAATGTTTATTTCACACTGAAAAGTGCAAACATGTTCAAAAATGCTATTTTTACTCAAAATGACAAGAAAGTTACTTGTAACACGTTTCCACAGCATATTTGTGAAAACAAGTGTCCCCTTAGCCAGAAACAGTCGTTTTGGACGCATTTAGGACTGAATAAGCTGAAAAGAGCCAAAATGTTTATTTCACACTGAAAAGTGCAAACATGTTCAAAAATGCTATTTTTACTCAAAATGACAAGAAAGTTACTTGTAACACGTTTCCACAGCATATTTGTGAAAACAAGTGTCCCCTTAGCCAGAAACAGTCGTTTTGGACGCATTTAGGACTGAATAAGCTGAAAAGAGCCAAAATGTTTATTTCACACTGAAAGTGCAAACATGTTCAAAAATGCTATTATCACTCAAAATGACAAGAAAGTTACTTGTAACACGTTTCCACAGCATATTTGTGAAAACAAGTGTCCCCTGAGCCAGAAACAGTCGTTTTGGACGCATTTAGGACTGAATAAGCTGAAAAGAGCCAAAATGTTTATTTCACACTGAAAAGTGCAAACATGTTCAAAAATGCTATTATCACTGAAAATGACAAGAAAGTTACTTGTAACACGTTTCCACAGCATATTTGTGAAAACAAGTGTCCCCTTAGCCAGAAACAGTCGTTTTGGACGCATTTAGGACTGAATAAGCTGAAAAGAGCCAAAATGTTTATTTCACACTGAACAGTGCAAACATGTTCAAAAATGCTATTTTTACTCAAAATGACAAGAAAGTTACTTGTAACACGTTTCCACAGCATATTTGTGAAAACAAGTGTCCCCTTAGCCAGAAACAGTCGTTTTGGACGCATTTAGGACTGAATAAGCTGAAAAGAGCCAAAATGTTTATTTCACACTGAAAAGTGCAAACATGTTCAAAAATGCTATTATCACTGAAAATGACAAGAAAGTTACTTGTAACACGTTTCCACAGCATATTTGTGAAAACAAGTGTCCCCTTAGCCAGAAACAGTCGTTTTGGACGCATTTAGGACTGAATAAGCTGAAAAGAGCCAAAATGTTTATTTCACACTGAAAAGTGCAAACATGTTCAAAAATGCTATTTTTACTCAAAATGACAAGAAAGTTACTTGTAACACGTTTCCACAGCATATTTGTGAAAACAAGTGTCCCCTTAGCCAGAAACAGTCGTTTTGGACGCATTTAGGACTGAATAAGCTGAAAAGAGCCAAAATGTTTATTTCACACTGAAAAGTGCAAACATGTTCAAAATGCTATTATCACTCAAAATGACAAGAAAGTTACTTGTAACACGTTTCCACAGCATATTTGTGAAAACAAGTGTCCCCTTAGCCAGAAACAGTCGTTTTGGACGCATTTAGGACTGAATAAGCTGAAAAGAGCCAAAATGTTTATTTCACACTGAAAAGTGCAAACATGTTCAAAAATGCTATTATCACTCAAAATGACAAGAAAGTTACTTGTAACACGTTTCCACAGCATATTTGTGAAAACAAGTGTCCCCTGAGCCAGAAACAGTCGTTTTGGACGCATTTAGGACTGAATAAGCTGAAAAGAGCCAAAATGTTTATTTCACACTGAAAAGTGCAAACATGTTCAAAAATGCTATTTTTACTCAAAATGACAAGAAAGTTACTTGTAACACGTTTCCACAGCATATTTGTGAAAACAAGTGTCCCCTTAGCCAGAAACAGTCGTTTTGGACGCATTTAGGACTGAATAAGCTGAAAAGAGCCAAAATGTTTATTTCACACTGAAAAGTGCAAACATGTTCAAATATGCTATTATCACTCAAAATGACAAGAAAGTTACTTGTAACACGTTTCCACAGCATATTTGTGAAAACAAGTGTCCCCTTAGCCAGAAACAGTCGTTTTGGACGCATTTAGGACTGAATAAGCTGAAAAGAGCCAAAATGTTTATTTCACACTGAAAAGTGCAAACATGTTCAAAATATGCTATTATCACTCAAAATGACAAGCAAGTTACTTGTAACACGTTTCCACAGCATATTTGTGAAAACAAGTGTCCCCTGAGCCAGAAACAGTCGTTTTGGACGCATTTAGGACTGAATAAGCTGAAAAGAGCCAAAATGTTTATTTCACACTGAAAAGTGCAAACATGTTCAAATATGCTATTATCACTCAAAATGACAAGAAAGTTACTTGTAACACGTTTCCACAGCATATTTGTGAAAACAAGTGTCCCCTTAGCCAGAAACAGTCGTTTTGGACGCATTTAGGACTGAATAAGCTGAAAAGAGCCAAAATGTTTATTCACACTGAAAAGTGCAAACATGTTCAAATATGCTATTATCACTCAAAATGACAAGAAAGTTACTTGTAACGCGTTTCCACAGCATATTTGTGGAAACAAGTGTCCCCTTAGCCAGAAACAGTCGTTTTGGACGCATTTAGGACTGAATAAGCTGAAAAGAGCCAAAATGTTTATTTCACACTGAAAGTGCAAACATGTTCAAATATGCTATTATCACTGAAAATGACAAGAAAGTTACTTGTAACACGTTTCCACAGCATATTTGTGAAAACAAGTGTCCCCTTAGCCAGAAACAGTCGTTTTGGACGCATTTAGGACTGAATAAGCTGAAAAGAGCCAAAATGTTTATTTCACACTGAAAAGTGCAAACATGTTCAAATATGCTATTATCACTCAAAATGACAAGAAAGTTACTTGTAACACGTTTCCACAGCATATTTGTGAAAACAAGTGTCCCCTTAGCCAGAAACAGTCGTTTTGGACGCATTTAGGACTGAATAAGCTGAAAAGAGCCAAAATGTTTATTTCACACTGAAAAGTGCAAACATGTTCAAATATGCTATTATCACTCAAAATGACAAGAAAGTTACTTGTAACACGTTTCCACAGCATATTTGTGAAAACAAGTGTCCCCTTAGCCAGAAACAGTCGGTTTTGGACGCATTTAGGACTGAATAAGCTGAAAAGAGCCAAAATGTTTATTTCACACTGAAAGTGCAAACATGTTCAAAAATGCTATTATCACTCAAAATGACAAGAAAGTTACTTGTAACACGTTTCCACAGCATATTTGTGAAAACAAGTGTCCCCTTAGCCAGAAACAGTGGTTTTGGACGCATTTAGGACTGAATAAGCTGAAAAGAGCCAAAATGTTTATTTCACACTGAAAGTGCAAACATGTTCAAAAATGCTATTATCACTGAAAATGACAAGAAAGTTACTTGTAACACGTTTCCACAGCATATTTGTGAAAACAAGTGTCCCCTTAGCCAGAAACAGTGGTTTTGGACGCATTTAGGACTGAATAAGCTGAAAAGAGCCAAAATGTTTATTTCACACTGAACAGTGCAAACATGTTCAAAAATGCTATTTGAGTCAAAATGACAAGAAAGTTACTTGTAACACCTTTCCACAGCATATTTTGTGAGAACAAGTGTCCCCTTAGCCAGAAACAGTGGTTTTGGACGCATTTAGGACTGAATAAGCTGAAAAGAGCCAAAATGTTTATTTCACACTGAACAGTGCAAACATGTTCAAAAATGCTATTATCACTGAAAATGACAAGAAAGTTACTTGTAACACGTTTCCACAGCATATTTGTGAAAACAAGTGTCCCCTTAGCCAGAAACAGTGGTTTTGGACGCATTTAGGACTGAATAAGCTGAAAAGAGCCAAAATGTTTATTTCACACTGAACAGTGCAAACATGTTCAAAATTGCTATTTTGACTCAAATTGACAAGAAAGTTACTTGTAACGACGTTTCCACAGCATATTTGTGAAAACAAGTGTCCCCTGAGCCAGAAACAGTGGTTTTGGACACATTTAGGACTGAATAAGCTGAAAAGAGCCAAAATGTTTATTTCACACTGAAAGGTGCAAACTTGTTCAAAAATGCTATTATCACTGAAAATGATAAGAAAGTTACTTTGTAACACGTTTCCACAGCATATTTGTGAAAACAAGTGTCCCCTGAGCCAGAAACAGTCGTTTTGGACGCATTTAGGACTGAATAAGCTGAATAGAGCCAAAATGTTTATTTCACACTGAAAAGTGCAAACATGTTCAAAAATGCTATTTTTACTCAAAATGACAAGAAGGTTACTTGTAACACAGATTTCCCTGCATATATGTGAAAACAAGTGCCTCCTTAACTAGAAACAGTTGTTTTCGACGCGTTTAGCACTGACAATGCTTACAAGAGTCAAAATGTTTATTTGACACTGAACAGAGCAAACATGTTCAAAAATGTAATTGTCACTCAAAATGACAAGTAAATGAAATGTAACAGAGGTTTCCTTGTATACATCTAAACAGGTTCGCTTTTAACTAGATGGAGTCGTTTTACAAGCATTTCTGACTTAAATAACTGAAGGGAAGTCAAATTGTTCATTTCAGACTGACACCAGTGCAAACATTTTCAAAAATGCTATTTTCACGCTAAATGACAAGAAAGTTACTTGTAACACGGATTTCCCAGTATATATGTGAAAACAAATGCCTCCTTAACTAGTAACAGTCCTTTTCGACGCGTTTAGCACTGACAAAGCTGAAAACAGTCAAAATGTTTATTTCACACTGAAAAGAGCAAACATGTACAAGAATGCTTTCTTCCACATAAATTTCCTTCATAAGTGAAAATAAGTGTCTCCTTAGCTAGAAACAGTCATTTTAAATGCATTTCGGACTGAATAAGCTTAAATAAAGTGAAAATGTAGCTTTTAGACTGAAATGTGTAAACGTGTTCAAGGAGGCAGTATTCCATTTAAAGCAACAAATAATGGACTGTGACCCAGGTTTCCTAGCATGCACCTCAACAGGTGAGGTTTTAACTACAAGGAGTCTTTTTACAAGCAATTCTGAATGAAATAACTGAAAGGAAGTCAAATTGTTCATTTCAGACTGACACCAGTGCAAACATGTTCAAAAATGCTATGGTCACCCTAAATGACAAGAAAGTTACTTGTAACACAGATTTCCCAGCGTATATGTGAAAACAAGTGCCCCCTTAACTAGAAACAGTCGTTTTCGACGCGTTTATCACTGACAAAGCTGAAAAGAGTCAAAATGTTTATTTCACACTGAAAAGAGCAAACATGTTCAAAAATGCAATTGTCAGTCAAAATGACAAGTAAATGAAATGTAACAGAGGTTTGCTAGTATACATCTAAACAGGTGAGCTTTTAACTACAAGGAGTCGTTTTACAAGCAATTCTGAATGAAATAACTGAAAGGACGTCACATTGTTGATTTCAGACTGAAACCACTGGAAACCTGTTCAAAAATGTAATTGCCACTCAAAATGACAAGAAAGTTACTGGTAACACAGGTTTCCCAGAATACAAGTCAAAACAAGTGCCTCCTTAACTAGAAACAGTCGTTTTAGACGCGTTTCGGACTGAATAGGCTGAAAAAAAGTGAAAATGTAGATTTCAGACTGAAATGTGTAAACATGTTCAAGGAGGCAATATTCCATTTAAAGCAACAAATAATAAACTGTGACACAGGTTTCCTAACAGGCATCTCAACACATGAGGTTTTAACTACAAGGAGTCGTTTTACAGACAATTCTGACTGAAATAACTGAAAGGAAGTAAAATTGTCCATTTCAGATTGAAACCAGTGCAAACATGTTCCAAAATGCTATTGTCCCTCACAATGATTAGAAAGTTACTTACAATACAGGTTTCCCAGCATATATTTGAAAACAAGTGCCTCCTTAACTAGAAGCAGTCATTTTAGACTCGTTTAGCACTGACAAAGCTGAAAAAGTCAAAATGTAGTTTTCAGACTGAAAAGAGCAAACATGTTCAAGAATGCTTTTTTCCATATATGTTTTCTTCATATGTGAAAATAAGAAACAGTTGTGTTAAATGCATTTCGGACCGAAAAGGCTGAAAAAATTGAAAATGTAGTTTTCAGACTGAAAAATACAAAGATGTTCAACAATGCTAAATTCGACTCAAGGCGACAAATAAATGAAATGTAACACAGGTTTCCTAGTATACATCTAAACAGGTGAGGTTTTAACTACAAAGAGCCGTTTTGCAAGCAATTGTGACTGAAATAACTGAAAGAAAGTCTCATTGTGTGGTGATGTAAACATCAGAGATGCTCGCTACAAGCTGCAACTAGGACCTATGCTAACTGATGCAGATCTCCTGAGACACGACTCCCTGATCCTACAGTTGGAACCCCTCCGCATCGTCAGCAGGTATCTCAGGGTCGCCCCTTAACCTGAACACCTCTCCAGAGTGGGGCATCAACGGCAGACTGAAACCACTGGAAACATGTTCAAAAATGCTATTGTCCCTCACAATGACAAGAAAGTTACTTGCAATACAGGTTTTCACAGCATATATGTCAAAACAAGTGACCCCTTAGCTAGAAACAGTCGTTTTATAGGCGTTTAGGACTGAAAAAGCTGCAAATAATAAACTGTGACACAGGTTTCCTAGCATACATCTCAACATGTAAGGTTTTAACTACAAAGAGTCATTTTAGAAGCAATTCTGACTAAAATAACTGAAATGAAGTCAAAGTGTTCATTTTCGACTGAAACCAGTAGAAACATGTTCACAAATGCGATTGTCACTCAAAATGACAAGAAATTGACTTTTAAACACAGGTTTCCAGTATATATATATATATATGAACATGTGAATTATTTGTGTAAAATAAATGGTTTAAATCAGTCTTTAAAGAAATAGTTGTCATGAAATCAAACACTTATCAGAATGAAAGCAGTCCAAAAATGCTCAACAATGAACTTGTCACTTAAAATTAACATTAAAACTGCTCTGTAACACTTGTTTCCTTTTTATTTAAAACCAGTGACAGTCATTTCAGACGCGTTTCTGACTGGAATAGCTAAAATGAAGTCAAAATGTTGATTTCAGACTGAAAAGTGCAAACATGTTCAGCAATGCTTTTTTCCATGTATGTTTCCTTCATATGTTAAAACAAGTGACTTTGATGGCATTGGCCGGATCCACTTACAGTATAGTATTATGAGATCTATTTACTCAAGTTTGACTAAGTAGAACATCACTAAAGGCCTAGATGTGAAAATGCACGGTCCGCTACTGATTGAACGTAACCCGGTAGACGTTTGTCGTGGAAAGGAGAGGAATGAAAGTTGACCACAGTAAGACAAGAGTACGTGTGTGAATGAGAGGGACCCAAGTGGAAAGAGGTTACAGGGAGAAGAGATCAAGAAGGTGGAGGATACAGGTACAGGCAGGATGGAATGGGTGGAGAAAAGTGTCAGGTGTGATATGTGAGAGAAGAGTTTCAGTTAAAATGAAAAGAAAGGTGTGCAAAACCAGTGATGTTGTTTGGTCTAGAGCAGTGGTTCTTAACCTTGTTGGAGGTACCGAACCCTGCCGGCTTCATATGCTCACTCACCGAACCCTTCTTTAGTAAAAAAAAAAAAAAAAATTCAAATTCAAGACATGATTATATGTTTTACGGGTGTAATTAATGAATTGTGCATTAATGTCACCTTTTTCAAAGAACAAAATCAAGACAATGCATGAACTCACATGAAATGACCAGAGGAGCCTGAGAAGCCTGAACAGCCAGAGGCTGCGCCTCCCAACATGCAGGACCACCAGACTGAAGAACTCCTTCATCCCCCGAGCGATTAAATTGCTCAACTCCTCTCTGGGGGAGGTGAAGAAAAAGAGAGTTCACACCAGGACGGGGGGATGACAAAAAATTCATAAAATATACATTTATTTGTATATTCTCTTTATTTAGTGGGTTATTATAACTTTTTTTTAAGTTAAGTTTTGGAATAACTGCAAAAAGGGGGGACTCAGCAGCCAGAAATATGTGACAACGAAAGACCACAAGGCGACACACAGATCCATCCATCTATCCATCCATCTTCTACACCTTATCTGTAGTCGGGTCACGGATGCAGCAGCTTCGACAGGGAGCCCCAAACTTTCCTTTCCCCGGCCACATCCACCAGCTCTGACTGGGGGATCCCAAGGTGTTTCTAGGCTAGTGTTGAGATATAATCCCTCCACCTGGTCCTGGGGCTGCCCCGAGGTCTCTAAGGGAGACACCAGCTATCCACCTGAGAAAGTCCATTTTCGCCGCTTGTATCAGCGATCTTGTTCTTTCTTTCGGTCATAACACACAGATGACCCCCAGCAAACAGGATAACGTCATACCGGGTGAAGAGAAAGCAGATCTGGACCTGATCCTTCAGGAGCTGAGGTGTTTTCGCCAGGACAACCAGCAACAGTTGTAGGACATGTCCAAAAACATGCGGTTCAGGTTAATCGGCCGGTCCAAATTGCCCATAGGAGTGAGTGAGTGTGTGTGCGCGTGGTTGTCTGTCTTTGTGTGTGGCTCCACGGCGTCTCACGCCCTGTGCCAGCTGGGATAGGCTCCAGCTCCCCGTGACCCGATGCGGCGGATAAAGCGGAAGAAAATGGATGGATAGAAGAGGGAAATTTTGAAAACCAACGTAAGACTAGACGAGGCAAAAAAGCAACTAACGAAGGTCGAGGAACGAGTGCAAAATACAGAGAATATCTTAGAAGAAATGCTAAAGCTACACAACGTGCTAGATGCTAAGATAACAGATCAGGAGCGCCGGTCTATACGTGAAAACATACGGAGCTATGTGGTTGCAGAGATAGCCGAAAATCAGTTCCAATCCATGACTTCATTTGTAGAGTTACTCCGCAAAATCCTCCACATACCCTATGATATGCCATTGCAGCTGGAAGGAGCGCACTGCACACTCGGTCCACAGCCACCCAAGGACACAGCGCAGAGATCCATCCTGGTGAGATTCCTCAGCTTAACACCAAAGTAAAATGTTCTTCACTCAGCTTGGTAGAAAAGGGGTTTTACCTGGCAAGGGAGGCGGATAAACCTGGACAACAATTATGCGCCACATACCCTTCAGAAAAGAAGGGTATCTACAGAAATACGCAAGATCCTGAAGGAGCGCCAGTTCCCGTTCCATACCTTGTACCCAGCGCGGCTTAAAGTTAAATATAACTACGAAATCTGGATCTACGAGAGCACCGAGGTAGTGGTTACTGACATGTCAAATACAGCAGCAGTCCCCAACCTTTTTTGTGCCACGGACCGGTTTCATCTAAGACAATATTTTCATGGACCGGCCTTCATTTGCTCGATAATCATTAATGACGCCAGGACAGCTGTAGTCTAATAATCAGGGCTTTGAACCGGTTCATGGAACGAAAACGAAAACCAGAAACTTTTGGTATTTTGGCAGGAACGAAAACGAAACCGAAAACTTTATATTTTTTAATGTTCCGGAACAGAATCAGAACAGAAAATAATTGTAAACCGGTTAATACCGTTTGTTTTTTTTTTCGTTCTTGAAAATATATTTGACATCATGTTTCACTTCCTGTCATTCACTGGACGTGGGATAAGAGCGGAGAAAAGTAGTGGCTAACATCAGCAGTTAAGAAAAGGGAAGTCTCCCATTCATTCATTCATTTTCTCAACCCACTTAATCCGCTTATGCAGGTCGCGGGGGAGCCAGTGCCTATCCCGGCAGTCTCAGGTCGTAAGGCGGGGGACACTCCGGGTATGACGCCAGTATACGTCACCATTTAATCATAACAGGTAAACACTGCAGTATGTTAATCTTTAAAATGTATTATTTAGACATTAACTCATTGGATGCAGTCATTTTCAGAGCAGTGTGTTCCTGTACTGCCAGCGCTTTGTAGCAATATTGAGCTATGGGAGAAGCACAATGAATATCTATTGTTCAGCAATAAATGACATGGCGGAAGTTATTCTTGTCTTATTTCAGGTAGTGTCTAAGTAGGAGGCATAAGCCTTAACTACAGTGATATAACTTGCATAAAGCAGAGGTGTAGTGCTGTGGTACTGTTTACTGTAGAGTAGGGGCATATCTATTATTATAGTCTATAGTATACGCATAAACTAATTGCTTTAGTTGCCAATTTAGAAGTCCTTAAATTACCGTACTTTGCGCACCATTCGGCGAATTATATAAAGAGGCGCAGTCTAAATAAAGGAGTTTATTTCTGTACTTTAACCGGACACACGGCGCACCTTATTGTTCGGTGTATGCTTGCAAAAAGGTGACTGTGGTTGAACTGTGTTGTACTACGTATTTAAATTTAAAAAAATACACCGACATAATTTTTTAAATATGTTTTTATTTCTTTATTTTTTTGATAAATCTGTGCTAAATCCTTCGAAGTCCTCATCTTCGGTCTGCATTGAATAGCTCGGTGATTTCTCTATCGCTGACCGTCATGTTTCCGGGTGGCTGTCCGGTAATGATGCCGGCTTTTGGGAAACATCGGACAAAAGTCGACACAGACACGTTAGTCCAGGATCCGCAATCCACCACATATTGTGGGGGTGTAACTCGCTCGGCACTGCCTCCAGTCCTGGTAAACGTGTGTTCACGTCTCTCATCCATCGCTCCACGACGCACGCAGCTTAACTTTAAAGGCTCTGTATACACCGATGTCCAGCGGTTGGAGTTCTTTCGTTAATCCTTCCAGGATGATGGCAAGCTCCGAATTCAACCGCTTGACGTGGTTTTTGACAGAAGCAGTGGTGTGGGCGTGCATGGAGTCACTGATCAAGAGAGATGGCGGAGCGTGAAAAAAGCCCCCCGGTCTCTTTACCTGGAGTTTACATGTTGTGTCATAAGCGTGTCTCTTCGCTGACGTCATTGTCAGGGGTCTTCAGCCAAACAAATGTGGTTAACAGCATACCTGCGGTACAGAACCGGCATATACCCTATACCGGTACCCACCGGAGGTGTGCCGGACGTAGCCTCGTGACATGTTCTCTAATTGGTCTATTGCTGCCGGCGTAGGTAGTGACATAATACGTCCTATGTCGGTGGACAATGGTCGATCTGGCGGATCGCTGACTAAAGTCACACAAAAACATTTTTACAGATTTTGGAACTCAGTTTACACATAAAAGACGCTTAATGTTAAAAGGCGCAGCGTTGATTTTTGAGAAATTTTAAGGTTTTTAAGCACGTCTTATGGTGCGCAAAATACGGCAGCTACATATCTATATTTACAAGATACGTTAATAACCGGTTCAGGAACTTTATTTTTTTGTTCTAACCGGTTCAGGAACGTCAGTTTATGGGTGGAACGCAAAACCGGAAACGTTATAATTCCGTTTCTGTTCGGAACGAACCGATTGGCAAAAAATTCTGGTTCAAAGCCCTGCTAATAATAAATCATCTGCAGTGGTTTTATGTAAAATGCAGACATCAAGACAATAAATAACCTTTTTTTTTCATAAATTGACGATCAACATCTCTGTAAACAAAATAATTGTAAGAAATAATTATATTGAAAACTCGATTGAAGTGACTGCACTGATGAGGTTTACTTTGACATATAGCAACTTACACTGAGTGCATTCAACGTAGGAAAAATCCCGATCATTTCCAATAACAGGGTGAACAAGTCAATCAAATAATAATAATTACAATAATGAGAATTACTGGATGGGGATCACTGATCTTGGGGTAACGGGAGACAATGATGCCTGAAGTGCGTTCTGGATGTCCGGTCTACTCTGCAGTTTGGTTTTCTTTATGGACACTGCAGAAAATCCCGCTCCACAAAGACAGGAGGTTGGAAATGGAAACAAGGTGTTCGATACTTTTTGGGTGATCTCAGGATAATCTGCCTTGACTTTAATCCAGAACACTGGTGCAGTTGTGGGTGCTTAATTGTGTGGGCTGATAACCTGTCAAGCGGGACAGATGCACGTATTCATCTGTGCATCATTTCGCACAGCCGCCAATTTTCAAAATAAATATTTCAGACTCCAAAATAAATAAAACGGAATGTTGGGGACAACTGAAATAGAAGATACCCGGTAGAGATCATCAAACCCCCAGAGACTCTGATGGACAAACTGTGACAGCTGACATGGGAGGGGAGCAGCCAGCAAAGGGGGAGACACACACTCCATTCCAGATGAGAATCTAACTTCAATGAGAGACTTCAATCTTTCAGGCAGGCCTCACCTCCAACAACTTAAGTTGACTGGTCATGTTTATCTGGTCAATGGGCCCCACCTCTCCTTCAATGTCTTTCCCCTTCAACATCTGGGGGACTGGACAGGTGTATTTACAAACACAAAAAGTACGCACAGAGCAGGAGTTGAACCCGGACCCGCCGTGTTGTGAGGCCGCGCTAACCACTGCACCACCGTGCTGCCACAAAGAGACCATGTAGAAGCTAAATAAGCAAACTAGATTAAAAGTGAATACAATAAAAAAGGAAATAGATGAAATCAATACTTTAGAAATACAGAAAATGCTATTATTTACAAAACAACATTATCATGAAACCCGTGGAAAATCTCTCAAACTCCTATCTTACAGATTACGCAAACAACAAGCAGACAATTCATTATATAAAATAAGAAATCCTTAGTCAGGGAACATCAAGACAAACACAGAGAGAATTCAGCCAAGTTTTGAAATGTACTATAAATAAAGCTGTTACTTCTGTTAATTCGATTAATTAATTACGCTGCAAATTAAGGCGCTATAAAAACTAATGCAATTAATCACGAGTGGCAAGTCAATGCGCAAGCATTTTAAATTTGGCCCATTGAGTGACCCGTAGGCTGCAGCGGCACCTCACTTCCTGCCTGCGCCACTAGTCAAAAGCAGGGTGACTGACAACAGAGATGGACGCACAGGAGAGAGGCAAGCCCACTCCGACCTTTTGGCGGAAAGTTTATTTATAAAAAGAACAAAGACGGGACTATCAGCAAAAACGCAGTGATTCTGCGCTTCCAATCTGCGCTGTAGACGCCTCCGTCAGTCTGCCCCAGGGCAGCTGTGGCAACACACGTAGCTTACCATCACCAAGTATGAATGAGAAATGAATGAATAATGGATCCGATGTAAAGCGTCTTTGAGTGTCCAGAAAAGCGCTATATAAATCTAATCCATTATTATTATTATTATTTTATTATGATTTGTACCATTTGTAAAAGAGAATTTTCATATCATGAAGCAGCTCCAGTCTAACGTACTGTGATATCCCCGGAGTTCGCGAGACTTTGGGAGGGGGTGTGTGAATGTGAAAGGGGAGTTTTGAGCGGGAGTTGGGAGTTTGTGAGTGTTGACGGTTATGGCTGGATGCGTTCAATAAAGCTCGCCAAAGAAGTCCAAAGTTGTCATCCTTGTCCGCATGCACGACACTGAAGGGTTGTTATAGTATCATTTAAATGCAAAACATGTCAAGGACACATTTGAACGTTAGCTTACCCTTTTAAAGGAAATGCCTGCCCTGTTGGCATCTTACTACTGATGTTGCCTTATTTAGAGGCATGTTATACTATTCATTTTGAATTGCTGTATTGAGTCAGCTTTAGTATTCATTTTGATTGAGAGTCTGCTTATGTGCCTATTTGAGACTCAGTCTTATTTAATTTCTGAATTTGATTTATTTAACTGCTTTTGTATTGCATTTTTGAGAAATGCACCTGGCCTAATTAGTTTGCTGATGTGCTTGGTCTTTTTTCTTTTGAATTTCATTCATAAAGCATGCTTAACCAACAAAAATGTGGATTTCAAATCTTCTCTTCTTGATGCATTCTATTGATTAGTCATGCACTACAATTTTGTAATGTCCTAGGATTCAAATTCTTTATTTGGGGGCCTTTAGCAGGTATGAGATTAAATGGTTTTTTTTAGATTAATTAAATACAAATCCTGTAATTAATTAGATTAATTTTTTTAATCGCCTGACAGCACAAATTATAAATCATTGGACTCCCAACCAAAAACAATGAGCCCCCTCCTCTTCACTCTGTTGACCCACAACTGCACACCAACTTTCAGCTCAAGTTTGCAGACGACACGACTGTGGTGGGTCTCATCAACAACAACGTTTGAGACAGCCTACAGGAATGAGGTGGGCCTCCTGGCTATGTGGTGCAAGAACAACAATCTCCATCTGAATGTGGAGAAGACAAAGGAGATTGTTGAGGACTTCAGGAGAGCACGCACCCAGCATGTTCCACTAACTATCGACGGTGCTGCAGTGGAAAGGGTCAGCAGCACCAAGTTCCTGGGTGTGCACATCTCCGAGGACCTGTCCTGGGACCGCAACACCGCATCGCTGGCCAAAAAAGCCGAACAACGCCTCTACTTCCTCCGCAAACGGAGGAGAGCAAGAGCCCCACCCCCCATCATGCTGACTTTCTACAGAGGCACCATTGAGAGCATTCTAACCAGCTGCATCACCGTGTGGCACGGCGCATGCACCGTTTCCTGCCACAAGACCCTGCAGCGCATTGTGAGAGCAGCTGAAAAGATCACTGGTGTCTCTCTCCCTTCCCTTACAGACATTTATAACACCCGCCTCACCCGCAAAGCCATCAGCATTGCAGGTGATCCCACCCACCCCTCTCACAGCCTTTTCAGCCTGCTGCCATCAGGTAGGAGACTGCAGAGTCTGCGGGCCAGGACCAGCAGGCTCAAGGACAGTTTCTTTCACCAGGCGGTCAGGAGGCTCAACTCCCTCCCTACTCTGCCCCCTGCCATAGCTTTGAACTCTACCCTCACACTGCCCTGCCCTCCACCAGCACCTGACTACCTATCTCTTCCTCCCCCCGTCAACTCAGGGACCGCACACGTCACTTCCCCGGTGTGTTTAGAGTGTATAGAGATGTTAACCATCCCTTGTGTTTCGTCTTATACTTCGTGCTGTACTGTCTGTGTTGTACTGCTTGTTGCACTGCCTGTGTTGTACTGCTTATGTTGTCCTGCCTGTGTGTCTTGCCTGTGTTGTACTGCCTATGTTGTCCTGCCTATGTGTCCTGTCCATGTTGTACTACTGTGTTGTACTGCCTGTTGTACTGTCTGTGTTGTACTGCCTGTTGTACTGTCTGTCGTGGGTCAGAGAGGACTGCAATTTCATCTGCGCTGTATGTCGTGCATATATGGTACATTTGACAATAAAGCTGACTTTGACTTTGATAAATCTATTATTGAAGTATTTGAAGCCCTACATGATAAACCTTTGGCAAAAATAATTAATGGTCGCTTATTTAATCCATTCACCTTTGAAAGAAGAACAAGACAAGGCTGTTGTGCCTCACCTCTCCTCTTCTCTGTATTTATATAGCCCTTGATCCCTTGATGTAGCCGCAAGAGGGCACAAGCCAGTGTCTTATTGTGCCGGTCCCAAGCCCGGATAAATACAGAGGGTTGTGTCAGGAAGGGCATCCGGCGTAAAACTTTTGCCAGAACAAAGATGCGAATCAAACCTGTGACTTCCATACCGGATCGGTTGAGGCCCGGGTTAACAACGACCGCCATCGGCGCTGTTGACCTACAGGGCGCCGGTGGAAATTGGATTACTGTTGGTCGAAGAAGGAGAGGAGGAAAGTGCGTTCGCACGAAGAAAGAGAAGAGGAGCGCCAAGAGTATAGGACTAAAAGTAGGGACGTTGAATGTTGGAACTATGACAGGAAAAGGTAGAGAGTTGGTCGACATGATGCAGAGGAGGAAGGTAGACATACTGTGTGTCCAGGAGACCAGGTGGAAAGGTAGCAAGGCTAGAAGTTTAGGAGCAGGGTTCAAGTTGTTCTATCATGGTGTAGATGGGAAGAGAAATGGAGTAGGAGTTATCTTGAAGGAGGAGTTTGTTAGGAATGTCCTGGAAGTAAAAAGAGTGTCGGATAGAGTGATGAGTCTGAAGCTAGAAATAGAAGGTGTGATGTTCAATGTTGTTAGTGGGTATGCTCCACAGGTAGGATGTGAGCTGAAGGAGAAGGAGAAATTCTGGTTGGACTTTGATGAAGTGATGCAGAGCATACCTAGAAGTGAGAGAGTTGTGATTGGTGCAGACTTCAATGGACATGTTGGTGCAGGTAACAGAGGTGATGAGGAAGTGATGGGCAGGTTTGGTATCCAGGAGAGGAACGCAGAAGGACAGATGGTAGTTGACTTTGCAAAAAGGATGGAAATGGCTGTAGTGAATACTTTCTTCCAGAAGAGGCAGGAACATAGGGTGACCTATAAGAGTGGTGGTAGGAGCACACAGGTAGACTACATCTTGTGTAGACGATGTAACCTGAAGGAGATCAGTGACTGCAAAGTAGTGGTAGGTGAGAGTGTAGCCAAACAGCATAGGATGGTGGTGTGTAGGATGACTCTGGTGGTGAGGAAGATGAAGAGGGCAAAGGCAGAGCAGAGGACGAAATGGTGGAAGCTAAAAAAGGAAGGGTATTGCATGACCTTTAGGAAGGAGTTAAGACAGGCTCTGGGTGGTCAGGAGGTGCTTCCAGATGACTGGACAACTACAGCTAATGTGATCAGGGAGACAGGTAGGAGAGTATTTGGTGTGTCATCTGGAAGGAAAGTAGATAAGGAGACTTGGTGGTGGAATGAGGAGGTACAGGAGTGTATACAAGGAAAGAGGTTAGCTAAGAAGAAGTGGGACACTGAGAGGACTGAGGAGAGTAGACAGGAGTACAGGGAGATACAGCGTAAGGTGAAGGTAGAGGTAGCAAAGGCCAAACAAGAAGCTTATGATGACTTGTATGCTAGGTTGGACAGTAAGGAGGGAGAGACTGATCTATACCGGTTGGCAAGACAGAGAGATAGAGATGGGAAGGACGTGCAGCAGGTTAGGGTGATTAAGGATAGGGATGGAAGTCTATTGACAGGTGCCAGCAGTGTGATGGGAAGATGGAAAGAGTTGATGAACGTGGAAAATGAGAGAGAACAAAGACTAGAAGAGGTGACTGTTGTGGACCAGGATGTAGCAAAGATTAGTCAGGATGAAGTGAGGAGGGCACTGAAGAGGATGAAGAGTGGAAAGGCAGTCGGTCCTGATGATATACCTGTAGAGGTTTGGAAGTGTCTAGGAGAGGTGGCAGTAGAGTTTCTGACTGGTTTGTTCAACAGGATCTTAGATAGTGAGAAGATGCCTGAGGAGTGGAGGAGAAGTGTGCTGGTGCCCATTTTTAAAAATAAGGGAGATGTGCAGAGTTGTGGCAACTACAGAGGAATAAAGCTGATGAGCCATACAATGAAGTTATGGGAAAGAGTAGTGGAAGCTAGACTAAGGGCAGAAGTGAGCATTTGTGAGCAGCAGTATGGTTTCATGCCAAAAAAGAGTACTACAGATGCAGTATTTGCTTTGAGGATGTTGATAGAGAAGTACAGAGAAGGCCAGAGGGAGCTGCATTGTGTTTTTGTAGATCTGGAGAAAGCTTATGACAGGGTGCCCAGAGAGGAACTGTGGTATTGTATGAGGAAGTCTGGAGTGGCAGAGAAGTATGTTAGAGCGGTGCAGGACATGTATGAGGACTGTAAGACAGTGGTGAGGTGTGCTGTAGGTGTGACAGAGGAGTTCAAGGTGGAGGTGGGACTGCATTAGGGATCAGCTCTGAGCCCCTTCTTGTTCGCTATGGTGATGGACAGGCTGACAGATGAGGTTAGACAGGAATCTCCATGGACTATGATGTTTGCAGATGACATTGTGATCTGCAGTGAGAGTAGGGAAGAGGTGGAGGAGAAGCTAGAGAGGTGGAGGTTTGTCCTGGAAAGGAGAGGGATGAAGGTTAGCCGCAGTAAGACAGAGTACATGTGTGTGAATGAGAGGGACCCAAGTGGAAGAGTGAGGTTACAGGGAGAAGAGATCAAGAAGGTGGAGGATTTTAAGTACTTAGGGTCAAGAGTCCAGAGCAATGGAGAGTGTGGAAAAGAGGTGAAGAAACGTGTGCAGGCAGGATGGAATGGGTGGAGAAAAGTGTCAGGTGTGATGTGTGATAGAAGTGTTTCAGCTAAAATGAAAGGAAAGGTGTACAAAACTGTGGTGAGACCAGCGATGTTGTTTGGTCTAGAGACAGTGTCACTGAGGAAAAGACAGGAGGCAGAGCTGGAGGTAGCAGAGATGAAGATGCTGAGGGTCTCTCTGGGAGTGACCAGGAAGGATAGGATCAGGAATGAGTACATCAGAGGGACAGCACATGTTAGAGGTTTTGGAGATCAAGTCAGAGAGGCAAGACTGAGATGGTTTGGACATGTCCAGAGGAGAGATAGTGAATATATCGGTAGAAGGATGCTGAGTTTTGAACTGCCAGGCAGGAGGCCTAGAGGAAGACCAAAGAGGAGGTTTATGGATGTAGTGAAAGAGGACATGAAGGTAGTTGGTGTGAGAGAAGAGGATGCAAAGGACAGGGTTAGATGGAGGCAATTGATTCGCTGTGGCGACCCCTGAAGGGAAAAGCCGAAAGGAAAAGAAGAAGAAGAAGAAGATCCAAGGGATGAGACAAAATACAGACATTAAAGGAATAAATATGCCATCAGAAGAAAATTAATTGGCATTGGTGTGTATGGATGGATTGTGTACATCATCACAACCCACACGTTAACTTCCAAAGCTGATGAACCTGCTAGAACAATTTGGGATGTACAGTACTCAGTATATGAACTTAATATACAAAAAACACAGATAATCACTTTCAACTATAACCCATCGAATCACATTAGAAGCAAATACAAAATAAAATGGGATACAGAATCAATTAGATACCTAGGGGTAAATTTAACAAAAGATACAACAAAATTATTTGATTTGAATTATAACCCCTTAAATCCCCAATTGAAATCTGATATTTTGCATTGGAATGTAATCCCGTTCTTGAGTTTAAGCTCCAGGGCGGAATCCATTAAAATTAATATAATGCCAAGATTGCTTTATCTTTTCCAAAATCTTCCAGTATCAATACCAACCAAACAATTCAAGGAATGGGATGTAATGATATCCAGGTATTTGTTGCAAGGGAAAAAAAAACCCAGGATATGGCTTGCTTATGTACCCCAGCTTATTCTGCACGTTGGAAAAAAATTGAAAATGAACTACTAGAAGGGATACCTATTGAAGTTACTATTGCAGACATGAACTTTCATATAAAGTTGAATATAAGTAACCCCTTGCTAAATATACTATTAAGAACCTTGCAGGAAATTGTGAAAACTTGTAATTTAAATGATTCAATTAAACTGTTGTGATGGTGTGCTTATGGCAACTAGTTTATTCCAAACAGGTGTGATGGCAGATTTAAAAAATGGGCTGCTAAAGGTCTAACAAATTAAAAGGGGGCATTCCATAGTTTTGAATACCTAAAGAAAAGATACAAATTTCTATAGATATCTTCAAGTTAGAAACTATTTTAACCACAATCTGAGTCCAAATTTAGGTAAATTTTACTAAAACAGAAATAGGAATTCTGAAAATTCTTTTTTCAGTACCAGAATCTCTGTGTACTAACATTATCTCTAAACTATACAAAGTTATACTCCATCCCAAATCAGAAAATACCCTGTATATAAAAGGAAACTAGGAAAAAGATGGCAATTTGATCATAACAGAGGATGCTTGGAAAAGAATATACTTCACACAATGGGCTTCAACCTGGGGGCGTGAATTCTGTCGGAAAAATATCACCAGGTTTTTTATTACACCTTTACAAGAGACATGTGAGAGGGGGTTCCAGCTGCTGGAGACAATGCAGGATGGACGATGCCAATCATTATCATGTTTTCTGGAACTGTCCAGTAATTTTTTCCTTATTGGCAGGAAATCCACAATCATATTCACAGTATATCTGGAGTCAATATCCTTTTTACTATTGATACAGTTTATAAGGGAAACATTCAACTTGACGGATGGAGAAATAACAATAAAAAGTTGGTTCAAATTCTTCTAGCTGGAAGTAAAAAAGTGATTACAAGAAACTGGCTTAAACCCCCTTTACCCACTGTAGATAAATGGATTGACATTATTTATGGAATTCATGTAATGGAGTGGCTGTCATACTCCCTCAAAGTCCAGAAAGACTTTACAAAATTTGGAGTAAGTGGACCGAGTATATCAAACCTTTAAGACTGGACTTCACCTAAATTATTGAAAAAAGGTCAGGAAAACAGTTTCATTGACCTAGATTTTTTTTTTTAATTATTATTTTATTCATTTCTCTTTTCTTCATTTTCTTGGTTCTCTTTTTCTTTTAAATATGAAGGCTTCCCATGTTCCTTTTTTAAATCTTCTTCCTGTCGGCTTTTCCCTTCAGGGGTCGCCACAGCGAGCGCCACAGCGAATCAGTTGCCTCCATCTGACCCTGTCTTCTGCATCCTCTTCTCTCACTCAAACTACCTCCATGTCCTCTTTCACTACATCCATAAATCTCCTCTTTGGTCTTCCTCTAGGCCTCCTGCCGGGCAGTTCAAAACTCAGCACCCTTCTACCAGTATATCCACTGTCAGTCCTCTGGACATGTTCAAACCATCTCAGTCTGGCCTGTCTGACTTTATCTCCAAAACCTCTAACATGTGCTGTCCCTCTGATGTACTCATTCTTCATCCTATCCTTCCTGGTCACTCCCAAAGAGTGACCAGGAAGAGCATCTTCATCTCTGCTACTCCAGTTCTGTCTCCTGTCTTTTCCTCAGTGAAACTGTCTAGGCCTAACAATATCGTTGGTCTCACCACAGTTTTGTACATCTTTCCTTTCATTTTAGCTGAAACTCTTCTATCACACATCACACCCGACACTTTTCTCCACCCGTTCCATCCTGCCTGTACACGTTTCTTCACCTCTTCACCCAGATCTACAAAAGCGCAACACAGCTCCCTCTGGCCTTCTCTGTACTTCTCTATAAACATCCTCAAAACAAACACTGCATCTGTAGTACTCTTTTTTGGCAAGAAACGATACTGCTGATCACAAATGCTCACTTTTGCCCTTAGCCTAGCTTCAACTACTCTTTCCCATAAATTCATTGTATGGCTCATCAGCTTTATTCCTCTGTAGTTGCCACAACTCTGCACATTTCCCTTGATCTTAAAAATGTGCACCAGCACACTTCTCCATTCCCCAGGCATCTTCTTACTATCTAAGATCCTGCTGAACAAGCCAGTCAGAAACTCTATTGCCACCTCTCCTAGACACTTCCATACCTCCACTGGTATATCATCAGGACCGACTGCCTTTCCACTCTTCATCCTCTTCAATGCCCTCCTCACCTCATCCTGACTAATCTTTGCTACTTCCTGGTCCACAACAGCCACCTCTTCTAGTCTTTGTTCTCTCTCATTTTCCTCATTCATCAACTCTTCAAAGAACTCTTTCTATCTTCCCCTCACACTACTGGCACCTGTCAATAGACTTCCATCCCTATCCTTAATTACCCTAACCTGCTGCAAGTCCTTCCCATCTCTATTTCTCTGTCTTGCCACGTGTTCCTTTTGTAAATAATTCACACTAATGTTCACATACAGCGTCAAAAATACTTGAAAGAGCAACATAATCACAGATCTCCTAAGTAAATTTTTATTTATATGATAATGTCATTGTATATACTGTATATGTACTTGAGGCTGAATGTAACAGAATGTAACATTGTCATTAGAAAGTGCTCTTTTTAAATAAAAAAAAAAGGCTTCTACAATTCTGACTGGCAAAGATTTGTATGTATCAAAACTATTCTGAGGTCCAAACATTTAGCATTTAAAATTGTTTACATGTGACTCAAACATCATTATTAAGTATAGTTGGGGGTAATTGTCAAAACAAGTAGTTTGATTACATATTGCAGCATTAAATAGTATGTGTCCTTAGCACTACATGATTTGATGTGTGAGACTGTACAGGAGCTTAAATACTGTACTTCCCACCAGTCAGTTAGACCTGAGCAAGCTTCTTTGTTTCAATGCTTTTCAACTATGAAAAGAAGTCCAGTTATATCTGATTCAACTTTTGAGGATATGTTCAACATCATAAAGCTTTCCTTGTCTTGGCTGGTTCAAACCTAAAACCATCAGAAATGAGTAAGAGGGTGATATTGAACAGCTTTATTAACCTGAAGCTTCCTGCTTCAGACTCTGTGTATGTTCTGATAGACTGAGGCATTTAGAGCATCATTTGCCTCCTCTGGACAGAGTGAACTACAGGTTGCCAAACTTGAACATTTTGTTATGAAGCTGTAAAAGTATAAAGAAAATACATGTAAAATATTACAACAAAAATCAAGTCTTGAATTCATTATCACCACTTTCTTAATGGCACTTTTTTCTGACATTGTATCTCAGAGACTTTAAACCTCGTACAGATTTAATTGTTCTACTGACCCACAATGATGGATGTGTGCAAGAACATGTAAATTACTTTAGTTTTGGACCAAGAAAAACTCACTTCATGTTTTATGGATATAGCCTCCGCAGAACAGACTGCGCTGTATCAGCTTGCGCTGTGTTTGCACTGTGTTTGAGCTTGTAATAATATAGCATTGCTTGTTTATAGCTCATAATTTTGTCTCGAGGTATATTCCCTCAATTGAAATTCTACAAAGCAGTTTATTGTCTGGTGTTAAGACAATGCACTGTTAAGCTTCAAATAAAATCAGTTTTTATCACCGAACATACTTTGGGAGGACTCTGGTTTTAGGTGCATGATACCTCACTAAAACATTAACATTACTTTATAATATAAAGTCTCTGATATTAGAGGATTATATTATTAAGACAGTCAACACCAGAGGTCCAGGTGCAGACATTCATTTCACCGCATTGAATCATACATCAAGCTGTATCCCAGATTCTGGGAAAAAAACACTCTAATGATTTTTTACATAAGAATATTGCTGTATGGCACATGTAGCACTCTCCAGCAGAAAATTGAAATATTTGTGGGACACTTTTAATCTAAAAAAGCCCTTTAGCATGTGATGCGAGCTCCAAAGAAAAGTAGATTGCAGATCACTAAAAATCCACGTGAGAAAAATTGTGTCTGTCAAAAGAGAATCATACCATCCAGTGATAACAACGTAAAGATCAGAAGTATACAATAAATACATAATTTATGAAAACAGATAAACGTAAACAACATTTCAAGGTGGCTATTCTGAGAAACCAGAAGGACTACAACAACAACAACAAAGAAAAAATTAATGGAGAAGGCATGATGTGACATTGACAGGCAATATGGAGCCATAGACTTGATTGACCTCAAAGGTTTCACATACTGTACCGGTGTTTGCTCAAGGTTTTTACATGGGAACAAGCATGTAACAGGAAATGTGTAAATACATGGGCTGTGGAATACTAACAGTGATTGACAAGTGAGCAGAGGTAGAGGAAAAAATTCAAGTTCACCTTTGCCTCAAACATGTTTTCTTCTGGAAATCTCAACACAGAGAGAAAAACACTCAAATACATGAGTAGAATAGATACAGCAGGTGTATCATCATCATAGATGTCGTAGGTACCAAACAAAACATTTAATACATTCAGGGAATACTTGAATTTATTTGACAGACCAATTTTGATATTTCATAAACTTTTGCCTTTGTTTAGATGTGAGAAACAGAACACTGAACATGCAGCTTCTAAAGCTTGAATTGTTTGAATTGTTTGCAGCTCCAATGTAAGGAATTCACATTAGATGCATAATCATCTTCAATGCAACAAACATTTTCACTGCACTCCATCTTTTTGTCTTTTCATAGGATAACAAAAATGTTTCGATTGTTTGGCATAGAGCAGCAAACAACCCAAAACGTTTTGTACATCTACTCTGGATAATGGAGCAGATGTACAAATTTGCCCATATCCAGACCTGGATCAAAGTCTAAATAACTTTTCAGCATTCCAGAGACCAATTCTCTTAACATACCACTGAGATATTCTGCTCAATGAGACAAAGAGACAGACAGCTATGAAAATATGTCGTTGGCAGAGGTAACTATCCAATATGTCTGACTATGATTGAATGAGATTGGTTAATATAGCACCAATAACTGCTATTACTAATGCCATTTAATAATAAAAAAAACTTCAATTAAATGAAATTAAGAACATGTCTCTCATGTGGGGGAAATTTCTTCAAGTCACGAGTTTGTTCAAAATTCTACTGATCTGCACAGCTTTCTGGTTCAAGTTGATGTGATCCGTTTCCATTTGATCCATATCCTAAGCTGAATCATCCAAAATACATCCTGATTAAGAGCTGGATGAAAGGCAATTCTGTTGGAAAAAAGATATTCCACTGTGCTACGCACAACATTGTTGAATACAAGTTATAGGATGTAAAATTAAGTATTTGGCGTGTTTACAAATGGGAGCTTCAAAATTCAAAAGCTGTAGGAATTTCATACTCTTACCTAAACTAACAGGTCACTTATTTGGTGAGTTAGATGAAATAATAGTCATAATGTACTAGCTCCCATCAATGAATAGCATATTATCATCTACCAATGGTGAGAGTTAAATCGTTCCCAAAGGTAATATCATGTGATCTGTGGGGTGGCAAGGTGGCGCAGGGGGTAGTGCTGTTGCCACACAACACGGCGGTTTCGGGTTCG
Source organism: Antennarius maculatus (assembly GCA_013358685.1). Lineage (NCBI taxonomy): Eukaryota > Metazoa > Chordata > Actinopteri > Lophiiformes > Antennariidae > Antennarius > Antennarius maculatus. The sequence continues at coordinate 6,819,137 of CM023609.1, read as the reverse complement.
AGTCCCGCTCCGTGCGGAGTTTGCATGCTCTCCCCGTGTCTGCGTGGGTTCCCTCTGGGTTCTCCAGCTTCTTCCTACCTCCAAAAGCATGCGCTTCAGGTTAATTGGCCAGTCCCAAATTGCCCGTAGGAGTGAGCGTGTGTGTGCATGGATGTCTGTCTTTGTGTGTGGCTCTGTGGTGCACTGGCGTCGTGCCCGGAGTTTTCCCCCGCCTCACGCCCTATGCCAGCTGGGACAGGCTCCAGCTCCCTGTGACCCGCTGCGGCAGATACAGCGGAAGACAATGGATGGATGGATGAGATGTGATGTGTGCAAAGTCCTCTAGTGAAAACAGAGACTATTCCAAATAGTTTAAGAGACACAGAAAACAGTCAATGCTTTTTAACTCTCAATTGTGCTTTAAAGGATGACTGACTTCAGGAATCAATACTTATTTGGACAATTTGACCTTTACATTATTATTCATTTGTATGCCCACAAAAATAAAATGAACATAAGTAAAATAACAAATGACTATATGGAAAAAGATGAAACAAAACATATGCAATAAATACTAGCTTATAAGGCATTTTACTCTGAATAATACAAATTATGAGAAATAGAATGTCATACTTGGTGATAGTTTGGCAAAGCAAAAGGAGAGAGAGATAAAATTAACTAGGTCGCCACAGATTTGTGACAAGGCAACAATTTTGCATTCCCTCCCCTAAATAAGAATTGTGACCTCTAAGAACAATACATAAGAAGAAACACAGCTCCACAGGCAACAGACACAGAAGCAATCACACGAAACATAAATACATCAAGGGTTAAAAGGTTAACATTCACAAACTGACATTGTGCAAAAATAATGCTTTCATTTTTAAAAACAAAAAAAAGGTGAAGTTAAACATCAATGAAGGGCCAAAATGTGGACCTCACTATGATTAGACTGAATAAAATGATGTACAGTACAGTCAAGCTGATACTAGAAATGGTGAGACCAAACCAAAAACAAAAATTCACTCTCCTTTGTCAAGTTTTTTTAAAGATGAAAAAAATAACTGTAAAACTTCAATAAACATTGACAGATGAAAGTACATAGAAAATCTTAGTATGAATTCTTATCAAAAATTATTGAAGGACAAAAAAAAAGACAAAATTAAAAATGGGGTATTCAACTCAAGCAGGCATTCCTTCTCTTCTTGTATTATTTGGTCTTCATTACTGCAAAATACACAATTCCCTTTCCCTGGACAGATATTTGATCTCTCTCTCTCTCTCTCACACACACACACATGTACACACACACAATATCTATCTTAGGACATGATGCTTAAAGACAAAAACAATGCCACAGCTCATGAGTACAACTCAACAGCAGTCACGCTGCATTTTTCATTTTCATTGGTTTGATATAAACTGATTTTATCTGGGATGCCCACACTTTAATTATATATAAAGCAATAAATCACATTATTGTTGTGATTGTTCTGTTCTTATTATTAAGAGCAAATTAATCTTGGTGTAGACATTGTTTCCCCGCAACATTTCCTCTTATTGGAACTTGGATTGTTAGTCTAGTGTGATGATGAACTTTCCATCTTCTAATATCTTTTTTTAGAAATAACTGATTAGCAAAGACAGCCATTCATAATGAACATAAAAGGAACAAATGAGTGTGTGTGCGTGTCAGTGTGTATGGGGGGGTATGCTTATTATGGTATCATATTGTGCTATTTTACAATCAAGATAGAAGTTATGTTTATGGACCACTTACATTGCATTTGTCCTTATTAGTCAGCTTTTTATTGTTACCTCCTCACTGGAGGTCTGTTATCATTACTGTTAATCTGATTATTTGATATCAGATAATTAGGAGAACTACACTACAACTATTAGACAGATTTACACCAGTTATGGGTCAAGATAGCACCTACTGAACTTTGGTGTGAACTGGATGCAGGGTTGGGTACAGGATGTTTTAGAAATATTGTTTTCGATGTTTTAGAATTATTGTAATTTGTTGTTTATAATATTTGTTATTTTAAACATGTTCCCTAAATGCACAGAAAATACCAAATTTCCACTATAGTTTGTGTTGGGACATGAGATAGGCAAGCCAAGAAGCTATTGTTTGACCTTGGTGTAGGCATTAGGTCTGTTAATACCACTCTAGCTACAGTATTTTCTGCACTATAAACCGCACTGGATTATAGGGTGACCCTTAAAGGGACAGTAAAGTTAATTTTAAGTGACATATATGTTATTCATCATTATGAAAAATAGAAGAAAAAATAAATTTTATATTTGTAGCATCATCCGTTTGGTCAAAAAAGCTTAAAATCTGCGCCGCAGCAGCTTCCGCATTCAGTGGTCACGTGGGTGTCATACGTCACTGGGGCCAAACATTGCTTAGCAGCAACAATGTAATTCTAGACGCGATTAACACCAAAAATATCATGGTTACCTGTGCGGTGAACGGGTGGGTCAACAGAACAGCCGTGAACCTCACTGCACCACACACACACAAACTACTCGTTGTTTAGGTATCAATTACATTTGCAAATCAATTGCAGCACGCCAGGCAGCTTTGCCTAGCTGTGGTTCAGCTCTTGAAATTTCAGAAATGGCAGGAAGTTCAGCTTTGAGGGTCTTTCATTCACCTTTATGCCGGTTTCTCCGTGTGTTTCCGCAGACTAATATAATGGTCAGTCATTTTTTAGACCAATTAAGTTTAAAGTGGGTTATTTCCGGCGGCACAGTGGTTGGGAAATATTGGGATAAGTCAGTCAAACTTTATTAATAGAATTGTTGAAAATTCCCTCTGTTTTGCTACGTTATTGTGATGTTTATTTTTAGTCAGGAACATTTTTTTTTCTTTAGCCAGTTGCCGCAAGTTAGCGATATATGTTGCACGGAAGCTGTTCTCCTGTACCAAAAACCGAGTTGTTCATGAAGAAATTAAGTTCTATACTGCTGCAAGTGATTAGTCAAACACCAGAGGGCTGCAGCTCAGCAGGTCAGTGAGAGCCGGCACTTTGGCAATGCGCCCTGACTACCGTAGTCAGGGCGCGTAGTCCAGCCAGACTACCGGCCAGAGTGCCTTCTGAGAGCGCCCCCTGGGGGCATAGGGCGGTATGACTGCTGGCTTTTTTTCAGCGATCTTGTTTTTAACCAATATTAATATTAATCTCTATATAAGGCGTATCAGATTATAAGGCGCACTGTAGGTTTATGAGAAAATTATAGGCTTTTAGGTGCGCCTTATAGTGCGGAAAATACTGTACTTTTAGTCAAATGAGTATTTCAAATTTCTCAAAGTAGTGAAGCTACTGTCTCATTCCATGGTGTACTACATCTTGCATGTTATGTGTTTTTCAGTGTATTCTCTCACTATCCATAAACATTTTTTTGTGTCATTTATACAGAAATGCTGGTTGAGACTGTTCATTTACCCAGGCCAATCTGTATATGTTCAAACAACAAACAGAAATAACCCAAAAATACCATTTAGTTCAGGGAAGTGTGTCTGAAGTGCACAAAAAATAAAACTGAAACAGTGCTCTGCTTAAGGAACAGCATTTTTCACATTGAACATACACATCTGTTTGAGCTGTTCTAAGTTTCTAAAGTGTGATGAAAAATTGGAACATCTGAATGAAACCACATTTGAAAGCTGGGCCACAATTCGTTTTTGTCATTCTAACCAAATCTAACATGTCCCATGCTACGGAATAGATTGTCTTGGATCACTGATATCCCTTTTTACTGCCAAAGTGTTCCTTAGTTAATACAACTTACCTATAGAGTGTGTGGCTCTGTGTTCCTGTTGAGAGCAGCCTTGCTCACAACATATTCTTGATGCACAATGGTGAATGGACAATGAGAATTTCATAACTATTTTTTTGTATACAAGGAGGGACAGGGTGGGTGGAGACTTGGTATATAAACATAACCAAGATGAATATTATCATCATTGTCATTATTAGTCATCGAGATAATAAAAGTCCTTACATGGACATGGACTGACAGACACATCACAAACTTTACGCTCTACACTGACTCAAGAAAAAGAGTGAAACAGAAGAGAGGAGACAATACAAGAAAGTGGAAATTGGTTCTTTGCCATTTTCCCCTCCTCTATGCTTCCTATCCTTCTAACGGTGTTTGTTCTTTATAGTCCTGTTTTATCTCATCCACTGCCTCTCCATCTGTGTAATCCAACCTCTCATTTGTTGTTGCTCCTTTAAGCTTGTTTTTGGAGTATGGTACCTGGGACTCTGTAGACCCATTCTTTCCATCTCCTCGCCCGATCTGGGGCTCTTCAGTTGGACATAGTTCTATGTTTTGAGACAAGGTAGAGGGAATGGGGGGAAATGAAGAGGAGTCTGGGTGGGAAGTGACATTAGTTTCAACTGTACTTTCTTTCTCCTCTAACTGTCCTGCCAAAGTCTTCAGCCTTTCCTCTTCTGTCTCACCTTCATCTTGTCCTCTCTTCCTCCTCTTTTTGGTGCTGCCCAAGGAGCAATCTATGGTACCTGGAGGCATAGTGGGTAGTGCCATGATGCCACCATGTGGCAAGAACATGTGTGGGTACAGTAGGCCATGGGACATACTTGGGATCAGGAAAGGGTTGAATGTAAGATGGTTGCCAGTGCCAGTTCCAAGATGTGCAGATCCAAGTTGAGCCCTGCTAGTGGAGGAAATAATGGCTTCTGCCCCTATTCCTGCTGTTTTTTTGCTGGCTTCCACTGCCCCATTTTTCTCCAGGGTTCTTTCCTTTTCACCTCCACCAGATCCCGAAGAGGCAGAGCTCTCTTCCTCAGCAGCCATTTTGTCCAAGTGTCTGGTTGTATCAGTTGTAGATGGTGTGCTTGTTGTGGTGATCTTCACAGCAGACGGTGATGAAGAGGATGTAGAGCTATGGTGAGAAGGTTGTGGTGATGTATGCGTCATCATTGGCCCAACGGTGAACAAGGTATGTTGAGGGACTGCAGCCCCATGGGTGTGTGGAATGCCTTGAAGCATCATGGGCAACATACTCAGCCCATTCTTAGTATCATCTGTAGAATTTCCAGCACCTCCTGCTTGAATAGCTGCAGAAAACCCATGTGGGAATCCAGCTGCCATTATCCCAGAAATGGGAAGTCCAGCAATACCACTGCGGAGGTTCTGCATGGCCAACATGGAGTCCATACTCGCAATTAATCTGCCATTCATAAAAAGTGGAGAGCTGACTGTGGATGAGGCAGAATTGGAGAGAGAAAGGAGAGGCTTAGGCATCTCACTGCGAGGCCGCCGTCCACGTCGTCGAGAGCCTGGATCTCTGTTGATGGGTTCTGTCAGGATCCGTGAGAACTTACCCTCAGGAAGGAAACCCTGTGAGAGGAAGAAAATATAGTGTGAGCAGTCAGTGAGTTACAAATCAGTAGATTACAGTGACAATTCCTTCTACGAGATCCTAAAACACCTTTCTCTGCAATTGATCCTATTCTGGTAAACATCGGGGACTTGAGTCAGACTTTGGACATGTGACTTTGACTTGCTATTCATGACTTGAGACTTGAAGTAGACTTGCATGACATGACTTGACAAGTCATTACTTTCTTTGTTTATATGTCAATTACTAAAAATACAACTTGTTTTGTTCAAACTATGTTTCCTATTGCATGTGGGCTAACCTGGCAACTAATAACCTTAGCGAATGGTGCACGCATCACTCCAGAGGTTGGAGAGTAGGCGGGGCATTTGGGAGATGCAGGGTGCAGCTAGCACTGCTGTTCCCTAAATGTTTGGTTTCAAAGAAATTAGTAGAACACTTTAGTGTCAGTAATTTACATAAATATACATATTAATGTACAGGCCCTGAACACACAAGCACAGAAAAGGGGCCTGTACGCATGCAGGGGGAGAGTGGCAGGCAGCTTCTGTCTGGTGCGCCCAAATGAGCAACTTGTAAGGGTGGACAGCGCCTAGCTCAAGGGCGCCTAGCTCAAGGGCGCCTAGGCAATGCTCAAGAAGTGAGCTGACACCTATAACTGTCAGGTCACACTCAGGGTGTTTTTTGGGGGGAGCGAAAATCAAATCGCCGATCTTAGAACATTGGGCAATCTGCTCTACTGCCCGCTCTACCACTGAGCCACTCAACCCCCCCCCCAATTGAAAGAAAAGGCAATAATTTGCAAAGTCTGATTTGGACATCTCTGGCACCGTCCATTTTTATTCAGAATTTCAGGCTAAATAAAAGTATGAGATCACACTAGGATTAGATGTTCTTTGTAACTCAAACATTAGCTAATGTCCCATCTCCTGCCTTTGACGTTTCAATTTATTTAAATTTAGATATCTTTTTTCTTGCTTGCTAGCTTTTACTAAATTAATTAGAATTCTAAAATGTTCAGTATTATGCTAATTTGCCATGATTGGTGTTAAGGGGTGGTCAAAAGCAATGTTCCCTCTAAGCTGCATGCTTGCGCAATGGCACACTGCTCGCACATTCTCAGCGCAGAAGAAAATTTATGTAGCACATAAAATAATATACATTATAAACGTAATAAATACTATCTAATATTAGCCCTAATCTAATCTAATTAGTGAAACCAATAATATTGTTTTCTGTACCACTTTGCATTGTAAATCAAAGAGGGACAGGTGTCCAGCCAATGATGCGATAAGGTCAATAACAGCATTGACGGTGCTGCATGTGCGCCCTGTCTATATGTACCATGCAGGTTAGCTAGCTAACGACAGTGCGATGCAAATGCTGAACCCTATCATGGCAAAATGAACGGGCAGCGACACATCCTCACCAAGCCAAAGTAAAAAAGAAATGCGGTTCTTACGATGGAATGACTGTCGGAATACATGCAAATAGAAGAACAAGTGGTGAAACTAGGTGAGATTTTTTCTTTCTCGAGTGAGAAAAAGTAGCAGACAAATCCATCAACCAGGACAAAGTTTACCACCACATGAAAAATAAAATAAAACTTAAGTCAGATTTGTGCATATTCCAGTTACATTTATTAAGATTTTTTATTTATGGATATTAATCATTAAATGCTGTTATTACTAGATAATTTATGGGTAGGAAAAATGCAAATAAAAAGAGTAAATAGAGTTACCAACAGTAACTCTATTTACTGTCTGTAACAGTAAATAGTTACTGTAATACAGGAATTTACACTGTGTTACAAGCAACAGCACATGTCATTGTGCAAAATGTGAATGTTTTAATGTGAACAAAGTATTATGTCTGGAAGATGTATATGTAACATTTCTTGAAAAACAGGACCTTAAGCCAGGCCACAACTGGACCTCACCTCGGCCAAAGCAGCACTCTTCCCATGGCCAAAGCCAGACCCTCACCTATAACATACGACATATCTCATGAAGAACAAGATTTTTTTCTTTTTTCATTTTAAGTGGGCCAAATCCCTTATTAAAAGTAAACTAATGAAAATTGCTGCTGTAATTTGATTCTTTTAATAAGCCATGTAACTTGCTGTGATTCAACGTTTTGAACAAGCGTGACACTGGTGTGTGGCCATAGTGTGCATATCTGATGTTGATCCTCAGTGTGCTCAGGAAGCTTGTGTGTATGCCCAGACACATGAAAAATTAGAGGGAACATTGGTCAAAAGTAACAAGGACTTACTGTTGGCATTATAAACAGTATGACGTTTTAGCCATGTTGAAGTTTTAAATTTTACATCAATCCTGCTTCTCAACTAAACAACTTGACTAAAATATGGTATGATTCAAGTTAACAGACCAGCTCTGGCTAGCTGCTCAAAGTCGTTTAGCTGCTATCATCTACTTAGCTAGCGGCCAGTGTCTCAAACCTCAGGACTCTGACATGTAGTACAAAGGTATACAACTTATCTATCCATCTACCCATTTTCAATCAGTTAATAGGAGCCAGGTCATGGAGGCATCTGTCTGAGCAAGGATGCCCATATTTACTGCTCCCCAGACACCTCATCTAGCTATTCTGGGGGCAGGGCTCGAAATTGCGACCATTTTGGTCGCATATGCGCCCAAATTTTTATCAGTGCGACTATTAAATATATTTGGGAGAACCGGTGCGACTAGGGAAAAAAATCTGGTGCGCCTTTTTTGTTCTGTCTGGACCCATGACCACTCCATGATAAATTCACGAGAGTAGATTTTCTTTTGCACATTTTTACTTATTATTACTTATTTACTACTTATTTTTACAGTTCGCGGCTACAGACGGCGGGCGCTGCTCCTCCAGTTAATACGGTAATAGCGCCACTCAGTTCAGCCAATCAGATCATTTGTCTACCCTGCTGTCAGCGTACCAGGAAGTGAGACAGCTCGCTGCCGCTGTGAGTTTACCACTACAGGAGCACAGAGGAAGGGAGACAGCATAGCTCCAAATGAAGGGAGGTCAATGAGGAAAACCGCTGGTTAACAATGAGTGGACGAAATTTATGTTTATTCCTCCGTCAGGCAGTTCAAAACCATTTTACCTCATATGGTCTGAACACATAGCATGAATTAAAAGTAGTAACATGAACCGCCACTGCGAAACAAAGCACAGATCTTTTGCGCAGAATTATCCCCTGAAGTCCGAGCTGAGGGCAAATGGCCAAGAAAAATGCAAACGAATGTTCACTAAAGGCATGGTGGAGTTTGGGGCAACATAAAACATCTTTTAGTGACGTTTTAAAATACAAAACAATCCAATAATAACCAAAATGGTTCAGTCCAGGTCAGGCTGGCCTGACAGCGCACCACAATGCGCTATTTAAGCCACACCAAGGTAGTGCCTCGGTTTGGCCCCTGACCCAGAGGCGGACCAATGCAGCATCCTCAGGTGAGCATCTCTCATACAGTTTTGTGTGGATGTGGGGAAAACGCGTAGGCGCCAAGTGTGCACCCGCGAACGCACTACCATGACAGTTTGTTTGATGTGAACACGTGAGTGTGGACCTGCCGGAGAATGTGCACAAAACAGTCTGAGCAGGACCGCGCTCCTGCGGTCCTGCTAGGAAACAATGAGAGCGCAGCTGTGGATGCTCTCCTGGGCGAGGGAGAGAGGCGCGCGGAACGGAGATGGACGGAGCGGTCTCTATCGCTCAGTCACTGCCTTGCTTTTGGATAGGTGCTCCTAAAGTCTTTGCTGGTGCTACTAACTAGCTGGTGCTACTACTAAATTTGGGGGCACCAGTGCTACCAAGAAACAAAGTTAATTTCGAGTCCTGAGTGTGTGCTCCCAGACCAGCTGACAGTCACTCCGGCATATCCCATGACTTTCCCAAGACCTCTTCCCCGTAGGACATGTTTGGAACACCTCCCCAGGGAGACGTCCAGAAGGCATCCGGAACAGATGTCCGAGCCACCTCAGCTGGCTTCGCTCAATATAGAGGAGAAGCGGCTCTATTCCGAATTCCTCCACAGCCACTCTATGGAGGAAACTCATTTCAACCATATGTATCCGGGATTTTGTCCTTTTGATCATAACCCAAATCTCTTCTTTTGCTTTCAGCTTTTCCCTGAAAGGAAACCCTTACGGCCCTGTGATCACAAAAAACATCATGCGTGATCAGATCGCATGGTGTTTTTTTAAACTATTCTTAACAAATACTGTCTGTCACATGGATTGCCTTGCGCATGTTTACGTGACAGTATAGATGTGAAACTATCTTCCGGTTTTTATTTGGAGCCGATTGACCCCGGAAAACCGGAGATATGATTGTTTACATTTGATCTAAGAGACAAACGGTTCAAACGGCTTCTTATAATCAGATGCAGGTGCCGTATTTCTGTCCATGTAGTTGCCATCGTACTAGCGGTGATGCATGTATTCATTCGAACACGTCTCGTGATTCGTGCATTTTGTCAAGTGATGCAAACATGTACCATGATTGGTGCATTTTGTCATGTGACGCAAACGTCTATGTGATGCAAACGATTATGCACACAATTCAGGCATTTTTATGCGCAAATTGTACGCATAGTCTTATTTTGAAAAACTCCTTTGAAGAGTGGCACAAGTGACACAAACTCTGTATAGTTATGTTAGAAGCCTGTGACAAATTTTTTGAGTTCAAAATCAATTCAATGAGCATGTTTTTGGTTTTTATGTGCAATAAAATATAATTTTTCCTTTTCCGAATTTGACTGTGTGTGTCCATAAATTTAATTTAATTTAATTTTAATTTAATACTCTGTTATAATCCCCGAGAGGAAATTAAGAACGCACACTTTAGTTTTTGTTAGTCAATCAAATCAAATCACATGCATGCATATTAGTGTGTACAGGCCACTGTAATACACACAATCACACACAAGGGGGCCTGTAGGCATGCAAGGGAGGTAGAGTGGCAGGCAGCTCCTTCTTGGTGCGCCTCAAATGAGCAATTTGTAAAGGGGACGGCACCTTGCTCAAGGGTGCCTCGGCAGTGCTCCGGATGTGAGCTGACACCTCCCACTGTCAGCTCAGCTCCGGGTATTTTTTTTGGGCGGGAACGGGAATTGAACCGCTGATCCTGAAACATAGGACAACCCGCTCTACCGCCCGCTTTACCACTGAGCCACTGCCGTCCCCTTATATTACCCAATATTTCAATATAATAAGTTATAAGGAAATAAAAACTATCTCTTTATATAGCTGAAGTTGTGCTGAAGATAAACATACGAAGCATGGGTGCGTTAAATCATTTTTATTGTGGTGATAGAGACAAATATCAAAAGTACCAAAAAACGGCCAAAATAGGTCAGGGCTGTAAGGGTTAAGTTAAGCACTGCTGTAGGGACTTAGAACTGTTAGCAATCAGCATGTGGCCATATTACCTGCCGCGGGAATTCTCGCATGCTATTGCGATAGCTGCGTATGTGTATGTATGCAGCCTGCGGTGTCCACTCTTTAACGAGCAGGCTGCAGACACAAGCACCCACAGGCCCTCATTCTCATCTCCGGACTTTAACCACGTCTCTCCGTCCTCCACTCTGCCCACCTTCACCCAGTATGTGACTTGTTTCACCAGAGACAGTAAAATACTGAACTTGCGTTATGCAAACACCAGGAGGGCATACATCTCATCACCCCTCCCCCCCATGGAAGATCAGACCACAGCCTGGTTCATCTCCTGCCCGTCTACAAGCCTCTTGTGGAAAGGCAACCAGCTGTGTCCTGCACTGTGAGGAGATGGTCCGACGATGCTGAGGATGCATTGAAGGACTGTTTCCACATAACAGCGTGGGATGCATTCTGTGATTCTCACAGAGAGGGCATCGAAGGTCTCACAACACTGTCACAGACTACATAAACGTCTGTGTGGATAACACCGTACCCACCAGGACTGTACAGTGCTATCCCAACAACATACTGTGGCTCACCCCTGACATTAAGGCCCTTCTTAAAGAGAAGAAAAGGGCCTTTAAAAGTTGGGGAACAAGGATGAGCTGAAGGCAGTACAGAGGGAGCTGAGGAGGAAGATCAGAGGGGGGAAGACCATCGACAGGAGGAAGATGGAGGACCAGCTGCAGCAGAATAATGTCAGCGAGGTGTGGAGAAGCCTGAAGACCATCTCAGGCCATAAAGGACCCGACCATCAGGTCTCTGGGGAACGAAAGTGGGTAGATAACCTGAATGAATTCAACAGATTTGATCAGGCATCCACCCCTCCCCCAGCCCAGCCCTGCATGCTGCAGCCCCCTCCAACACCACCACGTCCCCTCCCCCTCCCCCTCTACAACAATCAGCTCACAGCCACCCCCCACCGCTCACGTCATATTACAGCCACCCCTGCTGCTCACCTCTTCAACCCATCCCCCTCACCTACACCCTCTAGCACACAGTCCCTCTCTCCACCCTGTCCTTCACTGAATCCCAGGTGATAAACCAGCGCCGAAGGATCAAGGCAAAGAAGGCTGCGGGTCCAGATAGCATCAGCTCTAGACTCCTGAAATCCTGCACAGACCAGCTGTTTGGGATTGTTGGACACATGTTCAACCTGAGTCTGAACCTGGGGATGGTGCCACAGCTGTGGAAAACATCCTGCGTGGTTCCCGTGCCCAAGACTCCACACCCAAAGGACCTCAACAGCTACAAGCTGGTGGCACTAACATCCCACCTGATGAAGAGCCTGGAGCAACTGGTCCTTTGTCATCTTCGCCCTCTGGTGGGCCCATCACTGGATCCACTCCAGTTCGCCTACCAGCCTGCCATCCGGGTGGATGACGCTGTGATCTTCCTCCAACAACAAGCTCTGTCTCACCAGGAGAAGCCTGGGAGCACTGTGAGGATCATATTTTTTTATTTCTCCAGTGCTGTCAATGCAATTCAACCGGCACTGCTAAGGGACAAGCTGGAGAACACCGGTTTGGATCATCACCTCGCAGACTGGATCTTGGATTAGTTAACCAACCGCCTACAGTTTGTGAGGACTGTGTGTCGAAAACGGTTGTCTCTAGCACAGGGGCCCCACAGGGAGCGGTCCTGGCTCCATTCCTATTCACCCTCTACACTGCAGACTTCTACAACTCCCCCACCTGTCACCTGCAGAAGTTCTTTGACGACTCTGCAATCGTCAGCCTCATCGCTGTGAAACCACCTCCAGATCAACACAGGGAAAACCAAGGAACTGGTGGTGGATTTCCGCAGGCGATCACTCTGCCCGGTTACACCGGTGAACATCCAGGGAATGGACAATGAGGTGGTGTCCTCGTACAAGTACCTGGGTTTTCACCTCAACAGCAAACTGGACACAGATTCTCTCTACAAAAAGAGTCAGAACAGACTCTATATGCTCAGGAGGCTGAAGTCTTTTGGTGTGAAGGGGCCACTCCAGAAGACCTTCTATGACACTGTGGTGGCCTCAGCTATTTTTCATGGGGTGGTGTGCTGGGGGAGCAGCATCACTGTGGCCGACAGGAAGAGACTGGACAGGTTGATTAGGAAGGAGGGCTCTGTCCTAGGATGCCCCCTGGACCCAGTGGTGGTGCTGGGAGAGAGGAGGATGACAGCCAAGCTGTCATCAATGATGAAGAACGACTCCCACCCTCTGCAGGGCACATTAAGATCATTGGAGAGCTCCTTCAGCGATAGGTTGCTTCAACTGAAATACGTGAAGGAACGCTATTGCACGTCCCCCCTGCCCACGGCCGTCAGGCTGCACAACCAGCACTCCTCCCAGCCAACCACACACAGAACATCACACTAAAAATCTGGGTGACCAGCGTAGGTGGTAGTTTGTAGTTGTAACAGTAAATTGTTTATAGTCAAGTATACTATATGTTAATATGTATACCATATGTCAATATGTATATTTAATATGTATATTTCATATGTTGCATATGTTAATATGTATGTATTTATTTATGTGTATACACACATGATCCCCCCCCCCGCAGTCGTACAAATTTCCCCACTGTGGGACTATTAAAGGCTTATCTTATTTTATCTTATACCATACGTGGATGGTATTGGCTGACAGCATCCAGAAGTGCGCTGCGTTCCGTGACTCCCAGAACGCAACGCACTTCAGTGTGTTAAACACTTTTCTGGAATACATCCATCCATCCATCCACTTCCGCTTATCTAGAAACAAATCCAATTTACTGCCGGCAATGCGGACCAAACTCTGACATCGGTCGTACAGGGACCGAACAGCCCTTATCAAGGGGTTCGGTACCCCATACTCCCGAAGCACCCCCCACAGAACCCCCAGAGGAACATGGTCGAACGCCTTCTCCAAGTCCACAAAACACATGTAGACTGGTTGGGCAAACTCCTGTGCCCCCTCAAGGACCCTGCGGAGGGTGTAGAGCTGGACCACTGTTCCACGGCCAGGACGAAAACCACACTGCTCCTCCTGACTCCGAGATTCGACTTCCCAATGGACCCTCCTCTCCAAGACCCCTGAATAGACCTTGCCCAGGAGGCTGAGGACTGTGATCCCCCTGTAGTTGGAACACACCCTCCGGTCCCCTTTCTTAAAAAGGGGGACCACCACCCCACTCTGCCAATCCAGAGGCACTGTCCCCGACATCCACGTGATATTGCAGAGGCGTGTCAACCAGGACAGCCCCACAACATCCAGAGCCTTTAGGAACTCTGGGGAGCGGATCTCATCCACCCTGCCCTGCCACCAAGGAGCTTTTAAACCACCTCGGTGACCTCAACCCCAGAGATAGGAGAGCCCGTCTCAGAGATCCCAGACTCTGCTTCCTCATGGGAAGGCGTGTCGCCAGAATTGAGGAGGTCTTCGAAGTAATCTCCCCAGTATTCAAGAATACTTCTTGAATACAAAAATGCTTTAAACAGTCTATAAAAGTGTGGGTAAAGGTAATACAGATATAAGGTGGTTTAATATCAGTACTTGGACTCATTTTTGTTCTGGATGCGTCCCACCACTACTGTGTCGTCGCAAACTTAACTATGTGACAGCTCGGGCGTTTTGCCGAGCAGTCATATGTCAGTAGGGTGAACAGGAGGGGGCTGAGCACACAGCCCTGTAGGAAGCTGGTGCTGAAGGTGATGGGGGAGGAGACGGTGTTGTTTATCCTGACAGTCTTTGATCTGTCTGCCAGGAAGTCCAGGACCCAGTTCCCTGTGGTGGAAAACATCCCAGCTCTGACAGCTTCTGCACCAGGGAGATGGTGATGGTGTTGAACGCTAAGGTGAAGTCCAGGAAGAGCAGGCGGATGAATGAGTCCCAGCTCTACAGATGGGTGAGGGATGTGTGGACCACAAAGGAGATGGCGTCATCGGTGGAGCGGTTCCTCCTGTAGGCATATTGGTGGGGGTCCACTGTTATGTCTATGGAGTCCTTGATGTGTGCCATGACCAGCTTCTCAAAGCACTTCATGACTATTGAGGTGAGGGCCACAGGCCGATAGTCATTCAGGTCCTTCTGAGTGGCCTTTGGGGACTGGGATGATGGTGGCAGACTTCAGGCAGGTCGGGACCATTGCTAGCTGCAGTGAGGTGTTAAAGATTTCTGTTAACACCTGCTAGCTGGTGGGAACAGTCCTTCAGCACTCTCCCTGGGACGCCGTCGGGGCCTGCAGCCTTGCGAGGGTTAATCCTTTGCAGGGTCCTCCTTACATCCGCTGTGGTCACACTGAGGGGCACGTCATCAGGGTGTGGTCTGGTGCTGGGGGGTGGGTGCGGGGGTCCTCAAAGTGGGTATAGAACTTATTGAGAGCATCTGCTAGGGTGGGGTCTGTCGGGCCCTGTGCATTCCTGGTGTTAGTTCCTAGTGTTAGAAAGTTGGTGATGCACTTAATGCCCTTCCACATACTCCGTGGGTCCCCTGATGTCAGGTGACCCTGGATCTTTTGAGCATATGTGGATTTGGCCTCTTTTATGCCCTTATTCAGGGCCCTCCTCGCTGCCCTTAGCGCACCTGCCTCCCCCGCCCTGAACGCAGCATCCCTGGCCTTCAGCAGAGCTCTCACTTCTGCATTCAGCCAGGGCTTCTGGTTCGGGTAGACGGTTATTGTTTTGGTGTTGGCAACATCGTCCGCACACTTAGAGATGAACCCGAAGTGTATTCCTCCAGGTTCACCTCTCCCCCTGTGTGGCTGCCTCCCTGAACATCTGCCAGTTTGTGTGCTGGAAGCAGTCCTGGAGCACAGGGGCTGCATCCTGGGGCCACAGAGTAACAGTCCTCCTTGTGGGTCTGAGCTGTTTGGCGACACCTCATTGGCAGAGGAGCTAAACTTCTTCTTTGACTGCTTTGAAGCAGGGTCACCAGATACAGGCACAAGCCATCCGACATCCCGTAGCAACTTCACCCTCACAGTGGAATAACAAGAGATGAGGTGAATGCTGCGGGCCAGTAACCCGAGGAATGCTGCTGGACCCGATGGATTCTCTGGACGGGTGCTAAAAACCTGTGCAGACCAGCTGGCTGGAATTTTCACAAGGATTTTCAACCAGTTCCTTTCCCAGTCCATTGTACCTCCCTGCTGGAAATCCCAAACTCCAACCATCACTGGACTCAACGACTACCGACCAGTGGCACTCACTGGTGATGAGGTGCTTTGAAAATCTGGTTAGGAGTCACGTCACGTCTTTTATCCCTCCCACTTTTGACCCCCATCAGTACACGTACAGGGCAAACAGGTCCACCGAGGACACCGTCACTAGTGCTCCACAGCACGCTGGTGCACCTGGAGCAAAAAGGAAGCTACGCACGACTGCTCTTCATTGACTACAGCTCTGCGTTCAACACCACCCTCCCCCACAGACTAGAGTCCAAACTGCTGGACGTAAGACTACCACACTCCACCTGCCTTCTGGTAAAGGATTTTCTGATGGACCGCTCCAAGAGTGGAATGGGCTCCCATACTTCGGAAGCTCTCAACCTCAGCATTGGCTTCCCACAGGGCTGTGCTGAGCCCGATGTTCTTTGTCTTCTACACCCACGACTGTGCTGTTGCCCACTCTAGCAACACCATTGTGAAATACACAGACAACACCCCTGTGGTGGGGCTCATCTCGGTAGGAGATGAGTCCACCTACAGTGACGAGGTGGACTGGCAAAACAGTGTGGTGCAAAACCAACAACTTTCTCCTCAACCCAGCCAAGACCATGGAGCTTATAGTGGACTTCAAGAAAAACAAACAGGACATTGAGCCACTGCGCATCAACAGGGTCTGTGTGGCGCGGGTCCCTGAATTTGCTTTCCTGGGGTCCACATGGCAGAGAACTTGACCTGGAGCACAAACATCACCAAGTTGTTGGGAGAGCTCAGCAGAGACTTTACTTCCTGCGGATTTGAGGAAATTCAGCATCCCTCAAAAGCTGCTAGTGGTCTTCTACCACTGCCCTGTCAAGAGCATCCTCATCTACAGCCTCTGTGCATGGTACGGAAGCTGCACAGTGGCGCAGAGACAAGCTCTCTAGAGGGTCATCAAGGCTGCCCAGGGGATTACTGGCTGTCCCCTTCCCTCCCTGGAAGAACTGTACAGTTCACGCTGCATCAGGAAAGCAGTGAACATCATAAAGAGCATGTCACATCCTGGTCAAAGCTTGTTACATCCAGCTTCAAAGCGGTGATGTATTGTAATTGTCAGTGTTCGTGTGTTCACCGTCCGTTCGTCCGTCCATTCGTCCGTCCATTCGTTCGTTCATTCGTTAGTATGTCCCCCAAATATTTTCACAACCGTTGCAGATAGAAAGATGAAACAAAAAAACACGTTACTCGGGCGGCAAAGGGGATGAAAATGAGATGATGACCTTGAGAAAGCTTGATCAAGGTCAAATTTCAACTTTTGTACTCTCAGGAACCGGATAAGATAGAAAGACGAGGGAGGCTAGTGTAAGTAAGACCATAGATCAAAGCCAGTGCTTTGATCAATGACAGTAGGTCAGAGCACTAGCTTTGATCTTTGACCTATGCAAGTAGTTCGGGGTAAAATTTTGAATTTAGGGTAGTTGCTGCATGTTGTGGTCTGTGAGTGCCATGTTTGAACTGCTGCCATCAGGAAAATGGTTCAGGGCAATAAAAACTCAAACCAGCAGGCTGAAAAACAGCTTTTATGCAATGGCCATAAAACTGCTGAATTTTGCCAAACTGCTGTGAAATATGTTCACATACACATATCAGTGGCTATGTGTAATTAAACATTCATTTAACATTCATTATCAATACTGTTCATCATTACATACTGTGACCAGGTGTTAAAATGTTTGATAGTTTGATAGTTTGATAGTCCTGCCCCTTTGCCCTGTTTCCTTTGTGTTCTTGTCCATTTTATCTACTTTTTTTACCTATTTCTTTTTTATCTGTTTTGTATTTGTTCTTTTGTAATGCAGCTGCACCGAATGAGAACATCCAATTTTGTTGTTGGATTTAACAATGACAAAGTGATTCTTGATTCTTTAGATTCTCACTATGGTGACTGGTGCATGCTGCATCAAGTTGGTTATGTTATCTTGTCGGTCATTATCCTTTTCCAACATTTACACAATATTTTTCTCTCGTCAGTGATCTTCTCCCTCTTCTTTTTTTTAATGCAGAGAAGACAAAATACTGCCACACTTCTGATTTGAAACCTCTCAGTGCATCTTTAATTTTAAAATCATTTGCAACCCTGCACTGTGCCCTTCATTCAGTGTACTCAAATATTATATGAAACATGTAGTGATTAAGTGATTCAAAAACTTATTATGCCTTGTGCTATATTAAAAAGGGTGTTGTGGATACTTTATGATTTTAATGGTCATACATTTGCAGAAATTTTGAATGGTCTTGGATGAACCCTTACATCCCTACTTGGTGCCATGTACATGCATAGAGCAGCAGTCCATGACAGGATGACAGACATTATAATATTGTGTACTCACAGAGTGTTTGACTACATCAGCCCAGTCTGCAGCTACATAGTACTCTGAGTTGGTATCCAACCACCTGGAAAGCTCCTTTATGGCTGGAGCCATAGCGCCACCGAGCTGCAGGGCAGGAAACCAATAAAAAATCACAACAATGGCATTAGCCATATTTTTCACCACTTTTTAAATGCCTGATTATTAGTGGCCAACTGCATAAACAAAGAAGTTCAAACACCATCTTGTGGATCAACATATGTGTTTGTACTTTGTGTGTGAATTTTCTACCCTGCGTCCAGTGCCTCGATGCACAACGGGAACCCTCTCCTCCCCCGTTAATGAGTTGATATCCAGCTTAGCCGGGTCTTTACAGCGATGCCTTCTCTGCTTGGGGCGTTCAACAAAGCCATGTAACAGACCTGCTCCAGACTGTAGAGGTAAGGACAAGATATATGGTGGAAATATGAGGAATATTTTAGTTGTGTGTCCTCCGAAAAAATGCTCAAGACAGATCATGCATGAACCAGCAGAGAGAAATATAAACAAAAGTAATTTGGAGATGTCTGTGTAGGTTCTCAGTTATCAAAGGTTATGGTTATCCAAAGCTGTTTAAATCAATCCACTGGACTTTAAGAAAGTTTCTTTAAGACGTATTGCCTCTCATCCAAGAGCCTTCTTCAGTTCTTGTGGTGGCCGGTCTTGTCCAAGCTTATTAACCCTGTGGTGTGTGGTCAGTGCTATTCACATTCCAAAGACCATAGTTGAAACCCTTCTGGCGCCTCAACTATGGTTGATGAGGGTGATAGGGGATGTCAAAGGGGGGTCGTTGAAATGAGAGCCTCACTGAGCCTTTGTGTACTAATGAAGGTCATTAGCACGAGACATATTACAGTACCTGGGTTAATCTGCTGAGGCCTTCTTTTAGGGAGTTTTGAAAGGACCTGATTGTAATTAGGCGAAAGTTGATGTTGCAGACCATCCCCCTTGTCAAAGATGGCTTCTCCACTTTGACATGGATGGCTTCTTTCAATCCTCTCTCAAACCATCTGTCCTCCCTGTCCAAGATCTGAACATAGGAATCCTGAAATGAGTATCCCTTTTCCTTGAGGTGAAGAGCAATCTGGTGTATGCAGTTATATTCAACGAGGAATGCTCAGATGTCTACATAGGGGAAACCAAACAACCACTCCACAAGTACATGGCTCAACACAAAAGAGCCAACTTATCAGGACAGGATTCAGCAGTCTTCCTTTCATTTCAACGAACCCCCCTTGACATCCCCTGTCACCCCCATCAATCATTGTTGAGGAGCCAGATGGGTTTCAACTATGGTCATTGGAATGTGAATAGCACTGATTACACACCACAGCATTAATAAACTGGGAAAAGACCAGCCACCACGAGAACTGAAGAAGCCTCTTGGATGAGAGGCAAAAAATCTTAAAGAAACTTTCTTAAAGACCAGTGGATTGATTTAAATAGCTTTGGTAAATTTGGAGATGAGCCACTAAAACATTTGTAGCTCCAATTGAGATGTGGTCTCAACTGATTTTGTATCCATCCACCAACAGATGGCAAAAATGAGATCCGGTCTCAGCTGATTTTGCATCTATCCACCAACTAGCGGTGGTGTCCTGAAGCACAGCTCTTCGCTCAGATTTTGCTTGTATGCCAAACAAAAATATAGGCAGAGCGGCGACTCATATCTCAGATAACTTATATGTCAAGCAGCTCATATCTCAAGGTATTTCTATGTGTAAAGTCTGGTGAAACTAGTAGTTTGGTGATATGCTCTGAACAGAACAGATTACAGGTAAACAGACAAATGGATAGACAGATGTCTAAATCCACCATTACTTTTATCTTAGAGGATTAAAAAATATGCTGTGTCTTGTGATAGATGTAATGAACTGCAGCTACAATCCATTTCAAGGAACACCAAAGAAAACATCAGACTTACATGAGAAAATGCAGGGAGATCCATGCTGTAGCCCGGATTCTGTTTCAGCCACTCCAGCAGACCTTTGCTGGTCGCCTCTCTGTCGATGGCAATAAGTTCTGGCTCAGGAGGGGTCTGAGTGGGTGTGGGTGTAGAAGTGGAGGAGGGTGTGGGAGGCCCAGCAGGTTGCTCTGGAGGAGAGGGGGGCAGCGAGGAGGTGGAAGAGGAAACAGAGCAGCAGCCGACTGTCTCCACCGTACTCTGCATTTACAAAGATACGTGTGTGAATTTTATATAAGAGAATATTTGAATAAACATTTTTCTACATTATACTCTTTGTGTGGTTTCTTTTTACAAGATAACAGGCTTCCCTTTCTCATCCTACCTGTGTCTCTGGGAGTTGCAGTCCTCTCTTCTTGGTGAACTCTGAGTACAGTGCTTCCACATTTCTCCTCCTGCCCCTCCGTCTCCTCAATGAGTCGTCTGCCCTCAGGCTTCCATTGACTATTTGTCCTGTTACAGGATGGATAAGACCAGCTTGCAGTATCCCTGACATATTGATTCCAACAGAGCTGGGTTGAGGCGCAGTGATGGGTGTTGGTGGCAACTTATTATTGCCGCCCACACCAGGACCAAGATGGCTGACTCCTGAAGCAGCCACAGGTTCGCCCATCCCAGTGCCACTGGCTGTGATTATTTCTGTAGATGCCTTGGTCAAATCAATAGCTGATTCTTGCAAACCATTAATTAAAATTGTTCCTGTATGGTGAGCGGGCAGGGTCATCATAGGAGTACCACCGTTGGAGCTTGTGGTGGCAGAAGTATGGCTAGATGATGCTGATTTTGCAGCGAAAACTTTATTGGTGGCTGCTGAAGCTGCCATGGTTTCATAGTTGAAAGATCTTCGACCTCCTGCTCGTTTGAGCTCGGGAAGACATGGAGGAGCCACAAGCCTCTCCTGTAAGAGAGGTAAGGTGGTGAGGCGCCAACCTCCGCGCCCACATGACCCTCCCCGCTGCATGTACTGCCGGATGGAAAAAGTGGGTGAGAGGCAGACAAGAAGAGGGGAGAGATGATTGTTTGTTAAACATACATATGGACTGAGACACAACAAAGTAGGGTTGTGAGATATTAAGAAAAATGATAATTTGATATTTTGGGGGATTTTATTGCACTAGCTTGATGTTATTAAATGTTGAACTACTGCCAACAACATGATCAATGGAAACGTCGTAACTAAGAAAAATTATTTAATCCCAGTATAAAAGCAATGGAAACATAATTTGGAATGGACTTATTTATTATCAGAAATTCATGTAGTATAAATGAGCAACATGTCTGGTGATGTGGATGGCAACCCTGGTTGTGGGTCTGTTGTGTTTCCTGGTTCAGATCATTAATTTTTCATTCACAAAAACTTTAATTTGAAGTGCTGTAACCATGTGTGCCTCCCTATGCTAATTTCAATAGATGGGAAAATGGAAAATATCACACAAATTGCTTTGAATTTCGGTATTTTCTGCTTAAAAACTGTTTTGTTTACCTTCTTTTGTCCAAATTAGTTTTTGTAAACATGTCTGTAATAATTGACACTTGGGGCGGCAGCAGCTCAGTCTACTAGGTCTTGAGCTAGGGACCGAAGGGTTGGCGGTTCAAGACCCGTGTTGGGCAAGAAAAATTTGGAGTTTGAGCTGACAGTGGGAGGCGTCAGCTCACCCAAGAACTGCCGAGGTGTGCTTGAGCAATGCGCAGTTTACAAGTTGCTTATTAGGGCGCACCAAGAAGGAGCTGCCCTCTTGTCTACCTCCCCATCACCTACATGCCCACAGGCCCCTTGTGTGTGTGTGTGTGTGTGTTAGTTATGGACCTGTACACATTATACATACATGCTATTAACTAACAATGTGTGCTAGAGTGTGCTAACAAGTTCCTTATGGGGATTAATAAAGTATATTACATTTACATTACATTACATTTACCTACTAAACATCTTCTTCATTGGTGCGAACATTTTTCTTATTGATAAAGCCAATCATAATAGCATTCACATTGTTTTCTAAACTGATCATGTGAACAAACTCTACATGTGATTACTGAGTCTAAAATTGTGTTGAATGCAGCTTTTACACATACAGGTAGTCCTCAACATATGAATATTCAACTTACGAACATTCGGAGATACAAACAAAAGCGGGCCGCAATATCAGACTATTGTACTGCAGATACCCTTTCTGCCACAACCCCCGCTGCTGTGCTTCATGTATGCCTGGTGTTGAATATCCTTGATTTGGAATTACAACTTACAGTAGATAGTGTGCTTCACAAAGTAAGGCGAATTATGTGACTAACGTGACAAACTATCCAGTAAGTTAACATCAGAGGAAAGCAGAATAACCTCAAATTTTTCCTAGACACACCCATATCCTTATAGTTGAATTACTGTATAATAAAATCTTCAGATATGTCTGTTAAACTATATGGTGAGAAAAAAGGTCACGGTGATGACCTTTTAAGCTAATGAAAAGTTTTATTTGGATTTAATTGCACAAATACCTATACAAACCTAAGTAAATAAAAACGCTGCACACATGTTGACTATCTCAATGCTAAAGTGTGCTCCAGAAAAAACTGGTAGTGCAGATAAGAGAGAAAAGTGACAGGAGAGAGGACAATCTCCTCCTAGATGAACATGTCTATAAAGATTCTGTCATTTGACTTATAGATTGTCACCATCATGACAATCTATTCTTGTCATGATGGTGTGTGGATCAGTTTTTGTTTCCTCTCTGTCTCTGATTCCTCTGTCTGGGCACAGCTACTCCTCCTCCTCCTGTTCCACCTGCCACCTACATCTCCTCTGCTTCTCCTCATCAGCTGATCCCTTCTTCTTTTGATCAAGCCTGGCTCTCATCCAGTCTTTGCCAGATCGTTCCGTCAAATGTAGTGGTATTGACAGGATTTAAGTCTTTTTTTCCCCTATGAGATCATTTTTTTTATGTGTGTTACAACAGATCCTGTCACTAATTATTTTTCCCTGTGCTCCAGTGATTCCAGCTGCTTTCACCATGTGCGTGCCCAGCCACCATTAGCGTCACCAGCTTCACTAAGTTTCCAGCCATTTGGACCATCTTAACCCTACTGCTTTACTCTACCCAGCCCGCCCTGCTTCTTAAATAAACCCACTTTCTGTATCTACCTTCAGTATGCTGCACCTTGGTTCATTAGTTCACTCACAACTTAACAATCCTCACTTTTGTGAATATGGGTGTGCTATCCTCATCAGACACTGGAATAAAAGCACTACAGGTGAATAAAAAAATTCCAGGGAAACAATGTATTTTGATGTTAAAATGTGCAACAACCCCATTGGCAGGTCTGCATCAGCAATCTACATTAGCAAACATGCTATCCCCCACATAAGAACCATGGCATGAGATAGTGAAGGTAAATGTGGACAAATGAATGATATACAGATACATACAACAAAGGAAATTAATTCTCTGTGTCATATTCTCACCTTAGGAAGTCTTGTGAGTGGGAGATGGAGGGGGAACCCCAGCCCAGGGTTGGTCTGCTGAATCCTGGCCTGGCTGAGGACAGAGCTGGAGGTAGTGGTGGGCAGAAAGCCTGCTTGGTGCTGCTGGTGGGATAAACTAGGAGCTAAGAAGGAGCTGGCAGCCACAGAGCCAAGCAAGTCATACTGCTCACTTGATGTAGGCCACTTTCCTTTCAAGATAGCATGACAGATGCTGTCCAGGCGGTTGATAATGACCCGGTCCTATAGACAGTGATACAACAGTGTAAGAATTAACTGACCACGAAGATCATACTTTCAATGAGTATCCATTCTTTTCAAGCCAGAATATAAAGTGTGACATAACAGACCATGATGATATAGGAGCCAATATTCTCTGAAGCCACACTCAAGATGAAAAGCTGACAAGCCTGTATGATGTCATCTGACCAGTGCCCATTCTATATAGAGTTTCTTGCTGGGCTGATTTTTTGGATTGTAGGACAGCTTTCTTGACAAACAGTAAAACGATGTGTGCTAGAATGAATTAATAATTTCCCTACGGGGATAAGTAAAGTTAAATACTTATCCCCGTTGGGAAATACTTGCATCCTTGCTCCTCTAATAATAAATTTGACATACATTATCAGCTCCATGCGATGTTGGTGCAAAAAGTTAACACAACCACTTTGTTGCCTCAATAAATAACAAATACTGTCAAACACTTTTTGATATGCAAAATAGTGAGTAGGACATAGTGCTGTATGGTTTCTGCCATCTTGACAAAACAAGATGCTTAAAGTCTGGGGTCTAACAATTACATAAGGGAAAGTCAACCTTTATCCCTGCTGACGTCTGAAAATGTTCCTGTAGGTTCTCAGTCATCCTGGTTCAGGTAAATCAAGAACAGAAAAAAAAATCAGCTGGACTTGCATAAGATTGTCTGAAGACATTTCAACTCTCATCCAAGAGTCTTCTTAGTTCTAACAAACTGAGAAAGTATCCAGACACTTAAACTGGAGCAGAAAACAACAACCAACCAAAACTATCAAGGCAAGGCAAGTGTGAATAGCTGTAGTGTTGCTGTGGTTTCTGGGGGTGAGATCAAGACTACATTGTGGGTGGCTGACAGATGACAGTCTTAATCGTCCTCTATTCAGATGGTTTCTCCAGTTTGACAAAACTTCTGTTTCAGTGTGTTTCCAAGTTTGAAATGCATGACAATCTTGTGTTTGCAGAAAATTTTCAAAATTTTTCTGAAACATCGGTAATGTAGGGGATGACGACAGATTTCCTGTTGTCCTCTTTCCCTTCTGTTCATTGTTGTTTTTGCTGTTGGATTTGCTGGTCTTGACAAATGTGTCTCTGCTGCTGCTCTATGACCTTTTGTTCTCATGGGTATGTTTTGGGCCCGGTGGTTCGGGGTTTTCATGACCCCAATCTTGTTCTGCAGTGAGCGGTGGTAATCCAAAAGAAGACGCAGGTCAGTATGGGTGGGTTTTCTGTACATCTCGATGATGAGATTCCCATCCATTTCAAGGTGTACGGCACAGTCCAAGAAGGGCAGAACATTGTCCTTAACATCTTCACAAGTGAAATTCATGGTACAATCCACTGTGTTGGTGTGGTCTGTAAAGGCATAACCTCTTGGTTCTTGATTTTTACCAAGGTGTCTTCCACATACCTTGATCAATGACTGGGTGCTGTCTCCGTGAAAGACGCCAGAGTCTTGCTTTCCCCCCTTCCCATTAACAAGTTGGCTACCATAGGAGATGTAGGTGAGCCCACAGCACAGCCATGCTTCTGTCTGTAGTATTTTCTTGGTACCTGAAGTAGGTGATGGTCAGACCGAGTTCCAGCAATGCATAAATGTGGTCCAAGGTGAAATATGTTCTGTTTTGTAATGGATGGTCTCTTTCACTCTTAACACTTTTGTCCCAGTCATCTAGGGCAGCTGTCCTATACATTATTTCTCCCATGTGCTCTAAACCAATCTGGCTTCAGTCGCTTTAATAATTGATAAAAGTAAAGTCTATATATCGTGAAACTCCTAATATATTTTACCTTCACATGAGGTGGATTGAGACCAGAGAGATGGTGATCGACTTCAGAAAGAAGAGGAGTACACCACAACCACTACACATCCTGCGAGAGGTCATAGAGGAGGTGGAGGAATACCTGGGCATGAGAATCAATAACAGACTGGACTGGAAATCTAACACTGACGCTGTCCACAAGTAGGGGATGTGCAGACTCTACTTCTTGAGGAAGTTGAGATCCTTGTATGCAGTAATGTATGCAGTAAGATGTTGTAGATGTTCTACCAGTCTGTTGTGGCCAGTGTACTCTTCTTTTCTGTGGTCTGCTGGGAGAGCAGCATCGGAGCCAGCGACACTAACAGACTAAACAAGCTGATTAGGAAGGCTGGCTCTGATTGGCTGTAGTCTGGACACTGGAGGCTGTGGTGGAAAGGAGGACTGAACAAACTGTTGTCCTTCATGGATAACCCCAATCACCCTCTCCACCACACACTGGACAGACAGCGGAGCTCCTTCTCCAACAGACTGCTACAGCTCCAGTGTCGAAGGGACAGGTACAGGAAGTCATTCCTGTCACAAGCCATCGCTCTGTACAGAAGCTCTAACATATCAGCTAGAGTTCTACCACAGTCTGATGTTTAGATACGGCTTATCACAGAGTTCTACCACAGTCTGATGTTTAGATACGGCTTATCACAGAGTCCTGTGTACTCAGAATTTAAACGCTTATTGATAACTTCATAATTTGTCATGCTGAGGTATTATTATTATTATTATCATTATTGTTAATATTTTTTTTTTATTATTATTATTATTATTATTATTATTATTATTTCCTTTACTGTTATGTCTTAATTTTCTTCAATGTATATTCTCCCCGTTTCTTTTTGTCTGATGAATGCTGCTGCAACATGTAAATTTCCCAGTGTGGGATCAATAAAGTGTATCTTATCATCTTATCTTATAAAAATATTGAAACTTTCATATTATGAGCTACTATCATTACTGGAATCCACAACACACATATTATTACTGTAATTTATTTTTTTCTGCAGTATGTCAGAGAAATTGAATCCTGGAAATAAAATCGAAAGGACAGCACTGTACCTTTGGCCACTCAGAAAATGAGTAGAGTGCTTTCTCCTGTAACAGTTGAGCGATGGTTGGCTCCCTTGTGTCATGTACGTTATCAGGCATCTCACACAATGAAGCTGGAGCCACCAATCTGCTCACATATCCTTCCACCACAGTCGCTATGGAAGAGGAAAACAGTTAAAAGTCTTGCTTGGCTAAGATGACACTATATTTAATCAATCGTGGAAAGAATACTTATTAGTAACATGAATCAGTGAATCATCAGGAAACTCATTTGAGTACAGTGCAGGTTAATGCGTTCCAGGACCACCAGTGTAAAATGAAATTCCGCGATATGGCGACAATCTATTTATTTTATTATTTACGGTAATTTAAACAATTATGAATACTCCCCATACTTATATTAAATCACCTTACATCTGCATTACATATTCCCACACTCTTATAGTCTTCTTTAAAGAAAACTGTTTCTTTAATACACGGAAGTGCACTGCGTTCCATGAGTCTCGGAACGCAGCGCACACACGGATGCTGTCAGCCAATAGCACGCGCCTATGTTATCACGTGACTACCTACTAAAAGTCTGCTATGTAGTGAAGACGTGCATCTTGAAGCGCGAAAAAGCGAGGGATTACCAAAGTTCAATATATTTCCTTTTTTTAAACATTAATTCTTAAATCAGAAGTTTTCTTTCTTTCAAATAATTAAATAAAATGTTTAACACAATCATCAAACAGACATGCACACAAAATGAAATAATTTGGAAAAATGCTCTTACCTGGTTTCTTGGGCTTGTCTTTTATCTGACTTTTGACTGCCAGACTTCCCAACAAGTCCACCATCCCATTCGCCTGTTCCAGCTTCGCAGTCACAACTGTACTGTCCATTTCCAACAGCTCCTGCTTTGGCTCTGTTTTCATTTCTGGTAAAGCTCTAAACTCAAGCCCCTCTGACTCAGCCTCAGGTTTAATCTCAGAACTATCTGGGTAGGTCTTGACTTCTGGACCTTCTGGCTTTGTCTTAGGCCTGTACTTGACTTCATCTGCATAAGCGGTAAGTCTGAGAGCCTCTGTTTTTTTTTCAAGTTTGATTTTGGTGTTGCCTGAGTAGGCTGCATACTGGAGGGCTCCATATTTGCTGTCTAAAGTTTCAGGCTTCATTTCAAGGCTTAGGCATTCAGGTTTGGTCTCCAGTGTTTCTTGTTTGACGTGACAGGCGAACTGTTCAGCTTTAACCACCATATCCTCTGACTTGTCGTATGAAAATAATTTTCCATGTTTGACTTCAGAATTGTCAGCAAGGGTATCCTCACGATTCTCAGTCTTGGTGACCTCTTCTTTGATCTGCAGCTCCAATAACTGTGGCTTGTTTTCACAACCACTGTCTGGCAAAAATTCAGATGTCTTTGTGTCTGGACTTTTTGCGGTTAGAATTTGGGGCATTTTATTTTCATTGAGTTGAAGTCGAATTTCTTTGTTGTCCTGATCAGATGACAATGAAAGTGATCTTTTGCTACAGTGTCTGCTGCCTTCTGGTGAACCCAGAGGCTCAGCTTTGTTGCCATAATCGTCCTGCTCTATTAAGACTTGAGTATCAGCTTTGATGCCATTTTCTGAGGTGATTTCTCCAGACTTTGATGTGACTGGAGGGGAAGAGACAGGTGGACCAGGGCAGCATGGCTGTGTATATTCTGAGCAAATACTCTCTAGCGCTATCTGCCTTTCTGAGATCTCATGGACATCATCTTGTAGATTAAGTAAATTGACTTGACCACTGTTTTTAGAATTTTTAGGAATTCCTATTGCTTGTGCATCCTCATCTGCATGCTCTATCAACGTTTCAGTATTCATGGATTTTTTTATTGTCTCTTCATCTACTGTTTGATGGAAAATCAAATAATCCTCTTCCAGCTGGGATAGAGACACAGGACACACAACACCATGCTCCTGTTCCAGGTTCCCAAGACAAGGGCGCACATCTTGTGATAAATCCTCTTTATGCTCTGCTTGATAAAAGTGTTCTTGCAGGTCTTGAAAACTGTTGTTTGAGACATCCATCTTTTCATCCTCTTCTCCATGGCCCGGCTCTGATTTTACCTCATTCATTTGTGGCACATCCATGGGATGACTCAAAATTGCAAAACTTTGGTCTACAATACAATAAGAGATAGTGTTACAACATTAAATAAATGATAAGGTAAAATCAGGAAAGCATATGGCACGTAACACTTTTAGGTGCCATATCTAAGTCTTTTCTTGCGGTAACATACCAAGACAAATAGCTGTGAAATAAATTATGAACAACCCCTGAACTTTTTCACAAACCTTGGTCTGCCTCGCCCTCTTCTCCCTCCAAGGCATGATCCCTCAGTTTATCGTGCTCCATGATCTCCCTGGACAGGTCTCCAGCTTCATGTTCATCCTTGTCATAAAACTCAAACCCAGCACTTTCTCCTCTCTCTTCCACAGAATGGGGTAGGCTCTCAGTGATATCAGAGTGAACCAGTCGATCCTGTGGCTCATGGGCAGAGATGACAGCCAGAGAGAGGGTGGGAGGGGGAACATAGGGAGGAGGGGGGCTTGCTGACAGGACGGTCTGGTCTGTGCTCGGTTCCTCGCAAACAGCAATGTCCTAGATTCATAAAACAACAGTGTCAAAATCAGATTTACTCTGGAATCACAACTATTTGTTTTATATGTGTGCATCTGTTTGTGTGTTTTGTTTAATAAGCATTATTGTGTCGCTTTTGATAGTGCCGAATAAAAAGGGGGAAATCGTGGGGTGATTCAAAGAATGGTGTCAGTTAAAGAGAGAGAGTTATTGCTCTCTCTTTCTGAAACTGAAGCAAGAGGGACCCAGATGTTGCTGACTGTTGTGTGTATGTAATGCTGTGTGCCTAGAAAAGGTTAGGGTTAGGGTTTGGGAAAGGCAGACTGTTGGCCAGTTTGCCTTTCCCTAACCCTAACCCAGTGAAGACTGGAAACATGAGGGACATGTCTGTTCTCAATTAAAAATGTCTGTGTATTTTGTGTTAGTATGTTAACCATAAAGTTGCGTTGAAGTTTTTGATTATCAGTTAAAAATGTAGCCTATGTCAGTTATTGTTAAATACCGGTGCTGTTGTTGGGACAGCCCACACGAAAGTAGCAGAAGAAAACTTAACTCATCCAATTATAAAAATATATTTAGTAAGGACTAGAGAGACAAGCATAAACAGTATTGCCCTCCAGATTAAGTAATTTGGATTGTAGGACATGGCAGCATGGTGGCGCAGTGGGTAGCGCTGTTGCCTCACGATAAGAAGGCTCCGGGTTCGAGCCCTTTCTGTGTGGAGTTTGTATGTTCTCCGCGTTTCTGCGTGGGTTTCTCTAGGTCCTCCAGCTTGATCCCACCTCCAAAAACATGTGGCTTAGGTGAACTGGTCATACCGAAATGACTGTGAGAATGTGTTTGTTTGTCTTTCGTGATGAGCTGGTGTCTTATGTGGGGGGCACCCTGCTTTTTGCCCAGTGACCAGTAACCCGCAAGGCAGATAAGTGTAAGTAAACGAGAAGACTGTGATTGTCTCGTCTACAAGAAAAAAGATGGACGGATTGAAGGACTTGTACTTGTAATATACTTTCATCAACTACAACTATTTTAACATTGAAAACTGGGTCATTTCGTCTATATATTTTCTAATGTTTTATAGAGTTCATGTGGAAGTCACAGATAAAAGCATTCCAGTGAAAGTTACTGCAATAAAAAATAAATAAAATAAACGAACATCCAAATGATAGTTGTAATCATGCACACATGAACTATTGATAAGTCAGACATATGTTTATCGAAAAAAACATTAACCAACGTCTCACTGTATTCTTTTAACTGTGGTGGAATTTTCTCTCATAGGTAGAAATCAACACGTCTCCTGTTAATATGACAGGTAACAGTTATTAAAGATTATATTGTCACGGTCCAGGTGTATAATGGCCTGTATTTATTGCCTTTTGTATGTTCCTGATATGAACACTGCTTGTATAGTATAACTCATGGTGGTTAAATTCTTGTCCTTTCTCAAAAATGGTAACTCTAATTCAGGGACAGTTTGAGGAAAAATCGAACTGCTTGCAGTTGCAAGTCACTAAACCTTACAGAAGTGACTCTTGGTTATACAAAAGGAAGATTTATGAAAGCAATAGCTCTATATCAATATGAGGAAGTTACATTCACCTGTGTAGATTGGGTTCAGTTCGGAGAATGTGATGAGGAACCTGAGACAAAAGCTTCTATTGATGTTGAAAATAAAATGTATCTGTTCCCATTAAATGTTTAGAAAAGAGAAAAAGTGAGACAGTTTAAACTGAAAAAACTACGAATAGAATGAGGAAAAAAATGAAAAAGTGAAACTGGAGAGGGATGAGAGGCTGGAAAGAGAGAACTTGACCCTGGAAAATCTTCTGAGTAAAATGAAATGCTTTTGCATGACCTGTGTATTACTTAAGTATCCTTGATGGCGCAGGATACACATACAAACCTTGAAGAACATGTAATTTGAGGACATTGGCTCAACAGAATCTCCTGCAGAAGGATGGGATGGAGAGGATGAGGGTGAGGGTGGGAGGCCCAAACATTCCTCTAGAGTTCCTTCCTCTTCCCTTCTTCTGCTTGCCTCCCGTGCTTCCTCATCTTCATCCTCCAGGAAGCCGGTAGGAGGACCCAAGATTGGATCAGACTCATTGAACATGTGATGAGCTGGACTGGAGTGATCTGTACTGTCCCACGGAGCCTGAAGGGATTCATAAAAACACAAACTTTTCACACAATTATCACCTTTTACAGTTGACAAGAATCTTTTGAGGTTGACATCCACTGACACTGAATGTTTAGTTGAAGATATCAAGTCAAAAATGCTTACAAAAGGAAAATGATCTGCAACATTTACTTGTTGCAAATGTGAAAAAAATGAAATTATCAAAACAATGAATCAATAAACTTAATCCATTATCAGCAACAGAAACTGAACAAACTCATATTGTAAAGTTCATACACAAATATCAAATTCAAGTACATATTTCAAGAGGTCATTTCTGATGAAGACTAAGGTGTACCTGTAATTTATCCAGCTCCACTGATGGTGCCATAAGCCCAGTTTCCTCTGATGATCCCTGTTCACCGACTAGAACATCACTCCTTAGTTTTGAATCAAGGTCTGTACCCCCTACACCGTAAGAATTGAGCATGCTTTGACCTCCTGCAGTTGAATTAAATGGGAAACCATTGAGAGCATCTTTGGTGGCTTTTTCTCCATGCAAAGCATCTGAAGACATTGCATCCCCGTGCAGAGAACCCAACTCCAGGGTTTCATCCAGAGTGGGACAGTCAATGAAATCTCCTCGTGAACATGGATCTATTTCAAGACTTGGTGAGGCAGGAATGTGAGAATCCACTGGTGGAGGATGATGGTGAGGGTGAGAGGAAGAGGAGGATGAGGAAGGACAAGGAACCAATTGAGGCACAGGGTGATGCTGGTGGTGATGTGACATCTGGTGGGGATAATCAGGAGGCTGAGGGGAGAGGTGGCCAAGACCTGAATCATATAGACAGCAGTGAGGATTAGGCATCTGTGGATGAGATGAGGAGGAAGAAGAAGAGGAAGACAAAGCAGATGGAATTTCAGGATGGGTTGCAGAGCCTGGAGGGTGAGTATGAGGATGACTTTGGGAATGACGATGAGTGGGGTGTCCTCTGACATAGTTCCTATGAGCCTCCAGAAAGCTTAGCTGGGGATCATTCAGAATGTAGAAGTCAGTGCGGCTCAGGCCGTGGCATGCCGCCCCAATCAGGAGGTCACGATCATGTTTGCCAGGTTCCCACCAGACCGGGAGGTAGAGGGAGGGGCGGCAGAGCTGGAGGCGGGCCAAAATTAATGGGTGGCGGAGAACCTGAATGGAACATTCAGTTAAATAAGATGACATTTATAGAGCATGGTACATTTCATCAGAGGTCACTATGTTGTTGAATCACATTGTGATATACAGAATCATCCTTTTCACTTAAGAGGGGAAAAAAAGGAAAGAATATAACCCTAGCTAGAGTGACTGCAGACTTGACAATACAGTCTTAATCTTTTAGATATATTTGATTAAATTTTTTTTGAAAGGATAGATATGCTTGCAGTCTCTCTCCCTTTCTGTCTCTATACCACTGGTCTCCAAGCCGCGGACTGATACCAGTCCTGCACTTAAAGAATACAGAACTTACATTATTTCTGTTTGAACTATTATCTGATTCTGAACGATATTTTGTTTTGGAAAATTGCTGGATTTTTCCACTTCTGTTGGTGAGTCCCTCTTGACACTTGTAAACTCGCATGCCTCAGTCACATGACTGCCTTCTTAAAGGGGCCACTCGAGCCACTAACACACAATACATCACTGCTAAATTGAATCTCCCAAGCTAGCAAAACGAAAAAAGATAGAGGCAGTCAGAGACTGCAACATACCGCGACACCCCTGAATTCAACATTTTACCTTGACCTATACATAATTTTGGCTCTGGCTTCCTGAAAATGTTACTTTTGGTCTTGTGACTATATCTCATCAGGTATCAGAGATGTGTACCTAAAAAGGTATATAGTGCGCCATCGTTCCTTGCGGTTAATGTGTTCCAAGAACCACACGCGATTAACGAATTCTGCGATAGAGCGACAAACAATCTTATGATTTACAGTAATTTAAACGTTTATAAACCCCCCCATACTGATATTAAACCACCTTCTATCTGTATTACCTTTTCCCACACTCTTATTGACTGTTTAAAGCACTTTTGTGTCTCACTGAAGTCCAAGACTCACAGAATGTAGCGCACTTCCAAATGCCGTCAGCCAATAGAATGCGCGTACGGTATCAGGTGACTGCCTTCCAAAAGTCTGTGATGCGTAGTAAAGTACTCATCTAATTTTTATCCCCTTTGCCACCTAAGTAATGTGCTTTTTCTTTCATTTGGTAGACGTTGGATATTTGGCGGATGGACGGTCGGATGGACGGACACACAAACACTGACAATTACAATACATCAACGCTTCGCGGAATGTAACAAATATTGGAAAATTTCTTTGTGAGGAGTAAAAGAGAAAGAAAGCTACAAAATACCAGTTTTTTTGCTGTTCGTATGATTTTGTTTGTTGTATTCATCTGCCACATCTTAAAGGCCGGACCATGAAAATATTGTTTGACGTCAAACCGGTCTCAAACGGAAAAAAAGGTTGGGGACCACCACTCTATACTATATCCAGTGACCACAGTAATAAGAATTGTGTTGATGAAAAATTATGAGATTAAGTTTTTATTATTTGCATTTGGGATGACTGTCTTGAAAATTATATTAATGATATTAATTATTATTAACATAGCTTATTCACTGTGGTCATTACCTGACATCATTTTTTTTTATTTTACACCAAGGCATGAAAGGTTCAAACAACAAACAACTGATTTCTGGATAGACCCTTCAGATTATGAGATGCAAGTGACAACTGGTATTAATGATGTAGCTTTGGTCACCTGCTCTCTGATCTTGCGGAGTAGCTCAATGCGGTATAAAGTGCGAGCAGCTCTCTCTTCTGTTAGAGGTTCAACAAACACACCTGAATCCACTGGGCCTGGAAAGCGATATGGAGGAAGTCAGTCGTGATGAAGGACATGGTGTGAGAGAACTAAGTGTCCATGTGTGGTCATGTAAATACCTTCTTCCTTCTTTGGAGGCAGCTTGCAGGCTATCCTACACATGTTGACAAAGGAGTTGAAGTATCTCTCTAAACTCTCATCGGTCTTCCTCTCCAGTCGTGCCAATGTTCTGAACTGTGACCAGTCGAAGATCTTCCTTTCAGTGTCATACACCACACCAAATGATGACACAGTGCGATAAAAATCTGCTTCTTCTCGACGAGTCCATCTAAAACATCAAGGAGGAACACAAAGGCGTACAGTACTTTTTTCACTTGTCTCATTCAAGGATGGCAACAATAGGAGCATATAACATTGTCATGACTGTCATAACCTGAAACCAAGAGAAAAGTCACAATGCTCTAAATTTGAGATTTGAATTTGACAAATTTATTGAAAATGCAGTAGGATAAACAAAGATCTGTAAAAAATTATTTACACCACATGATCATATATTACAAACATGTTATTCTTATTTATTCGTAATACTTATTACTAAAAGAATATATCACAACATCACTTGACAATAGTCAGTTTAAAATTAGATGGCCAATTGCGAATTTCACACTTGATTGATATTCTGTCAGGTTTGACAGCACTTGGCAATGATGCTTCAAAATAAAAGCAATAAATGCAATGAAAAAAAACATTAATTAATAAAACATTAATTTAAATGTGTTCTATAATATAATGTATTTCATGAGAATTTTACCTATTCTGCCACTCCAGAAAAAGAGAGTCAGGCTCTGTTCCGACCGTGGAACACTGCCTCAGATCTTCACCCAACTGCCATGCAAGTGGACCCCGAATCTGGTGACTTTGAGGGACTCTGGCTCCTGCAATCCCCATATTAATGAAGCTATCTTGGAGTGGGAAATCATGTCTGAGCAGAGGCTCACGTCGCAATGTGAAGCGCTGGTAGGCAGTGATCAAGCGCCGTAAACGAGCTGTTAGGGTTGGGCCAGCAGGCCAGAGGGGCCGGGCTTGGATGACATGAAGAGCTGCTACCCCAGTCCCAGTTCCTGTCGTCTCTGTGGTGACCAATGTTCCCTCCTGTGTACACGAGTCCGATGATGTCCGGGAGTCTGGAGAAAACAACAACACCGCTGTAATGTATTAGGGATAGTGTTATTACAATGTCATTATGAACTTTATGTGTAAAAGAAATCAACTTGCATATCTTATTTGCCTCAGGTGAATAAGACCTATTTTGTGACACCATGAATAAAACCTGAAAGTTCTTGACCGGAAATCACAGAAGTATTACATATGTGGGTGGATTTATGATGGATTGGTGGATTAGCATTGTGAGTTGTGAGTCGCTGAGTGCCAGTGGTGTAACTTCTTGACTTTGTTTTGTGTTTGTCAATGAAATAAAGTGCGCCCTCACGCGTTCGCGCATCAACGCTCGCAACTCTACCTCATTGCGTATTTTTGGTAGGCAGTCACGTGATACCGTTCACACGCATTCAATTGGCTGACGGCATCCGGAAGTGCGCTCCGTTCCATGAGTCTCGGACTTACGTGAGACAAAAAAGTGATTTAAACAGTCAATAAGAGTGTGGAAAAAGGTAATACTGATAGAAGGTGGTTTTATATCAATATGGGGAGGGTTCAGAATATTTGAATTACCGTGAATTTCGCAGAATTGAATTGCCGCTCTATCGCAGAATTTGTTAATTGCGTGTGGTTCCTGAAACGCAGTTTTCCAGTGGAAACATTAATCTGAGTCATCCAGTGTGAACCAGAATACACTAGAATAGACTTTGCTAATCCCAAATGCATTTACTACTGTAAGATAACACTGTTCAATTGCAATAGACTCACTTAGGATGATGTTCTCATCAAGTCTGTACAAAATGTGGGGGCGGCAGTGGCTCAGTGGTAGGGCGCACGGTAGAGCGGGTCGTCCTACGATTCAAAATCGGCTGTTCGATTCCTGCTCCCGCCCCAATAAAACAAACACCAGGACTGTGAGCTGACAGTGGGAGGTGTCAGCTCATCTCCAGAGCACTGGCGAGGCACCCTTAAGCACCCCCCCTTTACAAATTTCTCATTTGGGGCACACCATGAAGGAGTTGCCCGCCACTCTACATCCCCTTGCATGCTTACAGGCCCCCTTGTGTGTGTGTGTGCTACAGGGGACTATATTCACTAATATGTATGTATGCATGTGTTTGAACCACTAACTAGAGTGTGCTTTATTAATTTTCAGGGATCAAATCAGTATATAAAGAAAAAAATTTATTAAAAAATGTTGTAATGATACAAAATATCTCACCTGGACATGTGCTGTCAGGCTTGTCTGTGGTATTTGAGCTGAAGCACATTTCTTCTACCTGTGAATTGAACATAAACACACAATTAAAACAAAAGACAGTCAAAATGAACACATATAAGTGCCATTGATCAAGACAGACACCATGTCCTAAGAATTGGCCCTTTTGACAAGTGTTGCAAAACAATTTTATATGCAAAAGCAATCATAACATTTTTAGCAGAGTTAACCTTTTTACAATTATCAGAATAAATACAAATCGTGTTCACAATTTACTTTACTTGAACTGGATCATATAATGTGTTTGTGTGACATGATGATTCCATATCATTACAAAAAATATTTTTATTTTTGTGCAGTCCAAAATAAAGTCATACCAGATTCACAATTAATATTCAAATGGCCAAGTGGCATAAAGGTGAAATTGACATCATTTTCTTTGTCTTGTTATTTCTAGAAATAAAATGCTTCAAAGCATATAAAATCCATGTTCAACATTTCTTTTGCCACAACAAGTTTGTCTTACATATTTTTTCATTAAATTTAAATCTAAATGAAGCATCAGCACAACAGATCACTTAACTGAAACTAAAATAAATTCTATTTTAATGTTTCTAAATGTTCAATTTTAAGCTAATGACGAAAAGCTAATATTAGAGGGAACTTAAAAGGTACTTCCATAAAATTTTAAAAATATGGTTAAAAACAAACTATGCAGGATGAAACCTACAAAATGTGTAATCAAACATTTAACCATACTTTAATTTTTGTACATGTGACACATGTCTCTATTTACCTACATGGTACACATGTAGCTTCTCCCTGAGGCTAATTCAACCATCACCAACCTAAATGCTACTTTATCTAGAATAGTTGGGGTGTATTTAAAAGACGTATCCAGAAAGAAATAAACCACATCTCTGAAGAGGACAGATGGTCTTAAACAGTACTGTTGTATGTGTCAAGTTCTTCACCGTGGTACTTTCATATCTATCTTCTCCTTCATCGGCTTTGCTTCCAGTGTTGTCCTTCACCCCTTCAGCTTTTCCCACGCTGACAGTAGAAATGAGACAGAAAGGAAAAAAAGGTTTGAAATACAAAATGTTCTGATGAGACATCTATATAACATTATGTTAGAAGGATGGGTGAAAATAAAAATCTTTTGAATAATAATCTCACAATCCATGTGAGATTAGTACGTTTGTGTACATAGCTGTATAATATTTATGCTTAGCGCTCTACTTTTAAAATATTTGACTGCAGTTTTGGTGTGTGTGTGTGCGTGCGTGCGTGCGCGCGCACGCGCGTGTATGATTACCCGTCAGCCATGTCGGGGACACACTCCCCACCACCCTGTTCAGCGGACAGAGCTGTGACATCTGGCATTCCCACTCTCTCCAGAAAACACAGGTCTGGGTCAGCACGCATGGCGTTATACCGCTCATAGCCTGGGTGTGCAATGATAGAGACTTGCCTCATTAAAACACCTAAACACACATACACACACACACACACACACATACACACACATACACATACACATAGATTACTGGATATGTGGAGAGAAAAAAAAC
Source organism: Antennarius maculatus (assembly GCA_013358685.1). Taxonomy (NCBI): domain Eukaryota; kingdom Metazoa; phylum Chordata; class Actinopteri; order Lophiiformes; family Antennariidae; genus Antennarius; species Antennarius maculatus. Next base: position 6,780,702 of record CM023609.1, on the reverse strand, counting down.
ATTCTTGTTATCCATACATTCATCCATTTCTTTGTAGATGAGACGATCGTAATCACCATGTCTACAGCCGCTTACCTGCCTTGCAGGTGTTATTGTAATACTTATGAGACCCTCTCAAAAAAAGACTTTTTTTTGACAGCGGTAGAGTCATCGTCTTGACAGGATCGCCCAGCCATCGGGGGTTCGAATCCTGTTCCTGCCAGTACATCCATCGGAGCGTGAGCTGATGGTGGGAGGTGTCTGCTCACCTCCCAGCCACTGCCGAGGTGCCCTTGAGCAAGGCGCCGTCCCCCCTACAAGATGCTCATTGGGGCGCGACCCTCGTGCGCGACCCGTCACTCCACCTCCCTTGCACCACTGTATATCCTCTCTGCTTACTGCTTACTAATTGCATGCCTACAGGCCCCTAGTGTGTGCTGTGTTCAGGGGCCTGTAACCTGTAACCCATGTGTGTAATTAACACATATATGTACATGTAGGAGTATGAGTGTAAAAAGAATTTCATGTTAAAAATTAATTATATTTATATTTTCTCGTGTTTTCTGCCAAAATTCTCATGACCACAATGCGTCCAGGTCTGTTTGAATGTACTTTATGTTGTTATTTTCACAGTTTAAAATACAAAGAAGGCGAAAAAAATTAATGGATGCTGTAGTAGATGATTTTAAGTGACTGAAAAACAATTAAATATTCATATTTAATAATGTTGAAGACATAGAGGAGAAATTAGGTGTCCGTGAGCCACATTCTCATCCTCCACAACATATTTGAAGGACTGTTTACACATGTCAAGAGAACTTTAAATAAAGTAATATTTTGTATAAAGCTGTGCTTTCAAGATGGCTACCAGGTGAGAAGATCTTTTTTTACTTTCAAGTTAAAAGTTAGATTTTCTCCTGCCAGACTGCTTACACGACTATTGTGCTTATCATTACTGAAACAGCATTTTTTCTTTAGTTAAGAAAACATTTTAATTACATTTTTTAATGAAAATAGATATGACTATTTATGTGCACGAAGTAAGAATTTACTTAGTCATCATGGCTTCTCTGTTAAGAGCTAAAATTGCTCATGTTCCTCATCCTCCGCAACACATTTCTCTCCTACCGCAACACTTGAAGGCCAGTTGCAGTGAAGAGAACTTCTGTTGCGGTAATGAGACGTTTAGGCTATTACATATAATATACAGTATATTATGAATTAATACTCTCATATTATGTCTATAGGAAATCAGTATTTTACAGTGTGAGGAGGCACACACACACACACACACACGCACACACACACACACCTTGTCAATCTTAATCTCTTATATTTTGTAGGACTGATGTAATCCAAGATTTGCTCCATGTTGTGAGACACTCATTTCATGTCATACTTCCTTTCCATTTCCAGATGTCAAAAACGAAAGCAAAATGGCCCACTTAAAACAACTCTGACAAAAAACAACGTAAGAAAAAGAAAAACTGGCGGGAAAAGTCAATAGAGTAATACAACAAAGAAACAGCTAAAAGATATTACTCCAGTGAGCAAGGACGATGAGGAAGCCAACGCAATAATTCAGAAGCTTCCGCAAGAGACCAGCCTCAACATGTACAGTATTTTCCGCATTATATGGCGTACCTAAATGCCTTTAATTTTCTCAAAAACCGACAGTAAAATCTAGTGCGCCTTATATGTGAAAAAAAGTTTGAGAATAGGCCATTCATTGAAGATGATTTCTCACATGAGTTCTCGGCTCTCAGCTGTAACCTCAACCCCCACGCTGTTGCCTATCTGATGAGCATCCCACACAGAATACAGGAGTCTAAGCTGCCACCCCTCCACACACACAGTTCCATGCTGTTTCAGGTGTCAACCACATTTGCGAATCAATTGTAGTTTACAAGGCACCTTTGGTTAGCAGTGACTTGGCTCTTGAAATTTGAGAAAAGGCTGCAGAATCGTGAATGCAATCCCTGTAGTGCGGCTCAATCTACAGCCACTACAGTAGTTTCTATTCTATGCGCCTTATTATGCAGTGCGCCCTATTCTGGTGAACAGTTCCAAAATAAACCATTTATTGAAGGTGCGCCTTATAATCAGATGCGCCTTATAATCCAGTGCGTCATATATATGGAAAAACGTTCTGAAATAGGCCATTCATTGAATATGCGCCTTATGGTCCTCTTCTTCTCCTTTGGGCTTTTCCCTTCAGGGGTCTCCACAGCGACTCAGTTGCCTCCATCCAACCCTGTCTTCTGCATCCTCTTCTCTCACACCAACTACCTTCATGTCCTCTTTCACTACATCCATAAACCTCCTCTTTGGTCTTCCTCTAGGCCTCCTGCCTGGCAGTTCAATACTCAGCATCCTTCTACCAATATATTCACTATCTCCTCTGGACATGTCCAAACCATCTCAGTCTGGCCTCTCTGGATAAAAGGCATACCTCAACTGAAAAGCTGGATGGAGCTCACTCAGGACCACCTTCTAAACCTCTCCAGACATTTATACAATATTAGGCACCAGTTTGAAAGAATGAGGGGCTAGAGAGAGACCCTGACCCAAAAAGAGATACCGTATTGGCCCGAATATAAGACGGTGTTTTTTGCATTGAAATAAGACCGAAAAAGTGGGGGTCGTCTTACATTCGGGGTCTAGACATTATACCCATTCACAACGCTAGATGGCGCCAGATATCTTTAAAGCGAATGCTGAACTTAACTCCGCAGGTCAAAGCGAACCCCTGTCACGAAGAAGAAAAATAAAAATAGTGGTAGCACGAAGACGAAAAATAAAAAATAGCGGTGAGAAAGAAAAGAGAAGAAAACAAGAGAAGAGATAACAGAAAATGGAGAAACGTAGCGACAATCTGGAATAAAGTGGGTCAGAGATCGGCCAGGTTAACCAGCAGCTGAGGAGAAGTTATGCAAACTTCAAGGTGATGGTGATAAATGAGGCAGAGTCTTCAAACCATTGCAATGTGATCGAATATCTTGTTATAATAATTTGTTTCAGATGTACTGTAATTATTTTCTGTATAAAAATTAAATTTGGTGTTCAAAAAGTCTTTTTTCAAATGAGTCTTGAAAAGGAGGGGGTCGCCTTATAATCAGGGTCGTCTTATATTTGGGCCAGTACGGTAATTATTCACGTGGACTACAGCAAGAACTACGCTTGCAGATACATCAGGGAAATAAAAGAAGCTCATTTTGGAGCAACTGGTTACTCCCCATACTGGAGCTCTGTATCTTGCATTACTCTCAGCGTGTCTGCAGCATGATGCCACAGCCACGTTGGTTCACCTTGTCCCAGTGCTGAGTACAGGTACTGCCACATCATCAGCTCAGCTCTTCTGTGTGTTACCTGAGATCTGGGCAAAGCACTCAGAGAACATGTATGGAACCCTATACTGTACTGAAGTCAGTGGTGACTGAGTGTTGTTGGCAGCCCATACTAGATGTGTATTCTATGAACAAATCACACCTGTATTTCACCTAGCTCCAGGAGGAGTAGATGAGGGCAGAATTTTCATTTTTGAATAAACTATGCCACGTTTTTCCCAAAAATATTTTTTTGTATCTGTAATAAAATGTATTAAATGATTGGTTAAATTATTTTCTACATTAAAATGGTAAAATATTTCTGATCAATCATCTTAATATACTTATTATCATTACCGAAACAAGCAACCTCATTTCCGAAATGCATCTATCATTACCGCAACAGGTGTGCATTTAGCATTATTTTAATGGATAGACAACAAATAGCTTGTTTTTAAATGCATGTGCACAATATATATGTTAACTTCTTTAAAGTTATCCAAATCATTTTGAAAATATGTCAATTTCAATAAAATATAAATACTATTAGGTTGTAAATTGTAAAAGGTGTTGCGGTAATGAGACAAAAAGGTCGAAATCAAATAAAAGTATAAATTTGAAAAATGTTATTATAGCATAATTTCAAGTAGTTGTGCATGACTGTTAAAAATCAACTTTTAAAATTTTGAAAAATAATTGGCTTTGTTTATGGTATTGATGTTTTCAGTCCGTTGCGGTAATGAGATTTTTAAGGACATGTTTTGGAAAGTATGTTCAAAAAGTTCTTAAATTGTTAGAAAATATTTTTCAATTAACAATCATAAATACTTCAGACTTTGTTATTGATGCCTTAAAAAGAAATTTGTTGATGCAGATATTTTTAAAAATTCCACTCTTGAAATCTTTGAAACCAAGATTTTGTGAGAATGACCCTATTAGATCTTGGGCTGGGGACCGGTGGGTGGCTGGTTCAAGACTGCCCGTGGACCAAAAATTTGGAGCATAAATTGGTATTTGGAAGAGATGCTAGTTCACCTCCTGAGCACTGCCAAAGTGCCCTAGAGCAAGGCACAGTCCCCAAAAACAGGTTGCTTGTTGGGGGCGTGCCAGGAAGGAGCTGCCAAGTGCTGTACCATCATCATCATCCTGCGCATGACTACAAGGCAAGGCAAGGCAAGTTTATTTGTATAGCACAATTCATACACAGGCAATTCAAAGTGCTTTAAAAAGGCAACGAAATACAAGAACATTTCAAAGACAAAAGGGAATTAAAACAAGACAATAAATTATCAATAAAAGAGCAATTAAAAGGAAAAAGTCGATTAAACCGAAGAACAAAATATTTAATCTAAAGCTAATGATTAAAAAAATGCAGATAATTAAGGAACAGATTCAGGAAAATGCTGCAGTGAACAAAAATGTTTTTAGCCCTGATTTAAATGAAGTGACAGTTTGAGCAGATCTCAGATAGTTGGCAGTTAGTTCCACAGGTGAAGAGCACAATAACTAAATGCTGTTTCACTTTGTTTGGTTCTGGTTCTGGGAACACACAGTAAACCTGTCCCAGATGACCTAAGGGGTCTGGAGGCTTCATAAGGAATTAATAAATCTTGCATGTATTTTGGTCCAAGACCATTTAGACATTTGTAGACCAGCAGTAAGATTTTAAAATATATCCTTTGACTCACAGGAAGCCAGTGTAGTGATTTCAGAACTGGTGTGATGTGGTCCAGTTTTTTGGTGTTTGAAAGGACTCTGGCGGCAGCATTTTGGATCAGCTGTAGCTGCCTGATTGATTTTTATGTAGACCTGGAAGGACACCATTACAGTAATTTATCCTACTAAAAATGAAAGCATGAACAAGTCTTTCTGTGTCTTGTTAAGACAGAAACCCCTTAATTCGAGCAATGTTTTTCAGGTGGTAATAGGCAGATTTAGTAATAGCTTTTAAGTGGCTGGTAAAATTCAGGTCTGACTCTATAATTACATCAAGATTTCTGGCTTGATTTGTAGCTTTCAATGACATGAAGTCAAGGTGAGCATTGATCTTTGATCTTTCATTTTTAGGGCCAAAAACTACAGGCTTCTTCTTCCTTTTTTTCTTTTAAAAACAAAACTAATAAAAAAAACCTGAACAAAATGATAGTAGCCCTAGAAAAGATCGAAATTAATTTTACCATAGGGACATTAAACTAAGGTGTGTCCTCTAATTAGCATCATAGGTGTCTTCAAACTTGTAATCAATTATTTACTATTTAACTATTTAACGGGTGATAAGTATTCACTGTGCTGATTGGTGTTTACCATCCTAAACTTGGACAACAGAAAACCGAGGAGAGTTTTCTTAGGAAATTACAAAGAAAATTATGGACAAACATGTTAACACCAAGACCATCTCCAAGCAGCTTGATATTCCTGTGACCAAAGTTGCACACATTATTCAGACATTTAAGGTCCACAGAACTATAGCCAAATAAATATTTGGGGAAGTCCTTCTCTCACTCTAACTACCACTGTTCTTATTGTTCTTTAACTTGCATCAAAGTGCGGAAGGGCGTATGTGAGACAGTCAGAATGCACTGCATCATTCACCAAGAAGCCCTCCGTGCCAAGAGAATGCATCTTGGCAGTGTCCTATTGACAAATGTGTAGGCTTTGTGCTGCAGCAGGATTATTCCCTGAGTTCAAATATTAATCAGTTTTTGAAAGAAAAGAGAAGGCCTTTGAATGATCTCTGTGAAACTTCATGCTTGGCTGGCTCTTTCATTGTATCTCACTGATCATCTCAACAACCCTGACCAAGTGACAGCAAGACAAAGAGCTGCTGGTACTGCAGCTGACAGCATACCTGTCACTTCAAGTCACAACTGTGCAACGTCATTGTAGTGAATTCAAATGAGCATTTCCAACAGAAGACTATGTGTCTGGGATCGTGTGTCATTACAGAATAAAGTCAGGGCTTTTCAGCCATTGTGAAGGAAATTACAGTTTGTGAACTGCTCGAAATGCAGTGTGCCACTTCTATGAAAGCCTAACATCAGCTTCTCTCCCTACTTGACTTCTACCGGAGCCTGGAAAAAGACAGATTTCCTCTGATGCAATGCCAAGCAAAATGAATGACAAGTCTGTTTGGCTCAATGTACAAACGCGAGAAAACTTTGTTAATGCTGAACAAAAGCAGATTGAGAACTAGAATGACTGACAATCATCTCTGTGATGTCCTTCACATCTCAGCTACCAAACTTAACTCCTACTTCAGACCAAACCACAGCATCACTGCTCTCACTGAGAAAAACACCCATATCATTACAGGTGAGTCAAAAATACAAACACAGTTTTTATGTGCTTCTTCTTTTCCTTTCGGTTTTTCCGTTCAGGGGTCGCCACAGCGTGCTAATGAGCTAAATTACTAAATCAATTCAGTCAATTAAATTTGATGATAACTTTTAACAAACTTTGGTTGATGTGTCAAGCACAATAATTAACTTGTGTAATATGTTTGAAATATACACATCCCAAACAGGATAATGAAGGGGGCTCTGAACCCACAAAAACAATTTGCCAATGTTACTGGGGCAGCAGTGGCTCAATGGTAGAGCAATCGTCTTGAAGACAGGATCGCCCAGCCATCGGGGCTCGACTCCCGCTCCGCCAGAACATCCATCGGAGTGTGAGCTGACGGTGGGAGGTGTCTGCTCACCTCCCAGCCACTGCCGAGGCACCCTTGAGCAAGGCGCCGTCCCCCCTACAAGATGCTCATTGCGGCGCGACCCTCGTGCGCGACCCGTCACTCCCCTCCTTTGTACCTCTGTATGCCCTCTCTATACTAATTGCATGCCTACAGGCCCCTAATGTGTGCTGTGTTCAGGGGCCTGTAACCTGTAACCCCTGTGTCTGTACACATATATGTACATGTGAAGTGTGAAGTGTAAAAAGAATTTCCCCAAGAGGGACAATTAAAGTACTGTACTAATATAAGACGACCCTGATTATAAGACAACTCCCTCTTTTTCAAGACTCAAGCTTGAAAAAAGACTTTTTGAACATCAAATTTAATTTTTATACAGAAAATAATTACAGTACATCTGAAACAAATGACTATAACAATATATTCGAGAGAAAAAGCATGTTATTTTGCCTTATTCAAGTCATGCAAAAACTGTCTATCACATCTTAATATCTGAACATTTAAATATGTAAACTAAAGTGCAATCACATTTGTAAATGAATGGTGAGTGGCACCAACCTTGCTTTACCATCAGAGAACCGACCCACTTTTCTCCAGATTGTCGCTACGTTTCTCCATTTTCTGTTATGTCTTATTTTCTTCTCTTTTCTTTCTTACCGCTATTTTTATTTTTCTTCTTCGTGACAGGGGTTCGCTTTGGCCTGGGAAATTAAGTTCAGCATTCGCTTTAAAGATATCTGGCGCCATCTAGTGTTGTGAATGGGTATAATGTTTAGACCCCGAATGTAAGACGGCCCTCACTTTTTCAGTCTTATTTCAATGCAAAAAACACCGTCTTATATTCGGGCCAGTACGGTATTATTATTATTACTGAGAGAATCACCTGCCAACCCTCTTTAAATATGAAAGGCAGAGTGACTTTGGTAATTTGTGTACCACACAAAGAAATGAAACATATGTACTTTACATTAACAATGCCACTAAATAGTTTACTTGCAACTATGTTAATGAGTCAAAATTTCAGATAGAAGGTCAGCCTTCATAGTGTCACCTCGTAAATCTGGCAAAATCTCCCAAAAAGTTAGGACACCCCCCATATTTTACCTTATAAAGGTACACACACACGAACGCAAACACACACACACACACACACACACACACACACACACACACACACACACACACAATACCTGTAAAAAATGTAACTGTAGCAGAGATCTTTACCATGTTTATGGACTCCTATGAGGAGAGACTTGTCAGCTTCTGCATCCCACCATATAGCTGGAACCTCAATGTAGTCAATGTCAGGTAGTGACACGTCAAGTTTACTGTTAGAGTAAACAGAACAACATTTCAACAATAAATCAGTACAGTAAGTATGAAGTCACAGTCAAATAGCATTTTAAAGAAGTATAGTCAAAACAATATCAGATTATCACAATGTGATAGGTGTCTCAAAAAATTGTATTATAGTATGTCACCATTATTATTAGAATTAGTAGAAATAGTAGTAGTAGCGGTGGTACTACAAATAAAAAATATTACTTATAATGACCCAAAAAGTAATTAACAAAACATTGTTTAACTAAAATCTTTAAACTAATTTGGTGGAAGTATGATTGAATGATCTCTCTTTTGAAAATGAACTAAAAATACAGACTTATACTCCAGCTGAAAGGAAATAATTTAAGAAAAAGGAACAAGATCTTTAAAAAAATGTCCTCTGTACAAAGCAAGAATTTTTCAGGTGCAGTCTGTTGAACAAAGAGACAATACAGATATCACTCATAAAGAAATTAGTTCTTTAGAGCATTTTATGATTCGTATTTTGGTGGAAAGTATATATTTCCCTGCCACTATACTCTCAGTGGAAGGGAAATAACAGCAGCCGGTCAGACCCACCAAGAGCTGAGGTGGAGAAATACTGGAAGGGCATATGGGAAAGAGAAGCATCACACAATACCAATGCCCAGTGGCTAGAGGACCTGAGAACTAACCACAGTAGCCTCCCAGAACAAGAACCAGTAACCATTTCAATGACAGACATCCAAGAAAGAGTATCAAAGATGAAGAGATGAAGAGTTGGTCAGGGCCCCAGTATAATCCATACATATTGGCTAAAGAAGCTGACAGCACTCCATGAGCGTCTAGCAGCACAGATAAACCAGCTGTAAGTGATGGGACGTACCCAGAATAGTTGACTGAAGGGATCCATCCCATCCAACTACCGGCCAATTACCTGTCTCTGTACAATATGGAAGCTCCTGTGAGGCATCATGGCGGCTAAGATGAGTAGGCACATGGTTCAATATACTGTATGAGCGGGGCACAGAAAGGAGCTGGTAGTAACACCAGGAGAGCCAAGCACCAGCTGCTGGTGGACAAAGCAGTGCACAGAAACTGTAAGAAATGGCAGACCAACCTGTGCACCGCCTGGATTGACTACCAGGAAGTCTATGATTCAGTGTCACACATGTGGATACTGGAATGTCTGGAACTGTATAGGATCAACAGGACACTAAGAGCCTTCATCAAGAACTCAATGGGAATGTGAAAGACAACTCTAGAGACCAACTACAAGCCAATTGCCCAAGTTAACATCAAGTGCGGCATATACCAAGGGATGCACTACCACCACTGCTGTTCTGAATAGGCCTGAACCCCTCAGTCACAAGGAGTGGTTATGGATACCGATTCCGAAGCAGGACAACAATCTGCCACCTCCTCTACGTGGATGACATCAAGTTGTATGCCAGGAATGAGCGTGAAATCAACTCATTGATTCACACCACCAGTATCTACAGCAATGACATAGGGATGTCATTCGGATTAGACAAATGTGGCCGGATGGTATCGAGAAGAGGCAAGATGATCAGAACTGAAGGGGTTGACCTACCACGGTGCAGGATAGGAGACATCCAGGACAGCTAAAAATACCTTGAAATCCCACAGGCTAATGGCAATCATGAGGAGGCTGTAAGGAAGTCAACCACAGCCAAATGGGCTTTCTCTCACCGGCTTGATTCTGGACACACGAAACATGAGGTGTATCCTCATAGAACTGAACAATCGGAGACGAATGACCACTGGGTTGATGACCTTGGAGATGAGGAATGGCCCCACAAATCGAGGAGCCAGCTTCTGTTATTCAACACAAAAAGGGAGATCGCATGTTGACAACCAGACCCGTTGACCCAGCGTTTATTGGGAAGCAGGCGTGCGTTGGCGGGCCGCCTATAATGGTCTGACGAACGGAGAAAGGCTGCCCGGGCCTGAATCCAAGTGCACCGGCACCGTCGAACAAACATCTGGAGAGCAGGGACACTGACCTCCAGTTCCTACTCCGGAAACAACGGTGGTTGAAAGCCCTGTGGGCTCTGGAAAGACGATAAACCGGTGGCAGAGCTGGGCAGGGTGTTGTGGGCGTTTTCCACCCAGAGTAATTGTCTCGACAAAGATGAGGGGTTGCGGGATGCCAGACAGCGTAATGCTGTCTCCATCTCTTGGTTCATGCGTTACGCTTGGCTGTTGGACTGCGGATGAAATCTGGAGGTCAGACTGACCTTGGCCCCCAGCAAGCTGCAGAACTCCTGCCAGAAGCGAGATGTAAAGTGTTGCCCCCGGTCAGAGACCATGTCACTGTGGATCTGGACTCTCTCGTGGCTCTGGCCACTCTCATTGATGTCCATCTCTGGGAGCGCAGGAGGGAGAGAGCTTCACATCCTGAAGCAGTCCGGATGTTCTCCTCCGCATCTGCTTCTTTGCCACCTCCGCCGCCGTCAGAGGAGGGCATCCCTAGGAGTCAGGTGGAGCCTGTGCAACCAGGTTGGGCTCAACTGTATCCAGCGGAGAGAGAGAGCGTGGCCAGTGGGGAAATATTTGTCTCTACTGTGGCCAGGCCGGTCATTTTGTTTCTTCTGGTCCTGTTAAAAGGCAAGCCTTGCCAGCCAAGCAGAGGGTGCTGGTTAAGTCAGACAATGAACTGTGACCTTCCCTCTCGACCTGTGACGCACGCAGAACTTCACTGCTTGGACAAGACTCCAAGGTATAAAGGTTAATTGACTCTGGGGCTGACTCTAACCTACCTGACATGTCTGTAGCCATGCAATTAGGAGTTTGTAAAGGACCTTTGACCAGGCTCATCGACGTCACTGCTCTGGATGGTCATCTTCTCTGCAGGGTCACACACCAAACAGTTCCTTTGCGCATCTGCTTGTCTGGAAATCACCAAGAGACCCTTTCTTTCCACCTCATTCACACTCCACAACAATTGGTAATTTTGGGGTATCCGTGGTTAAAGAAAAACAATCCACATATAGACTGGACATCCGAAACAATCCTTCAGTGGAGTGTGCATCATCATTCTGTTTGTTTTAAATCTGCCCTGTCAACCCTCAGTCCTTACAGTCCCGCTGAGTCGCCAGATTTAACTAGGTTCCAGAGGAGTACTTCGATCTTAAGGAAGTGTTCAGCAAAGTGCGGGCCACGTCGCTACCCCCACACAGACCATATAACTGCACTATTGACCTTCTCCCAGGGACAAAACCCCCTAGGGGTAGACTGTATTCTCTATCGGTGCCAGAGATGAAGGCCATGGACAGTTACATTCAGGACACACTGGCAGCAGGCCTCATTCATCCCTTTTCCTTTCTTGCTGGCGCAGAGTTTTTCTTTGTTGAGAAGAGGGATAAGACTTTGCGACCATGCATTGTCTACAGAGGGTTAAATTAAACAACTGTTAAGAACTGTTACTTGCTTCAACTCATCTCCTCTGCTTTTGAGGTTTACATGAGCTTACCATTTTCAGTAAACTCGACTTAAGGAATGTCTATCATCTAGTCCGTATCAGAGAGGGTGATGAGTGGAAGACGGCTTTCAACACTCCTAGCGGACACTATGAGTATATGGTCGTGCCTTTCGGCTTAACTAATGCCCCAGTTGTTTTCCAGGGTCTAGTGAACGATGTACTTCATGAATTCCTTAATGTCTGTGCTTGTGTACCTGGACGATATTTTGATCTTGTTCAAGTCCCCACAGGAACACGTTATCCACGTCCGCCAGGTGTTGCAGAGACAATTGGACTATCAGTTTTTGTTAAAGCTGAGAAATGTGAATTTCATGTCTTCCTAGGCTTCATTATCGGTGTCGGGAAGATTTCTATGGACCCTACTAAGACATCAGTTGTCACAGCCTGGCTCACCCCTGCGTCACGAAAGGAGCTGCAATGGTTCCTTGGCTTCGCAAACTTTTAATGAAGGTTCATCCGGAATTATAGTTCTATTGCAGCTCCCCTTACGGTCCTCATATCCTGTCTCAGAGGTTGGTCGACGACCAAAAAAACCATCCCTGTGCCATTTACTCCCGCAAGCTGACGCTGGCGGCGAGGAATTACTACATCGGGAACCGGAAACTGCTTTTGGTGAAGCTGGCGCTCAAGGAGTGGAGGCTCTGATTGGAGGGAATGGAGCTGTCTTTCATAGTGTGGACTGCTCACAAGAACTTGGAATATATTTGGTCTGCCAAGAGGTTAAACTGGACATAGGGGTTGTGGACAAAGAGCAGAAGAGAGCAGTGATGATTAATGTGGCAATTCCAGCTGATGCCAACATCAGGAAAAAGGAACATGAAAAAATTGCGTAGTATCATGGGTTGAAAGAACAGCTGGAACATATGTGGAAGATCAAGGTTAACGTGGTCCCCGTTATAGTAGGAACACTTAGGGCCCCCAAATTGGAAGAGTGACTCCAGTAGATTCCTGGAACAACATCTGCAGCCTCAGTCCGGAAGAGGGCAGTCCTAGGAAAAGCTAAGACACTGCACAGAACCCTCAGACTCCCAGGCCTCTGGTAGAGGACATGAGCTTGAGGATGACACACAGATACCACCCTACAAGGGTGAGAGGGACATTTTGTGTGTGTGTGTGTGTGTGTGTGTGTGTGTGTGTGTGTGTGTGTGTGTGTGTGTATAAGATCAACAGGACACTAAGAGCCTTCATCAAGAACTCAATGGGAATGTGGAAGACAACCCTGGAGACTAACTCCAAGCCAATTGCCCAAGTTAACATCATGTGCGGCATATACCAAGGGGATGCACTATCACCACTGCTGTTCTGCATAGGCCTGAAACCCCTCAGTCACATCATCACAAAGAGTGGCTACGGATACCGATTCCGAAGCGGGACGACAATCAGCCATCATGGATGGCATCTACATGGATGACATCAAGCTGTTTGCCAGGAATGAGCGAGAAATTGACTCACTGATCCACACCACCAGGATCTACAGCAACGACATAGGGAAGTCATTCGGATTAGACAAATGTGGCCGGATGGTATCAAGAAGAGGCAAGATGATCAGAACTGAAGGGGTTGACCTACCAGGGGGCAGGATAGAAGACATCAAGGACAGCTACAAATACCTTGGAATCCCACAGGCTAATGGCAATCATGAGGAGGCCGCAAGGAAGTCATCCACAGCCAAATACCTCCAGAGAGTAAGGCAAGTCCTGAGAAGTCAGCTGAATGGCAAGAACAAGGTCCGAGCCATCAACATGTATGCACTGCCGGTCATCAGATACCCCGCTGGGATCATAAGCTGGCCAAAGTACTAGTACAGCTGCTGGCTAACAGCTGCTGGCTAACAAACCGGACATAGTGGTGGTGGACAAAGAGCAGAAGAGAGCAGTGGTGATAGATGTGGCGATTCCAGCAGATGCCAACATCAGGAAGAAGGAACACGAAAAGATTGAGAAGTATCAAGGGTTGAAAGAACAGCTGGAACAGATGTGGAAGGTCAAGGTTAATATGGTCCCCGTGGTAGTAGGAGCACTTGGGGCAGTGACCCCCAAACTGGAAGAGTGGCTCCAGCAGATTCCTGGAACAACATCTGAAGCCTCAGTCCAGAAGAGCGCAGTCCTAGGAACAGCTAAGATACTGCGCAGAACCCTCAGACTCCCAGGCCTCTGGTAGAGGACCTGAGCTTGAGGATGACACAAATATATATATATATATATATATATATATATATATATATATATATATATATATATATATATATATTATACACACACACACACTACCGCTGAGCCACTGCCGCCCATACACCATACAGTAATGTTACCATGGCACAGCCAATTCCACATTTGCCCTCCCCCACAGATCGTATATAGTAAAAATTCAACACATCATATTGTAAAATCACCTTGCAGGTATACCCTCTTGAGCTTGATTGGCAGAATCACCTAATATCTCCACCTTCAAGTAGTACAACATACGCACCCGTAGCAGAACCCTTTAGAGACATTGGGGGAGAGAGGTTACATAAAAGCTTCCAATTCAGAAAGACTACAAACCAGGTAGTTGACACTGACAAGCAATGGTTTAATGACTGTCAATAAATTTTAATGTCATTCTATTTTTTGGTAACTTCATATGTTGAATAATTTAAAAGCCCTGCTGTCAGTTATACATGCTGAAATAAAGCAGAAAACAGCTTATAAAATGGTCAAGGGCTTGTCATGACAGAGCTTGTCATGACATGACCAAAGCCAAAAAAGATATTAAAAATGCATGAATAAATAACATAAAGAGTATTATGCTGTAAACTAAGAACAGATTGGAAAAAAACTACCGTATTGGCCCGAATATAAGACGGTGTTTTTTGCATTGAAATAAGACTGAAAAAGTGGGGGTCGTCTTAGTTGCGTTTTGAAAAAGTTCCGTCATCGTGTAGATGGGGCCTTACATTCGGGGTCTAGACATTATACCCATTCACAACGCTAGATGGCGCTAGATATCTTTAAAGCGAATGCTGAACTAATCTCCCCAGGCCAAAGCGAACCCCTGTCACGAAGAAGAAAAATAAAAATAGCGGTAGCACGAAGAAGAAAAATAAAAATAGCTGTAAGAAAGAAAAGAGAAGAAAGTAAGAGAAAAGATAACAGAAAATGGAGAAACGTAGCGACAATCTGGAAAAAAGTGGGTCGAAGATCGGCCAGGTTAACCGGCAGCTAAGGAGAAGTTATGATGCAAACTTCAAGATGATGGTGATAAATGAGGCAGTCTTCAAACAATTGCAAAGCGGCTGTGAAATATGGTGTCACAGACTGTAATGTACAGAGATGGAGACCTAAAAGATCGCCTAAAAATGCTCATAGTCAGAGAAAAGCTTTCCGTGGTGCTTTTTCTCTCGAATATATTGTTATAATCATTTGTTTCAGATGTATTGTAGTAATTATTTTCTGTATAAAAATTAAATTTGGTGTTCAAAAAGTCTTTTTTCAAACTTGAGTCTTGAAAAAGAGGGAGTCGTCTTATATTCGGGCCAATACAGCTTTCTCTGTAACAGGTAGAGAGAGAGAGGTAAGTGGCTACACCTAAACCTATTAACAAGCTCTGCCGTATGAACATATCTGTGCACAAAATGATGAAAAATCCCTCTCTAAAAGTTTTTTAATCAATATTTATAACAAGATTTTTTACAAAAGTATTTGAAAACTACATTACATCCCGGATTCTGATTCTTAATAATGACATTACTTTATAATGTCATTATTAACATTTCAGAGAAGATTTTTATTCTTACTCAGGCTTTGGGTAGCTTAAGCAATGTAAGTTTTAAGGACTCGTCCTTTTCTGGGCATTTACTGCCAACTGTGATTTCCTTTTTTGTTTCATTGTTATTGTTAGGTCTCCCCAAAACTATTTGCTTTAGGTCCCAATCATTCTACAGCAATTTTGAAATAAATTTTGAGTTTGGAATATTGTATTATTTAAGGGTTTCATTAATTAATCAGGACACCTGATGATCTACCTCATCATCTTAATTGGAAGTCCTTTTACAGTTTAATGTACACACCAACTGTTGTTAACCTTAAGCTTAAATAGTTACTGACATGAAAAGTAAACTGACTTGTTGCAGTGTTGCTTGAGGTGTTTCTTGTAGCTCTCATCCTGCAGCACCGCTTCTGGGTTACAGTGGACCAGCCAGTCAACATTCTTCACCTCTGGAAAGTTAAGCTGACTTTTAAGCCTCTTCCCCTTCCGACCTCGAGGAACTGGAGCTGCTAAACCTAGGGAAAAGGGAAAGAGAGTGTTAGGGAGAAATGATCAAATCATGGCATATCCACTGAGTTCATGCTCACCAGCAGTTTTGCATGTAGCCACATGCAACAAAAATAATAAGACTTTATGTAAGTAAACAGTGATAAAAAAAAATAATTATCATACAAAAGTATTTCAATGACAGCCACCATTACACCAGGAACCTCATTTATAAAAAGTGCTGGGCTAGAAAAGTTAGCGTGAATAGAGGTAAACTACCCTCGTTGCCATATATGGAGAATTTCCCTGCATAATTTTGCTATCCAGCTTCATCCCACATTCAAAACCATGCAACTTTGGTGAATTGGTCACACACCAAACTGACAGTAGATGTGAGTGTGAGCGTGTCATTGTTTGTCATTCATGTGGCCCCGTGATGTGGTGGTGTCTTATCTGGGGTATACCCTGGCTTTCACCCAGAGCCAAGCTAAATAGGCTCCAGCAGACCCATGACCCGCAAGGTGTCTGAAGACATGACATGACAACAATCTCATATTCAAGACAATGGACAGATGGATGGATAAACAGGCTTTCCAATGGTATAACATTTAATGCCAAGGAGTAAAACCTAGCTTGCGCTGCACTAGTAGCGACTGATTACGGCAGCTCTCCCACCACCGGTCTTTTCTTTTTTTTTTATCTGTTATAGTAAGTATTTTTGTTACTTCTTTTTCATTTATTCTTCTTCTTTTACTTTTTGGCTTTTCCCTTCAGGGGTCGCCACAGTGAATCGATTGCCTCCATCTAACTCTGTCTTCTGCAACCTCTTCTCTCACACCAACTACCTTCATGTTCTCTTTCACTATATCCATAAACCTCCTCTTTGGTCTTCCTGTAGGCCTCCTGCCTGGCAGTTCAAAACTCAGCATCCTTCTGCCAATATATTGACTATCTCTCCTCCAAACCATCTCAGTCTGGCCTCTCTGACTTTATCTCAAAAACCTCTAACATGTGCTGTCCCCTCTGATGAACTCATTCCTGATCCTATCCATCCTGGTCACTCCCAGAGAGAACCTCAGCATCTTCATCTCTGCTACCTCCAGCTCTTTCTCCTGTCTTTTCCTCAGTGACACTGTCTCTAGACCAAACAGCATCGCTGGTCTCACCACAGTTTTGTACACCTTTCATTTTAGATGAAACTCTTCTATCACACATCACACCTGACACTTTTCTCCACCCGTTCCATCCTGCCTGTACACACTTCTTCACCTCTTTTCCACACTCCCCATTGCTCTGGACTCTTGACCCTAAGTACTTAAAATCCTCCACCTTCTTGATCTCTTCTCCCTGTAACCTCACTCTTCCACTTGGGTCCCTCTCATTCACACACATGTACTCTGTCTTACTGCGGCTAACCTTCATTCCCCTCCTTTCCAGGACAAACCTCCACCTCTCTAACTTCTCCCCCACCTGTTCCCTGCTCTCACTACAGATCACAATGTCATGTGCAAACATCATAGTCAATGGAGGTTCCTGTCTAACCTCGTCTGTCAGCCTGTCCATCACCATAGCGAACATGTATGGGCTCAGAGCTGATCCCTGATGCAGTCCCACCTTCACCTTGAACTCCTCTGTCACACCTACAGCACACCTCACCACTGTCTTACAGTCCTCATACATGTCCTGCACCGCTCTAACATACTTCTCTGCCACTCCAGACTTCTTCATACAATACCACAGTTCCTCTCTGGGCACCCTGTCATAATCTTTCTCCATATCTACAAAAACACAATGCAGCTCCCTCTGGCCTTCTCTGTACTTCTCTATCAACATCCTTAAAGTAAATACTGCATCTGTAGAACTGTTTTTTGGCATGAAACCATACTGCTGCTCACAAATGCTCACTTCTGCCCTTAGTCTAGTTTCAACTACTCTTTCCCATAACTTCATTGTATGTCTCATTAGCTTTATTCCTCTGTAGTTGCTGCACCAGCACCAGCACACTTCTCCATTCCTCAGGCATTTTCACACTATCTAAGATCCTGTTGAACAACCCCGTCAGAAACTCTACTGCCACCTCTCCTAGACACTTCCATACTTATACAGGTATAACATCAGGACCGACTGCCTTTCCGCTCTTCATCCTCTTCAATGCCCTCCTCACTTCATCCTGACTAATCTTTGCTACTTCCTGGTCCACAACAGCCACCCCTTCTAGTCTATGTTCTAGTCTTTGTTATTTTTCATTTATTCTAAGTAACTAAGTAGTGTGACATGGAGACCAAAGTTGCCATTCTTGCGCTGGTCTTTGTTTTTTACATTGGTCACGACCGTGTCTGGGGACCCCGTACGCAACGAGGGTCCTATTGTTTACAGTAGGGATCAGGTGTTGGCGCTCCACACCGCGGTGCTGCCACAAGAGAAACCCGACATCCCTCGCGAGCTGAAGAGGAGGAAGCAGGGGAGACATGCTGGAGCTGCTCGCCAGGCCACGAGGAGGAGATTCAAACCTGTCCTCCCGTCCATCAACATGGGAAATGTGCGATCTCTCCCCAATAAGACGGATAAGTTAGTGGCACTGACCCGGCATCAGAGGGACTACCATGAATGCAGCATCATGATGATATTGCTGAGCATGATGACTCCAGACATGGCCGCTACACTGGACGGCCTGGATGCACAGGTTACCAATACATCCACTCCTCCACCGGTGAGGTCAAACATAATCATAGGGATTGTTTTTCTTCAACAGCTTCAAAATGAAAAGTTGTAATACATTCATATTCCAAGCATTCCTAATAAGACATTTTTGTGACTTAAAACCATTTGCATTTTTATTCATTTTTTCATTAACTTTAAGAATTTGCCATTTTTGTCCATGCATATATACACACACAAACACGCACATTCACGTCCGTCCGGCTTGTGGAGGTCCTCTGGGGCCTGGTGGAGGGCAAGGGCAGCCCGGTTTGTGGAAGTCCTGTGGGGCCCCGGTGCAGGGAGAGGGAGGCCCAGCGTGTGGAGGTCCTCTTGGACCTGGTGGAGGGTTACGTCCAACCGGCTTTTTGAGGTCTTGTGGGGCCCGGTGGATGGTAATGTCCGGCCGGCTTGTAGAGGTCCTCCAGGGTCCGGTGGAGGGCGAGGGCGGCCCAGATTGTTGAGGTCCTGTGGGACCTGGTGGAGGACGAGGGCGGCCCGGCCAACATTTACACAAAAACATCAAATCCCCTCTCACTGTGTGCATCTGTCAGAAATGACTTGCTTCTGGATGTGACCATTGCACACATGATGACACTGCATTTGACACAGCAATCAGTGGTTTTGCGATCTTTCTTGGATACAACCTGTACCTCTTCCTCTTCTGCTGGCGATGTGTGCCTCTTTCCTGTGACCGGATTGCAGCAGTCTTTGTCACTCCACATCTCTCCAGTGCTGCTGTTATGTAGGTTGGTAGTAGGGTACCTTCCAGTCGACTTTTCATGTGAGGTGTCACAAGCTCCTTTGAGAGGTCTCTGAGGAAGTGCCATCGTCCATCGGTGATGCCTGTTTAAACTTCAGGGTGCTGAGCCCTGCTAAATGAATAGGCATTCAGAGCGGCGACGTTAATCATGTTATACCAGAGCACCATGGGCCATCTATGCGTCTGGTGTTTGCAGGTGTAGTTGCAAACCATCTAGTCCATAGTATCCACTCCTCCTTTCGTCTGATTTTCTTTGGGCTGTTTTCATCTCCTGTCCTACTGTGGTGCAGTATGCTAAGCAGCGTAACAACCTTTCTCTTCTCTCTTACATAGCTGATCATGGTCATGTTGAACCATTGGGTTGGCCATTGAACCCAAATTCGGTGCTGTGGACCTCTGGACTTCATGACGGGAGGAATGTCTGGCTTCTTGCAAAGTTCCCACAATAGTCAGACCCATGTCCAGGAGATGTTCTTCTAGAGCAGGGGTTGGCAACCCTAAATGTTCAAAGAGCCAAATTGAACCATAAAAACTAAAATCAAACCTGTTGGGAGCCGCAGAAAATTATAAGCTTTATATGAAGGCAACACAAGCTCTAAGTGTCTATATTAGCCTACTGTCAAATTAATAAACTAGTCTACAAATGCATAATGAGATTCATGATTATTTAATTTCCATGCAGCGCATCCTGGAGAGACTGACGCACCACGTGACTACTCTGTTGTACCATATTTGGTGCTTAACCTTCCATTACTATATTACTGTATTATGTTTTGTTGCATTGATGAACTCGTTAAATCTGCTCCCAAATATCGACGATCGCTCCTAAATACAGTAATCCCCATTCAGTGTGTGATGGTGATGGTGATGGGGGCGGGGGGGGGGGGCGTCTCTGGATTCTGTGATTAGTGTGGCTAGCGTGGTGATTAGTGTGACCAGCACGATTAGCGCAGCTAGCGAGACTTTCAGTTCCCATCTAATCTGTATTAACTCATATATGCACATATATGTGTACCGACAAGCAGTGGACCTCCTCCACTCACCACTGAATGGCTGCAGCGCTGCTGTCCTTTATTAAATAGAATGTTGAATCCTCGTGGCTCTCTCTCTCACAACTTGACACAGGCCGGCAGCGTGCGCTCCAGGACAGAGTGGTAGTGCCGTGGCTGACGGGAAGGAGTAGACCCGCCCTCAGGTGGCCAGAGATACCAGGAGTCTCACCTGATTGGTCAGGACTCATGTCACATCCCTCATCACCCATCCACTGTTCTGCCAACCAATCACCACTGCTTTCTAAAGCCAGGGCTACAATCGCCTAGGACCCCACAGTGCATCTGAGCTGTCCTCAAAGGTGCCTGACTAAATTTTTAAACAACACGATAACGATGATAACGAAATAAAACGTAGGAAATT
The DNA here is from genome assembly GCA_013358685.1 of Antennarius maculatus. NCBI lineage: Eukaryota > Metazoa > Chordata > Actinopteri > Lophiiformes > Antennariidae > Antennarius > Antennarius maculatus. The sequence goes on along the minus strand of CM023609.1, from coordinate 6,759,796 downwards.
TACAACAGTAAGTTTTGATTTTTTTAAAGATTTTTAGCTACGAGTAGAATATCTGTCTATTTTTTCTGTTAAGTATTATTTTTTTATTTTGTGATTAATCTCCAGGGAGCCGCAAGGGAGGTACTAAAGAGCCGCATGCGGCTCCAGAGCCGCAGGTTGCGGAATCTAGAGGCACACTGGTGAAGAAGTTGTCAGTGGTGATGTTGCGACCTGTGTGTCTCAATCCACTGCACAACTGACAATGTTTTCCCCCAGATTCTTCTGGACATTTTCCTCTGGTTATCTCCTTAGGTACACAATTCCATCAATTGCATATAGGGTACATGCATCACAAACCCAGATGATCTTTATGCCGTACTTGCCGGGTTTGCTTGGCATGTACTGCAGAAGCTGGGTCCTCCCTCTGAAAGGCACAATTTGTTAATCCACTGTCACACAATCACTGGGGATGAATTTGTACATGCAGTTGACCAGGAACAGGTTCCATATGTAGCGAAAAGCTGCCAAGCGATCTATTTTCATCGGTTGGCTCTGGTCCACTTTAAGAAAAAACGTAAGAAACGGCAAATGTCTTCATATCTTCTAATTGACATAGTGGCCTTGTACAATGGGTTGTGCAGAGGACTCCCAAAAACATGCGGACTGGTACATCCCAGTTCTTCTCACTTCCTGCAAGAATGGTTAGTCCAATGAAGGCGTCGAGCTTATGTTTGGTTACATTTTTCCACTCTCTCTCCTTCCTTGTTCATGCATATCAGCACCTCTTCTATTATATCATAAGGCATGAACCCCTTCCCTGCATCTATTTGGGAGACAGTCCTAATCCAGGTACAGGTCCTGGCTGAAAATACGTTGAAAACTGTGACTTGGTATTTTAGCCTGTCTGGGAGGTAACTTTACCCAGTAAGAGCCCTTGTGGTTCCTTCTGTTGGGCACAATATCCACGTCCTCTTCAGAGGATTCAAAAGGAGACTCCTGTGTGTCTGACTGACCTTGTTCAGTGGGGGGACAAAAGACTGGGTCTTCCATATCTGAGATGCCAGAATCTGAGTCAATGCCTATGACTGGGTCTTCATTCCATCCATCCCATCCTGGATCATTTGCAGGGCACAGTCAGAAAAGATTCTAGCTGGTTTACTATCAGCCATTTTACTATAGATAAAATAGAACTCACACGTTATATCAATAAAAAGTAAGTTCATAAATAGAAAATTATGTACACATGTGTTGCTGTGTAGCAATGAGCTCCTGGGTGGTGAGATTGCAGACACCAGGTGTGTTGATTGGACAGTTGCAGCATAAGTGGATGATGACACCAGATGTGGAAGTGGGACAGTAAAGTAGCTAAAAATTAAAGGTTCATACAAGATTCCATAAGAACTATTTGGGGGTCATATGTGACCCCACTCATGGAAGAGTGGGGTAGTGGTACAAAAACTGCCATATCTTGAAAATAATTTATTATGTTTTAAAAATGCAAATGGCCTCATGTCACAAACATATTTTATGAGGAATACCTGGAATATGAATATATCACAAGTTCTCATTTTGAAGCTTTTGAAGAAGAACAACCCATGGGGTCATGCTTGACCCCACATGTGTATCGAAGGGTCAATCTGGTGCGGGCAGACAAGACGAGGGAGAGCGGAAAGAGGAAAGGACAAGGGCTGGCGGTGTTTGTGAATGACAAGCATCCACAGTCCCTCATCCTCATCTCTGGGGATTTCAATCACGCCTCTCCATCTTCCACTCTGTCCACCTTCACCCAGTATGTTACGTGCTGCACCAGAGATAGTAAAACACTGGACTTGTGTTATGCCAACACAAAGGAGGCATACATCTCATCACCCCTCCCTCCCCAGGGAAGATCAGACTGCAACATGGTTCCCCTCCTGCCGGTCTACAAGCCTCTTGAGGAAAGGCAACCAGCTGTGTTCCCCCACTGTTAGGAGATGATCCGACGAGGCTGAGACGGCTTTGAAAGATTGTTTGCACAGAACAGAGTGGGATGTATACTGCAATTCTCACGGGGAGGACATTGAAGGTCTCATAAACACCGTCACAGACGACGTGAACTTTTGTGTGAATAATACCGTATCCACCAGGACTGTACGGTGTTATCCCAACAATAAACCGTGGATCACCCCTGACTTTAAGGCTTTTCTTAAGGAGAAAAAAAGGTTCTTTAAGTCAGCGAACAAAGATGAGATGAAGGCTGTACAGAGGGAGCTGAGGAGGAAGATCAGAGAGGGGAAGACCATCTACAGGAAGAAGATGAAGGACCAGCTGCAACATCAACAGGGTGTGGAGAGGCCTGAAGACCATCTCAGGCCATAAAGAACCCAACCACAAGGTTGTTGGGGACCAAAAGTGGGCAGATGACCTGAATGTTTTCTTTAACAGATTTGAACAGGCATCCAGCCCTCCCCTGGCCCAGTCCTCCACGCAGCACCCCCCTCCCCTTGCCCCTCTCCAACAACACCACATGCCCTCCCCCTCTACAACAATCAGCTCACAGCCACCCACCACTGCTCACCTCTTCAACCCAGTCCCCTCACCCACACCTTCCTGCACACAGTCCACCTGCCCCACACTGCCCCTCACCAAATCCCAGATGAGAAACCAGCTGCGGAGGATCAAGACGAGGAAGGCTGTGGTTCCAGACGGTATCAGCTCCAGGATCCCTAAAAGCCTGTGCAGACCAGCTGTGTGGGATTTTTTTAATTTAAAAAAAAAAAAAAAATTTATACACTGATTCTGATCCCTGTAGGGAAATTAGTGGCACACTCTAGTTCAGTGGTTCTTAACCTGAGTTCGATCGAACCCTAGGGGTTCGGTGAGTCGGTCTCAAGGGTTCGGCGGAGATGGAGGTCAAGACAAAACATCCGACACAATGTGTCGCGTGTTTTTGCCAAACATACACGAATCACCGTGTATGTTTGACACATCGTGTCAATTCGTGATGACATGCCCCCCTTAGCCCTCGCTGGCTGCAGGTGATCACACTACATCGATTAGCCTACCTGTGCTACATGGGATTTTGCACACTCAGTAGTCGATTTACGCCTGTCATGATGGTATCATCTGATTGCTTTCTTAATATTTTAATTCATAGTAACTTTGTTGAGCAAAAAAAGAAAGTGGTCGGACGAAAATGTGCAACGTGAATTTACATGTACTGTACAACGGAACGTGATGGAAGTCAGCGTTCTGCATGATTTGCAATGTCAAGTTGAGCAACTCTAGTCTTGCACTGGCAAAAATAAAGGGACACTTTCTTAAGCTGCATGGTAAACAAAAGAAACAGACTGCTATGAAAATGACATAAGAGTAGCACTTACAAAGGAGAAGCCATGCATATCTGAACTGGTCTCTCAATAACAACAGCAGAAGTCACACTAATTTGCAGGGGGGTCATTTCATGCGAGTTCATGCACTGTCTTGGTTTTGTTCTTTGAAAACGGTGACATTAATGCACAATTCATTAAATACACCAGTAAAACATATACTTATGTCTTAAATTTGAAAAAAAAAAATTGTTTTACTAAAGAAGGGGCATATGAAACCGGCAGGCTTCTGTACCTCCAACAAGGTTAAGAACCACTGCTCTAGTTAGTTGAATATCATGCATATTATGTGTGTACAGGCCCTGAACATACAAACACAGACAGGGGCCTGTACGCATGCAGGGGAGGTAGAGTGGCAGGCAGCTCCTTTGTGGTGCGGCCATATGAGCAACTTGTAAGGGGGACGGCGCCTTGCTCAAGGGCGCCTCAGCAATGCACTGAAGGTGAGCTGGCGCCTCCCACTTTAAGCTCACCTCCAGGTATTTGTTTTGGGTGGTAGAGGGAAACGAACCACCGATCTCAGAACATTGGACAACCTGCTCTACTGCACACTCTACCACTAAGCCACTGCCGCCCCCAACATTGTTGGACACATGTTCAACATGAGTGAAGCTGAGGAAGGTTCCACAGCCGTGGAAAACATCCTGCGTGGTTCATGTGCTTAAGACTCTGCACCCCAAGGACCTTAATAGCTTCGGACCAGTGGCACTAACATCCCACCTGATGAAGACCCTTGAGCGACTGGTCCTTTGTCATCTCCGCCCCCTGGTTAGCCCATCGCTGAATCTGCTCCAGTTTGCATACCAGCCTGCCATCGGGGTGGATGACGCTGTCATCTTCAACCAACAACGAGCTCTGTCTCACCTCGAGAAGCCTGGGAGCGCTATGAGGCTTATATTTCTTTATTTCTCCAGCACTTTCAACATAATACAACCAGCACTGCTGAAGGACAAGCTAGAGAACACCGGGTTGGACCATCACCTCACGGACTGGATCTTATAACCAACCGCCAAAAGTTTGTCAGTACGTGGGACTGTGTCAAACACGGTCATCTGCAGCACTGGAGCCCCACAAAGAAACGGTTCTGGCTCCATTCCTATTCACCTTCTACACTGTAGACTTCTCCTACAACTCCCACCAGTCACCTGCAGAAGTTCTCTGACAACTCTGCAATCATCGGCCTCATCACTGATGGGGACGACAGAGAGTACCGAGAATTGACCCAAGACTTTGTGGACTGGTGCCAGCGGAACCGCCTCCAGATCAATACAGGGAAAACTAAGGAGCTGATGGTGGATTTTCGCAGGCAAGAACTCTGCCTGGTGATGCTGGTGAACATCCAGGGAATGGACATTGAGATGGTGTTGTCGTATAAGTACCTGGGTGTTCACCTCAACAATAAACTGAGCTGGACTACCAACACAAATGATCTTTACAAAAAGGGTCATAGCAGACTCTATCTGCTTTTGGAGTACAGGGGCCATTCCTGAAGATCTTCTATGACACTGTGGTGGCCTCGGCTATTTTCCATGGGTTGTTCTGCTGGGGAAGCAGCATAATTGCAGCCGACAGGAGAACAATAGACAGGCTGATTGGGAAGGCAGGCTCTGTCCTAGGATGCCCCCTGGACTCAGTGGAAGTGGTGGCAGAGAGTAGGATGATAGCCACGCTGTCATCAATGATGAAGACCAGCTCCCACCCCCTACATGGCACGCTAAGATCACTGGAGAGCTCCTTCAGCGATAGGTTTCTTCACCTGACATGCATGAAGGAATTCTATCACAGGTCTTTCCTGCCCACAACCGTCAGTCTGTACAATCAAAACTCCTGCCAATTGACCACAAACAATCACACACACAATCCGGTTGACCAGTCTAGTTTGTAGCCTGTAGTTTGTAGTTGTGAAATGTGAATTATTGATCGTAAATTGTTAATATGTATACCATATGTTAATATGTATATCAATGTTACATGTGTTAACATGTAAGTACAGTATTATGTATGTATGAACCTCCTTCCCCTCTGCTGCTGCAATCACACGAATTTCCCCACTGTGGGACTAATAAAGGTCTATGTAATCTATCTGTTGTTGCAAAAAAGAAGTAATCTATGAAATGCAAACTTACATTGTGTGCATAGTTTCTTTTGAGTGTACATTGTTGCCTGAACACCACTTTCAATCTTCTTTTACCAATATATTGGACAGTGTTATCTTCAAAGGAGTGTAGTCTGTCTTTCAAATGTAAGTAGACAGCTGAGTCCTGCCTGCCTGTGTTGTGCCACATGATTATGGAGTAGTTGTTTGGTTTCTCTTTACTGCATTGACAACATTGTTGCTTAAAATGATGTGAAGACAACAATGTCCACACTGCTGAAAAGCTAATACCGTAAATGTGTCTATAATACAAACTAAGCCTATAGTATATGCGTTCATGAAGTATACCTACTGTGTCTTGGACATGAATTTAACATTAGAACAGAAAAAGCAAGTCAATGCCATTTTCTGAATTTACATCTAGATGGGACTTGATCATAGGTTCCTACTTTCATAAATTATAACATTTGACGCTATTTGGTGCAGTCTAAAGTTCAAGCACACTCTCTAATGACCCATATTCAACAGGGGGTGCTACAATCATATGGTAAAAAAAGCGTAATGCAAGATGTGTACATTCAATTCACAGCATCCATAACAGTATTTCAGATCCTCCGATTCATAATCATGTAATAATTTAACATTATAGTTTTAAAATTTATGAAGATTGTTTCATCCAGGTCATGGTAGGTCTTTGTGTTGAATGACGTTAACTGGATGGGTAGAGAAAGTTTAAAGTCATTTAACATAATGGATGTTTTTAATTACATTGCTCATCTATGTTGAAGGCAAGGATACATTTTCTGCTATCAGCAAAAAACAACAGGAAAACTGATGTGTTGTATTACAATAATAACAAAATATCTCTAACTGATTTGATCACTGTTGTACAGCATACTTTATCGGGGTACAATGCTAGGTGTGTGTTTTCTTTTATTGATCACTGAGGTGATTAAATGCAATGCTAATGTTATAGTGTAAATTAATGGACAGATGACAACCAGAGTGATTCAGCAGTGCCTGGTCCTGGCCTTCCTTGGAGGGAGAGATCAGGTCCCATATGAAGCTCTTGATCTTGTCATCACCTTTGTAATGTCGCAGGCAGTAAACCAGCAGAGCCCTGCAACATTACAACAAAAAAAGTCATCAAAACACATACTGTTTAAAATGTACACATAGATTTTCATGACTCTGAATGTGTTTATATAACACTTATGTGAAACAATCTGTTTTTCTTACCGACAAATCACTTCCATATCTCTCTCTGCCAGGTGCCATTTAAACCGACCATGGTTCAAAATGTCCTTCCAACGACCCCACCTGGTCAAACAGTGAAAACCAGAAAGGGAAGTAAAAACACTAGGTCAGCCACAGATGAGAGAGCAAAAGACATACATTGTTAATCAAGAAAGACAAACTAAATTTAAGAAAATAGATTTGTTTGATGTCGCAGTTAGGCTCATTTTTGTTCAAGCTGTCGCCTGAAACAAATTAAATAACAAACATTGTATAGTAGCCATTAGTCAGACAGTATAGTGATAATTTTATCACAAAACTATAAACACAAGACCAACAAATCTTGAGATTCAATTTGGATGGTACCAGATGGTTAGCCCGTTTGTCTAGGTGAAGAAGAGGGGACAGTCGTGAATTAATCACCTCAATACTTTAACATGTTATCCATTCAGTTGCTTATTCTTGTCCTAAACTGTGACAAAAAGGTGTCCATTCTGAAATTTCAAATGATCCTAGGTGATGTTAATTTGAATTTTCACCACTCACTCCAAGCTCAGCGATTTCTTTTCTACTGGCTTCCTAGATAGTAGAGTCTTGATGTAGAATTTCAGTAATATTTAAAGATGTTCATGTTTCCCCTGAGCTGAGCGTCACAATGCTCTCTAGAAACTTGAAGTTGAATACGTAGAGACAATGATTCTATCAGCTACTAAATTTTGGGTGATTTCACTGTCATGGAAGCTGACTGGTGGATGAATGTGTTGAATGTGTATACATGAAGCCAAATCTGCAACATTTTAAAACTTCTCAAATTATACCCAAAGATTAGCAGGTTCTTTTCAACCCGGAAGCATTCAGCACGTAGGTATCGCCGGCTGCGTTCGCCAAGGCGCCGAGTTCGGCATGGCCGCTCTTCAGAGTCACTGTCCAGTTCTGAGAACTCCATCAACTCGTCATCCTCAAATGAGTTGTAATGGCGGGTTTGTTTCCTCACTCGAGGCGTGTCAATCACCAAGGACTCCTGTGTCAAAATTACAAATTTTGATGTGAATGAAAGAAGCAAATATCTAGGGTTGGAGAAACAATTTGAAACAGGTGAGGAGAGATCAACTTTAAAGTTTTATTAATCTGCTTTCATTCATAAGGAAGAGCATCTGAAGGAGAGTCACTCACACCGACAACACAAGAAGACAGGAGAAGAAGGAAACGACAGAAAAAGCAGAACATCTTATTCATTCACTCATTCCAGTTCAACATTCTGTTTATCCATCATCATTAGCACAGTTCAGATCTTTTGTATTTCCAACCAATACACCCTTTCCAGTCTCACTGTCAATCTATTCTTCCAGTACTCATTTTCATTATGACAGACTTAGATTTAAGGGGTTAGAAAATGCACATCTTCTTTTTAGAAATTGAAATACCTTTTTTATATATCAGGGAGGTTTTGTGGTAATTCTCAATATACATGGTTTGGTTATGCATAACTGATTTTCATTTTATTTAAAATGACAATCAGTAAGAAAGGTCAGGTAGGAGTCAGCTGAACTTACCAGGTCAGAGCATGAAAAGCTACTCTCATTGTGAGCAGAGGCTCTTATTGGTTGATCAAATTCAGATATGGTGGTTTTTCAATGGCATTAGGAAGACTACAAAGGACAACATTGGTCTGACTTTGATTATCTGTCTCAGGTATTGCTATGGTAACTGAGTGTCACTTTAGAAAAAACATATTAACTCACTGGCTGCCAATGATGTCTATAGACGGTCAATTATGTTTTTCAGCAGTGTGGGCTGGGGCAGGGTCTGGCGGAGCTTCTCAGTGACAATCAGGCTTCTAATACTGGAATTTAGCATCATGATAAATGATCCAGTTACAGAACAAAGGATGGTGAATCAGAGGAAGTATCAAGAACAGAAAGAAAACGCAGATTAACGTCCGGAGCGTTGGAGAAAATCTGCCAAAGGATATCGATTGCTACCAAACATTGGCAGCCAATGAGTTATAAAACATATTTGTGTGGAGGTTACATACTGTAAAGTTCTAAGTAACCCTCCCCAATAACAAGTATATAATAGAGAAAAAGTGAGGTTTGTTTAAAGGCCACGGGTTAGCAACATGACATGGAACACACATTTGCATGTTTGGAGATTTGAGTAGTCCTCTAAACCAATGAACAAGACATCCAAGACTCCTGGTCCATGCTAGATTATGAAGCAAGAGGAACAACAAAACATTGTTTATTTCTTTATCCATCCATCCATCCATGTTCAACCGCTTATGATGGATGATTTACAAAAGGTATTCTGGAAGGTAAAGCTTTCAACCATCAGGCACCTCCTCTCTGGGACAGCCTCCCAGTTCAAGTCTGTTGGGTGGACACCCTCAGTGGTTAAGACTAGGCTTAAAAACTCTTTTGATAAACAGTTAGCTATGCTACTAAGAACTAGAGTGTTTAGGGACTTCTTGTGAAACACTGAACTAATTTGCTATTAATTAGTGTCTGTGTTAAAAACCTCACCTTGGAGTTTACTTCCTGGAGTTCCTCTGCATTACAGTTTCCTAAACTTCAAAATGTGGCCATGAGAAGTGACCTATTTTCAGGGGAGAAGTGACCATGTGTGCCTGGCGAAAAAGATGAATGAATGGAAATCCATCGTGGCCTGGATTACCATTTTGTTCCTGGTGTGCACCTTCATAGACTTCTTCAATAACATTCTCCCAGCCTCACTTCACCACCGTGGACTTTGACTGTTGTGACAACTGTCAAGGTTGCTGTGCTCTGTACTTGTAACATGTATTGCGTCTTACACAGAGGGATTTTCTGCGTTTTGTTTTTCGTTAGGGTTTTTATGGTGTTTTTCCTCTCTCAGTTTGAGTTTCAATGGGTGAAGGGTGTCACTTTGTACAGTTTGTATAACCATTAGATACGAAGTGTCGTTTGTGAATTTGGGTTGACCAAATTAAATTTGACTGATTATAAATCAGCTTTGTAGTCTTACTGACCCTTCACAAAGCAGTAACCATTCAAGAAATTATTCACAATGGGACAGTGACAGGTGGGGAGTGAACCACTTATCTTTGGGCTGATAAGTCGATGATCGTTCTAGTGCTGAGCCACAGCCACCTCATTATTTCACAGAATGGCAGGTGTATTCCAGTTGTGTCTAATGTTTGAGGTTACATTTTTGACGTTATAATGAAGATCATTTACAAAATGAATAAACTATGGGTTTTCATTTTATAGGACACAAACCACTCAACTTGCAAATGCTCCTAAATCATTGGAGTACACATTATTTCAGTAGGTAGTATTTTCATTTTCCTCTTTTCTCCACCCTTCTTAACATGTTTCCTTAGTCTTTATTGTCTCTTCTTTCTCTTGACACTATCAACCTTTGTGTCCTCATTTGCTTTGAAATGTCATATGTCCCTTTCCTTTTCTTCTTTTCTCCCAAGCTCTCTCTATCTACCTTCTCAGATTTAGAGTTGATCTCCACATCTGCAATCTTCGCCCATTTCTGCCAGAAGTTAGGGTCGTCCAGAGAGATGTCTGTCCTGTTACCGGATGAGATGAAACTGGCCTGAGAAAAGAAAATAATCAGATTTACTCAAAATATTATGAATGGAGCTGTTTTGCTTAATGTCAAATGTGTGATATATTTTCATGTTACACTTGGCCTTCGAACAAAGCACATCAACAAAGCACCTTCAGTTTCATTCACCGTGATTCATAGCTGTTGACCAGCCTGGATCAAATATGCTGTGAATAATTTAACTAATGTGCTCAAGGATACATTGGCAGTGCCCTGGAGGTAGATTGGCCCCTCACCACACTCCGTACTTTGTCTGGGCTGGGACTTGAACTGCCAAACCTCCATTTCTGAACCCAAGTCCAAACCCACTGCCACCCCAAAACCTGAACAATTGGATAACAGTTTCCAGGATGCATCAGAAATAAATCTTGTAACACCTGGGAGCCATCCTGACATCTGTGTCCTCACACACAACAGTTCTACTTCTTTTAACTTGAAAAAGATTTTATTTTAATTTATATGGCCAATACAGAGATAACATTTTATCACAGAAAATCTCATCATGTGATACAAAATGTTGATGGTTGCAGTGCTCTCATTTCTTCTTAAAGTTATAGACATCCAGTACGTGAAAAGGCTTCACCTGCTAAGGTACAAACTGATACTACATATTATGGTCATTTCAAACCTTCTTCATCTTCATTTCCCAAACTCCCAAATGTATGCCCTTGACTAGAAATATTATTCTCGGTGCTCTCTGCATAGGGCAACACTGATTCCTATTTCTTTTTGTGGCTCTGGCATCATCACAAAGCAGGAGTGTCCAAAATTTTGTAAGGAGGGCCAGATTTGATTATATGAACATTAGGGTTGAGCCGGATAATGCATTTTGACGAGTACGAGTACGAATACGAATAAAGCCCGTTAACACTCGTGATCGGACTGAAGGAAAATCAGCCGGACTGTTGTCACGCTCCGTGATTGGCCAGTCACACATACGTCCCGCCCCTCCCTACAGACTGCAGTTCGAGCGGAGTTTCCCTGTCCCACTCTCTGTCTCGCAGAGACACGCAGTTACTGATCTCTCTGTTCGTGGCTTCACTGTTGCTCACGTCCGTATTAGATTTTCTTCAGCTTGCCTCTATTTTGGTGTTTGGTTATGTGGTGAACTTTCTTGTTTTTTTTGTTTTTTTTGTTGCACGTATGTTTGCATTTAACCACTGCCTCAGTGGTTAAAGTCTTCTTTTTTTTTAAATCTGCTCTAAACTCTGTTCAAATTAACTATGTTTATACTTAATATTTTAACTGAGACACACACACACACACACACACACACACACACACACACACACCATAATCAATATTGTTTAACTTTATGTGAAAAAAAAATGGCAATAGCATTAGGTACTAAAAATAAATAATTGAAAAAAAAAGTACTAGAAAAAATTAAAATCAAAAAGAAGAAAAAAAATTGTTTTGTAGAGTATGACAATTCTTGTTTATGCACACTTTGTATTTAATTACTTTTTTTATTGCATGTACTTCTTTAATGCACTTTGTGTTTACTCGTTCTGTATATAGTTCCTTTACTATTGTGATCAAAAGCGTTGAATCTCAATTCTGAGGCTCTTCGGTAAATATTCATTCATAGACATAAGAATATTCATGTTCTGACTCAGTTCCATAAAAACTTCTGTAAATAGTTCTCTTACTTTTGTGATCAAAAACATTTATTTGAATTTCAATTTTGAGGCTGTTTTGTAAATAGTTTTAAAATAAGCAAAAATACGGCAGACCCGGGTTCGAGTCCCGCTCTGTGCGGAGTTCGCATGCTCTCCCCGTGTCTGCGTGGGTTCTCTCCGGGTTCTCCGGCTTCCTCCCACCTCCAAAAGCATGCACATGGGTTGATTGGCCGGTCCCAAATTGACCGTAGGAGTGAATGTGTGTGTGAGTGGTTGTTTGTCTCTGTGTGGCTCCGTGGTACACTGGCGTCGTGCCCGGAGTGCCCCCCGCCTCACGCCCTGAGACTGCTGGGATAGGCACTGGCTCCCCCGCGACCCCCGTCAGCGGATTAAGCGGGTTAAGATAATGACTGACTGACTGACAGCAACTTGTGATCACTCCATATCAATTTTAGACTTAAAACAATGTAGTGATTTAAGCCCCACCCATTTCCGGTCAAGCCACACCCACTTCTGGTTTAAGCCCCGCCCATTCCGAATACAGATACAGATACAGATAATCTAGTTGGTTGAACAGATACAGATACAGATAGTGGTGTACTCGCTCATCCCTAGTGAACATGTCCTAAGGCCAACAGTGCCTTTTGACCATATTTAAAAGAATCAAAGATGTACATTTGTATTCTGTTATTTCATATTTTCATTTATATCCAACAAGCAACAAAGTTACCAAATGTAAACTTTCAGATGAACACAACAGGACACAAAAGTTATCTGAAATTCCAGCAGAAACAAACAGAAACTTTGTAAAATATAACTCTGTGATAACAGATGTTTTGCTTTGATAGCAAAGTAAAAGGTAAGCCATGGAAACCCATGTGAAGAGTGATACTGAGGCTCCAGATCTCAGTACACACAGTATTGCAGGTCTGGATGAAGAACATTTATAGACATGCCTAAAATGTCATGTAGGTAAGAGTGACTTCCTTTTGATCCCAAGCAGTTCTTGTTCAGGTTTGTAACAGCAAGAGTCTACTTACATGAATATGTTGAGCCAAAAGGGATTAAATTTTTTATCACAAATGTTTAATTTGTTCCAGCCTCATAAAAAAGCCTAAACCACCTAATTTATGAAACAAACAACATTTTTTTTCCAACCAATAGACATGCAGACTTTACCTGTGTCTAATTAATTATATATATATATAATTAGATAATTATATATATACAGTGTACTGTATATTATATATGTATATATATATATGTGCGTGTGCGTGTGTGTGTGTGTGTGTATATATATATATATATATATATATATATATATATAGAGAGAGAGAGAGAGAGAGAGAGAGAGAGAGAGAGAGAGAGAGAGAGAGAGAGAGAGAGAGAGAGGCCGGATGGTATCAAGAAGAGGCAAAATGATCAGAACTGAAGGGGTTGACCTACCAGGGGGCAGGATAGAAGACATCAAGGACAGCTACAGATACCTTGGAATCCCACAGGCTAATGGCAATCATGAGGAGGCCGCAAAGAAGTCATCCACAGCCAAATACCTCCAGAGAGTAAGGCATGTCCTGAGAAGTCAACTGAATGGCAAGAACAAGGTCCGAGCCATCAACATGTATGCACTGCCGGTCGTCAGATACCCCGCTGGGATCATAAGCTGTCCAAAAGAGGAGATAGAAGCCACAGACATCAAGACTAGAAAGCTCCTCACCATGCATGGAGGGTTTCACCCCATGTCCAGCACCCTGAGGCTGTACACTAAGCGGAAAGAGGGAGGCCGAGGACTAGTGAGCATCAGGGCCACAGAATGAGACATCAAAAATCCAAGAGTACATCAGGAAGATGGCCCCAACAGATGAACTGCTCAGTGAATGCCTTAGACAGAAGAAACCTGAGGAGGAAGATGAGGAGGAGGAGACAACATGGAGGGACAAGCCCCTACACGGCATGTACCATCATCAGATAGAGGAAGTGGCTAATATCAAGAAGACCTACCAATGGCTGAATAAAGCTGGACTGACAGACAGCACAGAGGCACTGATCATGGCAGCACAAGAACAGGCCCTGAGTACAAGAGCAATAGAGGCCAATATCTACCACAGTATAACTGACCCAAGGTGCAGGCTATGTAAAGAAGCCCCAGAGTCAGTCCAGCATGTGGTAGCAGGGTGTAAGATGCTCGCCAGCTCAGCATACATGGAAAGGCACAACCAAGTAGCCGTGATAGTGTACAGGAACATCTGTACCCAGTATGGACTAGAAGTACTCAAATCCCAATGGGACATACCACCAAAGGTGGTTGAGAACGACAAGGCTAAGATCCTGTGGTACTTCAGCTTCCAGACTGACAAACAGCTGCTGGCTAACAAACCGGACATAGTGGTGGTGGACAAAGAGCAGAAGAGAGCAGTGGTGATAGATGTGGCGATTCCAGCTGATGCCAACATCAGGAAGAAGGCACACAAAAAGATTGAGAAGTATCAAGGGTTGAAAGAACAGCTGGAACAGATGTGGAAGGTCAAGGTTAATGTGGTCCCCGTGGTAGTAGGAGCACTTTGGGCAGTGACCCCCAAACTGGAAGAGTGGCTCCAGCAGATTCCTGGAACAATATCTGAAGCCTCAGTCCAGAAGAGTGCAGTCCTAGGAACAGCTAAGATACTGCGCAGACTCCCAGGCCTCTGGTTGAGGACCCGAGCTTAAGGATGACACACAGATACCACCCCACAAGGGTGAGAATATCTTATTTATATATATATATATATATATATATATATATATAAAGTTATGTAAACAATGATAAAGTATGAAAAGAAACGCAAAAGTCAGAGAAAACATGAGCTACATCTTTACTCTGTGAGTGAAATCCGATCTCAGCTGATGTTGTATCCATCCGCCAACTAGCGGCGGTGTCCTGAAGCTCGGCTGTATATATTTTAAAACTTTTGAAAAAAACTTCACTGAACTTCTTTCATCAGTGACTACAAATTGTCCAATCAGCTAGTGGATAAAGATCCATGGGTTATAAAGTCATTAGATTTGGCACGACACACTAAAGTACTTACACTTATGAAAGACGACTGACATTTGCCACCGATTCCGAAAACATGTGAATATGTTTCATTTCAAGTCGGTCTGTCCAGTGATCCAGTTTCTTCTTAAATGAGTAAATTTAATCATTTGGTGACATTATGGTTGTGTTTTCACCATATAATTACATATTAAGTCCATTAACATTTTTAAATATGCTCTCCATCCAGTATTTGGCTTACTAGGGGTTCTCTGTGTGTGTTGCAGTGCACACATTTGATGTGAAGCATGACTCTTGCTTTTAGTCTTTTATTTTTTCCAAATGTTGCTCCTGGACTGTCTTTGTAAACAGCGACACACTCATTCCAAGACAGACCATCTTCTTTTAGTTTGGTGACAAGTGTTGTGAAAATCTCCTCACCTAAGCAAGATCCCTCCAGCAAGGTGCAAAAATGCATCTCTTCATTATGTTTTCCTTTAAAACCATATCTAGCAAATACAAGGACTTAGGTAGAGCTTGACACACCTGTGGTTTCCCATAATTGATCATCCAATCCCCCAACCATGTGATGCTTTATTGCCTGTGAAAAATAAATATGCCACTATGTACAAAGCCTTCCAAGTTTTGGCAGTGATTGTTGTTTGATTAGTTGGGAGTTTCTTTTGTTCTCTTAACTCTGCTTCCTAAAGCAATGGATTTAGCCACAAGGCCGGGAGGCTTGATGTTGAGGTGTCTTAGCATTTTCCAAGCTTTATCTTTTCATGCACAAGAACCTCTGTTCACACTACACACTGAAGATGTCATATTTTGTTGATGATGGTGCATGTGAATCCATACTGAATAAATTCCTTTCTATACTTTTGGGATTTAGCGGGCTGTCTGAATTTGTTGACCAGATGGCAATGACTTTTCTTCTGAACTGCCGGCTTTTCCGCTGATCTCTCATTTGCTCACATCTGTGGACATTTCATCGTGATTATAATTTCATATACTTTCTTCAGCTTTAAGGTTGGTCATCTATTTTCAAAAAGAATACCTATAGGTGTGTCATTACATTGACATGCAATTATTCTTGTACCACATCTCTTGTAATCACCTCCGGGGTGACATTGTAAATTGCCAGTCTAGCCTCTGTGACTTTATCTCCAAAACCTCTAACATGTGCTGTCCCTCTGTTGTACTCATTCCTGATCTTATCCATCCTGATCACTCCCATAGTGAACCTCACTATCTTCATCTCTGCTACCTCCAGCTCCGTCTCCTATCTTTTCCTCAGTGACACTGTCTCTAGACCAAACAACATCGCTGGTCTCAGCACAGTTTTGTACACCTTTGCTTTCATTTTAGCTGAGACTCTTCTATCACACATCACACCTAACACTTTTCTCCACCCGTACCATTCTGCCTGTACACACTTCTTCACCTCTTTTCCACACTCTCCATTGCTCTGGACTGTTGACCCTAAGTACTTAAAATCATCCACCTTCTTGAGCTCTTCTCCCTGTAACCTCACTCTTCCACTTGGGTCCCTCTCATTCACACACATGTACTCTGTCTTACTGTGGCTAACCTTCATTCCTCTCCTTTCCAGGACAAACCTCCACCTCTCTAGCTTCTTCCCTGCTCTCACTACAGATCGCAATGTCATCTACAAACATCATAGTCCATGAAGATTCCAGTCTAACCTCATCTGTCAGTCTGTTCATCGCCATAGCAAACAAGAAGGGGCTCCTGCACCGCTCTAACATACTTCTCTGTCACTCCAGACTTCCTCATACAATACCATAGTTACTCTCTGGGTACCCTGTCATAAACTTTCTCCAGATCTACAAAAACACAATGCAGCTCCCTCTGGCCTTCTCTGTACTTCTCTATCTATCTACTCTTTGTTTGGCAAGAAACCATGCTCACAAATTGTCACTTCTGCCCTTAGTCTATGACTGACTGACTGACTGACTGACTGACTGACTGACTGACTGACTGACTGACTGACTGACTGACTGACTGATTGATTGATTGATTGATTGATTGGATTGATTGATTATTAATCCTGGAGGAAATTGCACATATCCACTGGTCAGGCATTACATAATGATTAAATACTGGATAAACACCAGGAGAAAAAGAAACACTGACACCACAGGACATACCGCATGACATACACTACACTAACAGACACAGGCAGCACTAACAGGATATATACTAATCTAAAACTAAAATATAAATACTGACTGACTGACTGACTGACTGACTGACTGACTGACTGACTGACTGACTGACTGACTGACTGATTGGATTGATTGATTATTAATCCTGGAGGAAATTGCACATATCCACTGGTCAGGCATTACATAATGATTAAATACTGGATAAACACCAGGAGAAAAAGAAACACTGACACCACAGGACATACCGCATGACATACACTACACTAACAGACACAGGCAGCACTAACAGGATATATACTAATCTAAAACTAAAATATAAACAGTATAAAATAAAATAACATGAATAAAAATAAAAGTGCAAGTGAAAATTAGCAGGAGGCCCACATGGTGGGTAAGGTACACCCTTCTTACATTGTAAGGCATGTCACTATCAAATATCAAACCATCACAACACCTTGGCCCCACTACACTGTAGCACAGGCTGATATCCCATCTCATCCCCTCTATTCAACTGCGTGCTGACCTCCCCCCGGCTCCTCCTGAGAGAGTCATTGTACCCCCTGGCGGCACAGGACCTCAGCCTCTCTGTGGAGGCGCCATGTGACAGCAGTCTGCTGCTGAAGCTGCTTCTCTGCTGGGAGAAGGTGGTGTGCAGGGGGTGGCTGGTGTTGTTCATGATAGCCCTGACTTTAGACATGGTCCTGCTCTACAGAAGTGTCTCCACAAAGTCCAGGCTCAGCCCGACCACTGAGCCTGCTCTGCGGATGAGTCTGTTAAGATGGTCCATATCTCTTTTCCTGGTCTAGACTAGATATAGTCTCCCTGGGGAGGTGTTCAGGACATGTCCTACTGGGAGGAGACCTCGGGGAAGACCTAGGACACACTGGAGGGACTGTATCTCGGCTGGCCTGGGAACGCCTCGGGACCCCCACGGAGGAGCTGGAAGAGGTGTCTGGGGAGAGGGAAGTATGGGCATCCCTCCTGAGATTGTTACCCCCGCGACCTGGCCCCGGGTAAGCGGTTGAAGATCAATGGATGGATGAATGGATGATTGATTGTTTAATAATAATAATAATAATAATAATAATAATAATAATAATAATAATAATAATAATGATAATAAAAATAATAATGATAATAATAATGATAATAATAATGATAATAATAATAATAATAATAATAATCAATACTTTATTTATCCCACTTGGGGAAATTCTTTTTACACTCACACTCCTAAATAATATGGCCTTTCACTAGAGTGTCATGACATTTCAAAGCGGCTGACTGAAACAATTTTTATATTTAGTATTTAGATCTATATTTAGATGCAAATAGTTCTTTAGTGTCTATTGCAGGTGTTATTGTGTGATATTTATGAATGCTAATTATAGGCAGAACATGGTCTTTGTTAATACTATATTTTTCAAGCATAGAAATCTGTCAAAGTTAGTGACGACTGTGAGGCAATCACAAAGAACTTATGATTACCAAGAATCCTGGGTGAATATGTGCTATCACCAAAGTAATCGTCTTTTGTGGGACTTCAAACCAATCTGTGGAAAGGATTAGCATGGTTCAGTCTCTGAGTTAATTTAATTCATTCATTTATTTATTCTCTACTGCTTCTTCCACTTCCTTGGTCATGGGGGTTGCTGGAGCCTATCCCAGTGGACTTACAAGTGAGAGGCCAGGCTACACTCCAGACATGCCGCCAGTGCATAGTAAATGTTAATTTTTCTTGATACTTTTCTAAAAATGAGAAGAATACTTTGATATAAGATCAGAATGGATTGATGTATAAGTGTTCAGGTTTAGATAATGTATTTATTGTCACGTTCCTCTGCTGAACTCCAGGGATGACAGTGGTTAGGAGAGAATGTCATCTCCAGCTATAAACACACCTAACTCTTGAGGTGGGTTCAAAGAAAATATGTGAGTCAGATTTGAGTCCTGGTATCTGCAGGCAAAAGAAGTTTCTGGGTTTCTCCGACAGACGTCTCACTGCATACTGTACTCTTATAAAGTAGGATACAAATAAGGAGTTTCCTGGAGTTTAAAGACAAATTTAGTTGCGTCAGAAACCATACAAATAAATATCTCTAAACTAAACTAAACTTCATCAACTAAATAATTAAAATACACTCACTGAAGCTGTTATGGAAATTGCATGAGAAAATTGTTATAAAAAACTGAGACAGAATTGGAAATGAAAATTGAAATCAGTAAGCTCCCGACTGTGAAGAGTATTAGGATGGAAAAACGTGTTGTCCGCCTGTTCAAAATTGCTCTATTCAGGTCAGCCTGACTGCTGGATATCATGGAAACTACTAGTGCAGAACATTTTCACGTTTTGAATCTGAACCTTTGAAGCTTCTTTTTTAATTTTTGAGTTGAAATATTAAAATAGAGAATCTTAATTGGAAAATGAAAGATAAATATTTGTTGAAATTCTTTTAGTAGCCTGTAAGAAGTCCATAAAATGAAAATGGTTGAAAACAGAAATACCAATTGCAGATTTGTTATACCTGTATACATACTAGAAAAAGTGATTGTGAAATTTTGAACAAAGAAAAGAAAGAAAAAAAATTAAGAGAAAACTTCCTGCCGGTTGGTCCCTTTAGGGGTCACTACAGCATGTCAACCTTTTTACATTTAGATGAATGCTTATATTTGTTTGGGATTTTTTTTGTTATTTTTTCCCTCCTTTTCTACTAATATGGAGTGGTGTGTAATTTTTTTTTTTACTGTGACTGTTTATAAGAAAACAAAAGAAAAGTAAAAAAAAAACAAAACAAAGCAAACCCATTACTGTCTCATCATTGTCAAGTATGAAATGGTGTTCCAAACATAGGTGTTTTGGAGCCTTGGAATTCCTTTGAGGTAAAGAAAATTTGAGCGAGCTCAAATAACAATTAAAAACATTAGATAGTACATTTTAGCCATTCTTTGTGTTTAAGGGAGAATATTCCTCAAAGCACAGTACTATAACTTGGAAACTGTAAAGTCTGTTTTGTTGTAAAATAGATTTACTTTCACTCTAAGAAGGCCACTTTTCCAATGTGGTCCCTTCAGTTCTCTGAGTCTTAGACAGGTTTGACTATAGTTTCAGGTGACAAATTTATCAGAAGATTTTGATGTAACATGCACGCAGAATAGCAGGTGTGCTAACCTATACTGTGTCATTTAGAAGCCATATAACGGAGCTCTAAGGTGAGACAAATAATCACAAGGCTTGTGTCTATCATTTCAGACATTGCGACTCTAAAAAGATATACAGATTTATACAAGATAGAAACATTTGTACTGCTGTTGTCCATAGTTTGGTTTCAAAGAGTTGGTCAAAAGACAACTGCATTTTTCTGTTCAATGACAACATTTTGTACCTTAGCAAACGTGGACCCCTTTCCTTCAGTCTGGATGGTGATGGTCTGAGTTCGTCTCTGAAGTATTTGATCAATATCTTCCTCACAGAACTTTGA
The DNA here is from genome assembly GCA_013358685.1 of Antennarius maculatus. Lineage (NCBI taxonomy): Eukaryota > Metazoa > Chordata > Actinopteri > Lophiiformes > Antennariidae > Antennarius > Antennarius maculatus. The sequence continues at coordinate 6,739,218 of CM023609.1, read as the reverse complement.
GCCCTCATCTTCTTCATCCATGAGGGCTCCATATGCTCCTTTTTTCAACAAATCCTCTACTTCTAGCTTAGAAAGCTGCTGCACCTGCAGTAACAAATAGGTCTTCATATATGTTGTTCGTATTCATGTGTAGCTTTCAAGTTATGACAATTAACCAGTTTCCAGAAGAAATCTCAATAACGGTTAACATAGAACATCCAACAACATCATAACATCTAATAGAAGTCAAACAAGAATCGATGTCTCACCCCATTGAGGCTTCCTTTGCGGTTAATGTCTTGGAGGATGGCTTTGTCCAATCCTAGCTTAAGACTGGCTTTGTCAAACATTTCCCTCTCATAGGAGTTTCTGGTGATCAGTCTGTAGACTTTCACTGCTTTGCTCTGGCCAATCCGATGGCAGCGTGCCTGGGCCTGGCATGAATTTGTTTAGGAAAATTGAGAAATACCGTATATTTTATATCTTGTCAAGTTGTAACTCTTGAGTTATAAAATTTTGATGATGTGTTATTATTGTGGACCTGCTTTAAGAATGGCATTGATTTATGCCTCCCAGTGTACTATATGTACTGTAAGCTAATGTCTCTGTGGCTATGAAATTTACATAAAGTAATTGTAACAAATTTCAGCTTCTTGAATAGGTGTCCTAAAAATATTAAAATATTGCTTCTATTAGTAAAATTTTTATTTATTTTATATGAGTTCTCTTTTTCAATTCACGTCAATCAGAATAACAACCCTTAAGCTGCATTCACATCGGACCTTTGTTTTTGTAACTAGCCTAGGGTGAAGGTTGGGTTAGGGTTAGGAAAAATAAACTGAAAACCCATGAAAGATGGGTTCCTGTTTGATTATTTCTTGATTTGTGCATGTTGTTATAAAATTGTTACAAGCAAGTATTCGGATCTCAGAATTCAAATTATTTAAAATGAGACTTCGAAAATGTCTAAGTCACCCACATGCACAGGATATATTTTGTACATCAGTGAATTTTATTTTTGTGAAAATAACCAAATGATGGTATCAATGTCTGTTACATAAAAAGCCAAGCCACAATTTCTTCCTCACCCACAAATTAAATACTTTGGCAAACATATCATTAAGTCTGAAATATTCTGAATGTACACTACGTATTGGTTACACATCCATCAAAAATAAAAATAATAGCCATTTCTTAACATGTGTCAGACATCTTTTTGTGTTTTTTAATTTTGTCAGCTAGCACTGCAAAGCATCATAAAAGTCACAATTCATGCATCAAAGCCGGCAGTAAAAGTAAGAAGAGAGTGTTGTCTACAAGATCTTGTATTTTAACGGTTGTTGTTCATGTATAGTTCAAACTATTTAACTTTTAACATTTTGGCCTGCTTTGGCAGGAGAGATATGCAAGCTGTTACTTGTTCTCACCTGCAGGTCATTCTGGGGATTCCAGTCTGAGTCAAAGATAATGCAGGTATCTGCAGCAGTTAGGTTGATTCCTAGCCCTCCAGCTCTAGTACACAGCAGGAAAACAAAGCGGTCTGAGTCTGTTTTGCAGAATCTGTCGATAGCAGCTTGTCGCAGGTTCCCTCGCACACGACCATCGATTCTTTCATATGTGTAGCTGAGAGAACATGAAGAAATTAATTAGCTTTTGCAGAAAAATAATATCATATTCTTTGTTCACAAAATTAAGATCAGAATTTTTTTTATCTTTGTTTCCTCTTCTAAATCATCCCCTACCTCTCTTTAAAGCTGCAGTGTAGAAGTTACATAAAAATAACTTTTTCAAATTTAATTTTTCATTTTCACTTTATCCTCACAGTGGTACATAAATTAATCAGGTAAACAAAACAGTCCCCTATAGTGCCATTGACAAGAATCCATCAGCCTGCCTTTTAACTACTGATGAGAGCCAGGCACAGTGTTTGAAAGCCTCCAAAGGGGGGAATGACTGATTGACACTGCAGGTTTAAAGACCTTTCGTTTGATCTTCATTACACTGCCTTGATGTAGCTCCTCACCGCCTCTGTATTAAGTAGTCCTCCAGGATGTCCAGACAACGGACCATCTGGGAGAACACCAGGACTTTGTGTCCACCAGCTAAAAGTTTGGGCAACAGCTTGTCGATCAGCACCAGTTTACCGGCTGCCTGGATCATGGCCTGCAGCTGGAAATCCAGTGCATCTGCACTGTGACTCTTCTTGAAGCTTTCCAAAATCTTCTCTTCTGCCCCTAAAGGAAAAGACAAAGCAATGAACGTTTTTCTACTTAGAGATTACAAAAAATTGTAGAGGGATAAAATTATTGCATTTAGTTCATATCTAATCAGTATAATTTGAAGATGAAATTGAACTCTGGTTTCTTTGCTGTCTCCTACCGGACACAATTCAGTAAAGCTGTGCAATTATAGATTTGATAAATTCTTAATAATAAAGTCATCAGAGAGATGAAGATTCTGGTCAATATCTGTAAGTTTGTCTTGCTGTTGTGATCTGATTTCAGCACACACTATACTTTCACACATACAGTCATCAATACTCAGTGACAGAGGGAGTTTTCTCTTGTGAACACTTATATTATGTGCTGTACTACGGAATATAATATACCACTTAAATACACAAACGCTCAAACACATATGAAGCCCTTCACATAAAGTGTCCTTTGTGTGGTGTTACAGGGCTTTCAATAACTTTAAAGGTCCAATATTATGTATAAAACTGTGGTGAGACCAGCGATGAAGTTTGGTCTTGAGACAGTGTCACTGAGGAAAAGACAGGAGACAGAGATGGAGGTAGCAGAGATGAAGATGCTGAGGTTCACTTTGGGAGTGACCAGGGTAGATAGGATCAGGAATGAGTACATCAGAGGGACAGCACATGTTAGAGGTTTTGGAGATAAAGTCAGAGAGGCCAGACTAAGATGGTTTGGACATGTCCAGAGGAGAGATAGTGAATATATTGGTAGAAGGATGCTGAGTTGAACTGCCAGGCAGGAGGGCTAGAGGAAGACCAAGGAGGAGGTTTATGGATGTAGTGAAAGAGGACATGAAGGTAGTTGGTGTGAGAGAAGAGGATGCAGAAGACCGGGTTAGATGGAGGCAATTGATTCACTGTGTTGACCCCTGAAGGGAAAAGACGAAAGGAAGAGAAGAAGAAGATTATGCTTTTCTTTAATTCAAATTATTCAGCTGCCAGATGTCCAACTATGCTGTATTTGAAATGTCTTGCCTCAAACTGATCCGTGATGCTCAAAATTTTCGATTGAATATTGATCAAATCAATATGTGGGCTGCCCACATGAACCGTGCAGGTGCTGCCATCTGCTCGCACTAGTCAAGGACTTTTAAACTTCTAGTAACTTCACTACTAGGTATTTCCCTCTTTTTATTTTCATGTTTTTCACACCATAACTGTTAATTTTTCTGCAGTAAGCGTCTAGCTACCTTCTCAGTCAGTTGAACATAACTCGTTGTGTAAACACGAGATAGCGGGTCGAACTGAGGCCGGCTGGTAAACATCACAGAGGATTTGTGGAGAAAAAAAACACAGTGTTTGCAAATGACCCCGCAAACCGCCACAGCGGATGAAGCGGTTAACAATGAATGAATGTTTGCAAATGGGACAGAAATCAGTGGTCCCCTCCACTGATGATTATGGACAGGGGGTAAATAAAGCTGTGTTTCCCAACAATCATCATGGACAATGGAGATTGCTGGCTAACAAAGCCGTGGAGCTAAGCTAACACAGTTTAATGAAACATGGGATGTTACCAGAGAGGTAAGACAAACGTGGAGGTTTTTTTATTGTATTTGTGAAATACTGTATATTGAACTGTTAGCTGGTGGGCGCCGTCCCTCCTTAATCTCCGTCTGCTGACACAACGCGAGGAGGAGCGGGAGGAATGGAAACTAGGACACTAAAAGCTGTACATACCTGTGTATACAATTTTATTGTCTTAGCTACCCTAATTTGTTATGATTTCTTTTTAGCTCTTCATTCTTAAATTCTCCTTATTATGACATTCACTGTGTTTTTTTTTCTGGAGCAGTACAACTATATAGAAAACCGATTCCCCCTCAGGATCAATAAAGTATGAATCAGATCAGCAATTTACTCATCCTCATAGGCAACTGTAAATAAGATAAAAACGTGCTCTGTGTGTGTGTGTGTGTGTGTGTGTGTGTGTGTGTGTGTGTGTGTGTGTGTGTGTGTGTGTGTGTGTGTGTGTGTGTGTGTGTGTGTGTGTGTGTGTGTGTGTGTGTGTGTGTGTGCATATGTCTACGTGTGTGAACGTATCCCCCCTTTGTCTCTCACAAGACTGGGAATGACTGATAAATTCACCTCTTGATTTCTGGATTAGGCCAGAGTTTATGTCAATTGAACGTAATCTTTTAGGCTGTAAATAAAGGCTGAGGCTGTTTGTTAATGACTGGTGTAGTCGCTTTGGATACAGGCAGCTCTCAGATCACTTAAAAAAAGAGCTAAAACAGCTGTCATTCATCAAAAACCAGACAACAGTTGATTTGGTAGCGTCTTCATCTGCTGTGAAACTGGTCGCTATGACGCTGAGGATAGGCCTTAAGCAGACGGACACACACACACACACACACACACACACACACACACACACACACACACACACACACACACACACACACACACACACACACACAAACACAGACAAACACAGAAGGCTATGAAGAATATTACACTGAAATAGAGCAATTCTTTCATCCAGAAGAATTACAAGGTTAAAAGGCTCAATGCTTATCTAAACTGAATAAATAGATAAATATGTATTAGGAATACTGTAGAAATATGTTCCTAAGAAAGTTTACTAAAGAGACTAAAGAATATCTCAGGGCGTACTGTTAAGCCTGAGCTTGTGTTTTGTTGTGGCTGTGGTCAGATTTCATTGTGCGCAGTTTGTGGAGTAATAAGATGATAAGATGGGGAGGGATGAGGGGCTGTCACCAGCGTGTTAAGCTCAGCAGGTTGAGCTGATGGGAAGAAATTGCTGCTGATCCTGCTTGATCTAGAATGTAAATTCCTGGATGTGCATTAGATTGATTGAAGACATTTCACCTCTCATCGATGAGGCTTCTTCTCTCTCTCTCTCTCTCTCTCTCTCTCTCTCTCTCTCTCTCTCTCTCTCTCTCTCTCTCTCTCTCTCTCTCTCTCTCTCTCTCTCTCTGTCACCTGTGATAAGATAGGGATGGTTGCAGCACTTGCGGAGCTCCATCATAGTGTTAATGAGGTTAGGCATGTTGTGTTGGTTTGCTCCTTTGGACAGGAAGGAGAAGTTTTTCTCCAAGATGGCTCGATAGTATTTCTTTTGAATGTTTGTGAGCTCCACCTATAAAGACGTAATGAGGAGAAGTAGAATTAGTAGGATATAATTTGATCCAATACAATCTCCCCAGGGACAGACAAACAGACACACATTTTGATATTGCATAATTTAGCAATAGTCCTTAGTCCTTACCTCGAATGGACTGGAACTATTTTAGGTTTTGGAAAACAAATCAGATTTTTGAACTTGTGTGCCATGGACACACTCATAAGACCAACAGTCATGTCTTTATAGTTATGATTTAATGTTCTATAGCATATGTCAGATTCTTGTGGGTACAGGTGATTTCTAAACCAGTCTATGCAACACAAATGAATTATATTTAGCAATTCCAAATGCAGTATAGAAGCCAAAAGATAAGCAGTGACATAAACATTTTTTAAAAATAAAAACGTTACATCAGTCAAATACATATAAACCTCTACCTCTATGATGGTCTCTTCTTTAGGTGCCAGGTTTTTTTCTACATCATCCTTCAGTCTCCTCAACATCATTGGCTTTAAAATGGCCTGGAGCTTCTTCACCTGTTGGAGACAGGATGGTGTGACTTTATGTCTGCAGTAAGGTTGCTTCTTTCTGTGTTAATGTAAAAAAACCCACAAAAAACACAACACTGCCAATCGTTGAAACACCTACGTGGACATTTTTCTTTCCACATACCTGTTCATCTGTTTTAAGGTCTCCAAATTCTTCCAAGAAGGTGTTTTCTGACTGAAACTGAAGTGGTTCCAGAAAATTCAACAAGCTGAACAATTCCTCCACTGAGTTCTGCAGAGGTGTTCCAGTCAGCAGAACCTTGTGCTCCTGTTTGATATATGGGCATATAATGTATATATACAGATACAGTATACAAATACACACACACACACACACACACACACACACACACACACACACACACACACACACACACACACGGTATATGTGCAAGTAATGCGAGTAATCGCATTAACCGCGAGTAATCCCTCGTTACTCTTGGGTAATGCCTTCTAGGACCACCAGCAAAAAACAAAATTGCCCAATATAGCAACAAACTATTTATTATAATTTAAACATTTATGAACCCTCCCCATACTGATATTAAACCAGCTTATATCTGTATTACTGTTCCCAAACTCCTGTAGACTTCTGTGACTTTCCTTAAATACAAAGAAAAGTCGCAGGTCTTGTGAGTCTCGGAAAGCAGTGCACACATGGTTGCTCTCAGCCAACAGCATGCTCCTATGCTATCACGTGACTACCTACTAAAAAGCCCCAATGTAGTGAAGCTGTGCATCTTGAAGCGCAAATAAGCGAAGGATTACTGTAAACATGTTTTAGTTTTCTGTACGAAGCAGAAACTTTTGCTCTCCAACAGATACATGAAGACCAAACTGAAGTTTGCCAGAGTGAATGTAGCAAAGACTAGGATTTCTGGAACGAAGTTCTCAGATGAAAAAAAAAAAATTTACAATGCAGTTATATGGACACCAGAACATAGGACATGTTTAGCATAAATCAATGAGACAACCGGTAGAATATTAAAGATGAAGCAGAACTCCAATAAGACAATTACCAAAAATATAAATAAATCCACCAATAAATCCACCAAGGATTTCAACACCATTATAAACTTCCAAAGTCTTATTTAGTTCAATAATTAACTATCCCTCATGACCAAGAATATTCTGGCCTGCCTCCTTACAAATTTCTTAAGTGTAATTTGCTTGGCTGAATGTGAATAACCATCTGTTCATCAACATTACAAAAAAGCTAGTTTTTGTAGTGTTGGTGGAGAGAACACACAGACACTAAATAAAAATACAAATGCAACACGTTTTTTACTCCAATTTTTCATGAGCTTAATTCAAAGATTTTAAACATTTTGTTTACACACAAAAGACTTTCTGTCAAATATTGTTCATTTATCTGCCTAAATCAGTATTAGTGACCACTTCTTTGCCAAGAAAATCCATCCTCACAAGTAGAATACAATAGAATGTCTTTATTGTCATTATACACAACTGTACAACAAAATTCTTCGACAACTCTGTGCAAAAGAGATGCAAAAGAGATGCAAAAGTATAAAGTAACTACAGTGTGGCATATAAAAATGCTAATTGGATGGCATGATTGTATCACAGGTGTGCTTTAGGCTAACTACAATAAAATCCCACTCTGAAGTGTGCCCTATTGTCACATAACACAATGCCACAGATGTTGCAAGTTTTGAAGGAGAGCGCCATTGGCATGCTTACTGCAACAATGTCCACCAGAGCTGTTGCCTGCAAATTGAATGTTCATTTCCCGACCATAAGCTGTTTCCAAAGGCATTCCAGACAATTTGGCAGTGCATCCCACTGTCACCACACTCGCAGACCATGTGTAACCACAGCAGCCCAGGACCTCCACATCCAGCATGTTCAAATCCAAGATCACCTGAGACCAGCCACCCAGAAAGCTGGTGCAACAATCGGTTTGTAAAACTTTCTTTCTGCACAAACTGACAGAGATCGTCTCAGAGGAGTTCATCTCCATACTAATCATCATCATCTGGATCTTGACCTCACTGTAGTTCGAAGTCGTAACCAACTTGAGTGGGCAAATGGCATGGAGAGGTGGAGGTTGGACAGGTGTTTGTTTTACGGATGATCCCCACAGACAGCATGTGGCGTCATGTGGGTGATTGGTTTGCTGATGTCATTGTTGGGTTATGGTAATGACAGGTGTATGTTATGGACAACAAACACTGGTGCATTTTATTGATGGCATTTTGAATGGACAATGACACTGTGACAAGATCCTGAGACCCATTTTTTGCGCCACTCATCCAAAACCATCACATTATGTTGCAACGTGATAATGCACGGCCTAATGTTGCAAGGATCTGGACACAATTCCTTAAAACATCCCAGTTCTTCCATTGCCAGCATGTCACCTATTGAGCATGTTTGTGATGCTCTTGATCAGCATATAGCATATAGGACAGTATGTTCCAATTCCTGCCAATACCCAGCAACTTCACACAACCATTGAAGAGGAGTGGACCAACATTCCGCAGGCCAAAATCAACAACCCCAATAGAGCAAAAGTGCACATTTCAGAGTGGCCTTTTACTGTGGCCAGCCTAAGGTACACCTGCTCAATATTCATTCTGTCCAATCAACATCTTGATATGCCACACCTATGAGGTGAGATGGACTATCTTGGCAAAGAAAAGGTGCTCATTATCACTGATTTAGACAGATTTATGAACACTATTTGACAGAAATGGTCTTTTGTGTATATAGATTTTTTTTTGGTTTTGGCTCATGGAAAATGGTAGCAGAACAAAATTTCATTATTTTTTTTTTCCTCAGTGTGCAAAATCATTGTAAGCTCTTTCATCGTCATACTAAATGTTATGCGAGTCCAGGAATGACAGAGCAGTCTATGCAGGTGATGGTAGAAGCTATTTACTTTTCACTTCCCCAACAAATGATCAACAGATACAGTAAGATAACAGCTACGGCAAATGACGACTGAAAGTAGTCACTTCCAAATCATCACTCATAAAGTGAGACTGACCAGATTCATCAGTTTCAATCCCTCCAGCAGTTTACAGTTCCTGTTTTTCAGTCGATGAGCTTCATCAATCACGACACATCGCCAGTGGAGCTTCTTTAACTCTGGACAGTCAGCCATAATCATCTCAAAGGTGGTGATCATTCCGTGAAACTTCAGCACACCTGGGATACTGTTACCCTGTGGTTGAGATGCAGAGTGACAATAGCACATTCATAAGAATATACCACTGGGTTCAGAGACAGACTTAAAAGACATGTCTCCATTGTCCATTCACATTTACAGTCCTATAAAAGCAGTATGCAGTTGCATAAATACTGAAACAGTTGAAAAATTAAATGCACATTTTCTTTCTCGAATATCTAAGGTTAAGTTCAAACTAATCAGTGGTATACAGTAATATCAATGTATTAATCTGAGACTGCTCATAAAGCCATACTGACCCTGTTATGTGAATATTGGTGGAAAAAAAGGTTATAGAAATGATGTGATTTAAATGAATTACATTAAATAAATGTTTCACCAAGAACACATTAAAGGAGCCAAAAACCAGACTGTGAACAACATCAAATCAACAGGCAGTTTGTATCATACAGGACATTAAGCATGACATACAGGGTTCACGAGAGACCAGTTTCTCCACTAATAGCAATTAAAATCTAGAATTCAATCCAAAATGAAAAAAGTCAAGTCACTACAATCCTCTACATTAAATGATGACACTCACAAAATTATGTCAAAATTCAGCTCCATCCACAGTATTCAAAATTTACACTTCTCCATCACTATGCATAATGGAAGAGACGGTGGAGAATAATCAAAAACCTTTTGCTTACTTCTCTAAATATTGGGAAAATAATCTTCCAAAGATAGAAATATAGTAAATATAATATCATGAACTGGATCAATTTACTCTAAGAACACATTTCAATGGTGAGACAAAATACTCCATAGCAGGACATTTTAGTAATTCCTGGATCTCTTTCTTGATTTTTTTAAAATTCAGACAACAATATGGATACAACCACAGTTGCCAGATTCAGTGAATTCAGAAAGTAATCAGGCCTCCTCCACTTTTTTTATATATAATTTTATTTATTTATTCATTTAGTTTATTTTTTTCGGACATATTTCACTCCTTCGTCACATTTACAACATCAACAACAACATCCGAAAAAAAAGGGCTGACGGGTAGAAGCCAATTGGCTTATGAAATTCCCGTCCCCCAGACTCAACAAACATCTTTCACATTACAATATGCTGTCAGCCAATTCAGACATTAAATGTTTTCAACCAGTTCATGCATTGAATTTTGACAGACGTTCATACTCTTATCCACTTCCACATATTAGACTTTTAACCTAGAGCAGGGATTCCCAAAGTGTGGTGCGCGCACCACCTGTGGTGCGCGAGCTGCTGCTAGGGGGTGCGCAAGTTTAATGGCAGCTGAGCACCTTGAAATCAGGGCTTTGACCCGGAATTTTTTGCCAATCGGTTCGTTCCGAACAGAAACGGAATTATAACGTTTCCGGTTTTGCGTTCCACCCATAAACTGATGTTCCTGAGCCGGTTAGAACAAAAAAAATAAAGTTCCTGAACCGGTTAATAACGTACTTTGTAAATATAAATATGTAGGTGCTGTATTTTGCGCACCATAAGACGCGCTTAAAAGCCTTAAAACTTCTCAAAAATCAATGCTGTGCCTTTTAACATTAAGCGTCTTATGTGTACACTGAGTTACAAAATCTGTAAAAATGTTTTTGTGTGATTTTAGTCAAGGCTTTTAGTTAAGGCTTATGCCTCCTACTTTGACACTACATGAAATAAGACAAGAATAACTTCCACCATGTCATTTATTGCTGAACAACAGATGCTTCTCCCATAGCTCAATATTGCTACAAAGCGATGGCAGTACGGGGTCGGGGACACATTGCTCTGAAAATGACTGCAGCCAACGAGTTAATGTCTAAATCATACATTTTAAAGATTGACATACTGCAGTGTTTACCTGTTATGATTAAATTGTGACTGGGAGACTGCCCTTTTCTAAACTGTTGCTGATAGCCGCTACTTCTCTTCGCTCTCATCCCGCATCCAGTGAATGACAGGAAGTGAAACATGAGGTCAAATATTTTTTTCAAGAACGAAAAAAAAAAACGTTATTAACCGGTTTACAATTATTTTCTGTTCCAATTCTGTTCTGGAACATTAAAAAATATAAAGTTTTCAGTTTCGTTTTCGTTCCTGCCAAAACACCAAAAGTTTCCGGTTTTCGTTTTCGTTCCATGAACCGGTTCAAAGCCCTGCTTGAAATACATAAATAATTAAATAAATAATTTAAACACTTTTTAATGGAGGATTAACAGTTTAAATATTTAAATTCATTCACGTAAATCATTTGTAATTTTCAATTAAAAAACGTTTGGGGAAAATTAAAAAAAAAAAAAAAAAACCCAAAATGCACTTGGCTTTCTCCTAGCTATGTGCTAGCTTGTTGTGATAGCAACAACAATAATACGCATAACTGGTTAAAAACGGGCAGTCTGTCCGGTATTAAATCTGGGAGAAATGAAAGAGGACAGGATACATTGACCACAACTGAGAGCTGTGTAGTCTACCAGGCTGAAGAAATCGAGCAGGAAAAAGAGAGTGATGATGACGAGACAGGGGAAACTTAAAATGAGGAGCACAGAACACAGAAAACTCACCCGGACACTTCATCAGGAGAAGGGGGTAAAGAACACAATGAGACTCTATGATGTTGAGTGGGTCAAACTATGATGTTGAACTTGGGTCTGTGTTATTTTGATTCTTTGTGGTGGAGTAGCATATTTGTTACTATTTAATAACTGTTACAGTTTGTTAAATAGGCCTATTTGTTACATAGCAGGGCTCGAAATTGCGCCCATTTTGGTCGCATATGCGCCCAAATTTTCATCAGTGCGACTGTTAGATATATTTGGGAGCACTGGTGCGACTAGGAAAAACAAACTTTTTTGTGAGACCGCGCTCCTGTGGTTCTGCCAGGAAACAATGAGAGTGCAACTGCGGCTGCGCGGAACGGAGATGGACGGAGCGTCTCTATCGCTGCCTTGCTTTTGGGTAGGTGCTCCTAAAGTCTTTGCTGGTGCTACTAACTTCTAAATTTGGAAGCACCAGTGCTACCAAGAAAAAAAGTTAATTTCAAGCCCTGCATAGTAATAACTGCTGTTCATCACTCATCTGTAGTCGGCTCGCTCGGCGACCATTTTGACTTAAAATATTATGATTGTCATTTTTATATTGTTACTATTACTCTCCCCACCGTTTCTAAAGTGAGAGATCATTAGGCCCATTATTGCACAATCTATTCTGTGTTAACAGGAGCCTATATTATTAAACTTGATACCTATATGGCTATAAAGACTACGCCTTTTCATGTTTTGGGCATTGGGGGTGCGTCAGCTAAGTCGGGAGGTAGAAGTGGGTGCGCGGACTGAAAAGTTTGGGAACTGCTGACCTAGAGCATAACCATGTTCACATTCTTCCTAGGAACACAAGGCCTGTTAACATCATAGATAGTCTATACAAGAAGTTGACCTTGTCAGTGTTCTCAACAAGAATATAAAGATCATATTAACCTCACTCAGCAGACAGACAGTATATACCCAAGAATTAACCCGTTTGTTACAGACACTTTAACAGTTATACATGCTATTATATTGTCAAAGGATATCAACATACTCTTTAAAGTCTCAAACTTAATGTTATCTCTCCAAGCAGAAATTCATGTTTTTTTGTTCATTAGTCCATGTTTCTGACATTGATGATGTTGAATGGTTTTTCAATTGTTCCATGTAATACTTGAAGTGCCCAAAATTTCATTTGGGTCAAACAGGGCATATTCCACAAAATTATTGGTTTTCAACTCCAAACTATCTTGATCAGCAGTTCTCTGTATTAGATCTTTCATTTCTTCAGATATGTTATGTTTTGACCTAATGCTACATTCATTCATCCATCCATTTTCTGTTACTACCTTATTCGCTGTCGCGGGTCACAGGAAGTTGGAGTCTATCCCAGCTGACTTATGGTGTGAGGCGGGGGAAACTCCAGGCGCGATGCCAGTTAGACATAGACAAACACGCACGAAGACACACACCTACAGTCAATGTGGGAACAGCCAGTTAACCTGAAGTGCGTGTTTTTTGAGGTGCAAGAAAGCTGGAGAACCTGGAGGAAACCCACGCAGACACGGGACAACATGCAAACTGCGCATAGAGTGGGACGTGAGCCCGGAACCGCCTTGATGTGCGATGACAGCACTATCCACTGCTCCCCTGGTGCTACAGTTGTTGTTTTTTTTACATCAATCTACATTCAGTACCCAAAAATGACAAAGTGACTAAATACTTTTAGAAATGTTTAAAAACGAATTAAAAATGACATAACCGAAAATGAGTTGAGTGTGGTTCTTCCATTTAACAATTATGGAGGCCAGTATGCTCTTGGGAACCTTCAGTGCAGAAGCATTTTTTATAGCCTTTGCTTGATTTGTACTTGTCTCTATCACACCTTCTGTGTTCAAGGAGAGCAGACGTCTTTTCTTCCGTCTCCCGTTGTTGATATCTCTCGCCATCTCTCTCAAATTCAAACTTGGATTAACTCTCAATGACTCACTGATTCTCTGCAAAATGATGAGAGGAAGAGGGAAATTGGACGAGAATGACAATAAAAACTGGAAAAAAACCCTAGAGCAGATCGCTTCTTCTGTGGATGAGTTAAGGAGTAACTTTAATAAGTTCAGTAGTGGCTATGATAAGAAGTTGGAAGAAAAGCTGAAACCAGTACCAGACTGCATGGAAAAAATGAAGGATGACATGGAGAAAATGCAGAAAGACACAGATTAAAAAGAACGAAGAATGATTGACCTAGAGCAAGGACAACAAAGAATGGAGGAAATAAAACAAAGCTTTCGAATAAATGATGTGATCATCAACGGCGTCAAAATCAAGCTGAAGAATTACACACAAGCTGTGGCCAGAGCAGAGGGAACTGAACACAGTTTTTTTTTTTTCTTACATGTCTCATAGTGGAACAACAGGTCATTTCTAAACTGAGGGATCTAGAGATTAATATTGATCCGGACCAGATCGAGACATGTCACTCATCTGTAGGTAAAAGGCCACCTGTAGTGCTGATAAAATTCCTAAATCGCAAGTATCAAATTGCTCTTCTGACACAAGGTCCTAAACTCAAAGGAAAAGATAAAAAACAGTGAGAATCTCACCAAAAAGAATGCTGATATTGCCAAAAAAGCTTGTCAGCTGAAGAAGAATGGGCTGATCTGGACGAACAACTGCAGGATCTTCATCAAAACAAAACGGCTTTCTCCTGGGCAGATGAAAACAATGATGATCAAAAATGTGGAAGAATTGGAGAAATTCGACCAATAAAGTATGACCAAAAATAAAAACTGTAACTTCAACACAGCAGAGAACAGCCATCTCTGCACTGTCTGAAGAAATGAAAGATCTAATACACAGAACTACTGATAAAGATAATTTGGAGTTGAAAACCAATCGTTTTGTGGATTATGCCCTGTTTGACTCAAATGGAATTTTGGATACTTCAAGTATTACATGAAACAGTTGAAAACCCATTCAACATCATCAATGACAGAAACATGGACTAATGAACAAAAAAACATGGATTTTTGCTTGGAGGGATAACATTAAGTTTAAGACTTTAAAGAGCAGGTTGATATCTTTTGACAATAGCATGTATAACTGTTAAAGTGTCCGTAAATAATTCTTGGGTAGACACTGCCTGTCTGCTGAAAGAGGTGAATATGATCATTATATTCTTGTTGAGAACACTGGCAAGATCAACTTGTTTTGACTTTCTGTGATGTTAATAGACCTTGTGTTCCTTGGGAGAAAGTAAATATGGTAATGCTCTAGGTTAAAAGGCTAATATCTGGAAGTGGATAAGAGTACGAACTTCAATGGATGAACTGGTTGAAAACATTTAATGTCTGAGTTTGTTGACAACATATCGTAATGAGATAGATGTTTGTTGATTCTGGGGAACGTGAATTTCACAAGCCTATTGGCTTTTACCGACAGCCTTTTTTTTTGGATGTTGTTATTGATGTTGTAAATGTTAATATAAGTCTGTTATATTAACATGTCCGAAAAAATAAATAAATTCTGTCCCTAATCTGGGCGGCACGGTGGTGCAGTGGGTAGCGCTGTCCCCTTACAACATGGCGGGTCCAGGTTCGAGTCCCGCTCTGTGCAGAGTTTGCATGTTCTCCCCGTGTCTGCGTGGGTTCTCTCCGGGTTCTCTGGCTTCCTCCTACCTCCAAAAACATGCGCTTCTGGTTAATTTGCCGCTACCAAATTGCCCGTAGGAGTGAGTGTGTGTGTGCGTGCATGGTTGTCTGTATTTGTGTGTGGCTCCGCTGCACACTGGCGTCGTGCCCGGAGTGTACCCTGCCTCACGCCCTATGCCAGCTGGGATAGGCTCCAGCTGCCCCTAACCCGCTGCGGCAGATAAAGCAGCAGAGAATGGATGGATGGATGTCCCTAATCTCTGTGGGTAGTTCCTTTGGCTACTAGTTTTGGTTTTTGCTCTGAAATGTGGTATCTCCCGTCGAGGCCTTTTCAGTCCATTTCAGACAGTTGAACTCTGATCAAGACACAGACATATCTACATAATCAAGTGAATGAAAAGCACCTGAGCAGAATTTCAAGGGCTGGAACTCAAGCTAATGTAATATTTCAGTTTTTCTTTTGTAATAAATTTGATAAAAAAAGAACAACCCTAAAATTCTGCTTTGGCTTTGTGTTATTAGTAGGGTTGAACCAAGTACTCGTTTCAGACGAGTATCCGGTATAAAGCATTTTTGACCAGTACGAGCATGATACGAGTAAAACTCGTCAGTACTAGTGCTCGTGCTGAAGGAAAATCCTCCTAACTGTCTTCACGCTCTGTAATTTGCTAATCATGCACAGCGCCCGCCTCTCCCTACAGAGAAACTCTGCCCCATTGTCGCACACACACAATATGACTAATCACTCTGCATGGCTTCGCTGCAGCTCATGTTAATGTCCTTAACCTTTCTTCAGCTTGCCTCTATTTTGGTTTATTTAAGGTTACCTGGTGAACTTGTTTCTTGTTTTATTTTGTTGCATGTTGCATTTGACTAGACAGAGCTGAAAACCGCTTGTGTCGGTCAGTGCCTCCACTCCAGTCGTTTTGTTTTTACCTGCTTGCTCTTAATTTGACATTTTCTGACTTCAGTTCAAATTAATAATTTGTATACTCAGTATTTTAAAGTTTACATAAGGCCCGCACACACACACACACACACACACACACACACACACACACACACACACACACACACACACACACACACACACACATGCTCTCTCTATCTCTCTCTTGCTCTAAAAATAATAATTGAAAAAGAAGAAAAAAATTAGAAAGTTGTATTGAGTATGACAGTTTGAGTATGTTTTGAGTATGACAGCTTATGACAGGGTGCCAATAAAGGAAATGTGGTATAGTATGAGGAAGTTTGGAGTGGCAGAGAAGTATGTTAGAGCGGTGCAGGACATGTATGAGGACTGTAAGACAGTGGTGAGGTGTGCTGTAGGTGTGACAGAGGAGTTCAAGGTGGAGGTGGGACTGCATCAGGGATCAAATCTGAGCCCCTTCTTGTTTGCTATGATGATGGACAGGCTGACAGACGAGGTTAGACAGGAATCTCCATGGACTATGATGTTTGCAGATGACATTGTGATCTGTAGTGAGAGCAGAGAACAGGTGGAGGAGAAGCTAGAGAGGTTGAGGTTTGTCCTGTGAAAGAGAGGAATGAAGGTTAGCCGCAGTAAGACAGAGTACATATGTGTGAATGAGAGGGACCCAGGTGGAAGAGTGAGGCTACAGGGAGAAGAGATTGAGAAGGTGGAGGATTTTAAGTACTTACGGTCAACAGTCCAGAGCAATGGAAAGTGTAGAAAAGAGGTGAAGAAGCATGTACAGGCAGGATGGAACAGGTGGAGAAAAGTGTCAGGTGTGTTGTGGATAGAAGAGTTTCAGATAAAATGAAAGGAAAGGTGTACAAAACTGTGGTGAGACCAGCGATTTTGTTTGGTCTAGAGACAGTGTCACTGAGAAAAAGACAGGAGACAGAGCTGGAGGCAGCAGAGATGAAGATGCTGAGTTCTCTTTTGGATAGGATCAGGAATGAGTACATCGGAGGGACAGCACATGGTAGAGGTTTTGGAGAAAAAGTCAGAGAGGCCAGACTAAGATGGTTTGGACATATGCAGATGAGAGATAGTGATATATTGGTAGAAGGAAGCTGAGTTTTGAACCGCCACGCAGAAGGCCAAGACCAAAGAGGAGGTTTATGGATGTAGTGAAAGAGGACATGAAGGTAGTTGGTGAGAGAGAAGAGGATGCAGAAGACAGGGTTAGAAGGAGGCAATTGATTCGCTGTGTTGATCCCTGAAGGGAAAAGCCAAAAAGAAAAGAAGAAGATTGAGTATGACAGTTCTTGTTCATGCATACTTTGCAATTCATAATTTCATGCATTGTATTCATAACTAAACTTCATGTTTTGAGTTCATAAAATACTAGTAAATATTTCTCTTTTGGGATCAGAAACATTGATTTGTATCTCAATTTTGAGGATGTTCTGCAAATAGTTTTAAAATAAAAAATATAGCAACTTCTGATCAATCCACATCAATTTTAGACTTAAAATAATGTACCAATTTAAGCCCCACCCATTTCAGATTAAACCACACCCACTTCCGGTTTAAGTCCCGTAAATTGCATAATATCATCTCAAGTGCATACTCACTAACACAGATGCAACTCCTATCCCTTAAGTCTACTAGATTCATTTACTTCTGGCCCCACATTTGCTGTGTACAACAATTCCCACAAAAATCTCCCTTTTTTCAAATTTATTGCTATCAATACACAAATTTATTGCCATCAATATACAAATATCTACTCTCCTATTAATATTAGAATTTTGGTAATTATCAGATTAAGGACAACAATAATAGTAATTGTGAGAATTTTAGTTACCACCCAAGTCATACTCATTTTTGTTGTTAGTTGAAGTGATCATTACTAGTGTTAAAAAAGTAGTAACAGTTCATTATACAGTCTCTAATATGCATTTTCTTCCACTTTATCCACCGCAGTGGGTCACAGGGAGCTGGAGCCTATCCCAGCTGGCATAGGGCGTGAGGCGCGGAAACTCTGAGCACGACACCAGTGTGCAGCGGAGCCACACACAAACACAGACAACCACGCACACACATACTCTCCTACGGGCAATTTGGGACCGGCCAATTAACCTGAAGTGCATGTTTTTGGAGGTAGGAGGAAGCCGGAGAACCCAGAGAGAACCCACACAGACATGGGGAGAACATGCAAACTCTGCACAGAGTGGGACTCGAACCTGGACCCGCTGTGTTGTGCAGTGACAGCGCTACCCACTGCGTCACCCTTGTCCCTAATAGTTGGATGATAATGTTGATTTGCCATTCACAGGTATTGATGATGATGAGGTTGAGGATGATGATGACAGTTTAACACTGTCTTGATTGAGCATTGCAGGGCTGAAAGGCAAGATCGACTTCTACATTCTCAATAATCACTCCTTATTGACTGGTTAATTATTCAAAATAAACAGACTCCCTCCTGAAATGAAACTTGATCCTAATGGACTGAACTGAAGGAAATGTAATATGGTGAGAATAAAGTTATTGCACAGACAGATACTGGGATTTTAGATTGCATTTTTTTGGTCACACAAGGTGGGCTTTCTCACCATCACCAAAAACTTACACATCAGAGATTTTGCTATAGTGAAGTCTCTGTAGCATAAAAGGTACTGTTTAAATATTACCTGATTGTGTAAGACACTTAATGATAACGGAAAGAAAAAAGGAGAGATGACTGTAAATTAAATGTTAGAATAACCTCATTAGATGAACTACATCAGTTCCCTCGTCATGCATTACATGGCATTTTGGAGTACTATGGCAAGAGTTATCTAGAGCAGTGGTCCCCAAACCCTGGGCCGCGGACCGGTACCAGTCTGTAGGGCATTTGGTACCGGGCCGCACAGGGAGAAAAAAATAACTTACATTACTTGTATTTTATTTATTTCGGAGTCTGAAAGATGTTTAATTTTGAAAAATCACTCGATTCTCTGTTACATTCATCTATGTCAGTGGTCCCCAACCACCAAGTCGCGACCGGGTATCTGGTCGCGGGACATTAGGTACTGGGCGGCACAGAACATTTGACTTTCTTTTTTTTATTACCAGTCTAATGATGTTTTATTTTGAAAAGTTACGTCTGTGCGGAATGACGCACAGACGGATCCGTGTGTCTGTCTTGACAGGTCTCGGTCACGTGACAGGTTATCAACCCACATAATTAAGCGCCCACAACTGCGCCAGTGTTTTGTATTAAAGTCAAGGTAAATTATCCTGAGATCGCCCAAAAAGTATCGAAAACCCTGCTTCCCTTTCCAACCTCCTGTCTTTGTGGAGCAGGATTTTCTGCCGTGACCATAAAGAAAACCAAACTGTGAAGTAGACCGGACGTCTGGAATACACTTCAGATATCATTGTCTCCCGTTACCCCTAGATCAGCGGTCCCAAACCAGTAATTGTCATATTGTAACTATTATTTAATTGACTTTTTCACCCTTTTTTGGAAATGATCAATATTTCTCCTGCGTTGAATGCATCGATTGTAAGTTGCTATATTTCAAAATAAACCTCATTAATGCAGTCACTTCAATCGAGTTTTTATTACAACTATTTCCTGCAATTATTTCGTTTACAGAGCTATTGATTATCAATTTATGGAAAAACGTGGTTTATTGTCTGTTGATGTCTGAATTTTACATAAAACTGCTGCAGATGATTTATTATTAGACTACAGCTATCCTGGCGTCATTAATGATTATCGAGCAAATGAAGACCGATCCGTCTAAATTTTGTCTTCGATGAAACCGGTCCGTGGCGCAAAAAAGGTTAGGGACCGCTGATCAAGAGATGACATTTTCCCCCTAGCTCTGAAAAAACACTGAGGCTGTGCTAAAACCCAAAAGATCACCCACACCTGGTTGGTGATAGATGATGAAGACTGTTCACAGACTGATCAAATGTACATGCATTCAAACACTACCTGTGAGTCTCTGTAAAACATCTCATACTGGAGGATCATCTGCCGGCTGATCTGTGATCCGTGATACACAATTACGTTCATATGCGTCCATGTACGAAACTCCCTCTCCCAGTTGGTGATTGTAGACAGGGGGGCAATTATTAAGAAAGGACCATGGATCCCCATGTTGAAAATCTCATACAGAAAGGTGATGGACTGGATGGTCTTGCCCAAACCCATCTCATCTGCCAGTATACAATTTTTTCTGGGAAAAAAAAAAAATAGATAAAAGATATTTACACACACACACACACACACACACACACACACACACACACACACACACACACACACACACACACACACACACACACACACACACACACACACACACACACAATCACACACACACACACACACACATAGCTGACTTTGGTAAGTTGAGACACCAATAAAAAAACCTACTTATTTGTTGAACAATATTTCTGGACAGTGTTCACCTGTTGTACCAGTTGAATAGTAACCAGTTCATTCCCTCCAACTGGTACTCCCTAAGCTGGTTGCTGCCACGGTAATCTCTGGAGTGTTCCAACTTCTGCCATTTTTCCGGAGGCGGACGCTCCTGCAGAACGCACACACACACACACACACACACACACACACACACACACACACACACACACACACACACACACACACACACAACACACACACACACACACACACACACACACACACACACACACACACACACATAATGCTATCAAGAAGCGCAAAACAAGACCTAATACTGCAGAATTCCAGCATGAAAGGAAAACCTAAACTTATTAAATGTTTGTAAACAAACAAATAAGAAAAGACCACAAACTGAAACCATGACAAAGAAAGTTTCCAACTCAAGTCACAACAAAACCTTTAACTTGAGAACACCTGGAGTGTTAAGTTACCTTCCTTAAGCAAACATATAAATCCTACCTCAGCAATATACACTCAAATACAAGGTGCAACATGATAAATGTTATTATAATAATACAGTGCACCCTCATTCCTCGCAGTTAATGTGTTCCAAGAACCCCACGCAATTAACGTGATAGAGCGACAAATTATTCATCTTATTATTTATCTTATTATTTACAGTAATTTAAAGGGAGACAGGTAGGAGAGTACTTGGTGTGTCATCTGGAAGGAAAGTTGATAAGGAGACTTGGTGGGCGAATGAGGAGATACAGGAGTGTATACAGAGAAAGAGGTTAGCTAAGAAGAAGTACAGGGAGACGCAGCGTAAGGTGAAGGTAGAAGTAGCAAAGGCCAAACATGGGGCTTATGATAACTTGTATGCTAGGTTGAACAGTAAGGAGGGAGAGATTGATCGATACAGATTGACGAGACAGAGATGGGAAGGACGTGCAGCAGGTTAGGGTGATTAAGGATAGGGATGGAAGTCTATTGACAGGTGCCAGCAGTGTGATGGGAAGATGGAAAGAGTACTTTGAAGAGTTGATGAACGTGGAAAATGAGAGAGAACAAAGACTAGAAGAGGTGACTGCTGTGGACCAGGAAGTAGCAAAGATTAGTCAGGATGAAGTGAGGAGGGCATTGAAGAGGATTAAGAGTGGAAAGGCAGTCGGTTCTGATGATATACCTGTAAAGGTTTGGAAGTGTCTACGAGAGGTGGCAGTAGAGTTTCTGACTGGGTTGATCAACAGAATCTAAGTGAGAAGATACCTGAGGAATGGAGGAGAAGTGTGCTGGTGCCCATTTTTAAGAACAAGGAAGATGTACAGAGTTGTGGCAAATACAGAGGAATAAAGCTGATGAGCCATACAATGAAGTTTTGGGAAAGAGTAGTTGAAGCTAGACTGAGGACAGAAGTGAGCATCTGTAAGCAGCGGTATGGTTTCATGCCAAAAAAGAGTACTACAGATGCAATATTTGCTTTGAGGATGTTGATAGAGAAGGCCAAACGGAGCTGCATTGTGTTTTTGTAGATCTGGAGAAAGCTTATGACAGGGTGCCCAGAGAGGAACAGTGGTATTGTATGAGGAAGTCTGGAGTGGCAGAGAAGTATGTTAGAGCGGTGCAGGACATGTATGAGGACTGTAAGACAGTGGTGAGGTATGCTGTAGGTGTGACAGAGGAGTTCAAGGTGGAGGTGGGACTGCATCAGGGATCAGCTCTGAGGCCCTTCTTGTTCGCTATGATGATGGACAGGCTGACAGACGAGGTTAGACAGGAATCTCCATGGACTATGATGTTTGCAGATGACATTGTGATCTGCAGTGAGAACAGAGAACAAGTGGAGGAGAAGCTAGAGGGGTGGAGGTTTGTCCTGGAAAGGAGACGAATGAAGGTTAGCCGCAGTAAGTATTCACACATGTGTGTGAATGAGAGGGACCCAGGTGGAAGAGTGAGGTTGCAGGGAGAAGAGCTCAAGAAGGTGGAGGATTTTAAGTACTTAAGTACTGTTGACCCTAGATTTAAGTACTAGGGTCAACAGTCCAGAGCAATGGAGGGTGTGGAAAAGAGGTGAAGAAGCATGTACAGGCAGGATGGTACGGGTGGAGAAAAGTGTCAGGTGTGATGTGTGATAGAAGAGTCTCATCTAAAATGAAAGCAAAGGTGTACAAAACTGTGGTGAGACCAGCGATTTTGTTTGGTCTAGAGACAGTGTCACTGAGGAAAAGACTGGAGACAGAGCTGGAGGTAGCAGAGATGAAGATGCTGAGGTTCACTTTGGGAGTGACCAGGATAGATAGGATCAGGAATGAGTACATTGGAGGGACAGCACATGTTAGCGGTTTTGGAGATAAAGTCAGAGAGGCCAGAATAAGATGGTTTGGACATGTCCCGAGGAGAGATAGTGAATATATTGGTAGAAGGATGCTGAGTTTTGAACTGCCAGGCAGGAGGCCTAGAGGAAGACCAAAGAGGTGGTTTATGGATGTAGTGAAAGAGGACATGAAGGTAGTTGGTGTGAGAGAAGAGGATGCAAAGGACAGGGCTAGATGGAGGCAATTGATTCGCTGTGGCGACCCCTGAAGGGAAAAGCCGAAAGGAAAAGAAGAAGATGTCTTCAAAAGCTGACATTCTTATCCAGCTCACCAATTTTGGGGTAGATTCTATCATAGTGAGCAAAGTTCCAACCCCTTATTCTTCTAGAGCAAAATTTTTAAATTTGCTGTGCAAGTACAACCCATGACATTCAAAATGTAATTGTATTTTTCCCTCTTCAGAGCAATACTTTATATACAATTCAATAGTATCTGACTTTTTTTTTTTTTGCAAACCTACTCACGAACACACAAAGAGAAACAAACATCAACAATAATTAGTTATCACTGCCTACATCTCTCCTTGGTGAAGGTAAAAATTGTTTAGAGATATCTTTAATGACTTAATCAAAACAAGAAAGCACAAACCTTCACCAAACCCAAAACATTTAGAAGTCTGTGAATGACACTAATACAAATTTTTGATAGACATGTGCATAGAACATCTAATACAAGCTCTCGTGAGACTTTCAACAATCTGAAAAAATTTTAATGAGTCAACGTAAGCCATGAAAACATCATGCCGCTTCCATTTTAAATCTTTCATAATAACCATTTCATTGTTATTTCATCCTGAGAGATGGTACAATAGTCCCTCAAGATATGAGCTGCTTCAGAGTTTTTGAGATATGAGCCGCCGCTCTATCCATAATTTTGTTTGATGTATGAGCGAAAATCTAAGATATGAGCTGTGCTTCAGGACACTACCGGTAGTGACGGATGGAGACAGCATCAGCTGAGACAGGATCTCATTCTTTACCATGTGTTGGTGGATTGATACATCAGCTGAGACCGCGTCTCCTTCTTTGCTACGTGTTGGCGGATGGATACAACATCAGCTGAGACATGATCTTGTTATTTTCCCACTTGTTGGCGGATGGATGGATAAAACATCAGCTGAAACCAGATCTTGTTCTTTCCCACATGTTGTTGGATAAAACATCAGCTAAGAGTGCATCTCATTCTTTCCTACATGTTGGCAGATGGATGCATCAGCTGAGACCGCATCTCTTTCTTCTTCTTGAAGAATTTGATATAACTTGTTGTTGTCTGACTTTTGTATTTCTTTTCATACTTTATCATTGTTTACGGAACTTTTTTTCAAAATTTACGAGGCTAGAATTGATTAAATCAAGTTGTTTGATATACGAGCTCAATCACGGGAACTCATATCTCAAGATTCTACTGTACATACACAGAAGGAAGGAATCTCAGCTGAAATCTATTAAGGAGATCAGCAACACTGGCATGTAAAAGGTAAATTTACTGTATTATGAATACTCTTCTAGTCTAGCCATTCAAAGTGCTTTAGAATAGAAGCCAGAATTCACAAATTCATAGAATGTTATGAGCAGTACTCATGTGTTGGTGGTCTCTGGTTTTAAAACACATGCTGCTAAGCATGAGGTACAGTGCACAACTGTTGATGGATTCCAGGTCATATGCAGTGGGAATTCAGATCAGGATTTTCATGGACCTATCAAATGGGTGGGATAAAGCCATAGCTTGCAAGCTGTATCATCCAGACATGCGGTACAATGGCCAGGTTCCTTTATTTACACTGGGACAATTAGTGATCTGTAATGATGCTCACGGAGTTGTGGCCTGTCACAGCCTGCATTTAATTATGAAAACTCCTACAGGGGTAAAGTGGAGGTGCTACCCAATACATACAGCAGAGATAGCAGATAAAACTGAGTCAACCATTTAGCAGTAATACAAACCAACAGACAATCAGAAACATTCTGTCATCTTGGACTCAAAATTTGCACACTTTAGCAAAGACAATGGCACAGAAAATTACTATACATTTTTCTTCCAATTGTTAAAAAATGGAATAAAACTGCAGAATTTTCATCTTCTCAATTTATGTTGTCAGGTAGTATGTTTGAACTCACTGTGTGTCTGAGGTATGTTGGCAGTTTTTGGATCTCCTCAAACTCCTTTATCTTTTCAGGGTCCAAGTCCTCTTGCAGCTCCCACGTCGCCTCTTCGTATGAGAGACTGCACCATTTGATGAGATAATGGGTCACCTCCTACAACAACATCGAAAAAATTAAAATGGTGTGTCAGGCTGAGAACAAAGACTGAGATTAACTGATTTCAAACCACACACACTGTTGTGAGCCACTAACCTCTCCAGTCTCTGTGTCTGTGGTAACAGCCACTTCCAGAACTCTGTCCACCTCCACATAGTCTGGGTTAAATAAGTCCTCATCAGGCTAGAAGAAAGGACAAAGACATAGAAAGAAAGAATGGGTACTGTACATCCTTTGCCTCTTTTGCACCTACTTATCTGCCTTGAGCGTCACTGCAAGTCTACTGCAGCCCATCCCAGCTTGACACAGGTTCATTGCACGACCACACGAAACACACAGGACCGCACTCAGATCTACGGAGCATTTGGTGTGACCAATTCACTGAAGCTGCATGTAGTTGGAGGTGGGAGGAAGCTGGAGAAACCAGAGAAAACTCACAAACACGGGGAGAACATGCAAACTCTGTGTGGCACATTGCAGCAGTGTGCAACACAAAATTGTATATTATTATTATTGTTAATGTTGTTGTCATCATTGTTAATGGGTATCGGATATCATTAATGTATTTATATAATATATAAACATATTTATTAAATATCAGAATTTATTTACCACTTCTAGTACTTCATCCAGTTGTTCTATTACTCAATGCTCTCATTCTTCAAGTGCTGTTTCCTTTCCATAATCTTATATTGAAATATTTAAATACTGCAGCTTATCTTGTCTCAATATTTGTCAATAATAAAGCCATATCCTTTATACTCATTATTCCTCTTGAACTGTGTTCCAAAATGTTGTATTAAAGGCAAAAATTATGTCTGATCAGATGCACTACTAGGTAAATGCAATTACACAAATTCTATTATACAACATCACATTACATGTCATAGTCAAGGTGTTTCCACGGTTAGCATATGTTACCTAGCCTGTCAAAATTTAAGGATTCTTAAAGACTTTGTTATGAATTGTGGTATGTGAAAATGAGCTTAGTCATCTAGCTTCCTGCATTAGGAAATAATAGGAAGTGTTTACTGTTACCTCAGTGAACAGGTGCTTCATCTGAGCCTGTTTAGTCCTGAAGCGTTTAATCTTCTGGTGAATTCTGGGATCTTTCTCGAGTTCCTCCAGGGTAGCCCACTTACAGTGTAGGAAGGAACTAAAATTTCACAAATCATAAAATATTGTATTTTGTTATGGACGCGTATTTTGCCTGTTGACAGCTGTTTAAAAACAAATGTCATATTTTTTGTTTTTATTCAAAGTTACAAAACTAACCCTCTCAAGCATGTGATGCAATTCCGTGGATCAAAATAAAACAATATCATGTATTAAAGGCAATAACACAAAAGCTAAATGAATGAATATGATCCTTTTGAGACAAACAGCAGATCTGGTGAACAAACCAAAATGCTTCCTGTAAATAAAGACAAAGGAATAGTGGTCTTCAGAACTACCTTCTACTCTCTGATACAAACAAGAAATGAAACTCTATATCAAGGAAGAGCGAGGATGTCTGACTTCAGACACACTGACAAAATACACATTAAAAATCAATCTAAATATGAGAAAGCCTATCTTTCAATGTTACAGTGACTTTTGATTAATTTGATCAATGAACAAGATCAATAAAATGTTACTCAAAACCAGTCTCATGTTATGTCACCACTGAACTAAAATTAGGCTAGGTGTACTTGGTACTACATGGTGAGCTAGCTGGACCTCTCTCAATATAACATTTATACCATCTGTCTATTCACAGCCAATGTTGGCCTACTTTCAATTCAGTATATTTTCATGGTTTCATATACTCAAATGTCAGTAATGTTTAGATTGTTTGTACATACAGCATTATGATAGTCTATATTTAATTTTTATTTGGTTTTATTGGCATTATAAACCAAGAGTCTGGGTTCTGCCTGCAGTTTCTTCCTCAATGAGGGAGTTTTTCTCCACCGCTGTTGCTTATGCTTGCCCTGGAGGGTTCTGTTGGGTTTCTCTGCCTGTTAAAGTGCTTTGAAATATCTGTTGATGTGATTAAGCACTTTACAAATAAAAGTTGATTGATTGACTGATTGATATCTTTTATATGTCATTACACTTTATTAATAATAAAACAAATACACCATGTCATATGAGAAGCATCTCCAACAGATTAGTTCATAAGCAAAGGAGAAATTCAAGAATTTCAATTGCCAAACAGAAAAAACAAAAAAACTCAACTTCCAATGAGGACATTGCATTAGCTTATTTAAATGTGGAAAGTGGGAACACATTTTTACGTGACTTGTGATTTTCTTCAGTTATAGAAGCTACAATTTCAAACAAAAAAATTACAAAGTATTGAGTAAATGTCAATAATTACAATTCCAAATATACAAAGACACTCACAAATTTCTGTACTTGACATAAAACTCCTCTTTCTCCTCTGTTCGGTTGTCTGATGGAAAACTCTAGAGGGAGAAACAGAGACAAATAAAGTGACAGAAGAATAAATACTACACTATACTCCCTCAGTCCTCCAATGACACTGGTGTATAGGACTGGGGATTCCACATTAAAGTTAAACAGATTTTCGGTGTAAAAAATTAAAAAATTGAAAAAGACAGTTTGCAGCAGGAAAGATGAATTTGACCCCACTATGACTTACAAAACTTTAAGTATTACAGCAATGCCTTGCTCTCCCCAAAATTAAACAATTTTTTCTGACCCATAAACTTATGAATTAAATTTTCATAATGAAAATAAGAAATGCATGTCAACAATATTTTAAACATAAACAGATGACTCATTAATACTAACTGTGATGAAATCATTTTGAAAAAAGATTGGTGCTGGTGGTGGAGATAGATGGAGGAGATTGGAGGAGTTCATTTCATGCTTTTTCTGATGCTTTCATTTGTCATAAACTTTATCGCTTATTTGATTAACTTAACTCGCTACACTTCACTGAACTTTCTACTTTTTTTTCAAGACCCCTATGGACCAAAAATTGGAGGTGAACTGGCAGAGGTGCCACTTCACCTCCTGAGCACTGCTGAGATGACCTTGAGCAAGGTACTGTCCCCTAAAAAGTTCACTGGGCACAACGCAAAGTAGCTGCCCACTGCTTTACCTCTCACAATTTATCTGTATGCTTACAGGCCCCTTGTGTGTGCATGGTCTAGGGCCTGTACTTATATGTATGTATATATGTGTGTGAAAATAGGTTTTGAGTTGAAAAATAATTTCCCCACGGGATGGATGGATGGATGGATGGATGGATGGATGGATGGATGGATGGATGGATGGATGGATGGATGGATGGATGGATGGATGGATGGATGGATGGATGGATGGATGGATGGATGGATGGATGGATGGATGGATGGATAGATAGATAGATAGATAGATAGATAGATAGATAGATAGATAGATAGATAGATAGATAGATAGATAGATAGATAGATAGATAGATAGATAAAAAAGATAAAGATAAATAAAGCACGTTTCTCCTCATTTTTGCCACACATTCCTCACTTTCATCTGCTGGTAATTCAAAAATCGACAATTTTCTTTTTCTTTTTTTTTTAAATACTGAATTAATCCTCGCAGGAAAATTAGTGACACACTCTAATTAGTACACATGCATATATATATATATATATATATATATATATATATATATATATATATATATATATATATATATATATATATATATATATTAGTGTGTACAGGCCCTGAACACACAAACACACACAAGGGGCCTGTGTGCATGCAGAAGGAGGTAGACTGGAGGGCAGCCTTTTTTGTGGAGCATCCAAATGAGCAGCTTGTAAGGGGGACGGCAGCTTGCTCAAGGGCGTCTCGGCAGTGCTCCTTAGTAAGTCCCAGTAATAGTGGACTTATAAGTCAAGGTATTACTGTGTTCTGTTCACTGGATGATGGCTGTAGGGGAGGTGAAACATGGGCACATGTAACAGGACCTTAAAGTTGGTGAACTATGTCTGGGTAGGGCAGAACTGGAGGAAACTGGGTCAAAGACTAAGATAAAACACACATACACACAAAAAAGCAAGGATGAAAACTATGGATTCCCCACTACTGGTGCATTTGCAAATTTTCCCACTGTGGGACAAATAAGGGTTATTTTATTCTCATTCTTATTACAGTGAGGAACAACATGTAAAATGAAGTTATTTCAGTTGTCCCTATCATTTTTGTCAGTTACTATGATTAAAGACAACTAATGAATAAAATTCCATCACTTTGTTTTATTCCCCTTAGCAATGTTCACGGTAAAGACAATTTCTCCAGCTGCACCCAGATCTGTGCAGATTCCTTCTCTAAAGCTGCTGCAACAACACATTTGTTAACTGTTTTTATTGTAAATGACGCCGTATTGAAGTCGTATTAAAACACCTTAAAACTCTTATGATCAGCAAAACTTGTATTCATTTATGACATTTTGTGTGTGAGGCTGTGTGGATATGTGTGTGATTGTGTTGGTGTGCAAGAGAGTGTGTTCATTCTTCTTTACCTCTTTCTTCACTATTCTGGCAGACAAAATTTTCTCTATGATGTTTGCCTCATCCTCAGGTGGTTCCTGAGGGACAGAGCAGAAAGGATTAGTTCTCCACAGAGATTATGTTCCGAAATTAACGTAGCAGTGAAGCTACACAGAAAGTCTCTAGGTAATTCAGAACAAACATTTCAACCAAAATGTTGCCGACAGACAGTTTAGATCAGCTGAAAAAAAAAAATTAGATCGGATAGCTGGACCAGATAGATTAATGGGTTGATACTTTATTGAGCCCAAATCTGGTTGAAATATTAGCTAAAACTAATAATAATTGTAATAGACATGACGGAATACATAGGGGATGTACATTGAAGAAAAAAAAAAAGTACATCTTGTAACACTGTCCTGGTCTCCTGAGTTGTCTCTTTCTCTGCTGGAGATACACGTATGACTAGAGCCGCCTAGTTTGGAGCATCTGGGTCGGGTGTGCAATGACGATTTAAACCCAGCCTTCAGGCTTGAGTTCTCTGTGCACTGTGTGCTTTGAGTTTCACCACTACCATCATCCTGCTGCCAATGTGTTTCCGAAATAAAGGTGTCATCATTTGTCTCCTATGGTTCCAGGTATTGTCAGGGCCATAAAGCCAGATCATTACACAATAACACAATTTGGGGCCCGTCTGGGAGGTCAGACATGCACCAAAAAAATGTGTTTTTGGTGCATGTGAATATTGCACATGCGCCATATATACTTATATTCAAAAACATGAATATAAGTAAACACATTTATATTCATTTGTAGCCTTTTTCATATAGATGAGAGAATAAGTTTTATTTGAAATGTGTTTATTTGCACTTTGAAAAAATAACGCATTTAAAAAAAAAATACATCACACCAGCAATAAAATATTGTGGCGATAGAATGATGTATACGGCCATTTTGCTGATTCAGGACCTTGAAGCAGCAAAATGGATAAATGGAACCATGAGTTCTGCTGTCTACTAATATTAAATAAATCTTCAATCTTTTATCAGTGTCATCATGTCTTCACTGCTGGTCCACGGGAAACGACAAAAAGAGGTGACAGAGTTTCCTGGCTACACTGGTTATTACAGGAATTCTTAAAAAAAATTCGGAAGTGGTAGCACCACTAACTGATGTGCTAAAAGGTAAGACAGCACTTGTTTGGACACTGACGTGTCAAGATGTTATGAAGTAATAAAATGATTACTTGTTTTGGTCCTATTTTGGCTTCAAACTGGCCTTTAAAACTTTTGCACCCATGCTGGTGCAGGTTATATCCTTGTACAACATCATTTAGGAATGGACAGGCCAATCATTTCCTTCAATTTTTTTTTACTCTTGTCAGTTAAAATATTAAAGCTTTGAAAAAGGGCTCTTTCTTTAATTTTGTCATTTGAGCACTTTATGTCTATTTTGGAGGTGGTTATTATACACCTCTACTGGTGTGTAATGACCATAATCTGTTGATGTTCTTTACGTCACTGCAATCAATAAGAGGTTGATCAGACGGTCATTGTTTTTGCAGGCATACTGCTTACTGACAATATGGTCCTGAGTCATGTTTATTCTTTCTCCTCAGTTCACTTGTTGCCTGCTCCTATCTTAAATTGCTTTCAAGGTGGACTGGTTGCTGAGGTGGGAGTGGGGGAAAGGAGATGTTAAGTATCTGAGCGCCAGAGGTCCAACAACAACAAAAAATTAAAAACAAGAACAAAACTCGTAATGTACAATTATTTGAAAAGAAATAACAATATATATATATACATGTTTCTCTCAATTTATTTATTGAATAAATTACTGGCATTTGATTGTTGGGCTTGTTTTTTTCCTTTGCAGAGGAAGGTGAAGCTGCCTATTTTGGAGCACCTGGCTCTGGTGCTCCATAACTATAAAAGCTTAAAAAAAGTATTCTTGACAGCAGCACACAGGATCTCTACCACCAGTATTACGGCTTGCTTGTCGCAATCATTGGATCAATTGTCACACAACAGTGTGTATCTCATGTGTGCAAACAAAAGTATAAGGAAAACACTGAAACCCAATACTGTATATAGCTGTGGCTACTTCAGTGCAACTTGCAAAGAAATAAGAATATGGCCAAACCTGATCAATATGCTAATAAGACCAGGAAATCCATTGATCTAATTTGAGTGCATAACTGTGACTTGTTGAACACTTTTAACTCATTCTTGCTTCTCCTCTATCTAAAACAATCCCTTGAATCAATCAACCAATCCATCCATCCATCCATCCATCCATACACCCATACACCCAACCACCTATCCATCCGTCCATCCATTCAACTTGTGCTGAAAATTTTCAGAAGAATTAAAATTTTTTTTTAAAAAAGTCTATTAACATGACTAATAGAGATGGAAAACACAATCCATTACAGCCACATAAATATCTGGAGGCAGCAAACTATACAAACAAATAGAAAAACCACGATCTCATGCATTTATCATTTGGTGAATTTTCCTCAATTTTCACGAAGATGCAGCCTCATATGACAAGAGATTTGCCATCTCCCAAACTAACTCATCATGCTGATGATAAATTTTCTCCCTGAGAAGCTAATTTCATCACAAGTTTATGCTAAATGGAGAAATGTCTAATATAAGTATGTAATCCGGCGGCACAGTGGGGCAGTGGGTACGGCTGTCACCGCACAGCAAGGAGGTTCCAGGTTCGTGTCCTGCTCTGTGTGGAGTTTGCATGTTCTCCCTGTCTTTGCGTGGGTTCTCTCCGGGTTCTCCGGCTTCCTTCCACATGCTCTTCAGGTTAATTGGCCTTTCCAAATTGCCCGTAATGTGTGAGTGTGTGCGTGGTTGTCTGTGTTTCTGTGTGGCTCCACAGTACACTGGCGTCGTGCCTGGAATTTGCCCCGTCCCACGCCCTCAGTCAGCTGTGATAGGCTCCAGCTCCCCACGACCTGCTACAACGAATAAAGCGGTAGACGATGAATGAATGAATGGATGAAGTATATAATCCACATGTTGACCTGATGTATATGTTTTCTACCCTTGTGTTTGTCGCAGACAGCTGTAGTACTTCTCAGGAGGGCTCCGTGTTACATTCTCTGATGACATTGTCCTGTTATCACTCCTTCAAGTTACAGATTCTTATACTTGTTTTGCACTCCACGGATTGGTTAAATCGTGGGATAAGTACTGTCTTGGCCCTTTAGTAAGAATTGACTGACTTCAGAAACAATACCAAAGATAAACCCATGTATCATATGTGGCAAAGAGGTCAAGACTGTATTGTCATTAAAACATCCTTGGGGTGTGATTGATTGGCATAAGTTCAATATTGACATTAAGTGTATTTTCAAACAAGAACTACAGAAAATCTATTGGATGATGAAACTGATCTTAATAGATAACGGGTCACATTGAAACCCCTCCCAGTTGACTGAGGTGGAGAGGTGGGGTACACCCTGAAAAAGTCGCTAACTGATCACAGGACAAAACATCTACACAATTTGGTGGGACCACTTCACCAAAGTTGCATGATTTTGGTGGTGGAAGGAAGCTGGAGAACCTGGACACAAAGAACATACAAACTTCATACAGTAAGGACCCAGGTGGAATTAAACCCAGGACCTTCTTGCTATGAGGCAACAGCACTACCCACTGTAGCACCGTGCTGCCTGACAAACAACACATAGTATTAATTTGTATGATTGTGGACAGGATAATCTGTAACTAATTTATCCTTTTTTGGGATAAAAAATTATGAATCTGAATCATTATTATATAATGGAACTTGCCTTGATTATAGCAAATTTTATTTATTCATAAAACATGTGCCAAAGGTAAAATGGTCCTGAGATGAAACCATATGGGGTAGCTCAGTCCACCAAGTCTCGGACTGGGGACCAGAAGTCACCAGTTCTATTACCATTCTATCTACTGTCAAGGCTTTTTTTATGTCCAGGTGACATCAATTGAGTACTTAAGTGTGGCAAAGGATAAAGACGTGCTTAATAAATGAGGTCACATTGTAGATCCAGATCAGCAAAGATCACTTCTGAATGTGGTCCAAATGATTGCACCTCAGAGGTTCCTTAGTGAATCTGGGATACATTGACTGGTATAATTATAGTGATTTATTTGCCATCCCTACCTGCATAATACTAACAAAAATTTTAAACAGATCAAGTGGTTCTGTGTCCTTACTTACCTCTGCCTGCCATGCCAGCGCAGTGGCATTCAGTGCTGAGATGCGACCAGCTCCAAGAACAGCAATAGTCTCTCCATCATCGTCTACCACCTTAAAGTCTAAATCCTCATTGTATTTCCTCCTTTTGACCTGACGTCCGGAACGCCGCTTCTAAAGAATAAGAGGATAGGCAGGTGATAAAAAAAGTCAGAATACAGAGGACAAATTGAAAAGGAATAAGGTGAGAGGAAAGGAAGAAGTTAGATGATCCAGAAGTTAAGATTTGGAGTAAATATTACAGAAGGAATTAGAGGATAGCAAAGATGGACAGAATAGTTGTAATTAACAGTATAATGTCTGAAATTTTATGGAGGATGTTGTGTTATATACATTTCACATTCAATATTATTAAATGTATATTAGCAGTAAAATTAGTGAGTATACCTTGATTTTAACTATTTGTCTTGTTTTATGGATTAAATATTGCCACAGACTTCGGTTACAAACATATCAGCTTTCTCAAGCACAGACGATAATGCTGCTTTTCAAACTGTAGAATGGACAACAATTTATGCATCTGGAGAACATCTACTTTGACAAAAGAACTGATGATCTATGTGTTAATAAATAAAAGGCTTTTGCGTCAGTAATTTCACTGATTAATGTATGTTAGGGTTCATGCTATCTTTACGTCCACTCACCATATTATCCAAGGGTTCTTGGCTGTCCTCACCACCCATGTCAAAGACTGACTTTGAGGTGGTGTAATCACTCACAGATCCCTCCTGGACAGCCTGCATCTGGTTTTTCCTCTTCCCCTTCTTCTTTCCCACTGGTGCAATATTGGGAACTCTAGGTGAAAAATTTGAATGAGTAACTAAGTGCATTTTGTCCAGATCATGACCACAGGCACCACTGACACTGAACACTGAGGAGAATGTGGGTAAAAAGACTGGAGAATGCTTTGTTTATCCACATTCTGGATTACAACAAGGTGTCTTTCGGCTTGCAATGTGCCTGTGGAGTCTACTGATGTGCTTGCATACTCAAGGAAAAATTCACCCCTTCTCCTTCCTTCAGGATGAAACAGTAATAACTGCAATAAAAGTAAATTATTTAATATATATTATGAACAAATACAAAACCATTTTATTTGTACTGACCTAAATAACATTATATGTTACTTCAAGACACTTTTCACAAAGAGCAGGTTCAAAACATGTCCTTTATTTTACTGAGAGTTCCTCGATGAATAAAATGCGACAGTCATGAGGGAAATACTTGAATGAATATCTACAATTCAAAGTTGGTTTCCATTTGACAAATTATTGGGAAAAAAATCAAAAGAAAAACAAGTGGGGGGATAGACAGAGTGAAAGAGATAGGAAAAGAGAAGATGTGATGATCAGGTACGTAGATATTTTATTCAGCCTTTGCAGAAAATCCCTTTGTCACAGTGGAAGCTTGCATACATAAATTACATTCATAAAGCTGACAGATGTAGTTATAGGTACATATTTGTAATAAACAAAGCAGCTAAATGACAACGCAGACTGTAAGAAACTGTCACAGTATTATGTAAGTAGAGTCCAATGAATTGTAAGGTCTGATAGCTTCTATTAGGAAGAAGAGCCGGTTTTTGGAAGTGGCTCCCCACAACACTCCACATCAAAGAACAAGGTACAGTCAAGTAAAAAGTGCACAACAGAGGCTTGCAGATGTTGACGGAACACAGCCGGCTTTGACCCCTCTTGTACGACGCCCCATATGTGTGGTCCAGTGCGACATCCGGTTCCAGTTGTAACCCTAGGTATTTAGTAGAAATAAACTCCACCTCATCCCCATGTATGGTAACAGGGGGTGACTTGGATGTCCCTGTTCTGAAATCCACATGGGGGAGGTCCCAGATGTCAGTTTAAACCTTAGTAGAAAAATAAGTCCAGTATTACTGTATACCATAAAACAAAAGCACTTCAAAGTCACACTGCAAAGAATTACGTAAATTCGGCAAGCCGAACGCATTCTGTACTGTACGGGAGGTTGTTTGGTGTACAGCCAATCAGGACACAGAACACAATGCGTCGTAAAATGAAAAAAATAAAAAAGCAAGCAAAACTGAACTATAAAGATCTGTAAAACAGCAAGCCGAGAAAGGTGAACCCCGGAACATAAATTTAGATATGCAACAATAAAAATAACAGCTATTGTAATAGAAACATTAAAATTTGTAGTACTATATCTACAATTGTGTTTCTGTTTTTGGAATGAGGGTGTGGAACAGGTTGGGTGTGGAGCTCAAGAAATGTCCAAGCATGATCCAGTTTAAAAAGCGCTACAAGCACATGGTTTTCCCCAGGTACAGGGAAGGGGAGGGGGTCTAACAATCAGGTGTTTGTTTTTTTATTAATTCTATTTGTTACTTACTTTTCTGTTTATTATCTTTTCTTGTATCTATGTATAAGACTTCTCTTGTTTATTTATTTATTTTTGTACTATGCACTCTATTACTATAATTAGGGAATTCAAGCTAATAGAGAAGTGAAGGGGTAGGATTAAATAAGTTTATGCTTCATCCTGCTCCTTTTCGGGCATGTTTTGTGTATTATTATTATTATTTTTGTCTTGATTATTATTATTTTTGTCTTGATTATTGTTGTTATTCTGCACACATGTTCGAAATAAAGCATTCATTCACAATGACTAAAACAATAACAACACTGATAATGAAGTTATTTGTAATCATACTATAAATATTATTAATAATGACATTGATTGTTGTCAGACTTGTTCATAGCATACCTGAAGGATGAGAAAGCACCAAGTCCCCATGGACCTGTCTTCACACATGAATGTGAAGACATGTCAGCAAGGTGGCGCAGCTGGTAGTGCTGTTGCCTCACAGCAAGAAGGTCTTGGGCTCAATTTCACCAGGGGCTTTTCTGCTTGGAGTTGTTATGATTTCTCAGTGTTGTGTAGTTTTTTCTCCATGTTCTCCAGCCTCCTCACATCACGTAAAAATGCACTTTAGTCAAATTAGTTTCTGCAAATTGTAGGTTGGTGTGAAAGATTATCCATGTGATGAGCGGGCATTTCATCCTTGGTGTACCCCACTCCTTGTCCACAGCCAGCTGGGATAGGTGCCAGCAGAGCACATGACCTGTAACTTCAGATAACCAGCTGGGAAGAAATGATCACTATCGTCTCGTTTTCAAGAAAATGAATGAACAAATGAGTGAGTGAATAATGAACAAGAAGACAAGGAGAAGGTAACGAGAGGAGAGAGCGGCTCAAAACTTCTTGAGAAGTCTCCGAGCGGTCTAAGCCTTTTGCAAAATTGTTCAGGACTAGCCTAAACCAGGATTAACATCAATTCTATCAGACAACTAACTTTTAAGCCTCCTATTAAAAACAAAGTGGGCGTCTGCTTCCCAAATGAAACTGCAAGGCGGATCCAAAGGACAGCAGCCTGATATTTGAAGGCCCTGGCTCCTATTCAACTTTTTGATGGAATCAAACGTAACACTGCATCTTAAATCCGCTCTTAAATTATGTTGTGCCTGACTATTAAGAGCTCTATATGTGAGGAGAAAGATATTAAATTATATTCTATTGGCGAGAGCCCATGGAAATTCCACTATAAGACAATAATATCAGACTTCATTTGTTTTTGTTTTTTCTACGCAGTAACAAGAAAACAAACCGCTGTGTCCAACGAAGCCGCAACGGCTCCGTGTGTGTGGGAAAGATGAACGCAAAGACGAATGCCGCTTCGGCATACTGTCCAGCCATCCGGGTATACGCCGTTCTTTGTGAGTTCGGTCCTGGTGAATAAAGCATCGGGGTTCTCCACACAACAACGTGAGGTCTGTCACAATCAAAGAATATAAA
Organism: Antennarius maculatus; assembly: GCA_013358685.1. NCBI lineage: Eukaryota > Metazoa > Chordata > Actinopteri > Lophiiformes > Antennariidae > Antennarius > Antennarius maculatus. The sequence goes on along the minus strand of CM023609.1, from coordinate 6,701,479 downwards.
CCGCTATGTTTGACGAAGCCAAAAAGGCTCTGTAAGTGACAAGAGACATGGACAAATGTGAAGACCGGAGCTAACTTGGCTAGCTGCCCGAACTTCCAGGTAGACGGAAGCGTGACAGTGTGAGGTTTTCAAGTGAGCTTATTCAAATATATACGTGGGGATTCTTTACAATGAACCAGTGCAGAGAAGAGAATATGGGAGAAAGAGGATCTCCAATAGTAGTTATGGTCAGTATCTGTACAAAAACATTCTGCATTGACTTGGTAGTCTTTCGACATTAATGGGATCGCCTGATAAGGAATTACAAAAGACCAACATGGAACAACTAAATGTGGTTTATATGTTGATCAAATGACATATATTGATCAAATATAACTCAAGTATTCCTGATGATGGAGCTATTGTATAGGCTAAGGGAAAGTCATCTATTGGGGTTATATCATGATATCATGTTTCTGAGATATCTAGAGCCCAGCAAAGTATCGGTTTTATCAGAATTGAGTAAAGTATTTTCTGCACTATAAGGCTCACCTAAAAGCCTTTAATTTTTTCTCAAAAACTGACAGTGTGCCTTGTAATCCAGTCACTTTATATATGAAAAGTTGTACAACAGGCCATTCATTGAAGTTGAGTTCTCTGATGAGTTCTTAGCTCTCAGCTGTAACCTCAACCTCCACGCTGTTGCCAATCTGGTCAGCAGCCCAGACAGAATACATAAGTCTAAGTTGCTCTCCCTCCCTTGAAGCTGCGCCTTATAATCAGATGCACCTTATAATCCAGTGAAACCTTATACAGTGGTACCTCTCCTGATGAACGTCTCTTCATACAAAATTTTTAAGTTACGAAACGCCTCAACAGGAAAATATTGCCTCTTGTTACGAAAGAAATTTCAGGATACGAAAGATAAAAATACAGTCTGGGCTGCTACTCCCAGCTCCCAAAGTTTCCTGAACGCAACATTCTTATAGCTGCTCTGCCATTGGCTATTACCTAGAATCTTCCTGGCATCCCATTGGCTACGAGCGACCTCTATGTGTAGCTAGATAGGTGTCTATGCCACTTTGCTAAAACTAAAAGAAGCCATACAGCTATAACTCCTTCCAAAGGCCTCGCTATAATTTTGAAGAAGGGGTCGGCAGTGAATGATGAGATGAAGAGGTTACTTGTGTGGATAAAGGAGAAAGGGATGGCTGTGACACAGTGACCGAGGCCATAATTTGCGAAAAGGCAACTCTCATTTTTAATGACCTCGTGCAGGAGGATTCAGGCGAAGGAACGTTGGCGAAAGAACACCCGGAGTTTAAGGCATCGCATGGGTGGTTCGAGAAGTACAAAAGGAGGACTGGAATTCACTCTGTTTTTCGGCATGGTGAGGCAAGTAGCATCGACTACAAAGCGGCCGACGAATTTGTGCAAAAATTCAAACAATTAGTGACTGATGAAGGCTAAGTTGCACAGCAAATTTTTAATTGCGACAAAACGGGCCTTTTTTGGAAAAAGATGCCTCACCGTACCTTCATCACAGCAGAAGAGAGTAAATTGCCAGGCCACAAGCGTATGAAGGACCACCTTAAGCTTGCCCTTTGTGCCAATGCGAGTGGGGTTTGCAAAATCAAGCCCCTGCTGGTGTACCACTCCGAAAATCCCAGAGCATTCAAGGATCACAAAATATCTAAAGAAAGACTTCAGGTGCTATGGAGGGCCAATGCCAAGGCCTGGGTCACCCGTCAAGTTTTTGTTGAGTGGGTCAATTTGGTTTTTGGCCCTGCTGTTAAGAGGTATCCAGAGAAGAACGATCTCCCCTTCAAGTGCCTTCTGTTTCTCGATAATGCCCCTGCCCACCCGCTCTGCCTCGAAGATGATTTCCTGGAGGAGTTCTCGTTTATAAAGGTGTTGTACCTCTATCCTCCAGCCCATGGACCAAGAACTCATTTCAAACTTCAAGAAACTCTACACAAAACACCTGTTCAAGAGGTGTTTAGACATCACTGAAAACACTCAGCTTACCCTTCGTGAGTTTTGGAAGCAGCATTTCAATATCATTGATTGCCTCAAGCTGATCGACTTGGCTTGGCAGGAGGTGACCAGGCGTAACTTTAACGCAGCTTGGAGAAAACTGTGGCCTGATGCTGTTGCCCCACGGGATATTGAGGGGTTCGAGTTGGAGGGTGAAGTTGAGCCTGAAGTTGAAGAAATTATTTAGCTGGGGAAGGGCATGGGTCTTGAGGTTAATGAAGAGGACATCAATGAATTGATTCAGGAGCACGACCAGGAGCTTTCAACGACAGAGCTGAAGGATTTGGAGGCGATGCAATACACGGCAGTGTAGAAGGAGTTCAAAGAGGACGAGGAGGAGGAGGCAGTCATGATTCCATCAGCCCGAATCAAAGACATTCTAAGAAAATTCCATGAAGTTCAGGAATTTGTTGAAAAGAATCCCCCAGACAAAGTGTTCACCAGTCGGGCAATTGATCACTTTGATGGTGTTCACCTTGGACATTTTCGAAGGATTGTTAAAAGCCGACAAAAGCAAACGTACTTGAATCAGTTCTTTACAAAACACCATGCAAAAACCACTTCTGAGAACATGAACCAAAGAGGGCAAAAACAATGAGGACAGCAGTTAAAAAGGTAAATGACCATCATTTTTATTCTTTGTTTTTTACATTATGCACAACTCATTTATTGTGTAATAATCTAATTGTAACATGTATTTGCTACATGTTTTGATGCATTTTTATGCTTTATAAAAAATTTATGTCTGAATTTTAGGGAGTTTGGAATGGATTAGGGCATTTGCATGGAAAAATTATACAATTTTCTACTTAAGAAACTTCTTCCAGAACCAATTAATTTCATAAGTAGAGGTACCACTGTAATTTAGTGCACCTTACATATGAAAAAAAGGCCGTTTGTTAGAGGTTTGTTAAAGTCCAGTGCGCCTTATAGTGCGGAAAATACTGCACAATTCACATACCATGTATGTTCTGTAATTTTTAGCTTGAAAAAATCTTAACATTTGTAGACGTATACAGCCTGCATTTTTCACCTTCAGTTCCCCATGTTTTATCGTGGGACCCCCCCCCCCCCCCCCCCCGTTTTTTTCTTACTTTTTGGTTTTGTTGACTATTTACTAAGTTCAAGTTTTTCAGGAGTCCATCCATCCATTTTTTTGTATATGAGACAACAGATATATTCTCGTCTTCTCGTCTACAGCCGTTGGTCATGGTCTGCTGGAGCCTTTCCCAGCTGGCAATGGGCAAAGGAAGGGCTACACCATGGATAAGACAGCAGCTCATCATGCTCATCATGGGACCACACAAAGGACTCACTCACATTCACAAAAAAATTTGGTGTGACCTATTCACCTAAGCTGCATGCTTTTGGAAGTAGGAGAAAGCTGGAGTGCCTGGGGAGAAGCCCTATAAATATGAGGAAAACAAAACCTTTGCACCTACAGGAATCCAGCCTGGAACCTTCTTGCTGTGAGGCAACAGCACTACGACCACGCCACTGTGCCACCACATTTCAGCAGTTAAAGGGGTCCTATTATGAAAAAAATTTTTTTTTCAGGTCTTCACATATACATAGTGGTCCTCCCTATCCCTACCAACTCCTAGAATCTGAAAAACAAACGGTTCCTGAATCAATAAATATTTGAACTGTTTTGGAATTCAGAATCAAAATTAATTCAAAACAGCGTCGGCCCTAACGTAATAACAGGAGCGATTAACCTATTCAATTGAAATGTGCTGACACACATACACACATATACACAGAGAAAGAGAGTTTTTTTTTTAATTTTTAAAATCACATTTATTCATGAAGTCGGTATTACAAGATAGTTACGTTAAAAACATCTAAGAAAGATTCACTCAAACATGAACATACACTTAAAAAAACTGTATGAAATGTGGTCAAAACATACTTGAATTAAACCAGAGAAAGAGAGATTTGATTGTAATTTTTAACATCACTTTAATTCATAAAAGTCAAATTACAAAATAATCATGTTGACACAAAATCTAAAAGAGATTCTCATAAAGAGGATTTTCAATAGTACTGTGCGTTTTCTAAACAAGGAAACATCTAATCTTTTAACATTTATCAAACTAAAAAAACCAGACAAAATTAAGGAAAAAAAATGATCTTTTCTCCACAATCATTTCTTCTACAATAATGTATTTTACATTTCCCTTCGTTTTTTCATTCTATAAAACTCTTGGTCTGTAAAAACTGGTCCACCACTTCTTGTATTACTTTTCATATAAAAGCTGACGCTATCTGGAAACATGTTGAGGTCAGGAATTTTTTTTTTAACTTTTGCCCTCGAACCCTTTGAGTCTTGCACAAATTTTTATCTTTTGCGAATCATATTTTTCTGTTACAGCTTCTTTCAGACTGTTGTCATTTTCGTTCTCACAGCTACTTGTATTAGGAGGTGTCTCATGTGTTTCTTTGGCAATTTTATTCGCTTTATTCATTCTTGTGCTAGTGTTTTTCCTTTAAAGAGCTAGAGTATCTTTAGTAATTCCTTGTCGATCACAATATCCTCCTCCTCCTGGTCCTTCTCTAGTAGAGACTCTACCACCCTGGCGGCTGTCTCTCTGGCCCTTTCAGCCTTCACCAAATCCCTCTGTCCATCCTTTGTGCTATTATCCGTGTCCTGCGTGCTATTCTGTGGCTCCGGGTTGGCGGCCAGCGACTGTTTAACCATCCTGGCGGCTGTCTCTCCGGTCTCCTCAGCCTCCGTATTATTCTGTGGCTTCGGGTTGAGGGCTGGCGACTGTTTAACCTTGTACCCTGTGGGTTGATGCCCAGTGTTTCCGCGTGGCGTGGGGTTGGAAACTCACAAGGCTGCAATTGTGAAATCAGGACCACAGTACTGGAAGACACCAGAGGGATTGCGGCCCCCGGTTGTTTAACATTTGCGTTGTCACCTGTATCCTTCGCGTTATTCTGCAGTTCCAGGTTGGCAATCAGCGACCCAGCTGGTAAAGGAGTCGGAAACCCACAAGGCCTCACTTGTGACATAAGCCATGTATTCATAGTGATCAATTTTAAATGTGAGCATGAAATTCAGCTCTTTATCGAACTGATTAGGGATCATTGTAACTTGTCTCCGGAAAGCTTAACAGGCCTGAGTGGTATTGCCGACCTGGAACATACTGATAAGATCCAGGAGCCGAACATGTTGTGACATCTCCTTCTCCAGGAGCTCGTCGCTGCGGTGCGTTCAAGATGATCACCGTTTTAATCAGTCTAGCCAGGTGGAGGACGGGGATGAGAGATTTTGATTTTAAAATCACGTTTATTCATAAAACCCAAATTACAAGATTATTACTTTGACACAAAATTCAAAAGAGATTCAAAGAGAGAGAGAGAGAGAGAGAGAGAGACGAGGGCGGGTGGGTGGGTGGGTGTTGGTTTTCTTTATAGTTTTTCTGCTCCAGAAAAACCACAGTGAATGTCAGGATAAGGAGAATAAAGAAATTGTTGTTCTCCTTCTCCTCACGTAGAGTTAGCAGATGGAGGTTAAGTAGGGACAGAGTCCAACAGCAAACAGTTCAATATACTTCATGAATACAAGAAAAAAACATCCACATTTCGTTTTACCTCTCTGGTAACATCACATGTTTCATTAAACTGCATTAGCTTAGCTTCCCGGTTTTACTTCTCCTAACATAGCAGATGCCTTATGGCATATTGTTCACGTGATTCCTTCTGGCAGATGTGCCGTAATTGGTTTGGCGCTTAATTGACAAGTAGCAGGTGGAGTTGGTGACAGTGTGACAATGTGAGACTTTTCAAGTAAGCTTATTCAAATATATAGGTGGGGAGATTTGTCTTCTGAAAATCATCTCTGGAGCCCATGATTTCTATTTCATGACCACACTGAAGTCAATGCCTGACACTACCAACCATGGTGCTCCTAACCGGCAGGGATGAGAATTCAATGCTGTGTAATGCTCTGAAAACATCGTAAATGGTCAACTTATTAATGATCAGTACCTCAATCCTCTTGTCATGTTTGTGCTCAACCTGATCATTTGTCTGCTTTACTCTGCTGTTCCTCTTTGACAAACATCTTCAATTGCAAATGCTTGGAAAACGCGTATGGACTCATCTGTATTTTAGATATTGTTTGGTTAAAACCTAGCTCCGACTGGGGATTTTTTTTTTCATCCAGTCCTTGGAGTCGTTAATGGCAGCACTCTTTCTCATTGTCAGTTTGTAGCAATATTTTGATATTTACTGCAACTCTGCAGAAAACTGCTTAAGGTCCTGCAGTATATTAAGGGTGGACCTTGGTGAGTATTGGGCCATGTTTCTGTAACACTGGTCCAAAGTAAGGCACTACTCAGAATGTTGTGTTGCAGAAAAGCACAGTGCAGAATCTTCTGATTTCTTGGTTTGATGTAACTCAAGTATATTTCATCCTGGTGGTTGGAGAGTTGTCTTTGTTGTTATCCTAGTATTCTCTCTTTGAGAAAGTAAGTAACTGAAAATGTTCCAGTTTATTTTGCCTGTTATATATTGTCTACTCGAACATTGAGCAAGAATACAATTCAGTAGTCATTATCACCACGGAATAGCTGCTTGTGGGTCTCCGAATGCAGTGGTCTCTGATGGCTGGCCAGTGTCTAACAGAGAACTTTTCTTGTGCATGGCTCAGTTTAATTAACTTGTGTTAAGTGTTCACCTTTGTTAGGCAAGATTAATTAACAGATACTGTATACTCTGTGTTGGATCAAAAATGTGACCATTGTGGTGTACCCCAAGCAAATCTTAAACACTTGTATTGGTCCTATTTACAAGTACAATGTGAATAAAATGCTTCCCCTATAATCTGTAACTATCAATCTGAACTGACCACTTACCAATTATACACTAAACATGAAATTTCCTTTCATTTATTCTTTTTGATTGACTTCCCAAAATAAATGGACTTTGTCATTTTACTACACTGACTTGTGCCACTACAGTGACATTGGTGATATACTGCATGTACATCATCATGTTGTACCTTTTCTGTCTTCACCAGTAATAATTGAAAAACATATAGAATACATCTATATTTTAATTTTTTACCCTTACTTTGCAGCAGTATGTTGCTGAATCTAAATTAATCACAGGATGTGCATGGGAGTCAGTTTAGCAAAGGAAAATATTGCTTCCTTATTCTTGACCAGAACATGCTCAGGGTCTTTACACTTTACACTTGTGTCATTGCCGCCTGTGTAGTGTTTCTCAATATCTTCACTAACCCCTGGCCACTTAAAATAACACTGCCACTATCCACAGGGGTGGTTAGTGGCAAACATTAAGAGCATGTGCACTAATATGATTATCCAAACACAAAATATTTTTATTGGTGACTCCATCCATCCATCCATTCTCTACCGCTTATCCGGGGTCGGGTCGCGGGGGCAGCAGCTTGAGCAGGGAAGCCCAGACTTCCCTCTCCCTAGCCACTTCGTCCAGCTCCTCCGGGAGAATCCCAAGACGTTCCCAGGCCAGCCGGGAGACATAGTCTCTCCAGCGTGTCCTGGGTCGTCCCCGGGGCCTCCTCCCGGTAGGACGTGCCCGGAACACCTCACCTGGGAGGCGTCCAGGAGGCATCCTGACCAGATGCCCGAGCCACCTCATCTGGCTCCTCTCGATGCGGAGGAGCAGCGGCTCGACTCTGAGTCCCTCCCGGATGACCGAACTTCTCACCCTATCTCTAAGGGAGAGCCCGGACTTGAACTCCTCCACTTGGGCAGGATCTCATCCCCAACCCGGAGAGGGCACTCCACCCTTTTCCGACTGAGGACCATGGTCTCAGATTTGGAGGTGCTAATTCTCCTCCCAACCGCTTCACACTCGGCTGCGAACCGTTCCAGTGAGAGTTGGAGATCACGGCTTGATGAAGCCAACAGCACCACGTCATCTGCAAAAAGCAGAGACGCAATACTGAGGCCACCAAACCGGACACCCTCAACGCCTTGGCTGCGCCTAGAAATTCTGTCCATAAAAGTTATGAACAGAATAGGTGACAAAGGGCAGCCTTGGCGGAGTCCAACCCTCACTGGAAACGAATCCGACTTACTGCCGGCAATGTGGACCAAACTCTGACATCGGTCGTACAGGGACCGAACAGCCCTTATCAAGGGGTTCGGTACCCCATATTCCCGAAGCACCCCCCACATAATTTTTGGACCAAACCCACCATTGGTGTCTTGAGACCCCCCATTTTAGAAACCTCCATAATCAGTAATGACAACAGTATAATGTTCTAAGAACACTGCAAATGTAACAGGTCACAAATGATCAGTTCTGACTCCTGTTCTCCTGACATGTTCGGATAACATAACATGGTGGTCATGTTTCTTTGGCTGATTTACTCCCTATACCTCTCTATTGAAAAATGCCATTCTTAGCATTATTTTGAAAAAAAAAAGTCTAGACATGTTCATCTTATAGATATCCTCTGGAAAGTACTTGACCATGAGTTAAGGTGTAATTTCACCCAGTGCTTGACCATGGAAAGATATGGTCTTTAAAACTTACCAGGCACACACACCAAGAGACTTGGTGAATGCTGAACAAGACAACTGCCCATACAATGTTATGGCTAGTACAGACCCCAACTCCGCACAGACAACATAAAATGGAGAGTAAAAACGGACTATGAAAAAGGGTTACTTTGAGCAGGGGATCATGTTATGGAGGTGGTCGGTAGACTATGTATGACTGCAATACTTGTAATACATTGCAATATAATAATTTGTTACTGTTGCTGCATGTACCTGTATATTTGTTTAGATTTAATTCTGTCTAGTATTCTGTTATTTATCTGCTCTTTTTATTTCTAATTTATCAACTCGTGTGTCTTTTTTACTTTATTCTACTGTGGAGTGACTGCAATTAATAAAGGGATTAGCTGTGATGACAGTTTTACTGTCATGTTACTCTTTGATTACCTTAGTTGAACAGCTTCACTGGATATTTCCAGCAGAACAGTATTTTAATTTACTTGCTCTTTTGCCTTATTTTCATTATACATTTTTGTTTCACAAAGAATTACTAAACAGTCAGAATGTCTTACCTCAGTTTGCGGCCCCTCTGTTTTGGCATTGAGTTGATTGGTGTCTTGCCATCGACTTGCCGTGGAAGGTTCGAGAGGAAGCCTTGAGTCAGACGAGGTACTGTTTGGAATAGAAGAGTGGAAAAACATGACACATGGACATGAGTAAGTCAAACTACCATCCTTTTAAAGACTTGATAACACTTTCAAGATAAATTCAGCCTATTATATTTTTCCTATTTTCTGACTCATGACAAAAAAAACAGGACATGTCATTAGAAAAGGCTTTATTAGTATAGTTAGCAGGCTATTCTTTCACTGAGCAAACTTCTTTGAATTCTTCACACTCTCCGTCTCTGACAAACATGTTCAGCAACCCTGCTGAGGCAATGCTGTATTCACAAGTAAAAGCATTAACAGTCATCTACCAAAAGAAACTCATGTTAACCCACTTGACAATTATACCACAACTTGTGGTCCTCACAATCTTGCAAAAAGAAGAAAACACCTTCTTCGCATTTATAATATTTGTTAAGATTTGTAATTAAAGTTGGCTTCTCTTTTCAAAAAAGGGGACTGGAAGGTGTGTTCCAGCTATAGGGGAATCACACTCCTCAGTCTCCCCAGGAAAGTCTATTCCAGGGTTCTGGACAGGAAGATTAGACATATAGTCGAACCGCAGATTCAGGACAAACAATGCGGTTTTCGTCACGGTCGCAGAAAACTAGACCAGCTCTACACTCTCCATCGAGTGCTTGAGGGTTCGTGGGAGTTTGCCCAACCAGTCCATATGTGTTTTGTGGATCTGGAGGAGGTATTCGATCGTGTCCCTTGTGGTATCTTGTGGAGAGTGCTTCGGGAGTATGGGGTTCGGGGCCCTTTGCTGAGGGCTCTCCACTCCCTGCATGACCAAAGTCAGAGCTTTGTTGGCATTGCCAGCAGTAAGTCCGACCTGTTCCCGGTGCATTTGGACTTTGGCAGGGCTGCCCTCCATCACTGGTTCTGTTCATAATCTTCATGGACAGAATTTCTGGGCGCAGCCAGGATCCGGAGGGAGTCCGGTTTGGGGACCAAAGGATTTCCTCTCTGCTTTTTGCAGACGATGTTGTCCTGTTGGCCTCGATCGAGATAATTAACTTAAAAGTGTTCACCTTTGTTAGGCAAGATTAATTAACAGATACTGTATACTCTGTGTTGGATCAAAAATGTGACCATTGTGGTGTACCCCAAGCAAATCTTAAACACTTGTACTGGTCCTATTTACAACTACAATGTGAATAAAATGCTTCCCCTATAATCTGTAACTATCAATCTGAACTGACCACTTACCAATTATACACTAAACATGAAATTTCCTTTCATTTATTATTTTTGATTGACTTCCCAAAATGGACTTTGTCATTTTACTACACTGACTTGTGCCACTACAGTGACATTGGTGATATACTGCATGTACATCATCATGTTGTACCTTTTCTGTCTTCACCAGTAATAATCGAAAAACATATAGAATACATCTCAGGGGTTCGGCGGAGACGGAGGTCAAGACAAAACACCGGACACATCGTGTCAGGTGTTTTATTGGCAAAAAAACCCAACACGATATGTCGGGTGATTTTGCCGAACATGCACGAATCACTGTGTACGTTTGACACATCGTGACAATTCATGATGACACGCCCCCCTTGGCCATCACTGGCTGCAGGTGATCACGCTACATTGATTAGCCTACCTGTGCTACAGGGGAGTTTCCGGACTCAGTAGTCGATTTATGCCTGTCATGATGGTACGTCATCTGATTGCTTTCTTAATTTTTAATTCATAGTAACTATGTTGAGCAAAAAAAGAAAGTGGTCGGACGAATATGTGTAACGTGAATTTACATGTACAATCAACCCTCGGTTTTCGAATGCTTCTGTTCTCGACCAAATCGGTTTTTGACCAGAAAATCCGAGAATTTTACGTCTCTGAACTCGACCAAAATTCGGCTCTCGACCAAACCGAAAGAAGCCGAGCGTACCTGAACGCGACTCACTCGGGAGCCGAGCGAACTCGAATGCCCAGGATGCTTCCTCCGTAGCGCATTCGTGTTCAAAGTTCGATAGGATATCTTTTATTAAAATAAAACACTATTTCTATCCTTTTTTATTTATGGTAAACAGTATACAGTGCAGTTTATGGTGTAAAATAGTAAAAAAAAAACTTTGAAAAAGTTGTTTTTTTGACTTGGAACGGATTAAAATTATTTACATTAATTATAATGGGAAAAATAGTTTTGGATTTCGAACAGCCTTCTGGAACAGATTATGTTAGAAAACCGAGGGTTGACTGTACTGTGTAACGGAACGTGATGGGAGTCAGCGTTCTGCATGATTTGCAATGTCAAGTTGAGCAACTCTAGTCTCGCACTGGCAAAAATAAAGGAACACTTCCTTAAGCTGCATGGAAAACAAAAGAAACAGACTTTACTGTGACAATGACATTAAGAGTAGCACTTGCCACTAATTTGCAGGTAGGTCATTTCATGTGAGTTCATGCATTGTTTTGGTTTTGTTCTTTGAAAAAGGTGACAAAAAGGTGCCTTATAAATGAAAAAAGTTTTAAAATAGACCATTCATTGAAGATGAGTTCTCAGATGTGTTTTATAATTCAGTGTGCTTTATAATCCAGTGCGCTTTATAATCAAGTGGGCCTTATGTATGAATTAAAAAAAAAAAAAAGGCCATTCATTGAAGGTGCGCTTTATAATCCAGTGCGCCTTATAGCGCAGAAAATACTGTACTTATGTCTTAAATTTGAAAAAAAATTTAAAAAATTTTTACTGAAGAAGGGTTGGGTGAGTGAGCATATGAAACAGGGTTCGGCACCTCCAACAAGGTTAAGAACCCCTGCCTTAAAGGGACAGTAAAGTTAATTTTAGGAGACATATACAGTATGTTATTCATCATTATGAAAAACAGAGGAAAAATAAAATGTTATATGTGTAGCATCATCCCTTTGGTCAGAAAAGCTTAAAATCTGCACCGCAGCAGCTTCTGCATTCAGTGGCCACATGGGCATCATATACCATGGCGACCAACTTAGCTTGGCTGCCATAGAAGACAATGCAATCCACGACGCAATTAACTCTATAAATATAATGGTTAGAAGCAAGGTGAACAGTGGTGTCAACAGAACATCAAGAGAACACAAAGACAAGGACCTATCCTTCTTTAAAATACCTTCTGGGAAGCTATGAAGGAGATGGACAGCACCGATAAACCGGGTCAATATGACCAAGGATCCGAGGATCAGCCATGAGCACTTCATCTCGGATGCTTTCCAAAGAGACTTGAAGGTAAGATCATTTTCAGACAAACCATAGTATTTATTCTGAATTTCCAAGGTTTAGTGGATAATCAATTCATGTCTGGAGCTACTGGAGGTATTGTATAAATGTTTTTATGAGCAGATTATCGCGCGATTATGGCACTCGCGAAGAGCAGGGCTTTGAATCGAAACGGGCTTTGGAAACGAAAACGAAAACCAGAAACTTTTGGTATTTCGGCAGGAATGAAAAAGAAACCAAAAACTTTATATTTTTTAATGTTCCAGAACAGAAAATTGTAAACCGGTTAATACTAGGGTTGAGCCGGATATTCGTTTCATACGAGTAGCCGGTACATTTTGACAAGTACGAGTACGAATACGAATAAAGCCCGTTAATAATCGTGATCGAACTGAAGGAAAATCAGCCGGACTGTTGTCACGCTCTGTGATTGGCCAGTCACACATACTTCCCGCCCCGCCCTACTCACTGCAGTTAGAGCGGAGTTTCCCTGTCCCCCAATGAAATCAGATGAAATCCATTCAACCGGCGCAATCTAAATTACGGAGTTTATTTCTGTACTTCGATGTACTATTTTCTATGTGCTGGTGCTTTCGGTATGATTTTTCTGTGTTTTGTGTCCTTACTATGCTGTGTGCGATGGAGAAATCAATTTCCCTGACGTAACCTCCTTAAGGGATAAATTAAGTTATACTTTACTCTCTATACTTTTTACACACGGCGCACCTTATTGTTCGGTGCATGCTTGCTAACGGAAGCAAAAAGGTGACTGTGGTTGAACTGTATTTAAATTTAAAAAAATACACCGACATTATTTTTTAAATATGTTTTATTTCTTTATTTTTTGATTAATCTGTGCTAAATCCTTCTAAGTCCTCATCTTCAGTCTGCATTGAATAGCTCGGCAATTTCACAATCGCTGTCTGGTTTCCGGGTGGCTGTCCGGAAACATATCGGACAAAAGTATCGGACAAAAGTAAAAGCAGATACGTTAGTCCAAGCATCCGCAATCCACGCACATATTGTGGTGTAACTCGCAGTGTAACTCGCTCGGCACTGCCCCCCAGTCCTGGTAAACGTGTGTTCACCGTCTATCATCCATCACTCCATGACGCAAGCAGCTTAACTTTAAAGGCTCTGTTTACACCAATGTCCAGCGGTTGGACTTCTTTCGTTAATCCTCCCAGGATGATGGCAAGCTCTAAATTCAGCCGCTTGATGTGGTTTGTTTTAGAAGCGGTGGTATGGATGTGCATGGAGTCACAGATCAAGAGAGATGGCGAAGCATGAAAAAAGCCACCTGGTCTTTTTACGTGTACTGCAACAACCGGAACTGATAGCCTAAAGTTTAAATGTTGCGTCGTAAGCATGTCTCTTCGCTGACACCATTGTCGGGGGTCTTTAGAAAAACAAATGTGATTATGCAGCATACCTGTGGTACAATACCGGCATTTACTGTATACCGATAGCTACCGGAGGTGTGCCGGACGTAGCCTCGCATCATGTTCTCTAATTGGTCTATTGCTGCTGGCATACATAGTGAAGTATTACGTCCTATGTCGGTGGAAAATGGTCAATCTGGCGGAGCACTGACTAAAATCACACAAAAACATTTTTACAGATTTTGGAACTCCGTGTACACATAAGACGCTTAATGTTAAAAGGAGCAGCATTGATTTTTGAAAGACTTTAAGGCTTTTAATCTTATGGTGCGCAAAATATGGCACCTACATATTTATATTTACAAGGAACGTTATTAACCGGTTCAGGAACTATATCTTTTTGTTCTAACTGGTTCAGGAACGTCAGTTTATGGGTGGAACACAAAACCGGAAACGTTATAATTTCGTTTCTGTTCGGAACGAATCGATTGGCAAAAAATTCTGGTTCAAAGCCCTGGCGAAAAATAAACAAAAGTGATAGGTCATTTTACTGAAGATCTGTGACACTGAAATAAAACATACAAAAACAGCATGTCAGGTCCTGATCCTTATACATTTGTAAATACAAGACATATTAATATAAACTAGAGTTATTAATTCCACACAGTAACGAATGGCGGCTAGCTCAATACTAAAATATGGAAAATCCCATCGACGGGCTAGCGCGTTAGCATTGGTAGCGTGATTAACTTTTCCATACACACAGTAAACCAAAATGGGACATTATAGCTAGTAAATAATATTAGAAGTGATAGACAGGGCAATTGATTTGAATTGAAATAATGCCGTTGTCATCGGAAACTGAAGACGAGTTTTCTGTGAATCTAGCTGGGGTGTAATTATTCCATATAATTATCACCCGATGTACAAGGAGGATGAGAGTTTGGACATCAAGCGACTCATCCCAAGTGTCTTCCTCTGAATCACATTCTGACAGAGATATCCAACTAGTCTTGCAACAGTGCAGCTGAGAAGAGCAAATTCTATCTTGGCCCAGTAAAATTTAAACAATTCAGATTAAGAATATGTATGAAGGGATGTGGTATCTTCTGGTCCAATCAGATCGTGACAGGTTTTCAGCCGCATCTTCTCGGTGTAATTTCCATTTCCGGTCTAATCCTGTAAACAAACCTGCCTACATCCTGATCACCCCATTAGTGTGAAAACTTTCATAAATGGAATTGTTACCTTGGGTGTGTATGTGTGTGTGAGAGAGAGATTAGATAAGTTTGCCTACGTCCTCCTAAGGGAACTGCCACTGCAACCATGTGTGTGTGTATGTGTGTGTCAGATTAGATAGAACTGAGACCGCTGTCTATGTCCTATGTATGTGTGTGTGTGTGTGTGTCCGTGCGTGCGTGTGTCAAATTAGATGAGTTCAAGTGTGTGGAAATTTACTGAGTGATAGAAAAGTGATAGAAAAGTTTATTGTATGATTAAAACTATATACTTATGCAGCCAGCAAAATAAAGGATAGCACGCATTTAAATCTCTTCACTACTCTCACCTATGGTCATGAGCTTTGGGTCATGACCGAAAGAACAGATCCCGGATACAAGCGGCTGAAATGAGTTTCCTCGATAGAGTAGCTGGGCGCACCCAGGGGGTCAGTCAGCAGGGAGGAGCTCGGAATGGAGCTGCTGCTCCTCCACCTCTAGCGGAGCCAGCTGCGGTGGCTCGAGCATCTGTTCCGGATGCCTCCTGGACACCTCCCTGGGGAGGTCTTCCAGGCATTTCCTACCAAGAGGAGACCTCAGGGAAGGCCCAGGACACGCTGGAGTGACTGTGTCCCTCAGCTGGCCTAGGAATGCCTCGGGATCCCCCGGAGGAGCTGGAAGATATGTTAGGGGAGTAGGAAGTATAGGCATCCCTCCTGAGACTCTTGCCCCCACGATCCATCCCTGCGATCGCGGGGACGGAGGAGAAAATATGGATGAAGGACAAAATAAATTACTTTGGATAAAATCGCTATGATTTCCACTTCTATTCACTGTGATTTAAACCCATTCCACAAGTTTCAAGGTGGAAGGTTTCCACTGGTGAACAGAAATCTTAAATTCTAACCACAAATTCTCAGATGGATTGAGAGAGGCATTTTCACTAGGCTATTCCACATTTATGTTTCCCCTTAAACCTCTACAGTATTGTTTGGGTCAGTGTCATGCTGGTAGATGTATAGCCTTCCAAGTATCAAATCACTGACAGTCTGAAACACATTTGCTCAAGAATATCTATCTAGCATCATCATTTCATACGCTTCTCAGTCCCGAATGCTGAAAAACACCCCCACAACATAATGCTTGCACTACTACATTTAATTGTGAGGATGACGTCCTTGAGGTGGTAAGATTTTAGGTTTACACCAGACATAGCATATTCCTTGGTGACTGAAAAGTCAAATTTAATCTCACTTGACTGGCGTACCTTCCTCCATACATTTGGGGAATCTCCTACATGCTATTATTTGCTAATCAAAATGTTTTTCATTTCAATCTTTAATGGCTTTTGCTGGCCATTTTTACATTTCACATTTACATCACTATTGTGATCCATTCCATATGCTTCAGATAAAAAAAAAAAAATTCAATTACTAAAATGCCCCTGGTCCTTACAAAATTCCTGGTCGTGTCCTGAGAGACTGCTGACGAGCTCACAGATGTCTATCCAAAGCTGTTTAAATTAATCTACTCAACTTTAAGAAAGTTCTTGAAGACGTTTCACGTCTCATCCAAGAGAATTCTTCAGTTCTAAAGGTGGCTGGTCTTGTTCTAGCTCATTAATCCTGTGGGGTGTCGTCTTCTTCTTTTCCTTTCGGCTTTTCCCTTCAGGGGTCGCCACAGTGAATCAATTGCCTCCATTTAACCCTGTCTTCTGCATCCTCTTCTCTCACACTAACTACCTTCATGTCCTCTTTCACTACATCCATAAACTTCCTCTTTGGTCTTCCTCTAGGCCTCCTGCCTGGCAGTTCAAAACTCAGCATCCTTCTCAGTGTTCTCGTTTGCATGAGTACTTGCGTCTTTGACGCACAACTTTTGACGGGGACGCACAATCGTCAGAGAGCGTGCATCCCAGGGACACAAGCTTTAAATGCTGACAAAAAAAAAACGACGCTACGTTTTTCCACAATATAATATTGGGATAAATGCACTTCCATTCAACAAAAAATACACACAATTTATCCATTTCTCCACTTTAATTTCTTACCCGGAAATCGCCATTATGTCTCGCGCGAGACTCACCTGCGGGATTCAGCCCTGTTAAATCGACTTGTATTGATAGTAACGGCAAAAAGACGTTTGTCCACAGCAGTGAGAGAACGACAAATTAATCTTACATTATCACCATGCCTCTGAAAAAAATCAAATATCAATCATAAATTTATGAAAACAAAGAGACAGATATTTCTGTGGACAGTAAGAATGAAGAGGCAGAAGACAAATAAAAACCATCAAAATCCGAGCATTTGTACTCCATTGGACACAATTGTTTCCATGGGTGAGGAACTTTCATAGCTATGGAGAAAACTACATGTATTGTGAGGTATGCACACAACAGAATTCAGTCAATGGTATGCACAAATCTGCAAAAAAATCAAAATTTCATGAGGTCCACCTTAATATGCCATGCTGAACTGAACTCACACCTGTTGGCCCTAACCCTAACCCCTCACTGCAAGAAGACCGAAAGAGATGCATTGCAAAACCCAATACAAAGAAGGATAAAGCAATTTTAGTTCTTTTAAAGGTTGTGAAATGGATGGCTACTGAAGATATATCCTTCAACAAGTTTTAAAGTATCGTTGAACTTATGCATGACATTGGTGTACTTGATGTGGATTTTCTTAAACAACAAAACCTGCATTATGACTCGTACATCACAGGAAGCCAACTTTTGGATAGTTTGGCCGAAATCGCAGAGAAAGAGTCAACAGAAAAAATTCAGGCATCTCCGGTGTTAAGAGGTTAGTTCTGTATGCTTAAATAATGTACTCTGATACAATATTTCCAAAACTGTTTTTTTAAAGAATAACTATCTAAGGCTTTAACATTTTGATAAAAAATATGTAATTTATTCCTTTTTTCTTTCTACTTAATAAACAGTTATGACATTATTAATAATATCATTAAAATTAACAGTTTGTTTAGTTTTTATATTGTACTATTGGCTAAACTCAATCCTTGCATACGGCTTTTACCGTATATTCTGGTTTTACTTTTGGGATGCATAAACGTTATGCTGGGATGCACAAAATTTTTGTTGCAGCGCATCCCAGTGATGCAATACTTTCTTGAGGTAAAATGAACAGACAGCGATGTTAGAGCGGTGCAGGACATGTATGAGAACTGTAAGACAGTGGTGAGATGTGCTGTAGGTGTGACAGAGGAGTTCAAGGTGGAGGTGGGACTGCATCAGGGATCAGCTCTGATCCCCTTCTTGTTTGCCATGGTGATGGACAGGCTGATAGATGAGGTTAGACAGGAATCTCCATGGACTATGATGTTTGCAGATGACATTGTGATCTGTAGTGAGAGCAGGGAACAGGTGGAGGAGAATCTAGAGAGGTGGACGTTTGTTCAGGAAAGGAGAGGAATGAAGGTAAGCCGCAGTAAGATAGAGCACATGCATGTGAATGAGAGGGACCCAAGTGGAAGAGTGAGGTTACAGGGAGAAGAGATCAAGAAGGTGGAGGATTCTAAGTAGTTAGGGTCAACAGTCCAGAGCAATGGAGAGTGTGGAAAAGAGGTGAAGAAGCATGTCCAGGCAGGATGGAACGGGTGGAGAAAAGTGTCAGATTTGATGTGTGATAGAAGAGTTTCAGCTAAAATGAAAGGAAAGGTGTACAAAACTGTGGTGAGACCAGCAATGTTGTTTGGTCTAGAGACAGTGTCACTGAGGAATAGACAGAGCTGGAGGCAAGAGAGATGAATATGCTGACGTTCTCTTTGGGAGTGACCAGGAAGGATAGATCAGGAATGAGTACATCAGAGGGACAGCACATGTTAGAGGTTTTGGAGATAGAGTTAGAGAGGCCAGACTGAGATGGTTTGGACATGTCCAGAGGAGAGATAATGAATATGTTGGTAGAAGGATGCTGAGTTTTGAACTGCCAGACAAGAGGCCTAGGAAAACCAAAGAGGAGGTTTTATGGATGTAGTGAAAGAGGACATGAAGATAGTTGGTGTGAGAGAAGAGGATGCAGAAGACAGCGTTAGATGGAGGCAATTGATTCGTTGTGGCGACCCCTGAAGGGAAAAGCCGAAAGGAAAAGAAGAAGAAAGAAGAACTGTTATTAGACTGCAATGATGACCCAGAGATGTGGTGAGCATGATCAATGTCCAACAAGGACGAAATTGCCAAGAATGGTATATATTTACTGTATGTATATATATATATATATATATATATATATATATATATATATATATATATATATATATATATATATATATATAATTTATTTATTTTTACTTTGTAGACACAAATTCTGCAATCTGATATGGGTGTGAGGATTGGGAGTTGAACAACAGCTCTACCATGAAGCCTTGAATACTTGCAAATGCACAGCCTCAACTGTGCATTTATTTTTCAAATATGAAGTTTGGTAACAATGTTAGGATTACCCTCCTCTGAGAGCTGCCATCTTATCATGGTGGAGGAGTTTGAGTGCCCGAATGATCCCAGGAGCCATGTTGCAAGGGGCTTTATGCTCCTGCTAGGGTCTCCCTTAGCAAATAGGTCCTGGGTGACGGGCCAGACAAAGAGCAGGACAAAAACCCCTATAATGACAGAAAAATCAAGGACCGTGACGTCGCCCGGTATGGCGCAACCGGGGCCCCACCCTGGAGCCAGGCCCAGGGTTGGGGCCCGTATGCGATCGCCTGGTGGCCGGGCCTCGTGGGCCGGCCGGGCTCAGCCCGAAAGGACGACGTGGGCCCAACCTCTGGTGGACTTACCACCCGCCGAGGAAACCGTATGGGATGGGTGCAGTGTGGATTGGGTGGCAGTCGTCAGCATGGGGCTCGACAACCCAATCCCCAGACAAAGAGTCCAGCTCTAGGGACATGGAATGTCACCTCGCTGGGGGGAAAGGAACCAAAGCTTGTGAGGGAGGTTGAGAGGTACCGACTAGATATAGTCGGGCTCACCTCCACCCACAGCTTGGGCTCTGGAACCCATACCCTTGAGAGGGGCTGGTCTCTTCACTTTTCTGGTGTTGCCCAAGGTGAGAAGCGGCGGGCTGGTGTGGGCTTGCTTGTGGCCCCACAGCTCAGCCGTCATATGTTGGAGTTCAACGAGAGGGTCGCATCCCTGCGCCTTCAGGTTGGGGACAGATGTCTCACTGTCGTTTTGGCCTATGGGCCAAAGGCAGTGCGAAATACTCGGCCTTCTTGGAGTCCCTGGGAGGAGTACTGAATAACGCTCCGACTGGGGACTCCATTGTTCTCCTTGGGGACTTCAACGCTCACGTGGGCAATGACAGTGAGACCTGGAAAGGGGTGATCGGGATGAACGGCCTCCCCGATCTGAACACGAGTAGTGTTCTGTTATTGGACTTCTGTGCTAGTCACAGTTTGTCCATAACAAACACCTTGTTCAACCACAGGGATGTCCATAAGTGCACATGGCACCAGGACACCCTAGGTCAGAAGTCGATGATCAAACCTCCGACCACGTGTGTTGGACACTTGGGTGAAGAGAGGGGCAGAGCTGTCAACCGATCACCACCTGGTGGTGAGCTGGATCCGCTGGCAGAGTGGGGGACCATACAGACTTGGCAGGCCCAAACATGTTTTGAGAGTCTACTGGGAACGTCTGGCAGAACCCTCTGTCAGTGGGGTCTTCAACTCCCACCTCCGGGAGAGCTTCTCCCTGATCCCGCAGGAGGCTGGGGACATTGAGTCAGAGTGGACCATGTTCTCCGCCACCATTGTCGAAGCGGCTGCTTGGAGCTATGGTCGCAAGGTCTCTGGGGCCTGTCGTGGCGGTAACCCCCAAACCCGGTGGTGGACACCGTGATGCCATCGAGCTCAAGGAGTCCTATCAAATCTCTTTGAATTGTAAGTCTACGGAGGCAGCTGACAGGTACAGGCAGGCCAGGCGTACTGCAGCTTGAGTAGTCGCCGAGGCAAAAACTCGGGTCTGGGAAGAGTTCGGGAAGGCCATGGAGACTATCGGTCAGCCTCAAACCATTTGGCGCCTCAGGAGGGGGAAAGCGGTGCACAGCCAACACTGTTTACAGTACAGGCGGAGAACTGCTGACCTCGACTGAGGACATTGTCAGGCGGTGGAAAGAATACTCCGAGGATCTCCTCAATCCCACCGCCATGTCTTAAACAGAGAAAGCAGAGGCTGAGGTCTCATAAGTGGACTCGTCCATCACCCAAGCTGAAGTCACCGAGGTGGTTTCCAAACTCCTCGGTGGCAAAGCACCGGGGGTGGATGAGATTCGCCCTGAGTCCCTCAAGTCTCTGGATGTGCAGGGACTGTTATGGTTGACACGTCTCTGTAACATTGCATGGCAGTCGGGGACAGAACCTCTGGATTGGCAGATCGGGGCGGTGGTCCCTCTTTTCAAAAAAGGGGACCGGAAGGTGTGTTCCAACTATAGGGGGATCACACTCCTCAGCCTCCCGGGGAAAGTCTATTCCAGGGTTCTGGAGAGGAGGATTAGACCTATAGTCGAACCGCAGATTCAGGAGGAACAATACAGTTTTCGTCCCGGTCGTGGAACACTGGACCAGCTCTATACTCTCCATAGAGTGCTCGAGGGTTCATAGGAGTTTGCCCAACCAGTCCACATGTGTTTTTTGGATCTGGAAAAGGCATTTGATCGTGTGCCTCGTGATATCTTATCTGGAGTGCTTCGGGAGTATGGGGTCCGGGGCCCTTTGGTGAGGGCTGTCCAGTCCCTGTATGACCGAAGCCAGGCTTGGTTCGCATTGCCATCAGTAAGTCATCCAGGTGCATGTTGGACTCGGCCAGGGCTGCCCTCTATCACCAGTTCTGTTCATAATCTATATGCACAGAATTTCTAGGCGCAGCCAGGATCCGGAGGGAGTCCAGTTTGGGGACCAAAGTATTTCATCTCTGCTTTTTGCAAACAATGTTGTCCCATTGGACTCGTCAAACCTGTACTTTCAGCGTGCACTGGGACGATTTGCAGCAGAGTGTGACGCGAGTGGGATGAGGATCAGCACCTCTAAATCCGAGGACATGGTTCTCGACCGGAAAAGGGTGGTGTGCCCCCTTCAGGTTGGTGGAGAGTCTTTGCCTCAAGTGGAGGAGTTTAAGTATCTAGGGGTCTTGATCACGATTGAGGGAAGGATGGAACGTGAGATTGACAGACGGATCGGTGCAGCTTCTGCAGTGATGCGGTCGCTGTATAGGTCTGTCGTGGTGAAGAAGGAGCTGAGTCGCAAGACGAAGCTCTCGATTTACCGGTCAATCTACGTTCCTACTCTCACCTATGGTCATGAGCTTTGGGTCATGACCGAAAGGACAAGATCCCGGATAAAAGTGGCTGAAATGGGTTTCCTCCGTAGAGTGGCTGGGCGCACCCTTAGAGATAGGGTGAGGAGCTCAGTCACCAGGGAGGAGCTCAGAGTAAAGCCACTACTCCTCCGCCACGAGCGGAGCCACCTGAGGTGGCTCGGGCAGCTGTTCCGGATGCCTCCTGGACGCCCCCCTGGGGAGGGCATGTCCTACCGGGCGGAGACCTCGAGGAAGACCTAGGACACGCTGGAGGGACTATGTCTCTCGGCTGGCCTGGGAACACCTCGGGCTCCCCCAGGAAGAGCTGGAGGTGGTTTCTGGGGAGAAGGAAGTATAGGCATCCCTGCTGAGACTGTTGCCCCTGCAAACCGACCCCGGATAAGTGGTAGACGATGGATGGATGGATGGATGTCAGAATTACAGAAAGAGATTAAGTGTTACAATCTAAACCAAACAGGAATCTCATTTCTATTCTCTACAGAATGTCCAGCTGGACCAAGAAGTGGAAGGTTTGCTTCTTACTTTACTTCACTGATTTGGTTATCATCCACTCATGGCTTCAGTACCAACAACAGAGCCAGACCTTGCAACAAGCAGCAAAGAATGTCTCCCAGTACCTGGAGTTCAAACTGATAACCAAGAGACAAGCATGACAACAAGACCTGAATGATTAAGGTGATGAAAAATTCTCAAATCCAGATAGGGATGCCCCACTCAAATAAGTGAGTAAGAAAATATGGTGCTGTCTAAGCCCTTCCAGGTGCTGAATGGCCTTGCTCAGATGTCATACAAGAATTGACATTTGTGAGATAAGGGAAATATGGCAAAAGTGCAGTTCATTAGTTCCTAAGACAGCTGTCTATGGCTATTGAAGTCAGTGAGTCCTAAATACCAATTACCTACTTTCTATGTTTTCATGTAACTATGTTCAAATGTTTTGATATCTTGCTGACAAAGATTTTGGTCGGGCTTTGCTGATGTTTAAAATCAAACCAACTAAGTCCTGCTATACATCTAATGCATTTTATAAAATGTTAATAAAATTAGACAAACAAAAATTCTAGCAGTGCAGGGTTTTTTTTCAACCAGCCAAGCATTTGGTTTACATAAAAAAAATTTAAACAAATATTATACTGTTGTTCTCTTTGGTCTTACAAGGAAACAGAGGTACACAATGCATTCAACATGTAACCTGTAACAGTATCTTGGAGGATTACTGTACCTTAAAACACCCGATTAACTTGAATCCTTTACAATCCTAACCCTATGAGAACAAGTGATCAAGCCCTTGAAATTTCATTGAACATTTGCCCACCTTTTTCCTGAACATATGTCAGCAGAATGGCAATGGTAATGGTTTCAAAAAGAAAAAATTCCACTTCACAAGGCAAAAGTAAACTTGGAAGAGGAACTGTGAGTCTCAGAACGCAGTGCACACATGGATGCTGTCAGCATGTGCGTACGGTCTGATGTGACTACAGCTCATGGAAGACACTTGACACTCTTCCTCAAGATGAAATTTACATCTCATCGAGTACTATAATATTTATATTTTCTTCTCCTTTCGGCTTTTTCCTTCAGAGATTGCCACAGGGAATCAGTTGTCTCCATCTAACCCTGTCTTCTGCATCCTCTTCTCTCACACCAACTACCTTCATGTCCTCTTTCAGTACATCTACAAACCTCCTCTTGGGTCTTCCTGTAGGCCTCCTGCCTGGTAGTTCAAAACTCAGCATTCTTCTACCAATATATTCACTATCTCTCCTCTGGACATGTCCAAACCATTTCAGTCTGGCCTCTCTGACTTTATTTCCAAAGCATGTGCTGTCCCTCTGATGTACTCATTCCTGATCCTATCCTTCCTGGTCACTCCCAAAGAGACCCTCAGTATCTTCATCTCTGCTACTTCCAGCTGTCTCCTGTCTTTTCCTCAGTGACATTGTCTACAGACCAAACAACATTGCTGGTCTCACCACAGTTTTGTACACCTTTCATTTTAGCTGAAACTCTTCTATCACACCTGGCACTTTTATCCACCCATTCCATCCTGCATGTACACGCTTCTTCACCTCTTTTCCACACTCTCCATTGCTCTGGACTGTTGACCCTAATTAAAATCCTCCACCTTCTTGATCTCTTCTCCCTGTAACCTCACTCTTCCACTTGGGTCCCTCTCATTCACACACATGTACTCTGTCTTACTGCGGCTAGCCTTCATTCTTCACCTTTCCAGAACAAACCTCCACCTCTCTAGCTTCTACCGCCAGTATATGTATATATGTATACAAATATACATATATTGGCGGAAACCCTTAGAAATTCCACGATAAAACAATAATATCAGACTTCATACCAAACATATGAAAACAACAATATTGGTATTATAAATCAAGCGCACCCAACGTAGTCAAAAATCAACGTGGTGACGTAACGACTTTGTGTTGACAAATTATGGATTGCGCTGGGCGGGCATTGCGAAGCCGTAGATGAATGTTAGCAGACTAACTGAAGAACGAATGCTAACTAATCGTGAGATTGGGAAAGGAGCTAACATTAAAGAAAAAGCCACCTGTCAAAAGAGCAAGTGGAAAAGAAAAAATTAGAGAAGCGATAGTTCCTTTTGCCGACTACATGAACAGAACCGGTTTTGTCAGATGCCCAAGGAGAATTTTGGATAGTAAATCAATTGTCCCATTCCACGAAAAACCATAGCTGGACAGAATTTGTGCCAGCCAGGTAGTTTCACTCAGAATTCATTGCCTTTTTCTGTGTTGTTCCTGCTGTTTGGACACTCTACTCAGAAACATGAAAATTGTTGGAACGGTTAGGACAGTCTAAAATGATGTTAACTGGGAAGTCCATGTATGGTTAGTGATGGGCAGATGTAGCCCCATGAAGCATTTCATCCCAATTGGTTCACTGCGCTTAGAAGCTTCATGAGGCTTCATTTGCTCTAGTACGACATCTACTGGAGGCTAAAATATCAGTTGGCATTAGTTTGAAGTGTGTGGCATTTTGCAGAAAGCCTGTGAATAAGAATGTCAGCAAAATAAGGAAGTGCGCTGTGTGTGTGTGCGTGTGTGTGTGTAAAAAATAAAAAATCCAATAAATCTATTAATAATTCCCGTAGGAAATTACTTTTGTTTAACTCCAAATGCTTGCACACGTAGACAATATACACACACACTGGCAGTATAGAAAATGATCATTTGGACATGACGAAAATGAAAATATAGTAAATATGTACAGTGACGGGAGGGTGGTTGAGGTTGGGGTATGGACAATGATCGTGCTTTTGTAAAGTTGAGAAACAGCCAGTAATTATGCTTGGGTCATATCATTGGTTTTTATTTAAAAACAACATTTTTGTCCACTGTGGCAGGTCTTTTTTTTTTTGACAATATTTCCCCTGCTTTTGAAAACACCCACCTTATATCACTGTCAAAACTAGCAGCACAAACCAAACCACTACGTGAAACAGACCATGTCCACACGTAGCCACATAAGTGCGTTGATCAACACGTTTATAAGCAAAACAATTCTGAGAACAGGACCGAGACATGTGGAAATTCATGCCGTTCACTTTATTACTCATGAAGAAAGAAGCAGACAAATAAATATCCAACTGGCAAGCATGTTTATCACGCGTCTTTGACGTAGACTTGCTATATGTCAGAAAATAGCCGGTTTTAATTTCGTCCATTCTGTGTGTAGAAGAAGACACAGGTCACACACACTAACGTCACAGCAGTTTTCATTGCAGGGAGATGCTGTTCGGATAGAAAAAGTTTTGGTTAAAGTGCAACACAACTGCATACCCGGCGTTTTCAAAAAACTTCACTTTGGCCACCGTATTCATCCCGGATATCTGCGTTGTCGTGTGGACGAATGGCGTACCCACAATAAAAAGCCTCGCTGCCCGATGCCTTACGCCATATTGTTCACGTGATTCCTTCTGGCAGATGCTCCGTGACTGGTTGGGCAACATGATTAGTTGGGCACTTGATTGACAGGTCATGGGTGTAGTTAAAAAGCGTGACAGATTGAGGTTTTCAGGGGAGCTTATTCAAATATATAGGTGGGGAGATATATACAAATACAGTACATACATACATACACACATACATACACACACATACAGTATACATTCATATAAACAATTGATTCGGTATGTGTAAAACATTACAATCTAGTACACAATTAGACTACATGCTTCTCTGGGTCCTTCTTATTAATTTGAAGTACAACACATGGGGTTGTGCTTTCCCAGGAATCCACAGCCTTGCGGAACAAAACATATTTGGCATGTTAAGAGTATATCTGTAATGAGAAAAAAGAAAAGTTGTAATTTTATTTATTTCAGCAGGTAGCCATCTTTCTGATGACTGATGACATGGGGACTGTATACATCAAAACATCTTAAAATGGATGCCAAGTCATTGATGTGCTCATTAACAGCAGCCACCTCTCCAAGGAACCATCACCTTATTGTGGTTTGTGTACCCTTAAGATCTTGGGCTTTATGTTGTCGGGAGTGTTGTACTTCTGGTAGGGTCACCCAAAGCAAAATAGTGTAAGCTGAAGGACCAGACAAAGAATGGTTCAGAAGACGCCATGAAAAAACAAGAAGGGCCAAAAGTGATCCTGCCTGGAGGAAGCCTGGGCCCACATCTAGAGTCAGGCCTGGACGGAGAGCCCGTCAGCGAGCACCTGGTAGCTGACGTTGCACAAAGCTGCCAGATGTCCAACTACACTGTATTTGAAATGTATTACCTCAAAACGATCCATGGTCCTCAATAACTTTGATAGAACATAGCTCAAATATACTTTTGCTCGAAACGCCTTGTTTGAATGGGCTGGCCCATTCAAACAATAATGGGACCAATAACAGGGTCCCATTATGAAAATCACATTTTTTCAGATCTCTCCATATACATAGTGGTCCTCCCTAATCCAACCAACTCCTAGAATCTGGTAAACAAACGCTTCTTGCATTATAATATTTGGAGTTTTAGCCCGGACCGAATCGAAACGATCAGATTTTGCTAGAGTGGTATTTATGACGTCACAAAGGGCGCTCTGTGATTGGACGATATTGATTGGTGACATGCCCTAAGGGCGTGGCCATCCCCGTGGGGGAGTTTGTTTAGGCTAAAGTACCATTGTGCAGTAATGTCCTAGCTCACAGCTACACACTGAAAGATCCTCACAAACTGTTGAAGTCAGCCAGCATTTGGCTGACTACTTGGCTCCGCTTAAGTCATGTGTGTGTCCGCTAAAGGCATATCCTCATCGTCATAGGAAACACAGCTGTGTGTATACACATCACTCATAAACAGCCCTAGCCTTTATTTACAGCCTAAAAGATATTGTCAGCAGTCAAGGGTTACATTCAACTGACCTAAACCCTGAATGAAAAAATATTCCAGACAGAAATCAGGATGTGAAATTATCACTCATTCCAAGCCTTGTGAGAGACAGAGGCTGGATACGTACACACAAACACACACACAAACAAAATCTTTGCCTTACCTGTCCCATGTTTCATTTAGACTGCGATGTTTCGCTCCCTGCGATCTCTCATTGTCCATGACAATTGTCGACAAACAGCGTACGTCCTGTCAGTAAACATTTGTTGTCGTCGCCACTGATTTTTGTCCCATTTGCAAACACAGTGTTTTAAATTCTTTGCAATGTTTACCGGTGGTCTCAATAGGATCAGCCCATTTAGTGTTTACATAATGAGCAACGCAGTCACGTTAGGCTGAAAGCAGCTTCATCCTCATAGTGATCACCTGTTCATAACATACGCTACGCTTTTATATTATTTACAGTTGCTTATGAATATGAGTAATGTTCTTTTATACAGTGCCTTGCGAAAGAATTGGCCCCCCAAAAACTAGTTGACATTTTGCCACATTTCAGGCTTCAAACTTAAACTCAAAATATTTTTCAAGAATCAACATGTGAGACACAATCCGGAAGTGTAACCAAATTTATTCAACATTTTATATTGTTTTTACAAATAAACTGAAAAGTAGGATGTGAAAATGTGAGACCAAATGATACACAGGTGCACTCTGTTTTTCAATGTTGTCATTTAGATCAACATTGGATCATTCAGAAGCAGGGCTTTGAACCGGTTCATGGAACAAATACAAAAACCGGAAATTTTTTGTGTTTTGGCAGGAACGAAAACAAAACCAAAAACTTCATATTTTTTAATGTTCCGGAACAGAAAATAATTGTACCGGTTAATACTGGGGTTTTTTTTGTTCTTGACAAAAATATTTGACCTCATGTTTCACTTCCTGTCATTCACTGGTAACGGGATGAGAGCAGAGAGAAGTAGCGACTATCAGCAACAGTTAGGAAAAGGGCAGTCTCCCAGTCACAATTTAATCATAACAGGTAAACACTACAGTATGTCAATCTTAAAAATGTGTAATTTAGACATTAACTCATTGGCTGCAGTCATTTTCAGAGCAGTGTGTTCCCGTACTGCCAGTGCTTTGTAGCAATATTGAGCTATGGGAGAAGCACAATGAAGATCTGTTGTTCAGCAATAAATGACATGGTGGAAGTTATTCTTGTCTTATTTCATGTAGTGTCTAAGTAGGAGGCATAAGTCTTAACTACAGTGATATAACTGTCATAAAGCAGAGGTGTAGTGCTGTGGTACTGTTTACAGCAGGGTAGGGGCATATCTACTGTATAATTATAGTCTATAGTATACAGTATAAACTAATTGCTTTAGTTGCCAATTTAAAAGTCCTTAAGTTACCGTATTTTGCGCACCATTCGGCTCATTGTATAAAGAGGCGCAGTCTAAATGACGGCGTTTATTCCTGGACACAAGGCGCACATTATTGTTCGGTGCATGCTTGCTAACGGAAACAAAAAGGTGACTGTGGTTGAATTGTGTTGTACTACGTATTTAAATTTTAAAAAATACACAGACATTATTTTTTAAATATGTTTTTATTTCTTTATTTTTTGATAAATCTGTGCTAAATCCTTCGAAGTCCTCATCTTCGGTCTGCATTGTATAGCTCGGCAATTTCACTATCGCTGATCGTCTGGTTTCCGGGTAGCTGTCCAGTAATGATGCCGGCTCTTGCGAAACATCGGACAAAAGTCGAAGCTGATACGTTAGTCCACTGCCTCCAGTCCTGGTAAACTTGAGTTTACATTTTGCGTCGTAAATGTGTGTCTTCGCTGACGCCATTGTCGGGGGTCTTTAGACAAACAAATGTGATTGTGCAGCATACCTGCGGTGCAGTACCGGTGTACAGTACACTGTACTGTACACCGGTGCCTACCGGAGGTGTGCCGGACGTAGCCTCGCGTCATGTTCTCTAATTGGTCTATCGCTGCCGGCGTATGTAGTGACATATTACGTCCTATGTCGGTGGACAATGGCCAATCTAGTGGAACGTTGACTAAAGTCACACAAAAACATTTTTACAGATTTTGGAACTCAGTGCACACATAAGACGCTTAATGTTAAAAGGCGCAGCGTTGATTTTTGAGAAATTTTAAGGCTTTTAAGCGCGTTTTATGGTGCGCAAAATACTGCACCTACATATTTATATTTACAAGGTACGTTATTAACCGGTTCAGGAACCATATTTTTTTGTTCTAATCGGTTCAGGAATGTCAGTTTATGGGTGGAACGCAAAACTGGAAACGTTATAATTCTGATTCTGTTAGAAAAGAACCGATTGGCAAAAATTCTGGTTCAAGCCCTGTTCAGAAGTCATCAGGGAACGTCTGGAGTCTTTTAGCTGAGCTGAGAGAACAGGGGACCAATACTTTTGCACATCCTACTTTTCAGTTCTTTTGTAAACACAATATAAAATGTTGAATAAATTTGGTTCCACTTTACAATTGTGTCTCACATATTGTTGATTCATGAAAAATATTTTCAGTTTGTTATCTTTAAGTTTCAAGCCTGAAATGTGGCAAAATTTCAAAAAGTTCTTGTGGGGGGCTAATACTTTTGCAAGGCACTGTATACTTTATTGATCCCCGGGGGGGAAATTACTTTTTGTTACAGTTGTAATCCTCCAGAAAAAAACAGAATGTCAGAATAAAGAGAATTTATTAATGATTCCTTAATAAATTGTTAATAAAAACAAGTTTTGTCTTACTGCTCCGGTACCATTCCTGTCAGCGCAGTTAGCCATTTGGTCCTCAAATGTAGTTTTCCGGAATCGAATTTCAGAGCTCCCTGGTTTTGTCAGCCAGCGATCTCTTATTGTCTGTGACGATTGTCGAGAAATTCAGCGAAATCAAGTTATTAACGAGAGATTTTTCATACATTAAAGATCCCTTTGCAGTCAACATTATCAGTTACTGGGCATAGTACTCCATTTTTCATAGAAAAACCTGTTCATTTAAAAATGAGACTGACATGTTACAGCAACAACATAACTCACATTGTTACTTGACATAATGGCATCATCAATCCTACATAAATCCATGGAAATGTTTTTATACTTTCAAAGAACACTAAAAATATCATACACTATAAATATCAAACTCTAATGGATTAAATTTATTTAAAATCCAACAGCAAAAGTGTAAACTGAAATGTTAGTCGTAACCTCTGTGCTACTGTCAAATCACTAACATTAACCTCGCCTAGAAACTTCCATACCTCCACAAATATATCATCAAGACCGAGTGCCTTTCCACTTTTCATCCTATTCAATGCCCTCCTCACTTCATCCGGACTAATCTTCTAGTCACCTCTTCTAGTCTTTGTTTTCCTCATTCATCAGCTCTTCAAAGTATTCTTTCCATCTTCCCATCACACTACTGGCACCTGTCAATACACTTCTATCCCCATCCTTAATCACCCGAACCTGCTGCACGTCCGTCTCATCTCTGTCTGTCTTGCCAACCTGTATAGATCAGTCTCTCCCTCTTTACTGTCCAACTTAGTATACAGGTCATCATAAGACCCTTGTTTGGCCTTTGCTACAATACATCTTTCACCTTACTCTGCATCTCCCTGTACTCCTATCTACTTTCCTCAGTCCTCTCAGTGTCCCACTTCTTCTTAGCTAACCTTTCTCTGTACACACTCCTGTACCTCCTCATTCCACCACCAAGTCTCCTTATCTACTTTCCTTCCAGATCACACACCAAGTACTCTCCTACCTGTCTCCCTGATCACATTAGCTGTAGTTGTCCAGTTATTTAAAAGCACCTCATGACCACCCAGAGCCTGTCTTAACTCTTCCCTAAAAGTCATGCAACACTCTTCCTTTTATAGCTTCCACCATTTCGTCCTCTGCTCTGCCTTTGCCCTCTTCATCTTCCTCACCACAATCATCCTACACACCACCATCTTATGCTGTTTGGCTACACTCTCGCCTACGACCACTTCGCAGTCACCGATCTCCATCAGATTGTACCGTCTACACAAGAAGTAGTCTACCTGTGTGCTCCTACCACCACTCTTATAGGTCATCCTATGTTCCTGCCTCTTCTGGAAGAAAGTTTATAGCCGTTTCCATCCTTTTTGCAAAGTCAACTACTATCTGTCCTTCTGCATTCCTCACCTGGATACCAAACCTGCCCATCACCTCCTCATCACCTGTTTCCTGCACCAACATGTCCATTGAAGTCTGCACCAATAACAGCTCTCACTTCTAGGTATGTCCAAGCAGAATTTCTGATTCTCCTCCAGCTCACATCCTACTTGTGGAGCATACCCACTCACAACATTGAACATCACACCTTTGATTTCAAGCTTCAGACTCATCACTATCTGACACTCTTTTTACCTTCAGGACATTCCTAACAAACTCCTCCTTCAAGATAACTCCTACTCCATTTCTCTTTCTGTCTACACCATGATAGAACAACTTGAACCCAGCTCCTAAAATTCTAGCCTTGCTACCTTTCCATCGGGTCTCCTGGACACACAGCATGTCTACCTTCCTCCTCTGCATCACTTATTGATTTGTTTTTTTATCATGTCAGTCAACTCTTTTCCTTTCATAGTTTCACCTTTTCCTGTCATAGTTTCAACATTCAATGTCCCTACTCAGTCCTAAACTCTTGGCGTTCCACTTCTCTCTCTTGTTACGAACACACTTTCCTCCTCTCCTTCAACCAGCAGTAGTCCAATTTCCACAGGCACCCTTTAGGTAAACAGCACCAATGGCGGTCGTTAACCCGGGTCTCGACTGATCTGGTATGGAAGACACAGATCTGACTTGCATGTTTGATTTGTTAAAAGTTTTACATTGGATGCCCTTCCTGATACAACCCTCTGTATTCATCCGAGCTTGGGACCAGCACAATAAGACACTGACTTGTGCCCTCTTGCGGCTACACAGGTTAGCTTGATTGGATTGTGGGATAAAATTTACCATTCTGTTGCAAACTGAGAAGGACATTGAATCCCAGGTAGATCAGAATCTTCTGGCTGCAAAGTGGATAGTAGCTCTGGTGACTGCCTCCCGATGTGTGTAGCTTGATGTGTGTACCAACTGCTTGCTTACAGGCCCCCATGTGTGCTGTGTTTCAGGGGGCCTGTGTATGCACTGTTAAAGCTAAAACAAAAAACATGTAAATACCTGGGTGACTATGTAATTTCTCTACAGGGATTAATAAAGTATACTTCTCATCAGCATATTTCCACTTCACTTGTGGTCACACACGTTTACACTGATGTGTAAGCAACCACAATAAAGATGTATTGCTTTTCAGACCACCAGAAATTGTTTAAATGTCCACACCCTTTGCTGACAGTTGTGATTCAATATTGTGGAGTGGATCATAAAGCACTAATCCTGTGATAAACCAAGAATTGTTGATACACAGCATTTATTATTTTATGCAAATACTGTATACTGAAGTTATACTATGGAAAGGATCCTACAGCCTTAAAATAATATCTGCTTAACTCATCACCTGTCAGGAGACTGAACAATTGCTGCTTCACAGTACTTTTAGCTGTAAACTGATGAAATGAAGATGATGAAGATTGTGAACTACCTGGCTATAAGTTGATAACAAAAACTGCCTTAACTGACAATTGTAGTAATTATATCAAGAATTACTCAACTAAAGAACAAGCAAGCAAACGGAAAAAGCTACCATTTTGGCAAGTACTCATGTATAACCATGTTCTGAACAGTTTACACTTTCAAAAAAAGCTGATTATGACAGGACTGCAAGCCAATCAGAACACTACATAAATACTATTATCTACAACATACGCAACTGGAAGAACTCAAAAAACATCAGTTCTGACACCTTACAGTTCATGAAGTAAAAATAACAACACAGTTAATTTCTAACATACCTCCTCCTGTGAAGTGGCCAGGGAATAAACCAAATAGACACTCGACTATCAGGAAGCAATATTTTAGTTTGATGCAAAACATTTGAGACGTTTTGAACCAACCACCATGGTTTTGTGAAAAATAAAAAAGAGCTATTGCTCTTGGAAGCTATTGGAAGTGTTTTGTTGGGTGCACTGTGTGATTTATTCACAAGTGAATAATGTGGTTTGTGCTTATTATTATTGGATTATCACTAGTTCTTCTGAATATATACATAAACATACATATACAGATATAGGAATTTAGGTACAGTATATGAATATTCTTAGTATTGTTTTTTTAAGGTTACACATCTTGTATTGTAAACATACTGACAGTTTATCTTGGTGTGAATAAGTTACGTCTATCTTACCACTGGAAAGGCAATCACTTGTTGCGAGGTATTCTTACAGAGTTTGAGACTGGTCACTAGTAGCATCACATCTGAATGATGGTTACGAGTAATGACGAAGCATCAAATACACAGAGCCCAACAGATTTCTGTGGAGATTCTCATCCAGGTCAAGGTAGATCTGTGTGGATTTATTGAACATAGAGATCAAAAGAATATCAACTATCCACATTTATTAAAGGGATAGTAAACTCATTTTTAAGTGACATATATTTTGTTTATCATTATGAAAAATAGAAGAAAATTTTTTTTCAGATGTTCGGCATCATCACTGTGGTCAGGAAACCTTAAAATCTGCAGTGCAGCAGCTACTGTATCCAGTCGTCACATGGGGGTCATACGTCATCGACGACACTCATCGCTTCATCAGTCAGGGCAGCCATTAGAACACAATGCGATCACTGAAGCAATAAACCTGATAAAGCCATGGTTACCTGTGAGGTGAATGGTTGTTCCCACACCACAGGAGTTATACACAAAGATAGGATACCTTCTGGATATCTTGGAAGGAAATGGAAAGCAAGGATAAACGGTAAAAATGACCAAAGATCTGAGACTCTGTCATGAGCACCCAGATGATTTCCAAAGAGATTTGAAGGTAAGATCATTTTTGGACAACCCACATTATTTATTCTGAATTCCCAAGGTTTAGTGGATAGTTAATTCATGTCTCACCTTTCATTTTAGGTGAAACTCTTCAATCACACGTCACACCTGACACTTTTCTCCACCCATTCCATCCTGCCTGTACATGCTTCTTCACCTCTTTTCCACACTCTCCATGCTCTGGACTCTTGACCCTAAGTACTTAAAATCCTCCACCTTTCTTGATCTCTTCTCCCTGTAACCTCACTCTTCCACTTGGGTCCCTATTATTCACACACATGTACTCTGTCTTACTAACCTTCATTCCCCTCCTTTCCAGGACAAACCTTCACCTCTCTAACTTCTCCCCCACCTGTTCCCTGCTCTCACTACAGATCACAATGTTACCTGCAAACATCATAGTCCATGGAGATTCCTGTCTAACCTCGTCTGTCAGCCTGTCCATCACCATAGCGAACAGGTACGGGCTCAGAGCTGATCCCAGATGCAGTCCCACCTTCACCTTGAACTCCTCTGTCACACCTACAGCACACCTTACCACTGTCTTACAGTCCTCATACATGTCCTGCACCGCTCTAACATACTTCTCTGCCACTCCAGACTTCCTCATACAATACCACAGTTCCTCTCTGGGCACCCTGTCAACACAATGCAGCTCCGTCTGGCCTTCTCTGTACTTATCTGCCAACATCCTCAAAGCAAATACTGCATCTGTTTACTCCTTTTTGGCATGAAACCATACCGCTGCTCACAAAAGCTAGCTTCAACAACTCATTCCCATAACTTCACTGTGTGGCTCATCAGCTTTATTCTCCATAGTTGCCACGACGCTGCACATCTCCCTTGTTCTTAAAAATGGGCACCAGCACACTTCTACTCCCTTCCTCAGGTATCTTCTCACTATGTAAGATCCTGTTGAACAACCCAGTCAGAAACTGTACTGCCACCTCTCAGACTCTTCCATACCTCCACAGGTATATCATCAGCATCGACGGCCTTTCCACTCTTCATCCTCTTCAATGCCCTCCTCACTTCATCCTGACTAATCTTTGCTACTTCCTCTCTCTTCCTATGAACACACTTTCCTCCTCTCCTTCTTCTCATCCTCCGCATGCATTGGGTGATAATTATAAGGGATAATTACAACCCCAGGTGGGTTCACAGAGAACTCGTCCTCATTATCTGATCATGATATGATTTTAGATGATATCCTGATAAATAAATACTGCCAGCTCGTTATGTTGTCGCTTGCTGTATATTTATGTAACGGCGCTGATATGGATTTATCGTGATGTCTACAAATGCGTCACTTCCGCTGTCATTGCGTTCTCCATCACTTATCATAAATCTTATCATAAATTTTGTTTTTCTAAGTCCCCATTGCTCATAAAAAAGTAAATATGCCACCAAGCCTATTACTGCTTACTCTGTTTTGTCTTCCTAATGTGAATGTTGGTTTGAGTGTCTTTCAGCAAGGTTAAGCAAGAAGATGCAAGACAAGATAGCACATGCTCGGCTGTGACAGTACTAACTGTATCCGAACCACTAATATACAGTAAATGAAGACAAATGTCCCTACAAGCACCAATGAAATCAAAAGTCAAGTCAAATCAAAATCTACACTGAGGAACCAATTTAACAGTTTGATCTGGAATGGTAGATTCAGGATATTTTTTAAATTGTTTTAAAAATGCAAGATGTGGCTATATTGTACATGTCCATCTATAATGCATAAACCACATAATAAGATTCCTGTGAAAAATGAAAGTTTTGAGCAATATAAAAATGTATCTCATAATTAATGGTTCAGTTCTTTTTACATTCTGACAATGTTTTGGTAGTATATCACCAGTAGCTGTTCCGCAGGTACGACATCATTTTCCTTATTTGCTATGTAATATCACGCACAGTAAGTTCCTCCCTGTCTCCAGGTGGAGTCAGGATGCAAGGGAGCAATAGCTAATTGAGTATGTTATACATTATTATTGGTCTTTACAATTTTTGAGCAATAGTGAAAGTTTTCAAAATATTCTTCACCAGTTGAATAACAAAAAGATATCTCCCATCCCATTAGTTTGCTTTTTTCAAACCACCAAAAAGCAGCCCACAAACAACAAACTGCAAAAACACTCTAGCCACTGTACCTTCATTCATGGGCAGAGGAGGTAGAACTTTGATCTTCGGTTTTCTTCCTCTTTTGCCAGGCACCTTAGCTGGTTCTGGGGCTACAACAGTACCTGCTGCTGCTTTCCCCCATGCCACATTCTTCATTTCTATCCCACTCCATTTCTTCCCCTCCTTGCCCTTGGTCCTGGGCCCTTTCTTTTCCTTGCTTTGCTTTAGCTCCTTGCTCCTCCTTGGTTCAACCATCGTCACCTCTTTTTCCTTCTTTCGTTTCTTTAGTGTGCTGGTTTCCTTTTCCCGCCCATCCCTTCTTTCTTTCTCCCATTCAATTTTGTCCTTTTTCTTTCGCTTCTTCAATTTTCCCCTTCCTTCTCCTCCTTCATCATCATCATCCTCACTAAGAGATGAGGAATGTCGCAGGGTTCTTCCTGAATTGTTCGATGCATGGCCGTCCACTACAATGCAGTGATTGGACGTAGCTGTACCGCCAACAGTGGTGACAAGTTGAAGCTGGTCCTTGGGGCCAACAATCAGCTGCCCCCGGGGAATTGTGGGAACTGAAGTTTTTGTGTTACTGTTTTGGTCAGAGACAAAAGATGAAGGTGCTGCATCGGAGGCTAGGGGTGTCGCGTGCTTCAGGAGACCAGTGAGCATCTGGAACAGAAAGATTTATACATTCATTTTCTTCTCATGTATGAATCTAATGTATATACCTTAAGTTTACATTTTCTTTCAAAAATTATTTTGATCATCTGTGAATGGATATTGCTTACATTTGTTATTCCAACTAAGAGCTTTCAAGCAGCTGTGTTAACATGCTCTTTTACATTAAGAGTGTAAAGGATGCAGATTGTTAGTAAGTAGTCACGTGATACCATACACGATATAACACGACTACCTCCTAAAATTCTGCGATGAAGCGCAAATGCGCGAGGGATTACTGTATCTATCCATCCATCCATTTTCTGAACCGCTTCAAAC
Organism: Antennarius maculatus; assembly: GCA_013358685.1. NCBI lineage: Eukaryota > Metazoa > Chordata > Actinopteri > Lophiiformes > Antennariidae > Antennarius > Antennarius maculatus. The sequence goes on along the minus strand of CM023609.1, from coordinate 6,663,675 downwards.
GCTGTGACAGGACGCGGGGAGTTGGAGCCTATCCCAGCTGTCTGGGGCGTGAGGCGGTGGACACTGCGGGCGCGACAACAGTGCACCGCATACACAGAAACGCAGACAAACACACACTCACACACAACCACGGTCATTTTGGGACCGGCCAATAAACCTGAAGCGCATGTTTTTGGAGGTGGGAGGAAGCCAGGGAACCTGGAAAAAATACACAAGGACACAGGGAGAACATGCAAACTCCATACAGAGCGGGACACGAACCCAGAACTGCCTTGCTGTACAGCAACAGCGCTACCCAATGTCTTACTGTTCTGTTGGAAATTCTGATGTGTGTTTGTGTGTGTGCGTGCGTGTGTATGTGTGTCCATGAACTAGACAAGGGGGGATTTGACTTAAGTCAGATTTTAGTCGCCAGATTGAGGACGTGTGACTTACTCGACCAACAGTGATAATACCTGATTTGACTTAAACTTCCGATTCATGACTTGACATGTCAATACTCTTGTCATTAATTTATTTTTCGTACCAAACTGACCCATCATGTTGCTAAACGTAGTTCCTACTGACAGATAATAATAATTGATCATTTTTTATAGCACTTTTCATGAACTCAATGACACTTCATAGACAGAAAAGACAAACAAGACACAAATACAGGACGGTGGAGGTTAATGAAGGTTAATAATAATAAAAATAATAATACTTTATTGTCCCACAGTGGGGAAATTTGTGCGATTGTAGCAGCGGGGGGGGGGGGGGTCATAAATAACTACTTAAATAATATACATGGACATATTAACATATTAAACATATGAAATATACATATTCACATATTGTAAACATTAACAACAACTGCAAAACTATACACTACAAACTACAGAACTGCAGATTACATTGGTCATCCAGATTTTGAATGTTGTGTTCTTCGAGTTGTTCAAGTGGTCTGCTGGGAAGATTGTTGGTTATACAGTCTGACGGCCGTGGGTAGGAAGGACCTGCGATAGCGTTCCTTCACGCATCTTGGGTGAAGCAACCTATCGCTGAAGGTGCTCTCCAGTGATCTTAGTGTGCCCTGCAGAGGGTGGGAGTGGTTCTTCATCATCGATGACAGCTTGGCTGTCATCCTCCTCTACACCACCACCTCCACTGAGTCCAGGGAGCATCCTAGGACAGAGCCCGCCTTCCTAATCAGCCTGTCCAGTCTCTTCCTGCCGGCCGCAGTGATGCTGCTGCCCCAGCAGACCACCCCATGAAAAATAGCTGAGGCTACAACTGTGTCATAAAAAGTACTTAAGAGTGGCCCCCGCACTCTAAAAGACCTAATAAGCCTCCTGAGCAGATAGAGTCTGCACTGACCCTTTTTATACAGTGAGTGTTGGTACTCCAGTCCAATTTATTGTTCAGGTGAACACCCAGGTACTTGTAAGAGGACACCACCTCGATGTCTGTACCCTGGATCTTCACCGGTGTAACTGGGCAGAGTCCTCGCCTGCAGAAATCCTTCTTCTTCTTTTCCTTTCGGCTTTTCCCTTCAGGGGTCGCCACAGCGAATCAATTGCCTCCATCTAACCTTGTCCTTTGCATCCTCTTCTCTCACACCAACTACCTTCATGTCCTCTTTCACTACATCCATAAACCTCCTCTTCTCTAGGCCTCCTGCCTGGCAGTTCAAAACTCAGCATCCTTCTACCAATATATTCACTATCTCTCCTCTGGACATGTCCAAACCATCTCAGTCTGGCCTCTCTGACTTTATCTCCAAAACCTCTAACATGTGCTGTCCCTCTGATGTACTCATTCCTGATCCTATCCTTCCTTGTCACTCCCAAAGAGAACCTCAGCATCTTCATCTCTGCTACCTCCAGCTCTGCCTCCTGTCTTTTCCTCAGTGACACTGTCTCTAGACCGAACAACATCGCTGGTCTCACCACAGTTTATACACTTTTCCTTTCATTTTAGCTGAAACTCTTCTATCACACATCACACCTGACATTTTTCTCCACCCATTCCATCCTGCCTGTACACGTTTCATGCTTCTTCACCTCTTTTCCCCACTCTCCATTGCTCTGGACTCTTGACCCTAAGTACTTAAAATCCTCCACCTTCTTGATCACTTCTCCCTGTAACCTCACTCTTCCACTTTGGTCCCTCTCATTCACACACATGTACTCTGTCTTACTGCGGCTAACCTTCATCCCTCTCCTTTCCAGGACAAACCTCCATCTCTCTAGCTTCTCCTCCACCTGTTCCCTGCTCTCACTGCAGATCACAATGTCATCTGCAAACATCATAGTCCATGGAGATTCCTGTCTAACCTCGTCTGTCAGCCTGTCCATCACCATAGCGAACAAGAAGGGGCTCAGAGCTGATCCCTGATGCAGTCCCACCTCCACCTTGAACTCCTCTGTCACACCTACAGCACACCTCACCACTGTCTTACAGTCCTCATACATGTCCTGCACCGCTCTAACATACTTCTCTGCCACTCCAGACTTCCTCATACAACAGTTCCTCTCTGGGCACCCTGTCATAAGCTTTCTCCAGATCTACAAAAACACAACGCAGCTCCGTCTGGCCTTCTCTGTACTTCTTTATCGACATCCTCAAAGCAAATACTACATCTGTAGTACTCTATTTTTGGCATGAAACCATACTGCTGCTCACAAATGCTCACTTCTGCCCTTAGTCTAGCTTCCACTACTCTTTCCCATAACTTCATTGTATGGCTCATCAGCTTTATTCCTCTGTAGTTGCCACAACTCTGCACATCTCCCTTGTTCTTAAAAATGGGCACAAGCACATTTCTCCTCCACTCCTCAGGCATCTTCTCACTATCTAAGATCCTGTTGAACAACCCAGTCAGAAACTCTACTGCCACCTCTCCTAGACACTTCCAAACCTCTACAGGTATATCATCAGGACCGACTGCCTTTCCACTCTTCATCCTCTTCAGTGCTCTCCTCACTTCATCCTGGCTAATCTTTGCTACATCCTGGTCCACAACAGTCAGCTCTTCTAGTCTTTGTTCTCTCTCATTTTCCACGTTCATCAACTCTTCAAAGTACTCTTTCCATCTTCCCATCACACTGCTGGCACCTGTCAATATACTTCCATCCCTATCCTTAATCACCCTAACCTGCTGCACGTCCTTCCCATCTCTATCTCTCTGTCTTGCCAGCCTGTATAGATCAGTCTGTCCCTCCTTACTGTCCAACCGAGCATACAAGTCATCATAAGCTTCTTGTTTGGCCTTTGCTACCGCTACCTTCACCTTACGCTGCATTTCCCTGTACTTCTGTCTACTCTCCTCAGTCCTCTCAGTGTCCCACTTCTTCTTAGCTAACCTCTTTCTTTGTATACACTCCTGTACCTCCTCATTCCACCACCAAGTCTCCTTATCTACTTTCCTTCCAGATGACACACCAAATACTCTCCTGTCTCCCTGATCACATTAGCTGTAGTTGTCCAGTCATCTGGAAGCACCTCCTGACCACCCAGAGCCTGTCTTAACTCCTTCCTAAAGGTCATGCAATACCCTTCCTTTTTTATCTTCCACCATTTCGTCCATTGCTCTGCCTTTGCCCTCTTCATCTTCCTCACCACCAGAGTCATCCTACACACCACCATCCTATGCTGTTTGGCTACACTCTCGCCTACCACTACTTTACAGTCACTGATCTCCTTCAGGTTACATCGTCTACCCAAGATGTAGTCTACCTGTGTGCTCCTACCACCACTCTTATAGGTCACCCTATGTTCCTGCCTCTTCTGGAAGAAAGTATTCACTACAGCCATTTCCATCCTTTTTGCAAAGTCAACTACCATCTGTCCTTCTGTGTTCCTCTCCTGGATACCAAACCTGCCCATCACTTCCTCATCACCTCTGTTACCTGCACCAACATGTCCATTGAAGTCTGCGCCAATGACAACTCTCTCACTTCTAGGTATGCTCTGCATCACTTCATCAAAGTCCAACCAGAATTTCTCCTCCTCCAGCTCACATCCTACCTGTGGGGCATACCCACTAACAACATTGAACATCACAACTTCTATTTCTAGCTTCAGACTCATCACTCTATCTGACACTCTTTTTACCTCCAGGACATTCCTAACAAACTCCTCCTTCAAGATAACTCCTACTCCATTTCTCTTCCCATCTACACCATGATAGAACAACTTGAACCCTGCTCCTAAACTTCTAGTCTTGCTACCTTTCCACCTGGTCTCCTGGACACACAGTATGTCTACCTTCCTCCTCTGCATCATGTCGACCAAGTCTCTACCTTTTCCTGTCATAGTTCCAACATTCAACGTACTCTTAGTCCTATACTCTTGGCGCTCCTCTTCGCTTTCTTCGTGCGAACGCACTTTCCTCCTCTCCTTCTTCGACCAACAGTAATCCAATTTCCACCGGCGCCCTGTAGGTCAACAGCACCGATGGCGGTCGTTGTTAACCCGGGCCTCGACCGATCCGGTATGGAAGTCATAGGTTTGATTCGCAGCTTTGATTTTTCAAAAGTTTTACGCCGAATGCCCTTCCTGACGCTACCCTCTGTATTTATCCGGGCTTGGGACCGGCACAATAAGACACTGGCTTGTGCCCTCTTGCGGCTACATTCGCCTGCAGAAATCCACCACCTCCAAATCAACGTGGGTAAAACCAAGGAACTCTTGGTTTTACCCGCGTTGATTTGGAGGCCTTTCCGCTGGCATCAGTCCACAAAGTCCTGGGTCAGTTCTCTGTACTCTCTGTCGTCCCCATCAGTGATGAGGCCGACAATTGCAGAGTGGTCAGAGAACTTCTGCAAGTGACATGTGGGGGAGTTGTAGGAGAAGTCTGCAGTGTAGAGGGTGAACAGGAACAGAGCCAGAACCGTTCCCTGTGGTGCCCCCGTGCTGCAGACAACAGTGTTTGACACACAGTCTCGATTCTGAAGAAAAATGACTGTCATCCACCCCGATGGCAGGCTGGTAAGCGAACTGGAGTGGATCCAGTGATGGGCTCACCAGGGGGCGGAGATGACAAGAGGACCAGACACTCCAGGGTCTTCATAAGGTGGGATGTTAGTGCCACCGGCCTGTAGCTGTTTAGGTCCTTAGGGTGTGGAGTCTTGGGCACAGAAACAAAGCAGGACGTTTTCCACAGCTGTGAAACCTTTCCTAGCTTCAGGCCCATGTTGAGCATGTGTCCAACAATCCCACACAGCTGGTCTGCGCAGGATTTCAGCCTGGAGCTGATGCCGTCTGGACCTTCCTCATCTTAATCCTCCGGAGCTGGTTTCTCACCTGAGATTCAGTGAGGGACAGGGCGTAGCAGGGGGACTGTGTGCTGGGGTGAGGGGGTGGGTTGAAGAGGTGAACCATAGGGGGTGGCTGTAACATGACCTGAGCAGTGGGGGGTGGCCGTGAGTTGATTGTTGTAGAGGTGGAGGGGCGGGGGTGGGGGCTGCAGCGTGGAGGGCTGGGCTGGGGGAGGGGTGGATGCCTGATCAAATCTGTTGAAAAATTCGTTCAGGTTATCTGCCCACTTCTGGTCCCCAGTGACCTGATGGTCTGGTCCTTTATGGCCTGAGATGGTCTTCAGTCCTCTCCACACTTCGCTGAAGTTATTTTTCTGCAGCTGGTCCTCCATCGTCCTCCTTTACATGTTCTTTCCCTCTCTGATTTTCCTCCTCAGCTCCCTCTGGACAGCCTTTAGCTCGTCCTTGTTTCCAGACTTAAAGGCCCTTTTCTTCTCCTGAAGAAGGGCCTTAATGTCAGGGGTGATCCAGGGTTTGTTGTTGGGATAACACCGTACAGTCACACAATCACAGAAAACATCCCACTCTGTTCCATGGAAACAGTCCTTCAGCCTCGTCAGACCATCTCCTCACAGTGCGGGACACAGCTGGTTGCCTTTCCACAAGAGGCTTGTAAACGGGCAGGAGATGAACCAGGTTGTGGTCTGATCTTCCCGGGGGGGGGGGGGGTGTTGGCATAGCACAGGTCCAGTATTTTACTGTCTCTGGTGAAACAAGTAACATACTGGGTGAAGGTGGGCGCAGAGTGGAGGACGGGGAGGCATGAGATGAGGATGAGGGCCTGTAGGTGCTGTGTCTGCAGCCTGTTCGTTAGAGAGTGGAGGACGTCGCAGGCTGCATCTACGTCGGCAGAGGGGGGGGACACATACGCAGCTATCAGGATAGCGTGCGAGAATTCCCGTAGCAGATAATACGGCCACACGCCGACCGCCAACAGTTCAATGTCCCGACAGCAGTGCTGCTCCTTAACAGTGATGTGTCCAGGGTTACAAAACTTATCGTTCACTAACACTGACAGCCCTCCTCCCTTCCCGCTCTCCCTTGTCCTGTCCGCCCGCACCAGATTAAATCCATCCAGATGAACGGCCGTGTCTGGAGTCGTCGCGCTCAGCCATGTCTCTGTAAACACCATGATGCTGCACTCACGGAAGTCCCTCTGATGCCGGGTCACGGCCGCCAGCTCATCCATCTTGTTAGGGAGAGATCGTACATTCCCCATGATGATGGACGGGAGGACGGGTCTGATTTTCCTCCTCCTGGGCCGGTGAGCAACTCCGGCACGTTTCCCCCGCTTCCTCCTCCTCAGCTCCCGGGGATGTCGGGTTTCTCCTGGGGCAGCACCGCGTTGCTACGGAGCGCCAACAGCTCATCCCTACTGTAAACAATAGGGCCCTGGCTGAGTATGGGGTCAACAGACACGGTCATGACCAATGTAAAAAACAGCATGAAGACCAGCGCAAGTACAGCACATTTGGTCTCCATGGCACAGTATTTAGTTACTTAAAAAATAAATGAAAAAAGAAGTAAGAAAAACATTTAAAAGAAAGAAAAACAAAGACCGGTGTGGGAGAGCTGCCGTAATCAGTCGCCACTAGTGCAGCGCCATTGGAAAAAATGATGAAAAAAAGAGTAATTGAAAGGGGAAGGTTATTAATGTTTTATTGAAAGAAGGTATTTAGTCAGAGGCACAAATGTGTGAGGGAGGGTGTTCCAGATGGTTGGGCTGGCTATGGCAAAAGCCTTGTCCCCCAAGGTACGGTGGTTGGATTTGGTGATCAGAGTGAGGAGGTTGGAGTTAGAGAAGCCAAGATGGCAGGAGGGGTGGTGATGGTCCAGAAGGTCAGAGAGGTATAAAGGGGGACAGGTTACTAATTCATTTGTAGGTGATGACAAGGATCTTGAAGTGGATTGACTGTTGTATGGGGAACCAGTGGAATTTTTAGAGGATGCAGTGATGTGGTCTCTGAAGTGAGTGCGGGTGAGTAACTTGGGCAGCTGAGTTCTCAACATTTTTTTATTTTTTGCAACTACTACAGGTGCAATACAAATGTACCACACTAATATGCAATTTTTAAACCTGAAAATAACATTTTCACTACAGTTAATCATTTGGTTTGGACCACAGTCATAGAGGAAACATGACTGAGATTCCCAGATACCATCCATTTTCTTGTAGATGAGTCAATCTTCCTTATCTCGTCCACAGCCACTTATCCGCCTTGCAGGTCATGGGTCTACTGGAGCCTATCCCAGCCGGCTCTAAGCAAAAGGCAGGGAATACCTCAGATAAATTGCTAGTTCATTGTGGAGCCACACAAAAAACAAATTAACACACGTCCTCACCCTCACACCTACGGACAATTTCCTGTGACCAGTTCACCTAAATTGCATGTTTTTGGAGGTGGGATGAAGTCAGATAACCTGGAGAGAACGTAGACACGGGAAGAACATACAAAGCTTGCATATAAAGGAATCAAACCTGGAACTTTCTTGCTGTGGGGCAATAGCACTACCCACTGCACCGCCACATTGCCCTGATTCCTTAATACCTTGATATTTATTTGTATTCGTCCCCAAGGGGACATGAAATAAGTTTAAAAAATACACATCAATCAATAGGCACAAAACAACACACAATTCCATTGACAACATTCACAGACAAGAAACATAATTTATGTGGTGCTTCAATTATAACTGGGTTAGTATTCAGCATGTATGAGCTGGACCAATAAAAGTTCCTTTGTCCTCTGTATCCTGCAGCCTGGACAGTGAAGTCTGCTTCGTAAGGCAAGCTACTCAAACTCAGGAAACAGAATTCGGGAGGGGTTCTATAAAGTCCTATAAGCTGATTTCCCAGGCTGCTGGTCATATAAGGGGGTTAAAGTTTGAATAGCCAGTTCAATGACTTCAGTGATGAGCATGGCCTGCACTATATATACCACATAACTGAAACTCAGCTCTTAATATGAAGGAGGGAAAATGATGTGTAGGCCTAGGCCTCTTAGTTAGTCCCACTAGCAAAGTGGGACCAATTTGGGGAAAACAGTTTTGTTCTGTTTTCCAGCATCACTGTACCCAAGTGCAAAAGGTATGATCCATGAAGACATGGCTTGGTGAGTTTGGCATGGATTAACGTGACTTGCTGAGTCCTCACCTCAACCCTCCTAATCATTTTTTGGCATTCAATATTGTATGGACCCTTCACGTTACCAGCAAGCTTGTACTGTATATTCCATTTGTACGTTAAAATCCAAAAGAAACTTCTCATTAACTTAAAAGTGACTAGTGTGCATCCTTGATTAGCTTTAGTGGTCTCTTCCATGGCTACCATTGTCCATTCTCTTCTTAACCAGTCAATTTCATTACTCATACTCATCTGATAACTATAATACAGTAATCCATTGTTGGCTCACGATTAATTTGTTCCAGAAACACCCGCTAAAAACAAAAATTCCGCGATATAGCGACAAACTATTTATTATTTACGGAAATTTAAACATATATGAACCCTCTCCATACTGATATTAACCTTATGTCTGTGTTATCTTTTCCCACACTCTTAGAGTGTTTAAAACTCTTTTGTATTAAAGTGTTTCTTTAATACACGGAAGTGCGCTGTGTTCTGTGAGTCTCAGAGCGCAGCGCACACACATATGTTGTCAGAAAAACAGCATGTGCGTACGGTATCACGTGACTACGTATTAAAAATCCGTGATGTAGTGAAGCTATGCACCTTGAAGCTCGAATAAGTGAGGAATTACTGCATAACAATCAAGAGGTATGTACAGGAAAAATTTCAATTCAATGCAAGCCATCATCATTGTCATCTTTCTCTTTTTGCATCATCTTCAATATTATTATTGTTATTTTAATGTTGTTGACCTAGCCAGAACAATGGCTAGCCAGAACACTGGCTAGGTCAACTTCTTGTTTTGGCCATCAATAATACAAATTTAACTTTCTGTTCCTGGGAAAAATGTTATCGTGAGCATGCTCAGGCTCACATCTGAGATGACGGGCGATATTTGGAACAACAGTTCAATGGATGTACGATATTGTGACAGCATTGATATAGGGGGAATGAAGGACTAGTGATGGTAACAGAAAGACTGGCTGGGAACAACAATGTGAAAACAATGCCAAAATTCAATGTATGAAGTGGTTGAAAACACTTAACGTATGAATTGGTTTGACAACATATTGTGATGAGAGGTGTTTTTTGATTCTGGGGATGTGAATTTCACAAGCCAAATGGCTTCTACCTGTCAGTCCTTTTTTTCAGATGATGTTGTTGGTGCTGCAAATGTGATGAAGGTGAAGGTTGTAATGACATGTCCAAAAAAAATAAACTAAAAATAAAATAGTGTTGCTATTATAAACATTACAGTCCATGCTGTTACATGCACAATGTGTAAATTTATATGAACTACCTTTTTAGTATGTGTGTGTGTTTTCGTGTGTGTGTGTGTGTAGTATAATACCAACCTGCTGCTTGTTCTTCTTGTGTATTTTCATCTTCTATCCCTTCAGTGTATCTGTTAAGAAGACACGATTCTGATTAAAACAGCAGCACACAAAACCTTTCTAAGAGTCACATGTAGCTTTAATTCAAATTAGTTAAGATTCGTAACACATGTAAGGAGATTGCTAATTCACACAGATTTACAGTCATCTACCAGTCACATAAGAGCTGCACTTGCACTTTTTGGTTCAGCTCTCTTCAACTCAACACAGGCAGCACCATGATGGAGCTAACACGGGTATCTCCATCAAGGTGTGTCACCAAAGGGCAACTTCTAAAGGGGATGGTGCCTTGCTCAGGTGCTCGGCAGTGCTCAGGAGGTGAAACGGCACTGCCAGTTCACACTCTGAAATGTTTTTGGCCCACTGGGGCCTTGAACTGGCCTCCCTCTGGTCCCCACCCACGATCTAGTGTGCTGAGCTACTGCCAACCCATCCTTGTTTATAAAAGAAAAGTACAGAGCGCCCTCGTTCTTTGCAGTTAATAAGTTCCAGGAACCACACGCAATTAAGAAATCCGTGATCGAGATCTGGTCTGCGATCCATTTCTCTTATTTTTTACGGTAATTTAAACATTTATGAACACCCCCCATATTGATATTAAACCACCTATCTGTATTACCTTTTCCCACACTCTTATCGACTGTTTAAAGCACTTTGGTGTCTCACAAAAGTCCAAGACTGACGGAACGGAGCGCACTTCCGGATGCCGTCAGCCAATAGAATGCACGTACGGTATCACGTGACTGCCTACCAAAAATCTGCGATGAGGTAAAGTCGTGAGCTTTGATGCACAAATGCGCAACGGTGCACTGTATACATCAACTAAAAATTGTCAATTAAGTTTTGTGACCTCTCTATGATGCCTGCTCACAATGACCTCTTTTCCTCAGTTCTGTTTTCTTCGACATCTCCTGTTTTCTAATCACCATGCGTCGATTGCAACTAGACTGGGAAGTCTGGACACCTACCCACTGCCAATTCTTGGCTTTAATATGGCGTGTGCAGTTTTCTTGTTAAGCCTTCAATGAGCAGCACATTTATTATGTAGACGAGTATTTTGACCATATCATAACAAAGTCTCCATCTTTCAAATGACCATGTTATTTATGCAGGACAGTGCTCCATCTCATGCATCAAAGTACTCCACTGTGTTGCGTTCCAGTAAATAATGACATGGCCCCCTTACTAACCTGACCTAAACTGTATTGAGAACTTGTGGGCACTTCTTATAGGAAATATACTGTCAAGGTAAACAGCTACACCTCTCTGAAGCTGAGGTTGCACCTGAGGTTGAAGCTGCACAAAAAAGTTGATTGTCAACAGATAAAGGTGCGCTGCCATATGGTAGACAAGACAGGGGGTCACGACGGACAAGACCTGGGAAGCAGAAGTTTGTTTGTGGTCATGGAATGTCACCTCATTGGTGGGGAAGCAACCAGAGCATGTGTTGGAGGTGGAGCGTTACAATTTGGGTCTGGTGGGGCTTACCTCCAGGCACAGCCTCTGTTCCAGAACAAAACTCCTGGACAGGGGTTCGACCTTGTTCTTTTCCGGAGTTACATCAGAGGTGAGGCACAGAGCAGGTGTGGGGATACTCACAAGCCCTCGGCTGAGCGCCGCTATGTTGGAGTTGACCTAGGTGGATGAGTGGGCTGCATTTCTTCACCTTAAGTTTGTAGGGGGAACTCTGTTATTTGTGCGTATGCACCAAATAACAGCTAAGAGTATTAAGCCTTCTTGGGGTATCTATATGGTCCTTCATGGGACCCCTGTAGGGGACTCCATTATTCTCCTGGGGGACCTCAATGCACACATTGGTAATGACGGAGACACCTGGAGGGACATGATTAGGAGGAATGGCCACCTTGATCTAAACCCGAGCGGTACTTTGTTGTTAGACTTCTGTGGTAGTCATGTATTGTCTATAACTAACACCATATTCAACACAAGGATGCTCATAAGTATACCTAGTGCCAGAGCACCCTGGGTCGGAGTTCAATGATTTATCTTGTGATGTATCGTCTGACCTTAGACCATGTGTTTTGGACACTCGGATGAGGGGCAGAACTGTCAGCTGATAACCATCTGGTTGTCCTTGGCGGGGGAAGCTTCTGGTTAGATCTGCTTGTTGAAGGCTCTGAGTGTTGAGGGGCTGTCATGGATGGGACGCCTCTTTAATGTTGCATGGAAGTGTGGGACAGCAACGAAAGAGTGGCAGATTGGGTTGTGGTGGTGGTTCCTCCTTTTAAAAAGGGGGACCACCACCAGAAAGGAAAGCGAGGGTGTGTGCCAACTACAGGCACATAACACTTCTCAGTATCGCTGGGAAAGTTTACTCCAAGGTGATGGAAAGGAGGGTCCGGCCAATTGTGGAACCTTAGATTGAGGAGGAACAATGTGGGTTCTGTCTTGGTCGTGGTACAACAGACCGGCTCTTTACTCTTGCAGGGATCCTGAAGCAGGCATGGGAGTATGCCCAACCAGTTTACATGTGTTAAATATGCCTTTTAGTTGGAAAAAGCATAGGATTGGGTCCCCAGAAATATATTGTGAGAGTTGATGCGGAGTATGGGATGAGAGGGCCACTCCTCAGGGCCATCCAATCCCTGTATGCCCAAGGTGAGAGCTGTATTCGAATTCTCGATAGTAAGTCAGACTTATTCCAAGTGGGTGTTGGCCTTCAACAGGGTTGCACTTTGTCACCATTTCTATTCATGTTTTTCATGGACAGACATGACATCTAGCTGTAGTCGTGAAGAGGGTTTACAGTTTGGTGGCCTGAAGATTGCATTACTGTTTTTACAGATGATGTGGGTCCTGTTTGCGTCATCGGATTGTGACTTGCAGCACTTACTTATGCTCCTGGTAGGGTCTCCCATTACAAACAGGTTTCCAGCAATGGCCAGACGAAGAATGGCTCAGGGCAGGCCAGCAGGCCCTAAGGGGCTTAGCTGCCCCAGCTGGCTACCTGGCAGTGAGCTAACAACCCACTCCAGAAAAAAAAACTTTTTTGTTACGAAACCAATCACAAATGGCTGGACTGACCCTTGGAATCGACACTCGCTCGCCTCCATCTCACGATCAATCAATCATCCCTTCCAAGTTGCTACATTGAATTTGCAAACTCTTCGACAGACAGGACACGCAGCCCTCCTGTCTGCATTACAACATCTCCCCGTGATAACGGTGAGAAGGAAAAGAGAGACCACAGCTACATCTGGAGTGGCTCAAATGACAACAGGGGGCTATATGGTGTCACCCTTCCAATGCCATGCCATGTGCGGAAATCCCTTCTTGGATAGACCCCAGTCAGCAAACGGCTGCTTACTACCCTTTTCCACCATCAACACAGCAAGTTAACACTCATCGTTGCCTAGGCACCAACAGAGGCCGCAGACGGCCAGACAAAAAACGCCTTCTTTGATCAATTGCATCAGGTCATCCAGCAGATACCGCCACAAGACACATCACTATTGTACTTGCAAACTTCAACGCCACCGTCTCTTCTGCTTCATGGGACTAATAGATCAAAACCATCATCGGCTCATAATTTCAGATCCCATTACCAACAACAATGGTGACCACATACTGCATCGATGCAGAGGGCCTATATATTGTTGACACATTCTTCCCCATGAAGAAAATACACAAATGGACTTAGTACAGCAATGACGGTAAAACCCACAAGGATTTTGATCATATCATAATCTACAGTCACTGGAAACCCAGTGTTACCTGAAGTGTGTATCGTGGAGCCCAGCTGGGCAACACTGACCACCGATTACTGGTTGCCCCAGCTGAGACTGAGGCTTATGGCTACTCCGTCACCTCGGCTGACATCTTCCCATCTCTAGGATCCAAACATCACTTCATTGTTTACCCACTCCATCTCCGACCGATATGGCCAAAGAAGAACCCACTGGAAATTTTTTGTGTCCACAATTAACCAGGCCGCTGCTGACTCCATCTGAGTCCCTCACCATAGACTGAGGCTCCCCTGGATATCACCAACCACCCTAGAAATCAAAGAACTCCGTAGAGATGCCCGTCTTAAGGGTGACATTATTGAATACCATCACCTAAATCGCATACAAAGTCCTGCTGTACAAGTAGACAGGGAAAGACTCTGGCAAGGAGAAGCAGAATGCCTCGAGTCTGCAGCAGGAATCCATGAACTACACCAAAGAGTATTGGACCCTGAGGCGAGTGAAATCAGGCCCTCAACAGAAGGCAATCCAGGTGAAGGACACACAGGGAAACATACTGAAATCAGAGGATGAATGCATCAGACACTGGACGGAGCATTTCAGTGACCTTTTCACTGACCTGCACCCCAAACTGACCCCACTCTCACCATCTCATGTGAAAATGACAGCGCAAATGACAACTGCAGCATCAACCCAGTCACCAAACAAGAGTCGTGAAAGCTCCGTCCTAACTGAGAAATGACTGAGCCCCCAGCATATGCTACATCACAGCAGAAATGGTGAAACTGGGCAGTGACAACACCATTGAGTGGCTCACCAAAATTATCAATCACCCCCCAGAAGACTGGACCAGGGGTATAATCCTCCCCTTCTGGAAAAACAAGGGTGATAAAATGGTCTGCAGCAACCACGGGGGGATTACACTACTGTCCAATCCATGCAAGATAGTCACCCTGGGCTTGCACTAGGAGGTAGTATGACTAAGCCACTGTGGCTCAGTGTAAAAGAATTGAGTAAGCCACAAAAAGCCACATTCTATGTCCAAGACAACGGCTTGCTCTATAATAGCGGGAAAAACTTACAAGTAAACATTGAGTAATACCAAGAATCAAATTTATTAAAATCAAAGTGTCTAAGTCAAAATAAAAATGTCTTCTAGTCCAAGCAAAACTTACAAGTAAACATTGAGTAATATTTTGTATGACTGTATCTTCACATAGGGAATGCAAGTTTTCAATTGTTGGGGTGTGTAAAACCACACACTTCGTAGGGAGGTGTGGGGGGATACGCCCCCGACAGCGGGGGTCCGAGGGGGGCCCCCACGGGAAATTTTTTAGAAAAGGGGGCTGTTTTCCTGCATTCTGGTGCAATCTGAGGGCAAAATCTTCTGTTCAGTTTACCTACAAAAATACACTAAAGTCAACATTTCAAACTTAACTCTCTTTATTTCTATTTCTACTTTATGCAAGTTAAATGTGAGAATCAACAATTGAAAACTTGCAAGATGCCAACAGGCTTTTCCTTTAAAAGGGTAAGCTAACGTTAAACTTTGTCCTTGACATGTTTTGCATTTAAATGATACGTTAGGCTGGAGCTGCTTCAGTGATATGAAAATTCTCTTTCACAAAAGGTACAGATAATATTAACAATAATAAGAAGAAGAATAAGAATAAGAATAGTGGATTAGATTTGTATTGCGCTTTTCTGGACACTCAAAGACACTTTACATCGGATCTATCATTCATTCACTCCTCTTTCATACTTGGTGATGGTAAGCTACAGGTGTAGCCACAGCTGCCCTGGGGCAGACTGACGGAGGCGTCTACAGCGCAGATTGGCAGCGCAGAATTACTGCGTTTTTGTTGATAGTCCCGTCTTTGTTCTTTTTATAAATAATCTTTCCGCCCAAAGGTCCGAGTGGGCTTGCCTCGCTCTCCTGTGTCGCGTTCATCTCTGTTGTCAGTCACTCTGCTTTTGACTAGTGGCGCAGGTAGGAAGTGACGTGCTGCTGCAGCCTACGAGTCCCTCAATGGGCCAAATTTAAAATGCTTGCGCATTGACTTGCCACGATTAATTGCGTTAATTTTTATAGCATGTTAATTTGCAGCGTAATTAATTATTCTAATTAACACGTTAAAGTGACAGTCCTAGAAAAAAGTATTGATATCTTTCATTTACCTTCTGATCGGTCTGTCAACACTCCTACCCCCTTCTCAGCATTCACCATTTGTTGTTCAATTAGAATTTTAACGCAAAATCTACTATAAAACACTATTCATTTTCTTTCGATCAATCGTCCTTGACTTGTACACTAATTCGCGAGTTTAGCTTGTAAAAAAAGAATCCTGGTTTTTTTTATTGAGCGAGAGGCGGTCATGACCCGAGTGCATATTTAATGATTGGGAGCATTCGAGTCACTTCGACTGTTTCCGTTGGCATGTGGAAATAGCCGCATGCTATTATTTTCTTATGTTCTCGCTCGGGGATTTTTGCGAGTCCAAAAAAGTTGTAAGGTTTAGAATTTTTTTCCTAAAAATAATAACTCCACTGTGGCTACACAAGCTGAAAACCTTGTAGCCTTATGGAATTTACTTCGCCCATGGCGAAGTGGCGAAAGACTAGCGCAAGCCCAGTCACCTCTTCACATACTTCTCACCAGGGGCCCTTCCGGCCATTAGAAGCAAAAGGAAACCCCGGCAGGAAGGCTTCATGCCAAACCGCTCCACAACAGACCAGATCTCTGCCCTCTGCCTCATCATTGAGAAGGTACACGAGTTTCACCAAAACGAGCACCTCTACATCACCTTTCTAGATCTTTATTCAGTTTTTGATAGTATGAACACATCTCCCTCTAGAAGAGGGAGATGTGTTTCATACTATTTTTTCATACTACATCCTTGGAGCTCCAAGAAAGATTACCATTCTCTTCCAAAAGCTCTACAGTAATAATGAAAGGTGTGCGCATGTCAGTGGCACAAACTCCACTTGGTTTTCAATCAACAGCAGAGTGAGGCAGGGATGCGTAGCTGCACCAGACCTCTTTAACAGTGTCATCGACCACCTGATGGAAAAGATTTGTGAAAGCATTCCCAGGGTAAAATTAGGCAGTTACACCCTTACAGACCTGGAGTATGCGGATGACACCACATTGTTCTGTTCCACTCTGGACCAGTTAAAAGAAGCCTTGGAAATCTACCAAGAAGAAACCAACAAACCAGGTCTGAAGGTTAGCTGGCCCAAAGCAAAGCTAATTCACATTGGTGGTACTGCCCCGCCTCCACTGCATATTTGTGAAGAGGAAGTTGAGTTTGTCACTTCCTTTGCCTACCTTGGGTCCATCATCACAAATAACGGCAACATAACACCAGAAATAAACCGGAGACGCACCTTGGCAGCCAGTGCCATGGAAAACCCTTTGGAAGCCACTGTGGAGACTCCACTTCATATCAAGAGCTACAAAATTAGGGATTTATAACACCTCAGTTCTCTCCACCCTCCTCTATGGAGCTGAAACATGGTCTCTCAACAAGACCCAGGATGCCAGAATTGATGGCTTTGATACTAGAGTACGGGCTCAATAGAAGGGATAAAATGGAAAGAGGCCTCAACGTCATTCTGCAGGAGCTCACTCAACAGCCTCCTGCATCCCAGTTGGCAGCACAGCGTCAAATGCGCTGGTATGGCCACGCCAAAAGGCTCCCCTCGGAACACCCCACTCAGCCATCCTCCACTTCCATTTGGGTCCCTCTCATTCAATCACATGTACTCTGTCTTACTGTGTGTATTCTGTGTGTATTCTGTCTGGCAACGACGTGCTGTGAGATTCACGGCGGTGAGACACCAACGTTAAAGTCAGTTCTACGAGTAAAACAGCGTCGCATTTGCCAGTAAATTAGCAGCCTGACATTAAAAACTAGTTAAAAAATTGTTTAGGACTCACAATGCAGCTGCAAATAGCTAAACCTCACCTCTGACTGGACTACCAATCGATCGAAACGATATTTAATTAATAAACAAAGACGAACGTCAGCGCTTAAATATCTGCTTCGAACTTCAGATCAGGAAATAATCCGCTCTGTCCGAACTGAGTGGTCCACTCGTTATGAATTTAACCAGTTTTTAATGTCGGGTTTTTTAATATGCGTGTTGACTTCTCTCTAAGACGGCAAAGTGATCAAGTGATCAGGTTTCTTCGATGAGGCTCAGAATGGCTTAATTGAAATAACAATAGGGTCATTCACAGCTACTCAGTCATGAATGCTCTAGCTAGTGGGCGGATAGCACAACTACAGCCACTAGTTTTTTTAAATCTATTTTAATTTTTTTTTATTATATGCGCCTTATAATCCAGTGCACCTTATATATGAAATAAATTATAAAATAAACAATTCATTAAAGGTGTGCCTTATAATCCAGTGCGCCTTATTGTGCTAAAAATACTGTAGTTACTTAAAGACCGTTTTTGTCAGATGCCCGAGGAGCATTTTGGATACTACATTGTTCCATTCCAAACGGAAACCATAGCTGGACAGACTGTTAGTGCTAGCCAGCTAGTTTCACTCAAAATTCATTCTTTTCTGTGTCGTTCCTGCTGTTTTGGGCCTCAAAAACACGAAAATTGTTGGAACAGTTATGACACTCTTAAATTATGTTAACTTGGAAGTCAATGTATAGTTATCTCTTTCCTAACATGCCTTACGCCATAATGTTCATGTGATTCCTTCTGGCAGATGCGCCGTGATTGGTTGGGCGCCATGATTGGTTGGGCGCTTGATTGACAGGTACTGGGGGGAATTCGCTGGGTTTGCGCTAGCCATTTGCCACTTCGCCATAGGCTAAGTAAATTCCATATGGCTACAAGGTTTTTAGCTTGTGTAGCCACAGTGGCGTTATTATTTTTTGGAAAAAAAGTCTAAAACTTACAACTTTTTTGGACTTGCGAAAATCCCCGAGCGATAACATAAGAAAACAATAGCATGCTGCTATTTCAGCGTACCGATGGAAATAGACGAAGTGACCCGAACGCTCCCGATCATTACATATGCACTCGGGTCATGACCGCCTCCGCCCAATAAAAAAAATAAACTAGGGCTGTCACTTTAACGTGTTAATTAAATTACATTGCAAATTAACGCGCTATAAAAATTAACGTAATTAACTGCAAGTGGCCAGTCAATGCGCAGGCATTTTAAATTTGGCCCATTGAGTGACCTGTAGGCTGCAGCGGCATGTCACTTCCTACCTGCGCCACTAGTCAAAAGCAGAGTGACTGACAACAGAGATGAACACGACACAGGAGAGCAAGGCAAGCCCACTTGGACCTTTGGGCGGAAAGTTTATTTATAAAAAAAACAAAGACGGGACTATCAACAAAAACGCAATGATTCTGCGCTGCCAATCTGCACCGTAGACGCCTCCGTCAGTCTGCCCCAGGGCAGCTGTGGCTACACCTGTAGCTTACCATCACCAAGTATATGAGTAGTAAATGAATAATGGATCCGATGTAAAGTGTCTTTGAGTGTCCAGAAAACGCTATATAGATCTAATCCATTATTGTTGTTGTTGCTGTTTGTACCTTTTGTAAAAGAGAATTTTCATATCACCGAAACAGCTCCAGCCTAACGTTTCATTTAAATGCAAAACATGTCAAGGACACAGTTGAACCTTAGCTTACCCTTTTAAAGGAAAAGCCTGTTGGCATCTTGCTATTTAGTTGCCTTATTTAGAGGCATGTTATACTATTCATTTTGAATTGCTGTACTGAGTCAGCTTTAGTATTCATTTTGATTGAGAGTCTGCTTGTGTGCCCATTTCAGACTCAGCCTAATTTTATTTCTGAATTGTATTTATTTTATTTAACTGTACTCGTATTGCATTTTTGAGAAATGCACCTGGCATAATTGGTTTGCTGATGTGCTTGGCATTTTTTCTTTTGAATTTCATTTATAAAGCACACTTAACCAATAAAAATGTGGAAATCTTCTCTTCTCAGTGCATTCTATTGATTAGTCATGCACTACAATTTTGTAATGTCCTAGAATTCAAATTCTTTAGGGGGCTTTAGCAGGTATGAGATTAAAATGCGATTAATTAGATTAATTAACAAATCCTGTAATTAGATTAATTTTTTTTAATCGCCTGAGAGCACTAAAAAAAAGGATTCTTTTTTTTACAAGCTGATTTGACTGACTAACAAAAGCGAGAGTGCGCGTTCTTCATTTCCCTTCAGGGATTATAACAGTGTATTAAATTAAATTAAACCCGCGAATTGGTGTACGACAAGGCGAGGACGATCGATTGAAGGAAAATGAGAATAGAGTGTTTATAGTAGATTTTGCGTTAAAATTCTAATTGAACAACAAATGGTGAATGCTGAGAGGGGGTAGGAGTGGTGACAGACCAATCAGAAGGTAAATGAAAGATATTATCAATACTTTTTGTAGTCTTAGACTTTTGATCTCTATTAGCGGCAGGAATAACCAGCGATGCATGTAAATGTGCATTCACCTCGCTTGCTTTTTTCATGCCTTTTTAAATTGAAATGAAAAATCATTGTCTAATTTAAAAAACAAACAAACTATAGCATACCAATGGTGTTGTCCAAGTCAAAGTTAAAATGTATTCTAGTTCAAGTAAAACTTACAAGTAAACATTGAGTAATATTTTGTGTGACTATCTTCACATAGTGAATGCAAGTTTTCAATTGTTGAATCTCACATTTATACCTACACAAAGTAGGATAGAAATAAAGATAGTTAAGCTTGAACTATTGACTCTAGTGTATTTTTGTAGGTACACTGAACAGAAGATTTTGCCCTCAGAATGCACCAGAATGCAGGACAACAACCCCCTTTTCTAAAAAATTTCCCGTGGGGGGCCCCCCCTCGGACCCCCTCTGTGGGGGGCATATCCCCCCACACCTCCCTACGAAGTGTGTGGTTTTACACCCCCCAACAATTGAAAACTTGCATTCACTATGTGAAGATGCAGTCATTCAAAATATTACTCAACGTTTACTTGTAAATTTTACTGGGACAACAAGACATTTTAACTTTGACTTAGACACTTTGATTTTAATAAATTTGATTCTTGGTATTATTCAATGTTTACTTGTAAGTTCCATCCATCCATCCATCTACCTCCGCTTGGTCGGGTCGCGGGGGCAGCAGCTTAAGCAGGGATACTTGTAAGTTTTACTCACAAGTTTTACTGTAAAAAAATTGTTTAAGCCACAAAAAAGCCACATTCTTTGTCCAAGACAGCGGCTTGCTATAATAACAAGTAATACTTTTAAGTTTCACTTGTTATTATAGCAAGCCGCTGTCTTGGACAAAGACATAGTGCGTGCGCGCGCGCGCACGCACACACACACACACCATAATCAATATTGTTTAACTTTATGTGAAAAAAATGGCAATAGCATTTGGTACTAAAAATAATTGAAAAAAAAGTACTAGAAAAAAATTTAAATGAAAAAGAGGAAAAAAATTTAAAAGTTTTGTTGAGTATGACAATTCTCGTTCATGCATACTTTGTAGTTAATTACTTTTTTAATTGCATGCACTTCATTAATGCACTTTGTTTTTACTCGTTCTATATATAGTTCCTTTACTATTGTGATCAAAAAGCGTTGAATCTCAATTCTGAGGCTTTTCGGTAAATATTCATTCATAGACTTAAGAATATTCATGTTCTGACTCAGTTCCATAAAAAACTTGTTCTGTAAATAGTTCTCTTACTTTTGTGATCAAAAGCATTTATTTGAATTTCAATTTTGAGGCTGTTCTGTAAATAGTTTTAAAATAAGCAAAAATACAGCAACTTGTGATCAATCCACATCAATTTTAGACTTAAAACAATGTGGTGATTTAAGCCCCACTCATTTCCGGTCAAACCACACCCACTTCCGGTTTAAGCCCCGCCCATTCCAAATACAGATACGGATACAGATAATCTAGTTGGTTGAACAGATACAGATACAGATAGTGGTGTACTCGCTCATCCCTAATTAAGATCTTCTCTTCAGTTGTTTATATGTTGGTGCAACTAAATGAAAATATCCAGACTCAGCAAATTGTCATTCATCCAAGAAGGTGAATTATTTAAATTAAATCAGCAAAAATCCACCGAACAGTGGATAATTGCCACAAATGATCAATACATGATTTTGCCAAGCTGGGCTTGCGCTAGCCATTCGCCACGTCGCCATAGGCGAAGTAAATTCCAGATTGGCTACAAGATTTTTAGCTTGTGTAGCCACAGTGGCGTTCTTATTTTTAGGAAAAAAAGGCTAAAACGTAAAATGTTTTTGGACTCGCGAAAATCCCTGAGCGATAACAAACATTTTCTCTCGCTAGCGCCGCTATTTCAGTCTGCGCCACATTTTCAAATACCTTATGCACTCTCTGTGCCTTCTCCTCCTCTGACACCGTTTCAAAACCAAAATGCGTCTTTCTGTTTTCCGCCGCTTCGCTGGACCAACGACGACCCGTAGGAAGCCAGCAGCCCCCCGACAGACCCAACGCTTCAGCGGCCAGACCCACAGCAGTAGGGGTGGGCGGATCGATCCAAATATCGATATTATCGATACTAAGCAAATTCTTGGATCGGATCGATACCATTGTCCTAGGATCGATACTTCGCTCCTCCACCAATTTCCTCAAAGTGCCGCTTCTCTGTGCAAATAGGGCAGCCCCCTTTCTCTCTCTCGCCCAGCGCCCCCTGCTACTCTCTGAGTCGCTGCGTGAGGCCCCGTCCACACGATGATGGCTTTTTTTGAAAACGAAACTTTTTAAAAACGCATCGAAAACGATTCGAGTCCACACGACAGCTTTTTCAAAAAAATCTCCGCCCACACGTAAACGCACCAGTGCGTTTTCGAAGACGGCTTTAAGCATGCCAAACCATGTGGTGGCAGTATTGAGTCAAATTTTATCCAATAGGAATCCTCCGTGTTTTGTTGTCACTTCCGTTAGAAATTAAAAGATGTCGCCAGAATCGTATGTTTGGACTGACAAGGAGGTGGAATTGCTATTACACTCAATTTCGGAGTACAAAGTCAGCAAGACTGCAGAAAATGTGGACTGGGAGTCGTGTCAAACGAAGTATGCTGACATACTGGACATTTATATGGAGAAATATCCCGCCGAGGCAACACATAAGTTTCCACATGGAGGGGGGGAGTTAACACGTGTTGTACTCGCATTGAAAGTCAAGACGACGTTTCGGGGTAAATTTCGCCAGGCCATCGACAGAGGACATAGGAGCGGGTCTGGCCGGGTCGTTCTTTTGTATTTTGAGCTATGCGAGGAGATATGGAGTTCTCCCGCCACCACAGCCCTGCCTTTTGGGATTGAAACCGCTGACCTGGTGGAAAACATTCCTGTTCCCTCGACGTCCACATCCTCGGCCTCTTCCGACTCGTCCACCATGGAGGCCCTGAATGCTGACACGGATGCGGAGAGCACTGTGACACGCAGGGCAACAGCGCAGAGATGCACTGCAGGCATGCATTTTCATTGAATCATTCATTCTAAATGTTTGCCGTTTGGTTTGACACAAATCACATTGCTGATTCTTTGTCATGATGCCACATGGAAGAGCACAAAATATGATACCATTGTTTTAAATTAATGACCTATAAATCTCTTTTCAAGGCCAAGCTGAAAGGCTACAGGCATGAGAGTCTGAAGAGGAAGCTGTCAGTCGAGGCCTGGTCGCTCCAAGCAATGGACGAGGATCGACGGATGTAGAAGAGATTTTTGGAGGTGTTTGAGGAATCAGAAAGACGGTCAGCAGAAAGCTTTCACACACTTGCAAACACCCTAAATCTGCTCAGCACATCAGTTGCTGATGAGTTTGCTATGCTGAAGCAAACTATGCAGAGTCCTCCACCTCCTCCGCGGCGACACTACATGCCTTACCCGGAAAGAGGGCACATGTCATACCCGTCGCCTATCCAATCAGTCCACCCAAGCCAGGTGTATCAGTCCTTCTCTCACGCCTCTGCCATTAGAGGAGCCCACAGCAGCACACAGGATGCACCTCGGTCCAGCACACCGCTGGAAAACACAGGCCTCACTGGTTTTTCCTACACAGAAGCTCTCTTTCAGGATGAGTCGTAAAGCCGATAAGGCAGGGCTGTATGTTTGTTCATATTTATGTTTGAAATGTTAATATTGTAGAAAATGTGGTTAGAAAATACTAGAAATGTAAATAGTTAAATAGAAATTGGTTTGTGACAGTGTGAAGACTTTGTTTTTGTAATTGATGGTTTGGAGAAGCACATTGTTTTGCATTTTTGATGTTTAATAAAGTTTTGAAAAGAAATGTGTTTAACATGACACCATGTAAACTGGGTTCAACTAAACTAAACTAACACCTGCAACTACACTCACAACACAAGCTGCAAACTTTTATCAACACCTGCTTTATAAAAATCCTGTACATCTGGTGGAAAGTTAAAGTAACCAATGTGGAGCTGTGTAAAAGAATAGACCTGGATCATAAAGACCTACAAATCCAAAGGACTAAGTGGAGTTGTCTCCAAATGAATATGATTAAACTCAGGTATGTGTGCAACTTTAATCAGGTCATATTCACAATCATTGTCCCTTTTATGGATCCAGGTACTGGGTGAGGACCCTCCTGACCCTTTTCCTTTCATTCGTCAGGCTGTCTCTGTTGACATCTGTGGTTGGCTGGTTGTTCTTGTCCTGCTGAATGGCTTCAGCGACACAGTTGTCATCCAGTGTGTCTTTAGTAGCCTCACAGTAATTATGCAGCACAAAACATGCATAAATTACATTAGGCACTTCCTGAAGATTAATGTCCATAGCTCTCCTCAAAGCTCCGAAACGGGCCTTAAGCCCTCCAAAGGCACACCCTATCACCATACGAGCTCTGCACAAGGAAAGCCCAAAATACTGCTCCTGAGCTGTACTTCCTCCTTTAGCATATTCCTTCATTAGGTATGGCAGCAGGGGATAGGCGGATCGCCCAAAATGTAAACTGGGATCGGTTCTTTATTTTCCACTATTTGTCTTGCACATGGAGGAATTTTGCCACCTTTGAAGGCATCATTGATGACACTGTTGGCAAAAACACGTGCATCGTGTACACTTCCAGCCCATTTTACGACCACATCCATGAAACAATATTTGTAGTCACATGTGGCCTGAACATTGAAGTAAAAGGTCCCCTTCCTGTTTAGGAATTCTTTGGAAGTGCCCGTTGGTTGCTTTATTGCTATGTGTGTACCATCCACTGCACCTAAGCACTGGGGGAGGCCATGCATTCTCTCAAAATTATCCACAAGCACATGAACCGCACTTTCTGTTGTGAGCAACTGTATGTATTTGGGTCCCAAGTACACCGTTATATCATGACAAGCCTGCCTAACAATGTCTGAGACACTCTGCCTTGACAGACCAAAGGCATTCGCTGTTTTCCATAGCCTGCCCTCATCAGCGAAATAGTACAGAGTAGAGGCAACTTTTTTGACCACACTGACCGGTGATCGCATAACAGTAGACTGCCCCTCTATGTAAGGACGTAACAATTCCGCCAAGGACTGAAGCGAGGACCGGGACATGCGAAAATTCTCACGCCATTCCTCAGGGGGAACGACTTCCATCTCAAAGTTGTCCCACCAACAGGAAGTGCGGCCCGGTCTGACCCAAAACTGGCGTCGACGTCTTTGTCGTGAAACATGTCTTTGACGTGGGGCAGTGCTCCAACGGAAAACAGCCAACCTTCGTTTATGCTCTCTTCGCTGCAGCAGCATCAATTTTGCTTTGAGACACAAGATACAGACCCTTTCCAAAAAATTAGAATATCGTGAAAAAGTTGTTTGATTTCCATAATTCCATTCAGAAAGTTAAACTGTCATATATTATAGATTCATGGCCCACAATTTAAACAATATCAGGTATTTATATGTTTATTTTTTACATAGTTTGGCTTCCTGCTCATAAAACCCACAAAAACAGGATTTCAAAAAATTAGAATACTGTGAAGAAATCATCAGGGCACGAATGTTTTAAACTGAGTGTCACACACTAATCATCTACTAAACTCAAAGCACATGCACAGGTTTCCCCAGGTGTTATTTAATTGCTTTGGTTTGGTTCAATTGTCTCAGTTCGGTTCAATATGGGGAAGACTGCAGACCATCATTGATACCCTCCATAGGATGGGTAAACCTCAAAAGTTCATAGCTAAGGAGGCTGGCTGTTCACAGAGTGCTGTGTCTAAGCATATCAACGGAAAGTCTAGTGGAAGGGAAAAATGTGGCAGGAGAAGATGCACTAGCAAAAGAGATGACCGTGGGCTTCAGCGGATTCTCAAACAAAGAAGATTCAAGAATCTGGCAGAGATCCAGAAAGAGTGGACTGAGGCAGGAGTCACAGCTTCAAAAACCACCATGTTCAGACGCATCCGGGAGATGGGCTACAACTGTCGGGTTCCTTGGGCCAAGTCACTTCTGAACCAGAACCAACGTAGGATGCGGCTCAACTGGGCCAAGGAGAAGAAGGATTGGACTGTTGGCCAGTGGTCCAAGGTCATCTTTTCCAATGAAAGTAAAGTGTCCTTTTATTTGGGAATCAAAGTCCAAGGGTTTGGAGGAAGACGGGTGAGGAACAGAACCCAAGCTGCTTGAGGTCCAGTCGGAAATATCCACAGTCAGTCATGATTTGTGGTGCAATGTCCAGTGCAGGTGTTGGTAAACTCTGCTTTCTTAAATCCAAGGTCACCGCAACAGTCTACCAGTATGTTTTGGAGGACTTCATGATTCCTTCTGCTGAGGATCTGTATGGAGATGCAGATTTCATCTTCCAGCTGGATCTGGCCCCTGCCCATACTGCCAGAAGCACCAAAACCTGGTTTGATGCTCATGCCATCACAGTGCTTGACTGGCCAGCCAACTCGCCGGACCAAAACCCCATTGACAATCTATGGGGTATTCCCAAGAGGACAAAGAGGGGCACCAGACCCAACAACAAAGAGCTGACAGCAAGCATCAAAGATGTCTGGGCTTCCATAACTCCTATGCAATGCCACAGGTCGATTGGCTCAATGCCACGTGGCATCAAGGCAGTGATTAAGGCAAAGGGATTCCCAACCAAGTATTGATGTTGAAAGTACCATATTTTGATTGAGTTCTTTCTTTTCTGCAAAAACTGAGAAATAAATGATGATTTCTTCACAGTACAGTCAACCCTCGGTATTCGAACGCTTCTGTTCTCGACCAATTCGGTTTTCGACCAGAAAATCCAAGAATTTTACGTCTCTGTACTCGATTAAAATTCGGCTTCGACCAAACCAAAAGAAGCCGAGCGTACCTGAACGCGACTCACTCGGGAGCCGAGTGAACTCGAATGCCCAGGATGCTTCCTCCGTTGCGCATTCGTGTTCAAAGTTCGATTGGATATCTTTTATTAAAATAAAACAGTGTCTATTTCTACCCTTTTTTATTCATGATAAACAGTATACAGTGCAGTTTATGGTGTAAAATAGTAAAAAAAATATTAGAAAAAGTTGTTTTTTAGACTTGGAACGGATTATTTACATTAATTATAATGGAAAAAATAGTTTCGGGTTTCGAACAACTCGCTTTTCGAACAGCCTTCTGGAACGGATTATGTTCGAAAACCGAGGGTTGACTGTATTCTAATTTTTTGAAATCCTGTTTTCGTGGGTTTTACGAGCTGGAAGCCAAAATTATGTAAAAATAAACAAATACCTGAAATTGTTTAAATTGTGGGCCATGAATCTGTAATATATGAAAGTTTAACTTTCTGAAGGGAATTATGGAAATTAAACAACTTTTCCACGATATTCTAATTTTTTGGAAAGGGTCTGTAGCTATAAACGCCTGCAAGAATGCTGCCATCAACAAAGTCCGTGCATCAATCATGTTTGTACACACGGGCCCATAAATATGACGTCACAGCGGTTTTCGTAGCAGGCAAGACCTCAGCGTTTTTAAAAAGTTGAGGATAAACCGTCCACACGACAACGCGGACCCAGCGTTTTTAAAAAAATCCACCTCGGCCAGCATTTTCGAAAAGTTGCGTTTTCGTTCTGGATATCTGCGTTGTCGTGTGGACGGAAGGCGTAAACACAACACCTGGTCTTACTGTTTATACCCTAGCATCACAAAGCACTGTGCCATTACCTTGCAATATTGACAGATGAAGCTGAATAGATCATTATCATCATGGTCAAAGCCTTGGTGCAACAGTAACATTAGTAGCAGCAGTGACTGTTAGCAATAAAAAATATTTCTAGCATTGATAGCAAAATATCAATGCTAGTATGTAGCATACTTGGTTTCACAAGGACAGTTATTTCTGTGGTGCAACACACTAGCTTCCATTGTTGCTCAGATGTCATGAAGAAAAGGTTTGGTCTGCAAAGTAATGAGTATAGTAATGGTGGAGGAGAACAAAAAAATGCAGAGGCACACACACACAGCATACACCAGAGAAGAAAAGAACATGTTTCCACAGCAAAGTGTGGGATGACTACAAACTATGTAGAACACATAGAGCAGTGTCTGTATCATGTGTATCATGACAGTACAGCTTAACCAAAGACACCCAATAGCTTATGTATCTAGGTCCAAGAACAGAATCAAACATAAGGCAATGTTTACAATAATTGGCATTTAACTGGTTAAACAATCATAGTAGTGTGGTGATCACATGCAAGTATTTTGTGCCTCTAAATTAGCTAACTT
The DNA here is from genome assembly GCA_013358685.1 of Antennarius maculatus. Taxonomy (NCBI): domain Eukaryota; kingdom Metazoa; phylum Chordata; class Actinopteri; order Lophiiformes; family Antennariidae; genus Antennarius; species Antennarius maculatus. The sequence goes on along the minus strand of CM023609.1, from coordinate 6,635,401 downwards.
TTGTTCAAAATAATAGCCGACAGAAAATAAAATGCTTCAGTGAAGTTGTTAAAGCATAAGCTTCGTGATCATTAAATTAGTCTCTCACTCAATGATACACAGACAGTTGACGCCTGAAATGGAAAAAATATAAAAGGTATGCTTCAATCTGACTGCAGTCAGTAGGGTCAGCAGGTGTAGAGCGGCTTTTTAACAAAGAAAATAAATCTACATTAGCCAGTCTTGAGCTAAAATCATTTTATTTAGGCCTAATGATAAGAAAATCCTTAATTAGCAAACACTTCATCAAAGTGCAGGGCAAGCATCATCTCTGAGCATGTGGATGTGTTTACTTTGCTTAATTTCAACCACTGGCTCTTTAACAGACCAAAAGAAATGGGGCACAGAAATTTCAGTGATATAGGTACACACTCCATACTGCATGTGGCAGCCATGGGCTTGTTTCCCATTCCAGAAACATTGCCGAAAGATAACCTCCAGCTCCTTTTCCCTATTATCCGTCACAGTTTCTCCAGCTGGCCAATCTAAAGATGCAGACAAAAATGCTCACCTCCCAAAAAAGTACTTGACAACTTGCACATACTTATAATTTCTTATCCAAAAGCTGTTGAGTCGATCCACTGGACGTTAATTTCTTAGTTGCATGCATGATGTTTTTTAAAAAGTAATTTGAAATGATTTTCTACATTTGTCAGTTCACTTGAGAATATTATTTAAAAACAGGTGTAATGTATAAATGAGTTCTGCTTGTAAAGAAAACTTTAATGAACAAAATAAACATGTTCTTCAAAAAGAGAAATGAACTGACAGTCTAGTTAACAGACCTGGGTTTTTTCTATATTACTATTTCAGAGAATGCAAATTGTCTTTTTGACTATTTAGTATACTTGGTGGAACAATAACTTACTAAAACAATTTTTTCAGTCATAAGTTATAAATGTGTCTGTCTACAGTAGATGCCTCCTGTTTTATACATCAATTGCTGAGGAAGTACGTTCTTCAGGTGCACCCTAGGAAAAAAGATATGAACACGTTGCTCCACAATGAATTTTGGGATCAATTTGAACAATACTAGGATTGGAGGACTCCTTGAAATGGGACAGATCTTGTCACACTGCTGGGACGCATTCGATCTTCAAATAAAATTCTGGATGCTACTCTTGAATTAAAACAAAAAGTTTGGAAGTGTTGAAACACGGGCTAGCTGTGCCTCCTGCTGATTAAGTACTATAACTGCACGATTCTGGAACCAAGGTGGTCATGAGCCTGGAATCAACAACCTTTGAGATCCTCACAAACCACAGGTGCTACCTTCAGGTTACACTGAATGTGCAGCTACAGATTGTGTTCGTGAGTATGCCATGTACAGACAATATGTCGAGGGAGATGCTGAGGACATCATCAGACATGGACAAGACGTCCTGTCCACAGTACTGAACCTGAAGTCTACATCTATCTGGAACCCTCTGCAGTGTTGAGTGGTTGTCTTCACAATTCTACAATGTTGCAATCCTATCACCTCACAACTCCACCTATTACATCTACTCATGCCAAAGAGAATGGAGAGGGTTATTTCATGACTCATGATTACTGCTAGTCGTTAACAGTCAAACAACCTAGCTAACCCGTCTTCTCTGCGAGATTTTGACTGGAACAGCGCTAACAGGCACAGGGGCTAACCCACTGTTAGCTCCAATGTAGCAAGCCATTGAATAGATTCAAGTTGGGATTGCTGGGGGAGGAAAAAAACAAGCTCCGAGTGGGAAAAACGGTTGCCTGAGAAAAAAAAATGACAACACACACCCACAGACACCACGACACACCGTGTTTTATTTTTAATTAGCATCCGTTGTTACGGGGCTAGCTTTCACCGCTAGCACTATCATATCGCTGCATCGCTGTCATAAGTGCATTCTCACAGCCTCTACACGTGTGGTCAGTCTCTCAAACTCCTTCTCAGGGACATCTCGACTGCGTTATCCCCCCTTTCTGAGCTGCTCACCTGCTCCGGACACTGGACCCAAGCTCTCACCGACGACACTTCCTCCCAGTTAGCACAAAAAAGACTGGCGGTCTTTATATCCAAGGACACAAAAAATCGCCATGACAGTTTAGAAAAATGCATAAAAATAGCAGGCGGGGGAAGGGGGTGAGTGGAGGACAGGAGAGGGAGGAGACGGAGGAGGAGGAGGACGAATGACGGGGAGGGGGTAGAACGGGTGGAACTCCATGCTATATCTATTTAATCCACGTAAATGTAGCAACGCTGGGTGTCTTCTTTTGCACGCAAGACTCCTACCACTGCACACATTTCTCACATCCTCTCCTGACGCACTCGTTTTCATGCAGCCGAGCCGTATGCGGAGATTCTGAAGGGCGCTTCTTACCTGAAACGGCCACTAAGGTTGCCAGACACGAACAGTTTCTATTTTGATACAAGTTTCGCAGCGGCGGCGGTGGTGTGCCTGCTGCTGCATCCACCCTAGCATTACCATCTGAGTCCAGAGCAGCTTAGCGCTTCACATTCTTCCATTGGCTGCAGTCGCGCGCAGCTGGCCTCGTGCATATTTTCATTGGCCCTGCAGCTGTCAAGCAAGCGAATCGAGCGAGTCTCTCTCGGGTTTGTCTGAGAGCTATCGCGGCAGCCCCAGGCAACACCATTGTGCATTGTGCGTGTGCGTGTGTTTTTCCTTTCCTGGTTATTCACATTAATGTGAGCCTCACGCAGTCGGCTTCTTTTTTTTTGGCCGTGGCTGTGTCGGTCTGTCCTTACCGCAGGTTCGAAGAGGAGTCGTTCGGTACCAGGGAAGCTTGTGGTTGCACAGCACGACTGGCTCCTTCTGTCCAGACGGAAAAAGAGTTCTTCACCCAATGCAACACAACTAGGTTTCTGATGGGTTTCTTCTAAATACCGCCACCATTCACACCGTTTTTAATTTCATTATTGCCAGGGTTTAGAGTCGGAAAGAAGCAAATAAGACATTCAACGTATTTTTCATTTTGGTTGGGTTTCCCTGATGTTTGATTTAGTCAAACGTTTGGCCTACAGGACTGATAAGGGCACGTTGTTCACGTGGGTTTACATAAATCTGTGATTCCATTAAAATGTGACGTGGTGTGAGACGTAACAACATAATAACGATATCTGAATCATTTTGAGCCAGTCAATTAACCCACTGTGATACCTGTGTAACGCGGACATTGAATGTCCTTGTTCTATGTGGTCCACTTGGTTGATGTATAACCCACATAATTTTCATTTAAATGGGTTTGTGTTCTTGGGGTTAAATACAACCTTTGGCGGCTCATACATTTTACACCTAGGCCTTCAGGGAAGTCCTTTCTTAGTCAAACTTACATAAATACATCCCATAACACTGTAAGCTGCTCCCGCTGCTGCCACTAATACAGTGTTCGGGACTGAGGCCTTTATAACGTCTCTCAAATGGGACAAAAATCATTACTTCTGAAGAAGCGTCAGCCCCACTCCTTTCACTGTCACTCGCACAGAAGAACCCGTGGCCACACCTTTTATAGACATCACACAACTACGTCATGGAACAAAACCGACTGAAATGACAATCATTTATGACACCACAGCAAGAGAAACAGGAACCATCCGCAAAAACAAACTTTCGCGATATAGCGATGAACTATTTTATTATTTACGATACTTTAAACATTTATGGGGGCAACACGGTGGCGCAGTGGGTAGCGCTGTCGCCTCTCAATACAGCAGTTCTGGGCTCTAGTCCCGCTCTGTGCGGAGTTTGCATGCTCTCCCCGTGTCTGTGTAGCGTGGTGCAGAATGAAGCTGCCCTCCACTACACATTTAATTTTTAAAGTATTATTATTTTTGTCTGAAACACTTGTACATCCAATTTTCACTCTCGTACGGGCGCTCGTCTCTCTTCTTCTCCGCGCAACTCACGTTGTCTCTGCACCCACAGTCTAGCGCACACGCCTTCTGCTGGTTGGAGTTAAACATTGCTAGATAACCCGTTAACCAGCCTTTAACTTTACCGAAAACACTCGGAAAATAATCATCAAACTCAGAACATGAGCCTTACCAATCAAAATGCAAATTTAACATAAATCATATTCATGTAGGTATAATCAACCCATTGATGGCTATTTATGCCACACTCTCCCCCCCAATAATAAATGTCTCCAGACATTTCGGACACTCAAAGTGTACCTTTTTACAACACATTGAATTTGCTTACTGAAAATATGGCATTACTTATTTAAAAGTGGCATTTGACATTTAATTCAAAGTATCTGGCCCATTTAAATCTATACCACTAAACATTAGTTACTGTACTCTGGATCCCAATCAGATCAACTCCCAAATGTAACAGAACTCATATCGGCCTCAGTTCTTTTAGTCTGTTACCAGTCTCTTCATTTGTACAGTACCAATTTGATATGTTTTCCCGGAATTGTCTCTTCTTCCACATCCACAGTCCATTCAGTTCCTTAGAGTCCATTTCCTCTGAACTAATAGCATGTCTGTGTAATGCGAGTTCAACCTATTACCTCAGTTCGTGGTGATGCCCACGGTCGCCACATGACCGGTGGGTTCCAAGCTGGGGACATACTCACAACGTGTAGGCTCTCTGCGCCAGCTTCCACCCACGTCAGCTCAGCATTCAGGGACGGTGCCTGTGTCGCTGCGGATAGCTGGTCGCTGGAGAAGGGTCAGGATCATCCTCCTCTGATGACTCTTGTAGACTTCCTCCCGGCTCTGCAGTGTCGTCCTTACCATCTCCATCAGCTGTGATGCATCTGTTGTCAGTCTCTGCATCCTGTTGAGCAGCCCTTGCATCTTCCAGATCTGGTGCTCCATCTTGCATTGTCAGAGCTGGTGCAAATGGCTCTGCTTCTGGATTCAAGTCTGAAGCTCTATGACTTAATTCTTGGTCGCAGGGGAAACGACATTCCAGCTCAACATCATCTCTGCTTTCACTGTCTGAGTCTTCGACTGGTTCTTCGATTTGTTGTTGTCTTTTTCTTGTCTGTTTCTGCACTTTCCTCTGTTGTTTTGTAAGGGCTGGTTCCGGTTTCCACAAAGGCAGACTGTCACATGGGAGTAAGAGGTTCCTGTGCAACACACGACTTTTACCTCCTCCCTCTGGTGCTACTTCATACACCGGACTGTCATTGCTCCTTCTCTTCACCACCACATGCACTTTACTTTCCCAGTAGGATCGCAGTTTATCAGGGCCGCCTCTCTGTGACAGGTTACGCACGAGCACCCGTCCACCAGGTTGCAGGTCGGCTCCATGAATTCTTTTGTCATAGTCTTTCTTGCCTCGTTGAGCTTCTCGGGCCGCTGTTTTGGATGCAATTTCATAGGCTTGTCGCATTTGGTTTTGCCACTTCTGTACATATTCAGTGTAAGTTTCTTTTGCTTCTCTGGGCTGTAGGTTGAAGAGCAGGTCTACTGGCAAGCGAGGTGACCTTCCGTAGAGCAAGTAGTAGGGAGAGAACCCTGTGACCCCACTACAAGTACAGTTGTACGCGTGCACCATTTTTGTTAGTGAGCTCTTCCAGTCAGCCTTCTGTTCACTTGTGAGGGTACAGAGCATTGATAAGATTGTTCTATTGAACCGCTCACATTTGCCGTTGCCTTGGGGGCGGTAACATGTTGTGTGGGACCCCCTCACATCACAGCTCTTCTGTAGTTGATACATCAGCTGGTTATCAAACTCTCGCCCCATGTCGTGGTGAATCCTCTCAGGAAATCCCACGCACAGTGCAAAATCATTGAACAGTTTATCAACCACAGTCCTGGCAGACTTGTTTTTCGTGGCGTAGGCTTGGTTGAAACCAGTGAAATGATCTATCACAATTAGGATGTACTCGAATCCTTGCTTGCACATTTCTAGATGTAAAAAGTCAATGCATACCATCTCACCCGGCCGTGTGGTGATGATGGTTGTCATGGAGCTCTGGTTGCTTTGTGAGGTCGCTTTGCCTTGAGACACTCACACTCCTGGGTGACAAAATGTCGGAGTACATACGTGCCCAATAGAATCGATCTTGGATCAGGTTCAAAGTTCTCTCGACCCCAAGATGACCCATTTCTCTGTGAAGCTCGTGGAACACTGACAATGTTCTTTTGGGAGGACAAGCTGTTGTTTATCTCCTGCTTTTCTGTAGAGAATTACATCCTCATTGACATACAAGACATGACTTTGTCCACTGTCTCATTAACACTCTGACGTCCGTTGGTTCCGCTTTCAGAGCTCTCCTGGACGGATGCTGATTGTCTCTCTTGTAACATAGGACTTGGCCTATAACAGGGTCTCTTTCCTGACTGTCTCGTGTCTGCCCTGGTGTCAGGGACTTGGTTCGAGGGTATGCACTTGCGTCTCTCACCAAGTCTAGTGTCTCTAGGGACTGCTGCTACCCAAACCGGCGGGATGTCTCTCCGCACACTGACTCCCTGTACTGTTGCACTGAACACTTCCTGACCCACCTCCTCCGTGCACTGTGTCATGAATGCATTTATGTCTAATGGCATGCGCGAGAGGCCATCCGCATCGGTGTTACTCTTTACCGATCTGTACTTAATGGAAAAGTCAAACTCGGAAAGCTCACCCACCCACTCACCTATGACCTGTAGCATTTAGCTTGGCTGTTGATGTCACGGGGTGTGAACAGGACCCAAGTGCAGCACAAAGAAACAATACAGGAGTTAAGTTCAACAGTGTTTATTTTCAGGCCGGGCGGAGAGGGATTGAACCTGGGTCTCCCAGGTGGCAGGCAGGCAGGTAACCGCTAAGCCAGCGGAGCACGCTGGAGACACAATGGATCCCTCCAGAGAAAGGGAGCAGGCAGCAGACGAGGTCAAGGGACGGAAGGCTAGTCAATTTACTGGGGCTGGAACAGGAGGTAGAGTCGTTGGACAGGCGAGGGTCAGGTTTACCGGCACAGAGAGACGAGGAGGAATCTGTGGACGAAGGGCGGGTAGGTTGGCTGGGAAGCAGACGAGAGGCAGAGTCCAGGGACGAAACAGGTCGTGATCGGGCAGGCAATCCGGAGTAGAATGCTGAAGAGTAGGACATGGGTCAATTACAATCTGGCAGAGACTGAGTGTGAGACGTGGGTTTAAATAACGGACTGATTGCAGATGGGTTGTAGGTGTGGGTGATCAGAGGGAGGTTTGGTCAGGCTGGGAGGTGGGACAGTGGAAACTGTGGAGCAGACTGCAGGAACGGAGTGATCATGACAGTTGAGAGGATATAGGTTAAGGGATTTTTGTCGGTATAAACGACGAAATGTGGAGCATGATACGGATAATCCCGGAAGCGTTCACATATTGCCCATTTTAGTGCTAAAAACTCTTATTTCCCTGAGTGCATGTGGTAGTTCTTTTCAGGTGGTGTTAGAGTTCTGGACCCATAGCCTATAACTACCATCTTGTTGTTCTGTGTCTGATAAAGTACTGCTCCCAAACCCTGCTGGGATGCATCTGAGTGGAGGACGAATGGTTGGGTCATGTCTGGGTACCCCAGAATGGGAGGCTCTATCAGCTTGTCTATTAGAGAGTTCAATGTCGGCTGGGTGTGAGAGTAGTACCGCTGGGTGTGAACATTTTCTCTGGTGGTCTGGCTTTTGTAGGTTCCACTGTCTGTAACATTAACTTTTTTTTCATTTGTAGAACCTCAGCCTTCAGTGCTTCGATTGGGTCTGCCTCTATCTTGGATCCCTGACTTTTCTTACCTTTCCCCCCTGCTTTAAGGTTAGTAACAGTGTCAACTGCTGCCACTGAGGCATCAGGTGGGTACGCCTCCGCCTGCACTTCACTAACTTTTGGGGGTTTGTTTATCATGGTCTTTCTCAGTTTTTGCTGTCGTTCCTGCTCTATATTTGCAGCCTCACTGATTCGCTCGATTAACACTTCATCTGTGACATTACAGCTACTGAGATACGGCTTGAGCTGGAACTTAACTGCATCACTATATGGACCAGTCTCTGCGGAACAGAGGAATTTTCTCTGAATTAGCTCTGGACTAAACTGCTCACCTTCCTCAGCTGCATCATCTTCACTGGATTTTCTCATCAGCTTCTCTTTCAGTTCTATCGCTCTGAACAAGAAATTCTGTGCTGACTCTTTTGGGTCTTGTGTCACGGTCATCAGGCGATGCAGCAGGTCAGAGGAGGAGTCCACTTTGTAGTGACCCTTGAGCATAGTTTTGAGGGTGTGCAGTGTCAGTTCTCGCTTTATTTCCAGCATCTCCCGCAGATGAAGACCTGGACTCACAGCACGGGTGACTGCTTCAATGATCTCTGCTTCTTCATGTCCTTTGCGCAGTCCAGCTTCTATCTGGTTTATGAGGCTTGTGTACGACAATTTATCCTTTTGACCCGCTTCACCAATCTGTCCAACTATCCGGAACTCGCACCTCAAGGTTACCTCGGGCAGTCTGGTTGGTGTTGTGGTGGCAGTCCTTGCGTCCTCTTCCTTTACAGTCATGTTGGCGGACACAGTGTCTCCCCCTGCTGCTTGTGTTTTCTGCTTGATCTTTTCCTCCATTGCCCTGATTTCCTCTTCCATCTGCCATTAACCAGCCTTTAACTTTACCGAAAACACTCGGAAAATAATCATCAAACTCAGAACATGAGCCTTACCAATCAAAATGCAAATTAAACATATAAATCATATCCACTGATGGCTATTTATGCCACATCTGCGTGGGTTCTCTATGGGTTCTCCGGCTTCCTCCCACCTCCAAAAGCATTCGTTTCAGGTTGATTGGCCGGTCCCAAATTGCCCGTAGGAGTGAGTGTGTGTGCGTGGTTGACTGTCTCTGTGTGTGGCTCTGCGGTGCACTGGCGTCGTGCCTGGAGTGTCCCCCGCCTCATGCCCTATGCCAGCTGAGATAGGCTCCAGCTCCCCGTGACCCTCTGCGGCAGATAAAGCGGCAGAACATGAATGAATGAATGATAAATGTTTATGAACCCTCCCCATACTGATATTAAAACACCCTCTATCTGTATTACCTTTTCCCACACTTTTAAAGCAGTTTTGTGTCTCACAGAAGTGCGCTGCGTTCATGGAGATTGCCATATCTCTCAGGTCACAGGTTACGGCACCAGTTTGTTAGGGTTTTGCTCTGAACAAGACCCTCTTCGGTTCTTTAGCTCGGTTGAGAAGTGTATCTTCAATGATGAAACAAATAGTATTCCAAAAAGGTTTACTGAAGAAGTTCAGCAGTTTACAAAGTTGGTGAGGATACAGCGCTGGGCTCTCCAACAGACGCAGCTACAAACCTCTGGAGAAGAGCCCCGAATGTTCATTTACCGTGATCTTTACAGTGTTATAGTGTTTGGGTTAGACTATTCTTGAAGAATGAGCTCACCGGCCGCCTGTCTCAGCCTCACATGTATCAGTTAAAGTTATTTATGTGCTGTGCTTGTGATGTACATTTGTGTTCAGAAAATTATGTGACAGACAAGAACTAAATGTTGTGCTATCTATGTTTGTGTAAGCATATGTGTTTTTGTGGTTCCATTGTTTAATGGAAATTCCCAACAACTCCCCCTGTTGAGGTGGCCCAACTGCGTCACCTCACAAAAGTCAGTGTGGTGAGCCTATCCATCCATCCATCCATCCATCCATCTTCCACCGCTTATCCATAGTCAGGTCGCGGGGGCAGCAGCTTCAACAGGGAGCCCCAAACTTCCCCTTCCCTGGCCAAATCCACCAGCTCTGACTGGAGGATCCCAAGGCGTTCCCAGGCCAGTGTTGAGATATAATCCCTCCACCTGGTCCTGGGTCTGCCCCGAGGTCTCCTCCCAGCTGGACGTGCCAGAAACACCTCCCTAAGGAGGCGCCCCGGAGGCATCCGCACCAAATGCCCAAACCACCTCAACTGACTCCACGCGAAGGAGAAGCTGCTCTACTCTGAACCCCTCGTGAATAGCAGTGTTTCTCACCTTATCTCTAAGGGAGACACCAGCTACCCGCCTGAGAAAGCCCATTTCAGCCGCTTGTATCCACAATCTCGTTCTTTCGGTCATGACCCATCGCTCATGACCATAGTTGAGGGTAGGAATGAAGATTGAACAGTAGATGGAGAGCTTTGCCTCTCGGCTTAGCTCCCTCTTTGTGAAAACAGTGCGGTAAAGCGGCTGCAATACCGCTCCTGCTGCCCCAATTCTCCGTCCAATCTCACGTTCCATCGTTCCCTCAATCGTGAACAGGACCTCAAGATACTTAAACTCCTTCACTTGTGGAAGGACCTCATTCCCCACTCAGAGAAGGCAGTCCACAGGTAAATCTAATCCATTATTATTATTATTAGTGCTGTCAGGCGATTAAGAAAATTAATCTAAAATATAAAATTGATCCTGGATCAACCGTCGCACCTGAGTGAGGAAGCACCTGCATTTGCTGCTGTCCGGTCTGCTGGTGTTAGCTACCCACAACCTGAAGCCGATCAATAAGGTGGTATTACATAACTTATTTTAAACACCTATTTTTCCAACAACAATCTACCTACTATGGTTTCTCCTGCCAGCCTTTCGCCCGTCTCTTCCCATATCTACTCTTGCTCCAACTGTCTTATGTTCAGTTACACCTCGACTTCCATTAACGAGTCAGGAATCTGTTTAAAGTGTAGCTTTGTTTCAGCGCTGGAGGCGAAGCTCAGTCAGGTCGAGGGGCGACTCCGCTCCATCGGGCACAGGCATAGCCCCGAAAAAAGTACTCCCCAGACAGGTTTAGCAGGAGCGGAGCGCCCTAGCTTAGCGCCGCAGTTAGTAGGCTCGGCTAGCGCTAGCCCTAGTGTAGTTTCGCAGCTAGTAGGTCCCGCTAGCACTAGTCCTAGCTGCCCCCACCCTCAGCGCCCCCCGAGCAGCCAGGGAAACAGCATGGTTGGAAAACTGTGAGGGGGAGATGTAGGCAGAATAAGCCTACTGGACACTGCCAACCTCAAACTATTCCGGCCCCCTCCATTTGTGTCTCGAACAAGTTTGCCCCCCTCAGTAGCACACCAACTGAGAAGCACACTCTGGTTATTGGCTCTTCCATTGTGAGACACGTTAATTTAGGACAGCCAGCGGCCACAGTTAGCTGCATCCCTGGGGCCAGAGCAGGTGACACCGAGGGAGAGTTAAAGTTGATGAGTAAAACTAAACGGAGGTTTAAACAAATTGTAATTCATTGTGGGGTAAATGATGCTCGCCTAAGAAAGTCAGAGTTCCTAAAAGCCAACGTTGAGTCGGTGTGCACATTTGCAAAGACCCTGGCTGATGAAGTGGTTTTCTCTGGTCCCCTCCCAAATTTGACTAGTGATGAGATGTTTAGCCGCATGTCATCTTTTAATCACTGGCTGACTAGGTGGTGTCCCAATAACTCAATAGGCTTCATTGATAATTGGAAAGCTTTCTGGGGCAAGCCTGGTCTCATTAGGAGGGATGGCATTCATCCTACTTGGGATGGTGCAAGCCCTCTCTTCTAAAAATATAGTTCAAAGTCTATCCTCTAAATCTTGACATACCAGAGTGGAGATCAGGCAACAGAGTTGCAGTCCTACACGTCTTTCTGAGTTTCCCCTACTACAGTCCCCGGCCATAGCTAACTCTAGGTTAACTAATACACACCCCATTAAGACTGTGTCTGTCCCTCGGACCTATAGAAGTGTTAGACTGTTAAAATCTAGCAATACTGGTTCAATTAACCATTGTAATTTATTTCACATTAAATGTGTACACAGACACAATTCAGACAGGATAATTAAATGTGGTCTTTTAGATATTAGATCATTATCATCTAAAGCTCTTTTAGTTAATGATCTAATAACTGATCACAGCATTGATATTTTAGGACTAACCAAAACCTGGCTATATGAGGATGAATATGTTAGTCTTAATGAAGCCTCTCCTCCCATCCACATCAACTGTCATATAGCACGTGATAGTGGACGAGGAGGTGGCGTGGTAGCCATTTACAACTCTAACTTGAGTCTAGCTACAGTACTTTTGAGAGCCTTAGCATGCATGTACTACAATCCTCAAATGAATTAACTGATTCTATTGAATTTGTAATTGTATATCGTCTTCCTGGACCATACTCGTCTTTTTTGATAGAATTTTCTGAATTTCTATCTAATTTGGCGGCTACCAAAGATAAAGTTATAGTAATAGGAGATTTCAATGTTCATTTCGACAGTGTGAATGATAGTTTCTGTGTTGGGTACAAGTCTATGCTAGATTCTCTATGCCTCTCACAGTTGGTGGATGGTCCTACCCATAAACACCATCACACCCTTGATCTTATTCTCACCCACGGTGTAGATATAGGGCACTTGACTATTTTCCCACAAAACGACTTCTTGTCAGATCACTCCCTAGTTACTTTTGACTTTGCCCTAATTAACAGTAACCCACAGAATACAACCATCTTGACTAGATCGATCACTGATTCAGTAATTACTAAATTTAAACAAAAAATCCCCTCAGCCTTAGAGTCAGTATGCTCCCCTGACCCCTATTCCAGTAATAGCCAAAATTTCGAATTTCTCACAGACAGTGTGGCTAAAATCGTAAAAACAACTCTTGGTGGCATAGCCCCGTTAAAAAGAAAATTTAAAAAACAGGAAAGGTCAGCCCGTGGTTTAATTAGTCAGTCCGCAACCTTAAACAACGCTCACGCAGACTGGAGAGAATCTGGCAATCGACAAAAACTGACCTAGCCTATTCAACCTGGAAAGACAGCTTTACGTCATATAAGAAGGCTCTTGGTAGAAGTAGAAATACTTACTACTCTACTTTAATAGAGGAAAATAAAAACAACCCTTGGTTTCTTTTCAGCAATGTAGTCAGGCTGACTAAGAAACACAACATATCGAGCCTACCATTCCTTTAAATCTGGAATGTGATGACTTTCTTAGATTTTTCCAAAGCAAAATTACAAATCTTAGAGATGAGATCCATTATGTACTGCCAAACACAAATAAGATAGCAGAAGAATCAACTAATTCTGGCAATACCCTAAAGTGTTTTCCTCTGCTAAACCCACTGCCTGTCTTCTAGACAAAATTCCAAGTACACTCCTCAAAGAGGTTCTACCATTAATAAATATACCTGTATTATCCATAATTAATCAATCCTTAAAAATAGGTTATGTACTGCAATCTTTCAAAGTGGCTATGATCAAGCCCCTCCTTAAGAAACCAAACCTAGATGCCAGCATCCTCTCAAATTACAGGCGGATCTCTAACCTGCCATTCTTATCTAAGATCCTAGAGAACGTAGTGGCCAAACAGCTAAATGACTACCTGTTAGAGAACAATCTGTTAGAGGATTTTCAGTCAGGTTTTAGAACAAACTACAGTAATGAGACTGCACTGGTAAAAGTCACAAATTACCTTTTAACAGCATCAGATAAAGGTCTTCCATCTGTTCTAGTCTTATTAGACCTGAGTGCAGCATTCGATACTGTTGACTATAATATTCTTTATAGGAGATTGGAAGGGGAAGTTGGGATTAAAAACTCAGCACTAGATTGGTTTAGGTCATATCTATCCGACCGATTTCAGTTTGTCTATGTCAACAATAAATCTTCAGATCGAGGGACTCTCACCTGTGGAGTAACCTCAAGGATCTGTCCTGGGACCAAATCTGTTTAATCTGTATATGTTACCATTGGGAAATATTATAAGGAAACATAACTAATTTTCATTGTTATGCTGATGATACTCAATTATATCTATCAATTAAAACAAATGAATCTGATCAGCTAATTAAATTGGAATCCTGCCTCAGGGATATTAAATCCTGGATGCTTCACAATTTCTTAATGTTGAACAGTAACAAACTGAAGTCATTATTATTGGGCCGATGCATCTTAGAGATGATCTCTCTAACATGGCAATTCACTTAGATAGCATTGCTCTATCCTCCACCAATGAAGTCAGGAACTTGGGAGTGATTTTGGATCAAGATCTGTCCTTTGATTCTCATATCAAGTCTGTATCCCGGACAGCCTTCTTTCATTTGCAAAATATTGCTAAAGTTAGAAATTTCTTATCCTTTAAAGATTCAGAAAAATAATTAATGCCTTTGTTACTTCTAGATTGTATTACTGCAATTCCTTATTATCAGGCTGTTCTAACTCCTCTATTAGGACTCTACAGTTAGTTCAGAATGCAGCTGCCCGCTTGCTGACTCGAACTGGGAGAAGAGAGCACATCTCTCCTGTCCTAGCATCACTACATTGGCTCCCAATTAATTATAGAATTCAATTCAAACTCCTTATGATTACATACAAAGCTCTCCACTGTAAGGCTCCACCTTACACTGAAGATCTTATTGAAGTGTATTACCCACCCAGGGCCCTTCGATCCGAGGATGCAGGATTTCTAGTGACCCGTCGGGTTTTTAAGAGGAGGCAGAAGCTTTAGCTATCTGGACCCTTTACTCTAGAACAATCTCCCAACCTCGGTCCGAGGGGCAGACAGTCTTATTTAAGAGTAGACTAAAAACCCTCCTTTTTGATAGAGCCTACAATTAGAAATAACACTCACCCCACTAGATATACTTAGGCTTAGGCTGCTGAGGGTATTTTTCTCTCCGTCTCTCCTGTTAGGGGGAGATACTCTGAAGCTTCTGTCACTTCTCCTTTGCTTTCTTTATCTTTCTATGCTCTTAGAATTCCTTACTACTCCTAGAATTTATTACTACTACTGTCAAATCACACTCTCTGTCTGCACGATACTGCCGCTGTCTTTGTGCCTCTGTTCCACAGGTGGAGAACGCGAATGGTAGACAGGATACCCAAAGGCCTGGAAATCCCGCCCCCAATTCAGCGACAGCGCACTATGGACATGAAACTCAAACTGGCCTATCTGCCACTCTCACTCTCTCTCTCTCTTTCTATCTGTAAAGCGCTTTGAAATGTCTTCAGATATGATTTAACGCTATATAAATAAAAGTTGATTGATTGATTGATTGATTGATTGATCTAATTAATTACAGGATTTGTAATTAATTAATCTAATTAATCGCATTTTAATCTCATACCTGCTAAATGCCCCCAAATAAAGAATTTGAATTCTAGGACATTACAAAATTGTAGTGCATCCAATCCAATCCAATCCAACATTATTTGTTAAGCACTTTTAAAACAACCACAGTCGACCAAAGTGCTGTACAAACGAATAAATAAAAGACATTATAGATGGAATATTTGAGCCATTTTGTCTTCTAAGTAAAATAAATTTATTAAAAACATAAAACATGGGTAAAAGCAAAAGCCATACAATCAGAGCAATAAAATAAGATAAAATAAAATCCAATGTCCAGCTAGGTGTCAAAAGCCAAGGAGAAGAGGTAGGCCCCTACATTCAAGTTCTGTACAAAATACAAAATAAATAAAATTCAGAAATAAAATAAGGCTGAGTCTCAAATAGGCATATAAGCAGACTCTCAATCAAAATTAATACTAAAGCTGCCTCAACACAGCAATTCAAAATGAATAGTATAACATGCCTCTAAATAAGGCAACATCATTAGCAAGATGCATTTCCTTTAGAAGGGTAAGCTAACGTTACAGGAACTGACAACAGACAACTCTGTCTCTCTCTCTCTCTCTCTCTCTCTCTCTCCTCTCTCTCTCTCTCTCTCTCTCTCTCTCTCTCTCTCTCTCTCTCTCTCTCTCTCTCTCTCTCTCTCTCTCTCTCTCTCTCTCTCTCTCTCTCTCTCTCTCTCTCTCTCTATATATATATATATATATGTGTGTGTGTGTGCGTTTATATATATATATATATATATATATATATACACACATATATATACACACATACATGTATACATATATAGGTGTGATGTTCAATGTTGTTAGTGGGTATGCTCCACAGGTGGGAGTGAGCTAAAGGAGAAGGAGCAATTCTGGTTGGACTTTGATGAAGTGATGCAGCGCATACCTAAAAGTGAGAGAGTTGCCATTGGTGCAGACATCAACGGACATGTTGGTGCAGGAAACAGGTGATGAGGAGGTGATGGGTAGGTTTGGTATCCAGGAGAGGAGTGCAGAAGGACAGATGGTGGTTGACTTTGCAAAAAAGATGGAAATGGCTATCGTGAATACTTTCTTCCAGACGAAGCAGGGTCATAGGGTGACCTTTATGAGTGGAGGTAGGAGTACACAAATAGACTGTATCTTGTGTAGATGGTGTGATCTGAAGGAGATCAGTGACTGCAAAGTAGTGGTAGGCGAGAGTGTAGCCAAACAGCATAGGATGGTGGTGTGTAGGATGACTCTGGTGGTGAGGAAGATGAAGAGGGCAAAGACAGGGCAGAGGACGAAATGGTGGAAGCTGAAAAAGTGTTGCATGACTTTTAGGTAAGAGTTAAGGCAGGCTCTGGGTGGTCAGGAGGTGTTTCCAGATGACTGGACAACTACAGCTAATGTGATCAGGGAGACAAGAGATTACGTGGTGTGTCATATGGAAGAAAAGTAGATAGGAAGACATGGTAGTGGAATGAAGAGTGTATACAGAGAAAGAGGTTAGCTAAGAAGAAGTGGGACACTGAGAGGACTGAGGAGAGTAGACAGGAGTACAAGGAGATGCAGCGTGAGGTGAAAGTAGAGGGATCAAAGGGGCCAAACAAGGGGCTTATGATGACTTGGGACGGCAGTGGCTCAGCGGTAGAGCAGATGTCTTGCAGACAGATCGGTGGATCAAATCCCGCTCCCGCCATGATGACACCAGGAGTGTGAGCTGACGGTGGGAGATGTCAGCTCACCTCCCAGCCACTGCCGAGGTGCCCTTGAGCAAGGCGCCGTCCCCCCTAAAAGCTGCTCAATTTGGGGCGCATTCGGAAGCCACTGCCCATCACTCTGCCTCCCAATGTGTGTAGTTTGTTGTGTGTATTAACTGCATGCTTACGGCCCCCTTGTGTGCAATGTTCAGGGGGCCTATATATACTGTTAAAACTAACACAGATTGTATATACTACCTGAGTGACAATGTAATTTCCCCTTGTGGGATTAATAAAGTGTACTTCTTCTTCTTCTTCTTGTATGTGAGGTTGGACAGTTAGGAGGGAGAGCCTTATCTATACAGGTTGGCAAGACAGAGAGCCGGAGATGGGAAGGACGTGCAGCAGGTTAGGGTGATTTAGGATAGGGATGAAAGTCTCCTGAAAGGTGCCAGTAGTGGGAAGATGAAAAGAGCACTTTGAAGAGTTGATGAATGAGGAAAATGAGAAAGAACAAAGACTAGAAGAGGTGGATGTCGTGGACCAGGAAGTAGCAAAGATCAGTCAGGATGAAGTGAGGAGGGCATTGAAGAGGATTTAGAGTGGAAAGGAACTCGGCCCTGATGATATACCTGTTGAGGTATGGAAGTGTTTAGGAGAGGTGGCAGTAGAGTTTCTGACTGGGCTGTTCAACAGGATCTTAGATAGTGAGACGATGCCAGAAGAATGGAGGAGAAGTGTGCTGGTGCCCATTTTCAAGAACAAGGGAGATTAGCAGAGTTGTGGCAACTACAGAGGAATTAAGCTGATGAGCCGTACAATGAACTCATGGTAAAGAGTATGCAGTAAGCCTTTTTGTGATACAAGTTCAAGTTCAAGATAATTTATATCTTGGTAGATTCCCAAAATACCTTGTGGTGACTGTTCGCGAGTTTTACAATCTTTATCTTGGTAATAACAGACACATTAGAGACTCCCCATTGTGTATAGACCGAGTGAATTTTGAAAACGGCTACAGTTTGTTTCCATTCAATCTGACAAGGGATGATGAAATAGATAACCAGGCTCTATCACTGTCAGAACACAGCATATGTTGTTTGGATTTACGCTTTTGAGTCGCCTTTTGAGTCGATTTACACATTCGAGTCGACTTTCATCGTTTATGCGTGTTACGACAGTGTTTTTGAAATAAACTCAAAGAGACAAGTTCTAATTGACTATTAAAACAAGTAAAATGAAAAACCTTCAAATAGAATCTATTCTGAGACCTATCTTGGGCGAGGCATTTGGAGGTGTTTTCCCTAACAATTTATTACTGTCTCAGATTGATAAACAACCTTGCTACTTAGTCGCTAACACCCATGATCATATCCGTGAGGGTGAACATTGGGTGGGAATGATCCTTGAAGACGAGGAAGAAGGAAGATCTAACTTCTTTGACAACTACGGTTATTAACCAGACTTTCCATTTTATCCTGCAAGTTTTTCGTCCTTCTTAAACAGGAATTCTCGTGAGATACGTTACAACAAACACAAGTTCAAGATGATGATTCAGCAGCATGCATTGCTCACGTGAAATTCTTCCTATGTCAACACTTCAAAGGACTTTCTTTTCAAGGAGTAATGAGACTGTATTCTGATAGTTTAAAAAAGAATGATGCCTATGTAACAAAGTTTGTTAAGAAATGTGCCAAATGTATGTCAAGACCGCTTCTTCTTCTTCTTCTTCTTTTCCTTTCGGCTTTTCCCTTCAGGGGTCGCCACAGCGAATCAGTGTCCTCCATCTAACCCTGTCTTCTGCATCCTCTTCTCTCACACCAACTACCTTCATGTCCTCTTTCACTACATCCATAAACCTCCTCTTTGGTCTTCCTCTAGGCCTCCTGCCTGGTAGTTCAAAACTCAGCATCCTTCTACCAATATATTCACTATCTCTCCTCTGGACATGTCCAAACCATCTCAGTCTGGCCTCTCTGACTTTATCTCCAAAACCTCTAACATGTGCTGTCCCTCTGATGTACTCATTCCTGATCCTATCCTTCCTGGTCACTCCCAGAGAGAACCTCAGCATCTTCATCTCTGCTACCTCCAGCTCTGCCTCCTGTCTTTTCCTCAGTGACACTGTCTCTAGACCAAACAGCATCGCTGGTCTCACCACAGTTTTGTACACCTTTCCTTTCATTTTAGCTGAAACTCTTCTATCACACATCACACCTGACACTTTCCTCCACCCGTTCCATCCTGCCTGGACACGTTTCTTCACCTCTTTTCCACACTCTCCATTGCTCTGGACTGTTGACCCTAAGTACTTAAAATCCTCCACCTTCTTGATCTCTTCTCCCTGTAACCTCACTCTTCCACTTGGGTCCCTCTCATTCACACACATGTACTCTGTCTTACTGCGGCTAACCTTCATCCCTCTCCTTTCCAGGACAAACCTCCACCTCTCTAACTTCTCCTCCACCTCGTCTCTACTCTCACTGCAGATCACAATGTCATCTGCAAACATCATAGTCCATGGAGATTCCTGTCTAACCTCGTCTGTCAGCCTGTCCATCACCATAGTGAACAAGAAGGGGCTCAGAGCTGATCCCTGATGCAGTCCCACCTCCACCTTGAACTCCTCTGTCACACCTACAGCACACCTCACCACTGTCTTACAGTCCTCATACATGTCCTGCACCGCTCTAACATACTTCTCTGACACTCCAGACTTCCTCATACAATACCACAGTTCCTCTCTGGGCACCCTGTCATAAGCTTTCTCCAGATCTACAAAAACACAATGCAGCTCCGTCTGGCCTTCTCTGTACTTCTCTATCAACATCCTCAAAGCAAATACTGCATCTGTAGTACTCTTTTTTGGCATGAAACCATACTGCTGCTCACAAATGTTCACTTTTGCCCTTAGTCTAGCTTCCACTACTCTTTCCCATAACTTCATTGTATGGCTCATCAGCTTTATTCCTCTGTAGTTGCCACAACTCTGCACATCTCCCTTGTTCTTAAAAATGGGCACCAGCACACTTCTCCTCCACTCCTCAGGCATCTTCTCACTATCTAAGATCCTGTTGAACAACCCAGTCAGAAACTCTACTGCCACCTCTCCTAGACACTTCCAAACCTCTACAGGTATATCATCAGGACCGACTGCCTTTCCACTCTTCATCCTCTTCAGTGCTCTCCTCACTTCATCCTGGCTAATCTTTGCTACATCCTGGTCCACAACAGTCAGCTCTTCTAGTCTTTGTTCTCTCTCATTTTCCACGTTCATCAACTCCTCAAAGTACTCTTTCCATCTTCCCATCACACTGCTGGCACCTGTCAATAGACTTCCATCCTTATCCTTAATCACCCTAACCTGCTGCACGTCCTTCCCATCTCTGTCTCTCTGTCTTGCCAGCCTGTATAGATCAGTCTCTCCCTCCTTACTGTCCAACCTAGCATACAAGTCATCATAAGCTTCTTGTTTGGCCTTTGCTACCTCTACCTTCACCTTACGCTGCATCTCCCTGTACTCCTGTCTACTCTCCTCAGTCCTCTCAGTGTCCCACTTCTTCTTAGCTAACCTCTTTCTTTGTATACACTCCTGTACCTCCTCATTCCACCACCAAGTCTCCTTATCTACTTTCCTTCCAGATGACACACCAAATACTCTCCTACCTGTCTCCCTGATCACATTAGCTGTAGTTATCCAGTCATCTGGAAGCACCTCCTGACCACCCAGAGCCTGTCTTAACTCCTTCCTAAAGGTCATGCAATACCCTTCCTTTTTTAGCTTCCACCATTTCGTCCTCTGCTCTGCCTTTGCCCTCTTCATCTTCCTCACCACCAGAGTCATCCTACACACCACCATCCTATGCTGTTTGGCTACACTCTCGCCTACCACTACTTTACAGTCACTGATCTCCTTCAGGTTACATCGTCTACACAAGATGTAGTCTACCTGTGTGCTCCTACCACCACTCTTATAGGTCACCCTATGTTCCTGTCTCTTCTGGAAGAAAGTATTCACTACAGCCATTTCCATCCTTTTTGCAAAGTCAACTACCATCTGTCCTTCTGCGTTCCTCTCCTGGATACCAAACCTGCCCATCACTTCCTCATCACCTCTGTTACCTGCACCAACATGTCCATTGAAGTCTGCGCCAATGACAACTCTCTCACTTCTAGGTATGCTCTGCATCACTTCATCAAAGTCCAACCAGAATTTCTCCTTCTCCTCCAGCTCACATCCTACCTGTGGGGCATACCCACTAACAACATTGAACATCACACCTTCTATTTCTAGCTTCAGACTCATCACTCTATCCGACACTCTTTTTACCTCCAGGACATTCCTAACAAACTCCTCCTTCAAGATAACTCCTACTCCATTTCTCTTCCCATCTACACCATGATAGAACAACTTGAACCCTGCTCCTAAACTTCTAGCCTTGCTACCTTTCCACCTGGTCTCCTGGACACACAGTATGTCTACCTTCCTCCTCTGCATCATATCGACCAAGTCTCTACCTTTTCCTGTCATAGTTCCAACATTCAACGTCCCTACTCTTAGTCCTATACTCTTGGCGCTCCTCTTCTCTTTCTTCGTGCGAACGCACTTTCCTCCTCTCCTTCTTCGACCAACAGTAATCCAATTTCCACCAGCGCCCTGTAGGTCAACAGCGCCGATGGCGGTCATTGTTAACCCGGGCCTCGACCGATCCGGTATGGAAGTCATAGGTTTGATTCGCATCTTTGATTTGGCAAAAGTTTTACGCCGGATGCCCTTCCTGACGCAACCCTCTGTATTTATCCGGGCTTGGGACCGGCACAATAAGACACTGGCTTGTGCCCTCTTGCGGCTACATTTATGTCAAGACCGCTAAAGACCGCTAAAATGCCTAATCAGAAAGAATGTACTTTAAAACTATTTAAAGAGTGTTATGAATGTTCGAAATGAATACTGTTTTTCACATATTTTTGAATCTCCTTCTTTTCCTTTCGGCTTTTCCCTTCAGGAATCACCACAGTGAATCAGTTGCCTCCATCTAACCCTGTCTCCTGCATCCTCTTCTCTCATACAAACTACCTTCATGTCCTCTTTCACTACATACATAAACCTCCTTTTTGGTCTTCCTCTAGGCCTCCTGCCTGGCAGTTCAAAACTCAGCATCCTTCTACCAACATGTTCACTGTCTCTCCTTTGGGCGTGTCCATACCATCTCAGTCTGGTCTCTCTGATTTTATCTCCAAAACCTCTAACATGTGCTGTCCCTCTAAAGTATTCATTCCTGATCCTATTCATCCTGGTCACTCCCAAAGAGAACCTCAGCATCTTCATCTCTGCTACCTCCAGCTCTGCCTCCTGTCTTTTCCTCAGTGAAACTGTCTAGACCTAACAATATTGCTGGTCTCACCACAGTTTTGTACACCTTTCCTTTCATTTTAGCTGAAACTCTTCTATCACATGTCATACCTGACACTTTTCTCCACCCGTTCCATCCTGCCTGTGCATGCTTCTTCGCCTCTTTTACACTCTCTCCATTGCTCTGGACTGTTGACCCTAAGTACTTAAAATCCTCCACCTTCTTGATCTCTTCTCCCTGTAACCTCCCTTTTCCACCTGGATTCCTTTTAGTTTGCACACATATACTCTGTCTTACTGTGGGTAACGTTTATTCCTCTCCTTTCCAGGGAAAACCTCCATCTCTCCAACTTCTCCTCCACCTGTTCCCTGCTCTCACTACACATCATAAGTCGCCCTCTAGAGGGGGGGGTACTGTCACGCCCTGTGTTGGTGACTGTTCCAGCCTCTCCTCCTACTCCTGTGTTCATGTGTGGTTGTGTGTGCATGTGTGGGCGGAGTCGTCCTGGGAGCAGCCTCACCTGGATCCCATCTGCAATCAGCCGGCTTCTTAGACCCAGCTCTCCATGCAGACGGTGCCAGATTGTTGTTCCAGTTGGATGTTGGTGATTCTGGTCTCCCGGCTGCTGCTCCCTTTTACCACACTCCCACTGTGGTTTGAATAAACACAAATTTTTGGATTTTTGGACTCTGGTATCACTAATTGGGTTCTACTCGAAAGTGTGCCGTAACAGAACAATCTGGCCATGACGAACCCAAGTGACCTAGACGCTCTTAAACACGCTTTGTCCTCACAAGGGATTCTTGTGGGCCAATATAGAGCCATGGAGCTCTATATCAAAGACTCATTAACAGCTGGGTTAATTCGCCCCTCATCGTCTCCATTGGCTGCAGGATTCTTTTTTGTTGACAAGAAAGACAAGTCATTGCGCCCATGTATTGATTATCGTGGATTAAATGAAATTACAGTGAAAAACAAGTATCCCCTGCCTCTCATAGACTCGGCTTTCCAGCCACTCCATCAGGCTACCATTTTCACCAAATTAGACCTCAGGAATGCATACCATCTTGTTCGCATTAGAGCTGGAGATGAATGGAAAACGGCCTTTAACACACCTATTGGCCATTTTGAATATCTAGTTATGCCATTTGGGTTAACCAATGCCCCTGCGGTTTTTCAGACTTTAGTTAATGACGTTCTCAGAGACATGATCAACAAGTTTGTCTTTGTCTATTTAGACGACATCCTGATTTTTTCCAAAGACCTTCCGCAACATATTCAACATGTCCGCACTGTTCTTCAACGTCTGCTCGAAAACAAACTCATTGTTAAGGCCAAGAAATGTCAGTTTCATGCACCTTCAGTTCATTTTCTTGGTTTTGTTATTGAGCAAGGTCAAGTCAAAGCAGACCCTGAAAAAGTAAAAGCAGTGGCCGAGTGGCCGAGACCTGAGACCCGCAAACAACTCCAACGTTTTCTTGGTTTCGCGAACTTTTATCGCAGATTCATTAAAGACTACAGCAGGAAAGCAGCCCCTCTTACCCAACTCACCTCCACATCTATCCCATATAAGTGGTCCTCTGAAGCAGATGCTGCATTCAATATGCTTAAGACTCTTTTTGTTTCAGCTCCAGTTCTCTCTCACCCAGATCCCACCAGGCAATTTATTGTGGAGGTTGATGCTTCGGACTCTGGAGTAGGTGCAGTCCTTTCTCAACGCTCTGCTATGGACCAAAAACTTCACCCGTGTGCTTTCTTTTCCCGCCGGCTCTCTCCAGCAGAAAGGAATTACGATATTGGTAACAGAGAACTGTTAGCTGTGGTCTTGGCTCTCCAAGAATGGCGTCATTGGTTAGAGGGAGCTGAGCATCCCTTCATTATCTGGACGGACCATAAAAATCTCTCCTACCTGCGGGCAGCTAAAAGGTTAAACTCTCGGCAGGCTAGATGGGCTCTTTTCATGGGGAGATTTAACTTTACCCTTACCTACCGGCCTGGCTCTCGGAATATTAAACCGGACGCTTTATCCCGTCAGTCAGTTGTTGATGAATCCGATTCTCAGCCTGAGACCATTCTCCGTCCAGCACAAATTGTGGATTACCCGGTGACCATGCCTGCCTGCATGATTGGGTCCTTGCACTGGGAGATTGAGAAGGCAGTTCAGGAAGCTCAGCGCTCAGCCAGACCCAGGTAATGGCCCACCAAATTGTTTATTTGTCCCAGACTCTGTCCGGTCCAAAGTTCTTCAATGGGGCCATTTATCTAAACTTACCTGTCACCCTGGTTATAACCGCACGCTTTCATTTCTGCAACAAAGGTTTTGGTGGCCCACCATGAAGCAGGATACTCGTTCCTTTGTTTCATCTTGTACTGTTTGTGTACTGTTTGTGCTCGCAGCAAGTCCTCTCATCAGCAGCCTGCTGGTCTCCTTCACCCACTCCCAATTCCCAGCAGGCCATGGTCTCACATCGCCATAGACTTTGTCACAGGTCTTCCTCCTTCAGAAAGTAATACCTGTATACTTACCATAGTAGATCGATTCTCCAAGTCCGTGCATTTTGTTCCCCTAACTAAATTACCTTCTGCTACAGAACTGCTAACCTTCTCGTCAATAATGTATATAGGTTGCATGGTATTCCCCTTGACATAGTCTCTGATAGAGGACCTCAATTTACATCTAAAGTGTGGAAAGCTTTTTGCCTTGCTCTGGGAACATCTGTTAGTCTCTCTTCAGGTTACCATCCACAATCGAATGGACAAGCTGAGCGGGTAAATCAGGACTTGGGGTCTGCCTTGCGTTGCGTAACCTCACGCCATCCATCCTCCTGGAGTACATACCTGCCATGGATTGAATACGCACACAACTCCCTTGTCTCTTCTGCTACTGGGATGTCCCCCTTCATGTCCTGTCTGGGCTACCAACCGCCTCTGTTTCCTGACCAGGAGAGGGATGTCTCTGTACCCTCTGTCCAAGCTCACCTCAGACGTTGCCGCCTCGTGTGGAAGACCACTCAAGCTGCTCTACGCCGCACGGCAACTCTGAATCAGGAGCTTGCAGATAAGCATCGTAAGCCAGCCCCTGCTTATAAACCTGGTCAGAAGGTGTGGCTTTTCTCTCGGGACCTTCCTCTCCAGGTGGAGTCACGTAAGCTGGCACCCAAATTCGTTGGCCCATATGTCATTGAAAAAGTGATTAACCCTTCTGTGGTCCGCCTTAAGTTGCCATCCTCTCTAAATGTCCACCCTTCATTCCATGTTTCCCTCCTTAAGCCTGTCTCTTGCAGCCCTCTGTGCCCTCCATCCGTTCCGTTCCCCCTCCTCCCCCCCGGTTGGTGGATGGGCATCCGGCCTTTACTGTCCGTCGCGTCCTGGATGTCCGGCCTAGGGGTAGGGGGTTCCAGTATCTGGTGGACTGGGAGGGGTATGGTCCGGCGGAGCGTTCCTGGATTCCGTGGGGCCACATCCTTGACGTTTCCCTCCTCCGTGACTTCTACAGGGCTTTTCCTGATAAGCCTGGTTGGGTGCCTGGAGTCGCCCTCTAGAGGGGGGGGTACTGTCACGCCCTGTGTTGGTGACTGTTCCAGCCTCTCCTCCTACTCCTGTGTTCATGTGTGGGTGTGTGTGCATGTGTGGGCTTAGTCGTCCTGGGAGCAGCCTCACCTGGATCCCATCTGCAATCAGCCGGCTTCTTAGACCCAGCTCTCCACGCAGACGGTGCCAGATTGTTGTTCCAGTTGGATGTTGGTGATTCTGGTCTCCCGGCTGCTGCTCCCTTTTACCACACTCCCACTGTGGTTTGAATAAACACAAATTTTTGGATTTTTGGACTCTGGTGTCACTAATTGGGTTCTACTCGAAAGTGTGCCGTAACACAAACATCATAGTTGTCAAGGTTCGATCAGTAGGACGGAAATTCCGGACCCCGGTTTAGCAAAAAATTTCATTTTATTCAATATTCTCGCAGTTACAGTGAAAAACATACTACCTGAAGAGCTCCTCACGGAGACATCTTCCTGACTCACTTCTCTGTTCTGGAGAGGTCTCCCACACTTGAGCCACACCTGCCTACTTATATTTTCCCCACAGGTGCTCTAATTATCTCCCCACACTCACAGACAGAAAATTAATAAACCACTTAAATATACTATAGCTTAAACTCTATTACAAAGGATGTAATGATATAGAAACGTTATCAACAGAATAAAAGTGAGCATTATGCATAAATTGATTGGCCAATTGAAGATCAAAATAAGCTGTAGTAGTCTTTTAAATACACAAAACTAATTCCCCAACTTAATAATCTAAATAACACAAAGAATACACCAACCATACAAATTCCCCATTATGCAACATGATCTCCTTCTTCTTTTCCTTTCGGCTTTTCCCTTCAGGAGTCGCCACAGCGAATCAATTGCCTCCATCTAACCCTGTCTTCTGCATCTTTTTTTCTCACACCAACTAACTTCATGTCCTCTTTCACTACATTCATAAACCTCCTCTTTGGTCTTCCTCTAGGCCTCCTGCCTGGCAGTTCAAAACTCAGCATCCTTCTACCAATATATTCATTATCTCTCCTCTGGACATGTCCAAAGCATCTCAGTCTGGCCTCTCTGACTTTATCTCCAAAACCTCTAACATGTGCTGTCCTTCTGATGTACTCATTCCTGATCCTATCCTTCCTGGTCACTCCCAAAGAGACAGTGACACTGTCTCTAGACCAAACAACATCGCTGGTCTCACCACAGTTTTGTACACCTTTCATTTTAGCTGAAACACCTGTTCCATCCTGCCTGTACACGCTTCTTCACCTCTTTTCTACACTGTCCATTGCTCTGGAATGTTGACCCTAAGTACTTAAAATCCTACACCATCTTGATCTCTTCTCCCTGTAACCTCACTCTTCCACTTGGGTCCTGTAGTGGAGTCCAACCTACTAGCTCCTGCAGCGTGTTCGTTAAGATGATCAGGGCATACGGATGACTCTTGATCCAATGGTTGGACGTTCGTGGTACTTTACTGACAGAGCTCCAGGTTGTTTTCCAATACTACAGAACAATGGTGAATGCGGTACAAGAAGGACAAATTCTTATCTCAAGACAGTGGTATTTATACAGTTGGAAACAGGCATGATGTCACATGACTCTTTTACAGGAATACAATTCAAAAGGGACAGTCTGAGAAGGAAATGGTGAAGGGGCAATGTTAGAGACAAATGGTGAAGGCATAATAACCTCAAGGTCCATAAACTACATCTTCAAAGGCTAAGAAACTGAGGTTATTTAGCCAGTGCTGATTGTATCCTGTGAGCAGACCTCATTTACAGTTAAACAAAAGAACTAAGTGTGTGTGTGTGGGAGATAAATCCTGTGAAAGGGGTTCACCAAATGTTCATCTACCCCTAAAGGCCAAAAGGTCTTGGAATGTTATCAGTATTTCCTATGCATAAACTTGAGCAAAAAAACCAGAATAACAACCTTGGAGAACAAACCTAAAGGTGAAAAGATGATCAAAGAGTTTAAATGCTTTTCCCATGTAAAGACCTGAACAAAGAAATTAAAATTTCCTTCAGTCCCTCTCATTCACACACATGTACTCTGTCTTACTACGGCTAACCTTCATTCCTCTTCTGTCCAGGACAAATCTCCACCTTTCTAAATTCTCCTCCACCTGTTCCCTGCCCTCACTACAGATCACAATGTCATCTGCAAACATCATAGTCCATGGGGATTCCTGTCTAACCTCGTCTGTCAGCCTGTCCATCATTATAGTGAACAAGAAGGGGCTCAGAGTTGATCCCTGATGCAGTCCCACCTCAACCTTGAACTCCTCTGTCACACCTACAGCACACCTCACCACTGTCTTACAGTCCTCATACATGTCCTGCACCGTTCTTACATACTTCTCTGCCATTCCAGATTTCCTCATACAATACCACAGATCCTCTCTGGGCACCCTGTCATAAGCTTTCTCCAGGTCTACAAAAACACAATGCAGCTCCGTCTGGCCTTCTCTGTACTTCTCTATCAACATCCTCAAAGCAAATACTGCATCTGTAGTACTCTTTGTTGGCATGAAACCATACTGCTGCTTATAAATACTCACTTCTGCCCTTAGTCTAGCTTCAACTACTCTTTCCCATAACTTCATTGTATGGCTCATCAGCTTTATTCCTCTGTAGTTGCCACAACTCTGCACGTCTCCCTTGTTCTTAAAAATGGGCACCAGCAAACCTCTCCTCCATTCCTCAGGCATCTTCTCACTATCTAAGATCCTGTTGAACAACCCAGTCAGAAACTCTACTGCCACCTCTCCTAGACACTTCCAAACCTCTACAGGTATATCATCAGGACCGACTGCCTTTCCACTCTTCGTCCTCTTCAATGCCCTCCTCACTTCATCCTGACTAATCTTTGCTACTTCCTGTTCCACAGCAGTCACCTCTTCTAGTCTTTGTTCTCTCTCATTTCCCACATTTATCAACTCTTCAAAGTACTCTTTCCATCTTCCCATCACACCACTGGCACCTGTCAATAGACTTCCATCCCTATCCTTAATCACCCTAACCTGCTGCATGTCCTTCCCATCTTTCTCTGTTTCTCTGTCTTGCCAACCTGTATAGATCAGTCTCTGCTCTCTTACTGTCCAACCTAGCATACAGGTCATCATAAACCCCTTGTTTGGCCTTTGCTACCTCTACCTTCACCTTACTCTTCATTTCCCTGTACTCCTGTCTACTCTCTTCAGTCCTCTCAGTGTCCCACTTCTTCTTAGCTAACCTCTTTCTCTGTATACACTCCTGTACCTCCTAATTCCACCACTAAGTCTCCTTATCTACTTTCCTTCCAGATGACACACCAAGTACTCTCCGACTTGTCTCCCTGATCACAATAGCTGTAGTTATCCAGTCATCTGGAAGCACCTCCTGACTACCCAGAGCCTGTCTTAACTCCTTCCTAAAAGTCATGCAACACTCTTCCTTTTTCAGCTTCCACCATTTCGTCCTCTGCTCTGTCTTTGTCCTCTTCATCTTCCTCACCACCAGAGACATTCTAACACCACCATCCTATGCTGTTTGGTTACACTCTTGCCTACCACTACTTTGCAGTCACTGATCTCTTTCAGATTATACCATCTACACAAGATTTAGTCTACCTGTGTGCTCCTACCACCACTCTTATAGGTCACCCTATGTTCCTGCCTCTTCTGGAAGAAAGTGGCAGGAACTTATTCACGGCAGCCATTTCCATCCTTTTTGCAAAGTCAACTACCATCTGTCCTTCTGCATTCCTCTCCTGGATACCAAACCTGCCCATCACCTCTTCATCACCTCTGTTTCCTGCACCAACATGTCTATTGAAGTGTGCACCAATGACAACTCTCTCACTTCTAGGTATGCTCTGCATCACTTCATCAAAGTCCAACCAGAATTTCTCCTTCTCCTCCAGCTCACATCCTACCTGTGGAGCATACCCACTAACAACATTGAACATCACACCTTCGATTTCTAGCTTTAGACTGATCACTCTATCTGACACTCTTTTTAACTCCAGGACATTCCTAACAAACTCCTCCTTCAAGATAACTCCTACTCCATTTCTTTTCCTATCTACACCATGATGGAACAACTTGAACCCTGCTCCTAAACTTCTAGCCTTGCTACCTTTCCATCTGGTCTCCTAGACAAACAGTATGTCTACCTTCCTTCTCTGCATCATGTCCACCAACTCTCTACCTTTTCCTGTCATAGTTCCAACATTCAATGTCCCTACTCTCAGTCCTATACTCTTGGCGTTCCTCTTCTCTCTCTTCCTATGAACACACTTTCCTCTTCTCTTTCTTTGACCATCAGTAGTCCAATTTCCACTGGCATCCTGTAGGGCAACAGCACCGATGGCGGTCGTTGTTAACCCGGGCCTCGACTGATCCAGTATGGAAGTCATTAGTTTGATTCGCATGTTTGATTTGGCAAACGTTTTACGCCGGATGCCCTTCCTGATGCAACCCTCTGTATTTATCCAGGCTTGGGACCGGCACAATAAGACACTTTCTTGTGTCCTCTTGTGGCTACATTATGCAACATGATATCAACATGATATAAAATATGGGCATATGTATGTTTGTGTGTCCTTGCGTGCGTGTGTGGATGAGTGCTTGTAAGGATGCATGTGTATGTGAAAGTTACACTGACATGGCGGCAGGCCAAACTGCGATCCTCCCTCTGAAGCTGCACAAAATCCTTTTCAAGTGACTGCTGATATGGCAGTAGTGTTTCTAACTTCCTTGCTGTCCCCATCTGCTTAGCCTCACTGCGCTGACACTTTGACTTTCGACTTCTGCTGGGAATATCTTCTTCCTCAATACTAACATCCCAATAAGGCAGCTCCTGCAACCATTGATCAGTACTCGTCTGCACCAAACCCTTGGCCTGGCTGTGTGTCACTACCATACTCTGATGCTGTGCTGCCCTCAATAGCTCTGCCACCATGGGAATATCAGTTCCCAGCACAACATCATATGGAAGCCCTCCAACCATACCAACCTGAAGCCTCAACTTCTCACCCTGCACTGTCAACATAATTTCAGTAGTTGAATATGGTCTCACATCCCCATGCACACACTCAATTTGCACAATTGAACCACACTCATGCATACCAACGACCCCCCCTTTAATCAGTGTTTGTGTGCTGCCAGTGTCAATCAAAGCCCTACATGCTTTACCATTAACCTCAACATTACACAGCCGCTCTTTCTGACAAGGTAAGGGGGCTTTAGGAATACTGCAAAAATTAGCCTTACTTTTACGTAACATGCAGTGAACTGCTTTGTGACCCGACTTCCCACATGAATAACAGCGATTTCTTTTGTCATTATGAAATGTGTGTAAATTATTTTTGTTTGTGTGGTCTCTGCTATCCTTACGCAGTACTTCAGTATGCATCCCAAACTTACCGGGTCTACGAGAAGCACCATCAGCTGCGTTATGGAGGGTCCCTGGATCCTGACGCGCTGACATGTAGATTTCGACCAGCCGGGCGACGTCACTCGCGGATTTTGGATCTCTTAACCGCACCCACACTCTTATCTCCGGTGGAAGCATGTGCAGGAACTGCTCCATTACCACCATATCAATCACATCTCTTGAGGACGCATGTACAGTTCATGTGGAGATTCGCCGGCTTTCACCTTTGCATCTCTGAAGCGGCGGCGGTAAGTGTCTCTATTTCATACTTGGCCAGAATTGCTTGTTTTACCTGGTCATAATCGTGAACTGAAGCAATGTCCATGGCCACATAAGCTTCTCTCGCCTTTCTAGTGAGTAGACTGATCAGCCAAATAGCCCAGTTTGTTCTCGGCCAATAACAGGTTACAGCCATTCTTTCAAAATTTGCCAAATAAACTTCAATCTCATCGGCTTCCGTTAGTTTCAGTAGTGAGAGTTCAGGTCAGAACATCACCGGTACTCTTGAGGCACCTGATTGGTTGGGAGAGCCGAGCCCTCTTCTGTCACCTGCAGCATGAATGACGTAGGAGTCGAGCCTCTGCCGACAGCCCCTCCCACAGCATCACGATGATCCTCTCTCGACACAGCTGTGTTGTATTGGCGTTCCATCAGTATCTTTTCCAAAACTTTCAAACGAGCTTCCCGTTTCTCCTCCCGTTGCTCACTTTGTCTGATTGTCCGTTTTAATAGATCCGCCAACTCTAACATCATGAGCTGTGGCTTGCGGCTCCGGCGGTTCTGCTTCTGTGGCACTTGTTGGTCTGTTCCTCTTCGGCATCTCCAGTCCACTCCATAGCAGTATTGGTTCACCTTGCTCCACCACCACTCTCACTGCCCTGCGCGTTTTTGCTCCTGGATCCGTCATTGACAGCGTATTCCCAACCTTGTTCTCCATTGCATTTGTGCGTTTGTCTATTGCGCACCGTCGTTCCCAAAACCGTTGCCACCACTTGTCAAAGTTCGATCAATAGGACAGAATCTCCGGACCCCGGTTTAGCAAAATTTTGCATTTTATTCAATATTCTCGCAGTTTCAGTGAAAAACCTGCTGCCTGAAGAGCTCCTCATGGAGACTCACCTCTCTGCTCTGGAGAGGTCTCCCACACCTGAGCCATACCTGCCTACTTATATTTTCCCACAGGTGCTCTAATTATCTTCCCACACTCACAGACAGAAAACTAATAAACCACTTAAATATACTATAGCTTAAACTCTATTACAAATGATGTAATGATATAGAAACGATATCAACTGAATAAAAGTGAGCATTATGCATAAATTGATTGGCCAATCGAAGATCCAAATAAGCTACAGTAGTCCTTTAAATACACAAAACTAATTCCACAACTTAATAATCTAAATAACACAAAGAATAAACCAACCATAGAAATTCTCCATTATGCAACGTGATATACAACATAGGCGTATGTGTGATGGATGGAGGAATGCGTATCATGTTCAGTAGTAGGTTGTTTGGTTGCCTGATGTGTATTGTTTTCTACATAGTGACATCTTTACATCTCGATGTTGGAATGTATTCTATGTTTAAAATAACTGTTGTTAGCTGCAGCAGGCTGGATGCAGTAATTCTGTTTCTTCATGCTGACAAGTGCACCTGGAGCAGCAGTAATACCGGAGGGGTCCAGCAGGGAGAGCATAGGCTCGTAGAGCTACACTAAGGGACACCGTTCTTTCTCCCCTCAGTTAATACACTTCCGACATGAGAAAGTTTGTGTCCGTGTATGCTTAAGTCAATAACTCGCTTTTCAGGGCTTTTACATATGTATGTTTGTGAGTGTGTCCTTTCGTGCGTGTGTGGGTGAGTGCTTGTATTGATGCGTGTGTATGAGAAAGTTACACTGACATGGCGGCAGGCCCATGGTAAACTCCCATTACAATAGTCCATGGAGATTCCTGTCTGACCTCGTCTGTCATCCTGTCCATCACCCTAGCTGTCAGGAGTCGAACATGACTGGCAGGGGGAACCCAAAAGCCCTACCTACCCAAAAGCCCTATGTGGGTCAAATCTCCAAAAAGGGTTTAATTGTACAGGCAGGATTCAGGTTCCAAGTAATCAGTCCAACAGGCAGAGGTATCCAATAAATAGCAGGCGAAACGATAGAGTCCAGAATAAGGCAGGGTCAGGCACGGAGCAATAAACAAACCAGGCAGACAGATCAGACGAGGAGAAGACAACATGCTGGGTCAAGAGAGCAGATGGGATTCAAACACGGTCAGGATCAGGCAGGACACATAGGCTGGACACAGGGCGGACACTAAAAAGTTCAGCAGAGAGCAGAAGGCTGAGCTGGCATTTGAAGGGTGGAGGCCAACTGGGGAGTGGCTGGCTGCAGGTGTGTAGAGACGGCAGGTGACTGGAATGAACTGAGTGCAAATGAGGCAGGATCTGGAATGACATGATAAGTTATTGATATGAAAATAAAACAAAGTATTAGACAGGAGGTGTGACAATAGCGAACAAAAAGGGGCTCAGAGCTGATCCCTGATGCAGTCCCACGTCCATCTAGAACTCCTCTGTCACACCTACAGCACACCTTACCACTATCTTACAGTCCTCGTACATGTCCTCTAATATACTCCTCTGCTACTCCAGACTTCCTCATACAATACCACAGTTCCTCTCTGGGCACCCTGTCATTAGCTTTCTCCAGATCTACAAAAATACAATGCAGCTCCCTCTGGCCTTCTCTCTACTTCTTTATCAACATCCTCAAAGCAAATACTGCATTTGTAGTACTCTTCTGTGACATGAAACCATACTGCAGCTCACAAATGCTCACTTCTGCCCTTAGTCTAGCTTCCACTACTCTTTCCCATAACTTCATTGTATGGCTCATCATCTTATTCCTCTGTAGTTGCAGCAACTCTGCACATCTCCCTTGTTCTTAAAAATGGGCACACTTCTCCTCCATTCCTCAAGCATCTTCTCACTATCTAAGATCATGTTGAATAACCCAGTCAGGAACTCTAATGCCACCTCTCCTAGACACTTCCAAACCTCCACAGCTATATCATCAGGACCAAGTCCCTTTCCACTCTTCATTCTCTTCAATGTCCTCCTCACTTCATCCTGACTAATCTTTGCTACTTCCTGGCCACCTCTTCTAGCCTTTGTTCTCTCTCATTTTCCTCGTTCATCAACTTTTCAAGGTACTCTTTCCATTTTCCCATCACAATACTGGCACCTGTCAATAGACTTCCATCCCTATCCTTAACCACCCTAACCTGCTGCACGTCCTTCCCATCTCTGTCTCTCTGTCTTGCCAACCTGAATAGATCAGTCTCTCCCTTCCTTATTGTCCAACCTAGCATACAAGTCATCATAAGCCCCCTGTTTGGCCTTTGCTACTTCTACTTTCACCTTACGCTGCATCTCCCTGTACTCCTGTCTCCTCTTCTCAGTCCTCTCAGTGTCCCACTTCTTCTTAGCTAACGTCTTTCTCTGTATACACTCCTGTACCTCCTAATTCCACCACCAAGTCTCCTTATCTACCTTTCTTTCATATGACACACCAAGTACTCTCCTACCTGTCTCTCTGATCACATTAGCTGTAGTTGTCCAGTCATCTAGAAGCACCTCCTGACCACCCAGAGCCTGTCTTAACTCCTTCAACTCCCTGCAATTTAAATTTTTCGATCACTGATGGCGCCGCGGATGGCTGCCTCGGTGTTTCAGTAGGCCCTTGTTTTTCTTTTTTTTGAGCTTTAAGTCGGTTTTCTGCCACTCTGATGGCTACTACTCCAGGGAACCTCTCATGGCCTTCAGAGCTACTACTCTGGAGAAGTTAGTTCTGACTTTCCTGGCCTCAACTGCAGTTTTAATGCCAATTCTGGCCAAAAAGGCTCGCCACAAGGTGAGGCGCCACAGAAGAGGAAAGCGCTCAGGCGCGCTTGTGCATCTCCGCCAGCGTGGACTACGCACAGCGCTCCCCAGGATATTCCTCCACATGTGCGCACTGCAACAAAATGGACGAGCTGAGCCTGCTGCTAAACATGAACAGGAATTTTTCCACGTCCTGCGTCTTGTGCTTTACAGAAACGTGGCTGTGCGATCTCATTCCGGACTCTGGTTCAGCTGAGCGGGTTCTATCTCTACAAAGCAAACAGGAACACGGTGCTTTCCGGCAAAATGAAAAAAGGTGGAATTTGCTTTCACATCCACAATGGCTGGTGCAATGATGTGACAGTACTAACTCAGCACTGTTCCCCGGACTTGGAAGCCCTCATCATCATCAACTGCAAGTATCTCCCGTTTAGTCTGCTCAGCCAATTCCATCTGCTTTACTTGAACGCTAATATTGAGCTCATGCTCTTTAAGTTTAGCTGCACTTTCCTGAGTGCAGCTAAACTGTTGTTGGGGTAACACTTGACTGTCCTGACAGGGACCACTGTGTGCACACAGAAGTTCATATAATCTGTTAAAGGGACAGTAAAGTTAATTTTAAGTGACATATGTTATTTATCATTATGAAAAATAGAAGAAAAAATACATTTTATATGTGTAGCATCATCCGTTTGGTCAAAAAAGCTTAAAATCTGCATAGCGGGCAAAGTTTGAACTTTTAGCTGAGGCGGCTGGCTGGACTGATGCGATGAAAGCTCTCCAGCTGGCGTTGGCACTGACGGAGGATGCTGCGGCCTGCCTGCTGCTGGTTGACTGGGAGGAGAGGCGTGACTACACAACGCTGGTGGGGGCGCTACAGAGACGGTTTGGGGAGCCCAACTTGAGAGACTCTGTGCGCTGTACGTTTAAGCACCGTGTCAGACTGCCTGGTGAGTCTCTTCATGTGCTGGCCTATGAGATCGAGAGCCTGGGCAGGCGCGCATACACTAACATGCCCCCTGCTATTCGGAGTGAACTAATCCGTGACCAGTTTGTGCAGGCACTTACACCTGACAAGCTGCGCCTCCATGTGCAGTTCAGCCACCCAGTATCCCTGAGCGCAGCACTGAACTGTGCCATTGAGAGAGAAACTGCAGTCTGCGCCACGAGACCATCAGCTTTGCCCCCGGTTGCCGCTGCCGTGGTGATTGAGGTATCGGACCAGAGACCAGCATGGGCGGAGGAACTCATGCGCACAGTGACATCGTTCCGGTAGGGACCGTCCTAGAACAGACCTCGGTGAAATTGCAGACAGTGACTGGGGAGACAGCTTCTATGAGAGGCAGGAGGACTTTTGTGTTCAAACTGGGAAATCTAGCTGTTACTTTTCATGTGTGGGTGGCTGAGGTGCGTGATCCATGTATTTTGGGGCTAGATTTTCTGTGTTTCACGGGGTGTACGCTAAATCTGAGTGCAGGGGTTCTGGTTTTGCCCGGGGGACAGAGTGTTCAGCTAACGTTCCCCCCACAACAAGTGCGAGAGGTAATGCCTACTTACAGCGCGTCAGCATGCCCTGTGAAGTTGAGCTCAGGTTCTGCCATTCCGCAACAATCCACCCCAGCGCCAACAGCAGACCCTGGAACATCGCCTTCAGGTGAGCATCTGTGGGTCTCGGTTGATCAAATGGCAGCTATGAGGGACATTTGGGCAAAGAACTGTGTTGGGCTGGACAGCCAGCAACAAATAAGTCTGTGGCAACTGCTGTGGGAATTCAATGGCATCTTTGCCCTAATCGACAATGAGGTAGGCCTGACACACCTAGTGCAGCACAATATTGACACTGGGGAGGCGCGGCCCATCAGAGTACGCCCCCGTCGTCTGCCCCTGATAAAGCAGGATGCTGCAGACCAGGAGGTTTGTGCTATGCCCGAGGCCGGCATCATTGAGGCCTCTGACAGTCCATGGTCATCTGCGGTAGTGATGGTCCCAAAGCAAAAGGGCTCCAGGTGGAGGTTTTGTGTGGACTATAGGCCACTGAATGGGGTGACGAGGAAGGACTGCTACCCCATTCCACGGGTGGACGAGACACTAGACATGGTGTCTGGGTCCGCCTGGTTCTCGTCACTCGACCTGTGTAGTGGGTACTGGCAGGTCCCCTTATTGCCCGAGTCATGACCAAAAACTGCGTTCAGCACAGGCAGGGGGCACTGGCAGTTTAAGGTCCTGAGTTTCGGGTTGTGCAATGCCCCTGGGACATTTGAGAGGCTCATGGACAGGGTGCTAGAGGGTGTTCCACGCCAGGAGTGCGTGGTGTATTTGGATGATGTTCTGGCCCATGGGAAGAGTTTTCAGGCTGCACTGGACTTTTTGCGGGTGGTTCTGGGCAGGATCGCAAGGGCTGGCCTTAAATTGCACCTGGACAAATGCCATTTTTTGCAGCGAGAGGTGGAATTTTTGGGGCACAAATTGGGCAGTGAGGGCATCAGCATGCTTGGGGAAAATGTGCGTGCCATTAGGGACTGGCCAGTCCCTATTAATCGAACGGAGCTCAAGAGCTTCCTTAGGCTGGCCTCCTATTATAGGAGGTTTGTGCGAGGGTTTTCGTGCATTGGTGCACCTCTTTTCCGATTGTTACAGAAGGGCCAGACCTTTTTGTGGTCGGTGGACTGCCAGAGGGCTTTCACCACCCTCCAGCAGGCCCTTCAGCAGGCCCCGGTCCTCAAACCCCCGGACCCGACCCTGCGTTTCTGTTGGATACAGATGCTAGCAAAGTTGGCATGGGTGCAGTGCTGTCTCAACAGGGCCCTGAGGGGGAATGTGTGGCAGCATACTTCAGTCGCATCTTTAATAAGAGCGAGCGGCGCTACTGGGTTACTAGGCGGGAGCTCTTGGCGGTCGTGGCGGCTGCCCGGCACTTCAAATACTATCTGTTTGGAGTGCCTTGTACCATCAGGACTGATCATGCAGCGCTCAAATGGCTCATGTCATTTCAAGAACCCGAGGGCCAGGCCGCACGCTGGCTGGAGGAGCTGCAGTCATTCAACTTTACTGTGAAGCACAGGCCTGGGGGCCAGCACGCCAACGCTGACGCCCTGTCCAGACGGCCATGTGCTCTGAGTGGTTGTAGTCTTCTTCTTCTTCTTCTTTTCCTTTCGGCTTTTCCCTTCAGGGGTCGCCACAGCGAATCAATTGCCTCCATCTAACCCTGTCCTTTGCATCCTCTTCTCTCACACCAACTACCTTCATGTCCTCTTTCACTACATCCATAAACCTCCTCTTTGGTCTTCCTCTAGGCCTCCTGCCTGGCAGTTCAAAACTCAGCATCCTTCTACCAATATATTCACTATCTCTCCTCTGGACATGTCCAAACCATCTCAGTCTGGCCTCTCTGACTTTATCTCCAAAACCTCTAACATGTGCTGTCCCTCTGATGTACTCATTCCTGATCCTATCCTTCCTGGTCACTCCCAGAGAGAACCTCAGCATCTTCATCTCTGCTACCTCCAGCTCTGCCTCCTGTCTTTTCCTCAGTGACACTGTCTCTAGACCAAACAACATCGCTGGTCTCACCACAGTTTTGTACACCTGTAGTCACTGCGACAAAAGAGATGCTAGGGAAGGCCAGCTGCAAGGCGGGTGGGCTGCTGGGGAAGCGAAATGCTGTTTGCTGCAGATGGTGGACAATGGAGACTGGGTGGCTAGTCAGGAGAATGACGAAGACCTGAGGCCGGTGAGACAGTGGGTCCTCAGAGACGAGAGGCCTCTGTGAGAGGGCGTGTCAGGTCTGTCAGTTGCCACAAAAGGCCTGTGGCGTAAATTTGGTACTCTGAAGGAGTACTGCAGCGGGCGTGAAAAGATCCAGCCACAGGGGAAGAGAGGTGGCAGGTTGTGGTTCCCAAGGCCCTGAGAGAAGCGGTGCTCGGGGCCTGTCAGGGGAGCGCTGGCTCGGGTCACTTTGGCAGCTCAAAGACATTGCACCGGCTGAGACAGAGTTTTTATTGGGGCCAGCACCGCCGGGACATCGAAGACTTCTGCCGGCGGTGTGATGAGTGCGCAGCACACTAGGGGCCTCTTGATCAGTCCAACGCCCTTTTACAGCAGCAGGCATTGGGGGCGCCAATGGAGAGGGTTGGGGTGGACATAATGGGTCCGTTCCCTGTGACAGACAGTGGGAACAGGTATGTGCTCTGTGCAATGGACTACTTCACAAAGTGCCCTGAAGCCTATGCGTTGCCGAACCAAGAGGCAGAAACTGTGGCGGATGCACTGATGGAGGGCATGTTCAGCCGGTTCGGTGCACCTGAGGCCATTCACAGCGATCAGGGCAGAAACTTTGAAGCTAAGGTGTTCTCAGCCCTATGTGAGCAGTTAGGTGTTCAGAAAACACGCACCACGCCATTACATCCGCAGAGCGATGGTCTGGTGGAACGTTTTAACCTGACCATGCAGCAGCAGCTAGCTATCCTCACCGCAGACCATCAGCGTGACTGGGACAGACATATCCCCTTTGCGCTGATGGCTTATCGGTCCGCTGTCCAGAGCTCGACAAGCTGCACCCCTGCTTTGCTAATGCTAGGCAGGGAGATCAGAACGCCCGCGGAGATGGCCTTTGGGAGGCCACCAGATGCTGCAGATGCCCCACCAGGGCCGGAGTATGCTAGGAAGCTGCAGGACAGGCTAGAGAAGGCTCATGCTTTTGCCAGAAATCAGCTAGAGAAGGCTGGCATGAGGCAAAAAAGAAACCATGACCTGAGGAGTAGGGGCAAAGACTTCAGGGCTGGGGACTTAGTTTGGGTTTATACCCCAAAAAGGAAGAAGGGGCGCTGTCCTAAATTGGACTGCCATTGGGATGGGCTGTGCAGAGTGACTGAGAGGGTAGGTGAGGTGATTTACAGGGTTCGAGTTCCTCCTAGAGGCAGGGGTGTAGTTCTGCACCGGGACCGCTTAGCACCTTACTTAGGGAGGGCTGTTCCTGGATTTGAAGGGGGGGTGGCTTCACAGACGGACTCTGGACCCCCCGCTGACCAGACTTCACAAGACCCTCCTTCACCTGACAGCCCGTTGGTTTCCCCACAAGCTCCTGTGTCAAGCAGAAGCAGGCCACAGAGACTACGACAGAGGCCTCCACGGTTTGATGACTTTTTAGTGACTCCTCGGGGACGAGGGGCTTCATAAAGGGGGGGGCAGTGTGATATCCCCAGTGTTCTGTGGGGTTCGCGAGACTTTGGGAGGGGGTGTGTGAATGTGAAAGGGGAATTTTGAGCGGGAGGTGAGAGTTGGTGAGTGTTTACGGTTATGGCTGGTTGCATTCAATAAAACTGGCCAAAGAAATCCAAAGCTGTCATCCTTGCCCACATGCACGACACTGATGGGTTGCTACAATAGCTTAGCATCCATAAGAAACAATGCAATTCTAGATGCGATTAACACCCAAAATATCATAGATACCTGCGCGGTGAACGGTTGTGTCAAGACGCGCCTTATAATCCGGTGCGTCTTATATATGGAATAATATTGATATATTGGTTAAAAACAAGATCACTGAAAAAAAGCTGGCAATCTGGCCAGCAGTCACGCCGCACTACGCCGCACTACGCTACCAGGAGGCACCCTCAGAGGAAACGCTGGCCAGACTATGCCCCCTAACAACGGTGGTCAAGGGGCATCGCCGAAGTGCCGGCTCTCACTGACCTGCAGTCTGACGGCAGAGCAGCTAGCGGAATAAACAAGTGTACAGCTCAGCCAAAGAAAGTTTAAATAAACAAGTTGTAGAGCACCTCCCTTTAGGAAGAGTGGAACTGAGAGGAATAATTAAAGAGGGCCTAATTAAGGATTGGCAAGTGGATTGGGAGAAAGAAAGTAAGGGGAGGCACTACTTTTCTATTCAACCTCTAGTCAATAGGAAATGTCATTATAATTCACTATCCTGAAGGGACTCTGTTAAATTATGTAGGTTGAGGATGGGTCATTGTGGTTTAAATCAGTCTCTATTTATAATAGGAAAGCATGACACACGTTTATGTCACTGTGGGAGGCCTGAAACAGTTAAGTATGTGTTCTTAGAATGCCGTCAATACAACACTGAAAGGCTGAGATTATTTATCCAGATGGCAGAATTAGAAGTTCAAGTCTTTTCTTCTTTTTTCTTTCTTGGCCACTGTGAGAGCCATCAATTGATTTCCAGAGCAGTCTTGAAGTTTTTGCACGAAACTGGACTATATGGAAGAATCTGAAGTAGATTAAAGTAACGACCAGTGGAGGGCAGTAATACGCAGTACAGAGTCTACACTGCCGGAAATCAAGAAGAACATGAAGAAGAAGAAGAAGAAGAGCAGCCTGCGGGAAGAAGAAGAAGAAGTTGGAAGAGGGAAGAAAACTTGGGAGCGGGAGTTTGGAGACTCGGTTGGCGGTAGGATTGAAAGTTGTGTGGCGGTTTCGAATAAACTGTACTTTGACTGTAGCGGCATGTCCTCGTCCTCAGGGGGAAACAGTGAGAATGAAATGGAGTGGATGTTCTCCAAATCTGCTAGAATGAAAAGGGCGCTTAGAGATAGGCAAGAAAGAGCGAGGAGTTGGTCAGAAGAAAGTGAAAACTCGAAAAGTCTAAACAAGAAGACGCGGACCTCTCCAATAAAAACAGTACATGTGGAGCAAAAACAGACAGATGAGATGAAAGTAATGATTGAATTTGATCGGGAGGGGGGTCATTTCCACACGATCAAACTAACAAGAGCAATTGAACAGGAAATTGGTAAGATCAAGTTAGCAAGGATACTGAATAAAAAGAGAGTGCTAATTCATGTAGTGAGCAAACAACAGCAGGATAAGATCATTAAAATGACATCGCTAGTAGGGGAAAAGATAAAGGCCAATGTACCTGGAGCACCTGCCAGGTTGAAGGGAGTAATCTCAGGGATACCACTGAGCGTGTCTATGGGTGACATTAAAAAAGAGGTTAAAGGAGGGAAAGTGATTGATGCGACCAGGATTAAGAGCAAAAGGGATGGTATTCTGAAAGACTCATTGTCAGTGATTCTACAGTTTGAGAACAGCATCCCAAAATCAGTGCAGATTGGGTACATGAATTACAATGTGAGAGAGTATATACCATGTATCATGTACCAATCAGGTGCTTTGTATGTCAAAGAATGGGACATATTGCTAAAGA
The DNA here is from genome assembly GCA_013358685.1 of Antennarius maculatus. NCBI lineage: Eukaryota > Metazoa > Chordata > Actinopteri > Lophiiformes > Antennariidae > Antennarius > Antennarius maculatus. The sequence continues at coordinate 6,593,322 of CM023609.1, read as the reverse complement.
ATGCAAAGGGAATTTACGATGTGCACGATGTGGAGGGCAGCATGAGTATGGAAAATGTGGAAAAGACGCTCAAGTGAAATGCTGTAACTGTGGAGGAGATCATAGTGCTGCATACGGAGGATGTATAGTTCAGAGAGAAGCAAGGGAAGCTCAGAGAGTCAAAATAATGGAGAATGTTTCATATGCAGAGGCTCTAAAGAGAATAAGAAAGGATGGAGCTCACAGTATGGATGTCAGTGGAAAGGGACAGAGGGTTACAGTGGAGAGTGCAAGCACTCAAGGACATCAGACCCAAATGCAAGGCCCCTCTGTACCAGAAGGACATGCTCACATAAATGTAAAGTGGATGACAGTACCATGGTAGTGAAAAAAGAGAACTTTGTGGCTTTTATCTCCCATGCCATTAATGTAGCAGTGAACATGGAGAAGAAAATTGATAAAATTAAGACAATTGTAGAGGCATCAGGAATATTCCTCGACTTGAAGAAATTAAAGCAGATCAGATACATACAATGTTGACAGAAGCGGAAGCTCCAGAAAACACCAAAGATGTGGCTTGATGCACTATGTATGGTTTTACACATTCTTCAATGGAATGCCAGAAGTTTGTTAGCTAATAGTCAGGAGCTTAAAAGATATATTTATGATCTGGAGGTAGTTCCAGATGTTATTTATGTTCAGGAAACTTGGTTGAGACCACAGATAGATTTTAGAATCCCTGGTTTCAGCGCAGTTAGACATGACAGAGATGATAATCATAGTGGAGGAGGTTGTGCCATGTTTATCAAAGATGGGTTGGCCTACAGAGAGATCACCTCACCTAAAGAGATAGAATGTGTTGTTGTAGAGCTCTGCAGCTCACGGAAGGAAAGAAATTTGAAGATAATAAAGTTCTATAATCCATGCAGGAACTTAACATATGACATGTTTAAAGAAATAGCAGGCATAGTATATAAGAGAGAAATTTGGTGTGGGGATTTCAGTGCTCATAAGAGTTTATGGGGCAGTAATCATACAGACAATAACGGGAGTGTAGTTAAAGAAATGATGGATGAAAGAAATCTGGTTTGTATTAATGATGAAAAAGGAACCAGAATAAATGTAAACAGAGGAGCAGTATCAGTACTAGATCTTACTCTGGTGTCAGATAAAATGGTGACTATTTGTGAATGGTGTGTTAAAGATGACACTACACTAGGAAGTGATCATTTTCCAATTAGTACCACAATAAATGAGAATGTGTGTAAGCAAGAAGGGTATACAGTCACCAGATGGTGCATTAGTAAAGCTAACTGGGAACATTATAGGTTGTGTTGTAAGGAGACTGCACACATGGTAACGCTTGAAGGAAATATTGAGGAATGTGCTAGTGAAGTCACAGAGCATATCTTAAATGCTGCAAATCTTTGTATTCCAAAAAGAACAACAAAAGGTGAGGTAAGAGTAGTTCCCTGGTGGAATGGCGAATACAGCAGAGCAATAAAAGAAAGAAACAAGGCTCTCAGAATGTTGAGAAAGAACATGTCAATAGAGAACCTTGTAGATTCCAAAAGGAAAAGGGCTGTAGCCCAAAGGATAATTAAGGAAGCAAAAAAGGAAACATGGAGAAACTATTGTTCATCCATAGGAAGAGAAATAAAACTACAAAATGTTTGGGCAATGTTTAAGAAAATGAGTGGGAAAAGAAGTTCTGTTAAAATTCCAGCGTTGGTTAGTGGTCAGAGGGTAGCTATAGCAAACAAAGAAAAGGCAGATGTGTTTGATGAGACATTTGCTGCTGTGCATAGCGGTGAACACCTGGGTGATAAGCATAGGCAGCAAAAGGAGAGGATACTTAGAGAACTTGGAGAGGTAAAGAAGAAGAAAGAAAGCTTTACAACAACACTAGACATGAATTAACGATGCAAGAACTTAATGTAGTGCTTAAAGGTACTGGGTACACAGCCCCAGGGGAAGATCAGCTCTGTTATCCCATGTTCCGGCAGCTCCCTGCAGTGTCTCTAAATAAAGTGTTGAAATTCTTTAATAAAATTTGGAGAGATGGAGATGTTCCAAGTAGTTGGAAAGGGGCAATTATTTTGCCATTTAACAAGCCAGGCAAAGGTCACACTAACCCGAGTAACTATAGACCAATAGCACTCACGTCCCACCTGTGTAAATGGATGGAAAAGATTCTTGTACACAGACTTTCATATGTATTGGAACAGAGGGAATTAATAAAAGATATTCAGTGTGGGTTTAGATAGGGTCAATCCACTGTAGAAGCACTAGTTAGGGTAAGTAATGATATAGAAAATGGTAATTGTATTTTTCGACATAGAAAAAGCATATGATTCAATGTGGAGGGAAGGCTTACTTATTAAGTTAAATCAAATGGGCATTAATGGAAGAATGTATAATTGGATAATGAGCTTTCTCTCAGACAGGAGAATAAGAGTAAAAGTTGGGGCAGAACTTTCAAAAGAATTTAAAGTGGAAAACGGTACCCCACAAGGGAGTGCTATTAGCCCAGTGTTGTTCAACATAATGATAAATTATATTTTTGCAAATATAGAAGGAGATATTAGATCAGCGTTGTATGCAGATGATGGGGCCGTCTGGATGAGGGAGAGAAATGTTTTTCATGTGATGGAAAAAATAAAGAGAGCAGTTGAGGAAGTAGAGTGATGGTCATATCGATGGGGCTTTAAGATGTCAGTAAATAAGTCCTACTATATGATGTAAACAAGCAAGAGAAAGATTGAGGTGGAGAATATAACAATGTATGGTTAGCCACTAGAGATGGTGGATTTAAGTATCTGGGCCTATGGATTGACAGTAAATATTCTTGGAAAAAACAATTTGAGTTCATGGAAACAAAATGTAAAAAAGTCATTAATTTGTTGAAAGCTGTGGCTGGATGTGACTGAGGGGCAGATAAGCAGGCTCTTCTTGACATGTATAGGGCACTCATGAGGTCGATACTTGACTATGGATGCATAGTGTATGGTGCTCAAACATCATTACATAGATTGGACAGATTACAGTACAGAGCATTACGTGTATGCACGGGAGCCTTGAAGACAACCCCCGTTAATGCTCTGTTAATTGAAGCAGGAGAGATGCCTCTGGAGTTATGGAGAGAAAGCTAATTGGATCAAGCTTAAAGGAAGTGGAGCAAAGAATCCAGCTGCACAAGTTTTACAAAGCTGCTGGGAATATTCCAGATTTCAGAGGAAAGGGTTTGGGTGGACAGGAAATGAATGGGCCAAAAAGTATGGGATAGATAATATAGAATTCACACAGCCCAGTCCAGTCAGTATGGTGCCTCCGTGGAACTACCCTGAAGCAAAGGTGGACATGAATGCTTGTAATATGAAGAAAGAATGGCGACTGAGTGAAGTGGGTGAAAGAACTAGTGAATACCTAAGAACTAGTTATTACAACTACCTCAAAATATTTACAGATGGATCTAAGAACACAAAGGAGTGTGTGGGAGCAGGGGTGCACATACCATTATTTGGAGTGAGCATTTCAAAACGCCTGTCAGACCACTTGACAGTTTTCACAGCAGAAATGGTGGCTGCAATTATCAGTCTACAGTGGGTGGAGGAGGTCAGACCAGATTGGGTGGTGATATGTAAAGAACATAACAATCACAATACCTTATGGAAAAGGAGAGGGCAAAACAATGATAAGGGCAATGGGCAAGGTAATTTGGCAGAAAAGATGGGAAGATGATCAGAAAGGAAGAAAATTTCACAACATACAAAAATTGGTTATAACAAAAATCTTTAAGGAAAGGAACAGAAGAGAAGAAATCACCATGATGAGGCTTCGAGTTGGGCATACTGGTCTGAATGACACAATAAATTTAATTGAGAAAAAGAATACTGACAAGTGTGAGAGATGTGGTGTTAAGGGAAATGTGCAACATATTTTAATGCAATGTCTAAAGTATTCTTCAGAGAGAGAGAGGCTACAGAGGAAAGTCAGAGCAGCGCAGCAGGACCTGAGTTTGGCTGGAATTCTAGGAACTGAAGGAGAAAGAGAAAAGATCCAAGTTGTAAGGAAAGCATTATTCAGCTTTCTGAAAGAGACCCAGTTGATGGGTAGACTCTACAGGTGGGGATATGACGCTACACACTCTCGTACAGTAAGTGGCGGAATGCACCTGAACGTTGCTTGCGAACCGCCATTAAATGAAAAAAGAGAAAGAGAAAGAAAAAGCAGCCTGCAGAGAACACCGGTGCCTGGCTACGTTGATGTAGAAAAACAAGGGCTTTGAACCAGAATTTTTTGTCAATCGGTTCGTTCCAAACGGAAACGGAATTATAACGTTTCCGGTTATGTATTCCACCCATAAACTGACGTTCCTGAACCAGTTAGAACAAAAAAATAAAGTTCCTGAACTGGTTAATAACGTTCCTTTTAAATATAAATATGTAGGTGCCGTATTTTGCACACCATAAGACGCGCTTAAAAGCCTTACAATTTCTCAAAAACATCAAGCGTCTTATGTGTACACTGAGTTCCAAAATCTGTAAAAATGTTTTTGTGTGATTGTAGTCAGCGCTCCGCCAGATCGACATAGGACATAATATGTCACTACGTACGCCGGCAGGGATGGACCAATTAGAGAGCATGACGCGAGGCTACGTCCGGCACACCTCCAGTAGGTACCGTTAACAGTATATGTCGGTATTGTACCGCAGGTATGCTGCATAACCACATTTATTTGGCTAAAGACCCCCGACGGTGGCGTCAGCGAAGAGACACACTTACGACGCAACATGTAAACTCCAGGCTATGAGTTCAGCGGTTGTTCCGGTTCACGTAAAGAGACCGGGTGGCTTTTTTCACGCTGAGCCATCTCTCTTAATCCGTGACTCCATGCACGCCCATACCACCGCTTCTGTAAAAAACCACGTCAAGCGACTGAATCCTGAGCTTGCCATCATCCCGGGAGGATTAATGAAAGAACTCCAACCGCTGGACACCGGTGTAAACAGCCTTTATAAAAAAGCTGCGTGCGTCGTGGAGCGATGGATGAGAGACGTGAACACACGTTTACCAGGACTGGAGGCAGTGCCGAGTGAGTTACACCGCAAGTTACACCCCCACAATATGTGCGTGGGTTGTGGATCCTGGACTAACATATCTACTTCGACTTTTGTCCGATGTTTCGCAAAAGCCGGCATCATTACCGGACAGCCACCCGGAAACTTGACGGTCAGCGATAGTGAAATTGCCGAGCTATTCAATGCAGACAGAAGATAAGGACTTCGAAGGATTTAGCACAGATTTATCAAAAAATAAAGAAAAACATATTTAAAAAATAATGTTGGTGTATTTTTTTAAATTTAAATACGTAGTACAACACAGTTCAACCACAGTCACCTTTTTGCTTCAGTTAGCAAGCATGTACCAAACAACTGTGTAAAAGTACAGAAATAAACTCCATAATTTAGACTGCACCTCTTTATACAATGCGCCGAATGGTGCGCAAAATATGGTAACTTGAGGACTTTTAAAGTGACGACTAAAGCAATTAGTTTACACACTATAGACTATAATTATAGATAATGTAGCCGCAAGAGGGCACAAGCCAGTGTCTTATTGTGCCAGTCCCAAGCCCGGATAAATACAGAGGGTTGCGTCAGGAAGGGCATCCGGCGTAAAACTTTTGCCAAATCAAAGATGCGAATCAAACCTATGACTTCCATACCGGATCGGTCGTTAACAACGACCGCCATCGGCGCTGTTGACCTACAGGGCGCCGGTGGAAATTGGATTACTGTTGGTCGAAGAAGGAGAGGAGGAAAGTGCGTTCGCACGAAGAAAGAGAAGAGGAGCGCCAAGAGTATAGGACTAAGAGTAGGGACGTTGAATGTTGGAACTATGACAGGAAAAGGTAGAGACTTGGTCGACATGATGCAGAGGAGGAAGGTAGACATACTGTGTGTCCAGGAGACCAGGTGGAAAGGTAGCAAGGCTAGAAGTTTAGGAGCAGGGTTCAAGTTGTTCTATCATGGTGTAGATGGGAAGAGAAATGGAGTAGGAGTTATCTTGAAGGAGAAGTTTGTTAGGAATGTCCTGGAGGTAAAAACAGTGTCAGAGTGATGAGTCTGAAGCTAGAAATAGAAGGTGTGATGTTCAATGTTGTTAGTGGGTATGCCCCACAGGTAGGATGTGAGCTGGAGGAGAAGGAGAAATTCTGGTTGGACTTTGATGAAGTGATGCAGAGCATACCTAGAAGTGAGAGAGTTGTCATTGGCGCAGACTTAAATAGACATGTTGGTGCAGGTAACAGGTGATGAGGAAGTGATGGGCAGGTTTGGTATCCAGGAGAGGAACACAGAAGGACAGATGGTAGTTGACTTTGCAAAAAGGATGGAAATGGCTGTAGTGAATACTTTCTTCCAGAAGAGGCAGGAACATAGGGTGACCTATAAGAGTGGTGGTAGGAGCACACAGGTAGACTACATCTTGTGTAGACGATGTAACCTGAAGGAGATCAGTGACTGTAAAGTAGTGGTAGGCGAGAGTGTAGCCAAACAGCATAGGATGGTGGTGTGTAGGATGACTCTGGTGGTGAGGAAGATGAAGAGGGCAAAGGCAGAGCAGAGGACGAAATGGTGGAAGCTGAAAAAGGAAGGGTATCGCATGACCTTTAGGAAGGAGTTAAGACAGGCTCTGGGTGGTCAGGAGGTGCTTCAAGATGACTGGACAACTACAGCTAATGTGATCAGGGAGACAGGTAGAGAGTATTTGGTGTGTCATCTGGAAGGAAAGTAGATAAGGAGACTTGGTGGTGGAATGAGGAGGTACAGGAGTGTATACAAAGAAAGAGGTTAGCTAAGAAGAAGTGGGACACTGAGAGGACTGAGGAGAGTAGACAGGAGAACAGGGAGATGCAGCATAAGGTGAAGGTAGAGGTAGCAAAGGCCAAACAAGAAGCTTATGATGACTTGTTGGACAGTAAGGAGGGAGAGACTGATCTATACAGGCTGGCAAGACAGAGAGATAGAGATGGGAAGGACGTGCAGCAGGTTAGGGTGATTAAGGATAGGGATGGAAGTCTATTGACAGGTGCCAGTAGTGTGATGGGAAGATGGAAAGAATACTTTGAAGAGTTGATGAACGTGGAAAATGAGAGAGAACCAAGACTAGAAGAGGTGACTGTTGTGGACCAGGAAGTAGCAAAGATTAGTCAGGATGAAGTGAAGAGAGCACTGAAGAGGATGAAGAGTGGAAAGGCAGTCGGTCCTGATGATATACCTGTGGAGGTTTGGAAGTGTCTAGGAGAGGTGGCAGTAGAGTTTCTGACTGGGTTGTTCAACAGGATCTTAGATAGTGAGAAGATGCCTGAGGAGTGGAGGAGAAGTGTGCTGGTGCGGAATAAAGCTGATGAGCCATACAATGAAGTTATGGGAAAGAGTAGTGGAAAATAGACTAAGGGCAGAAGTGAGCATTTGTGAGCAGCAGTATGGTTTCATGCCAAAAAAGAGTACTACAGATGCAGTATTTGCTTTGAGGATGTTGATAGAGAAGTACAGAGAAGGCCAGACGGAGCTGCATTGTGTTTTTGTAGATCTGGAGAAAGCTTATGACAGGGTGCCCAGAGAGGAACTGTGGTATTGTATGAGGAAGTCTGGAGTGGCAGAGAAGTATGTTAGAGCGGTGCAGGACATGTATGAGGACTGTAAGACAGTGGTGAGGTGTGCTGTAGGTGTGACAGAGGAGTTCAAGGTGGAGGTGGGACTGCATCAGGGATCAGCTCTGAGCCCCTTCTTGTTCGCTATGGTGATGGGCAGGCTGACAGACGAGGTTAGACAGGAATCTCCATGGACTATGATGTTTGCAGATGACATTGTGATCTGCAGTGAGAGCAGGGAACAGGTGGAGGAGAAGCTAGAGAGGTGGAGGTTTGTCCTGGAAAGGAGAGGGATGAAGGTTAGCTGCAGTAAGACAGAGTACATGTGTGAATGAGAGGGACCAAAGTGGAAGAGTGAGGTTACAGGGAGAAGAGATCAAGAAGGTGGAGGATTTTAAGTACTTAGGGTCAACAGTCCAGAGCAATGGAGAGTGGGGAAAAGAGGTGAAGAAACGTGTACAGGCAGGATGGAATGGGTGGAGAAAAGTGTCAGGTGTGATGTGTGATAGAAGAGTTTCAGCTAAAACGAAAGGAAAGGTGTACAAAACTGTGGTGAGACCAGCGATGTTGTTCGGTCTAGAGACAGTGTCACTGAGGAAAAGACAGGAGGCAGAGCTGGAGGTAGCAGAGATGAAGATGCTGAGGTTCTCTTTGGGAGTGACCAGGAAGGATAGGATCAGGAATGAGTACATCAGAGGGACAGCACATGTTAGAGGTTTTGGAGATAAAGTCAGAGAGGCCAGACTGAGATGGTTTGGACATGTCCAGAGGAGAGATAGTGAATATATTGGTAGAAGGATGCTGAGTTTTGAACTGCCAGGCAGGAGGCCTAGAGGAAGACCAAAGAGGAGGTTTATGGATGTAATGAAAGAGGACATGAAGGTAGTTGGTGTGAGAGAAGAGGATGCAAAGGACAGGGTTAGATGGAGGCAATTGATTCGCTGTGGCGACCCCTGAAGGGAAAAGCCGAAAGGAAGAGAAGAAGAAGAGACTATAATTATAGATATCCCTACCCTACAATAAACAGTACCACACACTACACCTCTGCTTTATGACAGTTATATCACTGTAGTTAAGGCTTATGCTTCCTACTTCGATACTACATGAAACAAGACAAGAATAACTTCCACCATGTCGTTTATTGCTGAACAACAGATCTTCATTGTGCTTCTCCCATAGCTCAACATTGCTTCAAAGCGCTGGCAGTACGGGGATGCATTGAAAATGACTGCATTCAATGAGTTAATGTATAAATCATACATTTTTAAGATTGACATACTGCAGTTTACGTGTTATGAATAAATGGTGACTGGGAGACTGCCCTTTTCTTAACTGCTGCTGATAGCCGCTACTTCTCTCCGCTCTCATCCCGCGTCCAGTGAATGACAGGAAGTGAAACATGAGATCAAATATTTCTTTCAAGAATGAAAAAAAACCCCGGTATTAACCGGTTTACAATTATTTTCTGTTCCGATTCTGTTCCGGAAGATTAAAAAATATAAAGCTTTTGGTTTCTTTTTCGTTCCTGCCAAAATACCAAAAGTTTCCGGTTTTCATTTTCGTTCCATGAACCGGTTCAAAGCTCTGAGAAAAACATAGGGAATTCTCAACAATTCTATTAATAAAGTTTGACTAACTGACTTATACTTATTTCCCAACCACTGTGGCACCGGAAATAACCCACTTTAAACTTAATTGGTCTAAAAAATGCCATTGTCAAGTGTCAGTGCTGTAATCTGGTATCTAGTGATGGTCCATTCTATTAGTCTGCGGAAACACACGGAGAAACTGACATAAAGGTGAATGAAAGACCCTCAAAGCTGAACTTCCAGCCTTTTCTGAAATTTCAAGAGGAGAGTCACTGCTAGACAAAGGTGTCTGGTGTGCCGCAATTGATTTGCAAATGTAGTTGATACCTGTGGGGGGGCAGAGCGGTGCAGTTTAGGCTTGTATATTCTGTCTGGCAGTGACGTGCTGTGAGATTCACAGCGGTGAGAAACCGACGTTAAAGTCAGTTCTATGAGTAAAACAGCATCACATTTGCCAGTAAATTAGCAGCCAGACATTAAGAACTGGTTAAAAATTGTTTTGGACACACAGTGCAGCAGCAAATAGCTGCACCTCACCTCCACTGGACTACCGATCAACTGAAACAATATTTAATTAATAAACGAAGACGAACGTCGGAGTTTAAATATCTGCTTCAAACTTCAGATCAGAAAATAACCCGCCCTGTTCGAACTGAGTGGTCCATGATTTCTGCTAGGATTTGGCACTATAGAAATAAAATCAAATTTGACTATGTTTTTAGATAATTTTGCACAGGGCTCGAAATTAACTTTTTTTCTTGGTAGTACTGGTGCTCCCAAATTTAGAAGTTAGTAGCACTATCAAAGACTTTAGGAGCACCTACCCAAAAGCAAGGCAGTGAGTGATAGAGACCGCTCCATCCATCTCCGTTCCGCACGCCTCTCTCCCTTGCCCAGGAGAGCAGCCATAGCTGCGCTCTCATTGTTTCCTGGCAGGACCACAAGAGCGCAGGAGCGCGGTCCCGCTCAGACTGTTTCTCGCACATTCTCCGGCAGGTCCACACCATGGTTATTATTGTTAACGAAAACTAACAAAATAACGAAAACTAAATGTGTAAAAATATTTTCGTTAACTGAAATAAAAATAAAATCGAGGCTTTGCAAAAAAACGACAACTAACTGAAACCGTATTGTGTGTTTACAAAACTAACTAAAACAAACTGAAATGATTGAGAAAATTTGCTTAGTTTTCATCTTTGTCAGTGTATTTCATACACAAGCCCAGTAGGCTATTTTGGGTGAACATCTATCTCCTGGCTTTTTTTTTTTTTAGCTGTGCCAGTTTTAGGCCAGCAGATGGCAGGCACGTCAGGCAGCAATCCGTCGGGCAGCATGGCGGCGAAAGTAGGGAGAAAGCGCCAGAGTCCTATTTGGGAATGTTTTGAATATGACTGTGTCTCAGACAAGAGTAAGTGCCTTGTAGTGGAACATGATAAATTATGTGGAACCTTTCTGAGGGGGAAAAATCCCACGAATCTTAAAGTCCATTTCAAAAGCGCACACAAGAAGGCTAACCTAGCTTACCTTGAGCAAGTAAGGGAGAACGCACAGCCTCCTTCCCCCGAAACAGAAGCTAACCCCAGGCCAGGCAGCACGATGCAGCCCGACACACCCGTATCAACAGGAGGACAGAAAACACTAATGCAGTGCTTCCAACGGCGACCTGACACCTTCTGGTTGGTAAATATGCAAGAACATCACAAGCGAGAGGAAGTATTACTTAATATGTTCATTGAGACTGGCATGTCTACACGACTTTGTGAGTTGATTGCCTTCAAAAAGTTCGCCGCCATACTCGAACCAAAATTCAAAATCCTCGGAGCTACGAGAGTCAGTAGCCTAATTGGGGCTAAGATGGACATGGCAAAGCAGAAATTAAAAGAAATCGTAAGGGAGGCTAGGAAGCTGACCCTGTGCTTAGATGGTTGGAGCAAGAGAGGATTAACAGCATCTTTCATGGATGTGTCGGCTTGTTTTTACCATCCACCTGGAGGCCAGGTTCATCATGCTCTGCTTAACCTGCACTGAATGGAGTACCCACACACCGGGGAGTCCATTGCCCGCTGTATCGATCAGACATTAGAGGCATGGGGCATAGGAGAAGACAAGGTGCTGCCTATTGTGACAGATAACGGCTCCAACATTGTCAAGGCCGTGCGACTGCTTGGGGACAGAAGGTGAGCAGAAGATGGCGACTTTTCTCAGGCTCAGCTAAGAGGTGCTGGAGACGGACAGCAGGAATTATGGATGGAGTCAGACTCGGAGGAGTGAGGAGAACAAAGGGCTCGGTGAATGTGTTTACAGTGACAAACACATTTTTAAAAATTTTTTTGTATTTTTGATCTGTCAGAGGAGGGAGAGAACAGCAAGTTCCAGAGAATGCCATGCCTTGCCCACACCCTTCAGCTCACACTGAAAGATGCCATGAAGCACCCGAGTGTGGATTCAGTCATAACGAGAGCAAGAAAGCTGGTACATGCAGTGAGGAAATCATCAGTGGAAAATGAAGAAATTATCAAAATTTGTGGCAAAACTCTGGTCCGTGATTGTAGCACACACTGGAACAGCACTTTTGACATGCTGAGAAGACTACTGGAGACCAGAGCTGAACTAAACCAACTACTTGAGGAGTTGGGCATGGACACACCTCTCACAAGCGATTGGGCTAAGCTGGAGAACCTTGTCAAACTGCTTGAGCCCTTTGCCATTCACAAAGACCAGCTTCAGAGTGACAGCCAGTCACTCTCACAAGTAGTGCCATGCTTCCTAAACCTTGAGGCACACCTGCTGACAACTACTGTTAGGAGTCAGATAGCTCAAGTGCTGCTGAAGTCCTTGCAAGAACATTTCACTGGCATTCTGAGCCCTGATTCCACACAGTTTGATGCAACCCCAGCAGGAGCCTGCCTACTGGATCCAAGTGTTTCGCTGGTTCTTCAGTCACCAGACACAGTACCACTGAGGAGGGAAGCACAGTCCTTTGTGCAGAACTTGGCAGCCCAGCATAACCCAGCTACTGCTTCTCAAGACAATGTTGCCACTGCAAGGGCCTCTCAAACTCTGACAGGAGCCTCCTCTACTGTCCTTCAGAAATGGATGAAGGGAAAATGCAAGGAAGCGGTCTTCCTTGCATTTTCCCTTCATCCACACAAAACTGTATGAGAGACGCTCACCTGAGGATGCTGCATTGGTCCGCCTCCGGGTCAGGGGCCAAACCGAGGCACTACCTGGATGTGGCTTAAATAGCGCATTGTGGCGCACTGTCAGGCCAGCCCGATACCTGGACTGAACCATTTTGGTTATTATTAGATTGTTTTGTATTTTAAAACATCACTAAAAGATGTTTTATGTTGCCCCAAACTCCACCATGCCTTTAGTGAACATTCGTTTGCTATTTTTCTTGGTCATTTTGCCCGCAGCTCGGACTTCAGGGGATAATTCTGTGCAAAAGCTCTGTGCTTTGTTTCGTAGTGGCGCTTCATGTTACCACTTTTAATTCATGCTATGTGTTCAGACCATATGAGGTAAAATGGTTTTGAACTGCCTGACGGAGGAATAAACACAAATTTTGTCCACTCATTGTTAACCAGCGGTTTTCCTTGTTAACCTCCCTTCGTTTGGAGCTATGCTGTCTCCCTTCTTCTGTGCTCCGCTGTAGCGGTAAACTCACAGTTGTAGCGGCAGCGAGCTGTCTCACTTCTTGGTACACTGACAGACCAGGGTAGACAAACAATCTGATTGGCTGAACTGAGTGGCGCTATAACCGTATCAACTGGAGGAGCGGCGCCCGCCATCTGTAGCTGCCAACTGCAAGTAAAAATGCGCCAAGAAATTCTACTCTCGTGAATTTATCATGGAGTGGTCACGGATCCGGACAGAGCCATCACGCGGTCTGGATCCGGACCGTGGTCCGCCATTTGGTGACCCATGCTCTATGGAGAGAGAGAAAGAGCGAGAGAGAAGGGGAAAAAAAAGGCACACCAGATTTTTTTCCCTAGCCGCACCGGTGCTCCCAAATATATTTAATAGTCGCACTGATTAAAATTTGGGCACATATACGACCTCCTTGATGAGGCTCAGAATGGCCTCATTGTCATGACAATAGGGCCATTCACAGCTGATTAAAGGTACTCACAGTCATGAATGCTCTAGCTAGTGGACGGATAGTGCAACGGCAGCTGCCAGTTTATTTAAACTATTTTATTTTATTATATGCGCCTTATAATCCGGTGCACCTTATATATGAAATAAATTATAAAATAAACAATTCATTAAAGGTGCGCCTTATAAACTAGTGTTGTGACTTTATTTGAAGGATGTGATTTGCTACATAAATATTCATAAGTTAATAATTCATGCCAAACAGTTCATCTGATATATGTTAAATATGTAGTTAAAATAATATTTATGTATTTTATTTCATATTTATTATTTCCTTATTTCCTTTTTATTAGGAAAAGGGGAATAAATTAGGAGCTAAAAATATAAATTGATTACTTGTTTATGGCGGTCTGATTTCAGTGACGCACTAGGTGTAGAGAAAAAAAACAGTAGACGAGGAATCGTTGCTGTTAGCAGGCAAGATAAGAAGCCTCAGTTGTTTTGGGAGACGTACAACCCTTTTTTTGAGTAAAGAAAGCCGCCTTAGTACAAGGACAGAGTCTGGTCTTGTCATTTTGTGGAGTTTAATGCATTACATTTCTTGGTGCTGAAACCCGGGAGTGGGATAACATACAAGACATGGCAGAAGACGACGCTGAAACGCGACCGGACTTCGGAGAACGTGTTGAAAAGTTTAAACAGAAACGTCGGACAATATGGAGTTCAACTACAAGGCTGTTGAATCAGATGGACGCTGAATTATTAAAGGATGATTTAGATACGGATCGTGTACGGGAGATGCTGGCTGTATTGTCAGCAAAAGAGGACAGCTTGAGCCTGCTTGATCGGGAAATTGAGGAGTTTACTTCTCTGGACGACGTGGAGGCAGAAACAGAACTCGCAGAGGAATATAAGGACCATATCATCGGGATGAAATCACGAGCTCACAGGATGCTAAGGGCTCATGAAACTGAGTAACGCAAACCTCCCGCCTGCTCGTCTAAGTGATCCAAGTGCAAACTCGGCCGGATCTCATCACAGCAATCCCTCAGTAAAGTTGCCAAAGCTGATGATTGAGAAGTTTAATGGAGATGTAAGTTTGTAGCAGGAATTTTGGAGCCAATATAAAACTGCTATTCATGGCAATTATGCACTTTGTAAGAGAGAAAAGTTTACCTACCTGAAAACGTACCTGACAGGACCAGCTGCAAAGGCAGTAGCAGGACTCACACTCTCAGATGATAACTATGATGCTGCAGTTAATATACTCCAAAAAAGATTTGGAAGGAAGGATCTCATTGTCAATGCACACATGACAAAGCTACTGAATCTCACTCCTGTGAAAAAATCCTCTGACGTCAGTGCATTGAGACAGCTATACGATGAATGCGAAATTCAAACCAGGAGTCTGGAGTCACTCGGAGTAGTATCAGATACTTATGTAAGCATGCTATGCCCAATACTACTGCAAATGATGCCAGAGGACATGGCTCTTGAATATAGCCGTCAAAAGGGAGAAAATGATGAATGGAGGGTACCTGATGTTCTAAGGTTCCTGCAGAAGGAGGTTCAGAGCCGAGAGAGAGCCATGCAAATGAAGAGATCATACAATCAAAAAGAGAGCCAGCCCACACACAAGCCATGGAATAAATCGCACTACTCCAGCGACATGAAACTCAGGAAACCGAGCATGGCATCTGCAGCTGCGCGACATACCCAAAAGACACAAAACTGCCTGTTCTGTGAAAGCACTGATCACAGATCAGAAAAATGTCCAGACCATGATGTTGCTGCCCGCAAAGACAAACTGAAACGGCTAGGCAGATGCTTTATCTGCTTGGGACCTAAACACATTGCAAGGTTCTGCAGATTAAAGGGCATGTCATGTGCTACATGTGGAGGCAGACATCATGTAGCCATCTGTGAAGGGAACGAAGTGCGCACACCTGCAGCTCCATAAAAACACAGACACGGTCATTTCTTCAGTCATTCCCCAAGTTGAACAGACCAAAACTGGCTGTGAGAACACTGTATTATTACAAACTGCCAAGGCACGGGTGATTGGGGCCCACTGGTCGAAAGATTGTTTGTTGCTTGCTGGATGGAAGAAGTCAAAGAAGCTTTGTGCACGAGAATGTAGCGAAAGCATTAAAGCTACCCATCATCAGGCAGGGGACCTTCAACCTACATACCTGTGGCTCCTCCGCTCCAACTACAGTAAAGCGCAATATTGTGAAACTCAATTTGGAGATGTCTGGGATAAGCGGCAGAGTATTGAGATAGAGGCAGTAGCTGCCATGGTGACAAGATCACCCTCCACTCCAGAACAACTACCGCATTGCTAAGAAAAGGCTGGAAAGTTTGAAGGTGAAATTTAAGAAAGATGTTACGTTTTTCAAGTTTGCACGGCTTTTTTGAAGGTTCCTGGTGAGCACATACAAACTGAGATGAAGAGGAGGGGTCTACTACTCGCTGATTTTCCTGGAGATGAAAAACCCAAACTTTCTCTGCTAATTGGCTCTGATTACTATTGGAAGATAGTAACTGGACATGCAGAGAGACTGACAGAGAGCTTGGTGGCGCTAGAGACCACATTTGGATGGACAGTGCAGGGCCCAGTAGCAGTGTCCAGCATGACAGGGACGACATGCGTGCAGATCCAGCTGAGTGAGGCTGCGCAGATTGATGCATTCTACATGCAGCTACATGCATTCTGTGAGCTGGAATCACTGGGCATCGTAAATGAAAAGACAGAGAGCCCAGAGGAAACGGAAGCTCTGCAGAGGTTTGAAGAAACTTCCATCTACAAAGATGGGCATTATCAGGTGGAGCTGCCATGGCGACAAGATCACCCTCCACTCCAGAACAACTAACACATTGCTAAGAAAAGGCTGGAAAGTTTGAACGTGAAACTCAAGAAAGATGTTACGTTTTTGATGTGGTGGAGGACTACGTAAAACAGGGAATGGCTGAGGATGTTCCGAGCGATCATACACCAGTACATGGCAGTGAGGCTTACTACCTACCTCATCATGCTGTATTGAGAGAGGATAAGGTGACAACAAAACTGCGAGTCGTGGTTGATGATTCGTCCAATGAAGATGGAAGTCCATCTTAAAATGACTGTCTATTAACAGGTCCCAACCTGAATCCAGATTTGATGAGTGTCTTGATTAAATTCAGGCTTCATGAAATTGCATACATGGAAGATATCAAAAAAGTATTTCTGCAGATATCACTGTCAGAACAAGACCGAGATGCAGTAAGGTTTCTGTGGATAACAAGCCCACCATCTGAGGAGAAGGATGAAAAACTGCGCATGTTAAGGATGACAAGAGTGGTTTTTGGAGCTTCTTCAAGTCCATTCTTACTTGCAGCCACCATCAGGAAACACCTGAAGTGATATGAGTCTGAATACCCACAGGTGGTGGAGAGTCTCAAAACCTCACTTTGTGTGGATGACTTCATTGCAAATTCAAAGGAGGTGTTAGAGGCACACTAAGTGACAATTAAAGCGAAGGACATCATGGCTGTTGCAGGTATGGACCTTTGTAAACGGATGACCAACTCCCCTGAGTTGAAGGAAAAATGGCAGGAGAGCCACATGGACTGTGCTATACAGCCAGAGACGCACAGGTCAGTTCTGAAGGTTCTGAGCTTAGTGTGGAAGCCAGGAACTGACGAATTTGTGTTCGATCCTCAGGAAATTGCTCTTGACCTTAAGTGAGAAGCTGAACACAAAGAGGAGTGTCTTGCAATCATCTGCTCGCATCTTTGATCCTTTAGGATTTTTGACCCCTTTCACAATCAGGATAAAGTGCATGTTCCAGGAAATGTGGGAGAGGGGGCTCAGATGGGATGAGGAACAGCCACCTGATCTAGCAAGAAAATGGCGGCAGTGGTGTTCAGAACTCCCTCAACTACACCAACTGTCAATCCCAAGGTGGTACAGAACAGATATGCAGTCACAAAACAGCCACAAGTTAAAGCTACATGTGTTCTGTGATGCGAGCGAAAAGGCTTACAGTGGAGTTGCTTATATTCAGGGAGAAACAAGGGATGGAGAAATGACTGTTAGTCTAGTTGCATCCAAGTCCAGAGTCGCCCCACTCAAGAGGATGACACTCCCTCGTCTGGAGTTGATGGGAGCTGTAACAGTAGCCAGACTAGGGGGCACTCTCATGAAGTAACTGCAAATAGACAGAACGCAACTCAGACTATGGACAGACTCAATGATAGTGTTACATTGGATATGTAGTTCCCCACAGAAGTGGAAACAGTTCGTCGCAAACCGAGTGACAGAAATCCAATTGCTGTCTGACCCAAAATCATGGTCACATTGTCAAGGAAAAATAAATCCAGCTGACCTTCCAACCAGAAGTCTGTCTGTGCAGGATCTAAAACAGAGCACACTGTGGTGGAACGGACCTAGTGCTTTAATGTCATGTGATCAGTTGGGAGGGGCCAAGGACTTTGTTCAGGATGAGGAGGTGAACTCTGAACTCAGAAACAAATACCAAGTGACTGTACAGCTAGTGAATCAGGAGGAAAATGAGCAGTTCACACCAGTGTTGTGCCTGGAAAGATACAGTAGCTTGAGAAAGGTGTTCAGAGTGACAGCCTGGATAAAGAGGTTCTTGACCAACTTGCTTGCGACCACCAAAATGCATGGTGAGCTGAATGCAGAGGGGCTGCATGAAGCAGAAAAATATTGGATCAAGGTGATTCAGAGTCAGAGTTTCAGCCTGGAGATCAATCTCTTAAAAGCAGGAAAAGCCCTCAATACTGACTCCAAAATAAGAGAGCTAAAACCATTTCTGGATGAGGATGAGCTGCTGAGTGTTGGGGGGAGGCTCCAGTTTTCAGACTTGACATACAGAGAAAAGCACCCATGGATTTTGCCTAATGACCACAGATACACAGAAATGTTGGCAGTATCAACATGAGAAAGTGATGCATGCAGGTGTAAGAGACACTTTGGTTCAAATCGGAGAAAGATACTGGATTTTGAGGGCAAGGCAGATAGTTAAGAAAGTTGTGTCACGATGTACTCTTTGTAAGGGATTCAAGGTAAAGGCTGGACAACAGACTACTGCACCACTGCCCAAGGACCGAATAACAGAGTCACCACCATTCCACAGGAGTGGACTTTGCAGGGTCGCTCTATGTGAAGGCACAGGGTTCCATAAAGAAATCATACATCGCATTATTCACATTTGCAGTGACGAGAGCAATCCACTTAGAGCTAGTTTCTGATCAATCTACAGAAAACTTCCTGTTGGCCTTGAAAAGGTTCACCTCAAGGAGAGGATTATGCAAGGTGATCTACTCCGACAACTCAAGAACATTCAAAAGAGCTGATAAGGACTTAAAAGAATTATGGGAAAGCATCAAAGATTCACAGCTGTTAGAGTTTTTCTCAGAAAAGGGCATCACCTGGCGTTTTATAGCTGAGAGAGCGGCATGGTGGGGAGGATTTTGGGAGAAACTTGTGCAGTCTGTTAAAGTTATCCTAAGAAAGGTACTTGGGAGAGCTAATCTCAGTTTTGAAGAAATGTGCACCATTCTGATGGAAGCTGAAGCGGTGATAAACTCAAGGCCGATAACCTATGTGCACAATGAGGTAAATGAACCACAGCCGGCCAGAGACTCACTAGCCTTCCTCCAAAATCATTTCCGGCGGATCCACACCATCCATTAGTGAATAAGGAGGAGATGACTCGGAGATGGAGGTATAGCCAAAGACTCAGGTATAGACATGACCAGCTTCTGGAAAAGCTGACTAAAGGAATACCTGTTGGACTTAAAATCAGCTCATCGCTGCGAGACGCCACAGCCTTCCAAGCTGAACGTGGGGGATGTTATTCTCATTGGGGAGGATAACACACCAAGGCAGTCCTGGAAACTAGGAAGAGTTGAGGAACTGTTTTCAGGTTGTGATGGACTTGTGCGCTCATGTGCAGTTCGCACTACTTCAGGGACTGTTTTACGTAGACCAGTTCAGTTGTTATATTCTCTCGAAATTTAGATGACACATAGGTCATCAGGGGGGAGGATGTTGTGATTTGCTACATAAATATTCATAAGTTAATAATTCATGCCAGACAGTTCATCTGATATATGTTAAATATGTAGTTAAAAGAATATTTATGTATTTTATTTCATAGTATTTTTATTAGGAAAAGGGGAATAAATTAGGAGCTAAAAATTGAAATTAATTACTTGTTTATGGCGGTCTGATTTCAGTGTGCAGAGAAGGTGCAGAGAAAAAAACAGTAGAAGAAGAATCGTTGTTGTTAGCAGGCAAGCTAAGAAGCCTCAGTTGTTTTGGGAGACGTACAACCCTTTTTTTGATTCAGTAAAGAAAACCGCCTCAGTACAAGGACAGAGTCTGGTCTTGTCATTTTGTGGAGTTTAATTCATTACATCTAGTGCTCCTTATAGCACAGAAAATACTGTAATCAGATTCATGATTAAATGTTGATTTTCTTCAGCGCATCCTGGAGAGAATGATGCACCACGTGTCTACTCTGTTGTACAATATTTAGTGCTTTAAGTTTTACTTCCATCACAATATTAATGTATTATGTTTTGTTGCATTGATGAACTCGTTAAATCTGCTCCCAAAGCAGCTCGCATAAATAATCCCCATTCAGTGTGTGATGGTGATGGGTGTCTCTGGACTCTTTCAGGGAGGGGTAGTAAGAGGGTCTCACTGTACATCCATGAATAGTCAGCTTGAGCTCCAATGACAAAATGGTGTTTTCGCTCCTGGAGACTTTGATTGAGAATGTTTATGTAACGTGTTCTAAACAAGCAGTGGTATTAATTTGATCATTTTTTCTTGTGGCTCATTGGAGTTTACATACCTGCACAACAGCGATGTCTGTTCAATATTGATCACATCACACTCATCACTTGTATGCTGGAGTGAAATTAATGTCCTTGATTTGCTGATTAGAGTTGTTTCGTGTCCTTTCCTTCACTGTCTTTGTGGAGAGAAACATGTCTTTAATTTTCTGTATTATCTCTGTTTTGTTTTCAATATTTTAATGAATGAATCCTTCTTGTAATCACCATCTGTGAATGGTTTTCCACATTTTATTATCTCTCGGGTACAACAAAATTAGCAGCAGTAGTAGTTAGGAGATGCAATCTTCTTCTTTTCCTTTCGGCTTTTCCCTTCAGTGGTCGCCACAGCGAATCAATTGCCTCCATCTAACCCTGTCCTTTGCATCCTCGTCTCTCACACCAACTACCTTCCTGTCCTCTTTCATTACATCCATAAACCTCCTCTTTGGTCTTCCTCTAGGCCTCCTGCCTGGCAGTTCAAAACTCAGCATCCTTCTACCAATATATTCACTATCTCTCCTCTGGACATGTCCAAACCATCTCAGTCTGGCCTCTCTGACTTTATCTCCAAAACCTCTAACATGTGCTGTCCCTCTGATGTACTCATTCCTGATCCTATCCTTCCTGGTCACTCCCAAAGAGAACCTCAGCATCTTCATCTCTGCTACCTCCAGCTCTGCCTCCTGTCTTTTCCTCAGTGACACTGTCTCTAGACTGAACAACATCGCTGGTCTCACCACAGTTTTGTACACCTTTCCTTTCATTTTAGCTGAAACTCTTCTATCACACATCACACCTGACACTTTTCTCCACCCATTCCATCCTGCCTGTACACGTTTCTTCACCTCTTTTCCCCACTCTCCATTGCTCTGGACTGTTGACCCTAAGTACTTAAAATCCTCCACCTTCTTGATCTCTTCTCCCTGTAACCTCACTCTTCCACTTTGGTCCCTCTCATTCACACACATGTACTCTGTCTTACTGCGGCTAACCTTCATCCCTCTCCTTTCCAGGACAAACCTCCATCTCTCTAGCTTCTCCTCCACCTGTTCCCTGCTCTCACTGCAGATCACAATGTCATCTGCAAACATCATAGTCCATGGAGATTCCTGTCTAACCTCGTCTGTCAGCCTGTCCATCACCATAGCGAACAAGAAGGGGCTCAGAGCTGATCCCTGATGCAGTCCCACCTCCACCTTGAACTCCTCTGTCACACCTACAGCACACCTCACCACTGTCTTACAGTCCTCATACATGTCCTGCACCGCTCTAACATACTTCTCTGCCACTCCAGACTTCCTCATACAATACCACAATTCCTCTCTGGGCACCCTGTCATAAGCTTTCTCCAGATCTACAAAAACACAATGCAGCTCCGTCTGGCCTTCTCTGTACTTCTCTATCAACATCCTCAAAGCAAATACTGCATCTGTAGTACTCTTTTTTGGCATGAAACCATACTACTGCTCACAAATGCTCACTTCTGCCCTTAGTCTATTTTCCACTACTCTTTCCCATAACTTCATTGTATGGCTCATCAGCTTTATTCCGCACCAGCACACTTCTCCTCCACTCCTCAGGCATCTTCTCACTATCTAAGATCCTGTTGAACAACCCAGTCAGAAACTCTACTGCCACCTCTCCTAGACACTTCCAAACCTCCACAGGTATATCATCAGGACCGACTGCCTTTCCACTCTTCATCCTCTTCAGTGCTCTCCTCACTTCATCCTGGCTAATCTTTGTTACTTCCTGGTCCACAACAGTCACCTCTTCTAGTCTTTGTTCTCTCTCATTTTCCACGTTCATCAACTCTTCAAAGTACTCTTTCCATCTTCCCATCACACTGCTGGCACCTGTCAATAGACTTCCATCCCTATTCTTAATCACCCTAACCGGCTGCACGTCCTTCCCATCTCTATCTCTCTGTCTTGCCAGCCTGTATAGATCAGTCTCTCTTACTGTCCAACCGAGCATACAAGTCATCATTAGCTTCTTGTTTGGCCTTTGCTACCTCTACCTTCACCTTACGCTGCAGCTCCCTGTACTCCTGTCTACTCTCCTCAGTCCTCTCAGTGTCCCACTTCTTCTTAGCTAACCTCTTTCTTTGTATACACTCCTGTACCTCCTCATTCCACCACCAAGTCTCCTTATCTACTTTCCTTCCAGATGACACACCAAATACTCTCTACCTGTCTCCCTGATCACATTAGCTGTAGTTGTCCAGTCATCTTGAAGCACCTCCTGACCACCCAGAGCCTGTCTTAACTCCTTCCTAAAGGTCATGCGATACCCTTCCTTTTTCAGCTTCCACCATTTCGTCCTCTGCTCTGCCTTTGCCCTCTTCATCTTCCTCACCACCAGAGTCATCCTACACACCACCATCCTATGCTGTTTGGCTACACTCTCGCCTACCACTACTTTGCAGTCACTGATCTCCTTCAGGTTACATCGTCTACACAAGATGTAGTCTACCTGTGTGCTCCTACCACCACTCTTATAGGTCACCCTATGTTCCTGCCTCTTCTGGAAGAAAGTATTCACTACAGCCATTTCCATCCTTTTTGCAAAGTCAACTACCATCTGTCCTTCTGCGTTCCTCTCCTGGATACCAAACCTGCCCATCACTTCCTCATCACCTCTGTTACCTGCACCAACATGTCCATTGAAGTCTGCGCCAATGACAACTCTCTCACTTCTAGGTATGCTCTGCATCACTTCATCAAAGTCCAACCAAAATTTCTCCTTCTCCTCCAGCTCACATCCTACCTGTGGGGCATACCCACTAACAACATTGAACATCACACCTTCTATTTCTAGCTTCAGACTCATCACTCTATCTGACACTGTTTTTACCTCCAGGACATTCCTAACAAACTCCTCCTTCAAGATAACTCCTACTCCATTTCTCTTCCCATCTACACCATGATAGAACAACTTGAACCCTGCTCCTAAACTTCTAGTCTTGCTACCTTTCCACCTGGTCTCCTGGACACACAGTATGTCTACCTTCCTCCTCTGCATCATGTCGACCAACTCTCTACCTTTTCCTGTCATAGTTCCAACATTCAACATCCCTACTCTCAGTCCAACACTCTTGGCGCTCCTCTTCTCTTTCTTCGTGCGAACGCACTTTCCTCCTCTCCTTCTTCGACCAACAGTAATCCAATGTCCACCGGCGCCCTGTAGGTCAACAGCGCCGATGGCGGTCGTTGGTAACCTGGGCCTCGACCGATCCGGTATGGAAGTCATAGGTTTGATTCGCATCTTTGATTTGGCAAAAGTTTTACGCCGGATGCCCTTCCTGACGCAACCCTCTGTATTAATCCGGGCTTGGGACCGGCACAATAAGACACTGGCTTGTGCCCTCTTGCGGCTACATTAGTTTGGAGATGCAATCCACTTCTTAAATCAATCTTTAAATCCTCTGTCATCAGCTATCGTTCTATTTTTTCCTTTAGGATCCATGGCCCATCACACACCCGCCAGTTTCTTTACAAGAGCCACCCGCCTGGCAAAGCGTCACGCTGCAACATGTGTCAAAAGCTATGACACAAGGGAGGGGCTAAAGAACTGCATGCGGCTCCGGAGCCGCGGGTTACCAACCCCTGTACTAAAGCAAATGAATCAGTATAACTAGAAGCCTTGCCACATGTACTGAATTCTCGATAAGTTGAAATGACTTTAAAATATCCATGGATATTGTTTTCAATTTTTTTTGCGAGACTTTTTTTATTTTTTTTATTTTGTATACTTGTCTGATCCTGAAGGGAAATTAAGAGAGCGCACTCAGTTGGTAGTTCTCCAATCAAATGCATGCATACATATTAGTGTGTACAGGCCCATGTAGCACACACACACACACACAAGGGGGCCTGTAGGCAGGCCTTGAAATTAACTTTTTTTTCTTGGTAGCACTGGTGCTCCCAAATTTAGAAGTTAGTAGCACCAGTGAAAACTTTAGGAGCACCTACACAAAAGCAAGGCATACAGACAATATATGTAACATGGCATGTATTTTATTCACAGGACCGTCAACACTTTTGTAAACATGTTTGCAACATTAGTTGGGTCTCTTGGCTCTCAGTCCCTCTCTCATCCACCTTTTCACTGAAGGCCAAGCAACAAAGTTCTCCCCAGGAGGAGCCTCTACACCAGGGGTATTCAAAGAAAAGTCACAGAGGTCCGGTTAGAAAATTTTCCTCTTAGTAAAAGGTCCGAACCCAAGTCCAGTTTGTGTCTTATAGCCGGCCACTATATCCACATTATCATTTATGATCAATTTTCAATGCAGGATATGTTTAAGTGAGTAGTGCACAGCTAGCTTTTACCTCACCACAAATAAAAGTAGACCCAGGCAAATAAATTTTAAGCCTTTATGTTAGATTGAAGAACACACAAACCTCAGAATTAAAAAAATAAAGTGCAAAAAGAGCTGCATAATCCTTTTTCTCGTAAATTAAAGACATCCCAGTGTAAAGAACTGAAGGCCTACACTTGAAGTAAAAAAACATTGAATGTTCAGAAAGCATGAATAAAAACTTGATCTTTCAGGGGAGACATGCAAACAGAACTTTCTTCATGAGAGAAAGGGGCATGTGGCCAGCCAGTAATGTACTTGTACATAAGTAACCTTGCACACCTTGTGTGCCTGTGCACACCTTGTGGTGGTCACCTTGTGGTGGTCTCTGTAATGTTGGTGAAAGAGACCACTGGACTTGATCTGCATCTTTTATTGCTGCCCGTATGTCCTCTCCCCTTGTGTGTGTTTCATAGTGGTGTTACACTCAGCAAAGAGGTCCTTATCTTTGTGAAGGAACCTGACACACACAAGCTACAACTCATCAATGTCCACAGATATGCATGGTGCTCTCTGAATAGCTGCATCAAGCTGTTAATATTTCTGATTTTCTGGTTGCTGTTGAAGCTGACATTGGGAGTTTTTCCACATATCTCATCTTTCTGTTTTCCCCCAAACAAAATGTCAACAACAGCTTTTAAGCACTTATTCAAGCACTGTCCCATCACTAAAAGATGTTTTATGTTGCTCCAAACTCCACCATGCCTTTAGTGAACATTTGTTTGCATTTTTTTGGGTCATTTTGCCCTCAGCTCGGACTTCAGGGGATAATTCTGCGCAAAAGATCTGTGCTTTGTTTCATAGTGGTGCTTCATGTTACCACTTTTAATTCATGCTACGTGTTCAGACCATATGAGGTAAAATGGTTTTGAACTGCATGACGGAGGAATAAACATAAATTTCGTCCACTCATTGTGTCACGGGGTGTGAACAGGACCCAAGCGCAGCACAAAGAGACAATACAGGAGTTAAGTTCAACAGTGTTTATTTTCAGGCCGGGCAGAGTGGGAATTGAACCTGGATCTCCCAGGTGGCAGGCAGGCAGGTAACCGCTAGGCCAGCGAAGCACACTGGAGACACAATGGATCTCACCAGAGAAACGGAGCAGCCAGGAGACGAGGTCAAGGGATGGAAGGCTAGTCAATTTACCGGGGCTGGAACAGGAGGCAGAGTCGTTGGACAGGCGAGGGTCAGGTTTACCAGCACAGAGAGACGAGGCAGAATCCGTGGACGAAGGGCGGGTAGGTTGGCTGGGAAACAGACGAGAGGCAGAGTCCAGGGACGAAACAGGTCGTGATCGGGCAGGCAATCCGGAGTAGAACGCTGGAGAGTAGGACATGGGTCAATTACAATCTGGCAGAGACTGAGTGTGAGACGTGGCTTTAAATACTGGACTGATTGCAGATGGGCTGTAGGTGTGGGTGATCAGTGGGAGGTGTGGTCAGGCTGGGAGGTGGGACAGTGGAAACTGTAGAGCAGATTGCAGGAACGGAGTGATCATGACAGGACCCCCCCCTCAAGGGACGGCCCTTGACGTCCCAAAAACCGACCTGGGTCGGGAGGTGGGGGAAAACAGGAAGGCGGGCTAGAATTCTTGGGACCCCGAGGACTCCATGCCCCCGGGGTCAAGCGCCTCCCCCTTGGATGCAGGCCTGTCCCCCTTTGACTCCTCTCGACGAGGCCGCCCACAGGTCCGAGGTGCTGGTTGCTCCGGGTGTTGGTGGTGGAAATCGCGCACCATCAGGGGGTCCACAATGTGGCGACCGGGGGCCCAAGACCTCTCCTCTGGACTGTACCCCTCCCAGTCCGACCAGGTACTGCAGTCCACGACCCCGGTGGCGGGAACGAATGATGCGACGGACCGCGTAGACTGGTCCTCCTTCAACTTGGATGGCAGGAGGCGGAGGGGGATGAGCTGGGGACAGAGGGCTCTCATGCACAGGTTTGAGTCTCGACACATGGAAGGTGGGGTGAACCCGCATAGTGCGAGGTAATAGTAACCTTACTGCCGTCGGGCTGATTATCTTAGAGATTGGAAATGGGCCCACAAACCTGGGGGCCAGCTTTTTGGACTCTACACGCAAGGGAAGGTCTCGGGTGGAGAGCCACACCTTCTGGCCCACCTGATATTCGGGTACAGGAGTCTGGCGGCGGTTAGCAGCAGTGGCATAGCGCTCCCCGGTGCGGAGTAGGGTGTCGCGGGCCCTGGACCACACCTGACGGCAGCGGCGGACATGAGCAGAGGCAGAGGGGCAGGAGACCTCGACATCCAGGGCAGGAAACAGAGGCGGTTGGTAACCATAAACACATTGAAAGGGTGAGAGACCGGTGGCGGAGCTGGTCAGCGAATTGTGGACATACTCAACCCACACCAAATGGGAAGCCCAAGAGGTGGGCTCCCGGGAGACCATGCAGCGCAGAGCGACTTCCAGGTCCTGGTTCATTCGCTCCGTCTGACCGTTGGTTTGCGGGTGAAAACCCGAGGACAGGCTGGCAGTGGCACCAATTAAGCGACAGAACTCCCACCAGAATGCAGAGGCAAACTGGGGACCACGGTCTGACACCACATCCAGGGGCAGTCCATGAATACGGAAGATGTGCTGTGTTATGAGTTGAGCAGTCTCCTTGGCAGAGGGAAGCTTCGGCAAAGGAACAAAATGACCCATTTTGCTGAACCTGTCTACAATGGTGCAGATGACAGTGTTACCTTCGGAGGCTGGCAGGCCGGTGACAAAATCAAGTGAGATGTGAGTCCAGGGGCGCTGAGGTACGGGCAGAGGCTGAGGAGACCAGCGGGAGCATGGTGGGATGCTTTGTGTCGGTTGCAGACCTGGCAGGCCTTAACAAAGTCCCTGACGTCCTTCTCCAGAGACGGCCAGAAGCGCTGGAGAAGAAGGTCCCGGGTCCTGAGAGCCCCTGGATGGCACACTATTTTGGATGAATGACCCCACTCCAAAACCTCAGTGCGGAGGTCAGCTGGGACAAACAGGCAGTTATCGGGACAGGCACTGGGTCCCGGCTGGCCCTCAGTGGCGGCACGGACTCTTTCCTCAATGCCCCAGGTGAGGGTGGCAACCACGAAGGAAGAAGGAAGAATGGTCCCTGGTTCCGCCGTGGCCTCCTCACCTTTCTGGAATTGCCGGGACAGGGCATCAGGTTTGACATTTCTAGAGCCGGGGCAATAAGAAAGGGAAAAGTTAAAACGGGTAAAGAACAAGGCCCACCGGGCCTGGCGAGAGTTCAGGCGTTTTGCTGTGCTGATATATTCCAGGTTCTTGTGGTCGGTCCAAATCAGAAACGGCTGTTTGGCCCCCTCCAACCAGTGCCACCACTCCTCCAACGCCAGCTTAACAGCTAACAGTTCGTGATTACCAATGTCATAGTTTTGCTCGGCTGGGGAGAGGCGGCGGGAGAAGTAGGCGCAAGGGTGGAGCTTCTGGGAGAGGACGGCCCCAACCCCGACATCCGAGGCGTCCACCGCCACGACGAACTGCCGGTCTGGGTCCAGCATCCAAAGAATGGGGGCTGTGGTGAACCGTTCCTTGACGGTGCGGAAGGCGGTAGCGGCCTCGGGTGTCCAGGAGAAGGAGACCTTTGAACTGGTGAGCGCAGTAGGGAGAATCAGAGTATCAGAGAATCAGAGTCTTTATTTGTCATACAGACACACATTTCCACAGTTGACAGCACGAAATATGTCTCTGGAGGTCCCAGTAAGCCCGGTCAATAAATAAGATAAATAGGTTAAGAGAAACTAGTTTAAAAAGTTTTAAAAAATGCAAGATAAATAAGTAAAAAACACCTAGAGAAAAACAAAAAGTTAAAAATGTTAAATAAATAGGGAAAGAGAATAAAGAAAAGTTAAGATGTAAGATATATAGTAGAAGTTCAAGGTGTCTGGACAGCAGAATGTAGTTCACACAACAACCACAACAACAATAACAACGCAGCAGCTCAAGTGTGTAGGCGCTCCATATATTGCACTTGAAGAAGCACCATATTGCACTGAATCCCCATGTATCTGTAGTGACACACGGGGCGTCGTGAGGGTGACTACAGAGCACCACAGGAGTTCAGCTGTCTAACAGCCTCTGGAAAGAAGCTGTTCCTCAGCCTGGTGGTCCTACTCCGGATGCTCTGTAGTCTCCTGCCTGAGGGGAGGGGTTGGAATAGACTGTGTGCTGGGTGGGTGGGGTCTGTCATGATGTGGGTGGCCCTCCTTCTACACCTACTTGTGTAGATTTCTGTGGTGGTAGGTAGGCCACCCCCTACAGTCCTCTGTGCAGCCTTCACAACCCTCTGCAGCGCTTTCCTGTCTGCTGCAGAGCAGCTGCCGTGCCACACAGTGATGCTGGTGGTGAGGATGCTCTCCACCGCACCCCTGTAGAAGGCCTTTAGGACGGGACCCCCCAGTCCAGCACGCCTCAGCTTCCTGAGGAAGTAGAGCCGCTGGTTTGCCTTCCTGAGCAGGTAGGAGGTGTTACAGCTCCAGGTGAGGTCCTCAGTGAGATGAACCCCCAAGTACCTGTAGCTGGAGACCACCTCCACAGCTGCTCCTCCGATGTGCGGGGGGGGGGTGTCTTTTCCTCCTGAAGTCCACCACCATCTCCTTGGTCTTCCCCACGTTGATGCAGAGGTTGTTGCGTCTGCACCAGTGCACCAGGTGCTCCACCTCCTCTCTGTATTTGGACTCATCGTTGTTCCGGATGTGTCCCACCACTACTGTGTCGTCTGCAAACTTTACTATATGACAGCTCGGGTGTTTCGCTGAGCAGTCATACGTCAGTAGGGTGAACAGGAGGGGGCTGAGCAGCCCTGTGGGGAGCCTGTGCTGAGGGTGATGGGGGAGGAGACCGTGTTGTTAATCCTGACAGTCTGTGATCTGTCTGCCAGGAAGTCCAGGATCCACTTCCCTGTGGTGGCAGACAGTCCCAGCTCTGTCAGTTTCTGCACCAGGGTCTGGGGGATGATGGTGTTAAAAGCGGAGGTGAAATCCAGGAAGAGCAGGCGGATGTAAGAGTCCTTGCTCTCCAGATGTGTGAGGGATGTGTGGACCACAGAGGAGATGGCGTCATCGGTGGAGCGGTTCCTCCTGTAGGCATATTGGTGGGGGTCCACCGCTATGTCTACAGAGTCTTTAATGTGCGCCATGACCAGCTTCTCGAAGCACTTCATGACGATCGGGGTGAGGGCCACTGGCCGATAGTCATTAAGCTCCTTCACTGAGTGGCCTTTGGGGACCGGGACGATGGTGGCAGACTTCAGGCAGCTGGGGACCGTTGCTAGCTGCAGTGAGGTGTTGAAGATGTCTGTTAACACCTCTGCTAGCTGGTGGGAACAGTCCTTCAACACTCTCCCTGGGACGTCGTCGGGGCCTGCAGCCTTGCAAGGGTTGATCTTTTGTAGGGTCCTCCTCATATCCTCTGTGGTCACACTGAGGGGCGTGTCATCGGGGGGGGGGGGTGTTAGTTTGGTGCTGGGGGGGTGTTGGGATCCTCAAAACGGGCATAAACTTATTGAGGGCATCTGCTAGGGAGGGGTCTGTCGGGCCCTGTGCATTCCTGGTGTTGAGGTTGGTTATGCACTTGATGCCTTTCCACATGCTCCATGGGTCCCCTGAGGTCAGGTGACCCTGGATCTTAGCATAGGTGGATTTGGCCTCCTTTATGCCCCTGTTCAGAGCCCTCCTCACTGCCCTTAGTGCCTCTGCCTCCCCCACCCTGAACGCAGCATCCCTGGCCTTCAGCAGAGCTCTCACCTCTGCATTCAGCCAGGGCTTCTGGTTCGGGTAGACGGTGATTGTCTTGGTGTCGGTCACATCGTCCGCAGACTTGGAGATGAACCCGAGGACAGAGGAAGTGTATTCCTCCAGGTTCCCCTCTCCCCCCTGTGTGGCCGCCTCCCTGAACATCTGCCAGTCTGTGTGCTGGAAGCAGTCCTGGAGCACCGGGGCCGCATCCTGGGGCCACACAGTGACGGTTCTCCTCGTGGGTTTGAATGATTTCACCCTGGGACGATATGCTGGGGCCATCAGGATGGAGATGTGGTCTGATAGGCCGAGGTGTGGTTGGGGGAGGGACCTGTATGCGCCGCGTAGGTTGGTGTATACACAGTCCAGCGTGTTGTCCCCACGTGTGGGGATGGTGACGTGCTGGTAAAAACTGGGCAGTGTGTCCGTTAGTTTAACGTGGTTGAAGTCTCCTGCTACCACGTAAAATGCCTCCGGGTGCCTGGTCTGCAGTGAGCTGATGGTGTTGTGCAGCTCACGTAACGCTTCGCTGCCGTTAGCATTAGCATTAGCACCCGGCGGGATGTAAACAATGGAGACGAAAACCACCGTGAACTCACGAGGCAGATAATGCGGCCGGCATTTAACAGTCACGTGTTCTATCGCCTCGGAGCAGTAGCTCTTAACCAGTTCACTGTTTGTGCACCAACCCCTGTTCACATATACACACAGTCCCCCCCCCCGCGTGATTTCCCGGATCGATGGTCCCGGTCCGCCGGAACAGCTGTAATCCGTCGATCTGGAAAGCAGAGTCCGGCATGCTGTTTTTTAGCCAGGTCTCCGTCAGGCTGACCACACAGCAGCTCCTCATCTCCTCCCAGACCCGCAGCCGGAGGCGTAGCATGTCCATTTTATTGTCCAAGGAACAGACATTGGCCAAAAAGAGTGAGGGGATTGGTGGTCTGCTGGATTTTAGCTGGGTTAGCCAGCCAGCCCTCTTTCCTCTTTTCTGCCTTTGGGCACATCGCTTCCTCTTGCCGGTCCGTCCTCGGGCCCCCCCGCACCGCTCCTGCGTCCTGAGTATCCCCAGTCTGCCGAGGGTAGCTTTCACTGCTGGTGAAATTGTGGTTGTTTCTGATGAAGTACAGTTCGGCTGGGCTGTACTTCTCATTTGTTACAAAGCTGCTGTTCAGGTTGTCTCTTACAGCGCTAAAAGTGGGCTTTACAGCGGGAGCTCCAGAAACCGCTGCAACCCTGTGCGCCACCATCATGGAAAGGGGAGCCGCCACCGAGCTGTAGTTGCGGATGAATCGCCGGTAAAAGTTGGCAAACCCCAGGAATCGTTGCAGCTGCTTTCGGGAGTCTGGCGTGGGCCACTCGATGATGGCAGAGACCTTGGACGGGTCCATCTGGATCTTCCCTGGGGAAATGCTGTAGCCCAGGAAGGAGATCGATGAAGCATGAAAGTCACATTTCTCAGCCTTGGCAAACAGGGAGTTCTCCAGGAGTCTCTTGAGGACTGCTTTGACGTGCTGAACATGCTCCTGGGTAGACTGGGAAAAAATCAAAATGTCGTCAAGGTAGACAAAAAACAAATCTGTTAAGCATGTCTCAGAGTACATCGTTTACCAGCGTCTGGAATACGGCGGGGGCATTAGTGAGCCCAAAAGGCATCACCAAATACTCATAATGTCCCACAGGAGTATTGAAGGCCATTTTCCATTTGTCCCCCTCACAAATGCGGACCAAATGGTAGGCGTTGCGGAGGTCTAGCTTGGTGAATACCCGGGCCCCTTGCAGGAGTTCAAATGCAGGGGTCATTAGAGGCAATGGGTACCGGGTATTTACCGTGATGTCGTTCAGACCCCGGTAATCAATGCAGGGGCGCAGGGACTTGTCCTTCTTCCCCACGAAGAAGAACCCAGCCCCAGCCAGGGAGGAGGAAGGGCGGATGATCCCGGCGGCTAACGAGGCGTTGATGGACTCCTCCATGGCCTGTCGCTCTGGCTGAGAGAGGGAGTACAACCTTCCCTTGGGAGGGAAGGTGCCTGGGAGCAGGTCGATGGCACAGTCGTACGGCCGGTGAGGAGGCAAGGACAACGCCTTGGCCTTGCTGAAGACCTGCCGGAAGTCGTGATATTCCGGGGGAACCCCGGTCAGATCGGGAGGGCCGGTGGCGGGTGGTCGAGACAACTGAGGCGCCGCCGCTTGACGAAGGCAGGTGAGGTGACCGGAAACCCCCCACTCCAGGATGGTTCCAGCCTCCCAATCGACGTGGGGGTTGTGACGCCGGAGCCATTGGAAGTCCAGGACGAGAGGCAGGCCAGGGTGATCCAGGATGTGGAACTGAATGAGTTCATGGTGGTTGCCTGAAAGTAACATGGGAACTGGGGAGGTCTGGTGTCTGATGGTGCCCAGTTTGTGTCCATCCAAGGCTCGTGCAGGAACTGGCTGAGGTAGAGGGACACGTTTAAGCATCAGTTGCCGAGCCAACTCTTCGCTGATAATGCAGGCCTGAGCACCAGAGTCTATCAGGGCAACTAAGGAGTGGGATCCCTCAGGCAGGAGAAGACTGACCTGGAGCAGCGGTTTCTGGTCGGGGGGAGACTGTATCTTGGTCGAGCTCACCAGTATCTCCCCGATTACGGGTGAGCTCTGCCTTTTCCTGAACATGTGGCTACCATGTGGCCTCCCTCCCCACAATACAGACATAGCCTGGAGCGAAGACGACGTTGGCGTTCCTCTGGGACGAGGGAGGTGCGACCCAACTCCATTGGCTCTGACTCCTCCGACGGCCGGCCTGTCAAAGGAGGTGAGCTGGGGGAGTTCCGGCTGAGTGAAGCTGATGACTGATGTCGGACGGCCTCCTGGCGCCTTTCCCGCCTCCGGACCTGGATGCGACGATCAATTCGGGTCGCCAGCTCAATGACCCCATCCAATGAAGTAGGGACCTCGTGAGAAACCAGTTCATCCTTGATGTAGTCCGCCAGGCCGTGAAGAAAAGTGGCAACCAGGGCCGTAGAGTTCCAGCCGCTCTTACTGGCCTTGGTGCGGAAATCTATGGAGAAACTTGCCACCGTCTGGTTCCCTTGGGGCATGCCCAGTAGTCCCCGATCCGTCTCTGACCTGGAAGACCCCAAGTCAAAAACCTTGCGCAACTCCTCCGAAAAGAGCTGGAAGGAGGAACAGGCAGGAGGCTGCCTCTCCCACTCAGCAGTGCCCCACAGTCGTGCCCGCCCCGTCAGGTGATTGATGGTGAAAGCCACCTTGGCTTGTTTGGAAGCAAAAGTGCAGGGCTGAAGGGAGAACAGCAGGGAACAGTTAGTCAAAAAAGGACCACAGGTCTCAGGATCTCCTTCATACCTTTCTGGCGTTCCCACCCGGGGTTCAGGAGCAAATGTGTCGACGTTGGAAGGGCGGACCCCAGAGGAGAAGGGACTGGGAATGTTCTGTGCCGCCGTGCCCTCCGCTGGTGGTGGTGACCCGGTCCCGACCCCCATGACATCCAGACGGGCCAAGACGTTTGCAAAGGCAGCGTCGAGCTTGC
This sequence comes from Antennarius maculatus, assembly GCA_013358685.1. Classification (NCBI taxonomy): domain Eukaryota; kingdom Metazoa; phylum Chordata; class Actinopteri; order Lophiiformes; family Antennariidae; genus Antennarius; species Antennarius maculatus. Next base: position 6,559,512 of record CM023609.1, on the reverse strand, counting down.
TCTCCAGGGCGGAGAAACGAACCTCATGCTCTCGGAGGACGTCAGTGACTGCAGTGTGGCCGGATACCTCTGGGGAAAGGGAGCTCGCACTGCCTGTGCGACTCGTGGAAGTGGGATTGTGTGCTGGGTCCATTACTGGCCAGATTGTACTGTCACGGGGTGTGAACAGGACCCAAGTGCAGCACAAAGAGACAATACAGGAGTTAAGTTCAACAGTGTTTATTTTTGGGCCGGGCGGAGTGGGAATCGAACCTGGGTCTCCCAGGTGGCAGGCAGGTAACCGCTAGGCCAGCGGAGCACACTGGAGACACAATGGATTTCTCCAGAGAAAGGGAGCAGCCAGGAGACGAGGTCAAGGGACGGAAGGCTAGTCAATTTACCGAGGCTGGAACAGGAGGCAGAGTCGTTGGACAGGCGAGGGTCAGGTTTACCGGCACAGAGAGACGAGGCAGAATCCGTGGACGAAGGGCGGGTAGGTTGGCTGGGAAACAGACGAGAGGCAGAGTCCAGGGACGAAACAGGTCGTGATTGGGCAGGCAATCCGGAGTAGAACGCTGGAGAGTAGGACATGGGTCAATTACAATCTGGCAGAGACTGAGTGTGAGACGTGGCTTTAAATACTGGACTGATTGCAGATGGGCTGTAGGTGTGGGTGATCAGCGGGAGGTGTGGTCAGGCTGGGAGGTGGGACAGTGGAAACTGTGGAGCAGATTACAGGAACGGAGTGATCATGACACATTGTTAACCAACGGTTTTCCTTGTTAACCTCCCTTCGTTTGGAGCTATTCTGTCTCCCTTCCGTGGTGCTCCGCTGTAGCGGTAAACTCCCAGCGGTAGCGGTAGTGAGCTGTCTCACTTCCTGGTGCACTGACAGCGCAGGGTAGACAGACAATCTGATTGGCTGAACTGAGTGGCGCTATTACCGTATTAACTGGGGGAGCAGCGACCGCCGTCTGTAGCCACGAACTGCAAGTAAAAATGCGCCAAGAAAATCTACTCTCGTGAATTTATCATGGAGTGGGCACGGGTCCGGGCAGAACCATCATGCGGTCTGGATCTGGACCGCGGTCTGCCATTTGGTGACCCCTGCTCTATGGAGAGAGTTTTATTTAGTTTTAATCATACACTCGGTACTTCACTATCACTCTGTCTCAGTAATTTTCCACACACATGCACACACACACACACACAAACATAGGAAGTAAGCGGCGTACTCAGTTCTTTATTCACAGGATGAACCAGGAACCACATTCCAACGCCCACGGAGAAGGAGGGGCGGCTGAACACTCGTCACGATCTAATTGGACCAGAAGACATCATATCATCTCATGTAGAATTTTTATCTGAATTGTATAAAAAACACCGGGCAGAAAGACATAGTGCTCTTCTCAGCTGTGCTGTTGCAAGACCCGCTTACTACAGCCATTCAGGGAACTGGGGGGAGCCCGAATATCTGTATTAGACTTGTTATTAGGAATAAACTTTTTAAACTTATGATGATTGGCTACTTTACCTCAATAATAAGAACTTCCAGAATTACCACGTTTTAAGACTACTCTGCTTCAGTTTTTGGTGCCCAACTTGGTGAGAGGGGGAGACAAAGAATTGTCAACTCCGTGACGACATCGGCCGTAAACAGTGACGACAACCTATGATGATATGGTCCGAAACATTGTTCTTCATCTCCCAGTGGCCACAATTAACAAAGGTAAGCAGAAAGCCTGTTGTAATAACCAAATTTCCACAATTGAACTGATTAAATTAAGGGAGATGAGTGATAATGTTATAAGATTATGTTGCTAAGAATAGAAATTCTGGTTAGGTTGGAGGCATTCTGACGGGGATTCAGTAAATTCCACTTGGGTTTGAGGTCCTCTGACAGCGATTCAGTAAATTTTACGTAGGTTAGAGGCCTTCCGAAAATATTCTGGTAAAGTACCATTGTGGGTTGGAGTCCCTCCGACGGGCGAGTCGGTGAAGAACCATAGTGGGTTGGAGTCCCTTCGGTAAAGTACCACGTAACTTAAAAGCTCCAAATCAAGGTTTAAAGTCCAAACTTACGTATAAATTTAGGTTTCTAGCACTTAGAGCTCCATCTAGACGGTAAAAGGCTTAAGTTCTAGGATAAAAAAGTGAGAGGGGGAATAAGGTGGGGTCTGAGTGCAAAGACGTCAAATAAAACTAGATAGGGTTAAATTGGTAGAACCGCTGACTGCTCAGAACAGTGACATCTGAGGAGACAGTGGCGGCCAAAATGGCGGCCGCTGTACAACAGATACCTGGGGTAAAATGTTATGCAACTTGCCAAAATAAAAATTAACTAAACTCCAGCCAAACAAGCAAATTAAACTATTGATAGATTGAACAAATGTTCTGTAAATCTGATTGAAGGTCTGACGAGACCATTTTCTGATCCCAGAACAATGAACTCACAAATAATAAATGTAATAAAAATAAAGATGAGGCTTTTTAAAACAAGTCAAGGAGAGGAAGGTCATCAAACAGCGACTGAGTGTGGAAGAGGTGATAAACGAGAGATCTGCTGGGTGGTACTTAGGTGTCACGTGTTTGACGATGATGTGTCTTGTACCATGTGGCGTCTAGCTTGAGATCCTGTGCCTCCCCACCATGTGGGTGTCTTGCTTGAAATCCAATGGGATCTATGACCTATTGTGTGATTTCTGCACTTTATTTATGCTTTAAGGTTTTGTTGTGTTTGTCTACACACTCATGTTTATATGTCTCTTGTCCTTATCCCACCAAAATATCCATAAGTATGTGTTTATTTAGTGTGAATGCTGTGTTGTCTGTGATAGCTGTATTCTTGTGTATTCTTGTGTAACACATGCCGTATGACTGCACGAGTACTTAACAGAGGTAAATAATTTCCCTGTAGGATTATTAAAGTATTCTTTATTCATTAAAAACAGCTTTTGAGAAAAGAGTGAAATTGTAAAAAATAAAAGATGATTTGAAATTCACTCGGGGTGTGATCCAAAATTGTGTTTCCTTCAAATTGTGTAGAAAAGAGCAGAACACATCCCCAAGTCCTGTGCGTGGTGTTGTGGCTGGCAGGGAACGAGCCCTCCCGTGGCAGCCGGAACCCATGAACAAGGATAATAGTTTTACTAAAGATAGGGAGCCGTTTTATTCTGAAAACAAGGGTAACATTCCATTCAGGAACATGCCAACTGAAAGGAGGGAGGAACGTTTCACCAGTGGGCCTTAAGCCCAGGTTCAAGAAATGTTAAAGCAAACACAAAATAAGCCATCAACTACAAATGTCGCAGCTAGTCCAGCTAATCAACAAGCTGTGTGGCACATAAAAGAAGGAGTGTTAAGAAATGAAGAGGACAGAGAAACAGATAATGCACGTCAAACTCTATTTGAATTAAAAACGGCAATAATAGTGAGAGAGAGGGAAAGACAGAAGAGAGAGAGAGTGGAGCATGAGATGTAGAGACTGAGAAAAGAAGTATAGAAGAAGTAAGACAAGGATGAGAAGCGGAAGTTGTAAGTGAGAGGGATATCAGCAACCCCTGTTTGAAGGTCACAAGAGCAATCAAAAGTTGATAGGAGACAGTGGAGGATGTTGAAGAAAGAGCTAAGTCAAGTAGGGAAAGAGAGGAGAGAGAAATATGTTGCCACTTCTATGACAATTACCAAAAGAAATTTAATGATTTAGAAACTGATTTATGAAAAATACAGTTGAAATTCGCTCAAGCTCAACTGTCAATTAACAATACTAAAAACCAAGACACAAATGACTCCTTGTCCCAAATTGGACAGGAAGATGTGCACTTGTGTGTCTCTTTTTTCTCCCATACAGATTTACAATGTGTCCAAGGCTGAGGTGACATCATGGTCACGAGCTCATACACCATGATGCTGCAGGACAGTCCAGCTTACACAGATGCTATTGGCATCCCACGTGGAGTTCCAGATGAGTATAAATTGACAAATCAAATTGCAGGTGCCAAAATTTAGCAGTAGGAGATGTGTTGCAATTGTTAGGTCCTACACTAACCACTATGAAATCTCAGCTGTCAAGACCGCGGTAGGACTGAGTGGTGTCGGAGCAGAGAGACTGTTCGGACCATTTGCCAGAGCCTTGTTTAACATACTGAGAGACTAGTTTCCAACACCCAATGGGAACACCCCACCTTGTTCCCATGGGATGGTAAGGAGGAACCATTGGTGTATTACAACTGCCTGGCCAAATGGTCAGCAGCATTGGGAGCTCATCCCAACATTGGGGTAACTGAGACACTGTTTAGAACAGCTCTCTTGAAGAGTTTGCCACCTCCACTGAAGAAAAAATTAACAGGCGATCTGGATTTCTTGATTATGACAGAAGGCCATTCCCGCCATCGCCTTGTACATCATCTAATACATTACCAGAAAACAGAAACCGACCACAACACCAACATCCAACACATGCAGACACAGTTACTTAAATTACAGTTAGCTAAGGCTAGGGCTGAGGTAAATGACAAAAAAGGTCAAGAAGAACTCTAACCCCACTGGCAGTGTTATGTGGCAGGGTTGTGGCGGCTGGTATGGGGCCCAAGGAGGACAAGGAAGAGGTGGAAGTTATGGCGGCAGCAGATCGTACTCAGGTAATCAGCCTGGATGTTTCATCTTTGGTGATCTTAATCATTGGGCTCCTCACTGCACGCAGTGACAGGGTCCACCATAAGGGTACGGTCCACCAGCACCTCGAGGCAGAAGATTTCCACCTGCTCCAGGATGTGGCAGAGGGGACATCTATTCATGGGCACCTAACACCCAGCGGCCAAGGGGACCGCCTGGACCACAGCAGCATGGTCAATACTACACTGGTGCAGGACGTGGCAGAGGGGCCATCTATCCATGGGCACCAAACACCCAGCGGCCAAGGGGACTGCCTGGACCACAGCAGCATGGTCAATACTACACTGGTGCAGGACGTGGCAGAGGGGCCATCTATCCATGGGCACCAAACACCCAGCGGCCAAGGGGACTGCCTGGACCACAGCAGCATGGTCAATACTACACTGGTGAAACAGTGCCACAGGGAGATGAGGACACCTACTGGACTGCCTAGGGATGCCTGGGCAGCCCCGGACGCAATCGAACTCCGGAACAAATGCTTCCTATGACAGAGTGCGGTAAGACTGTCTGTGGCCTGGTAGACACTGGAGCCATGTATCCCACTTTCAATACACCTATGCAGTCAATGTTAACATCAGACAGCATATTATTGACGTGCTTCTTGGGGAAACCACAAGTTCTGCCTTTCACCAAACCATTACCCACTGTGTTAGCGGGACATTGTTTAAGACACAGTTTCGTTTCATCACCACAATCGCCTCTTAACTTAATAATCAGAGAATCAGAATCAGAGCCTTATTTGTCACGCTGACACACGTTTTCCATATGACAGTATGAAATACGTCTCTGAAGGTCCCAGTAAGCCCGGTCAATAAATAAGTTACGAAAAAAAGGGGTTGAAAATGTAGGATAAATAAGAGAAAAGAGAAAAGTTAAGAATGCTAGATATATAAAGTGTAAAGTGTAAACTGAAAAGTGTCTGAACAGCAAAATGTATTAACAATGTAGCAGCTTAAGTGTGTAGGTGCTCCATCTATTGCACCTGATGAAGCACCATATTGCAGCAGATCCCCGTGTGTCTGTGGTGACACACGAGGCGTCGTGAGGGTGATTAGAGCACCACAGGAGTTCAGCTGTCTAACAGCCTCTGGAAAGAAGCTGTTCCTCAGCCTGGCGGTCCTACTCCGGATGCTCCGTAGTCTCCGTAGTGAGCCGATGGTGTCGTGCAGCTCACATAACGCTTTGTTACCGTTAGCATTAGCATTAGCACCCGGCGGGATGTAAACAATGGAGACGAACACCGCCGTGAACTCACGAGGCAGATAATGCGGCCGGCATTTAACAGTCACGTGTTCTATCGCCTCGGAGCAGTAGCTCTTAACCAGTTCACTGTTTGTGCACCAACCCCTGTTCACATATGCACACAGGCCTCCCCCACGTGTTTTCCCGGATCGATGGTCCCGGTCCGCTCGGAACAGCTGTAATCCATCGATCTGGAAAGCAGAGTCGGGCATGCTGTTGTTTAGCCAGGTCTCCGTCAGGCCGACCACACAGCAGTTCCTCATCTCCTCCCAGACCCGCAGCCGGAGGCGTAGCATGTCCGTTTTGTTGTCCAAAGAACGGACATTGGCCAGAGAGAGTGAGGGGATTGGTGGTCTGCTGGATTTTATCTGGGTTAGCCAGCCAGCCCGCTTTCCTCTTTTCTGCCTCTGGGCACATCGCTTCCTCTTGCCGGTCCGTCCTCGGACCCCCCCGCGCCGCTCCTCCTGCGTTCTGAGTATCCCCAGTCTGCCAAGAGTAGCTTACGACGTTGGTGATATTGATGCCGTTTGGTTGTTTCTGATGAAGTACAGTTCGGCTGGGCTGTACTTCACATTTGTTGCTGCTGTTCAGATTGTTCCTTAAAGCGCTAAAAATGGACATTACAGCAGGAGCTCCAGAAGCCGCTGCAACCCTGTGCGCCGCCATCATGGAATAATAAGCAGAGACTTGCTAATTGCCCCAAATGCCCAGATGGTACTCAAGGTTTTTGCAGTGAAGCTGGACACAATGGACTATGGTTGATGCGACCAGTTCCAAGCTCACCCACTGCTGACATCTACTGTGTAGAGGTTCAACCAGAGACACCCTCCGCTGATCCTGGTGTGTGTTCCATGTATGCCATGTGGAAGCCTTGGATTCAGTCCTGTGCACCCTACCTGCCTCCTGTCGATCCTCTACATTTCATGCTGTTTTATGATAAAGACCATGATGAAAGAACACGAAGATAGGTTCAGATCACAGATAGGTAATAGTTGGCAGTTACATTCCGAGTACATTTAAATCTCAACTGAAGGCATTGCGACACACACAATTTTAGCACCACAACAGAACACCTTGTTTGAAATTGGAAGCACATCAGTTCCCCACATTTCATTGGCTGTGTCTTTAGTAGAGGGAATTGTGACCCATGGTCAAACGCTTAGTTAGCCTTACCAATTGGCAGGATTCACAAATTCCACAAGTTTAATTCTCACCATCAACTAAATCAGTTGTTTGCAGAAAACAGTATCCAAGGCCGGATGCAGGAGACGAAGGGATGGAGAGTACACTATGTGGATTGAGGGATGCTGGTGCTCTGGAAGAATCAAACTCACCTTGGTCAACACCACTGAATCCAGTCCAAAAAGCTGACAGAGTAAATTACTGAATGGCCTATGATTTGAGCGCCATAATGATGTAACGCTAACTCCAGTTCTACCTGTATCTGATCCACATAGGGTATTGACATCACTCATGCATACTTTGTAGTTAATTACTTTTTTTACTGCATGTACTTCATTAAGCACTTTGTGTTTACTCGTTCTGTATATAGTTCCTTTACTATTGTGATCAAAAAGCGTTGAATCTCAAGTCTGAGGCTCTTCGGTAAATATTCATTTATAGACTTAAGAATATTCATGTTCTGACTCAGTTCCATAAAAAATTTGTTCTGTAAATAGTTCTCTTACTTTTGTGATCAAAAGCATTTATTTGAATTTCAATTTTGAGGGTGTTCTGTAAATAGTTTTGAAATAAACAATAAATACAGCAACTTGTGATCAATCCATATCAATTTTAGACTAAAAACAATGTGCTGATTTAAGCCCCACCCTTTCCCGGTCAAACCACACCCACTTCCGGTTTAAACCCCGCCCATTCCGAATACAGATACGGATATAGATAATCTAGTTGGTTGAACAGATACAGATACAGATAGTGGTGTACTCGCTCATCCCTAACCATGAATAACTAGGAATCACTGTGTAGGGGGATCACACTCAGCCTCCCAGGGAAAGTCTATTCCAGGGTACTGGAGAGGAGGATTAGACCTATAGTCGTACCGTGGATTCAGAAGAAACAAAGCGGTTTTTGTGCTGGTTGCATGACACTGGACCAGCTTTACCCTCTCCATCGACTACTTGAGGGTTCCTGAGAGTTTGTCCAAGCAGTCCACATCAGTTTTGTGGGTCTGGAGAAGGCATTCGATCATGTCCCTCATGGTATCTTGTGGGGAGTTGTTCAAGGCCCTTTTCTGAAGGCTGTCTGGTCCCTGTATGACTGAAGCCAGAGCTTGGTTCGCATTGCAAGCAGTAAGTCAGACCTGTTCCAGGTGCACGTTGGACTTCAGGAAGCCTGCCCTCTATCACTGGTTCTGCTCATAATCTTTATGGACAAAATTTCTAGGCACAGCCAGGACCTGGACAGAGTCCGGTTTGGGGACCAAAAGATTTTATCTCTGCTTTTTGCAAACAATTTTGTCCTGTTGGCCTCATCAAACCTGGACCTTCAGTGTGCACTGGGACGGTTTCCAGCTGACTGTGACAAGAGTGGGATGACGATTAGCACCTCTAAATCCAAGGCCATGGTTCTTGACCGTAAAAGAGGTGGGGAGTATGTTTGTCTACGTCTGTTTATACAGTAGGCAGGTTTTTGTTTTCATTCACAAGATCAGATGGATGGTTTTGTTGTAAACCTTTTTTATAGTTTTGCTACAACCTTTGTTCCCCTCCTCCCCCACATTTTGTTTTTTATTACTTGCTCTCAGAACAGTGAATTGTAAAAATGAAGCTTCTTCTTCTTCCCACTATAGGTCCTGGACTCCAGGTTACTATTGGTTATCTGTTACTGTCCCAGCAACCTGGGTCATAACATTACACGACTGATAATCAGACATGTTTATTAAGAAGAAACCAAAGAAGAAAAGAAGGGTGTGGATCTGGTGTACAGTGGCAGAAGTCACCACTTTCATATTTGACACGTTTTAAACCAGAGCTGTCTCAGTAAGTCAAAGTGTCATCTCCAGATGAGCTGTATACACGTAAACTTTTCTTGTTGGACAATCAAAATAATGGTCAGAATTCGCTATTTCACACAAACATTTATATTGGAGTGGCATTTGTGCCAAGCACCATTCGGGTTCTTCGTGTTCTTCCCACCTCCAAAAACATGCGCTTCAGGTTAATTGGTCAGTCCCAAATTGACGACAGGTGTGAGTGTGTGTAGTTGTCTGTGTTTCTGTGTAGCACCGCACCGCTCTGATGTCGTGCTCGAAGTTTCCCCAGCCTCACACCCTGCATCAGCAGGGATATGTTCCAGCTCCCCGTGATCCACAACAGCGGATAAAGTGGTGATAAGAAAATGGATGGATGAATGGAGGGCCCATTTGCTCACCCACATAAAACTAAACTGACTTTACTAAATTGACTTTTCTCAACAGTTTGTCATAGCATGTCTATAACTAAACCACTGAGAAATGTCTGTTTAGTGTCGGACATTTTCCTTTGAAGTGGACACAACTTGTTTGACCTGCAACATACAACTTACGCCTTAAACCATTAACATACTTGCCCACGTCTCTAGTAGGGTCAATATTCTGCCTCAAAATTTCCACATACAGACAACCCAAACGCCAAAGCCTCAGGACTATATTGTAATTTAATGCGAAATTCATGCAGGGAAGATTTAGTGACTGGTGAAAATGTTGTAGTACAACCTGACTATACGATGATTGATAGGTTGATGCTTCAGATTAAATTGTTTGGAAATCAGAGCAGACATAGGATAAAAACTTGCACCCTTGATCAGGTTTAATGATCCTATGAATCCCTAAAATCTAAATGAATTGGGAGAGTGCCTAACCTATATGATGGCCATCAATCATACAGGTTAGGCAGCTTATACCTACCAGCCTGACACATTACTGTTATATGGAATTTTGTTTCAGTCTGAAATACAGATCAACGTAATAATGTGTTCAAGCAGTTCAATTATAGCGGGTAACGTGTGGAATTGGGGAAGCTTTATAATGGGATTATGATTGCTAGTGTCTGTGTAGGTTCTCAGTTATCCAGGTCATGGTTATCCAAAAGCTGTTGAGTCGATCCACTGGACGTTAAGAAAGTTCTTGAAGACGTTTCGTCTCTCATCCAAGAGACTTCTTCAGTTCAGAGAGTGGCTGATAAAGTCCCAGTTTATAAACCCTGTGGGGTGTGGACAGTCTTCAAAAACTGAGTGCGCACATTTGGTAGATGGTGACAACTAGCAGTGGATCTTTGTTTTTACCTATTGTGCAGAATCCAATGTCCAATGTATTGCTCCAGGTCTTGCAGGTGCATAAAGAAATATAATTCAACTCTGTTGAAATAGAGTGGAACACTAATTTCCATACGGGGATAAGTAGTTAATTGAAATATAAGTGTATAAAATTAAAATAAAATAAAAAATAAGTTAAAAAAGTTATATTAAAAATGCTAATATCATGACACGATGCTTTCCTGATTGAGAAGTGTTTCAACAATCAAGTTGTCGGCTCTTGATGAGTAACTGACAGCCTTTACAATCACTGTATAATGGAAATAAAGTCTTTAACTTACTTATAAAGTTGGAAGGTGTTGAGTGTTTGCTTCTAGCAGCAGGGGGCCCACCATTATCTAAGTTAAAGCTGCATCCTGGAATATTCAGTTCACATTTTATCCGAATTCATTGGTTCCTGAGATCACAAAGTTGTGTTTCTCAGTCAAACTGAGTGGGTTTGTTCCAGAAATGGTGTAACATGAATATATCCACTAAAGATGTATGAAAACCTGCTATACAAAAGCACAAAAACACAAAATTATTGATGCACAAAGTTTATATTAACAAGATTTCAAAGGAGTGATCTTGATAGCCATCTGTGTTCTGTGTTCAATTATTGTTTTAGAAATGCAAGGGAATCATAATTGCAGACATCCAAGCACGATTTACATTAGACAGTTTCATCAGTCATTTTTTAACTCTGTTGAAACAGAGTGGACTACTAATTTCCCTACGGGGATTAGCAGTTAATTGAAATTTTAAAAATTATATTAAAAATTAAAAATGCTGCTAATATCATGACACTATGCTTTCCTGATTGAGAAGTGTTTCAACAATCAGATTGTCGGCTCCTGATGAGTAACTGACAGCCTTTACACACTGTAATACTGGTTGCAAACGAGTTAAATACTTAAATGTTCTGCAAAGTACTTGAGTGGTCAGTCAGACTAGAAAGGTTCTACATCAGCTTAGCTCACTGAAAGTTAAGCAATCAAAACCATTTACCACGATACCTATTTAGTTTGATACAAAGTTCACAATGTTGAGAGGAACAAACTTTATTCGAATCAAAACCAAAGCAATAAAGTAGCAATGAGTATTTTACAACTTCAACAGGCCACACGTACACAATAGGTAAACATTATAGATAACTTATTCTGTCTGATAGCTGATTGTAATTGTAAGAGGAAAATGACAGCTATATCCTTTTTATGATAAAAAAAAAACATGGCATGTGCAATTTTGATATCATGTTCTCAACCAGATTTATTTTGGCTTTAAATATTATATATTTTTATGCTACTTGGTCTGTCACTACTATTTGCTTTTCAGCACATGATCTCAAGAATTACACACTTATTGCACATAACAATTTTCATACACCAACCACAAACATGTATTTATAGATAATTCTACCCTTAGAAGGCCACCAGCATTTTGACAATAATTAAGATTTGCATGTGAACTGTCCTTGAAAAATAACTTAGCAACCCAGGAACATAACATTAAACTAAATACATTATACTGTAAAGGACACTCAGTAAGGATAATAAAAGAATAGGAACCAATTAAGGGGCAACTGCAGAGCACTGGGGTAATACAACAGGATACTGTCTGTGTTATTCCACCTTATTTGGTATATTTATGTGACTATGCAGCAAAGAAGAACATAATCAGTGTACTTATTGATTGTCTAGTGGCTATGAGGAGATCATTTTGTTATGGACAGCATCGCAAGTGCAGTGGAAAAAGAGTTTGTTCTGTGAAAAGCAAGCATTTACAACACCACCTGGTATGCTACAACTGAAAAAGAACTGAGAACCAAGTACAGCTACAGTCATTTCCAACATGTGATGCTTTCTGCAGTTTTCAGAAGGGTTGCATGAAGTCTAGTAGGGAGTTATTTTAATTCTAACAAAGAAAGCTGACAGGATGTTTCTTATAAGAAATATTGATAATAAATCCGAAAGCTAGAAAGCAAACTGAGACCAAACGATGAAGCTTTTGTTGATGTCAAGTGTGTCGTTTCTTCACTATAATGTAGTTTTTCAATAATAATAAAAGTTGCTGAAGTTGAAAGTCTTTCTGGGACACAGTTAAAATGCACATCCATCCTTCAGCATCTCCATTTAGGATGAACCACCTTCCCTTCCTGTTATATTAAAATTCACACCTTCCCGGACAGTGCTGTCCTTCCTGTTGCTTTATATCTTGAAAATCTTGACAGCTTTGTAAAAGACCTCCAATAATCCTTAAAAAATGCGTTGACTACTCCTCAATTGTCGGCCAAGCATTCTCAGTAATTGTTATATTCTCTTCCAGTAGTACCATCACGATACTGCTCTGCAGGATCAACACTCCCCAGAATGCATCAGCAACATCTGCAACCCCCCTTTCCCTTCACAGTGTTTCTCCCATTATTTCCTAGGTCCCAACTATTGCTGGGTCATGGGCTGCATCTGGAAGTGCAGCATCTTGGCAGTGATAGAGGAAACAGTTGCCCCAGCAACTATAACAGATGAGGAAGAGTGCAGCCAAGAAGACCAAGGCACATATGGTGCAAGGCTTCCTTTCAAGCAGGAAGCTAAGTAAGTAGAAGCCCATGAACATAGAGTGGTTGAACCACAGTGCTGGGTTGAGAGGCTTGGGAATAAGAAGCACAGGAAGTAGCCACTGTAGGCAATACATTGCCTCTTTTTGTGACTGATGTTGGAAGAAGTTGGGTGTAGTGTCAGAACCCTTTAAGCTGAAGTTCGTTGAGGCCTCCGAAAGTAGAGGATGTAGCAGACTCAGGATTGTGGGAAAGCAGTCGTTTGTCAGAGGGTTTTTTTTCTTATCCGACAGAAGTGGAATGATGGAGAAACAGGTCGAAGAAATCAGATGTCATCATGCCATTCCTTGGAAACAACAGAAGACAAATTAAGGGGAAAATGTGAGGATTTTAAATCAATTACAATGTCTTAACTAGTTTGCAACCATTTTATCCAGCAATTATTGACATCATTAGTACTACATGGTACCAGAAAATAGTCCATCACAATTTATTACATACTAAATTTACAATTTATTTACAAGATAAAGAATAGCAGGAGAGAAGGACATGTAAACATCAGAATCCATTTTTATGTCCAATTCCTTATTATTTAATTGCCAATCAATGTAAATTCTGCTTGAACAGGGAACACAACTGCTGGTAATGTAATATAAATTTAGCATTTTCAGATACAATTTTATGGAATAGTTTACATATAGCTAACATTCCATTATTTCTTCATAGTGCTGGTCATTCATCCCACTTCGTTTGTTACTAATCAGCAACATACACCTAGCCAATTATTTACCTTATAGATAATTTCCTCGTAGAGGTCTGAAACTTTAAGCTTAGTGGCTCTGTTAACATTGAATAGTTAAAAAATCTGAGAAGCAACGGTGCCATTCTTGACATAAACAGTCATATTTCGAAAATTCTCATGAATGATATAAAAACAGATGGTCTGGATCAGGGTGACGTGGTGTGACAGACTAACGTCAGAAGAACAGGTTAGCTGCGGCTAGCTGGAGTAGCTGAAGACCCACTGCCCGTTCAAGCTACCAACAGCTTGAGTGCTTCCTGTCGATCCAGTATAACTTTATAACACCACTTTGTCGCAGACACTGTCGTCAACTGGCTAGAAAGCTTGTTGACATGTCCAACTGGACAACCTTGATCACTGGTCATGGTGGCTAACATATACTACTACTTTACATACATCGGTTGTTGTTGAAAGTTACTAACCCTAATCTCGGAAAGAAACCGATGGAAGTGCAATAATCAGTACGGAAGGAAAGGAACAACAGAACCCAGTCCAACAGTCAACGTTCGCCAAACATTTACATGTAAATACAGGCAAAGAGAGACCGCTATTAGCTGGGTTTACAGAGTCCTGTTACACGAAAGACGGCACTGTTAAAGCGAACGTGATACAAAAATAAATATATAAATGGACAACAACAAACAAACCTTGTTGGTCTCTTTTTAGTAAATTTGACACAGCTGCCAGAATTCTAACTACTTTACACTGTATTAAAATATATTGCTCCAAACTAATTCGTAGTCCTTAATTTCTTCTATTGGAAATTGCTGAAATTAGTTACCTTGAAAGCACGCTGTTTACATATGACTGTTTATATGAAATGACATTTTAGTATAAGGACTGTCTGCCCCAATATATAATAACAATGAGTGAATGACTTCACTTTATCTCATTAGCTACAGTTTTCTTTTTCTTCTTGCCTTTTTAAACATTAAACTACTCGAAATCTGTCTCATTATGCCTTACTTAGCATATCTGTTTAAAAGATGTGAAGTGTCATAACCAAGTGTCATTCCTCCTTCTCTGTCTCTATCAATTTGTGAGAATATATTCCGAGTTATATTTGACTTATCATGGTTTTTAAGTTGATAAAAGAATTTGCAAACCGCTAGTTTGGAATGTAAAAGAACATGAGCATTTTTCCGTTGACCAAAGAATTACAAGCCAACTTAAAAAAAAAACAATTCTAGAAACATCAAACGTTTCGCCACCATAACTATAGACAATGCAGCGAGAGCTGGACGAGTTTATGTATTTCTTAATAAGTTTTTCTGTTTTTGAATGGAAATGATAAAACTGACAAACCTGACATATTCAGAGCTCAATCTCCAAAGTGATTATTCAAAACATCCAGCTCAAAAAATGACTTACACATGCAGCTGCTAGCTAGCAAATTCACGTTTGCGACCAAAAATAAAAGATCTTGTTCCTGTTTTTCTTCCTCCCCCACTTCCTCCTGCTTCTTATTCTGAAATATTGTCGTGTAGTGAACTGAGCCTTCATAAGCTCTCCACCGCCACACGCTGGACTGGTGGTGTCAACGTACATTGATAAAGGGAATAAAATCAAAAGTTTGAAAATACACTAGGTATTATTTCTTGGACCCGGTTCCTTTAAATATCTAAGTAAGACGTTGGGAATTTTCTCATATGTTTTTCTGGCCAAGTGGTTTGATCCAAAACACTTAGCCAGAAAGTGTAGTCTAATCCTGATCAAAACAAACATTTTGTCTATTATCCTTTTTGATCTCGCATAATCTGAGAGTAAAACAAAGGTGATTTGTAGATCTGCTTACTTAAGTTTGTAATTGTGTTAGTATGTTGCTTGGCATATCTGACTGTCATATGTCCAACCAAGTCTGACCGTTCAGACACATTCTTAGTTCCTAATGACAGGAAAAAGTTTGTAGAAAAAATAATGATCATTACTATTACTCTTAGCAATCGAGATAACAAAAACTGACACACTAACCAAAGTTGGTATATATTATCACCTGATAAGGGTTGCATGACTTGGTCTGGTCAAATAAAATTAGTGTCCCCTTGAACATTTCACAGAAGTGGGCCAGAAAATGGTTCAGCTGAAAAAAATGTGTGATGTGAACATACAAAAATGACCAATAGCAAGGAAGTAATTTATTTTTAACAGACACCAGTTGATTCACATGCAATTTTCATGACGTGGTCACCACAATGTTTACTTGAGGAATATGTAATATTACTAAAATGTTCAATAATGAACACACACTGTGGCACACTGTGCATAACATATACAGTATATACCAAATAATAAGTGCGAAACTGCATATTTCCTGGAGTGAGGCTGCAGCTGGGGCCCACCTCAATCAGTGTATGTGATGGACCATTGTTCAAATACAAATTACACAAAATTTAGGAAAGAATTTCAATAAATTTCTGTAGAAATGTGGGTCCTGAAATATGTAACCGGTGAGATAATTTTCAGGCTTTTCTGGGAAATGGCATGAATCCAGGATTTTTTGAATTTACCAATTCCATAATGAAGATACAATAACCCACAAAACTCTGTCTCTGACTGGCTTGCTTTAATGATGAAATAGGTTGTCAAGGCATCATGCACTCATGGTGTTGCCATGGCAGGATTTGTGCATTCAATAGCTTTGACTCTAAAATGAACTTTAAAACCTGAACGGTCCCATAAAAAAAACACAAAACCTCTTAAAGGTCTCTTTTTAATCAATCTCACACAGCTGCCATATTTCCAACTACAGTACACTGTATTTGAAATATATTGCACCAACCTAATCCGTAGTTTTTAATTTCTTCTCTTGAAAATTGCTGAAATGAGCTCTCTGAAAGTCCACTGTTTACATATGACTATTTATATGAATATAATTTTTTAGTAGAAAGAATCTTATGTCTGCCCCAATGTCTAATATCAACAATGAGTGAATGATTTCACTTTGTCTCAAACGCAGTGGTCCGCAACCCCTGGGCCGCAGACCGGTACCGGTCCGTGGGTCATTTGGTATCGGGCTGCACAGGAAGAAAATATTTACATTACTTTTGTTTTATTTCTGAGTCTGAAAGATGTTGTATTTTGGAAAAATTACCGGATTTTCTGTCACATCTATGTCAGTGGTCCCCAACCACCGGGTCGCCAACCGGTACCTGCTCGCGGGACGGTAGGTACTGGGCGGCACAGAACGTTTCTTCTTCTTTTCCTTTCGGCTTTTCCCTTCAGGGGTCGCCACAGCGAATCAGTGTCCTCCATCTAACCCTGTCTTCTGCATCCTCTTCTCTCACACCAACTACCTTCATGTCCTCTTTCACTACATCCATAAAACTCCTCTTTGGTCTTCCTCTAGGCCTCCTGCCTGGCAGTTCAAAACTCAGCATCCTTCTACCAATATATTCACTATCTCTCCTCTGGACATGTCCAAACCATCTCAGTCTGGCCTCTCTGACTTTATCTCCAAAACCTCTAACATGTGCTGTCCCTCTGATGTACTCATTCCTGATCCTATCCTTCCTGGTCACTCCCAGAGAGAACCTCAGCATCTTCATCTCTGCTACCTCCAGCTCTGCCTCCTGCCTTTTCCTCAGTGACACTGTCTCTAGACCGAACAACATCGCTGGTCTCACCACAGTTTTGTACACCTTTCCTTTCATTTTAGCTGAAACTCTTCTATCACACATCACACCTGACACTTTTCTCCACCCATTCCATCCTGCCTGTACACGTTTCTTCACCTCTTTTCCACACTCTCCATTGCTCTGGACTGTTGACCCTAAGTACTTAAAATCCTCCACCTTCTTGATCTCTTCTCCCTGTAACCTCGCTCTTCCACTTGGGTCCCTCTCATTCAGACACATGTACTCTGTCTTACTGCGGCTAACCTTCATCCCTCTCCTTTCCAGGACAAACCTCCACCTCTCTAACTTCTCCTCCACCTCGTCCCTACTCTCACTGCAGATCACAATGTCATCTGCAAACATCATAGTCCATGGAGATTCCTGTCTAACCTCGGCACAGAACGTTTGATTTTCTTTTATTGATCACCAGTCTAAATATTTTGAAAAGTGACGTCTGTGCAAAATGACGCAGATGAATGCAAGCTTCTGTTGACAGGTTTCGGTCATGTGACAGGTTACCAGCCAGCCCATAATTACGCCAGTTATCTGGATTAAAGTCAAGGCAGGATTATCCTGAGATTGCCCAAAAAGTATCTTAAACCCTGCTTCCATTTCCAACTTCCTGTCTTTGTGAAGCAGGGTTTTCTGCAGTGACGGTAAAGAAACCAACTGCCGAATAGACTGGACATCTGGAACACACTTCAGGTGTCATTTTCTCCCATGACCCCTAGATCAGCAGTCCCCAACCACTAATTCTCATTATTCTAAGTATTACTATTTGATTGACTTGTTCACCCTGTTATTGATCAGTATTTCTCCTACATTGAATGCACTGTTTGTAAGTCGCTATATTTAAAAAAAAAACCTCATTAGTGATGTCACTTGAATTGAGTTTTTAATATAATTATTTCTTACAATTATTTCGTTTACAGAGATGTTAATTATCAATTTATGAAAAAAAGATTGTTTATTGTCTGTCGATGTCTGCATTTGACATAAAACCATTGCAGATGATTTATCGTTAGACTACAGCTGTCCTGGCATCATTAATAATTATCGAGCAAACGAAGGTCGGTCTGTGAAAATATTTTCTTAGATAAAACCAGTTAGTGGTAAAAAAAAAAAGGTTGGGGACCACTGCTCTAAAGTGTTTTACCTCTCATTACAGTTTTATCTTTTTTCTTGCTTTCTTAAAAAAATGTCAAGTGTCATAACCAGATTCCTCCTCCTCTGTTTCCATCAGAGATGTGTGTCTTGCTCCTCTTCTTCATTTTCAATTGCTGCTTCATTGTAAAATGCCTGAATAGAAAGGATGAGAGTCTTCATTCGGTAACAAGGAAATATAGTTTTACAGAAAGAAACAAGACAGGTTTTTTATCATTATTTTATAACTGAACCTTTCAAGGTATTTCAAGCTATCATCATAAATGCTTGGGCTTACTGACTTACTCAACCATTCATCTTTTTTTCAAAGCCATGCAATCACCTGCCAGCAATTTATGCCCTCCTGGCCTCCTTGCCTTTCGCCTAAGAGGCCACTTGGATTGTTCTGCTGCAGCGTTGGTTCACTGTCATTGGCCACATCCAGTATGGGGTTGTCATGGCAACCATTCTCTACAAATTGAAATTCCTCAGCACGGAACTATGAGGTAAAAGAAAAGTGCATACTTAAGGGACAATCTTTAATGCCCCAATATGTGACTGTGTTTATTATTGTTGTGAGTCACCATGAACAACAGGGGAAATGTGTGTGTGTGCCTGCATGTGTGTGTGCGCACACATGTGTGTGTTGACCTCACCCTACCTACCATAGTCTTTGTGGCAGGCAGCTGTCTTTGCCAACAGATGTATATTGATCCAGATGTGATAATGACCATGCATACAGAACCAATGATCACCAGAATCACAAAAAGTTTGCTGTAATCACTGCGTGTTTGACTTGGCCCAGAGTGGCAACTGCTGGCAGCACTGTAATTCTGGATACCCATCTAAAAAAAAAGACAAACGTGTAAGAAATCATTATAGTTTGTAGGACAGGGGTGCACAAATAGTGTGCACTATCCATCCATCCATCCATTCATCCATCCATCCATGGATGGATGAATGGATGAAACGAGTGGATGAAACCAGTAGCGAGGTATGCCCTAGATGAGTCACCAATGTATTGCGAGGCAGTATTGAACATCATCTTCTTTTCCTTTCGGCTTTTCCCTTCAGGGGTCGCCACAGCGAATCAATTGCCTCCATCTAGCCCTGTCATTTGCATCCTCTTCTCTCACACCAACTACCTTCATGTCCTCTTTCACTACATCCATAAACCTCCTCTTTGGTCTTCCTCTAGGCCTCCTGCCTGGCAGTTCAAAACTCAGCATCCTTCTACCAATATATTCACTATCTCTCCTCTGGACATGTCCAAACCATCTCAGTCTGGCCTCTCTGACTTTATCTCCAAAACTTCTAACAAGTGCTGTCCCTCTGATGTACTCATTTCTGATCCTATCCTTCCTGGTCACTCCCAGAGAGAACCTCAGCATCTTCATCTCTGCTACCTCCAGCTTTGCCTCCTGTCTTTTCCTCAGTGACACTGTCTTTAGACCAAACAACATTGCTGGTCTCACCACAGTTTTGTACACCTTTCCTTTCATTTTAGCTGAAACTCTTCTATCACACATCACACCTGACACTTTTCTCCACCCGTTCCATCCTGCCTGTACACGCTTCTTCACCACCGACTGCCTTTCCACTCTTCATCCTCTTCAGTGCCCTCTTCACTTCATCCTGACTAATCTTTGCTACTTCCTGGTCCACAACAGTCACCTCTTCTAGTCTTGGTTCTCTCTCATTTTCCACGTTCATCAACTCTTCAAAGTATTCTTTCCATCTTCCCATCACACTACTGGCACCTGTCAATAGACTTCCATCCCTATCCTTAATCACCCTAACCTGCTGCACGTCCCTCCCATCTCTATCTCTCTCGCTTGCCAGCCTGTATAGATCAGTCTCCCTCCTTACTGTCCAACCTAGCATACAAGTCATCATAAGCTTCTTGTTTGGCCTTTGCTACCTCTACCTTCACCTTATGCTGTGTCTCCCTGTACTCCTGTCTACTACTCTCAGTGTCCCACTTCTTCTTAGCTAACCTCTTTCTCTGTATACACTCCTGTACCTCCTCATTCCACCACCAAGTCTCCTTATCTACTTTCCTTCCAGATGACACACCAAATACTCTCCTACCTGTCTCCCTGATCACATTAGCTGTAGTTGTCCAGTCATCTGGAAGCACCTCCCGACCACCCGGAGCCTGTCTTAACTCCTTCCTAAAAGTCATGCAACACTTCCTTTTTTATCTTCCACCATTTCGTCTTCTGCTCTGCCTTTGCCCTCTTCATCTTACTCACCACTAGAGACATCCTACACACCACCTACCACTACACTCTCACCTACCACTAGTTTACAGTCACTGATCTCCTTCAGGTTACACCGTCTACACAAGATGTAGTGTACCTGTGTGCTCCTACCACCACTCTTATAGGTCACCCTATGTTCCTGCCTCTTCTGGAAGAAAGTATTCACTACAGCCATTTCCATTCTTTTTGCAAAGTCAACTACCATCTGTCCTTCTGCGTTCCTCTCCTGGATACCAAACCTGCCCATCATTTCCTCATCTCTGTTACCTGCACCAACATGTCCATTGAAGTCTGCACCAATGACAACTCTCTCATTTCTAGGCATGCTCTGCATCACTTTATCAAAGTCCAACCAGAATTTCTCCTCCTCCAGCTCACATCCTACCTGTGGGGCATACCCACTAACAACATTGAACATCACACCTTCTATTTCTAGCTTCAGACTCATCACTCTATCCGACTCGCTTTTTACCTCCAGGACATTCCTAACGAACTCCTCCTTCAAGATAACTCCTACTCCATTTCTCTTCCCATCTACACCATGATAGAACAACTTGAACCCTGCTCCTAAACTTCTAGCCTTGCTACCTTTCCACCTGGTCTCCTGGACACACAGTATGTCTACCTTCCTCCTCTGCATCATGTCAACCAACCCTCTACCTTTTCCTGTCATAGTTCCAACATTCAACGTCCCTACTCTCAGTCCTATACTCTTGGCGCTCCTCTTCTCTTTCTTCGTGCGAACGCACTATCCTCGTCTCCTTCGACCAACAGTAATCCAATTTCCACCGGCGCCTTGTAGGTCAGCAGCGCCGATGGCAGTCGTTGTTAACCCGGGCCTCGACCGATCCGGTATGGAAGTCATAAGTTTGATTCGCATCTTTGATTTATCAAAAGTTTCACGCCGGATGCCCTTCCTGACGCAACCCTCTGTAACCCTTGAGCTTGGGACCGGCACAATAAGACACTGGCTTGTGCCCTCTTGCGGCTACATTGCGAGGCAGTATTGAACATAAGTTGTCAAAATAAAATTGACAATTTAGAACAAGCTTATCATTCTGTTTAAAGTGTTGGATCTATTGAAGACAACTGCTTATAAAAAATGATGATGAGTAATTCAATAATTTAAGATTGTTTAATTGAATAAGTCCCCTGCACACAAATTATTTGGGGTAAATTTGGTTGCAATCAAAAGAATGATTAATAGTTATTAAGAAAATGAGCCATTTTATAGTTTTTGTGTAAGCCTTATTTATTTAATATTGTTTTGACATTGATGCTATGTCTCTTTGTTCATACTTCATTGGTTCCTTTATGATTCTTACTATAAATCAGCATATATAGAACCCAGTTATTATTTTGACAAACCAATCCATAAATTCATTATTTTTAGCAAGAAAGAAAAAAAGAGAAACATCCTTCTGGACATTTTTATTTATTTAACTGGATGCGCAATATGAACATTCCTAACCTAACGTAACTGACCACTAAGTGGAACTTTGAGATTGTCACTGCAATAATTAAATATTGAGCAACTTATCATATTGCTAAAATCAACAATATGAGGCACTGCCCACAACGCAGAAAACTAAGTAAATGCTCTCAGTCTCATTTAACAGTGACTTATAGCTTTAAGAAAATGGTTACACAATATAATTCAAACAAAATGGAATGGAGAAATGGTCCTGAGCTGCTGCACCCTGGGTGCGCAGTCACTATGGGCCAACATAACCTAATATTCCTTAGCATATTTCTTCCTGATAAGTGATCAAAATTCATGAAAACAGAATTTAGACCAGAAAGCAGAGTTGCAGTCCTACAAGACCCACTGCAATTCCATTCAGGCAATTATTCAACACAAAATCCCATGCAACTGCCTGTCCCACAAAAGCTGGATTTAATTACAGAAAGTATCAGATAACTATTTGAAAGATATTATTACTACCAGTGAAGTAGTAAATAAGAGCAAGATAAGAAATGATGGTGACTTGAATCTCTGGCACTCAGATCTGTTTAAATGACTTGATATCAGACAAAACTGCCTTCCGTTTCTAGATAAAATTGTGCCATTAATGAGCCCTACCACTTCTAATTTTAAGATGAACAATATCATGGCGAAGGGTACTAATTTAAACAATACTGTCTCTGGGAAGAATTCTCCATATGAGTAAAAACTAATCTTTTTTTATGTCTTGTGACAAACAATCATTCATTCATTCATTTTCTCAACCCGCTTGGTCCGCTTACGCAGGGGGAGGCCGGTGCCTATCCCGGTAGTCTCAGGGCGTGAGGCAGGGGACACTCCGGGCACGACGCCAGTGTACCGTGGAGCCACATAGAAACAAACAATCACTCACGCACACACTCCTACGGTCAATTTGGGACTGGCCAATCAACCTGAAGCGCATGCTTTTGGAGGTGGGAGGAAGCCGGAGAACCCGGAGAGAGCCCACGCAGACACGGGGAGAGCATGTGAACTCTGCACAGAGCAGGAATCAAACCCGGGTCCACCGTGTTGTGAGGCAATAGCGCTACCCACTGCGCCACCATGCCGCGACAAACAATCATTTGTATGGAATTATGTCCCATTTGTGCGGCAACAGCTACTTCTGGAGATACACAATGTGTAATGTACCTTATGCAATCTTGTTCTGATGTTTCCCAGCATGCTCAGCACATAATTTGTATTTATCACTCCTGAAAAACATAACATGTGGAAAATTGTTACAGTACAATTGTTACATAGTGTTACAGTTAGATGGTTTTAGAGGCAAAGAAGCTGTTTCAAGTTTCAAGTTTTATTCTTGCCCAGATTCACAGAAATGTCTCAAAGGGATTTACAATCTGCACATGGACGTTATCCCTATGACATTTGTGTGCTGCAAGCAGTACGATCCTCAGATCGGATAAGGAACAACTCCCCCAAAAACCCTTTTAACAGGTAAAAAAAATGGATGGGAGAAACCTCAGGAAGACTACTGAGGAGGTACCCCTCTTCCAGGAGTGGACAGATGAAGCAATAGATATCGCATGTACAGATTAACAACAAAACAATAATAATAACGATAACAGTAACAATAACAATCCCTTCTGATCCATTCAGAAGAGTGAGACACCACCAGCCGATGAAGCAGACAGCGGTCACCAATGGCAGAGGATCCACTACTTTGAGGACAGACAAAATGAATGCCTAAATCATTTTTCTTAGAATAAATACAGTGTATGATTACCCCCTGCCAACACCCAAACCATAGCTGAACCAAATGAAATGGAACCAGACTCCCCTAGTGGATGGTGATGCAGATCCATCGTGTAGCTTTTGATACGACCAGCCGAGGAACCAGACAGAGGTCACAGATAGCCAATGATCCACCACACAAAGGCCTGCGAGAGCGAGAACAGGAGAAGGAGAGGCAGGGAGAGAAAGATATCGAGAGCAAGGCGAGAGTGGTGCTAGAGAGACCAAAATGGCAGACGATTGGTAAGAGGCAGGAGCCTAAAAAAGAAAAATCCTACGGCTCGTCAGCAGGACTAGGCTGAACCTAAATATTGAGACTGCCCCCTAACCAATCATTAGTTGTATGTTAGAGAGAAGGAATACGTTTTGAGTCTAGATTAAAAGATACCTATGGATTCTGACTTTCTAATATCAATAGGGAGATTATTCAGCAGGTAAGGGGCGCGATAATAGAAGGCCCTCTGGCCACCTGATTTCTTTTTTACTTTGGGAACACACAAGAGACCTGTATTCTGAGAGCGGAGAGTCCTCACCGGAGTGTACAGTTTAAGCAGATCAGACATGTAGGTGTGAACAAGCCTACAAGACGCTTTTATACGTCATTAAAAATACTTTAAAGTCAGATCTAACATGAATCAGGAGCCAATATAATGAAGCTAATACTGGAATGATGTGGTCAAATTTCCCGTTTTTACACTGGACCAGGGTGACCCCAATAGCAGAATATTGCAATAGTCAAGTCTAGAGGACGCAAAGGCATGAATCAAAATCTCTGCATCAGCCATAGATAGAGGGGATCTAATTTTGGCTATATTGCGTAAATGAAAGAAGGCGATCTTTGCCATGCCTTTAATATGCTGATCATAGGAGAGAATTGAATCTAACATATACTCAATAAAAATATAAACGCAACACTTTTGTTTTTGCTCCCATTATTCGTGAGATGGACTTAAAGGTCTACAATTCATTCCAGATACAGAATATTACCATTTCTCTCAAACATTGTTCACAAATCTGTCTAAATGTGTGAAAGTGAGCACTTCTGCTTTGCTGAGATAATCCATCCCACCTCACAGGTGTGACACATCAAGATGCTGATCTGACATTAGTGCACAGGTGTATCTTATACTGCCCACAATAAAAGGCCACTCTGAAATGTGCAGTTTTGTCTCACAGCAAAATGCCACTGATGCCACAAGCATTGAGGGAGCGTGCAATTGGCATGCTGACAGCAGGAATGTCAACCAGATCTGTTGCTCGTGCATTGAATGTTCATTTCTCCACCATAAGCCGTCTTCTAAGGTGTTTCAGAGAATATGGCAGTACATACAACCAGCCTCACAACCGCAGACCACGTGTAACCACACCAGCCCAGGACCTCCACATACAGCAGGTTCACTTCCAAGATCGTCTGAGACCAGCCACTCACACAGCTGCTGAAACAATTGGTTTGCATAACCAAACAATTTCTGCACAAACTGTCAGAAACCATCTCAGGGAAGCTCAACTGCATGCTCATCATCCTCATCGGGGTCTTAACCTGAATCCAGATGGCCGCCATAACAGACTTGAGTGGGCAAATGCTCACATTCGATGGCATCTGCCACATTGGAAAGGTGTTCTCTTCATGGTTGAATCTCAGTTTACATTGTTCAGTGCAGATGGCAGACAGCGTGTGTGGCGTCGTGTGGGTGAGCGCTTTGCTGATGTCAATGTTGTGGATCAAGTGGCCCATGGTGGTGATGGGGTTATGGTATGGGCAGGCATCTGTTATGGACGAAGAACACAGGTGCATTTTATTGATGGCATTTTGAATGCACAGAGATACCGTGATGAGATCCTGAGGCCCATTGTTGTGCCATACATCCATGAACATCACCTCATGTTTCAGCAAGATAATGCACGGCCCCATGTTGCAAGGATCTGTACTAGGGATGAGCGAGTACACCACTATCTGTATCTGTATCTGTTCAACCAACTAGATTATCTGTATCTGTATTCGGAATGGGCGGGGTTTAAACCGGAAGTGGGTGTGGTTTGACCAGAAATGGGTGGGGTTTAAATCACCACATTGTTTTAAGTCTAAAATTGATATGGATTGATCACAAGTTGCTGTAGTTATTGTTTATTTTAAAACTATTTACAGAACAGCTACAAAATTGAAATTCAAATAAATGTTTTTGATCACAAAAGTAAGAACTATTTACAGAACAAATTTTTTATGGAACTGAATCAGAACATGAATATTCTTAAGTCTATGAATGAATATTTACCGAAGAGCCTCAGAATTGAGATTCAACGCTTTTTGATCACAATAGTAAAGGAACTATATACAGAACGAGTAAACACAAAGTGCATTAATGAAGTACATGCAATAAAAAAAGTAATTAACTACAAAGTATGCATGAACAAGAATTGTCATACTCAACAAAACTTTTTAATTTTTTTTCTTCTTTTTCATTTAAATTTTTTTCTAGTGCTTTTTTTTCAATTATTTATTTTTAGTACCTAATGCAAATTGCCATTTTTTTTTTCACATAAAGTTAAACAATATTGATTATGGGGTGTGTGTGTGTGCGCGCGCGCGCACGCGCTATGTCTCAGTTAAAATTTTAAGTACAGACATTGTTAATGTGAACAGAGTTTAGAACAGGTAAAAAAAAAAAAGACCTAAACCACCGAGGCGGTGGTTAAGTGCACACGTACGTGCAACAAAAAAAAACAAACAAGAAAGTTCACCAAATAAACAAACACCAAAATAGAGGCAAGCTGAAGAAAATCTAATAAGGAGCAACAGCGAGCCACGAACAGAGAGATCAGTAACTGCGTGTACCGGAGACAGAGTGAGACAGGGAAACTCGCTCTAACTGCAGTGAGTAGGGAGAGGTGGGAAGTTTGACTGGCCAATCACAGAGCGTGAAAACAGTCCGGCTTATTTTCCTTCAGTCCGATCACGAGTATTAACGGGCTTTATTCATATTTGTACTCGTACTCGTCAAAATGCATTATCCGAAACGAGTATCCGGCTTAACCCCAGTTAATACCATTTTTTTTTCGTTCTTGAAAAAAAATATTTGACCTCATTTTTCACTTCCTGCCATTCACTGGACACGGAATGAGAGCAGAGAGAAGTAGCGGCTATCAGCAGCAGTTAAGAAAAGGGCAGTCTACCAGTCACAATTTAATCATAACAGGTAAACACTGCAGTAAGTCAATCTTTAAAATGTGTGATTTAGACATTAACTCATTGGCTGCAGTCATTTTCAGTGCAGTGTGTCCCCATACTGCCAGCGCTTTGTAGGAATATTGAGCTATGGGAGAAGCACAATGAAGATCTGTTGTTCAGCAGTAAATTACATGGTGGAAGTTATTCTTGTCTTATTTCATGTAGTGTCTAAGTAAGAGGCATAAGCCTTAACTACAGTTATATAACTTGCATAAAGCAATGGTGTAGTGCTATGGTACTGTTTACTGTAGGGTAGGGATATATCTATAATTATAGTCTATAGTATATAAACTGATTGCTTTAGTTGCCAATTTAAAAGTCCTTAAGTTACTGTATTTTGCGCACCATTTGACTCATTGTACAAAGAGGCGCAGTCTAGTTTATTTTTGTACTTTAACCGGACACACGGCGCACATTATTGTTCGCTGCATGGTTGCTAGCGGAAGCAAAAAGGTGACTGTGGTTGAACTGTGTTGTACTACGTATTTAAATTTAAAAAAATACACCGACATTATTTTTTTAAATATGTTTTTATTTCTTTATTTTTTGATAAATCTGTGCTAAATCCTTCGAAGTCCTCATCTTCGGTCTGCATTGTATAGCTCGGCAATTTCACTATCGCTGATCGTCTGGTTTCCGGGTGGCTGTCCGGTAATGGTGCCGGCTTTTGCGAAACATCGGACACAAGTCGAAGCAGACATGTTAGTCCAGGATCCGCAATCCACACACATATTGTGGGGGTGTAACTCACGGTGTAACTCCGTCGGCACTGCCTCCAGTCCTGGTAAACGTGTGTTCACCGTCTCATCCATCGTTCCACGACGCACACAGCTTAACTTTAAAGGCTCTGTTTACACCAATGTCCAGCGGTTGGAGTTCTTTCGTTAATCCTCCCAGGATGATGGCAAGCTCCGAATTCAGCCGCTTGACGTGGTGTTTTACAGAAGCGGTGGTATGGGCGTGCATGGAGTCACAGATCAAGAGACATGGCTAAGCGTGAAAAAAGCCACCCGGTCTCTTCACGTGAACCGGAACAACCGGAACTGATAGTCTGGAGTTTACATGTTGCGTCGTAAGCGTGGTTCTTCGCTGATGCCATTGTCGGGGGTCTTTAGCCAAACAAATGCGGTTATGCAGCATACCTGCGGTACAGTACCGGCATACACTGTACTGTATACCGGTACCTACCGGAGGTGTGCCGGACGTGGCCTCGCGGTCATGTTCTCTAATTGGTCCATCGCTGCTGGCGTACGTAGTGACGTAATACGTCCTATGTCGGCGGACAATGGCCGAGCTGGCGGAGCGCTGACTAAAGTCACACAAAAACCTTTTTACAGATTTTGGAACTCAGTGTACACATAAGACGCTTAATGTTAAAAGGCGCAGCGTTGATTTTTGAGAAATTTTAAGGCTTTTAAGCATGTCTTATGGTGTGCAAAATACGGCACCGACATATTAATATTTACAAGGAACGTCATTAACCGGTTCAGGAACTTTATTTTTTTGTTCTAACCAAGTTCACTAACTTGGAAATATTCCATATTTTGTTTTTCCCTTTGGAAGAAAAACAGGGTTCTAATGGCAAATTCCATATAACCATATAAAATAATAATAAAAAAATATAATAAACTTTATATCTATGGATAGGACTGAAGTAATGGAAAAGATCTGAGGCCTGTACCATAAAGCTTGATTAACCTAGCCGGGCTTCCTCTTACTTATCTGGCTTCACTTACCGAGACATCCGCCCTCCGGATTTTCGGTACCATAAAGCCGGCTATGAACTCACTAATTCAATTCAGGCATGTCCACTCTAGATCTGTGCGAGCGCACATAAAAAGGGCGGAAGTTGCTGCATGCGACCAATCGCAAACATGCAACAAACCGGCCCGAGCCGCATACTTCACAACGGAGCAGCAAACAATAATAATTAATAAATACGAGCAATACAAATCAATAATCCAGGCAAAAGCAACACAGTTGCAGCTGCCAAACGGCGCAAGGATCGCCGGCAAAAAATCGCAGACTGTGTCAATGCAGAAGTTAGTGTCATTATAATATTACTTCCCCACTATGATTGCACTTGTATATCTGACTACAGTAACATTTGTGTGTTCCATAAATGTATGTGTGTACGACATTTTTCGTTATGGCATACTGTGTTCTTCCCGAAGTTTTCGGCATCGCCAACAGAATACGTAAAAGTACCTATGAGTGAATGAATGAATCCATGATTTACTTAAACAAATAATTGATTAATGCCATTTTATGTGGCTTGTGAGGGATTTAAGGACATCATAATAATTACGAACATCACTAAGAAATATATTAACTGTGGCAAAAAACCTCAGTGCAATGCACACTGTCTGCGGGACTGTCAGCGCGTGGTTGCGGTGCGTTACATTACTGATGTAAGGCTCCAGCAGCTGACAGATGTAATGTAACCCCTCTCCCCAGAACCTGCACCTTTCATACAGTGATTGTTCAGGCAATTTGAAGGCATTACAGCGATCTCTAAATATTCTCTCACGCCTGAGCGCTCTTCGCACAAACTGTGCACCAAGATCCACCGGATTCTCATAAAACCGACAGCCCATTTTCCAAGAGAACTGATTGGTCAGCAGGTGGGGCTGTTATACCTGCTGCGCTCTGATTGGTCAGTAGGTGGGGCTGTTATACCTGCTGAGCTCTTATCCTGAACTTATCCTGCTCTGGAGCAGGTTAGGTGTTCAGCATAGGTTACCACGACAACGTAGCCCGATAGAAAGTCAGCCACCTTTATGGTACCGAAAAGCCAGGGTTAAGCCTGAATTTATCTCACTAAGCCATAATCCAGCTTTTATGGTACAGGCCTCTGATGCATTAAAAGAAAAAAAAAATCTGTATTACATTTTCTTTAGACGTTTATGAGACGGCTCTTTTTGGACACGATTAGGTAATGTGTTTAGCCATTTTAATCGGTTTTCAAGGGTTTAACCTGGCTGCCATAAATGCTTCAATCCTGTTCAAGAAGTGCACCAGTAACATGATGTCACAGAGGAACCTCATAATGCCACTGGTAAAAGAACTTTGCTCAGGACACATGAAAGCAAAAGCCTGACAAATGATGGTGCAAGAGCCCCGTTTGGAGCAGCAGAATGGAGGAAGAGGAGGAGGCAGTGCCAAGTGAAGAATGTGTCAGAAAAATAAAGCAAATGCGTAAGAAAAGTAAAGCAAAGTTAATAGGAGCTGTACAAAGAAGGTACAGGCTACCTGTGCTGACTGTGAACAATTGGGAGCCATAAGCAAACCCTTTTGTCCACGTAACATCAATGTCTCCAGCTGGCTGGCAGCCATCACAGAGTTTTGGATTGTTCATAATAGTTAATAATTTTCATTGTTAAGGTTTAATGATAACACCAATGTATTTTGAAGCACAATACAATTGTTTTTACTTCACAGAGGTACAAATGCTTTTATTTCAAAGTTCGAATTTGGATGTGAAATTGCAGAGAAGCTATGTTGTGTCAATTAAATAAATAAAACACTCAATCATTATGGTTTTAATTTAGTGTCCTGATGTGTTTTTACCTATTACACCAATTTTTTTCTTGGATATTTAAATGATAATGCAAATTCTATACAAATAATATCCAAGCAGTGACTACTCAGATCTCTTTTGGGTTTTGAAATTTTAATGATCAAACAATGTCAGAATTAAATATACACACATTGAGGAAAAGTCAGGCTCCTATTGGTAGATTTTTTTTTTAAAAACCAAGTTATGACATCGTAAATTTTTTAAAGCAGTCAAAATGACTGCCTTGGGAGTTCTAGTGTTAATCAACACCTAAAGAACATTAGGTGGTAAAAATAATTGAAAAAAAAATTATCATAAAATTTTTTTAAAAATTTAAAAAGAACAAAAATAGAAAGTTGTGTTGAGTAGGACAATTCTTGTTCATGCACACTTTGTAGTTCATAATTTCCTATTGCATGTGTTGCATTCATAAATGCACTTCATGTTCTGGTTTCATAAAAAACTTCTGTAAATACCTACCTTTGTGATCAAAAACATTGATTTGCATCTCAATTTTGAGGGTGTTCTGCACACAGTTTGGAAATAAAGAATAAATATAGTAACTTATGATCAATGTATATCAATTTCAGACTTAAAATAATGTAGTGATTTAAGCCCCACCTATTTCTGATCAAACCACACCCACCACACCCACTTCCAGTTTAAACCCCGCCCATTCAGAGTACAGATTCATTCATTTTCTCAACCCGCTTAATCCGCTTACGCAGGTCGTGGGGGAGCCGGTGCCTATCCCGGCAGTCTCATGGCGTAAGGCGGGGGACACTCCGGGCACGACGCCAGTATACTGCGGAGCCACACAAAGACAAACAATCACTCACACACACACTTATTCCTACGGTCAATTTGGGACCGGCCAATCAACATGAAGCACATGCTTTTGGAGGTGGGAGGAAGCCGGAGAGCCCGGAGAGAACTCACACAGACACGGGGAGAGCATGCGAACTCCGCACAAAGCGCGACAGCGCTACCCACTGCGCCACCGTGCCACCCAGTACAGATACAGACACAGATAATTTAGATGGTTGAACAGATACAGACACAGATAGAGATGGTGGTGTACTCACTCATCCCGAACAAGCACCATCAATGTCAGTCTCAGACATTTTCACAATTTTGTAATGCATTCTTTAATGTTTTTCTATCGTCACTTGTCCATATTTTAGTTTGTCCTCTGGCTGATTTCTTAGGTGGTTGATGTTATACACTGTAAATACTGGTAGTTGGCCATTGATATCATTGATTAATAGTTTGATTACTATATTGTTTTCAAATTTATTGGTGAATAAAAACTGTAACATAGTGATAAACTGATGGTTATTTGAATTGATAAAAACTACTTTTTGATTTTTTTTTTTGAAAACATTTCCCCAATCCAGTCGTTGAGTGTTTAAATACTAAAGACTGGTGCACTGTGTAGAGATTTAAATACATGCTATTCATTATTATGCTGGCTGCATAAGTATTTAGTTTTAATCATGCAATAAATTTTTCGATCACTCTGTCCACACACTTGAAATCATCTAGTTTGACACATACACACACACACACACACACACACACACACACACACACACACACACACACACACACACACACACACAAAACACACACACACACATACACACATGGTTGCAGAGGTAGTTCTATTTGGAGGACGTAGGCAGACTTATCTATCTTATCTTATCTGGACTTTGATGAAGTGATGCAGAGCATACCTAGAAGTGAGAGAGTTGTCATTGGTGCAGACTTCAATGGACATGTTGGTGCAGGTAACAGAGGTGATGAGGAAGTGATGGGCAGGTTTGGTATCCAGGAGAGGAACGCAGAAGGACAGATGGTAGTTGACTTTGCAAAAAGGATGAAAATGGCTGTAGTGAATACTTTCTTCCAGAAGAGGCAGGAACATAGGGTGACCTATAAGAGTGGTGGTAGGAGCACACAGGTAGACTACATCTTGTGTAGACGATGTAACCTGAAGGAGATCAGTGACTGTAAAGTAGTGGTAGGCGAGAGTGTAGCCAAACAGCATAGGATGGTGGTGTGTAGGATGACTCTGGTGGTGAGGAAGATGAAGAGGGCAAAGGCAGAGCAATGGACGAAATGGTGGAAGATAAAAAAGGAAGGGTATTTCATGACCTTTAGGAAGGAGTTAAGACAGGCTCTGGGTGGTCAGGAGGTGCTTCCAGATGACTGGATAACTACAGCTAATGTGATCAGGGAGACAGGTAGGAGAGTATTTGGTGTGTCATCTGGAAGGAAAGTAGATAAGGAGACTTGGTGGTGGAATGAGGAGGTACAGGAGTGTATACAAAGAAAGAGGTTAGCTAAGAAGAAGTGGGACACTGAGAGGACTGAGGAGAATAGACAGGAGTACAGGGAGATGCAGCATAAGGTGAAGGTAGAGGTAGCAAAGGCCAAACAAGAAGCTTATGATGACTTGTATGCTCGGTTGGACAGTAAGGAGGGAGAGACTGCTCTATAAAGGCTGGCAAGACAGAGAGACAGAGATGAGAAGGACGTGCAGCAGGTTAGGGTGATTAAGGATAGGGATGGAAGTCTATTGACAGGTGCCAGCAGTGTGATGGGAAGATGGAAAGATTACTTTGAAGAGTTGTTGAACGTGGAAAATGAGAGAGAACAAAAACTAGAAGAGGTGACTGTTGTGGACCAGGATGTAGCAAAGATTAGCCAGGATGAAGTGAGGAGAGCACTGAAGAGGATGAAGAGTGGAAAGGCAGTCGGTCCTGATGATATACCTGTAGAGGTTTGGAAGTGTCTAGGAGAGGTGGCAGTAGAGTTTCTGACTGGGTTGTTCAACAGGATCTTAGATAGTGAGAAGATGCCTGAGGAGTGGAGGAGAAGTGTGCTTGTGCCCATTTTTAAGAACAAGGGAGATGTGCAGAGTTGTGGCAACTACAGAGGAATAAAGCTGATGAGCCATACAATGAAGTTATGGGAAAGAGTAGTGGAAGCTAGACTAAGGGCAGAAGTGAACATTTGTGAGCAGCAGTATGGTTTCATGCCAAAAAAAGAGTAGTACAGATGCAATATTTGCTTTGAGGATGTTGATAGAGAAGTACAGAGAAGGCCAGACAGAGCTGCATTGTGTTTTTGTAGATCTGGAGAAAGCTTATGACAGGGTGCCCAGAGAGGAACTGTGGTATTGTATGAGGAAGTCTGGAGTGGCAGAGAAGTATGTTAGAGCGGTGCAGGACATGTATGAGGACTGTAAGACAGTGGTGAGGTGTGCTGTAGGTGTGACAGAGGAGTTCAAGGTGGAGGTGGGACTGCATCAGGGATCAGCTCTGAGCCCCTTCTTGTTCGCTATGGTGATGGACAGGCTGACAGACGAGGTTAGACAGGAATCTCCATGGACTATGTTGTTTGCAGATGACATTGTGATCTGCAGTGAGAGTAGGGACGAGGTGGAGGAGAAGCTAGAGAGGTGGAGGTTTGTCCTGGAAAGGAGAGGAATGAAGGTTAGCGGCAGTAAGACAGAGTACATGTGTGTGAATGAGAGGGACCCAAGTGGAAGAGTGAGGTTACAGGGAGAAGAGATCAACAAGGTGGAGGATTTTAAGTACTTAGGGTCAACAGTCCAGAGCAATGGAGAGTGTGGAAAAGAGGTGAAGAAGCGTGTACAGGCAGGATGGTACGTATGGAGGAAAGTGTCAGGTGTGATGTGTGATAGAAGAGTTTCAGCTAAAATGAAAGGAAAGGTGTACAAAACTGTGGTGAGACCAGCGATGTTGTTTGGTCTAGAGACAGTGTCACTGAGACAGAGCTGGAGGTAGCAGAGATGAAGATGCTGAGGTTCTCTTTGGGATTGACCAAGACGGATAGGGTCAGGAATGAGTACATCAGAGGGACAGCACATGTGAGAGGTTTTGGAGATAAAGTCAGAGAGGCCAGACTGACAGGGTTTGGACATGTCCAGAGGAGAGATAGTGAATATATTGGTAGAAGGATGCTGAGTTTTGAACTGCCAGGTGGAAGGCTTAGAGGAAGATCCAAGAGGTGGTTTATGGATGTAGTGAAAGAGGACATGAAGGTAGTTGGTGTGAGACAAGAGGATGCAGAAGACAGGGTTAGATGGAGGCAACTGATTCAGTGTAGTGACCCCTGAAGGGAAAAGCCGAAAGGAGAAGAAGAAGTGTGGTGGAATATTTTAAATACAATAAAATAATAAAATAATATCATTTCATAGAACCAAAGATCTGGATTGTTGTGTGTGTGTCTCAAATCATTCAGTGCTTGGGAAGATGGCACCAGGATGTCTCGAGGTCATGAAGATTCTGCACAAAAATAATCTACTGTTTGACAATGTTTAGAAATGCTTGCGTAACTGTCGGTAACTTTGAATAATTTTGTCTGCAATAAATACTGTATGTCCTCACGGGGTTCGTGTGACTGATTATGTTGTGTCATCAGATAGCAGACATTTTTGTTAACGTCTAGAGGTCATGATGTACCTACTGAAAACCCGTAAAGAACAGGTTGAAATACCTAAGTCTCCTTTAGTCACGCCTTTAGAGTATAAATGAGGTGTGATCCTTTTCATATTTTTGTACTTGAACACCACTGCAGCTCTCATCCGTAAGTTTTCCTGTACCCAGAATATTCTGTAATAACACTTCAAAGCACTGTCCAGAGATCTCATTATAATAAGTAATGGTTGAACTTGTCTGTCTATATCATCGATGATGTTATTGTACTGCTACTCAACCTATGCATGATTTGAATTGACAAATATCCTGTATTTATACAATGTGTCCTGTCCTAAGAAAAACGAAACCCCCACCACAGAAGAAGATACAGTATTTTAATTATTAAACATTCTACCAAGTTATCTAAGTTTTCTGCAAATTTATAGTTCAAATAGTTCACATACAAAGTCACCCCTCCATTTTTGTTCCTTCTGTTTACACAGTGAAATTTATATCCCTCCAGTTCAAAATCCATTCCTTTATCTGATATAACAATTGTTTTGAATGGTTTTATAACTTGTCTTAAGTATTCCTTCATGTTATTGAAATTTGGATACAAACTTCAGCTTTTGAAATGGATTATTGATAATTTACTGCCCGTTATAATGGTCTTGTTGTACTGTTCATCTGTTTAATAGATGAACAGTACAGCAATTGTCTTTGATGTTAGAGAATAAGTAATTGTCCGGGTCTATGTCATGCTCCAGGTCTAGTTAGAGAAGAAGTAATTGTCCGGGTCTATGTCATGCTCCAGGTCTAGTAAGTTATAGCTGGTGTATTCAAATGGTCTCAGTTACAGATTTTCATGGTTAGCAATCCTTGTAATATCCATAAAGTCTCCTGATGTAGATAAACCATTTCTTACAGACTGGGTCATAGTGGTGTCTAGTACATCAGCAGTCCCCAACCTTTTTGGACCGGTTTCATTAGCTCGATCATTGTTAATGACGCCAGGACAGCTGTAGTCTAATAATAAATCATAAATCATCCGCAGTGGTTTTATGTAAAATGCAGACATCAACAGACAATAAACCTTTTTTTTCATAAATTGATAATCAACATCTCTGTAAACGAAATAATTGTAAGATACTGTATAATTATATTAAAAACTCGACTGAAGTGACGGCTCTGAGGTTCATTTTGAAATATAGTGACTTACAATAAGTGCATTCAACGTAGGAGAAATACTGATCATTTCCAATAAAAGGGTGAACAAGTCAATCAAATTATAATAATTACAATAAGGAGAATGAGCGGATTTGGACCGCTGATCTAGGGGTAACGGGAGATGACGACACCTGAAGTGTGTTCCGGACGTCCGGTCTACTCCGCAGTTTGGTTTTCTTTACGGTCACTGCAGAAAATCCCGTTTCACAAAGACAGGAGGTTGGAAATGGAAACAGGGTTTTTGATACCTTTTGGGCGATCTCAGGATTAGCTGCCTTGACTTTAATCCAGAACACTGGCGCAGTTGTGGGCGCTTAATTTAGGGGTAATGGTTGATGACCTGTCATGTGACCGAACCTGCCAGGCGAGACGGACGCACGCATTCGCCTGTGCGTCATTCCGCACAGACGTCACTTTTCAAACTAAAACATCTTTCAGACTCCGAAATAAGTAAAACGGAAGTAATGCAAATTATTTTTTCTTTCTTTGTGGCCCAGTACCAAATGACCCACAGACCGGTACAGGTCCGCGGACCGGGGGTTGGGGACCACTGTAGTACATGACATCATACCCACAGTGTTGTGGTTATGATGCTCATTCATGTTTGTCCACTACTTCGATGTTTCTGATGAAAAGAACTTTGGCTTGTTCCAGTGTCTTGAGTGTAATGACTATTTTAGTTTGATGTCCATGTGTGTTGGCGTTTTCCCTGTTTCTTCATGAGGCGTGCTTTCCTGGCGATATCTGCGTTTCTTTTAGTTAGATGCTCGTTAATGATTGTTTGATCCTTTCAGTTTCTTTAAACAGTTTCAACAGCACTGTTTTTTGTTTTCTGTTGATAAAAGTCATAACATCTGTAATCTCTTACATAGCTACACAATCTCAACGCCTTCTGTAGTCCATTGTTTAAAGCTGATGGTTCTATCAGCTCCACCTTTGCTTTGTATTCGTCACAAAAAGTCCTAGATCATCTGCAACCTGGAAACCCAGAGAGTTCACTTGTTTCCTACTTGTCTGTCACTGTCATCTCTCCGGGGCAGAATGTGGCATGCCTCAATGCTGTTACAGTCCACTTCTATTCCTTTGGACTGCAGGAAGGCAACCATCTGTCGCTCTACGGAGCTCACATCCTGCTCACTGTAGTCCCCCAAAGCCTGGTCACAATAACATCCTTAATCCTGGTGTGCTTCTCCAGACCCTCTACTTGACTCTCGGCGTTCTGGATGTGAAGAGCTTTCACCTCTTCCACCACGGCCAGGATGGAATTCTGCTGCAGTTTCACACCAGAAATCTCTTTAGATAAGAAGGCCAAAAACCTTTTAAGTTTCAAGTTTATTTTTATATAGCCCAGATAAGCCCAGGAGCGGAAAGACGAAGCATTAGATACCACATGGAAAACAACATGCACACAACATAACAAGACAAAAATAACAATAACAATAATAAATGTACAACAGAAACACACTGATCCATCCAGTAGAGTGAGACACCACCAGCCAATGAAGCAGGCACAGGTCACCAATTGCCGATGATCCACCTTGAGAGTAAGAACAAGACAGCAACACAGCGAGAGAGCAGGAGCGGGAGGGAGAGGGAGAAACAGAAAGAGAGCAAGGGCAAGAGTGGTACTAGAAGGACCAAAATTGATTAGGAAGGGGCCAAAAAAAAAAAAAAAAATCCTATGGCTCGTCGTATGGTGTAACTTCTTAATGTCATCCCCCTCCTTGGCTGTCAGTGCCTTCTTCGGACCCATGTTTGTCCAACTTCACCAGGCGTTCTAGCACTGCTGGCACCTTTCCTTTCTGTCTGGTAATCTCCTCCTCTCCATGTCTGAGAAAATATCCTCAATAAGCCATGTCATTGGGACCTTTCCTCGAGCCATCTGAATAGAGTGTCCATTCATACCTACTATCAAGCATTTTTGTGGGTGCTGATGTCTTTTGTGGCCCCAGTTGTACAGGTCTAGAGGGATATCTTCCCCCCGGTCCCAACAAATATTTGTTGCTTTGGTGCTCACAACCATTGACTTTCTGAGATGGCGGTGTACTTTGCTTGTAGTGATGATTTTGATGCCTCTTCCAAGGGCTAGATCCTTCTGTGTCCCCAAGTATCGAGCCAAAATTCCCAACTCCTTTCCCTCTGGTAGGTATTTCTTTTCCATCAATGGCATATAACTCAAACGGAGTATAACTCCACAATGTTAATTGGTTGATTACTTTGATCATAACATCATCATTTTTACAACTGACTTCAGCTACCAATCTCTCAGCCAAGTTTCTTGGTTCAAACCTGAAAGCAACCTGGATAGCCTTCAGGTTTTCTTGATGGGTAGCCGTCCATGTCCATTTCTGAGGAGGACAGCGGTGATGCATTTTTATGGTTGCTGTGAATGTGATCTCTTACATAGCTACACAATCTCAACGCTTTCTGTGGTCCATTGATCAAAGTTGACGGTTCTATCAGCTCCACCTTTGCTTTGTATTCCTCAGAAAGTCCAAGATTATCTGCAACCTGAAAACCCAGAGAGTTCACTTGTTTCCTACTGACCTGCCACTTTTTGAGGTTGTTTTAATTCAGCTTCTGGGAGTCTTGCAACCACCTTTTCCAGTCTCTCCTGTTGGTCTTCTTCCGTATCATCCACAATGAACATGTCGTCAGTGTAAACTGTTGCTCCTAGACCATCCAAGTTTTCCATCACAGCCAACTGGAAAACATTACGAGAGTTCTTATATCCTTGGGGAGGATTTTCCTTTATGCTAGTAGGCTGTTTTGGTTGGTGAGGCCCTGGCTATTCAAAATGAGAAAAATCCATTAGTCAGGTCAATGCAATGTAAGTCTTTAACCTCAAGATTTTCAAGATGCCTTGTGGGTTAATCAATCTAGCTTTGTTAGTGATGCTTCTGCAATTGAGGGCTAATCACCGGTGTCAAGCCACCACCTGCTGCTTTTCACAGCTTGGATCAGGCTGTTAGTCTGTGGGTCAGCAAATTTGCCCTCTGATCACACTCAATGGTTTTACCTCCTGCCCAGTTAAATCATCTCTTGCAGTGCTTCAGGGTTAAGTGGATACTGTCTCACAGCTGGATGGATTCCTACTTCTATGGTGTGAACATATTTGGTTCCAAAATACCCACAATCATTCTTGAATTGGGTGAATTTAGCCTTTGCAATTATTGCCCTTAGTCTCTCTTTTTTGCATCAGATAAATTGTAAATGTCCATTACAATCTGTTACACTACCGCTGGAATATCTGGTACACTTGGTACACTGTCTTGTACCAAGTCCTTTCTGCTGGTTTCTCCGGTAGCCAAAACATCTGTGTTTTCAAGGTGGTTAGCCTTTTTTCCAACCCAATTATTTTCTGTCTTTCAATGAAGATATTTCAAATCAGTCACAGTTATTAAGTCATAGAGTCCCAGGAACCATACGACCCATTTCCATATTCCATAAGGAACTAATGTCACCATTCCATCTCCTAGTTCAACAAGTAAGTATCCTTTAGACTTAAGGGTCATGAACAGGGTCTGTCTGGGTGTCTGCTTGGTAGGGAACTCCATCTGTTAGTGCAGATTTTTTCCTCCATCCTGTAGGCATGTTCCCTGTAGGCATGACACATGTCTTCATGGCCTTCACTTTCCTTGCAATCTAGCGGCAAGCTTCCTTGCTCCCCGCAGGGTACTATTCTGCTCTGGTGTCAATTTATTATATTTCTCAGGTGATAGGTAATCTCCGTTTTTCTGCTGTTCCACCGATGTTTGATCAGGTCCTGGCGGGCCCCCAGCTCCTTGTGGTGGCCTCCTCAGCAACACTCCATGGCAGATCTCCAGATCATCCAGATATATGACGGCCCTGTGGGAGTGTCTCTCACTAGCGTGACATATCCCCTGTTCCAGGGTCAGGTCGGGCTGGATTTTTTTGGACTGGGGTTCGGGCTTAGGATCTTAAGATCCAAGCCCGACCCAGCCTGAACT
Organism: Antennarius maculatus; assembly: GCA_013358685.1. NCBI lineage: Eukaryota > Metazoa > Chordata > Actinopteri > Lophiiformes > Antennariidae > Antennarius > Antennarius maculatus. The sequence continues at coordinate 6,519,281 of CM023609.1, read as the reverse complement.
TTTTTAATAAATATGTATTTATATATTATGTACCTCAAACGATCTATGGATATTAACTTAAGGAATATCCTTATAAAATTAATAATTTAGGTAAAACATAGAAGGTGCTGTATGACAAACATCCATCTACAATACCTGCTCAGTTCCCTCCGTGCGTCAGCTGTATTTTCTCTTGTCACTTTACCTTTCCGATTGTATACACACTGATAGTAGAGGTAAGATCTTATGCCCGAATCCAAGCCCGAAATTCGGGCCGGGTCAGGCTCAAAATGTCAATAATTACGTTTGGGTCGGGCTTTAATACCGTCGGGCTCAGTTCGGGTCAGGCTGGGTCGGGCTTTAATACCCTCGGATCGGGCTGGATTTTTTAGGCCCAATCTTACCTCTACTTCCAGTGGTCATTACTATTTTCTGCCCATCTTGATGAACTGTTCCACTTGGTTTTTCACAAGCATAAATATCACCTTCCTCTTTTAGATATCTTTTACCAGCATGTTCAGAAAGTTTGACAAGGGACTTTTTCAGATGTAGTTTTATTTGTTATGTTTATTTGGCCCTTCAGCTTCTTAAAGATCCCATCCAGTGTTTTTTTAAATTGATGTCATATGTCGCATGTAGTTGGATTATCAGCTGCCAGATGTCCAACCACACTGTATTTGAAATGTCTTACCCCATACTGATCCGTTTGAAGGATCCAGTCCTCCTGGTGGATCTCACCAGAGCTGTTCCCATGAAGCACTACTCAGCTGGAGGGTGAGGCAATTTGCTCGGCTTTAACTGCCTGTATTCGAATGTTGTCTGCCCTGCTTGCTTTCAGAGCCTGCTCAGTAGAGCCTGAGCCACACCCTGAATCCCACAAGGTTAGGTAGCTTGTCCATTATGAATCCTGGCTCTTGTTACTGACTAGGTATATTTTGAGGGCTAGGATGGAGCCCTTCTGGGCATAAGTTTAAGTGGACTAGACTAAGAGATTTGTTAATGAACGTACAGAGAAACCCTAACTTTTTATGTCATGAACATCGGGCTAGGTGAAATAAACACTCTTAATAGAATTTTATGAATTTTATTGCATGCAAATTTGCTCAGCTCAGCATTATGAATCGTCCAAATCATTACAGTGTGCCCTCACGCATTCACGCATCAACGATTGCGACTCCACCTAACTGTGGATTTTTTAGTAGGCAGTCACGTGATACCGTACACACATTCTATTAGCTCACGGCATCTGGAAGTCTGCTCCGTTCCGTCAGTCTTGGAATTTCGTGAGACACGAAAGTGCTTTAAACAGGCTATCAGAGTGTGGGAAAAGGTAATACAGATAGAAGGTAGTTTAATATCAGTATGGAGAGGGTTCATAAACGTTTAAATTACCGTAAATAATAAAATAAATAGATCGCAATCTAAATCTCGGATTCCTCAATCGCGTGTGGTTCATGGAACGCATTGACCGCAGACAACCAGACTACTACTCAGGCAATAAAAAGCACCTCTTGAGATGTTAAACCAGGTTTTAAACATTATTGCAAGAGATTACAAAAACACTTTCATAAAGTAGTAATTTTAGTAATGTTGCCTACTGTAAGACATCAGATGGTTCATTAGATAATTACATCTAAAATTAAGCTTTCCGGTACTTTCCTCTGTTTATTTTGCATTGCCTCCATGGTTACTGCTTCAACCTGCCAAGGGTTGGCCTGCTAAGGGTTTCAACTCACATGACAACAGTAAAAATCAAATCAAAGTATAAATAGTTTTCTGTGCTTCCACTGTTTCATATTTAGCATGTGAGTTAAAAAAAATGGCAAATGAGCACATAGTATTATAAGACAGAGAATAGTAATTTGTGAATTTTTGCTTTACTCCCTTGACTTAACTTCCAATAATGTTTTTGCTGCCTGTTCTATTGTCTTTACACTTCTTACATTCTTAAATTTTATTATTAAATAAAGTTAAAACATTCAAACAAGTAGGTATGAGGACATAATGATCCACTATGGTAAATATAGTAATGCTGCAGTCTTTTTGTATTCAATTAAATTTGAAAGGGTGAACTTGGAAGACAAAAGATATAATAACTGCAAAAATAAAAATTCACAAAGCATTCATGCTGCCGGTGGTATCTTTCTGCAACAGATATTGTCAGACTTCGTTATTATTGCTGTACGATTCCCAATTGTATAAAGACGGATATCGAATTTGACTGAAATTGTATTTTTCTTTATGTCATCCAACACCATTATTACATACCGCTTCAAAACGGTGATGTATTGTAATTGTCAGCATTTGTGTGTTCCTCCGTTCGTCCACCAAATATTTTTGCAACCATTACAGATTGAAAGATGAAACAAAAAGCACATTACTTAGGTGGCTAAGGGGATAAAAATGAGATGGTGACCTTGACCTTGAGAAAACTAGGTCAAGGTCAAATTTTAACTTTTGTACACTCAGGAACAGGATAAGATAGAAAGACGAGGAAGAAGGCTAGCATAAGACTGTAAATCAAAGCTACTGCTTTGATCTATGAATGTAGGTCAGAGCACTAGCTTTGATCTTTGACCTATGCAAGTAGGTCAGGTTAAAATTTGAATTCAAGGGTGTCACGGGATGTTGCAGTCTCTGACTGCATTGGTTCTTGTTTATTAATATTGTGAATGTTTGACTATTTAATTAATCTAATAATTTTAATTAATGTTCAGTAACAAAAGCAGAGCACCCATTGTCACTGTAGTGTCTGTGTTCATATTGTATGCTTGAGTTTCACGATGTAATTATGTATGAATGCCAACATTATTGATGTTTCACAGTGTCAAGAAGTATGGTGTACAATCCAACACTGAGAATAAAACCCTCCACATCTCTCCAGTATAGCACTTATTACTCGAATGTCAGAACTCAATGCTGATACACTCCCATCCCTCTCAGATGCCTGTTTTATTGCGGTATTACTAATGTATAACTTTTATCTGTGGCTTGACTGGTGTAACAGGAGCTCAATGATGTTGAAGATAATGATGATGTTTACACATGCTCAAATTTAGGTAAAACCCAAAAGTCTGATTTTATAATCATAAAGTCATATTAAATTAATGTGTATAATAACAATATACACATGAAAAACACATTTTTCAATATGTCCCCTATGAGAAAGCATCACATTTGTAAACACTGTTGATGTTACCTGAACTCCATTTACTTTATTACGCTGCTTAAAAAAACATTTGATCTGTTTCAGAACAGTGCGAGACAAAGGAAATATAGTCTTTAAGCTATGCATAGGTGTCTTTTAAAATCTATAGAAATCAATTGTTGTCTCCCATTGCCTTTAAAAACCAGGTAAACCCACAATTGGTACGTTGCCATTTTAACAGTGGTGCTTTTCATTGTAGTCTTTGGATGGTCAAGTGTGCCTTGAACCTCCATCCTCTCTACAATTCTATTTGACATCATATGAGCAATACATATAACTGTGAAGAAGGAGGAGGGGTGAGTTGCTGAACCTCATCAACTCCTGTTAAACCAGTCTACATGGAACACTCGAGGCACTGAAGAAACGTGGCCACAATTAATAGCACAATTCATGAAAAAACAGACTGGTACCAGTTATAGCACTGTACTTAAAAGCTTATCTGGACACAAAAATGGAATCGTGAAAGCCATGCAGGGGTTTGCAATGTGTATATTGGCATCTCCATTGCTAATGACTGGCAATGATCAATTCAATGCTAATGACCCTCATTAGCATACAAAGGTGTAACTCACATCTTAACAACCCCCTTTGGACCCTACCAACAATCATTGAGGAGCAAGACAGGTTTTGGCGACGGTCGTTGGAATGTGAATAGCACTGACCACACCCCACAGGGTTTATAAGCTGGGACTTTATCAGCTACTCTCTGAACTGAAGAAGTCTCTTGGATGAGAGACGAAACGTCTTCAAGAACTTTCTTAACGTCCAGTGGATCAACTGAACAGCTTTTGGATAATGATCAATTCAGTTTAGTTTTACTGGTAAGATCAAAACACAACATTATCACAAGGTATTTTCCAGGTACAGTAGAAGGTAGGAAAAGAGTCTTATAAAACAACAACACATGAGCAAGCACTTTGGCAATGGAGGCGAGTAAAAACTTTCTTTTTAACTTTGAGCAGAACCCAGGATTTATATTAGGCAGCTTATTTGGTGGGGCCTGGCTGTTAAAGGCTGTAAAATTGAGAAGAAGATTTAAAATTCTACTCATGCTTTAGCAGGAAGCCACTGCAGGGATGTTAGCACAAAGGGAATGTAATCGCTTAATCTGGTTTCTGTAAGAACGTGAGATGCTGCATTCTGGATCAGCTGAAGATGTTTAATAGTGTCACTGACTTCTGATAACACCTTACTTCATTTTTATTCATTCTTACCCTTTTCCAACTCCCTGCAGAAAGTTTATTCCCTTTACCTGTGTTGCTATTTTTATTGATTCTTAGACTTCTCCTGCTCCCTGAAGTTTAGTCCCTTTACCTGTGTTGCCTCAAATACTTGCAATTAATTTATAATTCAGCCTTCAGCCCGCATGTACTCTGAAAATGTGTGCGTGTGCATGCATGTGTGTGTGTGTGTGTGTGTGTGTGTGGGTGTGATAATTTCCTCATTGAGGATTAAAAGAGTACATTAATAATTTTGAAAAAACACAACTGTGTAACTGCTGGATTTTGGTGTGTGTTCACGCACCATGCTCAGATGCCACATTTATCAACAGCTGGCGTTGCAGTGTAGGTTTGCTGAGGTAGAGTACCAATGATCCTGCGTGACTGTTCATTCTTCGGGCAAACACTTGTGATAAGATCTTCAACAACTGTACTCCCTGGTTATTACAGAACTCCTCCTGTCACACACACACACACACACACACACACACACACACACACACACACACACACACACACACACACACACACACACACACACACACACACACACACACACACACACACACACAGGGATTTTGCCACAAAAAAGTATTGGATTAAAACATTAGTTACTCATCAGCATGCAATTTTTTCACAGGTACAAATAGTCATGCTCACTTTTTACATGTAAAAGAGGAAACCTAGATACAGAAGATTTAAAACTGTGGCTGCAGTGGGGAGGTGCCCAGATGTCATGGGTTGAGATAGTGAAGAAGTGGAGGTGGGTTGCCTCACTTTCTATCATGCAATGATTACTAGATGAAGTCATACAAAGGGGATATTTAAACTACTACAGCTTGAAAGTGATTATGATAGAATAAAATAATAATTGTGAGGCATTCCTCCAGCTTCCTCCTGTAGCTATCTTTGCCTTTCCTTATTCCCCTCTTCAGATTTTTCTGGACCCTTCTCAGCTCTTGCTTGTCCCCAGATTTAAAAACTCTATTCTTGTCATTCAGCAGAGTATTTAATTCATAGGTAATCCTATTAATGTTTATTGCTGGTGAAACACCATATCTTCCTGGTAGACATGGTGTTTTCCACACAGAAATTAATATAGACAACCAGCTTTTATTTTATTTTATTAATTTAACCAGCTGGGTGCCCTTTTGAACTGCCACCTTATTGTGGTTTTGGATTTTGTATGCCCACATGATCCTAGGAGCTATGTTGTTGTGGGTTTCATGCTCCTGGTAGGATCTACCATGGCAAACAGGTCTTGGGTGACAGGCCAGTATAAAATATGATTAGATGATGATTGTGATTAGATGAAATCAAAGACCATGATGTCATGTGGTAAGGCACAACCAGGGCCGCACTCTGTAATCAGTGTTGGTGCTCGTAGGAAAGTGGCTTGGCTTCTTCTCACAGGCCCCGGCTGGGCTCAGCCCAAAAGTATGACATGGGCTCAACCTCCGGTTGGCTCACCACTTACTGTAGGCGACCTGTAGGGGACAGGTGCAGCGAGGTGCTCAACAGCCCAATCTCTCGACACTGAAACTGGGTCTTGTGACATGGAATGTCACCTCACTGGGCAGGAAGGAGCCACAGCATGTGAAGACAATAATCAACTTTGTTGTTGTGCCATCATTGGCCCCACGGTCACTCAGTTGGAGAGCGGGGCAGAGCTGTCAATCGATCACCACCTGGTGGTGAGTTGGATCCTTTGGCGGAGCAATAGGCTGGACAGACAGCTGACCCCATCATGTTATGAGGGTCTTGTTTGGAATGTCTGGTGGAGCCCTTTGTCAGCTCAGTATTCCCCCAGAACCTGAGGCAGGCTGGGGACATTGAGTCCAAGTGAACCATGTTCCCCAGCTCCATTGTCAAAGCAGCTCCTTGGAGCTGTGGTTTCAAGATCTGTGGTGCCTATCGGTGTGACCACCCCCAAGCCCAGTGGTGGATGCCAGAAGTAAGGAATGCCATTACACTGAAGGACTCTTTTCAAGACAAAAAGAGCACAAAAAAAGATGCTATAGATTAGGTTTTCTCTTCTTGATTTACCTCAAACTAGATGACCGACAACCTACATAGACAGTCTTATCAATCTTTGTTGACCGTGGAACTCTGGAGGAAGCTGGCGGGTATTTGCAAGCCCGGCATACCATGACTTGAGTGGCTTTGGAGGCGAGAACTTGGGTCTGGGAGGCCATAGAAGAGGACTATTAGTCAGCTTCAAATAGCTATTTCTTATCCATTCTCATTTCAGAATGGATAGGAAACTAGCAGAAATGTGCTTTGTGGACCCATTCACCCATGTTAGTTAAACATCAGACGAGTGCCTCTGCATGACCCAAGATGGGGGTACATCTACTGTGACAAGGCTGGTCATTACATCATTCATTGTCCTGTATGACCAAAAGACTCTTCAATTAAGTTGAGGATAGTGATGAGCTACAATCATGAACCTGATATGTCCCCCACCAAAGCACGATTGCATATATGTTGTGAGGTGGCAGTGCAGGCCGGACTCCAGCTTGAGGAACTAAAGAAATTGATTGCAGCTTAGGCATTTTAACCCTGCTTGCTGAATAAAGAAAAACAAGATTGTCCAATTACACTGACACTTTCTGTTAACCACTCCGAGATGGTGGTAGATGGTTTGTGGTCTGCATTGAGAGCAGCTTCCTCAACTGACTCTTTCCACCATAGCGTGAGTGGCAGTTGTTAGATAAACTGGAGTGGAGACCTTTTCTTGTGCCTAGGTAGGGAATCAGCTGATCCTCGACAAGCATTGTGAGTGTGTTGCTTTGCTAACTGTAGCAGGATACAAGGGTGGTAGCAATGTTTCTTTGGCTTGAAGAAACCATGAATATTACGATTAAGTTGTAGCTAATAGACACAGATGTGTGCTCAGGGGGCCAAGGACGAAAAAAAGAGCAAAGAAGACAGAGACATTTTTCCCTGGTCTACTGTTTTCTTCCCATTTGACTGATTATTCAGGAAGGGAGAGGGTACCCCTGTGTGTTTTTAGTGTCTCTTATCTAACGAGAGGAGAAACAAAGTATAACTCGGCTGTGATTTTGACACTGAAATTCAGTCTACCTTACACTCCCACTGTTGTTGCTTTCTTGCCTTATCAGGCGTTAGCTCTTGCATATTGGCCTCTAAGGCCCAGTGAAACGACCTAGGCCTTTTTTTGTTTCAAAAACTGAACCATGAGGCTCAGCATCATCACAAGCATTAGTATAGTATCTTTCTTTCTCCAATTAAATGGTCAAGGCAGGTGACTGCCTACTATGAGTCTACTATGAGTCTTGTGTCCTGCTCATGGTCTGCCCATTAAAATGTTATTCCTTGCCTTTGTCACCAAATTGCTTGCTCATATGGTACAAGTTGGGTTATATAAGACCAAGTCTTTCCCTGCTCTACCTGAAAAGTAACTTGAGATAACTTTTTGTTATGATCTGGTGTTACACAAATAAAACTGATGAAGCTGAATTGAATGAGTTCTCAACATTTGTTGGAGATGTGGCTTACATGATGATTGCAATTTGAGTTCTTGCATCCCTTTACTTGCTCTATTCACGTTACTCTACTTTCATGAATGGGAACATTTGAGTTTAGTCAGATCCCTCACATGAGTGATCCCTCCCATCCCTCACATGAGATAGAGGGATAAATACATACTTTATTGATCCCAACGGAAATTCAGTAATATCATCCTGTCATCAACGCTAACAGCAGAAAACACAATATCTGCTTTGTGTATGTTGTGGAAGTCACAGATCTGAAACCAAATTTTGCTTTATAAGTGTTATAAGTTTATAAGTTTTCTATTCTTGTATGTAGCTTTTTTTCCATGTCCACACTCATGTTTTACTGATGTCCAGATACAAAGGTTGATAAACTAAGCAAACTCCTTGTAAAGTGTAAATTTTTCAACTTGTGCGAATCTTGGCTGGCATGAATTTCCTTCTACTCTTGCCTTTTCATTGACCTTGTATGTATGCATCTCTCACAAAAATGGTGCATTTTTGTTTGAGTTCAATTTTTGTACTTACACAGTTAAAGTTTTGTGTCATCTTGAGTACAACAAAGCCTTGTCCAGTCAGGTCAATCCAATCTATACACATTACCTGAAAGATTCAGAGTTAGCTAGACATGGAGCAATGAAGTGAATATTTATATTAGACAACAGAAATATATTCCTGTATTTAAAAGTACCTGCTGTACTTCATCCATCTCATTAATGTTCGACAACAGGGTCTTTGGGATCCCATCCGCTGTGACTTCTGACATCTGGGCTGGCAGGGACATGGTCTTTTTCATCCATCCTCTAGAGATGTTGTTTTCGGAAGGATCTTTGGTAAATAGGATGATGTGTCTGTTTCTTGTTTTCTTCTCTTCTGATCTTCCCCATAGCTCCTCCACCTCTTCATTTCTTCTGTTCACTGTAACCCGAGAGCAAATACAAGAAGTGTGTTCTTAAATTTGACATTTAAATCTAGCACCCCTGAGTTTCCTGAAAAGATACTAGATACAGATTGATTTTATCAACTAAAAATCTTGTTGGTTGAAAAAAATGTATCCATCTATCCAGACAACAGCATATGCACCTGCACACACTGTGTGTCTGTGTTGTCAACTAAATAAATAAAGAAAATCAATCAATCCTTTAATCATCCCCTTAGGGAAATTGCTTTTTTCCACTCCAAATATTCACATACGTGAATATATATGATACATACCCATACACACACACACGGGAGGTAGAGTGGCGGGCAGCTGTCACATGGGGCGCACCATGAGCAACTTGTAAGGGGACAGTGCCTTGCTCAAGGGCACCTTGGCAGTCTTCAGGAGGTGAATAGGCACCTCCCACTGCCAGTTCATAATCCAAACATTTTGGCTCACGTAGGTCTTGAACTGGCAACCCTCCGGTCTAGGACAGTTTAACATATATCTCCCCACCTACAGTATATATTTGAATAAGCTCACTTAGAAACATCACTCTGTCATGCTTTAACTCCACCCACTACCGCCCAACCAATCACGGCGCATCAGCCAGAAGGAATCACGTGGACATTATGGCATAAGGCATCGGCCAGCGAGAGTATTTCTTGCAGTTACGCCTTTCGTCCACACGACAATGAAAATATCCGGGACGAAACGCCGGGGAAAGTTTTTTGAAAACGCCGGGTATGCATTGTTTTGTGAACACTGTAACTGAAATTTTTCTATCTGGAGGGCATCCTCCTGCAACGAAAACCGCTGTGTGTGTGACCCATGTCTACATGTACACACAATAGTGGGTAGAGTTAAGCTGTGACAGAGTGATTTATAAGTCACAAAGTTTATATATTTGTTCATTCATGTTCCTCACCAAAGTTGCTGTCGCCAGTCCTGGGTCAGACCGGGATGCGCTGCCTGCTGGTGGGACAACTTTGTGATGTATGCGCTTGGTTTATAATACCGATACATTTGTTTTCATATGTTTGGTATGAAGTCTGACATTATTGTTTTATCGTGGAATCTCCATGGGTTTCCGCAAGCGTGTATGAATATACATATACACATATGTGTTTAAAAGAATGCATGCACTGTACATATATATATATATATACACACACACACACGTATATATATATATATACACTTATATAATGTATATATACATATTTACATATATACACATATGTATATTATATATACATATACACACATACATATTTACATATATATACACATATATATACATATATACACACACACACATATATATAATATACTGTATATATATATATATGTGACCGATGTATGTCTTCTCTGCATTAATTACACTCTGGAACTCATGTGGTGGCAATAGCCCAGGTGGGGGTTTATTCTGCATTCAACAACAAATGGACACAGGAGACAGCATACAAGGTGTCAATTTGTGGACCAAAGCACATGACCTGTCTGTCTCATGAAAATCCTCCGGCGTACTGAGGATTTCCCATATAGGCTACTATACTGTACGTATATGATTTAGTGATCGTAAAGTGATTTTTATACAGCCAGATGAACAAAGCAAATCTCGTTTCCTCATAAAAAATAAAATACAAAATAAATGTAGCATATTTTTCCACCATTAACTATTACCATCTTTTTATATTATTTTAGCTTATTTAACCAAATCACACAACTTGCAATACAAAATACACATTAAATTATAATACTTGCAACATAACTGCATTCAAGAACAAATGGACACAGGAGACAGTCTACAAGGTGTCAATTTGTGAACCAAAGCACATGTCCTGTCTGGGGAAACACCGATACAACCTGTTAGCTAACTGTACTGGACACGTTCTTTACAAGTGAAACAATGTACACAAAGTTAATGTTTGACCTAACCTAAGTGAAACAGAGTTAGTCTAATGGTGTTTGCTTTCAGGGATGTATCCCAGATTAACTTTGAAGTGCTTTTCAAAATTATAATTTATTTTGTCCACAGACGCACGGACATTACCTGTCTCATGAAAATCCTCCGGCGTACTGAGGATTCCCCATCATGCTTCGCTAACATGAAGCAGGCATGATGCAGACATGTACAACAGTAGATGGCGTAGTTTCCCCGTTTTAGCGGGATTTTAACTACAACTTACTACAACTATGTTACATATACACACACACACACACACACACACACACACACACACACACACACACACACACACACACACACACACACACACAGACACACACACACACACACACACATATATATATATATATATATATATATAAGAAGAAGAAGAAGTATACTTTATTGATCCTGTGGCGGGAGCGGTGTATGGGGTGGTGAAGAATACCAGTTACGAGTTAATGTGTCGACAACGCCACCTGGGGAATTGCACCCCAGGAAATCCTAAACTCAGTTTTTAAATTGACAAGATCACACAGGTCCGATATACCACTGGGGCGAGACTGTTTTCCATTAAAAGAAACAAATTTTTATCAACAAAAGAATTAAAATAATGAATACAATACGTGACACACACCAGTTATGCAGTACTATAAAATGAGCACTCGGGTCGAAAGGAAATAAGGAGGGCTGGGGCTCCGGGCTTACCAAGCGGCAGGGACAACCAAAATCAGACGAATCACCCAGTGACACTGCACACACTCAAACCAAAAAAAAAAGCTACCAGGGATAAAACTGCCGCTGTCAGCCCGCAGCACCTAACAGAAAAGGAGAAAACAATTAATACAACATGCCCAAGAACAGCACAAACTGGTGTGGACTAAATAATGATTTACATGATTTAAACAAACTAATTCAATTAACTAATGGTAGATAACGAAAATGTAACAGTGTAGAAGAATATCAAAATACAATCAAAGTATAATAAACTGAATGTTGAATGGTTACAGAGACAAAGAAACAGACTTAAAATGTATAGACCTTACCAGCCTCCCTGGTAAGGTCTATTCAGGGGTTCAGGAGAGGAGGGTCCGTCGGGAAGTCGAATCTCAGATTCAGGAGGAGCAATGTGGTTTTCGTCCTGGCTGTGGAACAGTGGAACAGCTCTACACCCTCCGCAGGGTCCTTGAGGGGGCATGGGAGTTCGCCCAACCCGTCTACATGTGTTTTGTGGACTTGGAGAAGGCGTTCGACCGTGTTCCTCGGGGGGTTCTGTGGGGGGTGCTTCGGGAATATGGGGTACCGAACCCCTTGATAAGGGCTGTTCGGTCCCTGTACGACCGATGTTAGAGTTTGGTCCGCATTGCCGGCGGTAAGTCGGATTCGTTTCCAGTGAGGGTTGGACTCCGCCAAGGCTGCCCTTTGTCACCGATTCTGTTCATAACTTTTATGGACAGAATTTCTAGGCGCAGCCAAGGCGTTGAGGGTGTCCGGTTTGGTGGCCTCAGTATTGCGTCTCTGCTTTTTGCAGATGACGTGGTGCTGTTGGCTTCATCAAGCCATGATGTCCAACTCTCACTGGAACGGTTCGCAGCCGAGTGTGAATCGGTTGGGATGAGAATTAGCACCTCCAAATCTGAGACCATGGTCCTCAGTCGGAAAAGGGTGGAGTGCCCTCTCCGGGTTGGGGATAAGATCCTGCCCCAAGTGGAGGAGTTCAAGTATCTCGGGGTCTCGTTCACGAGTGAGGGTACGATGGAACGGGAGATCGACAGGCGGATCTGTGCAGCGTCTGCAGAGATGCGGACTCTGTATCGGTCCGTCGTGGTGAAGAAGGAGCTGAGCCGAAAGGCAAAGCTCTCGATTTACCGGTCGATCTACGTTCCTGCCCTCACCTATGGTCACGAGCTGTGGGTCATGACCAAAAGAAGGAGATCCAGGATACAAGCGGCCGAAATGAGTTTCCTCCGCAGGGTGTCCGGGCTCTCCCTTAGAGATAGGGTGAGAAGTTCGGTCATCCGGGAGGGACTCAGAGTCGAGCCGCTGCTCCTCCGCATCGAGAGGAGCCAGATGAGGTGGCTCGGGCATCTGGTCAGGATGCCTCCTGGACGCCTCCCTGGTGAGGTGTTCCGGGCACGTCCTACTGGGAGGAGGCCCCAGGGACGACCCAGGACACGCTGGAGAGACTATGTCTCCCGGCTGGCCTGGGAACGTCTTGGGATTCTCCCGGAGGAGCTGGACGAAGTGGCTAGGGAGAGGGAAGTCTGGGCTTCCCTGCTCAAGCTGCTGCCCCCGCGACCCGACCCCGGATAAGCGGTAGAGAATGGATGGATGGATGGATTATTTATTTATTCTGTTCTTCTTCTGGTCTATATCTGTGGTTGACTCCCCAGGTCAGAAAGAAGTGATGTGGACGACTGGACTCCTCCACTTTCTGCCCAGCCCCCCACCATGCAACTCCACTACTGCGCCGCATGCTTTTCCTTCTCCCACACCACAGACAACTACACCAACGCCTGCTTCTTAATCCAACAGAATGTCAGCTGACTCTCCAGGTTTCCAGTTCCTAACTGTAACCAAGACCGTAGCACGAACTCCTTACATTGAATAACTCTCCAAATATCAACACACAGGTTTGTGCTGGTCTTTCCTTCGATAGGGAACTTCCACCAAAGTCCTGGTGACATCATGGCTAGACAGGACCATTCAGAGTTCTTCTTATCACCCACTCCGAGGTGAAAGTGGCTGAATAAGTGCTGTGAATCCACGTATCACACTACAAAGTGGTGCCTCCTCCTGCTGACGTCCAACCTGCATCAATGATGCTGAATAAAGTGGTACCTCTACTTTCGAAATTTCTTCCAGAACCAATTAATTTTGTAAGTACAAAATTTAGTAAGTAGAGACGCGTTTTCCATGCAAATGCCATAATTATTTCCAAGCCCCCCAAAATTCAGACATGTTTCATAAAGCATAAAAATGCATCAAAACATGTAACAAATACATGTATTACACAATAAATGAGAGTTGTGCATAACGTAAAAAATAAAGAATAAAAAAGATGGTCATTTACCTTTTAACTGCTGTCCTCATTGTTTTTTGCCATATTCATGCGCTCTTGCCTCACTATGCTGAACAACACAGTGAATTCCAGTCCTCCTTTTTAACTTCTCCAACCACCCACGCAATGTCTTAAAGTCCTTAAACTTCCTTTTGTTTTAATAACATGGCGAATGTAGATGCATTACGGCCATATTCTTTGGCGAGATCAACCAAATGCATCCCTTTTTCATGCTTTTCTATTATCTCTTGCTTTTGTTTGTATGGACTAAAAGACTCTTTTCTTCTTTTCTTTTCCTTTTTTCTCCATCACTTTCTTGGGATCCATTTCGATTACTCAAAAAGTTAATATATTTGCCTAAAACTATCAGAGCATGTCATGGGTCGAGGGCCGAATGACGAGGACGCTGCATATGTAGACACCTATCTAACTACACACAGAGGTCCCTCTTAGCCAATGGGATGGGAAACCGTTGCTTTGATATGAAATGCTGCATTATCATTTTTCTAGACCAGCCGCCTTTAGAACTGTAGAAGTCTCTCGGATGAGAGACGAAATGTCTTCAAGAACTTTCTTAATGTCCATTGGATTGATTTAAAAGCTTTGGATAACCATGAGCTGAATAACTGAGAACCTACACAGATATCATTTTTCTAGCTTTGTAAATACTGTCCTGTCAGTTGTAAGAAGCGACTTGTACTGAAACCAGTGCTATTCCTGAAGATGACATCCACAAGGATGAAATCCATGATTCCACTTGGTTCACAGGCCGTGGTTGGCAATCCTGGTTACATCGCATAGCTCTGATGTGTGGGCTGGCTCTTACTGTTCTGTCCTTTTGTGTGTTGTTCCCTCATTGTTTACATGATAGATTCTTCCCTCTTGGGTTACACTGCTCTCCCCACAAATTGCTCAGCTGACAACATTATTACATTTGTTCAAGAATTGAATTTTGCTAACTATGATGGTGATAATGATGATGTTCACACTAGTCTGTAATTGATTGATTTGGTATGCTATGTTTTGAGACATGAAATGAAATTCTTTATTGTCATTATACAGTATAAATAGCATACAATACCATTATACAATGAAATTTGCTTAACCTACTAGTGAGGAATATGCTGACTGCTGCAGATAGGGACACGCTGCCACCTAAAAGGAGGTAGTGTATCACCATGCTTCCTACTGCGGTGTTCATCACCATTGTTTACATCCTGCCGGGTGCTAATGCTAACGCTAACGGAAACAAAGCATTACGTGAGCTGCACGACACCATTAGCTCACTGCAGACCAGGCACCTGGAGGCATTTTACGTGGTAGCAGGGGACTTTAACCATGTAAAACTAACAGGCACACTTCCCAGCTTATACTAGCATGTCACCATACCCACACGGGGGGACAACACTCTGGACTGTGTGCACACTAACCTGCACGGCGCATACAGGGCCCTCCCCTGACCACACCTTGACTTCTCAGATCACGTCTCCATCCTGCTGGCCCCAGCATATAGTCCCCAGGTGGAACAGCTGAGACCCACAAGGAGGACTATTACTGTGTGGCCCAAGGATGCAGCCTCGGTGCTCCAGGACTGCTTCCAGCACACAGACTGGCAGATGTTCAGGGAGGCAGTCACACATGGGGGAGAGGTGAACCTGGACGAATACACTTTTTCCATCCTCGGGTTAATCTCGAAGTGTGGGGATGATGTTGCCAGCACCAGAACAATCACCGTCTACCCGAACCAGAAGCCCTGGCTGAATGCAGAGGTGAGAGCTCTGCTAAAGGCCAGGGATGCTGCATTCAGGGCGGGGGAGGCATGGGCACTAAGAGCAGCGAGGAGGGCTCTGGATAAGGGCATAAAAGAGGCCAAATCCACTTATGCTCAAAAGATCCAGGGTCACCTGACATCATGCGACCCACGGAGCATGTGGAAGGGCATTCAGTGCATCCCTAACTTTAACACCAGGAATGCACAGGCCCGACAGACCCCTCCCTAGCAGATGCCCTGAATAAGTTCTATGCCCGCTTTGAGGACCCCAACACCCCCCCCAGCACCAGACTAACACCACACCCCGATGATGTGTCCCTCAGTGTGACCACAGCGGATATGAGGACAACCCTCGCAAGGCTGAAGGCCCCGACGGTGTCCCAGGGAGAGTGCTGAAGGATTGTTCCCACCAGCTGGCAGGTGTTAAAAGAAATCTTTAACACCTCACTGCAGCAAGCAACGGTCCCCAGCTGCCTGAAGTCCGCCACCATCATCCTGGTCCCCAAAGGCCACTCAGTGGAGGACCTGAATGACTATCGGCCTGTGGCCCTCACCCCGATAGTCATGAAGTGCTTTGAGAAGCTGGTCATGGCACACATCAAGGACTCCATAGACATAACAGTGGACCCCCACCAATATGCCTAAAGGAGGAACCGCTCCACCGATGACACCATCTCCTCTGTGGTCCACACATCCCTCACCTATTTGGATAGCAGGGACTCATTCATCCGCCTGCTCTTCCTGGACTTCACCTCTGCATTTAACACCGTTATTCCACAGAACCTGGTGCAGAAGCTGTCAGAGCTGGGACTGTCTGTCAACACAGGAAACTGGGTCCAGAGGCCTGTACCATAAAGCTGGATTATGTCTTAGCGAGATAACTTCAGGCTTAACCCTGGCTCTTCGGTACCATAAAGGTGGCTGACTTTCTATCGGGCTACGTTGTTGCGGTAACCTATGCTGAACACCTAACCTGCTCCGGAGCAGGATAAGTTCAGGGTAAGAGCTCAGCAGGTATAACAGCCCCAACTACTGACCAATCAGAGCTCAGCAGGTATAACATTCATAGGTACTTTTATGTATTGTGTTGGCGATGCCGAAATCATCTGGAAGAATACATTATTTAGAGCTACCACAACAGAAATCTACACAAATAGGTGTAGTAAGAGAGCCACCCACATCATGGCAGACCCCACCCACCCAGCAAACAGTCTATTCCAAGACTTCCCCTCAGGCAGGAGACTACGGAGCCTCCAAAGCAGGACCACAAGGCTGAAAAACAGCTTCTTCCCATAGGCTATTAGACAGCTGAACTTCTGTGGTGCTCTGTAGTCACCCTCACAATGCCCCATATGTCACCACAAACGCACGGGGATTCAGTGCAATATGGTGCCTCTTATTTAGTGAAATAGACTGAGCACCCACACACTTTAAGCTGTTACACTGCAAATAAAATTACAGTTCAGACACTGCATATATTTTACATATTTAACTTTTTTCTTTGTTTTTCTAATCTTATTTATCCGACGGGCTAAATGGGACCTTCAGAGGGTATTTTGTGCTGTCCTATGTGAAACGTGTGTCAGCATGACAAATAAAGATTCTCATTCTGAATACAGGTGATCAGGAATCCTGACTTTTATAACCATTTGATTCCTGGATTGTGCCTGTGAAGACTTCTTCAGTAACATGCTGGACTCATTTCAACCATGGATTTGATAATTTTTGACTTATGACTAATGTGGTCTGTACTTGTAGCATATATTGCATGTTAATAAATTGTAAGGGGAGCCATCTCTCATTTGTGATTCTCCCAGAAGTTTCCTCTTTTTTCCCCTGTATAGGGTTGGTATGGAGTCTTTCCTCACCTGATTGGAGGGACTAAGAGTATAGGCATTTATTCCATACAGATTGCAAAGACCATCACAGGCATTGATGATTGACTGAATTCAAAGATTGACAGGACACTAAATACTTTCATTGTCCATAACAAACACCATTTTTGAACATGTGTGTGTTCATAAATGCAGCTAGCACTAGGATGCCTTTGTTTATATGGCATCACCTTTGAAATTATGTTTTCTACCACCATGTGATATGGACATTTGGGTGTCCAGCCTGGGAACTGACCATGTACAGTGTCTCCATTGATACCTGGAGCTTTGTTAGAAACAATCCCCAAACCTTGTTGTTTACCACTAGTGGTAAAGAACCCTTCAAGCTGAAGCAGGATGATACTCACATGCATGCATTTTAAATACCCCATGGATAAAATATGATTCCACTGAAGTACAAGTTGCAGCTAAAGCACCCACTTGTATAGTACACAATTCAATCACAGCTCAGAGGAACCTCAAACATAAGTTCCTACACACTTGCAGCAAAGTAAAGCAAGTTAAATATTTAAAAACTGAAAATAAAAGACAGATGGGATGGGATGGGGTGGAATGGGATGAGATTCCAAACCATACCTGGGCCATTTGATTTGGGTTTCTCCTGTAATCTAAGATTATCAAAAAAATGCAGGTAAAACTAGTGATGGCAGTTCGACACTGAAGCTTCGGTACACGTTTCAAACCCTAGAACTACAATTCAATAGAACCACTGCTCCGGAGCTTGCTTTGGGGCGGAAGACAGTCACATGACAATGACGTCCAAAGCGGCAACTGCTTCGTTTCCCGAGGGAACCACCCGACTGGTTCGCGGTCCAAGGATGTCATTCACTGACACACCTCCTCACCTGTGACAGTTTTGAATGTTAGCGCCAAAACTCCTTTATATACGCTTTGGAAAATGCACCGTTTAGGTTTTTGTCGGAGAGTTGTTGCTGTTGTTATTGCGTTGCGTTGCTTTTTTGGATCGTCGGATCATTATGGAGCCAGCCAGGAAGAGAGGTCGTTCTAAAATGTGGGAACACTTCATTCTGATCGCTGCTGATAAGGTAGGTGTACTGTCACATCTGTAATGAAGGAAGTTACATGTCTAACAGTAACTAGCTATAGCTATGGTCTATCATCCGTCTATATTGATTAATGAAATGAAATTATGCTGTTAATGTGACAGCTTTATAGAGTCAAACTGTATCATTATTTACAAATAACTTTCTGTCCAGGTCCAGTGCTTGGTGTGTTCTGCTGAGCTGAAGTACCATGGGAATACTTCCTCCATGATTAGAGACTTCACTGCCAAACATGGAGCTGCTGGAAATCAGGGGACCCCAAATCAAGGTTGGCTTTATTATTATATTATTAGACACACTAACACAATGTGGTCTGGCTGTGTTTCATGAGTCGTAGGCCAGCTTAATTAAGTTTCACATTAATCTTCTGGTATTATTTTAATCATTTACTTTTTATTTCTGTCTATTTGTCATAGTGGACCGGAAGCGAGAGCTGGATGAAGCTCTGGTAAAGCTCAGCCTTTTTCCATCGTGGATGACTGTGGCTTCAAGGAGTTTGTGGGATTGCTTGATCCCACATACAGTATGTTCTTCCATCCAGGCGAGCTCTCAAGAGCATGGTGCATCAGAAATATGACGAGGAGAAGACCAAGGCCAAGGCTGTCATGGCGAGGGTGGAGGCTGTGAGTCTCACTGCTGATATGTGGACGTCCATTAACATGGAGGCCTATCTTGCAGTGACCTGCCACTACATGGAGGACCCGATGAAGCTGACCACAGTGCTCCTGGGAGTGGTGCCGTTCCCTGAAGCACATACTGCAGCTAACATCAGTGCAGCCACAAGATCTCTGATGGAGGAATGGAGCCTTGAGGGAAAAGTAACCTCAATTGTGACTGACGCAGGAACCAATATGCTTGCTTCTATCAGAATGCTTAACTTGAGACATGCACTCTGTTTTAAACATTCTTTGAATCTGGTCGTTAAAAAGTCTCTGGATTCAACCCCTGGCCTCAACGAACTACGCACAAGGGCACGGAAGGTGGTGTCTTTCTTTAGAGCCAGCACAACAGCCAAAGAAAAACTGAAAGAAGTGCAAGAGCAGATGGGCATTCCTGTCAAAAAACTAATTCAAGAGGTGGACACACGGTCGAACAGCACCTTCCTCATGCTGCAACGGTTATACGAAGAGAGACAGTCAGTGGGTGCAGCTCTCGCAACACTAAAAAATGATGTCATCCCACTGTCTTCTGATGAGTATGACACAACAGCAACATGCCTCCAGTTACTTTCTCCCTTTTACCAGGCAACGGTCGAACTCTCTGAGCGAAAGAGTGTCAGTGTCAAAAGTGATCCCAATGGTAAAAATGCTCATGATGTATTTGTTTGACACTACGGGAAAAACAACCCATGAAACAGCAAAACAACTGGGACAAAACTTAGTGTGTATGATGCAAAGTAAATTTGAGACTGCGGAAAGCCACTGACAATGTCGACGCTGCTGGATCCAAGATTTAAAACTTATTGGATTCTACAATCAAGGACAGGCCCAGCCAGCAGTGAGGCGACTGACCGCACAATGTTTCGAATGTATAAGAAACAAAACCACCCTCCCCACAGTCTCTGAAGAACAGCCCTCCACATCGGCTCAACCAGCATCTGCTGAAACTCTAACATCCACAAGTAATATTATGAGTAGTATTTTTTTTCCAGTAAGTTAAAATGCTGATGATTGTTGTTGTGTTTGTCTTTCAGATAGGAATCTTTGGGAAACGCTGGATTGAGATGCGTCAGATGCAAGGAGGGCAAGGAATCCTACTGCAGACGCAACTGTGGAGGTGCAGCAGTACTTGACCGAACCACCACTGGCCAGGTCAGAAGACCCAGTGGATTACTGGAAGAACCACCAGAGCATGTACCCAAATTTGTTTAAACTGGCGAAAACATTTTTATGCATGCCGGCTTCATCTGTTCCATGTGAACGAGTCTCCTCCAAATGTGGAGAAATTGTCACTAAGAAAAGAAACAGACTCAATCCAAATACTGTGGAAAAAATAATGTATCTCAATAAAAATCTTTGACCACCCTCATCCCAAATTAACAGCCCTTCCATAGTTGCACAAGCACACCCAACCAATACCAGATCTTCCCTGCATTCGCACCTCAACAACACTCCACACATTTGTCAATTATTATAAGTGCATAGAATATAATTTTTAGTCTAGGGTATATCAAAATTTAAAATGAAAGATACTTTATGTCCAAGCACTATAACTGAAACTTCGAGTAAAGAACCCATTTTCGAACCAATTTTCTCAAGTGATTCAGTGTTTCACAAAAGCTTCATTTGCCCATCACTAGGTAAAAATTTTTTATTTTACTTCTCTACTTACAACAACAAAACCAAATGACCAAATGTCCTCTCCAGGGAACCTAACACAAACTCAACCATAATCATGGTGACAATGATGAACAAAAAAATACATTTCAAAACACACGACACAACTTCTGTACTCATTATGAACTGTCTGCTGAAATTCAGCAACCACAACATTGGTAACATCGATTAATACTTTTTAACCAAAATCAAACACCCCTTTCACAGTGGTAGGCTCTGGTCGTTTTCACCTCCCTATAAAATGATCATGGAAACCAGGTGTGGATCTTTTAGACAATTTATGCCAGGACAGAAGGTAAGTATCACGGCATTTGTTTGATTTGACTTTAAATAAATGATTTAATCAGATGCTTTGTGTGTCTTTTATAAACTGAATGAAATGTACATATAAGCTAATAAAAATTGTAACAAACTGAAAACAATTGCGATTCACAGCTGATTCAGGTTGGGCCATGTGTAGCAAACAAATGTTTGGGTAGGTGCTGACCATGTATAGTGAAAAAAAATTACAATATACTAGAATAAAAATAATTAACCCATTTCAGTTGTAAGGGCAGGCTGGCTTTACCACATACACCGACACTACAAAAGCACCAACAAGAAACCAAAACTGATTATCAGGCCAACTCAAATAATAATAAATATAAGATGAGAAGGATAACTAACAAAGGCAGAGTTACTTACCTCAGGACAGTACAGCACACCTGGGATGCTCTTCAAAAAAATGTGTACATCCCAACAAGATGTTTATGCATGCCAAAAGTAATGACAGAATATACGGTAGAAGCTGTATGCAAGAATTGAGTTTTGCCATTTGTACACTATAAAAACTAAACATACTGTTAATTTTAATGATTTTATTAATAACATCTTAACTGTTTAAATAAACATAACAGAATTACATACCATTTTTATAAAAATGTTAAATGTTTTGGGGTGGCAGTGGCTCAGTGGTAAAGCGTGTGGTAGACAGAAATGGACAGAGTACTTGACCCCAGTACTTGAGTAAGAGTACAAATACTTCTGGTCAAAATTTACTCCGCTACAAGTAAGAGTAGCCCAGTCAATACATTACTTGAGTAAGAGTAAAAAAGTACTTGCTTTTAAAGGTACTTAAGTATTCAAGCGTAAATGGTTTTAAATGTACTTAAAGTAAGAGTAAGAGTAAATTCCTATTTTTTTTATCTTTGATGAGAATGGACCTGACTGAATTACTGTCATTTTACAATTTTATATATAGCACCTTGTATCTCTTGTTTCAGAGAAAATTCTTTGAAACCACCTGCACTGATGTGCTTGCCTGTAGAACCATTATGTTATACTGTACCAAGCCTTCCCCAACATCTATAAAAATGGAAATAAAATTAATGGAATCATCAAAGAGGACAATTATGTCATTTTCACATTTTATTAAACATTTCCCCCTTCCATACACACACAAGACCAAATGGAGCCATACAGGCCCAACCAACCTGTTTAACTGGGGACCAATTGGAACCCCTAAAGGACACACTAGTGGACTACTTGTTGAGAACCACTGCTTTACAACAAACTAAATCTCTGCTTTCAACAACTCAATGTTTATAGGAAGGACATATCCCAGTACCACAATATTTGTCTTCCCCAGACTGTCTGTCTCCCCCACCTTGTCTGTCTGTCTGTCTCCCCCCCAATCTGTGTCTCCCCCTGCCCCCCAGTCTGTGTGTCTCTGTGGCCCTGTGTCCGTCAGTCTCTGTCAGTCTGTAGTACTGTAAAATTAAGTGACAAGAGGTCTCTAGGTGTGACTTGAGTTCAATAATATTTGATTGAATTGTCACATTCCTAAAACAATAATTTAATTTTAATAAATGTACCCCCATTGATAACGGATAATTTTACCATTACCACATTTCTGCCTAAAAGCGTTGTGGTGTTCATCCTTTTAGTTGACCTTACTGTACTGTCATGAAACTGTACCTTTTCTATGCTGACTTCTAATAAAAATATCTGTCAATCAATCGATTAACTAAAGACCCGTGTCAGTGTCATAACAAGGCAAGGGGGTAGAGAGGATAACTTTGGTGAATGACTAATATTTCAATCATATAACATTATGGGCATTTTATTGATCGGCCATCGCATAAAACACACGCACACGCACACGTTTGTGAAGATCAACACAATCACATTCTGACAAGTCAAAACAGGTGGCAATGGACTGTGAGATACATTACACATGGTGAAAATCTGCCGTTAACTTACGTCAACGTGTTTCTTCAGGTTGGTCGTGGAGTTGTTGAAAGCAGAGAGGTAGTTTTTCTTCGGCAAACACAATAAGCATTTGAAAATGTGCTTTTTCTTGTCTGAGTCCGCGTTGTCCTTTTTCACTTCTACAAACTCGAACATATCTTTAAGATAAGGCCATGGGTTTTCTTCCTCCGCCTCATAAAACTCTGGCTCATCATGTTCATCAGATTCAACAGAGGCTTCTTCGGCAGTCGCCATTGCCACCACAGTCTTGTTTTGAGCTGATTGGGTAGAGGATGACGTATTTCCGATTTTACATAAATCCCAGTTGAGAACGTGTACTGTGATAGATTTCCTTCTTTGACGAACACTGCGTGTGGCCAATTGCATTTTAGAGGGGGGGGGGGGGGGGGTAAACGACAAAAAAAACGCAACAACAGGCAAACCTAAAAGTAAGTATTCATGAGCCTTCTCAGAAATGAACTCGAGTAAGAGTAAAAATCTTCGCCTTGGAAATGTATTCGAGTAAGAGTTAATAAGTATGAAAGAATTCTAGTATTTGAGTAAAGTAAAAATCCTCAGAATCTGTACTTAAGTAAATTTACTCCGTTACTGTCCACCCCTGGTGGTAGAGCAGGTTATCCAATGTTCTGACATCAGCAGTTCAAATTCCCGCTCCCGCCTAAAAAAACACCGGGAGGTGAACTGACGGTGGGAGGTGTCGGCGCACCTCCGGAGAACTGCCGAGGCGCCCTTGAGCAAGGTGCCGTCCCCCTTACTAGTTGCTCATTTGAGGCGCACCAAGCAGGAGCTGCCCACCACTCTACCTCCCTTTGCATGCCTACAGGCCCCCTGTGTGTGTGTGTGTGTGTGTGTTTGTTAAGGGCCTATACACACTAACATATCCATGTGATTGGACTTGACTAACTAGAGTGTGCTCTCAATTTCCCTTCGGGGATTATTAAAGCATACAAGAAATTAAAAAAAGGTTGGTAGTCATTCTTAAATAAAGTTTTGAAAATAAAGATGTGATACGGAATACAGTTTTTTTTTCAATTTTGCTTTTCACTCAATAGTTTTCTTTGCCTTTAATTCATATATTCTCTTGTGGACACTGCACCGAGATGAAAGAACCTTCTTTTTGTACCCTCAATTTCTGTGTTGGATGCTGACATTTAGCCATGCCTCACCCATGGAAAAAATTGCGTCCATTGCGGTACAAATGTTTGGATTTTTGCTGGTTTTTGTTTGGCTTCTTCTACATCAGGGGTGTCAAACTCATTTTTGCCGAGGGCCACAACAGCATAATGGCTGTCCTCAAAGGGCCAGATGTAACTAATAAATGTAACAAATGCAAGCCAATGCAATTTAAAATAAATGTAACTACTCCTTAATGTTGAATAACTCTGAATTTATGACCTATTCAAGTTACAAACATTACAGTTGCATAGAAAATATAGAAAGTAAGTCAACTTTATTGATCCCCAATGGGGAAATTATCTTTTCACTTTTTTACATGTGTATATATGTCAAACCAATGCATACAAGTTTGTGTACAGGCCCCAGAACAAACACAACACACATTAGGGGCCTGTAGGCATGCGGTTAGTACAACAAATTGTTAGTACATGGGGGCTAGAGTGAAGGGTTGTGACTTCGGGGTGCGCCCCAAATGTTTAGCATGTGGGGGGGACGGCACCTTGCTCGAGGGCGCCTCGGCAGTGGCCTGGAGGTGAGCTGGCACCTCCCACTGTCAGCTCACACTCCGAGGGGGTCTGGCGGGAGTGTGATTCGAACCGCCGATGTCTGGGCGACGTCTGGTCTTAAAACTTCTGCTCTACCGCTGAGCCACTGCCACCCCAGCCACTGCCGCCCCCATATATGTTTGCTTGTTGCTCTGTTGTAACATAAATCCTTTTAATTTGTCAGGTTATGAAACCTACATAAGTCAATAAATCATCCTCAAACTATCCAAGTAAATAAAGAAAAATAACATCAAACACAACTTTGTTCAAAACGTTTTTGTCAATGTTAAAATGGGCTTAATTATTGCATTGTGGGAAATGTAGTTTTTGGTCAAGCACACATTTGACCTATGTATTTTTAGAGACTGACTTTTAAAGCTCTCGCGGATTTCATAAAATGATGTGAAGAAAACACTCAATGTAGCTGCAAGAGGACACAAGCCAGTGTCTTATTGTGCCGGTACCAAGCCCGGATAAATACAGAGGGTTGCGTCATGAAGGTCATCTGGCATAAAACTTTTGCCAAATCAAACATGCTAATCAAACCTACGACTTCCATACCGGATCGGTCGAGGCCCGGGTTAACAACGACCGCCATCAGTGCTGTTCACCTACAGGGTGCCGGTGGAAATTGGACTACTGTTGGTCGAAGGAGAGGAAGAAAGCTGGGCTTGCCACGTCGCCATAGGCCATTCGCCACGTCGCCATAGGCGAAGTAAATTCCAGATTGGCTACAAGATTTTTAGCTTGTGTAGCCACAGTGGCATCCTTATTTTTAGGAAGAAAGGGCTAAAACGTACAACTTTTTTGGACTCGTGAAAATCCCCGAGCGATAACAAACTTTTGCTCTCGCTAGTGCCGCTATTTCCGTCGGCACATTTCCGTCTGCGCCACATTTTTAAACACCTTATACACTCTGCGCCTTCTCTTCTTCTGACACTGTTTCAAAACCAAAATGCCTCTTTCTGTCTCCCGCCGCTTCACTGGACCAACGACGACCCGTCAGATAAAAATACAAGGTTCACAATATGTTATTGATATTGTTATTTATGTGACTGCTTTCCTATTTGGTCTGAATTGTAATGATATAAATAAAAGTTATATAGTGAATGAGAAGAAACACCATTTTTATTAGTGTAATATTTATTATCCCAAAAATGAGTCTCTCATAATCTCTAATTTATTGTGAACCATGTACATTAAAGTGTTAAACAAACGTTAATGCCTGAAATGACATTATGTTACATTGCTGCTTTTTTTGGTTTGACTCTCGACTTTTGTTCTGAACCAGTTATTGTAGTGGAAGTATTTTATATTTTCTATACTGTTAAAGTTTGCATTGTAGCTACTTAATAAAAAATGAAATATATTTATTGCCTAAAATCTTTGTGATGTGTTTATCACAATTATAATAAACTAACTCAAGGGGGCGGGGTCAATTATTCATTGATCTTGACATTTCCAAGCAAAAAGTATTGGTATCGTATCGGTATCGGCCGATACTACCCTGTATTTACTTGGTATTGGATCGATACAAAAAATTCCCAGTATTGCCCACCCCTACACAGCAGCTCCCTGGGAGCTCCCACTATTTCCGTCAATAGCCAAAGTGACCCGAACGCTCCCAATCATTAAATATGCACTCGGGTCACGACCTCCGTTCGTCCAATGAAAAACCAAAAGATTATATTTTTACAAGCTAAACCCGTACATTGTTGTATGACAAGACGAGGACGATCGATCAAAAGACATTAAGAATCCAGTGTTAGATAGTAGAGTTTGTGTTAAAGTTTAGGGCAGCAGTAAAGCGGGCGGTCCTATGATTCAAGATCGGCGGTTCGATTACCGCTCCCGCCCAAAAATACCCGGAGGTGAGCTTACAGTGGAAGGTGTCAGCTCACCTCCGGAGCACTGCCAAGGCACCCTTGAGCAAGGTGCCGTCCCCTTTACAAAATTTCTCATGTGAGGAGCACCAAGAAGGAGCTGCCTGCCACTCTACCTCCCTTCCATGCCTACAGGCCCCCTTGTGTGTGGTTGTGTGTATTACAGGGGCCTGTACACACTAATATGCATGCGTGTGATTGAGACTAACAAAAAATTAGAGTGTGCATTCTTAATTTCCCTTCGAGGATTATAACAGTGTATAAAATTAAATTAAATTAAAATTCTAGTTAAACAACAAAAGGTGAATGCTGAGAGGGGGTAGGAGTGGTGACAGACTGATCAGAAGGTTAATGAAAGATATTATCAATACTTTTTTGTAGTATTAGACTTTTTATCCCTATGACCGGCAGGAATAACCAGCGATGTATGTAAATGTGTATTCACTTTGCTTGCTATTTTTCATGCCTTTTTAAACTGAAATGAAAAATCATGTTATCGAATTTAAAAAAAAATTGTTGAATCTCACATTTATACCTGCATAAAGTAGGATAGAAATAAAGATGATTTAGCTTGAACTGTTGACTTTAGTGTATTTTTGTAGGTAAACTGAACAGAAGATTTTAGCCTCAGAATGAACCAAAATGCAGGAAAACAACCCCATTTTCTAAAAAATTTCCCTACACCCCCCCAGCGACAAGCGTTGGTCGTCAGTGCACTGCTGTCTTGGACATAGAATGTGGCTTTTTGTGGCTTACTCAATTCTTTTACACTGAGCCACAGTGGCTTAGTCACACTACGTCCTAGTGCAAGCCCAGGAACGTGTGTTCGTAGGAAGACAGAGAAGAACGCCAAGAGTATATGACTGAGAGTAGGGACAATGAATGTTGGAATTATGACAGGAAAAGGTAGAGAGTTGGTTGACATGATGCAGAGGAGGAAGGCTGACACACTGTGTGTCCAGGAGACCAGGTGGAAAGGTAGCAAGGTAAGAAGTTTGGGAGCAGGATTCAAGTTGTTCTATCAGGAATTTATTAGGAATGTCCTGGAGGTATAAAGAGTGTCAGATAGAGTGATGAGTCTGGAGGTAGAATTCGAAGGTGTGATGTTCAATGCTGTTAGTGGGTATGCCCCACAGGAACGATGTGAGCTGGAGGAAAATGAGAAATTCTGGTTGGACTTTGATGAAGTGATGCAGAGCATACCTAGAAGTGAGAGAGTTTTCATTGGTGCAGACTTCAATGGGCATGTTGGTGCAGGAAACAGAGGTGATGAGGAGATGATGGGCAGGTTTGGTATCCAGGAGAGGAACACAGAAGGACAGATGGTAGTTGACTTTGCAAAAAATATGGAAATGGATGTAGTGAATACTTTCTTCCAGAAGAGGCAGGAACATAGGGTGATCTACAAGAGTGGAGGTAGGAGCACACAGGTAGACTACATCTAGTGTAGACGGTGTAATCTAAAGGAGATCAGTGACTGCAAAGTAGTGGTAGGCAAGAGTGTAGCCAAACAGCATAGGAAGGTGGTACGTAGGATGACTCTGGTGGTGAGGAAGATGAAGAGGGCAAAGGCAGAGCAGAGGACAAAATGGCGGAAGCTGAAAAAGGAAGTGTTGCATGGCCTTTAGGAAGGAGTTAAGACAGGCTGTGGGTGGTCAGGAGGTGCTTCCAGATGACTGGACAACGACAGCTAATGTGATCAGGGAGACAGGTAGGAGAGTATTTGGTGTGTCATCTGGAAGGAAAGTAGGTAAGGAGACTTGGTGGTGGAAAGAGGAGGTGATTCATCTGTTGTTTGGACTGATTCTCCGGTACCAGATTGCTGCCTGCCTTATTAAGCCTGTTTAGAGACTTGACCCGCCTGCTTCACTGTCGTGCTTTTGGGTTCTGACCACCCGTCCTGTTCGAGCCTCCACACTCTTGCCCTGTAGCTTTATTCTCAAGGCCGTTTTACCAATGTACTTGTGATCTCTCCTCCAGACAATTCTAAACCATCAAAGTCTGCTCTCTCTAACTTTGTCTCCAAAACATCTCACATAGGCTGGTCCTCTGATGAACTCATTTCTGATCCTATCCAACCTGGTCACTCCTACAGAACCTCAACATCTTCATTTCCTCCGCATCGATTTTCAACATGGCGCCGTGCTAAGTGGCGACTATTACAGTAGCTCCCTTGTGTTTCTTTGTTTTTGTATCGTTTCTCCTTCATTTGTGTCCTTTCACCTTTGTTTTTTACTTTCTGCCGTTGCCAACCAGATTGGTGACGACCTTCTTATCCTTTTGAAACTTTTTCTGGACATATCTCCAACTTTTTTATTCACGTGATACCCATGGCAACCGGTGAGCGCATTGTTTACACCCGCGACCAGCTGATCGGGCTGCTCCCAGCTGGGCTGCTGCCCGGAGTGAGGCGCGACATCCCGGAGGAGTTGAGGAGGCGGCGTCAGGGCAGCAGAGCTGGGGCAAAGCTGAAGGCGAAAAAGATGAGGTTTCATCCGGCAGTGCCAGCCATTATTAGGGGGAACGTGAGGTCTCTGGGGAGTAAGGTGGACGAGCTCGCCGCGCTGGTTAAAACCCAGAGGGAGTATCATGAGTGTAGCGTGATGTGTTTCACGGAGACATGGCTGCACTCGCACATCCCGGATGACAGCGTGGCGCAGTACAACAGCTCTGAAATAGTCCCACCACCAGTCTGATGTTTTGGTATGGCTTCACTAGGTCCTGTGTATGGCCACAGAGTGCCACACTTATTTATTTATGACTAAAGGCCTACCATGCTTAGGTACTGTTGTTAGTATTGTTATTATTATTTCTATTATTATTAGTGTTAATATTGTTAATTTTTTTTTTCTGTTAATATTCTTCTTATTATTATTATTATTATCTTTCCCCGTCTTATTTTTCCTCAATGCACATTTTCTGTATATTTTCTGTAATAATTCTGCTCTGCTACTGTGACGTCTAAATTTCCCAGTTTGGGATAAATAAAGTATATATCTATCTATCTATCCATCTCGGCTTTTTGTCCTCTTTTCAGTAGCACTGTCTCTAATCCGTAGATCATGGCTGGACTCACCTGTAAAGGGAGGTTATCATGGGCCTGCTGCCCTGTCTGTGTAACTCTCACACATCCACGCATCCATACAATCACCCACACACACACACACACATATACACACTCACTTTATATCATTTTGCATAATGGAGAATTTGTATGGTTGGTGTATTCTTTGTGTTATTTAGATTTATAAGTTGGAGAATTAGTTTTGTGTATTTAAAGGACTAATGTAGTTTATTTTGAACTCCGACTGGCCAATCAGTTTATGCATGATGCTCACTCTTATTCTGTTGACAATGTTTTCCTATGATTACATCCCTTGCAATAGAGTTTAAGCTATAGTATATCAAAGTGGGAGCTGGTTTATTTGAGTTTTCTGTCTGAGTGTGGGGAGATAATTAGAGCACCTGTGGGAAAACGATAATGAGGCAGGTATGGCTCAGGTGTGGGAGACCTGTCCAGAGCGGAGAGCCGGAGAGGTGTGTCAGGAAGATGTCTCTGTGAGAAGCTCTTCAGGTAGAATGTTTTGTCGCTGTAACTGCCAGAATAATGAGTAAAATTCAATACTTTACCAGGCTCCGGAGTTTCCGTCCTACTGAGCAAACCATGACAACCTGCCCTATAAACTCTTCTATCAGAGACTCTTCTGTAACATTTCTCAGTCGTTTCTGACATTTTCCTCCCCCCATTCCAGCGTCCTTGATCCGTTTCTTCTAATGAAGAACACAGATTCTCAGATTCAATAAACAGTATTTAAAGATTAATTTTACAGGTATTCAATGTACAATAAGCAAAATCTGCTTGAAAATTTTACTGGGATTTGACATAAAATAAACAATAACTTAATAATAATTTTACTGGTATTCAATGTACACTAAACAAAATTTGCATGTGAATTGTGCATAAATAATTTGCATAATTTGTGCATAAATAATAATTATAAAAGCAGTGTTGTCCTGTTCAATTAGCATGAAAGAACTGTACAATCTACAACTTCAAGATATATATACTACAGTTTTAAGATATAAAAAGTTGTTCTGTCAAGTTGTTTACATGTGTACTGTATTTTCTACGGAATTCCTCTGTCAACCTGCCAGTTTTTTTTGTAAAATCAACAGATTTTCTTTTACAGTGAACTGAATAACAAAAAGCTTTTACAGCCAAACACTTAAATACTAAATAAACTAAAAAAGGTTAACACTTTTAAATATTACACTTGCCTTCACCGCCTCATTGATGTATGGTTTGGCATTCACCAGAAAAGGAAAAAAAATTAACCCTGGGTACACAGCTTAAATGGACAGTAAAGTTAATTTTAAGTGACATATATGTTGTTCATCATTATGAAAAATAGAAGAAAAAATAAATTTTATGTGTGTAGCGTCATCCGTTTGGTCAAAAAAGTTTAAAATCTGCGCCGCAGCAGCTTCCGCATTCCATGGTCGTCATACGTCACTGTCACCAAACAGAGCTTAGCAGCCATTGCGACCCCAACAACCCCATTTTTAGAAAATGGGGTTGTTCTCCTGCATTCTGGTGCATTCTGAGGGCAAAATCTTCTGTTCAGTTTAACTACAAAATACACTAAAGTCAACAGTTCAAGCTTAACTATCTTTATTTCTATCCTACTTTATGCAGGTATGAATGTGATATTCAATATTTGAAAACTTGCATTCACTATGTGAAGATACAATCATACAAAATATCACTCAACGTTTGCTTGTAAGTTTTACTTGGACTAGAATACATTTTAACTTTGACCACCACCAACACCATTGGTATGCCATAGTTTATTTTATTTTTTTAAATTCAATAACATGATTTTTCATTTCAATTTAAGAAGGCATGAAAAATAGCAAGCGAGGTGAATACATACTGCAACTACATGCATCGCTGGTTATTCCTGCCGGTGATAGGGATCAAAAGTCTAAGACTACAAAAAAGTATTGATAATATCTTTCATCTACCTTCTGATCAGTCTGTCACCACTCCTCCCCCCTCTCAGCATTCACCATTTGTTTATTAATGAGGATTTTAACACAAACTCTACTATAAAACACTGAATTCTTTTGATAGATCGTCCTCACCTTGTCGTACACCAATTCGCTGGTTCAGCCTATATAAAAACAATATTTTTGTTTTTCACTGGACGAAAGGAGGTTATGACCCGAGTGCATATTTAATGAGCGTTCGGGTCACTTCGGCTATTTCCGTCGGCATGCTTCAGCTAAATTCCGCCGGCATGCGGAAATAGCGGTATAGCGCCGCTCACTAGTGGAAGTAGCGAGCGCTGCCAGCGGGCGGCATTTGCTATTTCTGCTAGTGAGCGGTGCTAGCGAGTGAAAAAGTTGTAAGTTTTAGCCTTTTTTCCGTAAAAATAAGAACGCCACTGTGGCTACACAGTCTAAAAACCTTGTAGCCAATCTGGAATTTACTTCGCCTATGGCGAAGTAGCGAATGGCTAGCGCAAGCCCAGCAAGTGTAGAATTGTAGCTTTCAGGCGGGCGCTGTGGACCACAAACATTTGGGTCATTATTCTGAAACTCCTTTCTTGTGATTTCACAGTATCTGCAAAGGTAGTCAGAATGGCTTTAAGTTTCTAGTGAACCCACCAATGCTATGTGACCCCAAATTATCTCCAGCAATACAATACAGAGCCCCTATGACTTTTTCACCACCAACAGTTACTCCATTTTCCTCCAGATTTTTTATATCCACTAGCATCTCTGAGAACACCTTGGCACTTCCAGAATGTTTTAGGTCACTGTCTTGACACCATAAAACAAGGGACATGTAATCTGTATTGGAACGCACATGTGCAGATAAATTTGCCACAGAAAGATAGACTGCAAGAACTTTGTGTTTTTTCTTAGCTGAGCCAAGGGGATTCACAATTTCAAAGGCATCCTGGCAGAGAATGAATTTTAGTCATTCTGGATTATCAATGGAAAACAGAAGTATTTGGAGTATGTTTCATTAGACTGCTGTGACACTGAATTTTTCCATCCATCTGATTCTCATAAGTTATTTATAGTGTGTATTAGGTATGTAGTATGCAAATCTCTCCATATTTTCATCATTTCATAATTTTACGAAATTTTTAAGTCTGAGCCATGAGAACAGTATATTGTTCTCAGAGGTCCCTGATGACAGGCTGAGAACAGATCTGAATCCTTCATGCAGTCACAGATTTTAGCAATAGAATCAACAATTAGACACATGTCATTTTTCAAAAGTGAACATAGTTTACTTAAAGTATAATCCTGTGCCAAATCATGTACATTTGCATCTTTTCAACAATTGTTTGTATTGTTGAAGCTGGAAAGAGGAGTTGACCTTCCAGTTTTAAGTAGAGTAAACAGACATTCCTAAGAAAAGTCTCACTGAAATCCTGTGGCAATTCACTGCTTTCATTTGTTGAAGCCTAATTCAAGCTCTGAGGAGCATCTTCACATGGTTGATAAAACTTTTTCTTGTAAATGTCACTTATACTATCCACTGAACATGTCCCTTGTTTTCTGGACGTATGGGAAGTAAATGATGATTTAATACTAAATGTGTTTTGACAACTTGTTACTGGACAGGCCACAGTTCACCCCTCCTCCACATACTTTTTTAAAGTGAGAATTAAGTTCTCTGAACGTTTGAAATCAACTCTTGCAGAGTGAAAAAGCACATGTAAAATCTGTGACCACGGCCCCAGTAGTAACAGAGGGTGCAGGTGTGTTGTGAACTCTATAAAAATGACTCTTAAAAGCGGAATAGGCACAGAATGTCCGCTTGCAATCGGCGCCAAGACATTTGAAAAATGGACGGGGTTCGTTCCTGTGGACTTTACAAAGCAGAGCCCTGATGGTCTGTAATGTCTTACTACAAAAATTGCAAAAAACACCGCTTCAGAAGGGTGTGAATTCACACTAACCTATAGCTAAGTGCTAACGCAGCTAAGGGTTGTTGCTAACTAATTAACTTCACACAGCTTCCACACGACGACGACAGCGACTAGCTGACAGAGACAGCGACACTACAGCCTGACCAACACGACTAATTCAGTGAACCCTAACTTTCCCCCTAATTTGACAACTAAGAATGTATCTCATTCTTAGATTTACAACTGAGAATGTATCTCACTAACAGTAGCTAGTGAGATGCTCAGTGCGTCACGGGGGATGCTTCCACCCCCGTGACGCACTGAGAGTGAGAGACAGATCGCGCAGCCAGTCAGTACAGCAGCCACGCCCCCTTCGGCTCCGTCCAGCTGTCCAATCAGAGAACCGAACCGAACTCCAGTGCTCAGTCAGTGGATGAGGAATGGTCTCATCCATTTTGAAATTCAAACACAGCATGAAATTTAGTGGGGATGTAAAATAACCCCAGAATCGCAATCATGTACCATCAAAAGTGACAGTGAGTGTCCACCTGAGACAACAGCTCTTGTCTGATATGCATTGTTAATTCACTCAGCCATTTCCATTTTCATTTTGTGGTGTGTTGTCAAATTCCCTTCTATTTGAGGTTGATTACAGACAATTCAGTTGATCTGTTTAAATAATATTTAGTAAAATATTTCAAAAAATATCATTTTACATCTTATCGTCAAATTAACAGTTGTACTTGGTTGTCCAACATTTCAATGTAAAGTCCAACACTGTTGTGATGTAAATTAACTATATTGTAACTAGCAGGAACCCGTGGAAATTCCATGATAAAACAATCATTTCAGACTTTGTTTGTTTTCTCATTTTTTCTTCGGCGTCACAAGAAAACAAATCGCTGTGTCCGACGAAGCCGTAACGGCTCCGTGTCTGTGGGACAGACGAACGCCAGGCGAAGGCCGCTTCGGCATTATGGTCCAGCCATCCGGGAAGACGCCGGCTTTGTGAGTTCGATCCTGGTGAATAAAGCATCGGAGTTTCCCACATGACAACGTGAAGTCCGTCACAATCACAGAATATTAACCACTATGTTTGACAAAGCCAAAACAGCTCTGTAAGCAAGAGACGTTGACAAAATGTGAAGACCAGAGCTAACTCGGCTAGCGGCCCTTAGTTCCGGGTAGACGAAGTGTGACAGCGTGAGATTTTCAAGTGAGCTTATTCAAATATATAGGTGGAGATTTTTTTTTATCACAGTAATAGGATCAGGAATGTGTACATTAAAAGGACAGCACATGTTTTGGAGCACAGGTTTTGGAGATAAAGTCAGAGAGGCCAGACTGAGATGGTTTGGACATGTTCAGAAGAGAGATTTGTGACTATATTGGTAGAAGGATGCTGAGTTTTGAACTGCCAGGCAGGAGGCCTAGAGGAAGACCAAAGAGGAGATTTATGGATGTAGTGAAAGAGGACATGAAGGTAGTTGATGTGAGAGAGGAGGATGCAGAAGACAGGGTTAGATGGAGGCAGCTGATTTGCTGTGGCAACCCCTGAAGGGAAAAGCCAAAAGGAAAAGAAGAGGTGTCAATTCTAACAGTGCTATAATGTAATTTTAACAGTACTGTGATGTTTTTTGTATTTTTTTGTATTACCGTTTATCAGTGTTAAAACTAAAGTAATTTGTAAATTCTACAAAAGAATATGATTTTTTTAACATCTTCTAACTGTCAAATCAACAGTTAGATTTGATTTGGAGATTTACAAATTATCAGTGTAAATTACACATGACTTTTCTATTTACAGTTTTTTTATGTCGCAATTTTACAGTGATTCACTGTTAATTCTACGGAGATTTTTTACAGTGTACATTTGTAAATGTGATCAAATGATGCAGTAAAATGTGAGTGCATTTATGCATTCATATTTACATCCCATGAAGCAATGATGTATTGTAATTGTCAGTGTTTGTGTGTTCGTCAGTCAGTCATTTTCAAATTACCACCGCTATATCCGCCACAGCAGGTCACGGGGAGCTGGAGCCTATCCCAGCGGCATAGGGCGTAGGGCGAGGACACTCCGGGCACGACGCCAGTGCACCGCGGAGCCACACACAATACATACAACCACGCACACACACAGTCATTCCTACGGGCAATTTGGGACCAGCCAATCAACCTGAAGCGCATGCTTTTGGAGGTGGGAGGAAGCCAGAGAACCCGGAGAGTGTTCGTCCGTCCACCAAATATCTTCACAAGTGTTGCAGACAGAAAGATGAAACAAAAAGCACATTACTCGGGCGGCAAACGGGATGAAAATGAGATGATGACCTTGACCTTGAGAAAACCAGGTCACGGTCAAAGGTCAACTTTTGCACATTTTTTTGCACATATCTCAGGAACCAATGTTATAGAAAGACGAAACAAAAGCAGTTATATTCAGGGAGGCAAGGAGATGAAAAATTGATCACAATCTTGACCCTAAAAAAAATAGGTTAAGGTCAAATTTTCACTTGTGTACCTTTTTAGGTACACCTTGTACCTTGTGTACCTTTTTAGGTATACATCTCTGAAACCTGATGAGATATAATCACAAAACAAAATGCAACATTTTCAGGGAACCAGAGGCACAAAAATGAGTAGGTCAGGGTAAAATTTTGAATTCAAGGGTGTCGCGGGATGTTGCAGTCTCTGACTGCCTTGTTTAATTTGATCTTGAAGGGAAGATAATTTGTACTTACCAATCAACCCCTCTTTTGAGTCCGTTTCATAGGGGTTTGAGTCCTCCAGGGATGTATGATCTGCTCTTTGTCCACTGAAGAGCTTCTTCCGTGGATTTGTTATATCTTTGTGTACTTTGTAGTGTCCCGTATTGACCATCAGATTAACAAAACTCTGAAAGGAGAAGAGACAGGATTAGCCATGTAACTGATTGAGATTTTAAAAATGACCTTATTATAGCTGATAAAGAACTTAAAATTCTTAACTATTAACTATACTGTAAAATATTCAAGTATAGTCCAACCACAACTCAAATGTGGAGGATCATTAATTTTACTGATTAATAGCCTCATGATTTTAGAAGAGAAAAATATATGCCCTGATAATAATTAAAACTGATTTAAATTTGATTGCCCACCATATACACAAACATGGCAGAGCTTGGCTAAGAACTAAGAACTCAACAAAGACTTAAGTTGAGTTGAGTTGAGTGCCAGTTCGACTCCCGGGATGTCGTTACCAGAGATCTCATTAGATAAGTATCTGTTGACATCGTTTGTCTGCATCATCGATGACACTGTTGAACTTCTCCTCAACCTATGTATGATTTGAATTGACAAATAAATATTTTATACTTATGTACTTTGTCCTGTCTTAAGAAAACCTCTCTCCACCACAAATGGCGTCACAAAAAAGGGGGTTTAAATTGTCGTCTGCCGTCCATGGTCTCTCGTCAGGACAGACAAAATGCACTGCGCGCACTTACTGTATAAGGTAAGCTATCTGGCTTAAATAATGCACTACTGTCTGTCTTGACGAGATGCTATGGTTTCTGGTGAGATCTGTTTCCTAAACATAATTTTAAATAAATTTGTTTAGTTAGTCTTCCTAAAAGTACCTGTGTAGGTAATCTTAGGTTGAGGATTTGTCCAAATATACGTTGTTTGTCTGCTTATTAATATCTGTTTGCTTTGAATAAACACATATCTTTAACTTTTCTCTTACTAAATGGGGGACTTTCAATCTTCTTCTTTTCCTTTTGGCTTTTCCCTTCAGGGGTCGCCACAGCGAATCAACCGCCTCCATCTAACCCTGTCCTTTGCATCCTCTTCTCTCACACCAACTACCTTCATGTCCTCTTTCACTACATCCATAAACCTCCTCTTTGGTCTTCCTCTAGGCCTCCTGCCTGGCAGTTCAAAACTCAGCATCCTTCTACCAATATATTCACTATCTCTCCTCTGGACATGTCCAAACCATCTCAGTCTGGCCTCTCTGACTTTATCTCCAAAACCTCTAACATGTGCTGTCCCTCTGATGTACTCATTCCTGATCCTATCCTTCCTGGTCACTCCCAGAGAGAACCTCAGCATCTTCATCTCTGCTACCTCCAGCTCTGCCTCCTGTCTTTTCCTCAGTGACACTGTCTCTAGGCCAAACAACATTGCTGGTCTCACCACAGTTTTGTACACCTTTCCTTTCATTTTAGCTGAAACTCTTCTATCACACATCACACCTGACACTTTCCTCCACCCATTCCATCCTGCCTGGACACGCTTCTTCACCTCTTTTCCCCACTCTCCATTGCTCTGGACTGTTGACCCCAAGTACTTAAAATCCTCCACCTTCTTGATCTCTTCTCCCTGTAACCTCACTCTTCCACTTGGGTCCCTCTCATTCACACACATGTACTCTGTCTTACTGCGGCTAACCTTCATCCCTCTTCTTTCCAGGACAAACCTCCACCTCTCTAGCTTCTCCTCCACCTGTTCCCTGCTTTCACTGCAGATCACAATGTCATCTGCAAACATCATAGTCCATGGAGATTCCTGTCTAACCTCGTCTGTCAGCCTGTCCATCACCATAGCGAACAAGAAGGGGCTCAGAGCTGATCCCTGATGCAGTCCCACCTCCACCTTGAACTCCTCTGTCACACCTACAGCACACCTCACCACTGTCTTACAGTCCTCATACAGGTCCTGCACCACTCTAACATACTTCTCTGCCACTCCAGACTTCCTCATACAATACCACAGTTCCTCTCTGGGCACCCTGTCATAAGCTTTCTCCAGATCTACAAAAACACAATGCAGCTCCCTCTCGCCTTCTCTGTACTTCTCTATCAACATCCTCAAAGCAAATACTGCATCTGTAGTACTCTTTTTTGGCATGAAACCATACTGCTGCTCACAAATGCTCACTTCTGCCCTTAGTCTAGCTTCCACTACTCTTTCCCATAACTTCATTGTATGGCTCATCAGCTTTATTCCTCTGTAGTTGTCACAACTCTGCACATCTCCCTTGTTCTTAAAAATGGGCACCAGCACACTTCTCCTCCACTCCTCAGGCATCTTCTCACTATCTAAGATCCTGTTGAACAACCCAGTCAGAAACTCTACTGCCACCTCTCCTAGACACTTCCAAACCTCCACAGGTATATCATCAGGACCGACTGCCTTTCCACTCTTCATCCTCTTCAGTGCTCTCCTCACTTCATCCTGGCTAATCTTTGCTACATCCTGGTCCACAACAGTCACCTCTTCTAGTCTTTGTTCTCTCTCATTTTCCACGTTCATCAACTCTTCAAAGTACTCTTTCCATCTTCCCATCACACTGCTGGCACCTGTCAATAGACTTCCATCCTTATCCTTAATCACCCTAACCTGCTGCACGTCCTTCCCATCTCTGTGTCTCTGTCTTGCCAGCCTGTATAGATCAGTCTCTCCCTCCTTACTGTCCAACCGAGCATACAAGTCATCATAAGCTTCTTGTTTGGCCTTTGCTACCTCTACCTTCACCTTACGCTGTATCTCCCTGTACTCCTGTCTACTCTCCTCAGTCATCTCAGTGTCCCACTTCTTCTTAGCTAACCTCTTTCTTTGTATACACTCCTGTACCTCCTCATTCCACCACCATGTCTCCTTATCTACTTTCCTTCCAGATGACACACCAAGTACTCTCCTACCTGTCTCCCTGATCACATTAGCTGTAGTTGTCCAGTCATCTGGAAGCACCCCCTGACCACCCAGAGCCTGTCTTAACTCCTTCCTAAAGGTCATGCAATACCCTTCCTTTTTTAGCTTCCACCATTTCGTCCTCTGCTCTGCCTTTGCCCTCTTCATCTTCCTCACCACCAGAGTCATCCTACACACCACCATCCTATGTTGTTTGGCTACACTCTCGCCTACCACTACTTTGCAGTCACTGATCTCCTTCAGGTTACATCGTCTACACAAGATGTAGTCTACCTGTGTGCTCCTACCACCACTCTTATAGGTCACCCTATGTTCCTGCCTCTTCTGGAAGAAAGTATTCACTACAGCCATTTCCATCCTTTTTGCAAAGTCATGCCACCAGATGCCTATGATGATGTTCTCAAACCCTCAGCTGCGAATGACATGAGACAAAGCAGATGCAAAGTGGGATCCAGAAGTGTTCACATAAATGCTGTGGGTGCGAACTGAAGGAGGTTGCAGACTGGTTGTGAGACGTGGGTCATGGCAGAGCAGCAGGTCTGAACCAACAGAGGGAGTAAAGAGACTGATTCCGGACTTCCAAAGGGAGTACAACAGCGATAACTTCAGCGATAAATGGAGATGCTACAGGTGTGATAGTTCTGGCCATGTTGCATGTGGATGTGCAACTATAGACAAGAATAAAGTTGCCAAGAACCAAGAAGACTGAGAACCATGGCCACATGCACCACCTGAAGAACTTTTTGTGTGTTCATCCTCCAGCAATACCATAAATGCAGTCATGAGGAGACAGTGGAGAAAGGTCAGAGCATTGAGAAAGCACACATATGAACACTCAGATTGATAGAAATATACACAACATCACGATTATGATAACTGTAGACACACACAACAGTTCCTGATTGTTTACTTAGATCATAGGTTGACCTTACAAACATGCAGTCCATGCCAATGTTTACTTAATGTTACTTATTTACTTTAATGTTTACTTAGATCAGAAGCAAATCAGGATGTTTCTGATTTTATTCACTCATGTTGTGACATAATTCACCACAGAACCTCCACATCTTGCCTGTTGAGAGTCTAATGGGGATTGGAAACCAGTGTCAAAGATCAGAGTTGTACAGGAGCTGTAAATCATCCAGTCCCAGATGAACTAAATGGTAAAACAGGTTCCAGTGGAGTCCTACTGGTTAACTATTTAATTGATTGATTGATTGATTGATTGATTGATTGATTGATTGATCATTACTTTGGTTAATTCAAATCTTGACTAACAATTTTGATCTGCTTGTATTTTTAATGGTAAAAGATAATTATATACAGTGGTACCTCTACTTACGAATGTCTCTACTTACGAAATTTCTCAGCATGAAAATATTGCCTCCAGTTACGAAAGAAATTTCGACTTACATAAGTTAAAAATACAGTATCGGCTGAT
The DNA here is from genome assembly GCA_013358685.1 of Antennarius maculatus. NCBI lineage: Eukaryota > Metazoa > Chordata > Actinopteri > Lophiiformes > Antennariidae > Antennarius > Antennarius maculatus. The sequence continues at coordinate 6,478,436 of CM023609.1, read as the reverse complement.
ACTCGCAGCTCCCACAGGTTCCCGAACGCAACATTCTCACAGCTGCTCTGCTATTGGCTATTACCTAGTATCTTCCTGGCATCCCATTGGCTAAGAGGGACTTCTGTGTGGAGCTAGATTGGTGTTTATGCACGGTCCTCGTCATTCGGCTCTCAACCTGTGAGGTGTTTTGATAGTTTTGCGCAAATATACTGTATTAACTTTTTGAGTATTCGCTATGGACCCTAAGAAAGTGACGGGGAAAAGAGAAAAAGAAAAGATGAAGAAAAGAGTTTTTTTGTCCATACAAACAATGAAAGAGATAATAGAAATGCATGAAAAAGGGATGCGTTTGGTTGATTTCGCCAAAGAATATGGCCGTAATGCATCTACAATTGCCACATTATTAAAACAAAAGGAAGTTTAAGGAGTTTAAGGTATTGCGTGGGTAGTTGGAGAAGTTCAATTCACTGTGTTGTTCGACATGGTGAGGCAAGAGCGCATGAACCAAAGAGGGCAAAAAACAATGAAGACAGCAGTTAAAAGGTAAATGACCATCTTTTTTATTCTTTATTTTTTACGTTATGCACAACTCTCATTTATTGTGTAATACATGTATTTGTTCCATGTTTTGATGCATTTTTATGCTTTATAAGACATTTATGTTGGAATTTTTGGGGGCTTGTAACGGATTAGGGCATTTTAATTTTTTTAAATTTAATTTTATATACTGATTATAATCCCCTCGGGAAATTAGTAGCACACTCTAGTTAGTTCAAATCAAATCATGCATATACTGTATATGTGTGTACAGGCCCTGAACACAAACACACACAGGAGGCCTGTACACATGCAGAGGAGGTAGAGTGGCGGGCAGCTCCTTTATTGGTGCGCTCCAAATGAGCAACTTGTAAGGGGGACGGCGCCTTGCTCAAGGGCGCCTCGGCAGTGCTCCGGAGGAGAGCTGACACCTCCCACTGTCAGCTCACCTCCGGGTGATCTTTTGTTGGGCGGGAGCGGGAATCGAACCGCCGATTTTTGAAGCATTGGACTCCACCGCACACTCTACCACTGAGCCACTGCCGCCCCTTTGCATGGAAAACGCGTCTCTACTGACAAAATTTTCAACTTAATTTCTTCCGGAACCAATTAATTTCGTAAGTAGAGGTATCTTTGTGTGTGTGTGTGTGTGTGTGTGTGTGTGTGTGTGTGTGTATATATATATATATGTATATATACACTATAAGGCACACCTAAAAGCCTTAAATTTTTTCATAAACCCGTAGTGCGCCTTATAATCCGGTGCGTCTTATATATGGATTAATAATCATATTAATATTGGTTAAAAACATGATCGCTGTAAAAAAGCCGGCAGTCTGGCCGCCAGTCATACCACACTCCGCCACCAGAGGAGCACCCTCACAAGGCACTCGGACCTACGCCCCCTAACAACGGTAGTCAAGGGGCGTCACCGAAGTCCCCGCTCTGACTGATCTGCTCTCAGACGGTAGAGCAGACTGTAGGAGCACCGGTGATAACGTAGCAAACCATAAGGAACTTTCAACAATTCTATAAATAAAGTTTGACTGACTGACTGATCTCAGTATTTCCTAACTATTTGGCGTCGGAAATAACCCACTTTAAACTTAATTGGTCTTAAAAATGCCATTGTGCTGTCATTTGGAATCTAGTGACGGTCCATTCTATTAGTCTGTGGAAACACACGGAGAAACTGGCATTAAGGTGAATGAAAGACCCTCAAAGCTGAACTTCCAGCCATTTATGAAATTTCAAGAGCAGAGTCACTGCAAGACAAAGGTGTCTGGTGTGCTGCAATTGATTTACTAATGTAGTTGGTAGCTCTGGGCGGGCGGCGGCGGGGCGCATTCAGGCTTATGTTTTCTGTCTGCAGCGACGTGCTGTGAGATTGACGGCGGTGAGAAACCGACGTTAAAGTCAGTTCTCGGAGTAAAACAGCGTCACATTTGCCAGTGAATTAGCAGCCTGACATTAAAAACTAGTTAAAAAATTGTTTAGGACACACAGCAGAAAATTGCTGAACCTCACCTCCGACTGGACTACCGATCGAAACAATGTTTAATTAATAAACGAAGACGAACGTCGGAGCATAAATATCTGCTTCGAACTTCAGATCAGGAAATAATCCGCTCTGTTCGCAATGACTGCACTGGTAATGCATTTAACCAGTTTTTAATATAAGGTTTTTTAATATGCGTGTTGACTTCTTTCTAAGATGGTAAAGTGATCAAATGATCAGGTTTCCTTGATGAGGCTCAGAATGGCTTATTGACATAACAATAGGGGCCATTCAAAGGTAGTCAAGAAGTCATGAATGCAATCATGACTGCCTGAGCAGCGCGGCTCTATCTAGTGGACGGATTGCGCAACTACAGCCACTGCAGTTTATCAAATAAATTTTATTTATTTTTTATTGTGTGCGCCTTATAATCCGGTGCGCTTTATATATGAAATAAATTCTAAAACAAACAGATTATTGAGGGTGCGCCTTATAGTCCAAGTGCGCCTTATAGTGCGGAAAATACTGTGTGTGTGTGTGTGTGTATGTATGTATAGATAGATAGATAGATAGATAGATAGATAGATAGATAGATAGATAGATAGATAGATAGATAGATAGATAGATAGATAGATAGATAGATAGATAGATAGATAGATAGATAGATAGATAGATAGATAAATGCCACAGGGATTAGCCAAAATCCTACTCTCTTTGTTAGAACATGATGAATTATCAAACATAGTGTGACAGCACAACTGTTTAGTATGAGAGTGTCTTGTCATAACTGTTATTTGTCTTTGCTCTGTTCCACTCGTAAAACAATCACTTGGGTATTTTAGCCATATTATTGCATATTATTATCCAAACCATCTTGAGTGAACAAATTAACAAACATGATGTGCTTAAGGTTTGGCCAAGGAACCTCCACAGATTCCAGATCTGTATCCAGAACCTGTCTGGGAGGACATGGGAGAAGCAGATGATGAGGATAAGTAAGGCGGCGAGCCAGAAGAAAATGACAAGGGGTGACATGACTTCCCTCTCCAACATGCACAGCCACAAACTGGGTCTTTCTATAGGTGATTAACAGAAAGTTGTGTTCCAGCCCTAAGTGGGAGGGACTGCTCCAGGTCCTGTCGACAACTGACGGCTGTGGAGGTCCAGGAACTCTTGTCCACACTGTAAGAAACAGAGACTCCTGCCAGACTCACCCACCCACTGGTGTTGAGGGGAAGTCTGACTACAAAGGGGAGAGTATAAATAAATTCCACTCGTCTCAATGTCAGTGAAGCAGGGAGATCGTCACACCTTTTAGGGGTAGAGATTTGGGGAGAATGTCCTTATTGCCATACACAACCAAGTACAGGACAAGAACACAGTTAGTGAGATAATATGAGAAGAAAGAAAGATGACATCACTGAAAGATGTGGCTTGTGTCACCAACAAGTTTTTCAGTTTTCACCGATCTTTCAATAATAACTACGTAATAGCAGTATTGGAAACTACATTCGATGCAAGTGCTGTACTAAAGAAGGCGCTGCACGCTTACAATCATGTCATAATTTCAGTGATGTTCATCTGTGACTGATATGTTCATGTTCAAATGCTTTGGAGGCTACTAATATTTCTTGTGGATTGTCTTTTCTGCAGGATAAGAAAGTGATCGCTCAATAAGGATCATGGAGGAATTTTCCCCATAACGCCATCATCAGGGTTTTTGCCTGATGATGGCATCAGTGCCACCATTGTTAAAAATTGTATTGTTGTATTTTATTAAATTTCCCAGTTTTGGTCCATGGCTTAAAAGCCATGGAAGGGGGGGAATGTGGTGGAATGTTTAAAATAATATAATAAAATACACATTACAGCAAATGCAAATGTGTTAAGAGAAGTTGACAGAGTCGTAGGGACTATCTGACCTTGATGTTAGGCAGAGTGTTTGCTTTTCAGATGAGTATTGGCAGTAGACTTATCACCATACTTGCATAATGTGTTTTGCAAAGATGACGTATTGTTCGACATGGGGTTGGTTTGACATGTGGTCAGTTGCCGGTGAGTCTAGTGACTGCCCACCACGTACACACACACGGCAGAGCTTGGCTATAAGAGCTCAACAAAGACTTCAATTGAGTTGAGTTGAGTGCCAGTTCGACTCCCGGGATGTTGTTACCAGAGATCCAGTTAGATAAGTATCTGTTGACATTGTTTGTCTGCATCATCGATGACAATGTTGAACTTCTCCGCAACCTATGTATGATTTGAATTGACAAATAAATATTTTTGACTTATGTGTTTTGTCCTGTCTTAAGAAAACCTCTCTCCACCACACTGATCCCTCAAAATACCAGCAGTATTCATCCATTCATATTAAGCACTGACAGAGGCTGTCATGCAAAGTATCGCCTACTCATGAGGAGTTGTAACCATTGGCACATTCATTCACACACAACACTGGTATGATTCTTTCTGTGTAGTGCTTGTGTGTCTCAGAAAGACACAATTATTCTTCTCTCATCTTTTCCTTTCAGCTTTTCCCTTCAGGGGTTGCCACAGCAAATCAGTTGCCTCCATCTAACCCTGTCTTCTGCATCCTCTTCTGTCACACCAACTACCTTCATGTCTTCTTTCACTACATCCATAAACCTCCTCTTTGGTCTTCCTTCTAGGCCTCCTGCCTGGCAGTTAAAAACTCAGCATCCTTCTACCAATATATTCACAATCTCTCCTCTGGACATGTCCAAACCATCTCAGTCTGTCCTCTCTGAGTTTATCTCCAAAACTTCTAACGTGTGCTGTCTGTTTCATGTACTCATTCTTGATCCTATCCATCCTGTTTACTCCCAGAGAGAATCTCAGCATGTTCATCTTTGCTACCTCCAGCTCTGTCTCCTGTCTTTTCCTCATTGATACTGTCTCTAGACCAGTGGTTCTTAACCTGGGTTCGATCGAACCCTAGGGGTTCGATGAGTTGGTCTCAGGGGTTCAGCGGAGACGGGGGTTAAGACAAAACACAAGCCACTGTTTTTGCCAAGCATACACGAATCACTGTGTACGGTTTGACACATCGTGTCAATTCATGATGACACGCCCCCCTTAGCCCTCACTGATCACGCTACATCGATTAGCCTACCTGTGTTACAGAGGATTTTGCGCACTCAGTAGTTGATTTATACCTGTCATGATGGTCCGTCATTATTGATTTATGCCTGTCATGATGGTACGTCATTGTTGATTTATGCCTGTCATGATGGTACCTCATTGATTGCTTTCTTAATATTTTAATTCATAGTAACTATGTTGAGCAAAAAAAGAAAATGGTCGGACGAATATGTCTAACGTGAATTTACATGTACTGTATAACGAAACGTGATGGGAGTCAGCGTTCTACATGATTTGCAATGTCAAGTTGAGCAACCCTAGTCTCGCCCTGGAAAAAATAAAGGAACACTTCCTTATGCTGCGTAGAAAACAACAGAAACAGACTTGGCTGTGAAAATGACAAAAGAGTAGCACTTGCCAAGGTGAAACCACGTATATCTGAACTGATCTCTCAATAATAACAGCAGAAGTCACACTGATTTGAAGCTAGGTCTTTTCATGTGAGTTCATGCACTGCCTTGGTTTTGTTCTTTGAAAAAGGTGACATTAATGCATAATTCATTAAATACACCAGTAAAACATATACTTATGTCTTAAATTTGAAAAAAAAAAGAAAAGTTTTTTTACTAAAGAAGGGTTCGGTGAGTGAGCATATGAAACCGGCAGGGTTCGGCACCTCCAACAAGGTTAAGAACCACTGCTCTAGACCAAACAACAATGCTGGTCTCACCACAGTTTTGTACACCTTTCCTTTTCTTTTGAGCTGAAACTCTTCTATCACACATCACACCTGATACTTTTCTCCAACTGTTCCATCCTGCCTGTGCACGCTTCTTCACCTCTTTTCCACACTCTCCATTGCTCTGGACTGTTGACCCCAAGTACTTAAAATCCTCCACCTTGTTGATCTCTTCTCCCTGTAACCTCACTCTTCCACATTGGTTCCTCTCATTCATACACATCTACTCTGTCTTATTGCTGCTAAACTTCATTCCTCTCCTTTCCAGGACAAACCTCCACCTCTCTAGCTCGTCCTCCACCTGTTCCCTGCTCTCACTACAGATCACAATGTCATTTGCAAACGTCATAGTCCATGGAGATTCCTGTCTAACCTCGTCTGTCAGCCTGTCCATCACCATAGCGAACAAAAAGGGGCTCGGAGCTGATCCCTGATGTCCCACCTCCACCTTGAACTCCTCTGTCACACCTACAGCACACCTCACCACTGTCTTTACAGTCCTCATACATGTCCTGCACCGCTCTAACATACTTCTCTGCCAGTCCAGACTTCCTCATACAATACCACTGTTCCTCTCTGGGCACCCTGTCATAAGCTTTCTCCAGATCTACAAAAACACAATGCACCTCCTTCTGGCCTTCTCTGTACTTCTCTATCAACATCCTCAAAGCAAATACTGCATCTGTAGTACTCTTTTTTGGCAAGAAACCATACTATTGCTCACAAATGCCCACTAGCTTGTACAAGAAATTTATCAGATCATGCTATTGCTAAATTCAGAGAAGAAATCCCAAGTATGCTTAATTTAATCCAACAACTGAACGGGTCATTTTCCGAACTCAGTTAATGTTAGTCCATCTCAAATTGATGAGTTTGTTGACATTACTAAAGACTCTCTGCGAAAAACCTTAGATTTAATTGCTCCACTAAAAAATAAGACTATAAATCAGGGGATGCGAGCTCCCTGGTTTAATTCTCATACCCACCAATTAAAACAAGAATCCCGAAAACTTGAGAGGAAATGGCCTTCTACTAAACTAGGAGAACACCGCTCTGCGTGGCAAAATAGTTTACATAAATACAGGAAGGCACTTTGTTCCGCTAGAGCAGCCTATTATTTATCTTTTTTATTTTTATTTATTCAGTTTATTTTTCTTCTTTCCAGACATGTTATTACAACATATTTCACTTTCATCGGTGCTAAAACATCATCAACAACATCCGAAAAGAAAAAAAAAGGGGTTAACGGGTAGAAGCCATTGGCTTGTAAGATTCCCGTCCCCTGAATAAATTATTCATCATTAATCGAGGACAATAGAAACAATTACCAGATTCTTGTTCAGTACTGCATCCAGACTGACATAGAACCACAGTACATGTGAGTCTAGTATTCCGTCAAGTCTCAACAGCAATGATTTTATGAATTTCTTCAATAATAAGATCCTGCACATCAGAGACAAAATGAATGGCCTTCTTTAGGTCCCTTAGATCCGAAAAACACACAGCTGACTCCTGAGCCCTTTGGTTCTATGGAGGTCTTTTCTCCAATACAGATCAGTCAACCTATTTAAATAGTCTCCTCAGCTAAACCATCGTCTGTCTGTTAGATCCAATTCCAACTAAACTCATCAAAGAAGCCTTACCTTTACTTAGCAACCATTTCCTCAATATAATTAACCTGTCATTATCAACTGGATATGTACCACGGTCCTTTAAAGTAGCTGTTATCAAGCCACTTCTCAAAAAACCTAACCTGGACCCTACTGTTCTAAATAATTATCGACTCATCTCAAATCTCCCGTTTTTATCTAAGATCTTGGAGAAAATAGTCACTAATCAGTTATGTGATTTCCGAAAATCTAACAGTTTATTTGATAATTTCCAGTCAGGTTTTAGGGAACATCATAGTACGGAAACGGCACTTGTCAAGGTTAGCAATGACTTTCTCACCGCTTCAGACAGAGGACTTGTTTCTATATTGGTTCTCTTGGCCCTTAGTGAGTCTTTTGATACAATTGACCACAATATTCTTCTGGCACGACTGGACAAAACAATTGGTATTAAGGGATCAGCATTGAGGTGGTTTAAGTCCTATTTAACCGACCGTTCCAAGTTTGTTAACGTTAATAATGACACCTCCCAGTCACCTACAATTAGCTATGGAGTTCCTCAAGGCTCAGTTCTTGGTCCAATACTGTTTATCTTATACATGCTTTCTCTAGGTAATTTGATAAGGAAACACTCCATCAACTTCCACTGTGATGCCGATGATACGCAATTATATCCCTAGATTAAACCTGATGAAGTCAATCAGTTGTGCAAATTACAGGCGTGTATCAAAGAGATTAAAGATTGGATGACCAATAACTTTTTGCATCTCAATTCATATAAAACTGAGGTCATTGTGCTTGGCCCAAAAACCGTCAGGGATGTAATGCCGAACTCTGACATCGGTCGTACAGGGACCGAACAGCCCTTATCAAGGGGTTCGGTACCCCATATTCCCGAAGCACACCCCACATAACCCCCCGAGGAACACGGTCGAACGCCTTCTCCAAGTCCACAAAACAGACTAACTGGTTGGGCAACTCCCATGCCCCCTCAAGGATCCTGCGGAGGGTGTAGAGCCCGACGGACCCTCCTCTCCAGAACCCCTGAATAGACCTTGCCAGGGAGGCTGAGGAGTGTGATCTCCCTGTAGTTGGAACACACCCTCCGGTCCCCCATCTTAAAAAGGGGGACCACCACCCCAGTCTGCCAATCCAGAGGCACTGTCCCCGACCTCCACGTGATGTTGCAGAGGCGTGTCAACCAGGACAGCCCCACAACATCCAGAGCCTTTAGTAACTCCGGGCAGAGCTCATCCACCCCTGGGGCCCTGCCACCGAGGAGCTTTTTAACCACCTCGGTGACCTCAACCCCATAGATAGGAGAACCCAGACTCTGCTTCCTCATGGGAAGGCGTGTCGCCTAAATTGAGGTCTTCGAAGTATTCTCTCCACCAAGTCACAACGTCCCGAGTTGAGGTCAGCAGCGCCCCATCCCCACTATACACAGTGTTGATGCTGCACTGCTTCCCCCTCCTGAGACTTCTGATGGTGGACCAGAATTTCCTCGAAGCCGTCTGGAAGTCATCCTCCAAGGCCTCACCGAACTCCTCACACGCCCGAGTTTTTGCCTCAGCAACCACCAAAGCTGCAGAACATGGTCCACTCAGACTCAATGTCCCTCGCCTCCCCCGGAATGTGGGTGAAGTTCTGCTGGAGGTGGGAGTTGAAACTCCTTCTGACAGGGGATTCCGTCAGTCGTTCCAAGCAGACCCTCACAATACGTTTGGGTCTGCCAGGTCGGACTGGCATCTTCCCCCACCATCGGAGCCAACACACCATCAGGTGGTGATCGGTTGACAGCTCCGCCCCTCTCTTTGCCCGAGTGTCCAAGACATGCGGCCGCAAGTCCGATGACATGACCGCAAAGTCGATCATCGAACTGCGGCCTAGGATGTCCTGGTGCCAAGTGCACGTATCGACACCCTTATGTCTGAACATGGTGTTCGTTATGGACAGTCCGTGACGAGCACAAAAGTCCAATAACTGAAAACCACTCGGGTTCTGATCGGGGGGCCGTTCCTCCCAATCACACCCTTCCAGGTCTCACCGTCATTGCCCACATGAGCATTGAAGTCCCCCAGCAGAACGGTGGAGTCCCCAGTGGGAGCGCTCTCCAGCACCCCCTCCAAGGACTCCAAAAAGGGTGGGTACTCTGAACTGCTGTTTGGTGCGTAAACACAAACAACAGTCAGGACCCGTCCCCCCACCCCAAGGCGGAGGGAGGCTACTGTCTCGTCCACCGGGGTGAACCCCAATGCACATGCGCCAAGCGGGGGGCTATAAGTATACCCACACCTGCTTGGTGTCTCTCACCATGGACAACTCCAGAGTGGAAGAGTCCAACCCCTCTCGAGAGGACTGGTACCAGAGCCCAAGCTGTGTGTGGAGGTGAGCCTGACTATATCTAGTCGGAACTTCTCAACCCCACACACCAGCTCGGGCTCCTTCCCTGCCAGAGAGGTGACATTCCACGTCCCAAGAGCCAGCTTCTGTAGCCAGGGATCGGATCGCCAAGGTCCCCACCTTCGGCCGCTGCCCAGCTCACAATGCACCCGACCCCTATGGCCCCTCCCACAGGTGGTGGGCCCACGGGAAGGGGGACCCACGTTGTCCTTTCGGGCTGCCATGGGTGCAGGCCCGGCCACCAGGAGCTCGCCTTTGAGCCCCACCTCCAGGACTGGCTCCAGAGGGGGGCCCCGGTGGCCTGCGTCCGGGCAAGAGAAAACGTGGTCCATTGTTTTTCTTCATCATAAGGGGTCGTTGAGCCGTCCTTTGTCTGGTCCCTCACCTAGGACCTTTTTGTCATGGGTGACCCTGCCAGGGGCACAAAGCCCCAGACAACTTAGGAGCCACTATGGTCTCTGTCACCACAGATGACAGAGACCACCACCCTCTCTTTTTCCCCACCACCTTGTCATGGTGGGAAAAGAGAGGGGGGCTGTGCCAAACAGTGGGAGCTTTCCAAAACAGTCAAGGTGTGCTCTGTGCACACCTTGTGCACAAGTAACCTTCTGCACAAGTAAATTACTGGCAGGCCATATGCCCATTTCTCTCACGAAGAAAGTTCTGTTTGCATTTTTCCCCTGAAAGAGCCAGTTTTTATTTATGGTTTCTGAAGATGTTAATGTTTTTACTTGAAGTATAGGCCTTCAATTCTTTGGGCCGGGATGTCTTTAATTAATTTCTGGGAAAAAGGATTATTAAGCTGTTTTTGCACTTTTTTAATCATGAGGCTTGTGTGTCTAGCATAAAGGCTTGAAATTTATTTGCCTGGGTCCACTTTTACCTATGGTGAGGTAAAAGAGCTAGCTGTGCACTCACTTAAACATATCTTGCATTGAAAATTGATAATAAATGATAATGTGGATATAGGTGCCGGCTATAAGACACAAACTGGACTTGGGTTCGGACCTTTTACTAAGAGGAAATTTTTATGACTGGACATCTGTGACTTTTAATTGAATAGCCCTGATCTAGAGCATTATGCTCTCAACATACTGGTGTACTTGTGGTTCCTAGAATTTACAAAAGTCGGACAGGGGCTAGAGCCTTTACCTATCAAGCCCCTCTATTGTGGAACCACCTCCCTTCCTCAGTTCGGGAGGCAGACACCCTCTCACTATTTAAAACTAGACTTAAAACTTTTCTTTTTCACAAATTTTACAATTAAGGCAACTTAGACTGCTACGTTTTTTTTTTCTTGTAGACCTACACTTCTGGAGACTCAAAATCCAGACTTACTGAGGTCCTCTCTCCTCCTCTCTCTCTGTCTCTTACCCTGTTCTTATCTTACTTTTATTTCTTTTCCACCCAAACAGTCAAGATGGATGGCCGCCCAAAAGAGTCTGGGTCCTGGCCGGAGTTTCTTCCTCATCGAGGGAGTTTTCCCCCGCCACTGTTGCTTATGCTTGCTCTGGAAGGTTCAGTTGGGTTTCTCTGTCTGTTAAAGCGCTTTGAAATGTCTGTTGCCACGATATATATAAATAAAACTTAATTGATTGATTGATTGATTGATTGATTGATTGATTGATTGATTGATTGATTGATTAACTTCTGCCCTTAGTCTACCTTCAACTACTCTTTCCCATAAATTCATTGTATGGCTCATCAGCTTTATTCCTCCATAGTTGCCACATCTCTGCACATCTCCCTTGTTCTTAAAAATGGCACCAGCACACTTTTCCATTCCTCAGGCATCTTCTCACTATCTAAGATACTGTTGAACAACCCAGTCAGAAACTCTACTGCCACCTCTCTTAGACACTTCCATACCTCCACAGGTATATCATCAGGACCGAGTGCCCATCCACTTTTCATCCTCTCCTCACTTCATCTTGACTGATCTTTGTTACTTCCTGGTCCACAACATCCACCTTTTCTTGTCTTTGTTCTCTCTCATTTTCCTTGTTCATCAACTTTTCAAAGCACTCTTTCCATCTTCCCATCACACTACTGGCACCTGCCAATAGACTTCCATCCCTATCCTTAATCACCCTAACCTGCTGCATGTCCTTCCCATCTCTGTCTCTCTGTCTTGCCAGAGAGATATAGATCAGTCTCTCCCTCCTTACTGTCTAACCTAGCATAAAAGTCACCATAAGCCCCTTGTTTGGCCTCTGCTACCTCAACCTTCACCGTACGTTGCATCTCCCTGTATTCCTGTCTACTTTCCTCAGTCCTCTCAGTGTCCCACTTCTTCTTAGCTAACCTCTTTCTCTGTATACACTCCTGTACCTCCTCATTCCACCACCAAGTCTCCTTATCTACTTTCTTTCCAGATGACACACGAAGTACTCTCCTACCTGTCTCCCCGATCACATTAGCTGTAGTTGTCCAGTCATCTGGAAGCACGTCCTGACCACCCAGAGCCTGTCTTAACTCCTTCCAGAAAGTCAAGCAACTGTCTTCCTTTTTCAGCTTCCACCATTTTGTCCTCTGCTCTGTCTTTGTCCTCTTCATCTTCCTCACCACCACAGTCATCCTACACACCACCATCCTATGTTGTTTGGCTACACTCTCGCCTACCACTACTTTGCAGTCACTGATCTCCTTCAGATAACATTGTCAACACAAGATATAGTCTACCTGTGTGCTTGTACCTCCACTCTTGTAGATCACCCTATGCTCCTGCCTCTTCTGGAAGAAAGTATTTACTATAGCCATTTCCATCCTTTTTGCAAAGTCAACCACCATCTGTCCTTCTACATTTCTCATCTGGATACCAAACCTGCCCATCACCTCCTCATCACCTCTGTTTCCTGCACCAACATGTCCATTGAAGTCTGCACCAATGACAGCTCTTTCACTTTTAGGTATGCTCTGCATCACTTCATCAAAGTCCAACCAGAATTTCTCCTTCTCCTTCAGCTAACATCCTACCTGTGGAGCATACCCACTAACAACATTAAACATCACACCGGCACCCTGTAGGTGAACAGCACCGATGGCGATCGTTGTTAACCCGGGCCTCGACCGATCCGGTATGGGAGTCAAAGGTTTGATTCGCATGTTTGGTTTGGCAAAAGTTTTACGTCGTATGCCCTTCCTGACACAACCCTCTGTATCTATCCAGGCTTGGGACCGGCACAATAAGACACTGGCTTGTGCCTTCTTGCATCTACATTCTCATAAAGACACAATTGTAAAGGTAAAAAAAATGTGATAGATGCAAATGATGACACGGAGGGATACATTTCTTCTTTGTGTTATTCAAAAGAATCAATGACAAAGAGATGTGAAAAAAAATGTCAGTTAATTTTTATTCCCAGCTTGAATCATTGGAATTCTATATACTGTAAATATGCTGTCCCAATGAAGTCTTTAAAGACTGTTGATCTGATCCAGCATACTACTGTGTGAACGTTTTTGATTTATTCTTTCAGCATTGACATTGTAAAGTGCACATGCAATGGAATACTGTATTGATTAGGGTTGAGCCGGATACTCGTTTCATACGAGTATCCATTACGGATAATGCATTTTGACGAGTACGAGTACGAATACGAATAAAGCCCGTTAATACTCGTGATCGGACTGAAGACTGATTCTTTCTTTCTTTCTTTCTTTCTTTCTTTCTTGAGGAAGAAACTCATTGAGTTCATTGAGTTTCTTCTTCAATGAGGGATTTTTTCCCCGCCACAGTCCCTTATGCTTGCTCTGGAGGGTTTCGTTGGTTTTCTGTTTAAGTGCTTTGAAATGTCTGACGATGTGATTAAGCGCTATATAAATGAAAGTAGATTGATTGATTGATTGATTGATTGATTGATTGATTGATTGATTGACTTTGATCAACTTTTTATTGCTCAGATCTTTTAAGTCCAGATGATGCAGATCCCTTCCCCGTCAAGGGCTATTTTCCTACTATTGTTTGATTTTGGATGTGAATTCCATTTTGCGTGAATGTCTTTTGAAATTTGTGTGAGTGTGACTATTTTGTAATTGTTTTTGGGTTTTTTTGTGAATAAATAAGCTTTTAAAACTCAAATCAATTTCCACAGGAATATCCTCTGGACCAACTCCCTTCTTGTTCTTCATCCTCTTTAGTGCCATTCTAACCTCACCCTAGCGAATCACTTCTTCTTTCTGGTCCACCACACTTGCATCTTCTATTCTACCTTATCTGTCATTTTCCTCATTCATCAGCTCCTCTAAGTATTTCTTCCATCCACCCAGTACACTGCTGGCACCAGTTAACATTCCATCTCATTTTCTTAATCACCCTAACCTGCCTATCTTTTCCATCTCAATCCCTCTATCTTTCCAACCTAAGGAGATCTTTCTATCCTTCCAAAGTGTCCAACCTGGCATATTTGTCATTTTGATCATATGCCTCTCGATAGGCCTTTGTCATCTCCACTATGGCTCTACATTGCATCTCAATGTATTCATGTCTCCTCTACTTGGACTTCTCAGTGTCCCAGCTCTTCTTCACTAGCCTCTTTCTTTGTATGGTTTCCTTTACTTTAGGATTTCTCCACTACGTGTTCTCCCCTTTATTACCAGAAGACATCCTGGTACTTGGGGATGTAGCACGGCCTGTTTCTGTGATCACCTTGGCTTTAAAGGTCCAATCATCTGGGAGCCTCTCCTGCCCACCAATAGAATGTCTCTCATCTTGTTTAAAAGTCACACAACACTCTTCCTTTCTCAACTTCCACCATGTGGTTCTCTGCTCTGCTTTTGTCTTCTTGGTTATAATGTTCTATGTGCTAGAGTCTTCATCAGAATCAGAATCAGAATCACTTTTATTTGCCATCGTCTGTTGAAGAACAGACAAGGAATTTGTTTCTGGCAGGTGGTGTCTCACTGTACATTCATACATTAATTTAACTATCTAAAATACTTTAACTACTATAAATAACTAAATACAAACACAAGATGCAGAACGCAGTAGGTGGGGTGGGGGATGGGGGGGTGGAGGGGACACAGTGTACAAGTGCTGAGTGCTTGTGTAAACTGTTGCAAGGATTGGGGACAAATAATTAACAGTTGCAGTTCAAGTGACTTATGGCTTGGGGGAAGAAACTGTTCTTTAGTCTGGTGGTTTTTGAGAGGAGGGCTCTGTAGCGCCTCCCAGAGGGTAGACTTTTGAAAAGTCGGTGTCCAGGTGTGTTGGGTCTGAGATGATCTTCCCCGCCCTCCTGACTCTTGAGGAGTACAGCTTTTGGAGGGAGGGCATGGAGGTCCCAGTGATCTTCTCAGCAGACCTGATTGTCCTTTGCAGTCTTGTCCTGTCCCTTTGGGTGGCAGCACCGAACCAGACTGTGATGGAGGAACACAGGACCGATTCAATGACTGCCGTGTAAAACAAGACCAACAGCTCCTGTGGCAGACAGTGCTTCCTCAGTTGCCTGAGAAAGTACATCCTCTGCTGGGCCTTTTTGAGGATGCAGCTGATGTGGAGAGTCCATTTCAGGTCCCGGGAAACAGTAGTCCCCAGGAACCTGAAGCTCTCCACAGAGTCCACAGGGCTGTCTGCGATGGTGAGGGGGAGCAGAGGGGAGGGTAACTTCCTAAAGTCCACTGTCATCTCCACAGTCTTGAGCGTGTTTAGCTCCAGGTTGTTACGACTACACCAGTCCACCAGTTGCCTCACCTCCTGTCGGTATGCAGACTCATCACCGTCCTGGATGAGTCCAATGACAGTTGTGTCATCTGCCAACTTCAGGAGTTTGACGGCTGGGTGTGAGGATGTGCAGTCATTCGTGTAGAGGGAGAAGAGCAGTGGAGAGAGGACACAACCCTGGGGGGCACCGGTGCTGACTGTCCGAGTGTCTGAGGTGATCGCCCCCAGCCTCACCTGCTGTGTCCTCTCTGTCAGGAAGCTGGTGATCTACTGACACATGACAGAGGGGACTGTGAGCTGGTGGAGTTTGGAGGAGAGCAGCTCAGGGATGATGGTGTTGAACGCTGAGCTGAAGTCAATGAACAGGATCCGTGCATAAGTCCCTGGGTGGTCGAGATGATCCAGGATGAAATGTAGTCCCATGTTGACTGCATCATCCACTGACCTGTTTGCCCGATAGGCAAACTGCAGGGGGTCCAGCAGGGGTCCTGTGATGTCCTTCAAGTGGCTCAACACGAGGCGTTCAAAGGACTTCATGACCACGGATGTCAGAGCGACAGGCCGGAAGTCATTTAGTCCTGTGGTGGAGGGTTTCTTGGGGACCGGGATGATGGTGGAGTGCTTGAAGCAGGAGGGTACCTCACACTGCTGGAGGGATCTGTTGAAGATCTGTGTGAAGACTGGAGCCAGCTGTTCCGCACAGACCTTGAGGCAGGAGGGGGAGACACCATCAGGGCCTGGCGCCTTCCTGATCTTTTGTCTGTGGAACTGCTGACTTACCTCCTGGACAGTCACACTGAGGGGGGTTAGGGGTGGGGCGGGCTGGGGGTTTGAAGGGGATGGGGGTGTGGAGAGGAGGGGTGCTGGGAGTGGGGCGGACAGGGATTGTGGAGGGGGTGGGGTGCAGACAGTCTTTGTTGAGGGGAGTGGAGGTGTGAATGGTGGTGTGATCTGGGCTGCAGGTAGTGGAATGGGGGTGGTGGGTGTGAAGTCCTTTTCAAACCTACAGTAGAATCTGTTGAGGTCGTCAGCCAGGTTCTTGTTGGCCTCAGCAGTGGGGGACGGGCGTCTGTAGCCGGTGATGTCCTGCAGACCTCTCTACACCGACGAGGGGTTGTTGGCTGAGAAGTTCTCTTTCAGCTTGTCAGAACTCCTTTTAGCTGCTCTGATCTCCTTTGTCAGTGTGTTCCTGGTCTGCCGGTACAGAGCCCTGTCCCCAGATCTGTAGGCCTCCTCCTTATCCAAGCGCAGTTGTCTCAGCTTGGCTGTGAACCATGGCTTGTTGTTGCTGTATGTGCGGAAGGTCTTGGTTGGCACACACAGGTCCTCACAGAAGCTAATGTAGGCTGTCACAGTGTCCGTGTAATCATCCAGATTGTCCGTAGCAGCTTCAAAAACACTCCAATCGGTGCAGTCAAAACATTCCTGCAGTTCCTGCTTTGCCTCGTTGGTCCATTTCTTTACCGTTTTCACCACAGGCCGAGATGTTCTCAGTCTCTGCCTGTAGGCTGGGATGAGATGGATGAGGCAGTGATCAGAGTGTCCCAAAGCTGCGCGGGGGACCGAGCGATAAGCGTCCTTGGTTACAGTGTAGCAGTGATCCAGCGTGTTGTTGTCCCTCGTCGGACAGGTCACATGCTGCCTGTATTTAGGGAGCTCGTTGCTTAGTTTCACTCTGTTGAAGTCCCCCAGGATGATTAAAAATGAGTCCGGGTGTTTTCTTTCGATGTCCGTGATTTGTTCCGCTAATGTATGGAGTGCGACATCCACATTAGCTTGCAGTGGAATGTAAACACCGACGAACACGAAAGAGGAGAACTCCCGCAGATAATAAAAGGGCCTGCAGTTGATAAAGAATGACTCAATGTTCGGTCCACAGAACCTGCTGAGCACTGTGACATCCTTACACCAACCTTCGTTAATGTAGAAGCATATTCCACCGCCCTGAGTTTCCCGGACCGCTCCTTGACGCAGTCCGCTCTGTGAAGTTGAAAGTCCGGCAGATGTAGAGCGCCGTCGGGGATCGACTCACTGAGCCAAGTTTCAGTAAAACACAGGGCAGAAGAACGTGCAAAGTCCATGTTTTTCCCGCAGAGGAGGTGCAGCTCGTCCAGTTTATTGGGGAATGAGCGGAGGTTAGCCAGATGTATTGATGGCAGCGGGGTCCTGATGGCAGCGGGGTCCTTCATAGTTCTATTCACCATCACGGCAATAACATATACAGTGGTACCTCTACTTACAAAATTAATTGGTTCTGGAAGAAACTTCTGAAGTAGAAAATTTTGTAAGTAGAGACGTGTTTTCCATGCAAATGCCCTAATCCCTTCCAAGCCCCCAAAATTCAGACATGTTTTATAAAGCATAAAAATGCATCAAAACATGTAACATCAAAACATGTAACAAATACATGTTACAATTAGATTATTACACAATAAATGAGTTGTGCATAATTAAAGTTAAAAACAAAGAATAAAGAATAAAAATGATGGTCATTTACCTTTTAACTGCTGTCCTCATTGTTTTTTGCCCTCTTTAGTTCATGCGCTACTTGCCTCACCATGCCGAACAACAGAGTGAATTCCAGTCCTCCTTTTGAACTTCTCGAACCACCGACACGGTGCCTTAAACTCCTTAAACTCAGGGCTTTGAACCCGAAATTTTTGCAAATCAGTACGTTCTGAACAGAAACAGAATTATAACGTTTCCAGTTTTGCGTTCCAACCATAAACTGACGTTCCTGAACCGGTTAGAAGTGTTTGATGGCTTCCTTTTGTTTTAATAACGTGGCAATTATAGATACATTACAGCCATATTCTTTGGCGAAATCAACCAAACGCATCCCTTTTTCATGCTTTTCTATTACTTCTTGCTTTGTTTGTATGGACAAAAAAAGCTCTTCTCTTCGTCTTTTCTTTTCCTCTTTTCTCCAACATTTTCTTGGGGTCCTTAGTGAATAGTCTAAAAGTTAATATATTTACGTAAAACTATCAGAACACTGCATGGGTTGAGGGCCGAATGACAAGGAAGCTGCATAGACACTTATCTAGCTTCACATAGAGGTCCCTCTTAGCCAACGGGATGCCAGGAAGATGCTAGGTAATAGCCAATGGCAGAGCAGCTGTAAGAATGTTGCGTTCAGGGAACTATGGGAGCTGCGAGTAGCAGCCCATACTGTTATTTTACCTTTCGTATCCTGAAATTTCTTTCTTAACAAGAGGCAATATTTTCCTGTTCAGGCGTTTCGTAACTTGAAAATTTCGTATGAAGAGCTGTTCGTAAGTAGAGGTACCACTGTATAGTCGTACCGTAGAGCAGCCCTTGCTTAAAACATTAACACAGGATTGCGAAAACGTCATTGTTTAACTTCAACGGTAACACTTTGTTGTGCTCTAAATTCACCAATCATAAATCTCTAACACCCCCCCCACCCCGATCCCCCAAACACGTGAAACCCATGCCTGCAGCTACAACAAAGCACCAGTCAGTATTGTCTATTTCTACTGGCTGATCTGTGGGTCAATTAGTTTTTAATTAGAAGGTGTTTGCATATGCTCATGAAGACGCAGGGGTTTTTTTTGCAATCTTTATCCTTTAATTTCCCTGCAGATTCTTACCTTGCTCTCCTCAATCACATCTAGGTTTTCATCCATTGCTGTGTTCTGATTGGCAGACAGCAGACTTAAATGAGAGGTCTTTGTAGAATCCATCTCTGCCTGGGATCGTGGCAGGTCTTTTATCTTTCGCCAGGACATGTCATAAACTAAATGAGGCTGGACAGGAACTAACTCTTGGTCTGACCGATGTTTGATTCTGACTATGTCCTGGGTGAAGTCATGCTGTGCTGGGCCTTCATCTTGGAGTAGATGGGTCAGTGGAGGACTGAGGAGTATGACATGCTGGGATAAACCCAATCTGAAGATATGACAGCTGTCAAGAAGAGCTACTGTAAAGAGAGAAAAAGACATAATTAAAGATAATGTTTCTGTGTGATGCTGTTTCTTTTGTATAAAATATGATGTTTTTGCTTGTGTCCATCTAACTGGCAGCAAGTTTTGAAGTCAGAATCCGCAAATAGGTGTAACAACAGAATGAGTGTTTTTCACCATATAAATATAGCTCCCACAAGAGCAGATTTTATGTTGTATACCATGTTTTTAAATCAAATATACCTGTACACCTCCCTCCCAGTTCTACAGTGTATATAGTTCTCTTGGTGTTACTATACAAACTCTTTAATGAAGGACAATGCACAAGTTGTCGCATACTTAGGTGTTTACCTTTTCTTTTTTTTTCCTATTTCTGTTTAAGGGTTATAGTGTTATGATTTAGGTTCATTAAACCTAAATCATAACCCTAAATATAACACAGATTAACAACTCACAATTCACAACAATTTAACAATTCAATAACACAGAGTAACATCCTTTGTTGAGTTTTACTCGATCATATCATTAATATATATATATATATATATATATATACATAATTAAGACATAATCACATAAACAACCTCATCAACTAATTGTGTTTTGTCAGATATGTGCCTGCACAATCATAAAATAATTTTTATACTGTATAACTATGCTTTAAAGGTTCATTCATTGTTAAGATTGTGTAACCGAGTTAGATCACTTAAAATTATGGTTCTGCATATTCTCATTGGTTTGACAGTGCTGTCTTGTTTTTTACACAAATAAAGGTCTGCGTAAAAAAATATAAGTTGTGAATGTCAGAGTGTTTGGATTAAATAGTCTCGTAGTATTTAGTCAATCATATATTCCCGTAAGTTTATCCTATCCTATCCTATCCTATCCTATCCTGTCCTATCCTATCCCATAACCCCTGAGGGTCATTGGGGCACCACAGATGATCTGTTGGTCAGCTCTCTCCATCCCTCTCTGTCCTAAGAAGCTCTCATTACTTCACTGAGTGTCAAGTGAGTCCAATTTTCAAATGCCGACAAATAAAGTTTTTTGATTTGAATTGAATTCTCTGATGTTGTCCTCCCATCTTCTCTTTTGTCTCCCTCGTCTCCTACCACCTGTACAGTTCCTTGTAGGGTGGTCTTAGCAAGGTCTGAAGATATGGTGATGTGTCCATACCACCTCAGTTTAACAGTGGTAAGCAGGTCATCATGTGGACCAATGTCTTGGCTCATCTGCCAGACTTCCTCATTTGTGACATGTTGGGTGTAGGGCACATGTCCCAGCAGAGTTGCTAATCTATTTTATTGACGAAAAAGGAGTTATAATCTTTTCAAATTGACCTTTTCAGGTCAAACTATTGCAAGAACAATAAATGTAATGACTATTCGACCTGCAACATAGGCTGTGTCTTGAATTTTGGCCCCTTGTGTGATCGCATTTGACGCCCCTGGCTCACTTTAGGAGATACCAATGTGTCTTCTCTAGCATCTCATCCCCATGCTCTGTATTGTCTTCTGCAGCTCAACTGTGGTAGTCCAAGTTTGGCAAGCAAGACTTTGTGTCTTTCCATATGGGCTTGAGTTCTACCAGAGCAGCCATTGTTTGAGCAATTGTGGCAAGAATTTCTTGCTAAGATCCTTCATCGGATATGATTAGTCCAAGATATTTGAGGCTGGACACTGTGTCCAGTGCCTGTCTGTTGACCTTGATGTCTAAGAGGATGCTCCCGTTGTTGTTGGTAATGATTTTGGTTTTGGTAATTTTGGTTGTTGGTAATGATTTTGGTTTTCCCCACATGAATTTCTATTCCATAGGCTCAGGAAGTGGTTTTGAGCCTTTCAACTAGACTGGCAAGTTCTATTTTCTTCTCCAGCTAACCCGACAAAATCATCTGCAAAATGGAGGTTGGTAATTGGTATGAGTCCTATGCTGACAGTTCCTTCATGGTCAGCCAGTGCATCCGTCATGATGTGCTCCAGAAAGATGCTGAAAAGAGTGGGGGTGAGAGGGCATCCTTGGGGCACTCCAATTCTTGTCCTGAACCAGTCTCTGATAGTGCTGTTGTAGAGAACTACACTGGTGGATTTGTTGTACAGGTGTTGAATGTCTCTGACAAGGTTAGGGCTGATGTTATACTTCCTCATGGTAGCCCACAGTGCAGTATGTCATATGCGGTTGAAGGCTTTCTTGAAGTCTACAAAGGTCTTGTTGATGCTGCAGATATCTCAGAGATAAAATCTGTTCTGTGGTGCTCCGTCCTGCCCTAACCCCATCCTGTTTTTCAAGAATGATCAGTTCAGCTTTAGATTTTAATCTATTCAGTATTATTTTCATTAAAACTTTGCTGGGATGCCAGTGGTTGTGGCACAGGTCGATATTGCCTTTTTTCGGAAGTGTAATGATGAGTGACTGGGTCCATGATGTCGGTCGTTCACCACTCGTCGTTCATAGCTTTTCCCTTTGCTTGTACAAGCTCTGCTGTGATGTTGTCCACTTTGGCTGTTTTTCCTTTTTTTCAGTGCTAAGACTGTGGTCTCAACGTCTTCATGGAGGATGGAGAGTTTGTCCTCTTCCTTCATGACTTGAGGACACGTCAGGACTGTTGGATCTCCAGTTGCAATGTTGCTGTAGAGTTCAGTGCAGTATTCTGTCCACCTGTTTAAGATTTTATGTTCTTCCATTAGACATTCACCAGTCTTACTCTGAATTCATTGCCCTTGTTGCTTCTAGATTACACAACTGTAATTCCTGACTATTGAGCTGCTCAAGCTTCTTTATTAGGATTTTACAATTAGCTCAGAATGCAGCTGCCTGCTTACTAACTCGTACAGGGAAGAGAACACACATTTATCTTTTACAATTGTATTACCTTCCCTAGGCTATTCACTCTGAGGATGCAGGATTTTTGGTAACTCTTCAGGTCTGTAAGAGTAGAACAGGAGGCAGAAGTTTTAGCTATCTGGCTCCTTTACTCTGGAACAATCTCTCAGTCTCTGTCCGGGGGGCAGAGAAAATTGAACTTTGAAATAAAAACAAATGTAACTGTGAAATAAAAACAATTGTATCCTGCTTCAAAATACGTTGGTGTCATCATTAGACCTTAACAATGAATATTATTAACTACTCGGAACAATCCAAAATGTTGTGATGGCTGCCAGCCAGCTGGAGACACTGATATTACAAAGCCAAGATGGTTTGCTTGTGGCTCCCAATCACTCACAGTCAACACAGGTAACCTGTACCTTCCTTGTGCAGCTCCCACTACCTTATGACATTTGACACAATTATCCTTTGTTTTATTTTTCTTACACATTTGCTTTATTTTTCATGTTCTTCACTTGGCACTGCCTTCTCCTCTCCATCTTTTGCTGCTCCAAATGGGTCTCTTGCACATCATTTTCAGGCTTTTGCTTTCATGTGTCCTGAGTAAAGTTCCTTTGCCAGTCACATTATGAGGTTCCTCTGTGATATCATCTTATTGGTGCATTTCTTGAACAGGATCGAAGCATTCATGGCAGCCAGGTTAAGAATATTTTGAAACACCACTAATGGCCCTCATCATGTAGGAGCTTACAGTGAATATTTTCTCCCCATTTGATCAAGCACATCTACTCCAACTTTGGTTCCGTTGTGGTACTGTATGGAACAATCTCCAGTTTAGCCTCATGGCCACTTGTGATGTTGACAGCTGTGTGGATTGTGATTAGAATGGAGACATTTTTCCTTGGTTGGCATTGCTAGACTTGTTAGAGTTGCACTGTCACATTTCTTCACTTCTTTAGTGTGCAGGGCCCTTTGCTCCTCTACAGATGGAGGAAGCTCTTGTCTACTCTTATTTACTGGACCAACCAGGCTGGTTTTCTGGGCCTTTAGTGTCTTGGAAAGTTCAAAAGAAGTACAAAAGTTAGTGGTGGTATTTCACCCCCTCAACACAAGTTACCTGTGTTTGTGAGGCATAAACAACAACTTGGTGTTGTAACAGCAGTGTCTCCAGTTGGCTGGCAGCCATCACAGCATTATTGATTGTTCATAATAGTTAATAATTTTTATTGTTAAGGTCTCATGATGACACCAATCTATTTTGAAGCAGGACACAATTGTTTTAATTTCACAGAGATACATTTGTTTTTATTTCACAGTTTGAGTTTGGCTGTGTAATTGCAGAGAAGTTATGTTGTGTCAATTAAATAAATAAAACATTTAATCATTATAGTTTTAATATAGTGTCCTGATTTGTTTTTATCTATTCCACCAATTTATTCTTAGATCATTTCAATGATAATCCAAATTATATACAAATATAGTACGAGCAGTCAAAATCACTGTCTATGGGAGTTTTAGTAGTTGCAAAATTCTGGGAGGCCGAGTTCTAAGGTGTGTGTGCGTGTGTTTGCGTGTGTGTCTGTTTGTGCATGTGTGTGTGACTGTGTGAGAGGGGGAGAGAGATATAGAGAGAGCATGTGTGTATGTGCGTGTGTGTATGTGCGTGTGTATGTAACAGTTAAAATATCTATACAGTAGATAAATCATTAATTTGAACTGAAGTGAGAAAGTGTCAAACTAAGAGCAAGCAGGTGGAGGCGGTGACCTATGCGACATGAGCAGTTTGCAGCTCTGTCTGGTTAAATGCACCGCGTACGCGCAACAAAACAGAAGAAGAAAAACAGGTTAACCAAGTAACCTTAAACAGACCAAAATAGAGTTAAGCTGAAGAAAACCTAAGGATAGCAACTTGAGCGACAGTGAAGCCACGCACAGAGAGATCAGTAATGTCTGCGGGACAGCGACACTGGCTGCAGTCTCTGTAGGGAGGGGTGGGCGCTGTGTGTGACTGGCCAATCACTGAGGGTGACAACAGTCCGTTCTGAGGATTTTACGAGCACGAGTTTTGACGAGTTTTACTTGTATTGTACTCAAAAATGCGTCAAAAATGCGTTATCTGTACCGGATACTTATCTGAAACGGGTACTCGGCTCAACCCTAATCTCTACATAACCATCTGTTATATATTCATCACATGACAAAGCCCGCTGTATCAGCCACCTCCTCCTCCACCTCCTCCACCACTTCCACTTACTAGTGTCCAGTCTGAGCGTGTTTTTAGCACAGCTAGAAATGTGGTCAGTCCACAGCGAGCAAACCTAGACCCTGGCCATGTGGAACAGCTGGTCTTCATTACAGTAAATGAAGATCTGAAACAGATCTGAACAGCATAGGACTATTTGGTCAGTAGAACATCCTCTCTCTCTCCCTTTTACGCGGTCACTCAGTCACCCACGCATGGCTTGAGAATGCCTTGGGATCCCCCTTTGAGAGCTGTTGGATGTGGCCGGGGAAAGGAAAGTTTGGGGTTCCCTGTTGAAGCTGCTGCCCTGAAGAGTAAGCTGCCCTGCTTATCCGACTACGGATAAGCTGTAGAAGATGGATGGATGGGCTCTCTGAAGGGGAGGTGTGAAAAAAAATTGGTGTGTCACTGTGGCCAAGATAAGCAAAAAAAAACAAACACAAGAGGAGTAAGTTGAAGTGTGTGAGTGTGTGTGTGGGAGGGGGGTGCTGTCAATAGTGTGGGGTAGGGTTGAGCTGTGTTGTCATTTCAGATGAGTATTCGGTACGGATAATGCATTTTTGACGAGTATGAGCATGCTACGAGTAAAACTCATCAATACTCGTGCTTCATTCACTTTTTCATGTTCTTGACCACTTTATCCACTTGCGCGGGTCATGAGGAGCTGGAGCCTATCCCAGCTGGCATAGCTGAAGGAAAATCCTCAGAACTGACTGTCTTTATGCTCTGTGATTAGCCAGTCACACACAGTGCCCACCCCTCTCTACAGACACACATCACCGCAGCCAGAGCAGTCACTTGCCAACTCTTGCACAGACACACAGACATAGACTGATCTCTCTGAACGTGGCTTCACTGCAGCTCACAATGTTCATGGGTTTTCTTCAGCTTTTCCTCTATTTCAGTCTGTTTAAGGTTACTTGGTGAATTTATTTCTTGTTTTGTTTAGTTGCACATACACAGACTCATATGCCAGAATGCTGTTCATCGACTTCAGCTCAGCATTCAACACAATCATCCCCCAGCAGATCATCCATAAAATGGACCAGCTTGGACTCAACACCTCCATATGCAACTGGCTGCTGGACTTCCTGACAGGGAGTCCACAGGTCCACCTGCTCCACCATAGAGCAGGGTGGACCGCAGGTGGTCACCTCCATCTAACCCTGTCCTTTGCATCCTCTTCTCTCACACCAACTACCTTCATGTCCCCTTTCACTACTAACTTCTAAATTTGGAAGCACCAGTGCTACCAAGAAAAAAGTTAATTTCGAGCCATATATATATATATATATATATATATATATATATATACACACACACACACACACTATATTACCAAAAGTATCCGCTCACCCATTCAAATGATCAGAATCAGGTGTCCTAATCCCTTGGCCTGGCCACAGGCGTATAAAATCAAGCACTCAGGCATGCAGACTGTGAAACAAGACATTTGTGAAAGAATGGGCTGCTCTCAGGAGCTCAGTGAATTCCAGCGTGGAACGTTCATAGAATGCCACCTGTGCAACAAATCCAGTCGTGAAATTTCCTCGCTCCTTAGTATTCCACAGTCATCTGTCAGCTCTATTATAACAAAATGGAAGCGTTTGAGAACAACAAGTCAGCCACGAAAAGGGAGGCCACGTAAAGTGACGGAGAGGGGTCAGCTGAAACGCATAGTGCAAAGAGGTCGCCGACTTTCTGCACAGTCAATTGCTACAGAGCTACAAACTTCATGTGACCATCAGATTAGCCCAAGTACAGTATGCAGAGAGCTTCATGGAATGGGTTTCCATGGCCAAGCAGCTGCAGCCAAGCCACACATCACCAAGTGCAATGCAAAGCGTCGGATGCAATGGTGTAAAGCACGCCGCCACTGGCCTCTAGAGCAGTGGAGACACGTTCTCTGGAGTGATGAATCACAATTTTCCATCTGGCAATCTGATGGACGAGTCTGGGTTTGGAGGTTGCCAGGATAACGGTACATTTCGGACTGCATTGTGCCGACTGTGAAATTTGGTGGAGGAGGAATTATGGTGTGGGGTTGTTTTTCAGGAGCTGGGCTTGGCCCCCTAGTTCCAGTGAAAGGAACTTCGAATGCTTCAGGATACCAAAATATTTTGGACAATTCCATGCTCCCAACCTTGTGGGAACAGTTTGGAGCGGGCCCCTTCCTCTTCCAACATGACTGTGAACCACTGCACAAAGCAAGATCCATAAAGACATGGATGACAAGACGGGTGTGGATGAACTTGACTGGCCTGCACAGAGTCCTGACCTGAACCCGATAGAACATCTTTGGGATGAATTAGAGCGAAGACTGAGAGCCAGGCCTTCTCGACCAACATCAGTGTGTGACCTCACCAATGCGCTTTTGCAAGAATGGTCAAAAATTCCTACAAACACTCTCCTCAACCTTGTGGACAGTCTTACCAGAAGAGTTG
This sequence comes from Antennarius maculatus, assembly GCA_013358685.1. Classification (NCBI taxonomy): domain Eukaryota; kingdom Metazoa; phylum Chordata; class Actinopteri; order Lophiiformes; family Antennariidae; genus Antennarius; species Antennarius maculatus. The sequence goes on along the minus strand of CM023609.1, from coordinate 6,451,468 downwards.
AAGCTGTAATAGCTGCAAAAGGTGGACTGACATCATATTGAACTCTGGGTAAGGAATGGGATGGCATTTCAGTTCATAGTATGAGTCAAGGCAGGTGAGCAAATACTTTTGGTAATATAGTGTATACACACACACACACACACACACACACATATATATATATATATATATATATATATATGGTCCGAGCCATCAACATGTATGCACTGCCGGTCATCAGATACCCCGCTGGGATCATAAGCTGGCCAAAGGAGGAGATAGAAGCCACAGATATCAAGACTAGAAAGCTCCTCACCATGCATGGAGGCTTTCACCCCAAGTCCAGCACCCTGAGGCTGTACACTAAGCGAAAAGAGGGAGGCCGAGGACTAGTGAGCATCAGGGCCACTGTCCAGGATGAGACATCGAAAATCCAAGAGTACATCAGGAAGATGGCCCCAACAGATGAACTGCTCAGTGAATGCCTTAGACAGCAGAAACCTGAGGAGGAAGAGGAGGAGGAGGAGACAACATGGAGGGACAAGCCCCTACACGGCATGTACCACCGTCAGATAGAGGAAGTGGCTGATATCAAGAAGACTTACCAATGGCTGAATAAAGCTGGACTGACAGACAGCAGAGAGGCACTGATCATGGCAGCACAAGAACAGGCCTTAAGTACAAGAGCAATAGAGGCCAATATCTACCACAGTAGATCTGACCCAAGGTGCAGGCTATGTAAAGAAGCCCCAGAGTCGGTCCAGCATGTGGTAGCAGGGTGTAAGATGCTCGCCAGCTCAGCATACATGGAAAGGCACAACCAAGTAGCCATGATAGTGTACAGGAACATCTGTACCCAGTATGGACTAGAAGTACCCAAATCCCAATGGGACATACCACCAAAGGTGGTTGAGAACAACAAGGCTAAGATCCTGTGGGACTTCAGCTTCCAGACTGACAAACAGCTGCTGGCTAACAAACCGGACATAGTGGTGGTGGACAAAGAGCAGAAGAGAGCAGTGGTGATAGATGTGGCGATTCCAGCTGATGCCAACATCAGGAAGAAGGAACACGAAAAGATTGAGAAGTATCAAGGGTTGAAAGAACAGCTGGAACAGATGTGGAAGGTCAAGGTTAATGTGGTCCCCGTGGTAGTAGGAGCACTTGGGGCAGTGACCCCCAAACTGGAAGAGTGGCTCCAGCAGATTCCTGGAACAACATCTGAAGCCTCAGTCCAGAAAAGCCCAGTCCTAGGAACAGCTAAGATACTGCGCAGAACCCTCAGACTCCCAGGCCTCTGGTAGAGGACCCGAGCTTGAGGATGACACAGATACCACCACACAAGGGTGAGAGGGACATTTATTTTTTATTTTTACATATAAAAAATATATATATAATATATTATTATTATTATTATTATTATTATTATTATTATTATTATTATTATTCATTCCAATCCATTAAAAAAAGGTTCATTAGTCCCAAAAGGCAATTGAAGACACATAAAGCAAGATTGGTTCACAAAAAAAGAAAAGTAACTAAAGCAAAAAAAAAAACAGACATAATAAACAGAAAGCCAACATTAACACTAAAATATACAAATAACAGAAATGTTTAGTGCGCCCTCTTTCTTTGCAGTTAATAAGTTCCAGGAACGACACACGACTAAGGAATCCGCGATCGAGATCATGATCTATTTATCTTATTATTTACAGGAATTTAAATGTTTATGAACCCTCCCCACCTTTTCCCACACTGTTATCGACTGTTTAAAGCACTTTCGTGCAAAACTGATGGAACCGAGCACTTTTCCGGATGCCATCAGCCAATAAAATGCGCGTATGGTATCACGTGACTGCCTACCAAAAATCTGCGATTACATGGAGTCGCGAGCGTTAATGCGCGAATGCACAAGGGCGCACTGTACAATATAAAAAGGTATGTGCAATGGTGTAACAAATAAGATATCAAGACCCTCCATATTGTGGCAGCATTATGTGTTTTAGCATGAAAGGTGTAAAAGTGCAAACATACAGTGTAAACATAAATACTGTAAACATAAACAATGAACATAAATAATAATTGAATAATAATATAAATACACTGTTTATGTTAAATCTTCTTTTCCTTTCGGCTTTTCCCTTCAGGGCTAGCCACAGCGAATCAATTGCCTCCATGTAACCCTGTCTTCTGCATCCTCTTCTGTCAAACCAACTACCTTCAAGTCCTCTTTCACTGTATAACCAACTACTTTCATGTCCTCTTCACTACATACAATATAAAAATATATATATATTATTTTTTATTACTATTATTATTATTATCTATATATGTATCTATTTGCATATATATATATATATATATATATATATATATATATATATACATACATACATATTTATTTTGACACTGTTTATGGTAACCCTTGGATGCAAATGTGGGGTCAGGCATGACCCCACTGGTTGTTTTTCTTCAGCAGCTTCAAAATAAAAGCTTGCAATATAGTCATATTCCAGGTGTTCCTCATAAAATATGTCTGTGACAAGAGGCTGTTTTCATTTTAAAACATGATGAATTATTTTCAAGAAATTACAGTTTTTGTATCACTAACCCACTCATCCATGAGCGGGGTCATGTATGACCTCAAATAGGTTTGATGGATTTTCAGATGAACCTTTACTTTTTAGCCACTTTTAGTGTCCCACTCAGACACTTGCTGTCATTTATTCACTTCTGCTGGAGTGTCAGCAAGCTCTCCACCCGGGAGCCAACTTCAGCAGCCCCACGAACTGCCTCCAGACACACAACCCGAGCCTCTAACAATATGACGGGCATTTGCACCCCTGTTCAAATGATCCAGGACGAATAGACAAACGAGCCAGAGTACTGGACAGAGTTACCCCCCAGACAAGCTGCAAAACCAAGTCACAGTTTGATACATATTCAGCCTGGATCTGTACCTGGGTTTAGTACTTTAGATGCATGGAAGGGTTGTAATGATATAGTAGAAGAGGTGCTGACATGCACAAACCACCACCAAATTTTACTGTGGGCAGCAAGTGTTTGTTTTCTTCATCTGCCATGCGTACCACTCCTTGTTATGTCCATCTATCTTCCCCCGTGACCCGATTCCACTTATCTGGAATCGGGTCACGGGGGCAGCACCACCTGGTCCTGGGTCTGCCCCGAGGTCTCCTCCCAGCTGGACATGCCAGAAACACCTCCCCTGGAAGCATCCGCACCAGATGCCCACACCACCTCAGCTGACTCCTTTCCATGTGAAGGAGCAGTGGCTCTACCCTGAGCCCCTTGTGAACAGCAGTGTTTTTCACCTCATCTCTAAGGGAGACACCAGCTATCTGCCTGAAAATGCCCATTTCCGCTGCTTGTATCCGCAACCTTGCTCTTTCAGTCATGACCCATTGCTCATGACCATAGATGAGGGTAGGAACGAAGATTGAACAGTAGATGGAGAGCTTTGCCTCTCAGCCTAGCTCCCTCTTTGTGACAACAGTGCAGTAAAGCAACTGCAATACCGCTCCTGCTGCCCCAATTCTCCGTCCAATCTCATGCTCCATTGTTCCCTCACTCGTGAACAGGACCCCAAGATACTTAAACTCCTTCACTTGTGTAAGGACCTCATTCCCCACTCGGAGAAGGCAGTCTACCAGCTTCCTGCTGAGGTCCACGGCCTCAGATTTGGTGGTGCTGATCCTCATCCCCACCGCTTCACACTTGGCTGCAAACCGGACCAGTGAGCGCTGCAGGTCACAGGCCGATGACGCAAACAGGACCACATCATTTGCAAAAAGCAGCGATGCAATCCTCAGCCCACCATACTGTAACCCCTCCTCACCACGACTACGTCTCGATATCGTGTCCATGAAAATCATAAACAGAATTGGTGATAAAGCGCAGCCCTGGCGAAGGCCAACAGCTACTCGGAACAAGTCCGACTTACTGCCGAGACCCCGAACGCAGCTCTCACTTTGGGCGTACAGGGATTGGATGGCCCTGAGGAGAGGCCCCCTCACCCCATACCCCCGCAGTACTTCCCACAGTATATCCCCAGGGACCCAATCGTACGCCTTCTCCAAGTCCACCAAACACACATAGACTGGATGGGCATACTCCCAAGCCCCCTCTAGGATCCCTGCAAGAATAAAAAGCTGGTCCGTTGTTCCATGACCAGGGCGGAACCCACATTGTTCCTCCTCAATCTGAGGTTCGACAATCGGCTAGACCCTCCTCTCCAGCACCTTGGAGTAAACTTTCCCAGGGAGGCTGAGGCCTACGGGCCAAAACAACAGTGATGCAGAATGCAATACAGCAATGCAGAATGCCCTTCCTCCTGGGAGGGTCAGAATAGACCATGTTTTCCACCTCCATTGTCAAAGTGGCTGCTCGGAGATGTGGCGGTAACGCCCGAACCCGGTGGTGGACACCAGAAGTAAGGGATGCCATCAAGCTGAAGGAGTCCTCTCAAATCTTGTTGAATTGTAAGACTCTGACAGGTATAGGCAGGCCAGGCGTACTGCAGCTCGAGTAGTCGCGGAGTGAAAAACTCGGGTCTGGGAGGAGTTTGGGGAAGCCATGGAGGAGGACTATTGTGGCTGACAGAATTCTATCTGACAGCCACGAAGAATTCTATCTGTCAGCCACGAAGAAATTCTGGCAAACCATTCGGTGCCACAGGAAGGAAAAGCGGTGTAGAGCCAACACTGTTTACAGTAGAGGTGGCTTGCTGCTGCTGACACGTCTCTGTCAAATCACACAGCAGTCGGGAACAGCACCTTTGGAATGGCAGTCCGAGGGGGTGTCCCCATTTTCAAAAAGGGGAACCGGAAGGTGTGTTCCAAATATAGGGGGATCACACTCCTCAGCCTCCTGGGGAAAGTCTATCCCAGAGTACTAGGGAGGATGATTAGACGATTAGACCTATAGTCAGGAGGAACAATGCGGTTCTCGTCCCAGTCACGGAACACTGGACCGGCTGTACACTTTCCATCGAGTGCTTGAAGGTTCACGGGAGTTTGCCCAACCAATCCACACGTGTTTTGTGGAGAAGGCATTCGTGTCCCTCATGGTATCTTGTGGGGAGTGCTTTGGGAGTATGAGGTCCGGGGCCCTTTTCTGAGGGCTGTCCAATCCCTGTATGATCAAAGCCAGAGCTTGGTTCGCATTGCCGGCAGTAAGTCAGACTTGCTCTCGGTGCATGTTGGACTTTGGCAGGGCTGCCCTCTATCACCGGTTCTGTTCATAATCTTTATGGACAGAATTCTTGGCACACCCCAGGATCCAGAGGGAGTCCGGTTTGGGGACCAAGGGATTTCATCTCTCTTTTTTGCGGACGATGTTGGCCTCATCAAAGATGGATCTTCAACGTGCACTGGGACGGTTCGCAGCCAAGTGTGACGCGAGTGGGATGAGGATCAGCAGCTCTATATCGGAGGCCATGGTCCTTGACCTGAAAAGGGTCGGTGGAGAGTCTTTGCCCCAACTGGAGAAGTTTAAGTATCTTGGGGTCTTGTTCAGAAGTGAGGGAAGGATGGAACTTGAGATTGACAGTGACCGCAATGATGTGGTCGCTGTATAGGTCTGCTGTGTTGAAGAAGGACCTGAGTTGTGAGACGAAGCTCTCAATTTACTGGTCAATCTACGTTCCAACTCTCACCGAGGGTCATGATCTTTGGGTCATGACCGAAAGGACAAGATCCCGGATACAAGCGGTTGAAATGAGTTTCCTCTGTAGAGTGGCTGGGTGCACCATTAGAGACAGGGTGAGGAGCTCAGTCTAGAGCCTCCACCTCGAGTGGAGCTGAGGTGTCTCAGGCATTTGTTCCAGATGCCTCCTGGATGCCTCCCTGGGGAGGTGTTCCCGGCATGTCCAACTGGGAGGAGATCTCAAGGAAGACCTAGGACATGCTGGAAGGACTATGTCTTTCGACTGGCCTGGGAACGCCTCGGGATCCACCCGAAGGAGCTGGAGGAGGTGTCTGGGGAGAGGGATGTATGGGCATCCCTCCTGAGACTGTTGCCCCCAAAACCCAGACCCGAATAAGTGGTTGAAGATGGATGGGTGGATTGATGGATGGATGGATGGATGGATGGATGGATGGATGAATGGATGGATGGATGGATGGATGAGCACGATATGAGTAAAACTCATCAATACTCGTGCTGAAGAATCCTCATAACCAGTGGTCCCCAACCTTTTTTGCGCCACGGACCGGTTTTATCTAAGACAATATTTTCACGGACCGGCCTTCATTTGCTCAATAATCGTTAATGACTCCAGGACAGCTGTAGTCGAATAATAAATCATATGCAGTGATATTATCTAAAATGCAGACATCAACAGACAATAAACAACCCTTTTTTCATAAATTGATAATCAAAATCTTTGTAAACAAAATAATTGTAAGAAATAATTATATTAAAAACTTGATTCAAGTGACTGCACTGATGAGGTTTATTTTGAAATATAGCAATTTACAATCAGTGCATTCATTCATGCATTCATTCATTTTCTTCCGATATATCCGCCGCAGTGAATCACGGGGAGCTAGAGCCTATCTCAGCTGGCATAGGGCGTGAGGCGGGGTAAACTCCCGTCACGATGCCAGTGCACCACGGAGTCACACACAAAGACAGACAACCACGCACACAAACAATCACTCCTACAGGGAATGTGGGACCAGCCAATTAAACTGAAGCGCATGCTTTGGAGGTGGGAGGGAGCCGGAGAACCCGGAGAGAACCCACGCAGACAAGGAGAGAACATGCAAACTCCACACAGAGCGGGACTGGAACCGCCTCGTTGTGTGGCGACAGCGCTACCCACTGCGATACCGTGCCACCCCATCAGTGCATTCAGTGTAAGAGAAATACAGATCATTTCCAATAAAAGGGTGAACAAGTCAATCAAGTAATAATAATTACTGATGATCCAAGGTTAACGGGAGACAATGACACCTGAAGTGTGTTCTCGAAATCCGGCCTACTCTGCAGTTTGCTTTTCTATACGGCCACTGCAGAAAATCCTGCTTCACAAACACAGGAGGTTGGAAATGGAAGCAGGGTTTTCAACACTTTTTGGGCAATCTCAGATTAATCAGCCTTGATTTTAATCCAGAACACTGGCGCAGTTGTGGCTGGTTAATTTAGGGGTAACGGCTGGTGACCTGTCACATGACCGAGACCTATCATGCGGGTCAGACGAATGTATTCTCGTCTGTGAGTCTTTCCACACAGACTAGTCTAAAAAAATTTTCATTTTCAAAATAAAACATCTTTAGACTAGACTAGACTTAATAAAAAAAACTTGTTCTGTAAATCATTCCTTTGCTATTGTGATCAAAAGCATTGAATCTCAATTCTGAGGCTGTTCTGTAAATATTCATTCATACACGAGAATATTCATGTTCTGAGTTGATAAAAAACTTCTGTAGATCTCTTACTTTTGTGATCAGAAACATCGATCCATGCATCCATTCATTTTCAGCCACTTATCTGGGGCTGGGTTAGGGTTAGGGTCAGGGTCAGGAGGGATGCCCATACTTCCCTCACCCCAGACACCTTCTCCAGCTCCTTCGGGGGGATCTCGAGGCGTTCCCAGGCCAGCCGAGACACATAGTCTCTCCAGCGTGTCCTAGGTCCTCCCCGAGGGCTCTTCCCGGTAGGGCATGCTTGTGGCACCTCTCCAGGGAGGCGTCCAGGAGTATTCCGAAACAGATGCCCAAGCCATCTCACCTGGCTTCGCTCAAGGCGGAGGAGCGGCGGCTCTACTCTGAGCTGCTCCCTGGTGACTGAGCTCCTCAACCTATCTCCAAGGGTGCGCCCAGCCACTCTACTGAGGAAACTCATTTCCACCACTTGTATCCGGGATCTTGTGTACAAAACTTGTGTACAAAAGATGTACAAAACTGTGGTGAGACCAGCGATGTTGTTTGGTCTAGAGACAGTGTCAAACAGAGCTGGAGGTAGCAGAGATGAAGATGCTGAGGTTCTCTTTGGGAGTGACCAGGAAGGATAGGATCAGGAACGAGTACATCAGAGGGACAGCACATGTTAGAGGTTTTGGAGATAAAGTCAGAGAGGCCAGACTGAGATGGTTTGGACATGTGCAGAGGAGAGATAGTGAATATATTGGCAAAAGGATGCTGAGTTTTGAACTGCCAGGCAGGAGGCCTAGAGGAAGACCAAAGAGGAGGTTTATGGATGTAGTGAAAGAGGACATGAAGGTAGTTGGTGTGAGAGAAGAGGATGCAAAGGACAGGGCTAAATGGAGGCAATTGATTCACTGTGGCGACCCCTGAAGGGAAAAGCCGAAAGGAAAAGAAGAAGTATCCGGGATCTTGTCCTTTCGGTCATGACCCAAAGCTCATGACCATAGGTGAGAGTAGGAACGTAGATTGACCGGTAAATCGAGAGCTTCGTGTTGCGACTCAGCTCCTTCTTCAACACAACAGATCTGTACAGCAACCACATCACTATGGAAGCTGCACTGATCCATTTGCCAATCTCATGTTCCATCCATCCCTCACTCCTGAAAAAGACCCCAAGATACTTAAACTCTCCCACTTGGGGGAAAGACTCTCCACCGACCTGAAGAGGGCACACCACCCTTTTCCGGTCGAGAACCATGGCCTCCGATTTAGAGGTGCAGATCCTCATCCCATTCGTGTCACACTCAACTGCAAATCGTCCCAGTGTCCAGCTTTGATGAGGCCAACAGGACAACATCGTCCACAAAAAGCAGAGATGAAATCCTTTGGTCCCCAAACCGGACTTCCTCTGGATCCTGGGTACGCCTAGAAATTCTTTCCATAAAGATTATGAACAGAACCGGTGATAGAAGGCAGCCATGCATATAGAGGGCAGCCTTTAGAGGGCAGCCCCTTTTTGAAAAAAGGGACACCCCCCCGGTCTGCCATTCCAAAGGTACTGTCCCCGACTGACAAATGTTACAAATACGTGTCAACCATGACAGTCCCTGCACATCCAGTGATTTGAGGTACTCAGGGCGAATCTCTTCCACCCCTGGTGATTTGCCACCAAGGAGTTTGGCAACCACCTCGGTGATTTCAGCTTGGGTGATGAACGATTCCATCTCTGAGACCTCAGTCTCTGCTTCTTCTGTGTAAGACATGGTAGTGGGATTGAGGAGATCCTCGAAGTATTCTTTCCACCGCCCGACAATATCCTCGGTCATGGTCAACAGCTCTCCGCCTCTACTGTAAACAATGTTGGATGTGCACCGCTTTCCCCTCCTGAGGCTGCAGTACGCCTGGCATGCCTGCACCTCTCAGCTGCCTCCGGAGTCCCACAATTCAGTAACATTTGGTAGGACTCCTTCCTCAGCTTGTCGGCATCCCTTACTTCCAGTGTCCACCACAGGGTTCAGGGGTTACCGCCGCGACAGGCACCAGAGACCTTGCGACCACAGCTACGAGCAGCCGCTTTGTCAATGAAGGTGGAGAACATGGTCCACTCTGACTCAATGTCACCAGCCTCCTGCGGTAGACCTCACTGACAGAGCGTACTGCCAGACATTCCCAACAGACTCAAAACACGTTTGGGCCTGCCAAGTCTGTCCGGCCCCCCTGCTCTGCCAGCGGATCCAGCACACCACCAGGTGGTGATCGGTTGACAGCTCTGCCCCTCTCTTCACCCGAGTGTCCAACACAGGCAGTCCGAGGTCTGATGATATGACAACATAGTCGATCATCGACCTCCAGCCAAGAGTGTCCTGGTGTCATGTACACTTAAAGACATCCCTGTGGTTGAACATGGTGTTTGTTATGGACAAACTGTGACTAGCACAGTCCAATAACAGAACACCACTTGTGTTCAGATTGGGGAGGCCATTCATCCCAACTACCCTCTTCCAGGTTTCACTGTCCGCGTAAAGTCCCCAAGGAGAACAATGGAGTCGCCAGTCAGAGCAGTATTCAGTACCCCTCCCAGGGACTCCAAGAAGGCCGGGTATTCCGCACTGCTGCTCGGCCTGTAGGTCGAAACAACAGTGAGACACCTGTCCCCAACCCAAAGGCACAAGGATGCTCTTGTTCATCTCTTGTTGTCATACAGATACAGATATAGACCATGGTGTACTCGCCAATCCAGGGCTTGATATATTTTGTAGTTTCACCAGTGAGAAACAACAAGTCCACAACTTCGACTAGTAATGATGCTGTGAAGATGGGATCACATTTTGGGCCACATATAGTCAATGCACATCACAGGGATAAATATTATGACAATTACACAAATAATTTTATTCACCAAGATACTACCCATTGCACACAGTGCCAGGTTGTAGTCTGTTGCCAACCATGCTGTTATTCAGAATGTATGAATAGTGCGCTAATCAACGCTTACCACGTGGTTGGTTAATTGCACTTGATCTGTATGTAAATCAAACTAAAATACCAGTGTTTCCTTAAGCATTTCTTGGCACCTGTACACCTGTACACCTTCAAATGTACTGATGTCTCAGGATAATCAAGGATTTAACAAGGTTGGAGGTTCAGGCAACAGGCCTGTAAAAGTTTTGTGCCTTAGGCCATGTTATCTTTGGAACCGGGACACTTACAAGGTCTTGCACAGGGCAGGACTTTCTCTAGACACAGGCTCAGGTTGAACAAGTGAGTCACTACTCCACAGAGCAGAGGGGTGAGCCGGTGATTGTTTGTAGTTTTGACCGGGGTGAGGGAAAATGGATTGTGACCTGAGGAGATGTGAAGAGGAGGCGTGCCAGGTTGGGTAGGGCTGAGTGGGGGCATCATTTATTTATTTAGTTTATTTTTTTCGGACATGTTAATATAACAGACTTCACTCCATCACATATACAAAATCAACAACAACATCTGAAAAAAAAATCGCTGACGGGTAGAAGCCAATAGGCTTGTGAAATTCCCATCCCCCAGAATCAACAAACATCTTTCATTACAATATGTTATTAACAAACTCAGACATGAGTTTTCAACCAGTTCATCCATTGAATTTTGACAGATGTTCGTACTCTTATCCACTTCCTCGTATTAGCCTTTTAACCTAGAGCATTACCATGTTTACATTCTTCCTAGGAACACAGGCTTTGTTAACATCATAGTCAAAATAAGAAGTTGACCTTGCCAGTGTTCTCAACAAGAATGTAATGATCATATTCACCTCCCTCAGCAGACAGTGTCTACCCAAGAATTAACCCATTTATTAGTGACAGTTTAACAATGTAGCCGCAAGAGGACACAAGCCAGTGTCTTATTGTGCCGGTCCCAAGCCCAGATAAATACAGAGGGTTGTGTCAGGAAGGGCATCCGACGTAAAACTTTTACCAAATCAAACATGCGAATCAAACCTACGACTTCCATACCGGATCGGTCGAGGCCCGGGTCAACAACGACCGCCATCGGTGCTGTTAACCTACAGGGTGCCGATAGAAATTGGACTACTGTTGGTCAAAGAAGGAGAGGAAGAAAGTGTGCCCGTAGGAAGACAGAGAAGAGGAACGCCAAGAGTATAGGACTGAGAGTAGGGACGTTGAATGTTGGGACTATGACTGGAAAAGGTAGAGAGTTGGTTGACATGATGCAGAGGAGGAAGGTAGACATACTGTGTGTTCAGGAGACCAGGTGGAAAGGTAGCAAGACTAGAAGTTTAGGAGCAGGGTTCAAGTTGTTCGATCATGTTGTAGATAGGAAGAGAAATGGAGTAGGAGTTATCTTGAAGGAGGAGTTTGTTAGGAATGTCCTGGAGGTAAAAAGAGTGTCAGATAGAGTGATGAGTCTGAAGCTAGAAATCGAAGGTGTGATGTTCAATGTTGTTAGTGGGTATACTCCACAGGTAGGATGTGAGCTGGAGGAGAAGGAGAAATTCTGGTTAGACTTTGATGAAGTGATGCAGAGCATACCTAGAAGTGAGAGAATTGTCATTGGTGCAGACTTCAATGGACATGTTGGTGCAGGAAACAGAGGTGATGAGGAGGTGATGGGCAGGTTTGATATCCAGGAGAGGAATGCAGAAGGACAGATGGTGGTTGACTTTGCAAAAAGTATGGAAATGGCTAATAGTGAATATTTTCTTCCAGAAGAGGCAGGAACATAGGGTGATCTATAAGAGTGGAGGTAGGAGCACACAGGTAGACTACATCTTGTGTAGATGGTGTAACCTGAAGGAGATCAGTGACTGTGAAGTAGTGGTAGGTGAGAGTGTAGCCAAACAGCATAGAATGGTGGTGTGTAGGATTACTCTGGTGGTGAGGAAGATGAAGAGGACAAAGACAGAGCAGAGGACAAAATGGTGGAAGCTGAAAAAGGAAGAGTGTTGCATGACTTTTAGGAAGGAGTTAAGACAGGCTCTGGGTGGTCAGGAGGTGCTTCCAGATGACTGGACAACTACAGCTAATGTGATCAGGGAAACAGGTAGGAGAGTACTTGGTGTGTCATCTGGAAGGAAAGTAGATAAGGAGACTTGTCAGTGGAATGAGGAGGTACAGGAATGTATACAGAGAAAGAGGTTAGCTAAGAAAAAGTGGGACGCTGAGAGGACTGAGGAGAGTAAACAGGAGTACAGGGAGATGCAGTGTAACGTGAAGGTAGATGTAGCAAAGGCCAAACAAGGGGCTTATGACAACTTGTATGCTAGGTTGGACAGTAAGGAGGGACAGACTGATCTATACAGGTTGGCAAGACAGAGACAGAGATGTGAAGGACGTGCAGCAGGTTAGGGTGATTAAGGACAGGGATGGAAGTCTATTGCCAGTAGTGTGTTGGGAAGATGGAAAGAGTACTTTGAAGAGTTGATGAACGATGAAAATGAGAGAGAACAAAGACTAGAAGAGGTGACTGTTGTGGACCAGGAAGTAGCAAAGATTAGTCAGGATGAAATGAGGAGGGCATTGAAGAGGATGAAGACTGGAAAGGCGTCAGTCTTGATGACATACCTGTAGATGTTTGGAAGTGTCTAGGAGAGGTGGCAGTAGAATTTCTGACTGGGTTGTTCAACAGGATCTTAGATAGTGAGAAGATGCATGAGGAATGGAGAAGTGTGTTGGTGCCCATTTTTAAGAACAAGGGAGATGTGCAGAGTTGTGGCAACTACAGAGGAATAAAGCTGATGAGCCATACAATGAAGTTATGGGAAAGAGTAGTTGAAGCTAGACTAAGGGCAGAAGTGAGTATTTATGAGCAGCAGTATGGTTTCATACCAACAAAGAGTACTACAGATGCAGTATTTGCTTTGAGGATGTTAATAGAGAAGTAAGAGAAGGCCAGACGAAGCTGCATTGTGTTTTTGTAGATCTGGAGAAAGTTTATGACAGGGTGCCCAGAGAGGAACTGTGGTATTGTATGAGGAAGTCTGGAGTGTCAGAGAAGTATGTTAGAGCGTTGCAGGACATGTATGAGGAAAGTAAGACAGTGGTGAGGTGTGCTGTAGGTATGACAGAAGAGTTCAAGGTGGAGGTGGAACTGCATCAGGGAGCAGCTCTGAGCCCTTTCTTGTTTGCTATGGTGATGGACAGGCTGACAGACAAGGTTAGACAGGAATCCCCATGGACTATGATGTTTGCAGATGATATTGTGATCTGCAGTGAGAGCAGGGAATAGGTGGAGGAGAAGCTAGAGAGGTGGAGGTTTGTCCTGGAAAGAAGAGGGATGAAGGTTAGCCGCAGTAAGACAGAGTGCATGTGTGTGAATGAGAGGGACCCAAGTGGAAGAGTGAGGTTACAGGGAGAAGAGATCAAGAAGGTGGAGGATTTTAAGTACTTAGGGTCAACAGTCCAGAGCAATGGAGAGTGTGGAAAAGAGGTGAAGAAGCATGTACAGGCAGGATGATATGGGTGGAAGAAAGTGTCAGGTGTGATGTGTGATAGAAGAGTTTCAGCTAAAATGAAAGGAAAGGTGTACAAAACTGTGGTGAGACCAGCAATGTTATATGGTATAGAAACAGTGTCACTGAAACAGAGCTGGAGGTAGCAGAAATGAAGATGCTGAGATTCTCTTTGGGATTGACCAAGAAGGATAGGATCAGGAATGGGTACATCACAGGGACAGCATATGTTAGAGGTTTTGGAGATAAAGTCAGAGAGGCCAGACTGAGATGGTTTGGACATGTCCAGAGGAGAGATAGTGAATATATTGGTAGAAGGATGCTGAGTTTTGAACTGCCAGGCAGGAGGCCTAGAGGAAGACCTAAGAGGAGGTTTATGGATGTATTGAAAGAGGACATGAAGGTAGTTGGTGTGAGAGAAGAGGATGCAGAAGACAGTTAATAACGTACCTTGTAAATATAAATATGTAGGTAACGTATTTTGCGCACCATAAGACGCGCTTAAAAGCCTTAAAAATTTCTCAAAAATCTACGCGCCTTTTAACATTAAGCGTCAGATGTGTACACTGAGTTCCAAAACCTGTAAAAATGTTTTTGTGTGATTTTAGTCAGCGATCCGCCAGATCGGCCATTGTCTGCCGACATAGGACGTACTATATTACGTCACTACGTAAGCTGGCAGCGATAGACCAATTAGAGAACATGACGCGAGGCTACGTCCGGCACACCTCCAGTAGGTACCGGTACAGGGTATATGCCGGTACTGTACCGCAGGTATGCTGTTAACCACATTTGTTGGCTAAAAAACCCCGACAATGCAGTCAGCGAAGAGACACGCTTACGACCCAACATGTAAACTCCAGGCTATCAGTTCCAGTTGTTCCGGTTCACGTAAAGAGACCGGGTTGCTTTTTTCACGCTTCGCCATCTCTCTTGAGCTATGACTCCTGCATGCTCAAACCACCGCTTCTGTCAAAAACCACGTCAAGCAGCTGAATTCGGAGCTTGCCATCATCCTGGAGGATTAACAAAAGAACTCCAACCGCTGGACACAGAGACTTTAAAGTTAAGCTGCATGCTTCGTTGAGCGATGGATGACAGACATGAACACACGTTTACCAGGACTGGAGGCAGTGCCGAGCGAGTTACACCCCCACAATATGTGGTAGATTGTGGATCCTGGACTAACGTATCTGCTTCGACTTTTGTCCGATGTTTCTCAAAAGCCGGCATCATTACTGGACAGCCACCCGGAAACGTAACGGTCAGCGATAGTGAAATCACCGAGCTATTCAATGCAGACCGAAGATGAGGACTTCGAAGGATTTAGCACAGATTTATCAAAAAATAAAGAAAAAAAAATATTTAAAAAACAATGTTCGTGTATTTTTTGAAATTTAAATATATAGTACAACACAGTTCATCCACACCTTTTTGCTTCCGTTAGCTAGCATGCAACGAACAATAAGGTGCGCCGTGTGTCCGATTAAAGTACAGAAATAAACTCCGTTATTTAGACTGTGCCTCTCTATACAATGAGCCAAATGGTGCGCAAAATACTGTAACTTAAGGACTTTTAAATTGGCAACTAAAGCAATTAGTTTATACGTATACTATAGACTATAATTATAGATATGTCCCTACCCTACAGTAAACAGTACCACAGCACTACACCACTGCTTTTTGACAGTTGTATCACTGTAGTTAAGCTTATGCCTCCTACTTAGACACTACATGAAATAAGACAAGAATAACTTCCACCATGTCTTTTATTGCTGAACAACAGATCTTCATTGTGCTTCTCCCATAGCTCAATATTGCTACAAAGCGCTGGCAATACGGGAACACACTGCTCTGAAAATGACTGCAGCCAATGAGTTCATGTCTAAATCATACATGTTTAAGATTGACATACTGCAGTGTTTACCTGTTATGATTAAATTGTGACTGGGGTCGTTTTCCTAACTGTTGCTGACAGCCGCTACTTCTCTCCGCTCTCATCCCGCGTCCAGTGAATGACAGGAAGTGAAACATGAGGTCAAATAGTTTTTTCAAGAACAAAAAAAAAACAATTATTTTCTGTTCCGATTCTGTTATGGAACATTAAAAAATATAAAGTTTTCGGTTTCATTTTCGTTCCTGCCAAAATACCAAAAGTTTCCGGTTTTCGTTCCATGAACCGGTTCAAAGCCCGGTTTTTTTGTTCATTAGTCCATGTTTCTGACATTGATGATGCTGAATGGTTCTTCAACTGTTCCATGTAATACTTGAAGTGTCCAAAATTCCATTTGGGTCAAACAGTGCATAATCCACAAAATGATCGGTTTTCAACTCCAAACTATCTTGATCAGCAGTTCTCTGTATTAGATCTTTCATTTCTTCAGATAGTACAGAGATGGTTGTTCTCTGCTGTGTTGAAGTTAGAGTTTTTATTTTTGGTCATACCTTATTGGTCGAATTTCTCCAGTTCTTCCACATTTTTGATCATCATTGTTTTCATCTGCTCCAGAGAATGCCCCTTTGTTTTGATGAAGATCCTGAAGTTGTTCATCCAGGTGTTGTTGATCAGTCAATTCTTTTTCAGCTGATGAGCTTTTTGGGCAATATCAGCATTCTTTTTGTTGAGATTCTCATTGATGTATACATCTTTTCCTTTAGTTTAGGGCCTTGTTTCAGAAGAGCAATTTTGTACTTGCGATTTAGGAATTTTATCAGCACTGTAGGTGGTCTTTTACCTCCCGATGGTAGTGGGTGACATGTCTCGATCTGGTCCGGATCAATATTAATCTCCAGATCACTCAGTTGAGAAATCCTCTCTTGTTCCACTGTCTCATAGTCAGTGCCGTGTTCAGTTCCCTCTGCTCTGGCCACAGCATGTGCATAATTCCTCGGCTTAATTTTGACGCCGGTGATGATCACATCATTTATTCGAATGCTTTGTTTTATTTCCTCCATTCTTTGTTGTCCTTGCTTTAGGACAACCCTTCTTTGTTCTTTTTCATTCTTATCTTTCTGCATCTTCCCCATCTCATCCTTCATTTTTTCCATGCAGTCTAGTACCGGTTTCAGCTTTTCTTCCTACTTCTTATTATAGCCACTGCTGAACTTATTAAAGCCACTCCTTAACTCATCCGCCGAAGAGGCCATCTGCTCTAGGGCTTCATTCCAATTTTTATTGTCATTCTTCTCAGATTTCCCTCTTCCTCTCGTCATTTTGCAGTGAATCAGTGAGAGTCAGTGAGAGTTAATCCGAGTATGAATACGAGAAAGATAGCGAGAGACATCAACAACGAGAGACAGAAGAAAAGATGTATGCTCTCCTTAAAAGGTGGAAGGGGAGTTCATCAAATAGATTCAGGTCCTTATTTCAATCGTTGAGGTGTCTCCCCACACCCCCTCCATAGCCCTTTTCAGACATCTCTGTCATTGTTCTGCAACTTGTCTACTAATCATAAGACCCTCCTTTTTACTTTCAGGAGGGCTCTAATCTCAGGAGTCTCCAAGAGTTTTTAACTGAAGAAACATTGTATCTTCTTGCTGTCCATGCAGAAGTTGATGTAATATGTGATGCAGTCAGTGATGTCCACTCATGAGGGCTGCCGAGTGCGTCCCAGTCTGTTGTGTCAAAACAGTTCCTGAGTCTGGCATTGGCGTCATCCGTCTGATTGTGGATTGTGTATGTGTTAATGGTGTAATGTATTGCTATTGTATATTTGATGACTACTTGTGTCCTTCAAACAAAAAGAGAGAGTAAAGTTAACTAGAAAAGGCCCAATTGAATGAACATTAACAAAATAAAATAAAACAACTTAAAAAATAAACAGCTGATCATACAATAAAAGATTTTCAAATAGCAAATAGGCCTGAGACAAACACAGGGGCAAAGGATTAACGTAAATTCCAGAATATAAGCCACTACTTTTTTCATACACCCTTGAAACCTGTGCCTTAAGCAACAATGCGGCTAATTTATAGATTTTTATGGGCTAATGGCCTTCAGCTGGGCTTGCGCTAGCCATTTGCCACTTCGCCATAGGCAAAGTAAATTCCAGATTGGCTACAAGGTTTTTAGACTGTGTAGCCATAGTGGCGTTCTTATTTTTACGGAAAAAAGGCTAAAACTTACAACCTTTTCGCTCACTAGCGCGGCTAGCTAGCGGTGCTCGCTATTTCAGCTAGTGAGCGGCGCTAGCGCGGCTACTTCCACTAGCGAGCGGCGCTAGCGGAAATTCGGACCCGAACGCTCTCGATCATTAAATATGCACTCGGGTCATAACCTCCTCTCATCCAATGAAAAATATTGATTTTTTACAAGCTGAACCCGGGAATTGGTGTACGACAAGGTGAGGACAATCGATCAAAAGAATCCAGTGTTTTATAGTAGAGTTTGTGTTAAATCCTCATTAATAAACAAATGGTGAATGCTGAGAGGGGGAGGAGTGGTGACAGACCAATCAGAAGGTAAATGAAAGATATTATCAATATTTGTTTGTAGTCTTAGACTTTTGATCCCTATGACTGGCAGGAATAACCAGCGATGCATGTAAATATGTATTCACCTCTCTTGCTATTTTTCATGCCTTTTTAAATTGAAATGAAAAATCATGTTATTGAATTAAAAAAAATAAAATAAACTATGACATACCAATGGTGTTGGTGGTGGTCAAAGTTAAAATGTATTCTAGTCCAAGTAAAACTCACAAGTAAACATTGAGTAATATTTTGTATGACTGTATCTTCACATAGTGAATGCAAGTTTTCAATTGTTGAATCTCACATTTATACCTGCATAAAGTAGGACAGAAATAAAGATATTTAAGCTTGAACTGTTGACTTTAGTGTATTTTTGTAGGTAAACTGAACAGAAGATTTTGCCGTCAGAATGCACCAGAATACAGGAAAACCCCATTTTCTAAAAAATTTCCCGGGGGAGGCCCCCAGGACCCCCCTGTGGGGGGGGGGAATACCCCCCCCCACGCCACCCGCGACGAGCGTTGGTCATCCGCGCTCTGCACCACTGTCTTGGACACAGAATGTGGCTTTTTGTGGCTTGCTCAATTCTTTTACACTGAGCCACAGTGGCTTAGTCAAACTAGCTCCTAGTGCAAGCCCAGCTTCAGGGGGAGCTCCAACAAGAAGTGCAAGAGTGAGACAGAAAGGTATAAAAGATTTTTTTTTTTCTTATTAACTGTATTAGTCCCCGAAGGGAAATTAAGAATGCACTCCACATACAGGTTAGTATGAACATGCATAGTGTGTACAGGCCTATAACACACACACACATATGGACATGCAGGTGAGAGGAAGGTAGAGCAGCAGGCAGCTCCTTCATGGTGCGTCTCCAATGAGCAACTTGTAAAGGGAACGGTGCCTTGCTGAAAGGCACCTCTGCAGTGCTCGGGAGGTGAGCTGACTCCTCCCCCTGTCAGCTCACACTCCGAAGTGACTGGGCGGGAGCAGGAATCGGATGACCCGCTCTACCAGCCGCTGTACTGCTGAGCCACTGCCACCCCCCAAATTTAGCGAGGAAGGACACTACCATAGTTTGATTGTGTTTTGAGCAGACACTGTGCACATCGTACACACTCATTATGATGAAAGAAAGCTATATGATGCAGCTTTTACGTTAAAGACAAACAAACTGGCTGTTA
The DNA here is from genome assembly GCA_013358685.1 of Antennarius maculatus. Lineage (NCBI taxonomy): Eukaryota > Metazoa > Chordata > Actinopteri > Lophiiformes > Antennariidae > Antennarius > Antennarius maculatus. The sequence goes on along the minus strand of CM023609.1, from coordinate 6,432,005 downwards.
AAGCAGGAAACAGAGCTGTTGCACGTAAACTGAGCATCAATTAATTGATGGCAACAGAGGTGCAGCATTATCTTACTGCCATGTTACAGGAACTGTACAGAAAAAAGGCAGTAGTTAAAAATGTCAAGACTTTCTTTTTACCATCTTTCTGTGTAATTATCTCATGCTACAAAACCTCGGTCTCATGCCACTTATAGACAGGTGCAGCCTTCATACTGTATGTACAAGAAATTTAGTTGATGAAGCTTATAGTCAGGTTCACTCAATAGTCCAGAAGTCACGGTGTGTGTTTAATATTGTTGTATTTACCCTTATATAATTTTGTGTTTAGTTGAGTTGAAATTCCCAATTAAAAACAGTAGTAGCAGCATCCATGCCTTCTTAAAATAATTGCTTCAATAATTTTTTTTCAGATTTTTCAAGAAAAACAATAGATGGATAAATGGATGGACAACTGGCTGGATGGACGGACGGATGGATGGATGGATGGATGGATGGATGGATGGATGGATGGATGGATGGATGGATGGATGGATGGATGGATATTATTATGTATTATCTGGGTTTGAGTCCCACTCTGCACGGAGTTTACAATTCCCCCCCTTGTCTGCACGGGTTCCCTCTGGGTTCTCCGGCGTCCTCCCATCTAAAAAAAAATGCGCTTCAGGTGAACTGGCCAGTCTCAAATTGTCCGTGAGTGTGTGCGTGTTTGTCTGTCCTTTATGTGGTTCTATGTCGCACTGGCATCGTGCCCAGAGTGTACCCTACCTCACGCCTTAAGTCCGCTGGGACAGGCTCCAGCAAATCGTGACCCAGGACAGCGGAAGAAGCAGGTACTGAAGATGAATGAATGAATGAATGAATGAATGAATGAATGAATTTGCATCTACAGTACTTGGTTGAATAAACATGCAAGCAGTGCATTTACACCCATTAGTACAGTCCTTGGATTGTATTATTATAACTGCTTCTATGAGCGGAGACAGTACTACACAAATGATGAGTATGATTTAGTGACGTGCGGTCAAGGGAGGCAGCTGAGGCACAGCCTCACCTGCCGTCAAGAAAGGAAAAAATTAAAAATAGAAGAAATAAATTACATGGTTATATTTATCCAGTGATGTGTATCACATAGTTATTTTCCGTTTAACATCACCAATTTTAGGTTATTTTTACTCAAAATCGCTGAATTTTCACATTTACCACTGAAATACTGAGAAGAGACCTGCGGTGAGGCACCAGCCAGGCGAGCCTCACCATGGATTGCGCAGTGGCTCGATGAGCTGTGCTGGCATACTATACAGTGAGACCGTAATGCTATCTCTCTAGATGTCGCTATTAAAATGTTTAAACACGTTTGCTCTATGAATTAAATTCCCATAATTTAGCTAATGTATATATGTAAAGTGTTTTTTGTCAACGACTGTATGTGTGTAACGTTTTTCTTGAGTCAAGCGATCCTGAAACGGCTGAGAAGAGGAACGCAATGAGGCACGTATTTCTCCGGCCTCATGGCAGGGGGCGCTGGTGATCCCAGGGATTCGAACGAGGATTCTACAGCAAACTACAGCCATTCATTTATTTTCAGCTCGCCTTGACTTACTATAAAAATGGAGGATTACATATCACCCCAAAAACATTTTTCAATGTTTTTGTTCAGAAGGAGCGGCACATGGACTTAATTTATAAGTAAACGTAACATATAAGCAAACATGTGGGCAACAACATAAAGTTTTTTTTAAATAAAATGTGCTAATTGTGTGTTACAGTTTATACGTGTAAATAATTCTGCTATGGGACTTTAAAAATAACCCACTCACTGTTGCTAATTAAATGGTGAATACGCTACACTGTAGCTTCATATTTTTGTAAATCTAATTATGATGAAATCAGTGCCTCATCAGCCTTGAACCTCACCGCACGTCACTGGTATGATTACATTGTTAACGAGAAATGCTTTATATGTTGTCATGGGTTATGGTTAAGGTAATACTATGTACATTTTTTATCATAGCACGCACATTTATGACGACAACAACAAAAACTCTACACGCTAAAAAATTTGCCCTGCCTCTGAGAGCTGAGACCCCTTATAAAGATCGGACCTCACTACAGCCCTACCCCAGCTCTGCTCAGCAATAGGTCCGGTGTGTGCGTGTGTTTTTGTGCGCGCTCGTATTTGTGTGTATGTGTCAGATGTTAAGTCTGTACATCCCTCTCGCAGAATTTAACTGAGTGCCTGCAGACTGCCGAATATAACACGATTCATTTGATAATTATCGTCCTATGTAATGCAAAACTGCCCATCTCCATTCTTGTCGGCGTTAACGTGCCTGTGGTTCCAAAGTCGCCTGTTTGGCGTTGATATATTTATGTCATGTTTCTTGGTTTGGTGCGTGGGTGCATGGGTTTGCGTCGTTTTATAAATATGCGTCCATTAAAAAAATTACCTCAGATCAACAGCATGTCTTGATGGCAGGATGACATAGATATATTCAAAAACACTCACCAATAAGTGTAATGTGGAACATGCCTGCTGGATTCATCAACATCGATCACCTCCTCCGTTAAAAAATTAGTTAGACAGACCCCGACACACTTGCGAATGCTTTGCTTCAGGACTGTCTGTGCTCGCTCTCGTCCACGGTGTGTGATGCCAGCAAGTGCTTGATGCTCCCTCTGCTGGTCGCTCGATGACGACCCGCAGAAGAAATGCAGCATTTTCTGCTGCTTAAATGCAGCAGGTTATGCTGCATTTCCTAGTAAACAGTTCAGTTTCAAACTTTTGATAGCCTATAAAAAACAAAATCAATAAGTGACAACATAAAAAGCAATGAAGTTCATGGAAAAATTCGTAATGACTTTGATTAAAAAAAACTTAATGTCATGGCAAATTTATATGTTTGCAAACCCTTTCGTAAGTGTTATTATTTTCAGTGCTTATCCAAACAATATTTAAATTTTTCAGCAACCTAGTGTGCACTCCATTTCATTAAATTGTGATTCCGTATTGTTATCCCAGGCAAAAATTATGGAATCAACAGTCTTGGAGATGGATCATTCAGTTTTTTTCATTTTGTAGAAAAAAAGCACATCACAAATATTTATTCATTAATTTTTAATCAAACAGGGGGAAAATATTATGGAAATATATATATTAAAAAAAAAACCTATATCAGCAGTACTTTTTTGCACCTAATTTTATAACAGCTTACAGTCTCTGAGGCATGGACTTCAAGTATATGTAAACAGTATGCCTCATTAATCTGTCTCCAACTTTCTCTGATTGCTTTTGCCAGCTCAACTTTGCAGGTTGGAACCATGGACCATTTTATTCAATTACTTTGATTTAGATACAGACTGTTTTCAGTTACATTACAGGAAAGTTACATTGATCTACAGATAACTGTCTTTATTCTAGGAGGGTCTTTACAGTTTTTGATCTATGGTAACATGTTGAAAAACTATGCCATCATCTCTAAATATACTTTCAATTGATGATATAAGAAAAGTGTCCAAACTGTAAAGGTAAACTTGTGCATTTATTGAAGATGTGATGATAGACATCTTCTCTGTGCCTTTACCTGACCTGCAGCCCCATATCATGAATAACTGTAGAAATTTCCATGATCTCTTCAGACAGTCATCTTCACAAATTTCTTTGGAACAGCAACAAAAACAAAAATTCCAGCATCATCCCCTTGCACAATGTAGATTTGCAATTCATCACTGAATATGACTTTCATTCAGTCATCAGTCCAAAATTGCTCTTCCTAAGACAATTGTAACCTTGTTTTTTTTTGTTTTTTTTTTCTGTTTTGTTTTTTTTATGTTTTTTTCCTCTAAATCCTGACATGCCAGAGTGGAGATCAGGCATCAGAGTTGCAGTCCTACACGCTTCTCTGAGTTTCCCCTGCTACAGTCCCCGGCCACAGCTAACTCTAGTTTAACTAATACACACCCCATTAAGACTGTGTCTGTCCCCCGGACCTATAGCAGTGTTAGACTGCTAAAATCTAGAAATACTGCTTCAATTAACCATAGTAATTTAATTCACATTAAATGTGTACCTAGACAAAGATCAGACAGGATAATTAAATGTGGTCTTTTAAATATTTGATCATTATCATCTAAGGCTCTTTTAGTTAATGATCTAATAACCAATCACAGTACAGTATTGATATTTTTGGACTAACCGAAACCTAGCTACATAAAGATGAATATGTTAGCCTTAATGAAGCTTCTCCTCCCAGCTACGTTAACAGTCACATAGCACGTGATAGTGGATGAGGAGGTGGCGTGGCAGCCATTTACAACTCTAACTTAGCAATTAACCCAAAACCTGAATCTACCTACAGTACTTTTGAGAGCCTTAGCATGAATGTGCTACAGTCCTCAAATAAACTAACTAATTCTATTGAATTTGTAATTGTGTATCACCCTCCTGGACCATATTTGTCTTTTTTGATAGAATTTTCTGAATTTCTATCTAATTTGGCTGCTACCAAAGATAGGTTTATAGTAATAGGAGATTTCAATGTTCGTTTCGACAGTGTGAATGATAGTTTGTGCGCTGGGTTCAAGTCTATGCTAGATTCTATAGGCTTCTCACAGTTGGTGGATGGTCCTACCCATAAACACCATCACATACTCGATCTTACTCTTACCCACGGTGTAGATATAGGGCACTTGAATATTTTCCCACAAAATGACTTCTTTTCAGATCTCTCCCTGGTTACTTTTGATTTTGCCCTATTTAACAATAACCCACAGAGTAAAACCATCTTGACTAGATCAATCACTGATTCAGTAATAACTAAATTTAAAGAAAAAATCCCCTCAGCCTTAGAGTCAGTATGCTCCCCTAACCCCTGTTCCAGTACTAGCCAGAATATGAAATTTCTCAGACAGTGTGGCTAACATCTTAAAAACAACTCTAGATGACATAGCCCCGTTAAAAAGAAAAATTAGAAAACAGGAAAGGGCAGCCCCGTGGTTTAACTCGTCAGTCCACGACCTTAAACAGCGCTCTCGTAGACTGAAGAGAATCTGGCGATCGACAAAAACTGACATAGCTTATTCAACCTGGAAAGACAGCTTTATGTCATATAAGAAGGCTCTCGGTAGAAGTAGAAATACTTACTACTCTACATTAATAGAGGAAAATAAAAACAACCCTCGGTTTCTTTTCAGCACTGTAGCCAGGCTGACTAAGAAGCACAACAGCATCGAGCCTACCATTCCTTTAAATCAGGAATGTGATGACTTTCTTAGGTTTTTCCAAAGCAAAATTACAAATCTTAGAGATGAGGTCCATTATGTATTGCCAAACACAAGTAAGATAGCAGAGGAATTGACTTATTCTGGCAATACCCTGGAGTGTTTTCAGCAAATGGAACTCTCCAATTTAAATTCCTTAATTTCCTCTACTAAACCCACCACCTTTCTACTAGACAAAATTCCAAGTACGCTCCTCAAAGAGGTTTTACCATTAATAAATAAACCTGTACTATCCATAATCAATCGATCATTAAAAATAGGTTATGTACTGAAATTTTTCAAACCAAACCTAGATGCTGGTATCCTCTCAAATTACAGGTCGATCTCTAATCTGCCATTCTTATCTAAGATCCTAGAGAACGTAGTGGCCAAACAACTAAATGACTACCTGTTAGAGAACAATCTGTTAGAGAATTTTCAGTCAGGTTTTAGAACAAACTACAGAGAAAGCACTGCTAAAAGTCACAAATGACCTTTTAACAGAGTCAGATAAAGGTCTTCTGTCTGTTCTAGTCTTATTAGACCTGAGTGCAGCATTTGATATTGTTGACCATAATATTCTTTTAAGGAGATTGGAAGAGGAAGTTGGGATTAAAAACTCAGCACTAGACTGGTTTAGGTCATATCTATCCGACCGATTTCAGTTTGTCTATGTAAATAACAAATCTTCAGATCAAGGGACTGTCACCTGTGGAGTACCTCAAGGATCTGTTCTGGGGCCAATTCTGTTTAATCTGTATATGTTACCATTGGGAAATATTACAAGGAAACATAATATTAATTTTCATTGTTATGCTGATGATACTTAATTATATCTATCAATTAAAACAAATTAATCTGATCAGCTAATGAAATTGGAAACCTGCCTCAACGATATTAAATTCTGGATGCTTCACAATTTCTTGATGTTAAACAGTAACAAAACTGTTATTATTATGATTATTGGGCCGAAGCATCTTAGAGATTATTCCTCTAACATTGCAATTCACTTAGATGGCATTGCTCTATCCTCCATCAATGAAGTCAGGAACTTGGGAGTGATTTTTGATCAAGTTCATTCTTGATTCTCATATCAAGTCTGTATCCTGGACAGCCTTCTGTCACTTGCGAAATATTGCTAAAGTAGGAAATTTCTCATCCTTTAAAGATGCAGAGAAAATTATTCATGCCTTTGTTACTTCTAGATTGGATTACCGCAATTCCTTATTATCGGGCTGTTTTAGCTCCTCTATTAGGACTTTACAGTTAGTTCAGAATGCAGCTGCCCGCTTACTGTCTCGAACTGTGAGGAGAGAGCACATCTCTCCTGTCCTAGCGTCACTTCATTGGCTCCCGATTAATTATAGAATACAATTCAAAGTCCTCATGATCACATCTAAAGCTCTCCACTGAAAGGCTCCGTCTTACATTGAAGATCTTATTGAAGTGTATCACCCCACCCCACCCAGGGCCCTTCAATCCGAGGATGCAGGATTTCTGGTGACCCATCGGGTTTTTAAGAGTAAAACAGGAGGCAGAAGCTTCAGCTATCTGGCCCCCACGGGGCAGAGTCCCTTAGCTTATTTAAGAGTAGACTAAAAACCCTCCTCTTTGATAGAGCCTACAATTGAAATAACACACACCCTACTAGATATGCTGCCATAGGCCTAGGCTGCTAAGGGTATTTTTCTCAGTCTCTCCCGTTAAAGAGAGATACTCTGGAGCTTCTGTCACTTCTTTCTTTATCTTTCTATGTTCCTAGAATTATTTTATTACTGTCAAATCACACTCTTTGTCTCTTTTAGGCACATGCAGGGCACAGTTAGGGCTTTGGGAATGGATGGGGGTGAGGGCAGTGGGCATGGTTGTGGGGCGGATTGCAGTGCTCTAGGGCGCTATATCCTCCCCATATACGCCTCACTTGTCTCCCCCCATCCTCCAATTTTAATGCAACATACACACACACACACACTTTGGAGGGGGCCCTGCGATGATTGGAGTAGTCTGGACAGCGCTTAGCTTCCCCTTCAGATTGTTAATGCATCACATCCCACATTAGGTAGCACAGGAACACAGGGTTGGGAGAGGGCTTCCTCGTCAGGGATCGAGGAAGCATAATAACAGGGAGGGTAGCGTAGACTCCACACAACATGGCGCTTCTGGTGGGGCGCGGCCCTCTGGGGCCTATGGCTGTGCGGGCGTTTTATGGCGGCCGAATGGTTGCTGATGGCTGATGGGGGGGGCCTCCTTGCCCCGTGCCCCTTGGGCCTGGCCCGTGTGCCCTGGCGGTGTCGGCCGCTGCCTCCTCTGGGTCCCCGGGTCTACGTGGTTCTCGGTGTCCCCGGTGGCTCTTCGGGTGATGATTTCTTGATGCTCCTGGCTGCCGGGGTTGGGAGTGCTCGGTTGGCGTCGCCCTGTTGAGTTCTGGTAGCCTATCTGGGTGTTGGTTTCATTACACATGCATGTTGGTTCAGGGCTTACCAGCTCCTGTCGAGTCCAGTTATTGAGAACCATTGGGTCCCGTCAGAACGTGATGAGTCTCACTTCAGTCATCACAATCTTATGCCCTCTATCTTCCTCCGACACTGCTTTCCTCTGGTGGCCTATTCTATACTGTCAGGACCTCCACTAATCTGATGTTTTGTAACATTGGTGTTGATATCAGTTCTAAGATAGAATAAAACAGCCTAAACCTTTTTCACTCCAACAGCACTTCCTGTCTATCCACTACCTTGTTTATGTTCTCTCTCCCTGTCTCCTTTTTCCTTAACTCACAGGGGTGCAGCACTTTCCTCTCTGGCTCACAATAGGAAATTCTAATAAAGACTGACAATTTAGTTCCCAGAGAGGACTGGTGACGGTCACATGCACGCATTAAAATTTATAAAAGATTTTGCTGCAAGACTAAAATAAGCATTGATCTATGGTGCGCAAAATATGGCACCTACATATTTATATTTACAAGGTACGTTATTAACCAGTTCAGGAACTTTATTTTTTTGTTCTAACCGGTTCAGGAACGTCAGTTTATGGGTGGAACGCAAAATCGGAAACGTTATAATTCCGTTTCTGTTCGGAACTAACCGATTGGCAAAAGATTCTGGTTCAAAGTCCTGTTATTAACATTTTTCCTTTTTTTATTTCCTCACAATCACGTGTACCCTGTCAAACTACTGTACTCTGTTATCACTCACAAAAGTCTTTCAGGTAATGGGGTCTAATAACCTGACCGTGTAGTGACAATTTTCTGGTGTCCTACTCGAACCTCCTGCTCAAAAGTCTCTGTGCTGGACTTGTATCAACACCTTGGCTCAGGTTGTTGCAATGATCTTATATGGCCAGATCAGGATTTTCTCAAGCAGCTGCAGCTTTCAGCATGAGTCGTTTGGTCGTTTTTACTGCAGACTCTGCTTTCCCGTTGCTCTGAGCATATCGAGGTGAGGATGTTCTGTGTTCAAATTCCCACAGTTGGCTAAACCTCTTAAACTCCTGTGAAGTGTATTGGGGCCCATTATCAGAAATGACCACATCTGCTATTTCTTGTCATGCAAAGTGAGCTTTCAACTTTCTGATAACTGTACTGCTCTTAGTGTCAGGTAGATAATCTACTTCCCAGATGTTGGAATGGTACTGTTATCAAATAGTCCTTGTTATGAAATGAAAATAGGTCAGTTCCCACTTTGGCCAAGGGTCAGTGTGTCATGTTATGAGGATGCAGTGTTTCCCGCTGTTGCTTAGGATCGACTGACCTTCATCAAAGTCAAAGTCAGTCAGCTTTATTGTCATAGGTACCATATATGCACGACATACAGCACAGATGAAATTGCAGTCCTTTCTGACCCACGGTAGACAGTACAACAGGCAGAACAACACAGGTAGTACAACACGGACAGTACAACACAGGCAGTGCAACAAGCAGTACAACACAGATAGTACATCAGACAGTACAGCACGAAGCATAAGACGAAACACAAGGGATGGTTCACATCTCTATACACTCTAATCTCATAGGGGAAGTGATGTGTGCGCAGTCCCTGAGTTGACGGGGGGAGGGAGAGATAGGTAGTCAGTTGCTGGAGGGGGGGGGGGGCAGAGCAGGGTGTGGGTAGAGTTCAGAGTTGTGGCAGGGGGCAGAGCAGGGAGGGAGTTGAGCCTCCTGACCACCTGGAGAAAGAAACTGTCCTTGAGCCTGCTGGTTCTGGCCCACAGACTCTGCAGTCTCCTACCTGATGGCAGCAAGCTGAAAAGGCTGTAAGAGGGGTGGGTGGGATCACCTGCAATGCTGATGGCTTTGCAGGTGAGGCGAGTGTTATAAATGTCTGTAAGGGAAGGGAGAGACACCAGTGATCTTTTCAGCTGCTCTCACAATGCGCTGCAGGGTCTTGCGGCAGGACACGGTGCAGTCGCCGTACCACACGGTGATGCAGCTGGTCAGGATGCTCTCGATGGTGCCAGCATGATGGGGGGTGGGGCTCTTGCTCTCCTCAGTTTGCGGAGGAAATAGAGGCGCTGTTGGGCTTTTTTGGCCAACAATGCAGTGTTGCGGTCCCCGGACAGGTCCTCGGAGATGTGCACATCCAGGAACTTGGTGCTGCTGACCCTTTCCGCTGCAGCACCATTGATGGTTAGTGGAGCATGCTGGGTGCGTGCTCTCCTGAAGTCCACAACAATCTCCTTCATCTTCTCCACATTCTGATGGAGATCACACATAGACACAACATAGACAGTAGGCCCACCTCATTTCTGTAGGCTGTCTCGTTGTTGTTGATGAGACCCACCACAGTCGTGTCGTCTGCAAACTTGACAAAGAGGCTGGAGCTGAAAGTTGGTGTGCAGTCGTGGGTCAACAGACTGAAGAGGAGGGAGCTCAGAACACATTCTTGGGGGCTCCCGTGTTCAGCGTGATGGTGCTGGAGGTGTTGTTACCAACTCGAACTGCCTGTGGTCTCCCTGTCAGGAAGTCCAGCAGCCAGTTGCATATGGAGGTGTTGAGTCCAAGCTGGTCCAGTTTATAGATGTGCTGCTGTGGGATGATTGTGTTGAATGCTGAGCTGAAGTCGATGAACAGCATTCTGGCGTATGAGACTTTGGTCTCCAGGTGGGTGAGGGTTGAGTGTAGTGCAATGAAGATGGCGTCATCAGTCGAGCGGTTGGACTGGTAAGCAAACTGAAAAGGGTCCAGGATTGAAGGGAGAGCAGACTTGATGTGCTGCATGACTAGCCGTTTGAAGCACTTCATGAGGATGGGAGTGAGTGCAACTGGGCAGTAGTCGTTGAAGCCAGACAGGGGCGACTTCTTTGGGACTGGAATGATGGTGGTGGCTTTGAGACAGGTAGAGACAACAGCCTGGCTCAGGGAGATGTTGAAGATGTCTGTGAAGACATCTGTGAGCTCATCAGCACAGTCTCTCAGGACATGACCAGGGATGTTGTCAGGACCTGGGGCTTTCTGTGCGTTGGTCCTTCTGAGGACTTGCCTCATGCTGTCTGGAGAAAGGGTCAACACCTGGTCGCCGGGGGGGTGGACTCTTCTGTGCCGGGATGTTGTTGTCTGCCTCAAAGTGTGCAAAGAAGTCATTTGCGTCACATGCGTGTCACATTTCGAGATGAAATTCTTTATGTACTCATTCATCTCCTGCCAATAAACACACTCTCTAGCACGCCTGACACATCCTTCAACTCCTAGGTGAGAGGAGTGGATGCGCTGTGTGATGTCAGCCCAGAGTTTGTCTGGTATCACTACTTTCTCTCCTCTGAAGACTATGCCTTCCTGACAATTCAACTCATCTTGTAATGAGTGGTAATGATCTATGTCTGTTGGAATATCTTTTTGTACTGTGGCCACCCTACCTGAATGAATTTCGTCAGCCCCTGTAACTTTGTGTCCTCTTGTGTAGCGGCTCACATAGAGTTCAGTCTCTCAGCTGAAATAGGTGGGTAGCTAACCATGTTCACAGTCTCTACATCTGCCTCAATATCTGTCCTTGTGCTCTCAGGTAAGTATGCCCTACTTAGAGTGTCTGCTAATAGCATGTCGGTCTGGCACATAGGTCGTAGCTATGTCATACTTCTGCAGTCTGAGTAGCATACGCTGCAGTCGTTTTGGTGCACTAAGTAGAGGTTTTCTGTGAATATTTTCTAGTGGCTTATGGTCACTCTGCACTGTCACTTGTCTCCCATATGTGTACTGGTGGAACTTTTCCATCCCTAACACTATTGCTAAGAACTCCTTTTCTATTTGTGCATATCCTTTTTCAGACAGTGTCAGTGCTCTGCTTCCAAATACTACAGGTTTGCCTCCCTGAGTCTGTGCAGCTCCAAGCCCTGTTTCTGATGCGTCACACTGCAATGTTAACTCTTCTTCCTGATCATAGTATTATAAGACAGGTGTAGTGGCTATCTTGTCTTTCATCCTCTGAAATGCAATTTCATGCACGTCACTGACATGGTGATGTACATGAAATGCATAGCATTTAGGATATACACAATACAGTTCTGTTCATAGTAGCAGTGTGTTTAAAAAGATGAGTAAACCTCAAAATTCTTCAGAAAAATTTTATTTTAATTCACACAAATGCATTGGGGACACTGCACATCCTATTTCAAAGAAAAGTAGGAAAAGTAATTGAATTTGCTAATGCAAGAAATATAATATTCAAATAAACAGTGTTGACATCTTTATTTACAGACTCAAATGTATTTTATAAACTAAGATATTTTGAAGATTCATATTTCCAGAGAATCAAAATTTAATATTCAGTTGCTTAGCAGTTTGTGATAACTGCTTTACATCTGTGGTGCATGGGGTCAACTACCTTCTGACACAGTCAACAGATATTGCAGCCCAGGAGAATTGTACTATGTTTCAAAATTTCTTTGCATTTCTTGGTTTTAAGCCATAAGCAGCATTTTTTTATTTGCTGGCCACTCCACAGCAAATCAGTTGCCTCCATCTAACCCTGTCTTCTGCATCCTCTTCTCTCACACCAACTACCTTCATGTCCTCTTTCACTACATCCATAAACCTCCTCTTTGGTCTTCCTCTAGGCCTCCTGCCTGGCAGTTCAAAACTCAGCATCCTTCTACCAATATATTCACTATCTCTCCTCTGGACATGTCCAAACCATCTCCGTCTGGCCTCTCTGACTTTATCTCCAAAACCTCTAACATGTGCTGTCCCTCTGATGTACTCATTCCTGATCCTATCCTTCCTGGTCACTCCCAGAGAGAATCTCAGCATCTTCATCTCTGCTACCACCAGCTCTGTCTCCTGTGTTTTCCTCAATGACACTGTCTCTATACCAAACAACATGACTGGTCTCACCACAGTTTTGCAAACCTTTCATTTTAGCTGAAACTCTTCTATTACACATCAAACCTGACACTTTTCTCCACCCGTTCCATCCTGCCTGTACACGCTTCACCTCTTTTCGAAACTCTCTATTGCTCTGAACTGTTGACCTTAAGTACATAAAATCCTTTGCTGGCCACTCTATTACTTCAATTTTTTTGGAAACATGGTTTTTCTCACTTGATGGTGTGTCGGGTCGTCGTCTTGTTTAAACATGCTTCAAGGGAATTTCCTCTTCAGCATACAGCAACATGACGTCTTCCAGTAATTTGATGTACTCAAACTGATCCATGATCCCTGGTACGCGATAAATAGAACCAACACCAAACTATGAGAAACATTGTGTCTGTGTAGGTTCTCAGTTATCCAGGTCATGGTTGTCCATTATCCATCTGGTCACTCATTTCAGGACACCGATGTTCAGATCTTGGACCGGGAAGATACTTGGTTTGAGAGAGGAGTGAAAGAGGCCATCCACGTCAAAGTGGAGAAGCCATTTCTGAACGGGGGGGGGGGGTGGTCTGCGACATCACCTTTCTCCCATTTACAATCATGTCCTTTCAAAACTCCTAAAAAGATTGTCTCAGCAGATTGACCCAACGACCCCCTTTGACACCCCCATCAACAATAGTTGTGGAGCCAGACGGGTTTCAACGAGTCGTTGGAATGTGAATGGCACTGACCACACCCCACAGGGTTAATAAGCTGGGACATGAGCAGCCACCTTCAGAACTGAAGAAGTCTCTTGGATGAGAGACAAAATGTCTTTAAGAACTTTAACACCCACATCCACCTGGACTCATCCATTTTGTGACTTTTGGGTTGTTTTTTATTTTGCGGGGTTTTCATTAGTGTTTAAGCAGCCATATGATGGGCTTTTTTGTTTTATTATCACTTCTCAAAAAACCTAACCTGGACCCTACTGTTCTAAATAATTATCGACCCATCTCAAGTCTCCCGTTTTTATCTAAGATCTTGGAGAAAATAGTCGCTAATCAGTTATGTGATTTCCTTAAATCCTTATTCAAGAATTTCCAGTCAGGTTTCAGGGAACATCATTGTATGGAAACAGCACTTGTCAAGGTTAGCAATGACCTTCTAACCGCTTCAGACAGAGGACTTGTTTCTATACTGGTTCTCTTGGACCTTAGTGCGGCGTTTGACACAATTGACTACAATATTCTTCTGGCACGACTGGACAAAACAATTGGTATTAAGTGATCAGCACTGATGTGGTTTAAGTCCTATTTAACTGACCGTTCCCAGTTTGTTCACGTTAATAACGACTCCTCTCAATCAACTACAGTTATCTATGGAGTTCCTCAAGGCTCGGTTCTTGGTCCAATACGGTTTATCTTATACATACTTCCTCTGGGTAATTTGATAAAGAAACACTCCATCAACTTCCATTGTTATGCTGATTATACGCAATTATATCTCTCGATTAAACCTGATGAAGTCAATCAGTTGTGCAAATTACAGGCGTGTATAAAAGAGATTAAAGATTGGATGACCAATAACTTTTTGCATCTCAATTCTGATAAAACTGAGGTCATCGTGCTCGGCCCAAAAACTGTTAGGGATGTAGTGCCAAGTGATGTAATAGCCTTGGATGGCATCACGTTTGAGGCCAAAACCACTGCGAGGAACCTAGGTGTCATCTTTGATCAGGATCTCTCGTTTAGCATTCACATTAAGCAGGTTTCTAGAACGGCCTTTTTCCATCTCCGAAAAATTGCTAAAATCAGACATATTTTAAAACGGAATGATGCAGAGAAATTAATCCATGCCTTCATCACTTCCAGACTAGTTTTACTGTAACGCATTTTTTTCAGGCTGCCCCAAAAAGTCGCTGAAGACTCCAACTAATTCAGAATGCTGCCGCCCGTGTTCTGACCAGGAACCATATTTCTCCTGTGCTGGCTTCTCTGCACTGGCTTCCTGTGAAAGCTAGATTTTAAATTACTCCTCACTTACAAAGCCCTTCGTAGCCAGGCACCGACCTATCTGAAGAACTTTTAGTTTCTTATAATCCATCTAGAGCATTACGCTCTCAACATACTGGCCTACTGGTGGTTCCTAGAATTTACATAATTAGGACAGGGGCTAGAGCCTTTTGCTATCAAGCCCCTCTATTGTGGAACCACCTCCCTACCTCAGTTTGGGGGGCAGACACCCTCTCACTATTTAAGACTAGACTTAAAACTTTTGTCATAAATTTTACAATTAAGGCAACTTAAGTTACTACGTTTTTGTTTTTTTCTTAGACCTACGCTGCTGGAGACTCAACATCCAGACTCACTGAGTTCCTCTCTCCTCCTTCTCTCCAACCGTTACTCCTCCTCTCTGATCTCACTCTCCAAGTCTCCAATCACACCCTACTAACTCAACTTCTTCCCTGGAGTCTCTGTGCTCTATGTCCTCACAGATTTTTCTCAGGTTCACCCTTCATCCACCCATCCGCTGTGGACCTGCACCTCCCATCCACCAGTACCACCCCTCACCTAACCATCGGCTGGGGTCCTGCTGCCTCTCTTCCTTCATGTCATCATACTGTTCCACCCCTCATCCGCCCATCCGCTGTGGACCTGCACCTCCAAGCCCACCAGTATCACCCCCATCTCTCCATGTGCTGTGGACCTTCTCCTCCAAGCCCACCAGTACCACCCCTCTTCTATCCATCGGTTGGGGTCCTGCTTCCTTTCTTCCTCTATGCCGCCATAGTCATCCATGCAGCTGTAATTGTGCCTTGACATTAGCAATGGGTAACATAACTTTAACCATATTCACACCGTCTCTATCTGGCCTATCTGCCACTCTCTTTCTCTCTCTGACCCTGTTCTTATCTTCCTTTGATTTCTTTTTCACCCAACCGGCCAAAAGAGTCTGGGTCCTGTCCGGAGTTTCTTCCTCATCGAGGGAGCTTCTCCCCGCCACTGTCGCTTATGCTTGCTCTGGAGGGTTCAGTTGGGTTTCTCTGTCAAAGCGCTTCAAAATGTCTGTTGCCATGATTAAGCGCTATATAAATAAAACTTGTCTTCTGATCTATTGATACAGCATGGTTGTAGTAATATTGTGGGTTTATCTGTAGATTGCCATATAAATTATTATCAAACAAACCCCATGAATAATTGTTGGTCCACAAAGGTGGGGGCATAGGGATATATAAAGGGAGCATTTCTGCTTTATTGAGGGGTGAATTGGACTTGGAGCTAAAGTGAGCATTGTGCACAATGTGTACAATGTCTTGAATGACCCATTTTATGATGTTTTTCAATCACAAATGCACATTCAGCACATGCAGCACATTGCCTTGATCCTTTAATAAAGGACACCTGTTTAACACCTATTTTTTCACATAATGACCTCACTAATTGAAATCAACACTATTTAACACACCCCTTTTGGATTAAAAAAAAAAAAAAAAACTTAAATATTTCTCGAAGGGCAATTGTTTGCATTCTACACTCGGTCTGATCGCATGCATATACTGTATATGACACCTCCCACTGTCAGCTCACACTCCGAAATGGCTGGGCGGGAACAGGAATCGAACTGCCAATCTTGTGATCATCGGACGAATGGCTCTATCAACTGAGCCACTGCCACCCCCAATGACTATTTCACAGAAACAGCAGCATGCACGTCATTCCTGTTGGGTCTGGGAGTTTTCTATACCTTTACTAAACCTTGTAGAAACTTACTTGCAGTGTAGAAGGTGCTGACAAAAACAGTAATTTATCCTGCTAGTGATGTGGGACTGATATTATTTTGAACACAACTGTACAGTATCTACGTATATCTCAATTATAAGGTAATGTGAACTCATCCAAACCTTCACTCAAGGGCCTCTGTGGGAGGGGGTGGCCAGGTGGGAGTCTGCTCCTTAATTTGCAAATGAATATTTGTAATGTAATTCAGCATTCATGCCTTGAAAATGAATCAGAAAAACGTGAGCGAAAAAAGAACTTTTGCACAAATCTGTCCACTGTTATTAAGCAACTCATACACATTACACTTTTCCAACTACACTTCACATCTGAGCACATAGACTGAAGTACAAAACTTCATAGAGTGTGATGTGTGTGCTTAGACCTCCACAATGTAAACAGCAGGTAAAGCAAATCACATACGAAACCCATTTAACACATCATGAACATGTGCACTTATACACACACACACACACACACACACACACACACACACACACACACACACACACACACACACAAACACACACACACACACACACACACACACACACACACACACACACACACACACACACCACATCTGAAGGCAGATACAAGTAAAGCCGGGATTAATCAACTACAGTCCTTAGCCATTATGGTTTAAGGTTCACTATTAAACAGGAAAACAAAAGGTTGGTTGGGTTTTCAGAACTGCTGCAGAATTAGCTTCTCCCTCCCATCATGAAAGAACTTGTTGGAGAGGAACAGGTCACTGTCGTAGAAGGCTGTAAGGTTGTGGATGTTGATTTGTCTGGCCTGGGTAACAATGATAAAAGGATCAGAGTGAAAGCAAGAACAATTGATGCAATAACGTGATCAAAAAGCCATTTCTCACAGCAGGTCTAAAGCAGAAATGGAACAAAAAAATCTGCAAAGTGGTCTGTAGTAAGCCATAAAGTAACAAATAACGGCATACTGATGCTTTAACGTTACCATTACATTTTTCTTTTCTCTTTCATTGTTACCTTATCCTGCAGGTCTTTCTCTGGTATTTCAATCGTGTCAGTCTGGACACCATAACGATTCCTTTGGTAGGCAACCCGCTCAGCTACTAGCTGTTTGAGAATAAAGAGCAGGAGCTCGTTGTTGTCTTTGCGGAAGGCCAAGTAGCGGGCAAATGTCTGAACAGGAACAGAGAAGCTTGAGTTTCAGTAATCATCAAAAGGGAAGTACCAAGTACTGCTCAAATTCACTTTGATATCTCTACCTCGCCCATTCTACATCTCTGCTTGCATTTATGTCACGAGGACTTCAAGTTTTATTGTATATGGGACTCTGATTTAATCAAGTACTGTACCTGTCAACAATCTTACCTTCCTCATGCTCGTCATGACACTGAATTTCTGTGTTTCAATGAAACTCTCCAGCATGACCCTGATGGCCATGTTAACATCATCTTCCTGCACATAGTCTCTCAGGTGCATCTTGGCATGAGCTTCTGCCATACGGATCATGGACTCAATATGACGAACTGTGATGGGTATGCTGCCAGTTGCCTGTTCGTGAGACCACATCAACAATAGTGATTTTCCAATATCTAGTCCAGACTACAATTACAAAATGCAAATCATTATTTTTAGATTTTTTTCCAGACTTGTAATTTACTTTGGTTGTTATTCTATGCTTAACAATACACTGTACATATTTCAGTGTCACTGACTGGTTCTTGGCTCACCATTGACTCTTTGCGGAGGTCACTGTAGATGCGAGCCACTTTGTCCTGGTCCATCTGGTTTAGTTTGGGATGGACCTGCATTGAACAAAAATTGTAGTAGGACTGAGCTTTTAAAATGTCGTTTTCTTTAGCCTCAAATACTAAAATCTCTACATCCTTTCATTATACATTGACTTTTAACCTCTAAAATGGCACCAAATTTGAAGAGGCTGATAAATATCTGCTTGACAAAATTGCTGCCTTAGGAAGACAGAAGTTCTTATTGGGCAATTAGATTTTAGTGACTTGAATTCAGTTTTTGATTGTAAATTTAGTTTCATAAAAAAAATATATATATATATATAAAAAAAACTAGTACTATTATAGTATGTGACTGTTTTTAGAAGAAGATATATCTGTACCCGCTCCTTAGCATAGACAATGTACTTCCTCAATAGCTCTTGAGGAATTGGTGGAATGTCAGATGTGTTGGGCAGAACCATCTCCTCTAAGGCAACACCACCTTCCTTGTTGCTTTGATGATGTTTGATATGGGAACCAACAACAAAGCGTGCCAACATCTCATCCTTTTTTGGAAAAAAATGACAATCAGTTTAGGATATAGATGAATGATATTCAAAGATGTCAAAAAATACATCAGGGAATCAAAGTAAGCATGTGTACCTGTACGAGGTCTACAGTGTCTTTGACCACACATAGCACATCGAAACGGGACACAATAGGCTCCGTCAGGTCCACATTCTCAGCAAAGGTCAAAGAGGGGTCATACCTGCCACCTGTGACAAGTTTTACAACCAACTGTCATCACCAAACCCAATTTTCATACACGGTCTACACACCGTCAGTGGGGCACTACACTGCCCATGATTTGATACTGTCCTGACAGCTTTTTATTGGGAGTAATAAATTTTTAGCAATTAATTTCAACTGCTACAAAATCTAATAGCAAATATTTTGATTATGGTTTAATTGTTCATCAAGCAAAAATACAAAACATTAGGTTTTAATTTCAAATGAAGGACAATCATCAATAGTTTTTTGGAACTTTTGTTATTGGTGATACAGTAATCCCTCGCGTTTTCATGCTTAAAGAACCATGGCTTCACTACATTGGGATTTTTAGTAGGTAGTCATACGATACTGTACGCACATGCTATTGGCTGACAGCATTCGGAAGTGTGCTGTATTCCATGAGTCTCGGAATGCAGCGCACTTCTGTGTACTAAGAAACACTTGAAAGGGCATGGGAAAAGGTAATACAGATATTACCTTTTCACATCAGTATGGGGAGGTTCATAAATGTTTAAATTACCGTAAATAATAGTTTGTCACTATATCGCAGAATTTCGTTTTTTGAGGGTGGTCCTGGAACATCCTTTACAGCGAGTAACAAGGAAAAACAGTATTGGGTTCTCAAAGAAATGCGTGGAACATTGTCTGCGCTTAATTTTATAGGCTAAACTATTTTTTAGTATCCAACATTTCCATTGAATTTTTGGTTGATATTGCTTTAGTATTTCTCAGGATTCTTAGAAAAAGCAACTTTGTCATTATACAGTTCTACAACAATGTCCGAGTGGAATGTTAGTCCTGAGCTGCTGCGACCTGAGTGCGCCACAACAATGGGTCAACATAACCTAATGTTGCAAAAATGCATGTTTTTCGATGGAGGAAAACAGGAGTACTTGGAGAAAACCCATTCAAACACAGTGAGGACAGACAAATTCTACACAGAAAGACCATGTTGGGAATAGGATTTGAACCCATGATATTCTTGCCATGAGTCAACAGCTCTAACCACTATGCCACTGTTCTCATGCTCCTTCCTAAAGTAGAGGTGGATCTGGATTGCAAGATCTAACACCATTGCCTGCTGCTGTAATTTATCAATCTCCGTTGAACTACACAAGTTTAGTTGGTTGGATAGTTAAGTAGAATCATGCCACTCTGGGTGGGTCTTAACCAGAGGTTTATTTATTTTTTCATTTGTCCTGCCAGTAATATTACTCTGCCACTGAGTATATTTTGGAACATCCCATTCATTCTTCTAGCTGGTGCTTCAGTGTATCTATCTCAGCCAGAGTTGTGAGCCTTTGCTTGGCAGTCTCATGTGCCTGAAGTTAGCCCAACGTTTTTGTCCCCAGGTACAGGTCAGAATGAAATCAATAAACACTTTTAATCCATGCTGAATTATTTTAAGGTAATCAGTGGTTCAACTTCTATCAAGATTTTAGTTTCAAAGATCCCAGCAGCCACAGACTTCCTGGAAATTAAGCATACCAATTGGGTTAGAAGCAGCAATGACTGTGCATCTGGCCTGTAGTGAAGTGACAATGCCAGCTTTAGAGATAGAAATACTCTGCTGCTCCATAGCCTCGTGAATACTCGTCCTGTCTGCATCATTCATCTGGAAGACAGTGTGGTTACACATTTGTTAGTATAATTTGATCGGATTACCAGTATAGAAGCAAGACAAAGTGAACATATGCTTTAACATTCCCTAATGTCTCCACTCACTTTGTCAAACTCATCAATCAGACAGACTCCACGGTCAGCCAGCACCAGAGCTCCAGCTTCCAGAGTCCATTCACGGCTCACCGGGTGTCTTTGGACATAAGCAGTCAAACCAACAGCTGAAGCTCCCTGCCCTGTGGTGAACACTGCACGGCTTGCTATCTTCTCCACATACCTGAAGAAATAATTGCAACAGGACTTCATGTTAAGAGGCTTTTTACCAAAATATTTAACCATTGACACTCTAGCTCATGAAAGAAGAATAAAAATGTGATGTTTTTCCCCATTAAAACATCTAACAAAATATTTTCAACTTCAGATATAAACACAGATATACAGGTATTTTGAAAACATTTCACACCCTTTTTTTTTCATAAGAACCCCTGTTTTGTTCAATGTTTTCCAAAACAGAGGTGCACAGTGGAATACTTGGTATTACACCAATTGTGATACATTATTATTTCTGGTACATCAGATCTAAAACTGCTTTCCCTGAACTTTGAAGATAGAGGCTTAGATTTATAAGGTATTGGTGAGAAAGGCATTTTTATATCAGGATTACAGTATATAAAATATATGTGGTTATAATGGCAGCCAACCAAATCAGACGCGAGGGTTAAGAGTGTAGGAAAAAAGAATGTCTCCTATTCTGTACAACTTGTAATAGAAGGGACTATGGAATTATAAAAATAAAACAAATCTTGGCAAATTTTCACATAACTACTGTTTAAAAAGAATGACATGTATAACCAAAAAAATTTAAATCAGGAAAATGTACAGTGATGCAACCTGCAGCAATCTACAATGACTGGACAGGACATGCTGGTCAGTGGACATAATTGGACAAGTGGACACTGGACATAATCTAAGGTTGCAATGTTTTTCTAGTGATTGGTAAATATTTGCAATAATTGCTGCTATCACAACATTGGAAAATCTTAGCGTGGCAAAACAGTAGCTTGAAGTCAGTGCATAGAAATATTAAATATGACATTCCTTCTTGTCAGCAGGTGTCACAATGACAGTAACTATTTTGAAAAGTACAGTATTTTTCGCACTACAAGGCGCACCTAAAAGCCTTAAATGTTCTCAAAAACTGACAGTGCGCCTTATAATCCAGTGTGCCTTATGTATAAAAAAGCTTTAAAATAGGCCATTTGTGGAAGGTGCGCCTTATAGTCCAGTGCGCTTTGTAGTGCAGACAATAATGTAGATGTCTTCAGGAGGGGCTGTCAAGTTTGAAGTTGATAAAAGCTCTAGTATTAATTATTAAAATTTTCCGAGGATTCCCATCTGGTTTATGGCATGGTATATTAAGACGTTTTAGTAAACCATCCAATGCAAAACACATGTATGAACTTTCATAAGTCTAGGACAAAAATATTCAAAAGGAGTATTTGCTTTAAAATTTCAGGGGGCAGTGTAGAGCTATTGTGCCACATCTTAACTCATAATATAAGATTTCTCCTGTGTGTGATTGCCAGTTTCTAAAAATGTTCTAAAAAACAAGTTTGTTTGTGAAAATAACAATCCAATCAGGAACCTGTGCCCCTGAGCAACCTTGACACTTGGGGTCTTTTAATCTATTCAAAAAGTTTGGCTCCTGGCCCCTGTGGTCCGGCTGAGCATTCAGGCCAACATTATAAAAAATTTAATATCTCAAGCAGGTTACATTTTTTAGTGTACCTTCCACTGAATTTGCTCATCTCTATCTATAGTCATCCTTTACATAGCCATTGGACATTTTTGTCCATGAATGTTCAAATACATACTTGAGAAACTGGGACTTGGCAGTCCCTGGGTCTCCACACAACAGTACATTGATGTCTCCACGCACCTTGTGTTTCCCACCTGAAACAAAAAAACAAATGATAAAAAACCTCTTTTTTAAATCACAACCGCTGGTGTAGGAGTCATGGTGGCGCAGTGGATAGCGCTGTCACTGCACAGCAAGGCGGTTCCAGGTTTGCGTCCAGCTCTGTGTGGAGTATGCATATTCCCCCGTGTCTGCGTGGGTTCTCTCCGGGTTTCCCTACTTCCTCCCACCTCCATAAAATGTGCTTCAAGTGAATTGGCCAGTTCCAAATTGACCTTAGGGGTGTCTTTGTGCGTGTTTAGCGTTTCCCCCACCTCACACCAAAGCCAGCTGGAATAGGCTCCAGTTCCCCACGACATCGGACAAAGCAGTAAAAGATGAATGAATGAATGAATTGCTGGTGTTTTTCTGTCACTGATTAATACAAAAAGCTCATTCACCTGGATTTTTTGGTTCTCCTCCAAACAGTGACAGGGCCAAGGCTCTCTTGATATTCTCATGACCATAAATAGATGGTGCCACACTGGCAAAGACCTATAGACAGGACAGACAAAAGCAGTTAGGCCTACAAAGTACTGATTATAAACTGTTGTTCTGAAGGGTAGAAAACAATGAGACATTGTCAAGTATGTTGTCCAAAGTTTTCTATCAAGTGGGTGTGTCATAGGCTGTCTATAACACCACGGTAACTGATGCCTGACATGACACTAGCTTCTCAGCGGGACGCAGATTCCCAGCTGGGGGAAAAGGTTATATGCTCACCGAAGGTGTAAGTTTGCATCACCAAATTCAGTCATGTGCATAAAGAGACTGAAAGTCAATTGTAACGTTTTCCACTGAAGTACTTATAGGGACAGTAAAGTTAATTTTAAGTGACATATGTTGTTCATCATTATACAAATAAAAAAATAAAAATGCCACCAAGCGTTTTTTTTTTACTTATGTACTTCAAATACAGACCCAGTTAATTTTAACTTCACTGTCCCTTTAAATAATAGAAGATGTAGCCATCTACAATAATGTAGACGTCTTCATCCCAGCTGGGGGAAAAGGTTATATGCTCACCGAAGGTGTAAGTTTGCAGCAAGTTTGCAGTAAAGCTAATTTTAAGTGACATGTTATTCACCATTATGAAAAAT
Organism: Antennarius maculatus; assembly: GCA_013358685.1. Taxonomy (NCBI): domain Eukaryota; kingdom Metazoa; phylum Chordata; class Actinopteri; order Lophiiformes; family Antennariidae; genus Antennarius; species Antennarius maculatus. The sequence goes on along the minus strand of CM023609.1, from coordinate 6,408,499 downwards.
AGAAGAAAAAATCAAATCTGCGGAATGCGGAAGCTGCGCCACGGCAGCTTCCGCATTCAGTGGTCACGTGGGTGTCATACGTCACTGGCACCCAACAAAGCATGGCAGCCATAAGAAACAATGTGATCCAAGACGAGATTAACTCTATACTGGAGCTACTGGAGATATTGTATAAATGTTTTTATGACCAGATTATCGCACACTATCGCGCAACCAAAACGGGACATTATAACTAGTTGGATATCTCTGTCAGAATGTGATTCAGATGAAGACAACTGGAATGAGTCACTAGATGGGTTACTGTGTGTATGGAAAAGTTAATCGCGCTACTGATGCTAACGCACTAGCCCATCAATGGGATTTTCCATATTATGTTAGCATTGAGCTAGCCGCCATTCGTTACTGTTGGCCTGTGTGGAATTAATATTCTAAGGAACGATAGGCCCTTGTCTTTGTGTTTTCTTGATGTTCTGTTGACACAGCCGTTCACCACGCAGGTAACCATTATATTTTTGGACTTAATCGCGTTGTGGATTGCATCGTTTCTTACGGCTGCCAAGCTATGTTGGGCGCCAGTGACGTATGACGCCAACGTGACCACTGAATGTGGAAGCTGCTGTGGCGCAGATTTTAAGCTTGTCTGACCAAAGGAATGATGCTACACTTACAAAATTTATTTTTTCTTCTATTTTTCATTATGATAACATATGTCACTTAAAATTAAGTTTACTGTCCCTTTAATAGAGTGAAGGGTGCTAAAAACATTTTTCACCTTCAAGAATTATTAACAATGATATAGTCAGGGGCTGACTGAATAATTTTACTGATGTTATTGTGGAACTTTGCTTGTAACCTCTTACCCGCTCTCCAATACATTGGTCCTTGGACAGAGCAACAATAGCCTTGACATCTTCATCTGTCAACTCAGCTACAGCAACACCCTCATCTCTGCGGGTGATATGATTGGCCAAAATAACTGTTGCAAACACTGGGAAGCCATTAGCTGTATTCAGAGATCCATCGTAGTTGTTGTGGTAGATACCAGTCAGTTCCTGAGAAGGGAATACATGTGTCACATTCAACTTTTACATTCATATTTGACTTTGTCAAAAAGAAAGATGAGGTGGCTCGGGCATCTGGTCAGGATGCCTCCTGGACGCCTCCCTGGTGAGGTGTTCCGGGCACGTCCTACTGGGAGGAGGCCCCGGGGACGACCCAGGACATGCTGGAGAGACTATGTCTCCCGGCTGGCCTGGGAACGTCTTGGGATTCTCCCGGAGGAGCTGGACGAAGTGGCTAGGGAGAGGGAAGTCGGGGCTTCCCTGCTCAAGCTGCTGCCCCCGCGACCCGACCCCGGATAAGCGGTAGAGAATGGATGGATGGATGGAAAAAGAAATCCAAATTCTTATAACTTGTTGGAAAATATTTTGGTAATGTTTTGGACCACATATTTCAGTTTTGGGGCGGCAGAAGCTCATTTACAGAGATCATCTAGGAACGGGGATATAAGCCTGGACAAATTTTTTAATACGGATGAAACAGGTTTATTTTGGAAAAGAATGCCCTCTTGCACCTTTATCATGCAGGAAGAAGCCAAAGCCCCGGGATTTAAAGCCCAAAAACATCGTTTGACTCTCTATATGTGTGGCAATACTGCAGGTTTTATGATAAAACCAGGACTTATTTATAGGTCTAAAAACCCAAGAGCCATGAAAAACAAAAATATGGATGTGTTGCCTGTTTACTGGAGGCTTGGATGACAAAGGCGCTTAATCCGGATTGGTTCAAACAGTGTTTCATGCCGGAGGCATTATTTGAGAGACAAAGGACTAGACTTTAAAGTGCTCCTGCTCCTTGACAACACCAGAGGTCATGCTGATGATTTGTCTTATGATAGTGTGCAAAATCGAATTTCTGCCGCCAGACACCACATCGCTGATTCAGCGCATGGACCAAGGTATCATCCGTGCTTTCAAGGCTCTCTATACGCGCAACACCCTGCAACATCTTGTTGATGCTGTGGAATCGGATCAATATTTCTCACTGAAGGACTAGTGGCGTGGATGCACCATTGCATCATGTCTCCAAAATATTAAGAGGGCTATTCAGGAGAAGAAACCTGAAACTTTGAATGCCTGCTGGAAAAAACTGGTCAGAGGCAATGCAAAACCCAAACGGGGGCTCCCTTGACAAGATCCATCACTCCACGTTAGATACAGCTGTGAATTTAGCTAAACAGCTCAGAATAGACGGCTTTAATTACATGACTCCTGATCATTAATGCCCTGATTGATGTGCACACACATCCGCTGACTGATTAAGATCTGGCACAGATGAAAAAGCCACCAAGCGAAAGCCACCAAGTGAGAACGAGGGACAAAGCGAAGAAGAAGGGACACCTGTTGATAAAGTTGAGGACGGACTAACACTTGGAAACCATGGTGAGAATGGCCTCGAAACCTGAGCGTGCGGCGCAAGAATGGGACCCTTTGATGTTTTGTTCATTACAGTTCTAAAATATAATTGAAGGTGGCATGTCTGTTTATAAAAATCTTCTTGTCCAGAAGAAAAAAAAGAGTTCCGACAATTACCCCAAACTATGTTCTTCTCTCAGAAATAGACACCTGCACCACAGCCTCCAGCAGAAAAAGACGCTACAGCAGAGCGGATTGAGGAAGAGGGAAAGTTAGAGGAACAGTGAAATACACGTGAGTCACACTGTGTCCAACCTCGTACTGCCTATTCACCCTTGAAGCCCGATGATCATGCCGGCGTGATCAGAGCGCATGATATTTTTAAACCATTCTTAACTAATGAACTCTGTCATGTGGGTTGCTGTTGCTGTGGTCATGTTTCCGTGACAGTAGAGATGTGAAACTGTCTTCCGGTTTTTATTTGGAGCCGATTGACCCCGGAAAACCGGAGACATGATCGTTTACATTCGATCAAAGAAAAGCGCTTCAAAGCGCTCCTTATTGACAGACGGCAGACGCCGTGTTTCTCTCCATGTAGTCGCCATCATACAAGTGCTGACGCATGTATTCATGTGATGTAAACTTGTTTCGCGATTCGTACATGCTTGTCACGTGATGCAAACACATACCGTGATTGGTGCATCTTGTCATGTGACGCAAACGTCTGAATGACGAAAACGATTATGCGCACGATTTACGCATGTTGCGTGCGCATAGTCTTACTTTGAAAAACTCCTTTGAAGAGTGGCACAAGTGACACAAACTACATATAGTTATGTTAGAAGCCTATGGAAACTTTTTGTTGAGTTCAAAATCAAATTCAATGAGCATTTTTGGGGTTTTTTATGCACAATAAAATACAATTTGTTCCATTTTCGAATTTGACTGTGTCTATTTGGGCCCAAAAAACTCCTTTGAAGAGTAGCACAAATGACACAAACTATGAAATTATGTTAGAAGCCTATGGCAACCTTTTTAGAGTTCAAAATGAATTTGATCAGCATGTTTGTGGTTTTTATGTGCAATTACATAACATTTTTCCATTTCCAAATTTGACTGTGTGTGTGTGTGTATTTTGCCCCAATATGTCAATATAGTAAGTTATATGGAAATAAAAACTCTCTTCATATAGCTGAAGTTATGCTGAAGATAAACATACCAAGCATGGGTATGTTAAATCATTTCAATGTGGTAATAGAGACAATAAATGAGGGTATACTGTATCCACAATGCTCATTATGGAGCTCATACAAATCAATTACTGTATTCAATAAATATAATCTATTGAAATTTATGTATAAAGCAGCCAATAATTGTTTAAAACAAAACATACTAGCACATATTTTTGCAGAAGAAAGCAAGAACCACATAAAAAACATTGTCATTATCTTTTACTGGTGTCAAATTATGGAACAAACTGGACAACGAAGAGTCTAGGAACTCTATCAGCCTTTAAAAAACAATTAAAAACCTGACTTTGCAAGGTTATAGTTCTGACGTACATGATGGTTAATATCTCAGATTATTATGGTTTATTAAACCACATGGGCTATACTCTGATGTGGGAAAGGGTCTACTGAGAAAACAAGGACATTATGTGTGGCTGGGAAACTACTTAAGACATTGTGTCATACACAAGATTGTGCCAAATGTAAATGTAACAATTACTGTATGAATTTGGTTGATATCGTGTGTAATGCGACAGATGTTGTTGATTTTGGGAACGGGAATTTTACAAGCTAATTGACTTCTACCCGTCGACTTTTTTTTTCTTTATCGGATGTTGATGTAGCAAATGTGATGAAGGTGAAGTCTGCTGTAATAACAAGTCCAGACAGAAAAAAAAACTGAACTAAACTAATTGCACTCACAATCTCATCTCCAGGTTTGCAGCTATCCACCAGGTCAGCCAGCAAAATTGCATCTTTAGAGCGTGGCAAGCGGCCAGCAGCCACCTTGCCAGGACTTTCCTGGATGGTGATTCTTTGGTAGTTCTGGTACACAGTCTGGAGACAAAGAGAAATGTCATTGATTGACAAATTGAGAGCTGATTAATTTCTGAATAAAATCTGAATGTATGGGGATTGGTAATCTTTTTGTGCAAGGTTTTTTTTTAAATAAATTTTTAAAGCTATGAAAAGAGTTTGTTAAATACACATGTAAATCAGGGTAAGAAAATTCCCACCCACCCAGACAGCCTATCACACAATATTTGTGTGATTGACATTACGAGCTCACAAATTCATTACTGTAACATAAATCATGTTCAAGATAAAGGTGAGCCTATCACACAAATATATTAATACACATACAACAACAAAAGCTTAACAAAAAACAACAAAAAATAAATGAAAACCAAAAGATAAATTTAAGCAGTAAATTACATTTGGTGGTTTGTTAGGAAACAGTCACAGGATAGTATACAGTGGATATAAAAAGTCTACACACCCTGTTCAAACGCCAGGTTTTCATGATGTAAAAAAACTAAATCAAGACAAATGATTTCACAACTTTACTCCACCTTTAATGTGACCTATAACCTGTACAACACAACTGAAAAACAAACTAAAATCTTTCAGGTAGGTGAAGTAAAAATAAACAACCGAGATTATGTGGTTACATAAGTGTGCACACCCTGTCACAACTGGGGACGTGGCTGTGTTCAGATTGGACCAGTAACATTCAAATTCATGTTTAACTGGTGTCAGCACTCACCTGTCACCAATGAAGGTTCTTCTGATCAACTGTAAATAAAATTCAGCTGGTCTAGGTTTTTCTTGACATATCTGTAGCCACATCTTCCAGCACAAACCATGGTCCACAAAGAGCTTCCAGTGTCAGAGGGATCTTATTATTCAAAGACATCAATCAGGGGAAGACTACATAAGAATTTCCAAAGAATTAAATATACCATGGAACACAGTGAAGACCATCATCAAGTGGAGAAAATATGGCACAACAGTGATATTACCACAAACAGGATGTCTGTCCAAAATTGATAAGACGAGAAGAAAACTAGTCAGAGAGGCTACCAAGGGGCCGACAGCTACTCTGAAGGAGTTGCAGAAATATCTAGCATGTACTGGCTGTATAGTGCATGTGACAACAATCTCCCGTATTCTTCATATGTCTAGGCTATGGGGTAGGGTGGCAAGACAGAAGCCTTATCTAACAAAGAAAACGTCTGAGCCCAACTGGATTTTGCAAGAAGAAATCTGCAATCTCCCAAACACTTGCGGGAGAATGTGTTATGGTCTGATGAAACCAAGGTTGAACTTTTCGGACATAATTCCAAAAGGCATGTTTGGCGCAAAAAACGACACAGCACATCACCAAAATGACACCATACCTACATTGAAGCATGGTGGTGGCAGCATCATGCTTTGGGGCTGTTTTTTTTCCTGCTGGAACTGGGGCCTTAGTCAGAGTGGAGGGAATTATGAACAGTTCCAAATACCAATCATTTTTGGCACAAAACCTTCGGGCCTCTGTTAGACAGCTGAAGACGAGGAATTTCAAAACGACAATCATCCAAAGCACACATCTAAATCCAAAAAAGAAGGGCTTCACTGGAATAAGATTCAAATTTTGGAATGGCCCAGCCAGAGTCCAGACCTTAATCCCATCGAACATCTCTGGGGTGATCTGAAAAGGGCTGTGCAAAGGAGATGCCCTCGCAATCTGAAAGATTTGGAGCAGTTTTGCGAAGAAGAGTGGGTAAATATTGCTAACTCAAGACGTGCCACGCTGACGGACTCCTACCCAAAAAGACTGAGTGCTGTAATAAAAGCCAAAGGTGCTGCAACAAAGTATTACTTTGAGAGTGTGTATATTTATAGAACCAGGTTATTTGAAGTTTTTTTATTTACTGTTTTCTTAAAGGTTTCAGTTTGTTTTTCAATTGCCTTGTACAGTTTAAAGGTCACATTAAAAGTGGAAAAAGTTGTGATATCATTTGTCTTTAGTTTTTTTACGTCACGAAAACCTAGCATTTGAACAGGAGTATGTAGACGTTTTATATCCACTGTATGGCAAAATCTGAAAAAATTGGTAAGTTGTCTTCTCATTAAAACTTATTCTACTTATTAAAATTTATTCTATATCAACATGATTAACAAAGCACACTGTAGTCTTTAACAACAATAACGACTAAGAAAAGGTTCCTGTGGCTTCAAAGCATAATCGTCAGTTTGGAATGTGACTTAAATATCCTAATGTAAACAAATGTCTGGCTGCTAACCTCTTCCATGTTGATCTCAAATGGGCCCTGGGACTGACACTCCGGGCAGGAGCCTGGTTTGACCTCCTTGTTTTGGGATTGAAAGAAAGGTCCAAGCACAAAGTTACATTTGTTACAATTGTATTTTACTATTCCAAGCTGTGGGAGGACACCAGTGCAGCAGCTAATCACACCACTAGTCCGGATGAGTTGGTTCAGGTGGAGTTGCCTGAAGGTGAGAGAACAGTCAATAGCAACCATCAGCTTCACAAAACAAAGTGTTTACTGTTAGCTTTATCACTATGACCAAATGGAACACATTGGACACCGCAGTGGTTCTCCTGCCGTGTTACAGACACGGTTTGGAAAAAAGCGGTAATTAAAATGTGTAAAATCTTTCTTTGTAAATATCACATGCTAGGCTGCATTCAGACTAGTCACCAAAATCTAATTTTTATCCCATTCAGATTGATATCCGAGGTCTCTTGTCGTCTGAGCAGTCACACACATCAGATGAAATCAGATTTTTACTGGATGGATTGAAACCACATTCGGAAGGTAGTTTCATACAGGATCTGGACAGGTCAGTCTGAACAGCTCCAAACACACCGATCGGATATGGCGGTCCGTGGTGTCACAGACCGCTAGAAGGAAGAGCGTAGCGATTTACAGAGCAGTAAAAAAATGGAAGAAGTAGTTGATAATGTCTGGTGTGTCTGAATTCTTTCCACCTCTACCACAGTGATACTGCCAATACTGTGAAGTAACCAGCCTCCATGTTCTTCTTTGTTGTTGCCATTGTCGCAATTATATGATCTCACGTTTATTTCAAGTCATTTTCATAGAAATCTTTCAAATCTCTACATACTGAAATTTGAAGCACATTTATTCTATGAGTGGATTGTCTCATCCTGGGTCAATCCTCCACACTTTACATATAGTCATTCAATGGCCTGTGTAGCGATAGTTATGATTTCCACCACATTAATAGAAAAGTCACTGGGAGTAATTTGGGGGTTAAGCTTATAGACTGCAGGGATTAAGGGTCAGACCAATAATCTTCTGACCAGTGGACAACTGTTAGGCTGCTCTAACCACTGTGAATGAGGAAATCAATGTAAGCTTTCCTACAAATATTGAGAGTTACCTGAGTGAACGGATCTCCTCGACCAATGGCAGGTTGCATATGCGGATGTGAATCTCATGGGCAATGCGAATATATTTTGGGTACATCGCTAGCACCACTTCTTTAGCTGCTTCATCAAAAATCTGATTGGAAACAGACAATATTGAATGAACATCTTCATTTCAGTGACCTTGAAAACTGATGTGTTCATCTGGTTTGAACAGAAAAGTAATGAAACTTTCAAGGCCATCTTAACATTTGAATTGTATGCTGCAACAAATATTTACTGACACCTTTCACAGATGTCTAAATTAAGTGAGGCCAAAAGTACAAAGGCAGTAGAACCAAGAACTATGTTGAACTTTGTCAGTAGGGTTCAGAGAAGAACACCACCAATCACTGATTGGTAGGGTTCTGTTTTTCTTTTTTAAATCCCTTTCATTGGACCTTTGTTTTTGACAACACAAGCAGCAAACAAAGTTTGAGAATGTTTATCATGTCTCACCAATAACTCACTTACCTTTAACATCTCAGTTGGAGCCTCAGGCAGAAAGTAGGCCAAAACGTGCTCTCTAGCTGCAAGGTCTTCATAATTTACAACTAGACTCTCCTTATTATCTGTAAAGGCAAACATTTTTAAATCATTATAAATCTAAAAATCTATTCTGTTTCCACAGACACTATGTCTTTCATCTGTGTACCTTCTTTTCCAGACTTTATGTCGCAACTCATTAGAAGATGCACCAGCCAAAAAAGTGCATAACAAAGAAAAACCCATATATAAGTCGCACTGTAATATAGGTCACATTTACTTTTTGGGGGGGGGGGCACTGTAAAGACAATAACGTCTGTAAACACTAAGATTTGTTAAGCTGGGCTGTTGCCGTGTCTGGGTTAAACAGAAGAGGAGGCTCTGGCTGAGATGTCCCTTGCCTGTCAGTGAGCGGATGCTGTGCGGAGTGAGGTTGAGTGCAGTGTTGCGGTATGCTAGCGCTGGTTAAGACTTGCACAGACTGTAGAGCCAGCAGATCATAAAAGTATTCCAGTGACGTCCTAAATCAGATGTCCCTTGCCTGTCAGTGAGCAGATATTGAGCAGAGCAAAGTTGAATGCAGTTTTGTCACAGCTGTTAGTGATGCTAATTGAACCAACCTAGGCAGGCTAACACGTTGTGATCAACAACCCGGTTGGTGGAGCATGGATGGCATCTAGAATTGGACCAGATGGAGTTTACTGCTGCTGAGCTGCCAAGGTGACGTCTGGGTGGAGGTGGAGTGCCAGTGGCACAGGTTCAGGCAAGCAACTGCGCAGCCGAGTACTGAAGCAAGCCCCTCGCTGGCAGGTGAACAGGAAGGAAAAGGAGCCGGACACAAACAGTAAGAACCAGCTGTATTTCCTATGGGCCAATTTTGTGGAGGAGGACTCAGGCAGCGTCAACATCCACCATAAATGCCAGGTGATGCTCAGGCTCCACCCGGATAAGCTAGCACTGGTTAAGTATTGTAGACTGCAGTGTTAGCACAGATCAAGTATTCCAGTGAGTGCCGGTAGATCCAAAAGGTAACACAGCCATAGCAATTGCAATGTCCGATAAGGTCACAAAACCACAAAATATAGTTTAGGAGGTTAAAAACTTAAGAAGCTGACTGGCAAACAGTGGCAGCAAGTTGCACCAGCGTTCAGTCTTCAGCTGAACCAGAAGTGATACAAACAGTTTTTCATATAACTGTAGCATAAACATAAAAAATTTACCAAACCCTCATTTGCACTCCAAATTTAAAAAAAAAAAAAAAAATTACAGTAATCCCTCGCACATTCGCATATCAACGATTGCAACTCCACCTCATCGCGGATTTTTAGTAGGCAGTCACGTAATACCATACGTGCTTTCTATTGGCTGACAGCATCCGGATGTGCGCTCAGTTGTGTCAGTCTCATACTTTCGTGAGACACAAAAGTGCTTTAAACAGTCGATAAGAGTGGTGGTTTAATATCAGTATAGATGGTGGTTTAATATCAGTATGGGGAGGGTTCATAAACGTTTAAATTACCGTAAATAATAAGATAAATGGACCGCAAATTCTTCAATCGCGTGTGGTTCCTGGAACGCATTAACCGCACAGAATGAGGGCGCACTGTATGTGAAAAAATCAAACAAATCTCAATGTCAGCTTCAACAGCAACCAGAAAATCAGAAATATTATCAGCTTGACGCAGCTATTCAGAGGGCACCATGCATATCTTTGGCTATTCATGAACTGTAGCTTTTGTGTTTGTAAGGTTCCTTCACAAAGACAAGGAGCTTTTTGCTGAGTGTAACACCACTATGAAACACACACAAGAGGAGAGGACATACATGCAGCAATGAAAGAGACGCTGATAAAGAGGGACATAGATCTGAAGCGGGTGGTCTCTCACCACAGATGCGGACCTTGTCATTCTGGGAAAAGAGAGGGGAGCTGTGCCAAACAGTCAAGGTATGCCCTGTGCACAGCTTGTAAATTACTGGCAGGCCACATGCGCCTTTCTCTCATTAAGAAAGTTCTGTTTTCATTTTTCCCTGACCGAGTTTTTATTTATGCTTTTCTAAAGATGTTAATATCTTTTACTTGAAGTGTAGGCCTTCAGTTCTTTAGACTGGGACGTCTTTATATTGTGAGAAAAAATTATTATTCAGCTCTGTTTGCACTTTATTTTTAATTCTGAGGTTTGTGTGTTCTGCAATCTAACATAAAGGCTTGAAATTTATTTGCACTGGTCTACTTTTATTTATGGTAAAAGAGCTATCTGTGCACTAAGTTAAACATATCCTGCAATGAAAATTGATAATAAATGCAAATGTGGACATAGGGGCCGGCTATAAGACACAAATTGGACTCGAGTTCGGACCCGTGACTAAGAGGAAATCTTTATAACTGGACCTCCGTGATTTTTAATTGAATACCCCTTCAGTAGAGGATAGTGGCGCCAAGCCTAGAGTGCCCTCTCATAGCTGTCTGCTGTGAAAATAACAACCGTGAAATTACTGTACATGTTCTAATATGCAAGTCACGCCTGAGTATGTCTCAGGCGTGATTTGCAAATAAAAAAGACTGACTTATAGTCAGGAAAATATGGTATATAATAATTGTTTAATCAATGCAAGATGTCCTACCTTTACACATATCATTGATCTTTGCCTTGAAGACATTGTGGCCATTTTCATCAACATAGGTACGCAGGAAATTCTTGAAGCGGTTATAAATTTCCAGCCTGGGAGCCACCATGGACACCCACTCCCTCACTGTGTGGCCCTGAATAGCAAGAAAAATATTTCCAACCATCCAGAACAGCTAAAGACATATCAGACTGACAAGGGGAAATAAACATTCTGTATTCCCAATATTTTTAATTCTACAACTCGAGAGGTTAGAACCTTCACCTATATCAACTTGAAACAATGCGGAAGAGCGCCAGCATTTTCACATTCAGTATTCACAATTCAAATTTTTTTCTGTGTTACTTCAGTAAATTTAAATGCTTTTGTCACACTGTTACCTTCATATCCTCCAAGTTTTCGATGCTCTCTATCATTTCTTCTTCATCTCCATCTGCAACGCCCTCTGCTGCCCGCTCAGCCAATCGTCTTCGCCGAGTTGCTGGGCGCTCGTCCTCCTCATCTTCACTGTCTGAACGACAGCAAAACAAATTATCTCAGGCCATTTACGTCATAACTCTTGACCTCAGTAAGATCGTCCACTTATCAGAGGGTCAGTGTTCCCAGCCTCAGTCTATGTGCTAATGGAACCTTAAAGAAGAAACTGCACAGTTTGCTCACTGGACACCATGTGAGCTGCAGATGACTCCTCCTTGATAGTTCAAATGCAGAAAACAAATTTCACGCAATTGTACTGCATATAATTCCATTTGACAATAAAGCTTCTTCTGAGTTTAACATATCTGCAAACACTTTAGCACACAGGCCATGTAGATTTGGAATTTCCCCCCCGTAATGTTAAAACTCCTTTTGGTGTTTACAGTAATACCTCGCTTGTTCCTGCGTCAAGATGCATGGCTTCACCTCATCGCAAATTTTTAGAAGGTATTCACATGATACCGTTCACGCATGCTATTGGCTGACAATATCCAGAAGTGCGCTGCGTTTTGAGACTCATGGAATGTAGAGCATTTCCGTGAAACACAAAAGTGCTTTAAACAATCTATAAGAGTTTGGGAAAAGGTAATGCAGATATAAGGTGGTTACTACTGTACTGGAGTAATATTTGTAAAATACTCAAATGTAACAAACATGCAAAAAAGAAATTAAGATCGCAAACACTTTCACACCATTGTATAACTTGAATCCTCCTCTTTCCTCCCTGGTCCCACCTGTAAGCGTGGTAAACAAGGGGCCTGTGCAGTCAAATCCTGACTACAGGTGTGGTCAAGATGTGTTTAGTGGATTCCAGCAATGATCGTAGCACAGAATTTTAAGGTATTACAACAAATTATCTCAGGTAAAGTTGGACTGATTGCGAAAGAATGACATGGTGGCAGGTCTCCACCTTTGTGGACAATATTTTTCCCACAACGAGACTATCCCTCTGGCTGTTGCCCATGGGGCTCTGCTAACTAATGGAACATTAGATGGGTCCCCTCAGACTTCCCCTCCCCACTCCACCCCAGAACTGGATGACAAATTTGTAGTGTTCATCAATAAAAAATTAAAAATTATTTTGCTGAAATTCTGTTGATCAAATATTTTTACATGAAGGAAAACTATATTTGGAGCTCAACAATAACACTTGTTGTTACTTCTGATAATTATGAAAAGTTATGACTTTTTCTACAGCTCAGGGCACATGGGGGAAATTCCCATATGTACTGGACAGCAGCCCCAGTTGAATCCACCTTGCACAGGAAAGAGTTAATGCCGATTATGATCTTCTCCACCCCCAACCACTCATGAACTACTTTACGTGATGCATGTATCATAGGTAATATAACATAACACTCCTGATATCACAGAAGGCCAAGATTTTACTGCATTTTAAGAGAAGCAGCTTAAGAAACTTGGTTAAGCACAATGACCTAGTTCCAATTTTTATTTTAAAAACAGGACCATGTGTCTTTTCTCACCGTAGAGCAGTCCTCTCCTCAGACGCCCACTGACACCCTGCTCCCTGTCCCTTTTTCGCATGGCCTCTTCAGCTGCAGCCCGGATTCCAGGTGACATCTCCGATAGATCCTCGTCATCCAGGTCCAAACCCTCTGCCTCATACTGATCCAGCACAGAGATGGCGCGGTAATCCCTAAGCAGCGACAGAAGACCAAATATCAACTTCTAAATCTTTCTATTAGGACAAAATTCAAGTGATTCACCTGTCTCAAATATCTATTCTAACCTCTCCATCCCATCTCCAATGAGATCTTCTCCATCTTCCTCCTCTTCTCCAGGAAGTTGACCTTCCCCCAAAAGCCCTTCCGACTCATCTTCAAATGGTGGCAGATCTCGTCCTGGACTAGAGGTTAGGTCTCCCATCCTGGAGACGTGATTGGGGCTGGGAGCCATGTGAGAAGTTTCAGAGGAATCCTGCCAATGATGCAAATACATACACACACGTGTGCGCGCAAGCGCGCAAACATACACACACCTTATTAATGTTGTGACATGAAAGACAAGTCTGATATTTTTTGATGTGGTTTGGTCATTAAATTTTTTCAGTCACAAGTTTGTGGGGCACTGAACATGCCTCACTAACTGCCTATGATGCATAAAAATAAACATTGGGAAATGTGACAAGCTCCAACAGACTTACTGATTTGTATTTTCGTTAGACATTTGTCTTGAGAAACTAGTGTTTTGCAAAGACATCTCATCAAAGCGGTGATATATTGTAATTGTTGGTGTTTGTCCTTCCGTTCGTCCACCAAATATCTTTGCAATTGTTGCAGATAGATGAAACAAAAAGCAAATTAGTCTCCTGCACATGCCAGACAAGTTATCTTCACTCCAGACACTGGCCAGGACAACGTCCCTTGGTGATGTTTCAATAACCCCAAGCTGATCCAGCTTCGTTTTCAGGCCAAAGTTTTTTGTGTTTTGCAAGCACATGTTTCACATTCCAACAACCGTTGAAACCCGTCTGGCTCCTCAACGATTGTTGATGGGGGTCCAAAGGGGGTCGCTGAAATGTGACTTTCACCTTTGTATGCTAATGAGGGTCATTAGCATGAGACACATCACCTGGGTCAATCTGCTGAGACAATCTTTTTGGGAGTTTTGAAAGGACATGATTGTAAATGGGAGAAAGGTGATGTCGCAGACCACCCCCGTTCAGAGATGGCACCTCCACTTTGACGTGGATGGCCTCTTTCACTCCTCTCTCAAACCATTTATCTTCCCTGTCCAAGATCTGAACATCGGTGTTGAAGATCTTCCCTTTCTAAAGAAAATAACTCGTATTTGCACTTTAATAACTCATTTTAACTTTTGAAATTGAAATTACAGTAGTTCAAATGCCAGTGACATTCATAACGCGCGGATGTCACTCTACAGCTGTAATCACTACATAGATGACCAAAAACTTCACTGCGGCGTGGAACGCTTTTAGTGTCGATACAGAGCCGAATGCTGTTCGTATTATCAGCAGTACGAGAGCCATAGGTGAAAGTTTAAAGCCGTGTCTTTGTGTCGATGATTGAACCCTGGGTGACTGTTGTGATGCATACTGAAAAATACGTCACGCCCTTCACTGCAGATAAATTTCTGCTTTAAGTAACTTCTTAACACACCTACAGTCACACAATATAAGAAAACAGCACTTGCTATCCTAATGTACAAACTTATTTACTCACCGCCATGATCCTGCGTCTGTCTTTCTCAACCCGTGAAGCAAACTCTTTCTGACCGGTAGTGGCGTTTTGGCGCGCAGAGACCACGTGACATAAAGCCCGCGAAAGATTACTCTGACGTCTTTTCCGGGGAGTTGTCGTTTGTTAATGAACGTGAAGCATTCAGGGATAGGATTGAAAAGGGGAAACAAGTACCGGTTATTTCTCCAAATGATAAAAAACCATAGTTACTGTAAACAGCACATCTGCTGATGTTCTAAACTTAAGAAAATTATTACAAAACTTCGTGAATCTAGACTGCGAACAACTGAAAACAAAGGGGATTGTTTTATTTGTTGAAAAATAATTTAACATAAGTATCTTGGTACTTATCTCGCCTCGAAAATTATTTGAAAAAAATCAGGGGAGCTCACTCCCATATTCTACAATAAAATAAAAATATAATATAATTGTGTCATTCAGAAATCAGGCTTACTAGTACTGACTTACTACTTCTAAGCAATAATTTCTTTTTCTTGATGTTTTTGGAAGGGCTTTCACGACAAACACCAATTCATGTGTTTGATTTATTTGCATTTGGAGAAAAAAGAATGAAAAAACAAAGTGTGTTAAAATTTCACACTACTTTTCATATTCCTGTGTTCCTTACAAATTTTTGTTAAATTTTATGAGGTGTCTGTACGATATTTCTGTAACAGTAAGCTTTCTGAATACACATTCCCAGATTTAGTATGGTACACAAAATTCCAAAGAACACAGGATGCTTGAAATATCAAAAGGCACTTGTTGCTTAAAAAGGAAGAGAGTCCAAAAGTTTTATATCCGTCATACATCTAAAATTGCACAATATGTGCAGGGCAAACAGAGCCCAATCCTGTTGTTGCTTCGTTTTGTTAGAAGCAAAAGACAAGCAAGACATTTTGATTAAATTACAATGCCTCTCACACAGACCCGGCTAGACAATACAAACAGATTGAGACTAATAAATGAACAACTGCTCTCTATGACATACTCAGTCACACAACTCAACGAAGTGTTCTTTTATACTATGTTATCAAACTTGAAAAATGATTGTCAGAATAACTATGATTTTTGCTGATGGAAACCACTACCCCACCATGCAGCACAAAATACATAAATGAATAAATGGAGGAGCACTGGGGGAAAATTGAACACTGAGAAATTCACTTTTAAACTGGTATTGATATGTAACTTGTTTTATGACACTTCATTTACTGTCTCGCTGTACATTAACTGATAAGACAATGTATTATATACTGTATAATACATTCTCTGGATATGGGACACAGAATACAGTGAGAGGTCATACTGGATTTGAATTTCTTAACTACAAATATTGTTTATGCCATCTGTCAGTTCTTACTTTAAAGGAAAAAATTGGTCAATGAGTGAAAAAATCAGATTGCTCCTGGTCTAATCTAATACCCAAAAAACATTTTCACATTTACTGAGGAAATATGAGAAAGAAACAAACCTTACCATCCAACTTTAAGAAAATAAACAAAATTTGTTTAGATATGCATCACTTTTAAGAAAGCAACTCAACCAACTCATACTTGTTTCTGAGTTGGGTGAAGATTCTCTGGAATGGGAGGCATGTGTATGTAAATCATTCAGTTCAAATTGAACAATTACTTCACTGTATAATGCATGTAGAAAAACATTTTTACACTTAAAGTTACTTGACACTTAAAAGTAGTTTTACTCTTCCATCTTCTTTTCCTTTGGGCTTGTACCGCTAGGGTTCGCCACATTTTGCCAGACGTTTTCCACCTTTTTCCTTCCCAAAGTGGCATGTCCAATCAGGAAATAGCTGAACTTCAAAACAGAAGTTCGATCCTTGGACAGAGCTCTGGGGACTGAAAAGTAAGCCACAGAAGAAATACCTTAAACAAGCCTTCAATAGAATAGTCAGAAAGTTGACCTCAGTGGTTACAAAAAACTTGATATTGGATTCTTATAGTTTGAAAAAATTCTTCTCACCATTTTATTTAGTGAACAATGATATATTGAGTTAATAATCTCAATTATTAATCCAGAGGCTAGAGTAGAGTTAATAGAATAACTTTTGGTCCCCTTCAAAAGAAAATACAAGAAGAACATTACAACTTTTGGTTCTCAATCAGATCCAATCAATACGCTAAGTAATGTGAACCCTTCCCATCTCCAACCTTTTTTTCAAAGATGATCTCTGGCTTGATAAAACAAGATGGTGATAGTAGTAAGCACAGACATGTCATGGCTTTGTCCACTGTTCATTACAGTTTATATTGTTGCAGGAGTGTTATAAACTAATTCATCAAAGTACATTCATCCTTTCTACATAAGGAAAAAAAATAATATTCCAGAATAACAAGAGTTACAGATGTTTAGTTATTGTCCATTTGTTTCAAGTGGCAGGAATCAGATTTCAACATATCATTTGGGCAAGAATCTTCAATTTTACATTGTGTCTTCCAGTTTGCATGATATAAATAACACACATTTGCTGTGTGTGCATTTAAGTTCCGAGTCTTCCACCCATCTCAGAATGTTTTCCAGTGAGGATGAGTGAGACCATGAGTTTCTTGGTTCCTGGTCAAGGCTTCCAGCTAGTAAAATGCAGGTTATCTTGTTTTACTTTAAAACTAGAGTAGCCTCTGTGCCATCTTCCCTTTTCAAATACAGCCCATAGCTAAGATGATGCTCTCTCCTCAAGAAAGCATAGAAATAATCAGACACCAGCAGAATCTGAGGAGACAGAAGAATTGAGAAACACAGGGATTATTCATTGTGTTACTTCATTGTGTTATTCAAGTGTACATTTGACTAATATAATTTTAATTTTGTTACTACCTGCTTTTAGTAATTTTTGCGTGATTGACACTGATTTGAATTTTCTAAGAGTGACCAGTTAGGCTGTAATAGCAGTGTTGTTAATGATGAGAAAAGTGTTTTATCTATATTTTATAAGACAGTATACACAGTTGAGGTCAAAATTATTAGCCCCCCTAAATTTTAAAAGGGTCCAATTATGAAAAGCAAATGTTTTTTGGACTTATATATACAGTTATGTTCATAATAATAGCATTCTGTGTAAAAATGTGAGTAAACCACAAAATTCTTCAATTATTTTAATGCATACAATTACATTGGTGACACTTCACATTCCATTTTAAAGCAAGAACAGTGGAAAAAGTAATTGAGTATGACAATATTTTACAGAAAGTCAATATTATAAAAATTGTGTTGGCATATTTAAAACTCAAATGTACTGCATTAAATAAAGAAATGCTTGAAGATTCAAGTTTCCTGAGAATCTTAAACTAATATTTAGTTGCATGACCACAGTTTCTGATAACTGCTTCACATCTGTTGTGCATGGACTTGACCAAGTTCTGGCACCAGTCAACAGGCATTCCAGCCCACAAGAATTGTACTAAGTTCCACAATTCCTCTGCATTTCTTGGTTTTGCATCATGAACAGCAATTTTATGTCAGCCCACAAGAGGTCCGGGGATTGTGCCGGTCACTCCACTAGTTGAATGCTGCTTGTCTGGATCCATGACTTTGATCACTTGCGAGTGTGTTTGGAGTCATTTTCTTTGTGAAACATACATTTAAAAGGCATTTCCTCTTCAGCATAGAGCAGTGGTTCTTAACCTTGTTGGAGGTACCGAACCCTGCCGGTTTCATATGCTCACTCACCGAACCCTTCTTTAGTAAAAAAAAATAAATAAAAAAAATTTCAAATTCAATACATAAGTATATATTTTACTGGTGTATTTAATTAATTGTGCATTAACATCACCTTTATCAAAGAACAAAACCAAGATGGTGCATGAACACACATGAAAATACCTACCAGCAAATCAGTGTGACTTCTGTTGTTGTTATTGAGAGACGAGTTCAGATATGCGTGGCTTCACCTTGGCAAGTGCTACTCTTATGTCATTTTCACAGCAAAGTCTGTTTCTTCTTTTGTTTTCCATGCAGCTTAAGGAAGTGTTCCTTATTTTTGCCAGTGCAAGACTAGAGTTGCTCAACTTCACATTGCAAATCATGCAGAGCGCTGTCTCCCATCACGTTCTGTGATACAGTACATGTAGATTCACGTTGCACATATTCGTCCGACCACTTTCTTTTTTTTGCTCGACATAGTTACTATGAATTAAAATATTAAAGCAATCAGATGACGTACCATCATGACAGGCATAAATCGACTACTGAGTGCGCAAAATCTCATGTAGCACAAGTAGGCTAATCGATGTAGCGTGATCACCTGCAGCCAGTGATGGCTAAGGGGGGCGTGTCATCACGAATTGACACGATTTGTCAAACATACACAGTGATTTGTGTGTGTTCGGCAAAAACACCCGACACAAAGAGTCAGGTGTTTTGTCTTGACCTCCGTCTCCGCCAAACCTGAGACCGACTGCTCAAACCCCGAGGGTTCGATCAAACCCAGGTTAAGAACCACTGGTATAGAGCAACATGACTACTTACAGTATTCTGATGGACTCAAACTGATCCATGATCCCTGGTATTTGATAAATAGGACCAATAGGGCACAAGTCAGTGTCTTATTGCGCTGGTCCCAAGCCCTGATAAATATAGAAGCTTGTGTCAGGAAGGGCATCCGACATAAAACTTTTGCCTAATCAAACAGAGTAGGAGTAGGAACGCTGAATGTTGGAACTATGACAGGAAAATGTAAAGAGTTGGTTGACATGATGCAGAGGAGGAAGGTAGACATGTTGTGTGTCCAGGAGACCAGGTAGCAAGATTAAAGGTTCAAGTTGTTTTATCATGGTGTAGATAGGAAGAGAAATGGAGTAGGAGTTACCTTGAAGGAGGAGTTGGTTAGGAAGGTCCTGGAGGTAAAAAGAGTGTCCAATAGATTTATGAGTCTGAAGCTAGAAATCAAAGGTGTGATGTTCAATGTTGTTAGTGGGTATGTTCCACAGGTAGGATGTGAGCTGGAGGAGAGGTACAAATTCTGGTTGGACTTTGATGAAGTGATGCAGATCAAACCTAGAAGTGAGAGAGTTGTCATTGGTGCGGATTTCAATGGACATGATGTTGGTGCAGGAAACAGATGTGATGAGGAAGTGATGGGCAGGTTTGGTATCCAGGAGAGGAATGCAGAAGGACAGATGGTAGTTGACTATGCAAAAAGGATGGAAACGGCTATAGTGAATACTTTCTTCCAGAAGAGGCAGGAACATAGAGTGACCTATAAGAGTGGGGGGTTGGAGCACACAGGTAGACTACGTCTTATGTAGACAGTGTAATCTGAAGATCAGTGACTGCAAACTAGTGATAGGCGAGAGTGTAGCCAAACAACACATGAAGGTGGTGTATAAGATGACTGTGGTGGTGAGGAAGATGAAAGGGGTAAAGGCAGAGCAGAGAATGGAATGGAGAAAGCTATAAAAGGAAGAGTGTTGCATGACTTTTAGGTAGGAGTTGAGACAGGCTCTAGGTGGTCAGGAGGTGCATCCAGATGACTGGACAACTACAGCTAATGTGATGAGGGACATAGGTAGGAGAGTACTTGATATGTCATCTGGAAAGTAAGTAGCTTACCTTCAAATCTCTTTGGAAATCCTCCGAGGTGAAGTGCTCATGACAGATCCTCAAATCCTTGGTCATATTGACCCGGTTTATCTGTGCTCTCCATCTCCCTCCTAGCTTCCCAAAAGTTATTCTAAAGAAGGATAGGTCCCTGTCTTTGTGTTTTCTTGATGTTCTGTTGACACAACCGTTCACCTCACAGGTAACCATTATATTTATAGAGTTAATCGCGTAGTGGATTGCATTGTCTTCTATGGCTGCCAAGCTAAATTGGTCGGCAATGACGTATGTGGCCCACGTGACCACTGAATACGGAAGCTGCTGCGGCTCTGATTTTAAGCGTTTCTGACCAAAGGGATGATGCTACACATATAAAATTTATTTTTTCTTCTATTTTTCTTGATGATGAATAACATATATGTCACTTAAAATTAACTTCACTTCCCTTTAACTAAGGGCCACGTGTTTAATGTAGCCGCAAGAGGGCACAAGCCAGTGTCTCATTGTGCCGGTCCCAAGCCCGGATAAATACAGAGGGTTGCGTCAGGAAGGGCATCCGGCGTAAAACTTTTGCCAAATCAAAGATGCGAATCAAACCTATGACTTCCACACCGGATCGGTCGAGGCCCGGGTTAACAACGACCGCCATCGGCGCTGTTGACCTACAGGGCGCCGGTGGAAATTGGATTACTGTTGGTTGAAGAAGGAGAGGAGGAAAGTGCGTTCGCACGAAGAAAGAGAAGAGGAGCGCCAAGCGTATAGGACTGAGAGTAGGGACGTTGAATGTTGGAACTATGACAGGAAAAGGTAGAAAGTTGGTTGACATGATGCAGAGGAGGAAGGTAGACATACTGTGTGTCCAGGAGACCAGGTGGAAAGGTAGCAAGACTAGAAGTTTAGGAGCAGGGTTCAAGTTGTTCTATCATGGTGTAGATGGGAAGAGAAATGGAGTAGGAGTTATCTTGAAGGAGGAGTTTGTTAGGAATGTCCTGGAGGTAAAAAGAGTGTCCGATAGAGTGATGAGTCTGAAGCTAGAAATAGAAGGTGTGATGTTCAATGTTGTTAGTGGGTATGCTCCACAGGTAGGATGTGAGCTGGAGGAGAAGGAGAAATTCTGGTTGGACTTTGATGAAGTGATGCAGAGCATACCTAGAAGTGAGAGAGTTGTCATTGGTGTAGACTTCAATGGACATGTTGGTGCAGGTAACAGAGGTGATGAGGAGGTGATGGGCAGGTTTGGTATCCAGGAGAGGAACGCAGAAGGACAGATGGTAGTTGACTTTGCAAAAAGGATGGAAATGGCTGTAGTGTATACTTTCTTCCAGAAGAGGCAGGAACATAGGGTGACCTATAGAGTGGTGGTAGGAGCACACAGGTAGACTACATCTTGTGTAGACGATGTAACCTGAAGGAGATCAGTGACTGCAAAGTAGTGGTAGGCGAGAGTGTAGCCAAACAGCATAGGATGGTGGTGTGTAGGATGACTCTGGTGGGGAGGAAGATGAAGAGGGCAAAGGCAGAGCAGAGGACAAAATGGTGGAAGCTAAAAAAGGAAGGGTATTGCATGACCTTTAGGAAGGTGTTAAGACAGGCTCTGGGTGGTCAGGAGGTGCTTCCAGATGACAGGAAACTAACAGCTAATGTGATCAGGGAGACAGGTAGGAGAGTATTCGGTGTGTCATCTGGAAGGAAAGTAGATAAGGAGACTTGGTGGTGGAATGAGGAGGTACAGGAGTGTATACAAAGAAAGAGGTTAGCTAAGAAGAAGTGGGACACTGAGAGGACTGAGGAGAGTAGACAGGAGTACAGGGAGATACAGCGTAAGGTGAAGGTAGAGGTAGCAAAGGCCAAACAAGGAGCTTATGATGACTTGTATGCTCAGTTGGACAGTAAGGAGGGAGAGACTGATCTATACAGGCTGGCAAGACAGAGAGACAGAGATGGGAAGGACGTGCAGCAGGTTAGGGTGATTAAGGATAGGGATGGAAGTCTATTGACAGGTGCCAGTAGTCTGATGGGAAGATTGAAGAGTATACTCTGAAGAGTTGATGAACGTGGAAAATGAGAGAGAACAAAGACTAAAAGAGGTGACTGTTGTGGACCAGGATTAGCAAAGATAGCCAGGATGAAGTGAGGAGAGCACTGAAGAGGATGAACAGTGGAAAGGCAGTCGGTCCTGATGATATACCTGTAGATGTTTGGAAGTGTTTAGGTGAGGTGGCAGTAGAGTTTCTGACTGGGTTGTTCAACAGGATCTTAGATAGTGAGAAGATGCCTGAGGAGTGGAGGAGAAGTGTGCTGGTGCCCATTTTTAAGAACAAGGGAGATGTGCAGAGTTGTGGCAACTACAGAGGAATAAGGCTGATGAGCCATACAATGAAGTTATGGGAAAGAGTAGTGGAAGCTAGACTAAAGGCAGAAGTGAGCATTTGTGAGCAGCAGTATGGTTTCATGCCAAAAAAAGTACTACAGATGCAGCATTTGCTTTGAGGATGTTGATAGAGAAGTACAGAGAAGGCCAGACGGAGCTGCATTGTGTTTTTGTAGATCTGGAGAAAGCTTATGACAGGGTGCCCAGAGAGGAACTGTGGTATTGTATGAGGAAGTCTGACACACATGGGTTTTTTAGTAGCTGAGATTTACTGATAAAAGTAGTAAAAAATACTGTAGTACAAAATTATCTAAAAATGTAGTCAAATGAGATTTTATTTGTATAGCGCCAAATCTCAACAGAAGTCATCTCATGGCTTTTTCCATACAGAGCTGGTCTACATCAGTTCTCAAGCCTATTTACAGAAAGCCAACAGAATTATCCAGGCGCAAGCAGCGGAGAGGAAAAACTCAACTCCCAAGGTTGGGGCGGCAGTGGCTCAGCGGTAGAGCAGACGTTTTAAAGACCAGACATCACCCAGACATTGGCAGTTCCATTCCCGCTCCCTCCATACATCCTCGGAGTGTGAGCTGACGGTGGGAGGTGTCAGCTCCCAACTTCTAGGAGGGGAGACGGTGCCTTGCTCAAGGGCACCTCAGCAGTGCTCTGGAGGTGAGCTGACACCTCCCACCACACGCACTATGTCTCAGTTAAAATATTAAGTATAGACGTGGTTAATTTGAACAGAGTTTAGAACAGGTAAAAAAAAAAAAGACTAACCACCGAGGCGGTGGTTAAAATGCACACGTACGTGCAACAAAAAACAAAAAAAAAACAAAACAAGAAAGTTCATCACATAACCAAACACCAAAATAGAGGCAAGCTGAAGAAAATCTAATAAGGACGTGAGCAACAGTGAAGCCACGAACAGAGATCAGTAACTGCGTGTACCGGAGACAGAGAGTGAGACAGGGTAACTCCGCTCTAACTGCAGTCTGTAGGGAGGAGCGGGAAGTATGTGTGACTGGCCAATCACAGAGCATGAAAACAGTCCGGCTGATTTTCCTTCAGTCCGTTCACGAGTGTTAACGGGCTTTATTCGTATTCGTACTCGTCAAAATGCATTATCCATACCGGATACTCGTATGAAACGAGTATCTGGCTCAACCCTACTAATTTCACAGCGGTTTTCATCCCAGGGAGACGCCCCCGGATAGAAAAAGTTTCGGTTACAGCGTCCGCACGACAACGCAGACCCGACGTTTTCAAAAAACTTCACTTTGGCCAGCGTTTTCGTCACGGATACCTTCGTTATTGTGCGAACGAAAGACGTTCACAACAGAAAGTCTCGCTGGCAGATACGACGTGATTGACAGGTAGTGGGTGGAGTTAAAGAATGTGACAGCGTGCGGTTTTCAACTGAGCTTATTCGAATATATAGGTGGGGAGATACAGAGTGGTATCTCTACTTATGAAATTAATTGGTTCTGGAAGATTTTTTGTAAGTAGAAAATGCTGTAAGTAGAGATGCGTTTTCCATGCAAATGCCCTAATCCGTTCCAGCCCCCCCACATTCAGACATAAATGTTTTATAAAGCATAAAAATGCATCAAAACATGTAACAAATACATGTTACAATTAGGTAATTACACGATAAATGAGAGTTGTGTAGGTACAAGGACAATTGAATGGTGAAAATCACATTGTGACACATGGACCACCTGTTACAACAGCAGTGCAGGAGGGATCAGAGTATCCCCTGCTCGCCAAAGGACCAAATTTGCAATATGTTCTCTGGGCTACGATGGACTTGGAAGGGTTAATACAAAGACTTCCCTGCATCCATGAGGGAACAGGAAAAAGAATTGCTGCTTTTTAAGAGGAAATAATCACTACAATATTGGCAATGGGAGATCTTAAAGCCATGTGTGGAAAAACAGTGGGAAAAAATGACATGGAAGAAAGCAGTATGTGGGGACTGAGGTAAATGACGGAGACATTTTCAACTGATATCGCAATGTGCTGTGGACAACGTTGAGACAGCGATATCCTGCCAGAATCCGACCAGACAGCATCATCTTTTCTCCAATCAAAGACACTGAGAGCCCGCAGGCCTATGTGTACAACACCCAAAAAGAGTGGAAGTCTGGGGTGGCAGAGAAGTATGTTAGAGCGGTGCAGGACATGTATGAGGACTGTAAGACAGTGGTGAGGTGTGCTGTAGGTGTGACAGAGGAGTTCAGGGTGGAGGTGGGACTGCATCAGGGATCAGCTCTGAGCCCCTTCTTGTTCGCTATGGTGATGGACGGCTGACAGACGAGGTTAGACAGGAATCTCCATGGACTATGATGTCTGCAGATCACAATGTCATCTGCAGTGAGAGTAGGGAAGAGGTGGAGGAGAAGCTAGAGAGGTGGAGGTTTGTCCTGGAAAGGAGAGGGATGAAGGTTAACCGCAGTAAGACAGAGTACATGTGTGTGAATGAGAGGGACCAAAGTGGAAGAGTGAGGTTACAGGGAGAAGAGATCAAGAAGGTGGAGGATTTTAAGTACTTAGGGTCAACAGTCCAGGGCAATGGAGAGTGTGGAAAAGAGGTGAAGAAGCGTGTCCAAGCAGGATGGAACGGGTGGAGGAAAGTGTCAGGTGTGATGTGTGATAGAAGAGTTTCAGCTAAAATGAAAGGAAAGGTGTACAAAACTGTGGTGAGACCAGCGATGTTGTTTGGTCTAGAGACAGTGTCACTGAGGAAAAGACAGGAGACAGAGCTGGAGGTAGCAGAGATGAAGATGCTGAGGTTCTCTCTGGGAGTGACCAGGAAGGATAGGATCAGGAATGAGTACATCAGAGGGACAGCACATGTTAGAGGTTTTGGAGATAAAGTCAGAGAGGCCAGACTGAGATGGTTTGGACATGTCCAGAGGAGAGATAGTGAATATATCGGTAGAAGGATGCTGAGTTTTGAACTGCCAGGCAGGAGGCCTAGAGGAAGACCAAAGAGGAGGTTTATGGATGTAGTGAAAGAGGACATGAAGGTAGTTGGTGTGAGAGAAGAGGATGCAAAGGACAGGGTTAGATGGAGGCAATTGATTCGCTGTGGCGACCCCTGAAGGGAAAAGCCGAAAGGAAAAGAAGAAGAAGACAATCTGGTGCACAACCAGATCGAGACATTTTCCACAAAGTTGCTCTCAGGAAGAGAATTGCTGATGGATTGACAACAACGGCTCAGAGCAGACTGAATGATGCTGTGGGACAGTATACGATGCCATTTAATCAGTTAACAGATCATATGGTGGATACTTTGACAACGGTAAGGGCTAAGATCCTTCACCAAAAGCATCCTAATGAAGAAGCTGTGAGAAAACTGACACAGCAGCAGCTTACAGAAGGAAAAGAAGATACAAGCCATTGTGGCACCAGCTGCCCCACCACCAAGTGCTCCAGTACCTGCAGCTTCCCAGGTGATATATATGCAGCCTCCAGGCTGGGTAACTCCTGCAATGGGATGAGGTAGAGAAATAACAGGAGGATGAGTGGACAATCCCAAGAGGGGACCACCTAGACGCTATGGTTGTGGAAAACTAAGCCACTTGCGCATCAATTGGAGAGCACCTAATTATGCAGGACCTTGGCAAAACATGCAGGGACCGAACGATAACCAACACTTTTCGGGGACCCGTGAACCCCTGGCAGGGACCTCCCGCTGGGCCTTGAAGATCCAGCGGGGGGTCATCAGCTGGTTCTAACATCACACCCTGATGAAGAACCGATGTTGCAGGTTCTATTTGCGAGAAAGCCTGTGGAGATGATGGCGGATGGTGCTTACATCTGTGTGGGCCAGGCCGACTCGCACCACCTCTCAAGATCAGTACAATATGTTACTTACTTCTGAACCAGTCCCCTTGCAGTTCCAAGGAAAAACTATAGAACTGCCTGTGTTAATATCAGATCAAACTTCAGTGAATTTTCTTGGAAGAGATGCGATGTGTAAACTGAAATGCGCTATTTTGTGTACTCCAAAATGCACAAAAGCTCCAAATGACTTTGAAAAGTGATGAAAAAATGGTGTATTGGCTTGGAGACCTGAGTGACTCTTTCTCGAATCTAGCCAATGAGTGGATGAAATTTATCAAAGCTAACTTGCCTGATGCAAAGCCACCAACTTGCCCAAATCATTGTGCACTTCTATTTTTTTAAAGATGGATCTAAAGCCAAACAAAACATTTGGGTCAATTAACAACCTGAAAGGTTGAAGATTCAATCAGGTTACGTTACATTCGGAAAACAGGGAGCTGCAATGGAGGTACATGAAAGTGCATATTTTTCTAGAAAGGGTCAAATTAAAAATAGGCCTCCACATGTAACGTTGTTGGTAAATCCAGGCTACGAGCCTAAACACTTGGGACCTATGGATCTTGAAGCAAAAAGTGTGAGCTACACAAAAACAGAAAACAAGAATATTTGGATTAGCAGAGATAAATCTTTTGTTAAAATATTAATTGCTGCATCGGGCTGAGCTCAGCCACAGGTTCCATGTCAACAAGAATGCTATGTTCACCAAGGCACCCTTGAGCAAGGCGCCGTCCCCCTTTACAAAAGTGCTCATTTGGGGGGCACCATGTAGGAGCTGCCCGCCATTCTACCTCCCCCTGCATGCCTACAGGCCCCTTTGTGTGTGTTACAGGGGCCTGTACATAGTAACATATATATGCATGTGTATCTTCAAACTACAGTGTGCTCTTAATTTCCCTCGGGGGATTACTAAAGTATGCTAAAAATTAAAATTAAATTAAATGACTACAGTGCCAGCTGACTTGTGGTCACAACACGACACTGATGTAGGGTTAGTTAAGTCAGTGCAACTGGTTGATTTTAAGCTAAAACCAGGGTGTAGACCACCTTGGACACCTCAATATCCACTTAAGCCTGAAGCTGAAGCGGGAATTGAGGGAACTATTCAAGATCTGTTGAAAGCTGGAGTGCTGGTGGTTGAGCCGAACCCATGCAGCAACAAACCAATTTTTCCAGTGTTAAAAGCAAACAAAAATAAATACCAATTAGTCCATGATTTACGTGCACTGAATGAAGTAATAGATGATTTTCCGGATGAGGTTCCAAATCCTTACACTTTGTTGTCAAATGTTTCACCCGGTGACAAGTGGTTCACTGTCATTAATTTGTGTTCCGCAATTTTCAGTGTGCCGCTAAGTCCAGTTAGCAGGCATCTTTTTGCATGTGCCTACAGGAATCAATCCTATGCATATATGTGTATGCCACAAGGCTTCAAACATAGTCCTCATGTCTTTAACACTGAGGGAAGACATGGCTGATTTGGCTGGTAAAATAACCAGTACAGTTATCCAGTATGTGGATGACATAATTTGCTGGCTAAAAAAAGGGTCACAAGGCCTCACAAGAGAAATTACAGTACTGCAAGGATCAGGTAGAGTGCCTGGGTAGGTCCATCAGTCTCTCCCTCCCAGTTAGAGGCGGTGTTGAATGCTCCCAAACCAAACACTGTCAAAGAAAATGACATTTTGGGAACGACCGGCCATAGTTCAGAATGGATTGATGGATATTCTGCTATTGTCCAGTCTCTGAGGAACATGATAAAAGAGAATGGAACTGGAATCTTGCGAAGTGAATTACGTTGGACATCAGAAGGACACATTGCTTTTGAC
Source organism: Antennarius maculatus (assembly GCA_013358685.1). Lineage (NCBI taxonomy): Eukaryota > Metazoa > Chordata > Actinopteri > Lophiiformes > Antennariidae > Antennarius > Antennarius maculatus. The sequence goes on along the minus strand of CM023609.1, from coordinate 6,380,220 downwards.
ACCATTAAAATTTTGCTGCAACAGGCGCCAGCTTTGACTCTTCCAGACTATGAGAAACCATTCCAATTGTTTGTATCATGTCATCAGGGACAAGCAGTGGGAATGTTAGGCCAGAGAACAGGTGTAGACACACGTGCCCAACCAATTGCCTATTATTCTGTTGCACTGACAACAGTAGAACTTGGTTTGTAAGACTTATCAGCACCTGGCTGCTGCTCATTTGTTGTATGAAAAAGCGTCAGCTCTCACGATGGGTTATCCAATAGAAATCTTATATCATAAGTTGATGAACTTAATTGAAGGAGGAAAATTTGTGCTAACTGCACAGCGGTTAACTGACTATCACCGACTACTTGAATATCTGGATGTGACATTGCATGTCTGCAGGGTGAAAAACCCAGCAGACTCCATTCCACTCCCGTTTGAGGGACAACCACATGACTGTGTGGCTGAGTCAGAGAGGTATCCTAAACCAAGGGCTCCCATTAGAGTCAGCCGACATGACGCTGTATGTGGACGGCTTCTGCTACAGAGAAGGGGAAACTCTCAGAGCAGTATGTGTGGTTATTGAGTTAAAATATGGTAACACTGAGGTTGTTCGAATGGAAGAGTGTTTGCAGCCATGTTCTAGCCAGTTGGCAGAACTAAAGGCTTTGACATATGCATGTGAGTATGCAGAGGGCAAAAATGCTAATATCTACACTGATTCTGCCAATGCACATGGGGTGTGTCAATTGTTTTGCGCAGCGTGGAAGTGGAGAGGTTTCAGAAAAATTGATGTCTCTCCCATTCAGCATTGTGATTAGATCATGAAGTTATTAATGGCACTGATGAAACCATGAACCTTAGCCATCATAAAGTGTGCTGCGCATCAGAAGAATGATTCTTGGATTGCAAAAGGAAATGCAGCAGCAGATGTAGAGGCTAACAGGGCAGCTTTAGTGGAAAAAAAAAGCCATAATGGTAACCCATGCTGTGAATTTGGAGGAGCAAATAACTACTAAAGGTTTGGTGTTATTACAAGAAGAAGCTCCAGAAGCAGAATGCCAGTTGTGGCTTCAAATAGGAGCATCTAAACATGGAAAGGGACTATGGAGGAACCACGAGAGGCTATTTGTTGCTCCTCGCGGACTCCTACCTCTACTGATCAATGAGGCTCACGGTCATGAGTCAAGAGACAAAGTGTTGAGAAAAATCAGAGAATGGACCTAAACTACAATATTTTAATGAAATTATTGTTTGATATCAAACATGCTTGAAAAGTTCCGTATTTTTTGCACTATAAGGCGCACCTAGAAGCCTTTGATTTTCTCAGCAACCGACAGTGCGCCTGATAATCAAGTGCTCTTCTATATGAAAAATGTTTTAAAATAGGCCATTCATTGAAGCTGCGCCTTATAGTCCAGTGCGACTTATAGTACGGAAAATACTGTAATTTTTGGAGAGGAGAAATACCTCCTGCTGGACATAACACCTGTAGGACCATTTCTACACTTGGCCAAGACTATGTTATGTATGGTGAGACCAGTGCAAGTGAAGAGGTATATGCTGGTGGTAATAGCCAGATTCAGCAGGTGGGTTGAAGAGACGCCATCCAAACACAAAAATGCAGAAACTGTGGTAAAGTTTATGTCATGAAATTGTTCTGAGGTTTGGGATTCCACTAAGAATAAGTTCAGAAAATGGAAAAGAGTTTGTGGATGAAACAGTGAAATGCATGTCGCAGAAGTTAGGAATCAAGCAGAGATTTGGATGTGTGTATAATCCACAAAGTAAGGGGATTGTGGAAAGAGTGAATGGGATTTTTAAAAACAAACTTTTGAAAATGTGCACGGAGTTAAATTGGGTAGAGGCTTTTTGTTGTTTTTTGAAGACGTTGTCGTGTGGATGCTGTAACCGAAACATTTTCTATCTGGTGGCGTCCCCGATGTGATGTTAGTGTATGTGACTCATGTCTACATGTACACACAGAATGGACGGGAGTTAAAACCAGCTATTTTCTGATGTATAACAAGACGATGAAGGCGCATTGATAATTATGCTTGACAGTTGGATATTTGTTCATCCGTTTCCTTATGAGTCATAAAGTTTATATATTTATTCATTCATTCATTCACGTAAAATGTAGAAATCACTGTTCAGGTGGTAATCTAGAAGGAATATACGCTAGCATACATGACACCACCATGTCTCATGTTGTGTTGCAGCAAAAGCTCGGCTAGTATCAGTGGCTATTGTTTAGCTGTAGCTCTCCCACGGTAGCAGTATAGAGTTAGCTCCATAGAACAAGGTAGCTATTATTTTCATATGTTTGGTAGGAAGTCTGATATTGTTTTATCGTGCAATTTCCGCAGGTTCCCACTAGTAAGAATTATATTGTTGTATTATTATGTGCATTTTATTCTACTCATTGAAAGACATTTGAAAAGTGAAAGATGTCTATGAGACATACAGCCCATCTTACCTGTGCCACGTTGAACAGCAGTGTTATAGCATAGTAGAAGTTAGAGTTGGCACTGCCAGCATAGATCCAGAGGTGCCAGAGAACAGGGAATAGAGCGGAACAAACCAAAAGGATGCAGGAAACCAGGAAGATGTTCCTTAGGACTGAACAGAGAATATATCTGTTAGGGTTTTACTCTGAAAAAAACCTTCGGTTTCTTCGGTTCTTTAGCTCGGTTGAGAGGTGTATCTTCAATGATGAGACAAATTATATTCCAAAAAGAGTTTACTAAATAAGTTCAACAGTTTACAGACGCAGCAACAAACCTTTGGAGAAGAGCCTTGAATGTTCATTTACCGTGATCTTTACAGTGTTTGGGTTAGACTGTCCTTGAAGAATGAGCTCACCAGCTGCCTGACTCAGCCTCACATGTATCAGTTGAAGTTATCTATGTTTTGCGCTTGTTCTGTACTTCTGTGTTCAGAAAATTATGTAATATACAAGTGTTATGCTATCTGTTTTTGTGTAAGCACATGCGTTTTGTTATCATTTCCCTTGTTAAATGGAGATTCCCAACATATCAGGGCAAGGATTGTTTAATCTTGATGCACCATTGTGAATTAAGTTTTCTTTCATATGGCATCAATATCGCAGGTAAAGTTTTAGTGCTTTTTGATCTTTCATTCCACAAAAACAAAATAACAATAATATCAATAATAAATCTGACTGAAGACTTGTTTTAAGGGTTTTGAAAAATGTGGTCAAGTGAAATACAGTATATCACTCTAGGGAGAAATATCCTGCAATTTCTTGTGCACATTAGATATTTGATGACAATGAATTGTAAGATCTTAAATTTCCTATTTAATTGTCGGATTAAAAGAAAACCTTGTACAAGTGATTCTGCATTTTTGTGATGAAAACAGTGGAAAGGAAAATTTTGATAACCATTTAACCGTGCTGGAACAACATTGGCACAAAAAAATAAATAAAAGCTAGCTCCTTTTAGGACCTGAAAAATTCCTGGGATTGATGGAATGATCTTTTGAATTGAGCCAGGGTGATAAGTGACAGTGACAGAAAAAGCTGAGGCACCAAGGAACATCAACAAAAAAATGTGAACATAGCTTTATAGGACTGTAGTTAAATGGTTATAGTCAGTTAAACACAAACAAAAAGCTAATACCAAAATATCTGATGCTTTCTGAAAATCATCTCTGGACTCCTATGATTGATGTTGTGGTGCGATGGGGGTCTGTGACCCACATGTTGGGATCCTTGGTCTTGCAGGCAATGATTGATCCAGAACAAAGTTTAACATTCTTAAAACACTGTAAACGGGCTGACATACTAATGGTTTATGTCTCCTACTTTCCTTTTTTTCAATTTATATTTTGCATGCTTTCCCCACCACGTTCGTCTTTCACAAAATCTTTGTATGTCTGAAAAATGTGTCTATTCTTGTTAATGTTGCAGATCCTCTGAGACTATCCAACCATGATTTTGGAAATTGTTTTCTTTCTGTCATAGACCACAATGTTGTTCACACTAACATTTTTTCACACCTACAAGTTTTCACCAATATAATGTGATGAGTGGGGATCACACAGGAAACTTAATACATGTTAATCTGGAGTGATGGCGGGTACAGTGGGTAACGCTGTTCCTTCACGGCAAGACTATATCGGTTTGAGTTCCATTTGTGTGTTCTCCTCATGTGTGTGTTCTCTCCGGGTTCTCCAGCTTCCTCCCACTTCTAAAACAGACACTTCAGGTGAACTGGTCAGTTCAAATTGTCCATAGGTGTGAGCGTGTCCGTGACTGGTTGTCTTTCATGTGGCCCCGCGGCACACTGGCGTCACGCCCGGGGTGTCCCCTCATCTCACAAGGGACATTCAGTTCAACACAACTTACAGTATTAATCAGTAGCCAGCCTTCCCCATGGAACAGGAACTTGTTATAACTCCAATATCAATAGTTTAATCTGGACCAGAGACATGTTGAATAAAACTATCAAACTGAAGAAACTGTTTACGGCATATTGTGCCATATGCTGGTATTTCTCAGTGACAAATAGCAGTTGATTTACATAAACTGTATTAATGAAACCAGATGAGGGTAATGCTGGCATCAGACCAGGAGCATGGAGGCACAGAGTGGCACTGAGTAGTGTGGGTCTACAGCTTGAGTAATGTTTATTACAGTCTTCCAACTGTGTTGTATTAGCGTGTATAATAAATGGAAATTGGTTGTGGTGTAATGATCACCACAAACAAAAAGGACCTAAGAATGATGTTTTATGGGAGCAGACAAAGAATTAATTAATTGTTAATCACTTTTGTTTGATGTTTGCACTACATGTCATTTTGTATTCCTATTAGTTTTCAAGTGATGTATTACGTTATATTTACTATGTTCATTCCCAAAAATTCCCATGGCGTTACTTAGGAGTGCATACATTCATAATATGCCCATTGATGCAATATATGTACGGTGAACAAGAAATATTTATGAGTGGTACTTGGCATGTAAAGTAGATTGATAGAGGCAAGACAAAAGCAAACACTGAAAAAAAAGATCCTGTGCTCAACTTCCACAACAGAAGCATTCTCCAGATTTAAAATCCTAGTAACAAATGGCTCATTCTGACAATTCTGGGGTTTGTAGAATGGATAAATCTGTGAAGTAAATTGCAAAGAAATCTAGACAAGCCGCTTTGACCGCTTTACAACTGGCTTTAATAAGCATGTGCATGCCTAAATATGAAAATATGAAAACCTGAAATAAATTCTTTCTCTACATTTTATTCACCCCTAACAAGCAGTGGACAGCCCTTACCCAGGAAGCATATAGGAGTCCAGTATCGTGTTCAAGACCTCACTGAGAAGAATGAGCTTGTGAAAAGCTCGACTGAGATGGTTCTGACAATCCGTGCCGAGATCCCATTGATACAAACCAAATGCCTAAGTTGTTTGAACTGGTGGACTGGATGTTCCAGATATTATTATATCACTAGCTACATGCTATAGGTGATAACTAGGTCATTAGTCCAAAATTAGAAGACCAACTGTGAAGTTGTTTACAGTTACAATCAATACAGTATTTTCTGCACTATAAGGCACACTGGATTATAAGGCGCACCTTCAATGAGTTGTTCAGTTCATAATTTATTTCATATACAAGGCGCACCGGATTATAAGGCGCATAAAAATAATATATTTTTTAAAAAAACTAGCAGCTGTAGTTGCGTCCACTAGATGAAGCAATCATGACTGAGTACCTTTAATCAACTGTGAATGGCCTTTATTGTTATGTCAACGAGGCGATTCAAAACTAAGGTTTTTTCCTTAGTTGCTGAGATCTACTGATAAAAGTAGTACAAAAATACCGTAGTACAAAATTATCTAAAAACATAGTCATATTAGATTTTATTTCTATAGCGCAACAAAAGTGGATCTTTCCATGTAGAGCTGGCCTCTATATCAGTGGTCCTCAACCCCCGGTCCGCGGACCGGTACCAGTCCGTGGGTCATTTGGTACCAGGCCACAAAGAAAGAAAAAATAATTTGCATTACTTCCGTTTTATTTATTTCAGAGTCTGAAAGATGTTTTATTTTGAAAAGTGACGTCTGTGCGGAATGACGCACAGGCAAATGCGTGCGTCTGTCTCGCTTGACAGGTCTCGGTCACATGTCATCAACCATTACCCCTAAATTAAGTGCCCACAACAGCGCCAGTGTTCTGGAATAAAGTCAAGGCAGCTAATCCTGAGATCGCCCAAAAAGTATCGAAAACCCCGTTTCCATTTCCAACCTTCTGTCTTTGTGAAACGGGATTTTCTGCAGTGACCGTAAAGAAAACCAAACTGCGGAGTAGACCGGACGTCCGGAACACACTTCAGGTGTCATTATCTCCCGTTACCCCTAGATCAGCGGTCCAAATCCGCTCATTCTCCTTATTGTAATTATTATAATTTGATTGACTTGTTCACCCTTCTATTGGAAATGATCAGTATTTCTCCTACGTTGAATGCACTTATTGTAAGTCGCTATATTTCAAAATGAACCTCAGAGCCATCACTTCAATCGAGTTTTTAATATAATTATACAGTATCTTACAATTATTTCGTTTACAGAGATGTTGATTATCAATTTATGAAAAAAAAAAGGTTTATTGTCTGTTGATGTCTGCATTTTACATAAAACCACTGCGGATGATTTATTATTAGACTACAGCTGTCCTGGCGTCATTAATGATCGAGCTAATGAAGGCCGGTCCGTGAAAATATTGTCTTAGATGAAACCAGTCCGTGGCGCAAAAAAGGTTGGGGACCGCTGCTCTATATGGAGGCTTGACAAAGAAGTTTGTCAAGCCTATTGACAGAAAGCCAACAGAATTCTCCAGGCGCAATTCTCAGCTCGAATACACAAGCCGAAACTGCGCACCCCCCCCCACACACACACACTCACACAGTTACGTATTGTTTCAAGTATCAACTACATTTGCAAATCAACTGTAGCACACCAGGCACCTTTGTCTAGCAGTGACTCAGCTCTTGAAATTTCAGAAAGGGTGGAAGTTCAGCTTTGAGGGTCTTTCATTCACCTTTATGCCAGTTTCTCTGTGTGTTTCCGCAGACTAATAGAACGGACCTTCACTAGATTCCAGATTACAGCACTGATACTCGACAATTTTTAGACCAACCACCGTGCTGGTGGTCTTTCCCAACCACCGGCACAGTGGTTGGGAAATACGGAGATAAATCAAACAGAATTGTTGAAAATTCGATACGTTTTGCTACGTTATCGTGATATTTATTTTTAGTCAGGCACAGGTGCTCTTCGCAGGCTGGTCTCCGGTCAAAGAGCAGGTCAGTGAGATCAGCACTTCGGCGACTACGCCCCCTGACTACGGTAGTCAGGGGGTGTAGTCCAGCCAGACTACAGAGTGCCTTCTGAGGGAGCACCCTGGTGGCATAAAGCGGCATGTCTGGCGGTCAGATTGCCAGCTTTTTTTCAGCGATCTTTTAACCAATAGTAATATTAATGCAGATATATATATAAGGTGCATCGGATTATAAGACACTCTGCAGGTTTATGAGAAAATTATAGACTTTTAGGTGACCTTATGGTGCGGAAAATATTGTACATACTATTTTCTGTGTTTTATTTACTTACATCTCTGTAGGTGACTCCAGACAGGAAGAAATGACAGGTACAGGGCAATGTCTCCCACAGTGGGGTAAGATTTAAAGATGGAAATCACAGCTAACTGCATGAAGATCAAAAACACTGGATGATCCCTGTGGTACACAGACATGTACATTCACACTCAAATATATCATATATATATATTTTTATATAATTACTTTAAATTGCATTGAAAGACAGTGAGAGTGAAGAAGGAACTTACCTCAGTTTAATGGACAATGGGATGGTATAGAAGAAAGTGTTGATCTGGAAGACGCACAGGAAGAAGAGGCGGAAGTGCTCAAACATCTCAGCAAAAAAATACCAGAAGAGGCCAATGTTTGGAGTCAGGTCTGGTACAGAGAGACTGCGGAGAGGCAAACATGTAATCATATATTACATGAATCCTTTTTTTTATTACTTATTTCCATTAATAGCTTCCCCCCACATAACAATTTTTGATGGACCATTTGGACTCTCATGTGAAAATCTGTTTCCCCAATATATTAATAATCACATCCAGTTTAATTGCAATTTAAATTATTTTAGCTGTTTATTTAAATCTCCATCTCCAAACAACGCATCCCCCCATTCAAAACAAGCCCATGAACTATTTTGTACGCTTACGTACAAACAATAAGAAACAGGCGACTTTTTTGAGAAAAACCACAAAGGTAAAAGAGAGACCATTCAAAGCTAGCTATCTTGTTGCTGAACTCATAGCTAAATCAAAAAAGTCCCACACTGTGGCAGAAAGAAGAAACGTTAATACTGGCAGCTTGTAAAGCCATGTTTGAGATGCTCGGCCTTGACGCTGCCAAAGACATAGCTAAGGTGCCTCTGTCTAATAACACAATCGCCAGATGTATTGATGACATATCTGCGGACATCAAAACTGCTACAGCAAATGTGTTGCTGAGTGCCATATTTTGGCAAAAATGCACATCAGTAACAAATTTGCCTTGCAAATTGATGAGTCGACAGATACTAGTGGACATTGTCAGCTCTTGGCGAACATGCGTTTTGTGGATGGAGAAGCCATTAGAGAAAACTGTCTTTTACAAGGCACTGCCAAAAAAAAATCAACAGCAGAGGAAATATTTTGGGTCACCTCGGAATATCTTAAAACTGCGCAGCAACCACGGTTAGGCAAAGGCTTCGTAAGTAAGGTAAAAGAAAAACCAAGATGTTATTGTGACTCACTGTTTTTCACACCGTGAGGCTCTCGTGGCAAAGACCTTGCCAGCAGATCTAGCTCCTGTGTTGGATGATGTACGAATAGTGAACTTTGTGAAGAAGTGACCTTTGAAATGTCGCTTATTTGTGTAAGGAAATGGGAGCGGTAACAAAGTCTTATTGCTCCACACAGAGATATGGTGGCTGTCAAAGTACTGGCCGGTGTGTACGTGCTGCGAGAGGAACTTAAAAATTTTCTGGCAAACGAGAGGTTGATTACTCAAAGCTGAGTGCAAGCGAGGAGTGTGTGCAAAGCTGGCATACCAGGCTGATATATTTCATCACCCGAATGAACTGAGCACACGGATGCAAGGGCAGAATAAAAACCTGCTTACAAACACTGACAAAATGAACGAATTCCATTTAAAGGTGCAGCTCTGGCAACAACATGTGCACCGTAGTAACATTGAGTTGTTCCCACTCACCGAGAAACTGCATGATGGCAATACTGCTGCAATGTGCAAGGTGATTGGCACACATTTGAAAACTTGAGGAGACGTTTTCATTTTATTTCTCTTCAGCCTTCACAGAATGCCTTGCCTGGGTTGGGGACCCATACAGCTCAGCATCCATTCCGGGAAAGGACTTGACTCAGGCTGGATGTCTTGCAGACGGTGCCTCAGATACATCCTGATCTTTCCATCTCTTGCTGAGAAGGTCAGGGGTAGCACCTATGTCTGACAGTCTTGGACAGGAGAAGGAAAATGGCTGGACTCCAACTGCCAAGAGAAAGACCAGCAAGTGTGGCAATGGACTGGGTGCCAGAAGGTGGGAGGAGGGAGAGAGGACGACCAAAGAAGACGTGGAGACATACAGCCAAGGAAGACATAAGAGAGAAGGGAGTCAGCTGGCATGGACCAAGAAGGGCCACCAGTGACCAGAACAAATGGAGAGGACTCGTCACCCAATATTGCAGGAGGAACGGGAGGAACTAAGGCTAAGTAAGTAAATATATATTGTGATAACCCGTGTGTTGTTCTGTTATATTGTCGCCCTGAGTTGGCCTATTTGTGTGTGAATTTGAATTTGAGGAGTTGGAGAGTGATGACGGTCAAGCCTGGACGCAGAATAAAGATGGCTAAAGAAGCCTCGGTTGTAATCTTTGTCTGCCATTACAAGACATAGAGGTGTCACAGTATTATATGAACTGGGTCAGAGTGTCATTTTGTGTGATTTTGTTTGGTTGTGTGCCCCAGGATTTTGTAAATGTAAAAAATGTGCCACAGCTCAAAAAAAGTTGAAAATCACTGTTTTAACATGCCCAACTGATTCTCCATGATGCAGTGATGGACCTTTAAGTAACCCCACGATGTTGTATAAATATCTTGACCATTCCTCACAGACAAATTGTCATGTAGCGCAGCAGTCCCCAAACCTTTTGGCTCCACAGACCAGTTTCATGCAAGACAATATTTTCACGGACCGGCCTTCATTTGCTCGATAATCGTTAATGACGCCAGGACAGCTGTAGTCTAATAATAAATCATCCACAGTGGTTTTATGTAAAACGCAGACATCAACAGACAATAAACAGTTGAGCGCCGTAGGTGATGGCAGCCACTCCATACGCTCCGCAACATAGTCTTTTATTTTGCATGTTTTTTGTACGTTTTTACTACCTTTTCTAAATTTACTACTTTTTAACATGTATCACATGGCTATGACAGCCGTACAACCGAGAGCCATCCCTCTCACTCATTCTAGAGAGGAGTTACTGACTCTTAGAAACACAAAACACGGACAGAGACATGACATCCCGGCTGAACTGAAGAGACGTTATCGTGGCTGCAAGGCTGGGGCTAAGCTAAATCATCATCTACACCAACAACCGCTGGTGTAACCCCGGCCATGTTTCAGTGAAGGCGGTTGTATGTTGCCCTAATCTGGAGCTGCTGGCAGCTAGCATACGGCCATACTATTTACCCGGGAGTTCAGTCACGTGATCTCCTTCTGTGTTTACATTCCTCCATCGGCCAGTGCAGCCGCTGCATGTGTGAAGATTATCAGTGTCGTTGCACGGCTGCAAACCAAACATCCTGAAGCCTTCATGATTATTTCTGGAGACTTTAATCATGTCACCCTGGACACTGGCCTGGCTGCTCTCTGCCAGGTTGTTAACTGCCACACAAGGAAGAACAGGACGATTGACCTACTGTACACCAATGTTAAAGAGGCATACAGAGTCACCGCCCTGCCTCCACTGGGCAAGTCAGACCACAGCCTGGTGTACGTCCAGACCCAGTACACCCCCCTGGTCCAAAGACAGGCAGTCTCTACACGCACCATCAGGAGATGGACTCCTGAAGCAGAGGACGCTCTCAGAGACTGCTACAACACCACGGACTGGGACGTACTGCTTTTGTTTTTACCTGTTCTAAACTCTGTTCAAATTAATAATGTCTATACTTAATATTTTAACTGAGACATAGCGTGTGCGCGCGCGCACACACACACACACCATAATCAATATTGTTCAACTTTATGTGAAAAAAATGGCAATAGCATTTGGTACTAAAAATAATTGACAAAAAAGCACTAGAAAAAATTTAAATTAAAAAGGAAAAAAATTAAAAAGTTTTGTTGAGTATGACAATTCTTGTTCATGCATACTTTGTAGTTAATTACTTTAATTGCATGCACTTCATTAATGCACTTTGTTTTTACTCGTTCTACATATAGTTCCTTTACTATTGTGATCAAAAAGCGTTGAATCTCAATTCTGAGGCTCTTCGGTAAATATTCATTCATAGACTTAAGAATATTCATGTTCTGACAGTTCCATAAAAAACTTGTTCTGTAAAAAGTTCTCTTACTTTTGTGATCAAAAACATTTATTTGAATTTCAATTTTGAGGCTGCACTGTAAATAGTTTTAAAATAAGCAAAAATACAGCAACTTCTGATCAATCCATATCAATTTTAGACTTAAAACAATGTGGTGATTTAAGCCCCACCCATTTCCCACCCAATTTTTCAAGTAAAAAATCTGTCACATTCTGAAATAAATAAAACGAACATAATGTAAGTTATTTATTCTGCCTGTGCAGCCCGGTACCAAACGACCCGCACACTGGTACCGGTCCGTGGGGTTGGGGACCACTGATGTAGAGATCTTATGACTTACTAATATTTCATCCACATGACTCACATGAAGCCGTAGACAGATGACAGGTAGTCCCATGAGCCGAGGAGGAAAAAAGACAATCCAATGATGACAAACAAACTGCCCAGGCACATGAAGGCATACTGTGCAATGAACCACCAGAATCTGGCCCGCCAAAAGTTCAAAGGAATATACTGATTCTGGTGGTGAGAAACAAACGTGGAAAGACAATCAAATGTTTTGAATCAATTGTGTTCTGTTCTAATACAAAAAACAACAACAATAATAGTAATAATACAAATACAGTGGTACCTCTAATTGGTTCTGGAAGATTTTTCGTAAGTAGAAAATTTTGTAAGTAGAGACGAGTTTTCCATGCAAATGCCCTAATCCGTTCCAAGCCCCCAAAATTCAGACATAAATATTTTATAAAGCATAAAAATGCATGAAAACATGTAACAAATACTTGTTACAATTAGATTATTACACAATAAATGAGAGTTGTGCATAAGACAAAGACAAGACAAAGAGCTTTATTTGTCATTATACACAGGGATGGTACAATGAAATTGAAAGGCCAGATGGAAAGTTGGTCTAGAGCCGCTGCACCCTGGGTGCGCCGCCACTACAGGTCAACATGAACTAATATTCCTTAAATGCATGTTTTTCCTGATAATGGGGGGAAACCGGAGAACCTGGAGAAAACCCATTCAGACACGGAGAGAACATGCAAACTCTTCACAGAAAGGCCACGTTGGAAATGATGGGGTTTGAACCCCTGACCTTCTTGCTGCGAAGCAGCAATGCTAACCAGTACTCCACCGTGCCGCGGTTGAGTAAAAAACAAAGAATAAAGAATAAAAATGATGGTCGTTTACCTTTTAACTGCTGTCTTCATTGTTTTTTGCCCTTTTTAGTTCATGCGCTCTTGCCTCACCATGCCAAACAACAGAGTGAATTCCAGTCCTCCTCTTGAACTTCTCCCACCACCCATGCGATGCCTTAAACTCCTTAAACTTCCTTTTGTTTTAATAACGTGGCGATTATAGATGCATTACGGCCATATTCTTTGGCGAGATCAACCAAACATATCCCTTTTTCATGCTTTTCTATTATCTCTTGCTTTGTTTGTATGGACAAAAAACCTCTTTTTTCTTCGTCTTTTCTTTTCCTCTTTTCTCCCTCACTTTCTTGGGGTCCATAGCGAATACTCAAAAAGTTAAAATATTTGCATAAAACTATCAACACCTCATGGGTCGAGGGCCGAATGACGAGGACGCTGCATAGACACCTATCTATCTACACACAGAGGTCCCTCTTAGCCAATGGGATGCCAGGATGCTAGGTAATAGCCAATGGCAGAGCAGCTATAAGAATGTTGCGTTCAGGAACCTTTGGGAGCTGCGAGTAGCAGCCCATACTGTATTTTTACCTTTCGTAACTCGAATTTTCTTTCGTAACTAGGGGCAATATTTTCCTGTTGAGGCGTTTCATAAGTAGAAAATTTCGTATGTAGAAACATTCATAAGTAGAGGTACCACTGTGTATAAATACATAATTTGTATAAAATGCAGTAAAAACTCAAACTTGGTACAAAAAAGGCCTCTTCTCCTTAACTACTCTTAACAACTTAAGTCCATGCTTGTTAGTACTTGACCTTGACCAAGGTAATCCATCCACTGGACAGGTGTAGCACGTTAAAATCACAACGTGTATGTTGGAATGGTCCTCATAAATCAGAATCTTGATATGCCACACCTGTCAAGTAGACGCTTATCTTCATCTATGACAAATACTCACTAACCCAGATTAATAAAGACATGAGATGACTGCAGAAGTACAAAATCAGTTCCAGATGTTAATATGTCCATTCACACACAAACATACCTGCATTAAGTGCAAAAGTGCTGGTGCGCACAGAATGAGAGGATAGATGGACTGATATGTAGCCAGGGATAGAAAAATGGCACTCAGCAACACATTTGCTGTAACAGAAAGTCAAAAAATATTATTCAGATTTCAATTCCTGCTTTTGAAGTAGGTAAAAAACAAACATTGACATAATGCTTGAAATCTATATTAAGATATTTCATGCAATTTAGCAATTTAATATTTCCATTTTCTTTTAATAATTGAATTTCTCTTTGTATTCAAGGAACACTCACAAAAAATAGCCAAACAAATCTAATTGTACAAAATGCAATGAAAAACAAATTACCCTTCATGGTAGAGAGGATGAAGAGTGCAATGATGGCATTGTTCAGACAACAAGTTGACTTGGCAATGCAAGATAGGATTGCAAACGGGTTCAACAGGTAACTGAGAAAGAAGAAGAAAATGATAAGACATCTACTTCAATACAAACCTGATTGCACTGAAAGACACTAAAAAAATAATGTAGCAATGATTGGCAAGTCATAGTCAATTGTCCAATGAATACAAAACAGTACCTAAAAATACACTGAATGTAATTTGTCTTTTTTGGGGAAAAAAATGTCAAAGTCCAGACAGATTTCTACAAACTAATGTAAAAAAACTGCATGAATATCCCCCATGCTTTAAAGTGGCTGACCTTATTCAACAGAGGCCCTTCTAGTTGATGGCTGTAGTGTCACACTTAATGAAATATAGATCACCTATGTGGTTGTTGTATATCAAGTGCTAGTAATATAGAAACAACTTGCCCGAAAATTTTTAAAAAACCAAAGTCAAGGCTAAAATGAGACAAAAACAGAATTTTGTTTTTCATACTACACGTTTGGTTAACTCCAACAGAAAAGACCTGGCTAGAAGACAATGTTCAATAGTTTTGAGTCAAAGCCCAGATCTTGATCCAACTGAAAATCTGTGTCTGGACATGAAAACAGCTAGTCATGCATGATCCCAGAGCAATCTGGCAGAACTGTTTTGCAAGGAAGAACAGAAAAAAATTGCAGTGTCCAGATGTACCAGCCTGATTGAGACATATCCACACAGATCACTGTGGTTGGAGCAAAACGGATGACAGTTTAGGCAAACATATACATTACCAGTATTTTTATTCCATACTACCTTCTGCACACATACTTCTATACATTCCATGTGAAAAGGGACAATAAATGTGACCAACAGAACTACATTGGCTGACTTGTGACAAATATTGGTTGAAGAATGCAATGTCACCCCACAGGTGCGTGAACAGGCTGGTGACTAGCATGAGGAGGATATCATGACTGAAAGTTTCTTCCACACACTAATGAGACTTACAGTGGCTACGTAAAGTATTCACACCCCTTTAAATTTTTCACAAAGAGTGAAAAATTTAAAGGGGTCTGAATACTTTACGTACCCACATACGAAAAGTATGTGGGTACGGAAAGCACCCCATCTTTCTGTCAAGATGGGGTGCTGAGTGTACATCATTAATCATTACTCAGGATCCCATCTTGACAGAAAAAAACAGAAGTGAAGAAATTTTTGCAAATTAATTAAAAAAGAAAAACTGAAATATCACATGGTCATAAGTTTTCAGACCCTTTGCTGTGACACTCATATTTAACTCACATGCTGTCCATTTCTTCTGATCCTCCTTGAGATGGTTCTACTCCTTCATTGCAGTCCAGCTGTGTTTAATTAAACTGTTTGGACTTGATTAGGAAAGGCACACACCTTACAGTTCACAGTGCATGTCAAAGCAAATGAGAATCATGAGGTCGAAGGAACTGCCCAAGGAGCTCAGAGACTGAATTGTGGCAAGGCATAGATCTGGCCAAGGTTACAAAAGAATTTCTGACGCAATCAAGGTTCGTAAGAGCACAGTGGCCTCCATAATCCTCAAATGGAGGAAGTTTGTGACGACCACAACTCTTCCTAGACCTGGCCGTCCAGCCAAACTGAGCAATCTTAAAAGAAGAGCCTTGGTGAGAGAGGTAAAGAAGAATCCAAAGATCACTGTGGCTGAGCTCCAGAGATGCAGTAGGGAGACGGGAGAAAGTTCCACAAAGTCAACTATCACTGCAGCCCTCCACCAGTCAGGGCTTTATGGCAGAGTGGCCCGACGGAAGCCTCTCCTCAGTGCAAGACATATGAAAGGCCACACAGAGTTTACCAAAAAACACCTGAAGGACTCCAAGACTATGAGAAATAAGATTCTCTGGTCTGATGAGATGAAGATTTAACTTGTTGGCATTAATTCTAAGTGACATGCTGGAGAAAACCAGGCACTGCTCATCACCTGCCCAATACAATCCCAACAGTGAAACATGGTGGTGGCAGCATCATGCTATTGGGGTGTTTTTCAGCTGCAGGGACAGGACGACTGGTTGTAATTGAAGGAAAGATGAATGCAGCCAAGTACCGAGATATCCTGGAAGAAAACCTCTTCCAGAGTGCTCAGGACCTCAGACTGGGCCGAAGGTTCACCTTCCAACAAGACAATGACCCTAGGCACACAGCTAAAATAACAAAGGAGTGGCTTCAGAACAACTCTGTGACCGTTCTTGACTGGCCCAGCCAGAGCCCTAACCTAAACCCAATTGAGCATCTCTGTAGAGACCTGAAAATGGCTGTCCACCAACATTCACCATCCAACCTGATGGAACTGGAAGAGGATCTGCAAGGAAGAATGGCAGAGGATCCCCAAATCCAAGTGTGAAAAACTTGTTGCATCATTCCCAAGAACAGTACAGCCATGAGGCTGTACTGGATCAAAAGGGTGCTTCTACTCGATACTGAGCAAAGGGTCTGAATACTTATGACCATGTGATATTTCAGTTTTTGTTTTTTAATAAATTTGCAAAACTTTCTACATTTCTGTTTTTTTCTGTCAAGATGGGGTGCTGAATGTAAATTAATGAGAAATAAAATTAACTTTTTTGATTTTGGCAAAAGGCTGCAATGAAACAAAGATGAAAAATTTAAAGGGGTCTGAATACTTTCTGTACCCACTGTATGTTAAATTTAAAATTTTATTATCGCTTTGTTTCTTCCAACGTTAATCAACAAATTCTTCATGGACGTAACCCACATACAAATCTCCTTTGATTACGCAGTATGATTTAGGATGATTCACCCATTTTCTGTTAATTCAAACAAACAAATTCATGTATATCATCAGATACCTGATGAAACACAAGATCTAGGGCAACATGTCTTTATACAAATATCTACTAGATATTTGGTCATATATTTTTTCCATATGCCTGCATGTAGACCATTATGACTGCTCATCAGTACGACAGAAACGGTCATGATTCCGAAATCAATCAGCCGTCTCACAAAATGACAGCTATCACCTGACATAATTAAGTATCTACGATGAAGGTACAAGCATGATCTGAAAGTATTTCGAAGATGTGAGATACTTACAACAAAGCTACTTTCAAAGGAATGTAGTACATTTCTTTGGGGCTTCTGATGAGCTCCAGACAATCAAGAGGATAGTGGTCCATCTCCAAAGCATACTTTTGTTTTCTGAACTGAAACCACATCAGAAGTATGGTGAAAATACAACTATGTAACTAAAGCACAGGAAAATACAGTGTACCAAACCTAAAATAAAAACCACCAAGAAAGGGTGAATGTCAGTACTTCAGCTCAGCTTAATGATTAAATGCTTGCTGCACCAATTGAAGTGTTTTGTTAATCATACGTCCACCATATTGCATTGAAATAAGACCAATTCCTTTAAAAAGCCACTGTAAATTAGGTTCAGTGTTTAAATGTATAAATATGGATTGCACACTTATGAGAATAACAATAATAATGGATTAGATTTATGTAGCACTTTTCAGGACACTCACAGTTGCTTTTACAGTGCATTATTCATTCACTCCTTATTCGTACTTGATAATGGTAAGTCACATCAGTAGCAAAAGCTGCCCTGGGGCAGACTGACAGAGACGTGGCTGCCAATCCGCGCCCACAGCCCCTCCGACCACCACCGAAACAATCACACACATTCGTGTCTTGCCCAGCGACACGACAAATGACTAGGTGGGAGTGGGAATCGAACCGCTGATCCTTGAATCATTGGACGACCTACTCTACCACTGAGCCACTGATGCCCACTGTGATATTTACATTCTTGTCTTAACTTCACTGAAATGTGTTGCTGCCATAAAATCGTAAATTAATGAAGTTTAATAATATCACTTCAACTTGTGAAATTTTGTATTTGCGCTATTTTCAATCATACATGGGTATAAAGCAATATCCATCATTTCTATTTACTTTTACAAAGCATGTCAACATTTTGGAAACTCGTTGAAAGTCCCTAAATGATTGAATGAAATTTATAGAAACCATTTACTTGCTAGGTCATGCTTCAAATGTGATACATATCCTGACACCAGCTTCTGGTCAAATTCATAAGGAATTTCAGCACATTTCTCATCGCCTCAACTCCAATCTTCTTCACTATACGTGCTGCAACTGCATTGTTCAAATGTCAGAGATTTTCTGTGGGGCAACTGTAACGTTTTCTAGAATGATCTTCTTCTTTTGAAATCAAGCCTTGGGGGACTTTGACATCTGCTTGGGATCATTGACAGAATGTCTTAGTTTTAGCTTTCTTCCAGATGGGGAGACATTTTCTTTTAGGATTTCCTGATACAGTGTTTTGGATACATCTTACCATCAGCCATCACTAAACCAACACCAGCTTGACTGTAACTAGTATATTCTTTTGGGCATGTGCTTTGTTCTTCCTTCTCCAGACATGCTGCCAACCCATATACTCTACACCAGAGGATCGAGCTGGATTTCATGGCCCCACAGAGTAAGATCCTACATTTATGTTTTCTAGATGGTTCTGAGCTACTGAAGCCAACTTTTCCAATGCTTGTAGGTCAGCAGTGGTAAATGGGGATAATGTTTGGAGCCCTGATGTCAATTTAGAACTCAAAAGAAAAAACTAAATAATTGAAGGCTGGCTAAGTGATTTTTCTATATTTGATCTGTAAACATTTCTCTTATGAGGGATGATAATCATGGATTTCAGTCATTTCAAGATTGCATCCATCAGAAATTTAGGCTTCTATGCTGAATTAGTTATTACAAGCAGCTGGTAAATTGTGGCATATTATATCAATAAACCTAATATTTAATGAATTTTGCTTCAAACAAATTTTAGAAATAACATAACTAATTCCAAAGCTAAAATCAAAAATCTGTCAATGTCAATACTCCCACATTGATATGGCATCATACATTAAAGTGTGTACAGTTTTCCACACTATAAGGCACACTGGATTATAAGACGCACCTTCAACAAACGGCCTATTTAATTTTTTTTTTCATATACAAAGGTGCATTGGTTTATAATGCACACTGGATTATAAAGCGCATCTGATTATAAAGCGCATCTGATTATAAGGCGCACCTTCAAAAAGTGGCCCGTTTTAAATCCTTTTCCATATATAAGGCACACTGGATTACAAGGCACACTGTCGGTTTTTGAGAAAAAGGCTTTTAGGTGTGCTTTATAGTGAGGAAAATAATTTAATACTTCTTAATCTGTTAAGTAAAGAGTTAGCCCAACATTACTTAGGTTAGGTGGGTGAATCAGGCTCAAAAGTACTGAATTTTCTCATCAATAGCCAGATAGACTTCTTATTTTCTCAACATTCTGGGACTTTTTATCTTCTTTTTTACCTGTTGTTTGTTGTATTCCTGCACTGCTTTGTACAGCGCCACAGCAGTAATCACATCTGCTAACTACAGAGAGAAAGAAAGGTGAATGATAAAATGACCTTCTGAAATACAGCAATATTTGACAAACAGTAATATATTGAATTTTATTTATCCCACAGTAATTCAGTTAATGTATCTATATATTTAAAAAATTGAATAATACTTGATGTTCCACTTACCACAAATGTTATCTCTGCATAGTCCACTACAAAATGAAAGAGATAAATGATAAGAGGTGTCTGAAAAGAAAAACAGAAGTATCAGAGCACAACAAATTATACAGCTTTGTTTACCTAATCATGCCGGGTTGCAAATTACTTTTATTATCTAGACTGATGTACTTAATTTATAAATTATGTGCACTATCATTTTGAAACTGATAGTGGTCAGTTGACATTACATCTTAATGTAATAAATTACAAGTAAGTAGTCATTATTTTGTTTTAAACTCTTGAGAACTCACAATAACATGGCGCTGATAAGCTTCAAAATGCCAAGGAAATTATGTTATGATACAAACACACACACACACACATAGTCGTGGAAATTTCTGTAATGAGGGCTATCACAAGGAACTTTCTTTGAATCGTTTATTTCCCACGTTGTTTACTTTGGTGGAGCAGAGAATGAAGTCAATAATAACCTTGGGCAGTGTATCAAGCGCTTGTTCACTGTATGTGTGTGTGTGTGTGTGTGTGTCACTTACTTCATGGAAAATATCTCCACAGTATGGTGAGACTCCCAAGTCTAAAAGGGCCAACCCTTCAACAACTGCAAATACACAAAGAGAACATAATGTTTCATTGTGTTTCAAATGCCACCGTTCATAAAGACTTACCTTGTTTTCATATAATTGACACATCATCTATCTCATCGATCATCTGTTGTGGCTTCATTGTTCAATGGTTTCAAAATATAAAATGATAGTTATCAAACTGTGGACCTCATTGAGGATCACTGCTCATTGTTAGATTGATTGTAATTGTTGTTGTGGTCAAACAAAATCAAGCAGGCCCAGACCCACACGACCAGTTAAAAGTTTGGACACACCTTCCCATTCAGTATTGTTATTTACTTTGACCCTTAGATGAACATGTGGGGTCAGGCATGACCACATGTGTCGTTTTTCTCCAACAGATTCAAAATGCAAGCTTGTAATACTCCAGGTAATAGTCCAGGTATTCCTCATAAAATGTTTGTGACATGAGGCCATTTTCATTTTTAAAACTTGTTTTAATTTAATTTTTTAATTAATAAACATAAAAAATAAATTAAGAAACATAATACATTTTTTGCAAGAAATTGCAGGGTTTTTTTTTTATCACTACCCCACTGGTCCACGAGTAGGGTCACATATGACCTCCAAATAGTTTTTTTTTTACTGTCCCACTTAAACACATATTGTCAATTATCCACTTCTGCGGCAACTTTCAATCAACACACCTGGTGTCAGCAAGCTCACCACTTCTACACCTGCAAACGCAACACACTTGTCTGTCATTTGTCAATTTATGAACTTAATTTTTTAGTGATGTATTCTAGCCTGTGATCACATTACTGGTTAAATGTGTGTTTTTATTTAATCCATAGAAAAATGGCTGATAGAAGACCAAGTAGGATCCCTTTAGACCATGCCCTGCAAATGATCCAGGACATACGGGATGAGGAGCCAGTGGCAGTCATTGATTCAGATTCTGACATCTCAGATATGGAAGACCCAGCCTATTGTCCTCTCACTGAACAAGGGCAGTCAGACTCCCTACAAGTTCCCTGATGAATCCTCTGCAGAGGACATGGATATTGTGCCAAACCGAAGGTTCCACAAGGGCTCCTATTGGGCAGAGTTACCTGCCAGACAGGCTGCAACACCAAGTCAGTTTTCAACGCATTCTGCCAGGATCTGTACCTGGGTTTAGGACTGTCTCCCCAATAGATGCTTGAAAGGGGTTCATGTCTGATGATGTAATAGAAGAGGTGCTGACATGCACAAACAAGAAAGGAGAAATATTAGCCTCAGACATATGGACAGAGTAGAAAAATGTAACCAAAGATGAACTCATGGCCTTCATTGGATTGACCATTCTTGCAGGAAGTGGGAAGAACTTGGATGTGCCAGTCCGTACGCTTCTTAGGAGTCCTCTGCACAACCCATTGTACAAGGCCACTATGTAATTTTGAAGGTTTGAAGATACTTCCTCACAGAGCTCTCAATGGAGCTTGTGACACCTCACATGAAAAGATGACTAGAATGTACCACGAACCTACCAACCTACATCACAGCAGCAATGGAAAGAGTTGGAGTGACAAAGACGGCTGCGATCCGGCCATAGGGAATAGACAGACGTCGCCAGCGGAGGAGGAAGAGGTGCAGGTTGTGTCTAAGAAAGAACTATCACAAAACTGCTTATTGCTGTGTCAAATGCAGTACCCCTGTGTCCAATGGT
Source organism: Antennarius maculatus (assembly GCA_013358685.1). Classification (NCBI taxonomy): domain Eukaryota; kingdom Metazoa; phylum Chordata; class Actinopteri; order Lophiiformes; family Antennariidae; genus Antennarius; species Antennarius maculatus. The sequence goes on along the minus strand of CM023609.1, from coordinate 6,358,135 downwards.
CACAGCCAGAAGCAAGTAGTTTGTGACAGATGCACACAGTGAAAGGTGATCTGTTTTTTTGTGAATGTGGGTGTGTGTACAAAAACTGCAAATTGTAAGTTAATGAAAAAATAAATAATGCAAATGACTTCATGTATATTTAAAGGGACAGTAAAGTTAATTTTAAGTGACATATATGTTGTTCATCATTATAAAAAATAGAAGAAAAAATAAATTTTATGTGTGTAGCATCATCCCTTTGGTCAGAAAAGCTTAAAATCTGCGCTACAGCAGCTTCCTCATTCAGTGGTCGCATGGGCATCATTGTGTGTATGGAATACTTAATTGTGCTACCGATGCTAACGCGCTAGCCCATCAACGGGATTTTCCATATTATGTTAGCATTGAGCTAGCCGCCATTCGTTACTGTTGTAGTGTGTGGAATTAATATTCTATAAGGAGCGATAGGCCCTTGTCTTTGTGTTTTCTTGATGTTATGTTGACACAACCATTCACCATGCAGGTAACCATTATATTTTTGGACTTAATCGCGTCGTGGATTGCATTGTTTCTTATGGCTGCCAAACTATGTTGGGCACCAGTGACATATGACGCCCACGTGACCACTGAATGCGGAAGCTGCTGCGGCACAGATTTTAAGCTTTTCTGACCAAAGGGATGATGCTACACATATAAAATTTATTTTTTCTTCCATTTTTCATAATGATGAATAACATATATGTCACTTAAAATTAACTTTACTGTCCCTTTAAGAATACCTGAATATGAATGTATTACAACTTTTCATTTTGAAGCTGTTGAAGAAAAACAGTCCCTGGGGTCATGGTTTGACCTCCCCTGTGGACGAGAGGATGTACTGGTAACTTGTGCATCCAAGGGTTAATTAATTCCTACACTATAGATACATACTGAAGATATAAAAACTATGAAGCAGGATTTATGGAATTATGTAGTGAACATAAAAAAACAGATAACTTTTATATTTTAGCACAGTACCCACCCTCTGCTTTGATGACAGCATTACATTACCGGGCAATATTAGCATTAACATTACCTTTACTCAGTGAGATTCATGAGGTAGTCATCTGAAATACAGTGTGCCCTCGCGCATCAACAATTGCGACTCCACCTCATGGGATTAATGGGATTGGAACCATCAATTTTTTTGTGCATGAGTCAGGTTAGCTACATGGTTCACAGGCCAATTTGACAGCACACACAAACACATGGGGCCTGTAGGCATGCTGTTAATGGGAGGTAGAGTGGCAGGCATCTCTTGCATGGGGTGCACCATGAGCTGCTTGTAAGGGGACAGTGCCTTGCTTAAAGGCACCTCGGTAGTGCTCTAGTGGTGAGCTGGCATCTCCCATTGCCAGTTCACAATCCAAATATTTTTGGCCCGCCCGGGTCTTGAACTGGCGGCTTCCGGTCCCCTTGGTTCCTTTCTGTGCTGAGCTTGTATACAATGCGCCCTCCTTTGCAGTGAATGCGTTCCAGGAACCACATGCGATTAAAGAATCCGCGATCCATTTATCTTATTATTTACGGTAATTTAAACATTTATGTACCCTCCCCATACATACTCCCCATATTAAACCACCTTCTATCTGTATAACTTTTTCCCACACTCTCACTGACTGTTTAAAGCTGTTTTGTATCTCAAGAAAGTCCAAGACTGACGAAATGAGCACACTTCCGGATGCTGTCAGCCAATAGAATGCGCGTTCGGTATCACATGACTGCCTACCGAAAATCCGCGATGAGATGGAGTCGGGAACGTTGTTGTGCGAATGCACAAGTGTGCACTGTATTTTTTTTCCCCTCCTTCTGTATAAATTAATTAAAAATGGATCTATCATGTGTTTGGTTACTATTAATCGGAGAAACTCAAAGGATGGTCCCTTAAATAAGTGTAAACCGTGGAAGTTTGATGGCGATTTGCCCACCAACTTATTGGTGGATTTGGATGGAAAGCTGTATTTCTGAAGCTAATTCAGTTTGGCTTTTCAAATTTGGATCCACTGAGGTTAACGGTGTTGGTGTCAGTTTAATTGGGGAATATATTCACTTGTCAGATTCCAACCGGTGTCCTTTCTAGAGCCAATTAGAAACCTTCTATTCAGGCTCTACGATTCACTTGTAGCAAAAATACCATCAAACAAATGGACGTGACCATCAATGAAACAAATATTAGGTTTACGACGTATGGACGCTCGTCAATAACGTGCAATAATTTCCCTTTAGGATTATTAAAGTATTCTTCGTTCAGTTTTCATTCATATCGAGCAAAGCGATGTATTTCGTTTATGTAAGTGTATGCCACGTACGTACTGTCTTCACACGATACATCAGTACAGCTGAACGTTTCTAGTGTAAGATGCAACATATCTGACACAAATTCCAGATCGATAGCTAGACCATTTATGGACTATTTCAGTCGGCATACGCTGCCACTCACACGGTTTGCCATTCTCTGCAGAAACAGCCTTAATAAATATACGATGAGTCTGATCAAAGGTACGAGACGCTATGAAAAAATGCACCCAAAAAGAATGTACATAAATACAGAATGAATTAGCAGGAACATAAAGCCACAATCCAATAATCGGAGGACCTCTTAGTCTCCGGTTAAACTGATCCACCGGGACGAGAAGCGACACGAGCATTTTACATATTAAAAAAAAGTGGAAAGTAACGCTACTGAGCTCTTACCTCTTTTCCACGCAGTAAGAGGAGATACCACTTCCACTCGATCTGCAATTACGTCCGCTAAACTAGATCTGAATAGAGCTGCACGGATTGTAACAGCTAAAATCAAAACTAGTGTCAAAGGAGCCGCCATATTGACAAGGAAGCGTCTTCTCTTCCGCTTCTTTTTCTTCTTCTGTTTGGTTTAATGGCAGTTTACCCCTTAGTGTCCGGAGCATTACCGCCGCCTACTGATTCTACGTTGGAACAGGAGATTAGGCTGTTACAGACTAGAACTCCCTTGTGACGGATCCCCCTAAATTCTGTCCATTAACCTTGTTTCCCGCATAAAGTCCATCAGTCGCCCCAGTCTTGCCCTATTGTCAACTTTTAGCAGGTTTCCTAAATTAAACGATTCCTTATCCTTCTCCATCATTGCATTCAAGGTCTTCCTCTCCTCTTTGTATCTCTCACATTCTATCAACACATGTTGCACTGACTCTGTTACCCCACATTGTTCACATTTCCCATCTGTGTGTTTACCTATTTTGTACAATGTTTCATTCAACCCTGTATGCCCGATCCTTAACCATGTTAATGTTGTTTCCTCCTTCTGGTTCCTTCCAATCCTCCTTCCCTCTCCCACCTGTCTCTGTATTGAAAATAAATGCCTGCCCATTTCTGCCAACTACCAGTATTCTTGCCACTGTTTCTGACCGTATTTTTTATGAGTGCCTTCCCTTCTGCTTTGCTTAAACTGATTTGCAGGTCTACGTCTTGTTGCCTTAATTACTGCTTTGCTAGCATGTCTGCCTCCTCATTTCCCTCTATTCCCACATGGGCAGGAACCCACACAAAACTCACCCCCAGCCCTCTCTCCCAGACTTCATACAGGTTACGGTGAGCCTCAAATATTACATCTTGTCTACATGAATTCATGGTTTGTATGCTTGAAAGAGCTGCCCAGCTGTCTGATGCTATGACTGATTTTCCTTAAATGGTTTGGCCTCATCAAATATGTGACGACAAACAATCTGTGTAGCACGTGCAATGTGCATAGCATCTTCATTGTTTTCCTGCTCACAAGCTTTGGCAAGGGCAGTGCCGATGTCATCTTCAAAGGCCATCAAGACATATTTTCCCTTTGTGTAAGCTCTCATATCAGGGAACTCAGCAAGAAGTCTCTTTTTCAGCCGCGTAGAGTGAACTCTGCTATCAACCTTGACTCCTAGCTGTTCCATTCGTGTCTTGTAGAGCTGGGAAAGTTCAGCTAATTTGAATACAGGTGCTGACTCTTGATGTTGTCTGCTCTCTTCTATATAAAGCATCAACTCAGCAAACACAACACTAGAGGTTGTTGCTGCATGTCCCTGGCCATTATCTTCAAGACCTTCTAAGTTAGCTCTTCTGACATGATGATAGAGACCTAGGAGGCATCCGGCGTAATACTTGGCTTCAATGGCTACCATGTCCCCAGCACTAAGTCGCCCAAGTAATTCTGTGTCTTGAAGCAGGGTTGCAGCAGGGCGCACCCGGTTGTCCAATTTAAAAGTTGCAGCCTCATGAAGACCTTCATTGCCAGCAGGCTGTCTGCAGAAGAAACAGATATCCTATCTCATCTCAGGAGCCCGACCTGTTTGGGACCTTCTGAGTTTGCACTCGGACTGTTCATCAGGACCTTCACTGCATGCTCGCTTCTTTGCTCTTTTCAACATAGTTTCATTGTACTTCAACCCACAGGTCTGATGTTATTGAGCCTTGTTCTCAACCATCGCTGCTTCAATACCATGGCCCTCATCCAGTCTTCCTATTGGCAATGTTAAAGGGAGCTGGCCAAGATCATTAAACTGGATTAAGTGTTCTGCAAACAAAGTGTATCCACTCCCCTTGTCTGCTCGCTTGGACTGCAAAGGACATCTCAATGCCTCAGCCGTATGTTCTTGGCATATAAGACAGAGTTTCCAGTCAGTGCTAGCTGCACAAGAAGTTGATGGTCCTTGACCATCAAAATTCACAAGTTGGAATTTCTTTGACATTTTCTCAGACCAGAAAAACAATGTTTGCAGTAAAGGCCGAGGGATTATCCTTTTACCACCTTTTTACTACAGGGAAACACATTCAGGTATGGGATACAACTAGGTTCGGATAAAAAACAAAGCCCTACACCTAGCCCGATCGTTCATCCAGTGCCATTTAATTCCTGGGCAATCTGTACACCGGGTAACTATATGAAAGTCATATAAAGCCCCGTTACCCTTGGCTCGGCTCTCCCGCACTGGCACATCCTGTCCATTCAGGTGCGGCTATCTAACTACATCTAAATAAACTAAGCTCAAGTAGATGTGAGGCTAACGTTAGATAGCACTTAGGAAACTAAACTACACTACCACTAAACTACCACCACAACAGCACATTAATTACAGAAAATATGGCATTATTAAGAGGAGTGTATTTAGCTGGTACTGAACCCCATGCTGAGTTTCACAGCAGTGGTGTCACCAGTGTGCCCTGGTTGTGTTTCAACATCCACTCTATTAAATTTCCAAATTCCAATTGTTCCAAATGGTTCAGTTGTTTTCATTTTGCATACTTTTGAATTTATTGGATCAAAAGTTTAATTCCAATAAAATAGATAATTGCTCTATTTTCTTGGAATTATAATTTAGATTTTGGCCATATGGCTGCCATCTTGAAAGAAAACAAGGTCATAGGTCACCAGTGGTCACCAGTTTGTGAATCAGTTGTGTTGTAGAAGGAAGCGTCTGGCCAAGTTCCAAATTTGAATTCTGCGTCGTAAAAAATTACTAATGACTTCACATTATCAGACAGTGATAAAAGTGATGGCTGCCATCTTGACGAATGGCAGCCATCTTGAATATTCAATGACAATTTCCAATTATGCAAAATACATTTAGCAAGTAAGATATATGGTAAATAAGTCTGAAAAATCATATTGTATCCATTAGTCATAAGAAAACAGTTTTTGATGGTGGCCATTTTGAAAAATGGCTTCCATGGGCACCATGTTGGAAATTCACGATGCCTCCATTTCCAAATCTTTTTAGGATGCCTTAGGCTATAAGTGTACCAAATGTCACGCTTTTACCACAAAATGCACAATCATTTTGGTTGTCTGCTGCACTATATTGCCATATTTCTCTTCCAAGTATTTCATGGCTATGAACCCAGCTGTGCTTTGTCTCTTTGTTTCCTTAAGAAATTTCTTGATTTCAAAATTTACTTCTGGCATCACTAAAAACCATGGGGGAATCCTTGATACTGGAACCATTTTACCAACATGAATCCTGCTTAACCCTGCCCTTTCTGCAACTCCATTCCCAATTCTACCAAAACTGGCTGCACTGCTGTTTTCATATTCCCAACACTCCCTCAGGGTATTCTTTATGGGGTGATCCTCTCCATGCCCCTTTATATTAATCAAATACGTCAACATGATTTTAATTCTTCTAATTCTCAGTGGCTGTTGCTCCTGCTTCAACCTGTATAGCTGCTACCGGGGAGGTTTTATATGCCCCACAACATTTTCTCAACCCTTGAGCTTGCTGCACCTCTAGTTTCTTCAAATGAGTATCTGCGGCTGACATATATGCTGTACACCCATAGTCTAATGTGGCTCTCATCACGGCTCGGTATATCCCTAACAGTGATGTTCTTGATGCTCCCCAGTCCCTTCCAGCTACACACTTTAATAAATTATTCACTTTTTTGCATTTATTAACAAGCCTGTCTATATGCTGTCTCCACGTTAGTTTTTCATCTATCCACAACCCCAGAAATCTTACTGTTCCAACCTGTTCTATTTTTTGGCCATATAGATACCATTCCACTTCCTTACGTCTTCTTGCAAAGCATATTGTCTGTGTCTTGCTCACTGAGAATTTAAATCCCCAGCACTCTGCCCACTGTTCTACTCTCCCAATAGCACTCTGCAGTTTCTGCTGTAAATATTGTATATTGCGCCCCCTAACCCACAAGGCCCCATCATCCGCAAATAACGACTTCCCTACACTTGGTTGTATTTGCTCAAAGATATCATTTATCATAATTATAATAATATAATATTAAACAATGTTGGACTGCACACACTTCCTTGGGGAGTTCCATTCTCTACACTGTACTGTCTGGAGTAATTTGTGCCCACCCGCACCTCAATCTTCCTTTCAAACAAAAAGCTCAACACCCAGTTGTACATATTTCCTGTGATTCCCAGTTTGCTCATTTTCATGAGGAGACCTTCCTTCCACAGCATATCATATGCCTTTTCAACATCAAAGAAGACTGCTAGAACTATTTCTTTATTAGCTTGAGCTTTCCTAATCTCTGACTCTAACATCAATACATTATCCATAGTCCCTCTTCCTTTGCGAAAACCACTTTGGACATGAGGTTTTTGTTCTCCAAATAGTAATTTAGCCGCTCCATAACCATTCGCTCCATTATTTTCCCCCAACTGAGATGTCAGTGCAATGGGTCTATAGCTTGCTGGGTCTGACTGGTCTTTCCCTGGTTTTGGTATAGGGACTATAATTGATTCCTTCCACTTGGCTGGGACTTTGCCTGACTCCCATACTTTATTGTACAATTTTAGCACGGTATTGAGAGCTCTCTCACTCATCTGTGCCAACATACCATAACAAATTCCATCCTTCCCCGGCGTCGTCTGCTTTGCTTTAGCTACTCCTCTCTTTATCTCAAGCATCTTAAACGGTACTTTAATTCCCTCCCTAGATATTATTTTTTTTACTCTTAATACCCTGGTTTTGTCCTATCATCTTTTCTCTATTAGTTTTAGCATTCGGAGTTAGGTTTTCAGAGCTATGTACCCTGACAAACGTCTTTGCTAGTACCTCCGCTCTATCTTTCCCCTCTACTATTTAGTTATCGACCCGTAGTTTCTGTTAATTCCGCTCATTTTCCTGAGCATTCCCCATATATCTGTTAATTTTGTTTCTCGCCCTATCGTATTATAGTACTGTCTCCATGATGTCCTCTTCGCTTGGCGTATTGCTCTGCGCACTACTGCCTGTGCTCTCTTGTACTTAGTCAACGACTCCAGAGTATGATGCTTTTTTAAATTCCTAAATGCTCTATTTCTTTCCTTGATTGCTCTGCTACAGTCTTCATTCCACCATGGCACGCTCTTCCTTGTTCTTTTTCCTTCATCTGCGGAATTGATTTTTCTGCTGCTAGCCTTATTGCTCCCACCACTTTCTCATTAAACTCCTCCTCATTCGTTATTCTTTCCTCATCTATTTCCCCACATTTACTTTCACTGATTTCTCTGAATCTTTCCCAATTACCACTTTCTAGCTTCCACTTTGGCGGTCTTTCCTCCCTATCCTGTATTGGACTAATTCCAATTTTGACTATTATTGGATAATGATCACTCCCCATAGTTGTGCATTTTAATACTTCCCATGTACTAACTCCCGCCATCCCAACCGACATTAGAGTGAGATCTATTGCACTTTCCGTATTCCTAGAGGTGTTGTATCGAGTGACTCTGCCGTCATTTACACACACCATCTCGCTATCATCTATGAATTCTTGTATTATTTTCCCATTGAAGTCTATATTCATGCTCCCCCATAAAGTATTGTGAGCATTAAAATCCCCGCACCATACTATACTCCCCTCCACCTGTCCGCCTGCTTCATGAAGTACCTCCCTGGACAATCTGTTACCTGGATTATAGTAGTTTATTATTGTCACATTATTATTTTCTGTCCATATTCTTATTACTATTGATTCATGTTCATCACTTGACTTTTCCACCCTATAGTTCAATCCTCTTTTAGTAAATGTGGCCACTCCTCCCCCACTTCTACCTTCTCTGTCATTTCTTACTGCAGAGTACCCATTTAACATAAAATACCACTGTGGCTTTAGCCATGTCTCTTGAATACATATTACTTGGCCCTCTTCACCCCTTTCTTCTATAAATTTCTTAAATTCTTGACCATTAGCAATAAGACTTCTAGCTTTCCACTGTAGGATAGCTAGGACCAATAGGAGTGTCCAGTCCATGTCAGTGAGTCTACTTCTCCAGCTAATATTTCCTGAACCTTTTCACAGCTGAGCCCTTTGATGTCAAGTTACTTTTCTGCAGCCTTGATAATAATCTTAATCTTCTCCGTTTTGCTATTAGTGTCATGTGAGGCGGGATGTGGACCCAAATGCAGGACACCAAAAGCGAATCTTCCATCTATGATTTATTAACCAACCCAAAAATTCTCCAGACAGACAAGAATCTCCAAAAACCAAACAGACTTCCAGGAACCAAATATGAGAAATGCACCAGCACCTAGCTCTCATTGAGCTAGGCTTAAAAAGCCTCAGGGTAATTAGCCCAAAACAAGTTCAGTTGTGGAGAAGACCAACAGGTGTGGAGCCGTGGCTCCACCCACCAGCCTGGCCTCTCCCTGCCACACACCAGAACTGCCACGCCAGACCGTGACAGTACCCCTCCCTCAAGGGACGGCCCCCGACGTCCCATAAATGGTCCCAGGGAGGGTCAGGAACAGGATCAGACTAGGGTGCAGGATCAGGATCAGACTGGGGTGCCGGATCAAGAGCAGACTGGGGTGCAGGATCAGGAGCAGACTGGGGTGCAGGATCAGGAGCAGACTGGGGAGCAGGAGCAGACTGGGGAGCAGGAGCGGACTGGGGAGCAGGAGCAGACTGGGGAGCAGGAACAGGAGCAGACTGGGGAGCAGGAACAGGAGCGGACTGGGGAGCAGGAACAGGAGCAGACTCGGACTAGGGAGCAGGAACAGGAGCATCTCTCTCACATTCTATCAACATATGTTGCACCGACTCCGTTACCCCACACTGTTCACATTTCCCATCTGTGTGTTTACCAATTTTGTACAATGTTTCATTCAACCTTGTATGCCCGATCCTTAGCCGAGTTAATGTTGTTTCCTCCTTCCGGTTCCCAGCACCTAGCTCTCATTGAGCTAGGCTTAAAAAGCCTCAGGGTAATTAGCCCAAAACAAATTCAGGTGTGGAGAAGACCAACAGGTGTGGAGCCGTGACTCCACCCACCAGCCTGGCCTCTCCCTGCCACACACCAGAACTGCCACGCCAGACCGTGACAATTAGTTTGCGCTGAACAATTTATCACTTCCACCAAGAACAGTACAAAGTTGTTCTTACCCACTGTAAGTGTATTTTCCTTTGCTTTAGCTACACTAGCTTCGACTCTGTTGCTGGTGTCTGCCCTCGCCGTTTTTGCAGGATCTATCTGGCTCGCCACCACTTTCTTCGCTGCTTCTTCATACGATATTCCCATTGATGTTTTCACTTTCTGAATCTCTGCCGCCTTCTTGCCTGGCTCACAACCTCGATACGCCGAGGTGTGCTCCCCCCGCAGTTGCAGCATTTAATGTCCATCTTCTCTCCATTTCTACTCATTTTTAGTCTCTGCACTTCCTGCACTCTTGCCCCCTCTATATTATCCCTGATCTTGTCATAGGTAATAGCTGTGGGAATATTCGAAATAACCCCCTCAGCTCCTCTCGTCTCTTCTGGCATCGAGCATGCTACAGACTTTCCCTCCATTCGACTCACTCTTATTGCCTTTCCTTGCTGTGCCCCATCCCTACATAGGACCACCAATGCCCCATTTCGCAGCACTTTCACACTTTTAACCTCTCCAAGAACTTTATGTATGGCTTCCGTCAGCTTAACTGGGTTCCACTCACCAAACGATTTTCCTTCCTGAGTCAGTCTAATAATTACTTTGTATTCCTCGCTTTGCTTTGGCCTTACACTTTGTTCTCCTTCACTGCTCGATACCGATGAGTCATAATCCCCTCTCCTTGCTGCCTCCTTTGACACTTTCTTCCGTTTTTTCCTGTTCGAATGCTGTTCACCTGCAACGCTCCAAACTTCCTCTCCCATCTCACTTCTGACTCCGTCACTTCCCTCTGCCATCTCTCTCCGTCTTCTCTTCCTCGAAATGCACGACGGGAAATCAACGTCTGCTTCGTTTTTTCTTTTGTTTTTTCTTTTGTTTTGGGATTGATAAACACATTTTCTGCTTCTAACTAGAATGTAGCACAAAATCATCAATTATGCTTGGGAAAAATAGACTGCTATCAGACTGGCTGCCAAAATATGACTGATTGAAAGCCGATGACTCTTTTGTAGTGTGAACATTTGCATGGGCAGTTGAAGCTTCATGAAGCTTTGCATTCTTTCATCCAATTGGTTCATTCATTCATCTTCAAACTGCGCCAACTACTGTCGTGGGTCGCGGGTTTCTGGAGCTTATCCCAGCCGACTGGACAACATCGTACTCAGGGCGAATCTCATCCTCCCCCGGTGCTTTGCCACCGAGAAGTTTGGCAACCACCTCGGTGACTTCAGCTTGGGTGATGGATGAGTCCACCTCTGAGACCTCAGCCTCTGCTTCCTCTGTGTAAGACATGGTAGTGGGATTGAGGAGATCCTCGAAGTATTCCTTCCACAGCCCGACAATATCCTCACTCGAGGCCACCAGCTCTCCGCCTCAACTGTAAACAGTGTTGTCTGTACACCGCTTTCCCCTCCTGAGGCGCCGAATGGTTTGAAAGAATTTCTTCGTGGCTGACTAATAGTCTTCCTCCATGGCCTCTCCGAACTCCTCCCAGACCCGAGTTTTTGCCTCCGTGACTACTCGACCTGCAGTACGCCTGGCCTGCATGTATCTGTCAGCTGCCTCCAGAGTCCCGCAACTCAACAAGATTTGATAACACTCTTTCTTCAGCTTGACAGCATCCCTTACTTCCAGTGTCCACCACCGGGTTCGGGGATGACTGCCACGACATGCACAAGAGACCTTACGACCACAGCTACGAGCAGCAGCTTCGACAGTGGAGATGGAGAACATAGTCCACTCCGACTCAATGTCCCCAGCCTCCTGCGGGATCTGGGAGAAGCTCTCATGGAGGTGGGAGTTGAAAACCTCACTGACAGAGGGCTCTGCCAGAGGTTCCCAGCAGACCATTCAAAACACGTTTGGGCCGGCCGAGTCTGTCCAGCCCAGTGCTATGCCAGCGGATCCAGCTCACCACCAGGTGGTGATTGGTTGACAGCTCTGCCCCTCTCTTCACCCGAGTGTCCAACACACGCGATCGGAAGTCTGATGATACAACAACAAAAGTCGATCATCGACCTCCAGCCTAGGGTGTCCTGGTGCCATGTGCACTTATGGATATCCCTGTGGTTTAACAAAGTGTTTGTTATGGACAAACTGTGACTAGCACAGAAGTCCAAGAACAGAACACCACTTGTGTTCAGATCAGGGAGGCCGTTCATCCCAATCACCTCTTTCCAGGTCTCACCGTCATTGCCCACGTGAGCATTGAAGTCCCCAAAGAGAACAATGGAGTCCCCAGTCAGAGCACTATTCACTACTCCTGCCAACGACTCCAAAAAGGCCAGGTATTGCGCACTGCCATTTGGCCCGTAGGCCGAAACGACAGTGAGACACCTCTCCCCAACCCGAGGTGCGCGACCCTCTCGTTCACCGCAGTGAACTCCAACATATGACGGCTGAGCTGTGGGGCTACAAGCAAGTCCACACCAGCCCGCCGCCTCTCACCTTGGACAACACCAGAAAAGTGGAGAATCCAGCCCCTCTCAAGGGTTTGGGTTCCAGAGCCCAAGCTGTGGGTGGAGGTGAGCCCATCTATATCTAGCCCAGTGGTTCTTAACCTTGTTGGAGGTGCCGAACCCTGCCGGTCTCACATGCTCACTCACCGAACCCTTCTTTAGTTAAGATTTTTTTTTTTTTTTTCAATTTTAAGATACAAGTATATGTTTTACTGGTGTATTTAATGAATTGTGCATTAATGTCACCTTTTTCAAAGAGTAAAACCAAGACAGTGCATGAACTCAAATGAAATGACCTACCTGCAAATCAGTGTGACTTCTGCTGTTGTTATTGAGAGACCAGTTCAGATATGTGTGGCTTCACCACAAGTGCTACTCTTATGTCATTTTCACAGCAAAGTCTGTTTCTTTTGTTTTCCATGCTGCTTAAGGGAGTGTTCCTTTATTTTTGCCAGTGCAAGACTAGAGTTGTTCAACTTGACATTGCAAATCATGCAGAACGCTGACTCCCATCACGTTCCATTATACAGTACATGTAAATTCATGTTGCACATATTTGTCCGACCGCTTTCTTTTTTTTTGCTCAACATAGCTACTATGTATTAAAATATTAAGAAAGCAATCAGATGACGCACCATCATGACAGGCATAAATTGACTACTGAGTGCGCAAAATCCCATGTAGCACAGGTAGGCTAATCGATGTAGCGTGATCACCTGAATCCAGTGATAGCTAAGGGGGGGCGTGTCATCAAGAATAGACACGATGTGTCAAACGTACACAGAGATTCGTGTATGTTCGGCAAAAACACCCGACACATCATATCGGGTGTTCTGTCTTGACCTCAGTCTCCGCCGAAACCCTGAGACCGACTCACCGAACCCCTAGGGTTCGATCGAACCCGGGTTAAGAACCACTGCACTAGCAGGAACCCATGGAAATTCCAAAATAAAACAATAATATCAGACTTCATACCAAGCACACCCAACGTGGTCAAAAATGGACGTGGTGACACAACCAGTTTGTGTTGACGAATCATGGATTTTGCTGGGCGGGCATCGCAAAGCCGTAGATAAATGTTAGCAGGCTAACTAGAGAAAGAAAGCTAACTAATCGTGAAATTGGGAAAGGAGCCTACGTCAAAGGAAAAGGCATGTGTCCAAAGAGAAAGTGGAGAAGAAATTTTAAAGAAGTGATAGTTCTGTTAGCTGACTACATGAACAGAACTGTATTTAGTTACTTAAAGACCGTTTTTGTCAGATAGAGTAGAGAGTAGAGTATAACTTTATTGATCTCTTAAGGAGGTTCCATCAGGGAAATTAATTTCTCCGTCGCACTACACACAGCACAGTGAGTACACAAAACACAGAAAAAGCACACAGAAAGCATCAGCACACAGAAAGTAGTAACACACAGAGTGTGTGTGTGTGTGTGTGTGTGTGTGTGTGTGTGTGTGTGTGTGTGTGTGTGTGTGTGTGCGTGTGTGTGTGTGTTTGTGTGTGTGTATAAAAAATAAAATAAATAAAATAAATTTTTTTCACGAGGGAGTACTATATACATTTTTATCACACAGATCACGAGTGCATCAGAAACAGTACATTACTGTTGAAGACGTATGACAATATTCAGAACAATCAATTTAAGTTATCTAATGACATTGCACTAGCCTAATAGTCAATTAACCTCTAAAAAATACCCACAATGTATGAAAAATCATGATGAGCAAGCATATATCTGAGCAAACATCACAATTATTCCATTCAGATGATTAATGATTGTTTATGTAGATTAATTCTATGGTTGAGTAAATATCTTAAACTTATTTGTATCTGTATCTGTTCAACCATCTAAATGTATCTGTACTCGGAATGGGCAGAACTTGAACCGGAAGTGGGTGTGGTTTGATTGGAAATGGGTGGGCTTAAATTGGTATTTTAAGTCTGAAATTGATATGGATTGATCAGAAGTTGCTATATTTATTGTTTATTTTAAATCTATTTGCAGAACAGCCTCAAAATTGAGATTCAAATCAATGTTTATGATCACAAAAGTTTTTATGAACTCAGAACAAAAATTCTTAAATGTATGAATGAATATTTACAGAACAGCCTCAGAATGGAGATTCAATGCTTTTGATCACAATAGTAAATGAACTATTTACAGAACAAGTTTTTTATGAACTCAGAACATGAAGTGCATTAATAAATACAATGCATGCAATAGTAAATTATGAACTACATGAACAAGAATTGCCATACTCAACACAAATTTCAATTTTTTGTTCTTTTTAAAAAAAAATTATGATTTTTATGACTTTTTTCCATTATTTATTTTTATCACCTAATGTTCTTGCCATTCTTTTTTTACACAAAGAAACAATGCTGATTAAGGTGTGTGTGTGTGTGTGTGTGTGTGTGTGTGTGTGCGCGCGCTATGTGACAATTAAAATATCTATACAGTATAAAAATTATTAATTTGAATTGAACTGAGAAAGTGTCAAACTAAGACCAAACAGGTAAAAAAAATGACTGGATTGGAGGCATTGACTGATGTGTCACGTGCAGTTTTCAGCTCTGTCTGGTCAAATGCACCATGTACGTGCAACAAAACAAAACAAGACACAAGTTCACCAAGTAACCTTAAACAGACCAAAATAGAGGCATGCTGAAGAAAACCTAAGGAGAGTAACATTAGCTACTGTGAAGCTGAGAGATGAGTCAATGAGAGATCAGTCAATGTCTGTGTTTGTGTGAGAGTGGGGCAGCGAGAGCCCTGGCCACAGTGATGTGTCTCTGTAGAGAGGGGTGGGCGCTGTGTTTGACTGGCCAGTCATAGAACCTGAAGACAGTCAGTTAGGAGGATTTTCCTTCAGCATGAGCACGAGTATTGACTGGTTTTACTCGTATCATGCTAATACTCATCAAAAATGCTTTATCTGCACCGGATACTTGTCTGAAACGAGTACCCAACTCAACCCTAATGGCCGTATGCATGTGGCAGACATGAGTGCGCATATGTGTCTTTTTACTTGTTCTCTCTGTATGAGTGTGTGTCTCATTGTAGTAGTAGATGATTTGCAGGTACAGTTGGAGGTGGGCTGATATTCCTGCAATACTCATAGGTTTATTATTATCTTGTGCAAACACACCCACGGAGAGCAGGGATCAGCATATTGTATGAATGCAGAAGCCCTTCCCCCTCTCTCTCTTTCTCTCTCTGTTTCCGATCCCCTGCCTCCATTTAGACTATCTCTTTCTCTCTCCCTCCCTCTCTCTCTCTTTCTCGCCCCACCCCCTTACATAGACACCTTGAAAACAGAAGCACACAGGGTGTTAGATGCAAAGACAACATTGATAGAGACCTTTGTTCGGATTATAAGAGGTAGGAGGTCTTAGACAGAGTACTGTTTCCATTTTTAACAACTGACATGTTACTTTTTCTGTGCCAGGGTTTGCCATTTACAGTGCTCTCATATATCACCCCTTTATCATGGTGTGTTTGTTGCGGCATGTGTGAGTGTGTGAGCCATTACGTCTGTTTATCAGAGGAACCCTCAGGCAATAATGGAAATCTATTCAAGGAAGCTGTAACAGAGGGAGTCGAGACTGACTTGAGAAAAGGACCAGTGATTCAACCCTTATGTTTGGACTGTGAACACTCTTTTTTCCCCAGTTTTTTACCTTGCAGGTTGAAGCACAAGGCTGAGGCTGTTGTTCTCTTAGAATTGGATTCTTTTTCTGTTTCTCTGGTTCCTCCAGGGATGATTTCACAATTTTGTTTTCGTCTTCACAGATGACAAGAAAGACAGGTTGTTTGTGGATTTGCTATTCTTCATCTGCTTCCAAATAGGAGTAGTGAAGCCTTTGGACAACATCAACCACAAGTTTGCATCTAAGGTCAGTGATTACCTACAAAAAGCCTGGAGGTCAAAGTCTAATTCCTTTTCATGCCAAGGTTGCAATGGATATGGCCGATCATAAATTATATTATATTATAGCATATTTCAATGTTCATTACATTATTACAAGAGATAGTTGTGTTGGATGTGTAAAATTAGTACCTTTAGAAATGTATCGTTTCTGAAAAGTAAAGTTGGGTCTATTTGCAATAGCAGATGACCCTTGTTCCTGATAATTCGTCTTTGTCTTCTTATGAAATGTTTGACATTCCTTTGTTAAATTTTTGTGACCTAGTTGAGTTTCTTGGTCATATATTTAAGTATGTCTCTTATATTTACTTTGTGTTAAGGTAAATTGTATTGTCATTTTTGTCATTTTTGTCATTGTCATTTTTGAAGGCCAGTGTAAGACCATAGATCAAAGCTATTGCTTTGATCTACCTATGCACTAGCTTTGATCTATGGTCAAAACTAGTGCATGGCTTTGACCTACCCTGAAAGGTCAAAGCTATGCATTAGTCAGGTATTACTTTCAGGGTAGGTACACTGTCCTACCCTCAAAGTAGGTCAGGGTAAATGACTGCCTTGGTTCTAGTTCACTCTTGTTTTTATGCTATAACTGTTAATTTTTCTGTGGTAATAATAGAGCTACTTCGTCAGTCAGATGAATATAACTAATCATCGTGTAAACACGAGATGGTTAATTGAACTGAGATCGGACGGTAAACATTGCGGAGGATTTGTGGAGAAAACACACAGTGTTTGCAAATGATACAGAAATCAGTGCAGGAGACAACAGATGATTATGGACAGGAGGTAACTAGAGCTGTGTTTCCCAACAACAGAGATTACTGGCTAAGCAGACTGTGGATCTATGCTGACGCAGCTGCATATGCTTAAGTGAATGAGATGTTACCATAGAGGTACAAAGAAATGGTGAAAGTTTTTCTTGTATTCATGAAGTATATTGAACTGTTGGCTGTTGGGCATTATCCATAAATTATCTCTGTCCCCTAACCCAACATTTCAATGAGGAGGAGGACGAATGGAAGCTAGGACACTAAAAACTTTACATACCTGTGTATAATTTTTTTTGTCTCTAATCTATTTTCTCTATTAAAATTTATTTGTAACACACACACACACACACACACACACACACACACACACACACACACACACACACACACACACACACACACACAGGCTACATAAACACTTGACCAAAGCAGATTTAACTAGTTAGCCAAATACTAGCTGACTTCAGCAGCTTGTGAGGAACTCTCAGTGTGTCGCTTTGAGCCAGGTCATTACCACACTCTGCTAGCTTGGCCTGACCAGGAGTTTCACCTGGGGGATTATCATGCCTTATCCTTTTTTTCTTGTACTCTGCTTCCACTTTTACTTACTATAATCTTTACTCAAGGATATACAGTAGTTCAAGTATATATAGTGTACAGATAGATTGCAAGTTCTGACTATGAATTACATAATGACAAATAAGTGGTTGTGTTTGAGACATGTGGATGGTTGTGATTGAGATGTGGATGTTGAAGCAGAATGTGTCTAGCAAGGTTCCTCATAATTGGACTCACTCGGGGCATCATAGAGATGAAGCACTGTTATGCTGCTGTCCTACTTGTGCTTGCTTTTCTAAAACTGGTGATTCCTGTCCAACTACTTTTGTAAATAGAAATGTCAGTTCAACCAAGGCTATTATTAACACATTGACGGAGCAGGAATGGGCAGAGTACATAGTCTCTGAACTCAGACGTTTATATATTGAACTATGTTTGAAGGTGTTCCCATGTCTACAGTGCCATTAAACTTGAAACCCAGTAATTTTTCATAATTTAAGTCACAGTGCAGAATAAAACTATTAAAAAAAATAAAATCTAAATATAGTAATCCCTCGCTTGTTCGCACTTCAAGATGCACGGCTTCACTACATCGCAAATTTTTAGTAGTTACTCGTGTAACAGTGTACGCACATGCTATTAGCTGACAGCATGCGGAAGTGTACTGTGTTCCAAGACTCATGGAATGCAGCACAGTTCTGTGAAACACAAAAGTGCTTTAAGCAGTCTATAAGAGTGTGGGGGAAAAGTAATATAGATATAATGTGGTTTAATATTAGTATGGGGACGGTTCATAAACGTTTCAAATGCCGTACATAATAAAATAAATAGTTCCTCGCTATATCATGGAATTTCGTTTTTCATGGGTGGTCCTGGAACGCATTAATCCAGAGTAACAAGGAATTACTGTAGTAGAAGACAATGGTCCATTATGCCATACTATATGTTGTAGGTAGGTAGGTAGGTAGTGTTATGGATTTATTTTTCAGTTTTTGTGTGACAGTATGGATGAAAAAAAAGTCAGTACTTGTAATACTAGTAGTAGTAATAGTTGTAGTAGAAAAGTTGCAACTGACCTGTCAGGGTCCTCCTCCTGTGCATTTCCTGATCCTGCCTCTCTCCCTCTCTACGTCAGCAAAATTTATGAGACACACTTGTGCTTAATTACACTCAGCTGGCTACTTGAGCCAGCCTCAAGGCTTTCCCTGCGCCTGAATATTCCTTTTGTTTCCTGCAAGTACCTGTTCTCTAGCAGATCTCCTTTCTTGTGCTCGTAGTTACTTGATGTTTGATTGTGTTTATTTGATTATCGCTCCAGTTCTGGTAATGATTTCTTTTCTAACTTTTGCAAGTAATTCCCTTAGAGGTGGTTTTGTATTTTACTTGTTACTTTGCCCCTTGTGGTAGTTTTCAGGTAATAAATTGTATAGTATTTGAAACAGGCAATGTTCTTCCGAGGAGTTCAGATAACACAGCATAGGGCAAGTCTAAGGAAGGTGATGGATGTGCTTCAAACATTCTAAAAAGGTGGCCCAGATAAGCAGAGAACTGGTTTTGATAAGTGACGAGCTTCATCCACCTCCAGCTCCTCCTCTCAACATCAGGCAGCCGACCAAATCCTGCAGCAAGGTTAACCCAGGTGATGGGTCTCATGCTAATGACTCTCATTAGTATACAAAGGCATGGTGAAACTCACATTTCTGGGACAGTACTTAAAGAGTGGCAGACTGGGGTGGTGGTTCCTCTTTTTAAATGGGGAGAGCAGAGGTAGTGTTCCAACTACAGAGGCATCACACTCCTAAGCCTCCCAGGGAAAGTTTTCTCCAAAATGCTGGAAAGGAGGGACTGGCTGATTGTCGAACCTTAGATTGAGGAGGAACAATGTGGATTCCACCCTTGTCGTGGAACAGTGAACCAGCTCTTTACTCTTGCAGAGGTCCTGGAGGGGGCTTGGGAGTATGCCCATTCAGTCTACATGTGTTTTATGGACTTGGAGAAGGCATACAATAAGGTCCCCAGGGATATACTAGAACTGTGGAAGGTCCTGCGGGAGTGTGGGGTGAGGGGGCCTCTCCTCAGGTCCTTCCAGTCCCTGCACACCCAAAGTGAGAGCTGTCTTTGAGTTTTCGGCAGTAAGTCAGACTTGTTCCAAGTGGCTGTTGGCCTTTGCCAAGGCTTTTCTTAGTCACCAATTTGTTTGTTTTTCAAAATGTTCCTGGAACGTCCAACTGGGAGGAAGCCTCGGAGTAGAACCAAGACCAGGTGGAGAGATTGTATCTCAACACTGGCTTGGGAGCACCTCGAGATCCCCTGCTCTGAACTGGTTGATGTGGCCGGGGAAAAAGAAGTTTGGGGTTCCCTGTTGAAGCTGCTGCCTCCGTAACCAGACTACGGATGAGCAGATGAAGATGGATGGATAGAGCACTGAGCACCATCGAGGTGCCCTTGAGCAAGTCACCGTCCCCTTTACAAATTGCTCATGGGGACGCACCAAGAAGGAGCTGCCCGCCACTCTACCTTCCCCAAGGGGAAATTAATATTCTTCTTCTATTTTTCCCAGAGGGTGATTTTCAGTGGAACTTTGTCATTAAACCGTTCTTCAGTTTCTCTATCTGGGTCCTGGCTCTCCTTGTATGCACTGTAACAAGCCCACGACGCTCCAACTCACAACAGCTTTTTCAAACATTAAATAAGTTAAATTTTGGGCGGCATAGTGGTGCAGTGGGTAGTGTCACGCCACACAGCAAGCTTGTTCTGGGTTCATGTCCCGCTCTGTGCGGAGTTTGCATGTTCTCCCAATGTCTGCGTGGGTTCTCTCTGGTTTCTCTGGCTTCCTCCCGCCTCCAAAAACATGCGCTTCAGGTAAATTGGCTGACTTCAAAATATCCGTAGGTATGAGTGGGTGCGTGCGTGTTTGTCTATGTCTTTGTGCGGCTTTGCAGTGCACTGGCGTCATGCCTGGAGTTTCCCCCGCCTCACCCCCAAGCCAGCTGGGATAGGCTCCAGCTGCAACCCGCTACGGCAGACAAAGCGGAAGAAGATGAATGAATGAATGAATGAATGAATGAATGAATGAATGAATAAATGAATGAATGAATGAATGAATGAATGAATGAATGAATGAATGAATGAATGAATGAATGAATGAAAGTTAAATTTTAGTTGTTTGTTCATTTTCAGTTGTCCATATCCGGGTTGCTGGGTACAAAAGTTTGAACAAGGAAACGCAGGCACTCATCTCACTTCCGCGAATTCAGTTGGCATTTCAAAGCCAACTGAGAACTATAATCTTTCCAGCGAGTCCTGGGTCTGCCTCTGGGTCTTTTCCCAAATGGACATTCTTGGACATCTCCCGAGAAAGGCACCCTGACTAGATGCTTGAACCACCTCAGCTAGCTCCGCTCAGTATGCGCTACCTTGAGCCTACCTTGAGAATCTCTTGAATGTCTGAGCTCTTCACCCTACCTCGAAGCCTGAGCCCCTCTGTAGAGAAAAGTCATTTCAGCCACTTGAATATTTGCGATATTATCGTTTCAGTCGAATTCACAGAATTCATGACCATAGGTGAGGTTTAGAATGTAGATAGAATAGTAAATGGAAAACTTTGCCTTGTGGCTCGTCGCCACTGACTGGTAGAGTGACCACATCACGGTGAATGCTGCACCAGCCTGCCTATAGTCTATTCCATTTTTCCCTCACTCATGAATAAGATCCTGAGCCCACTCCTACCCTAGGGGGCACCACACCCCTTTTTTGGCAGAGAACTATGGTCTCAGATTTTGAGGTGCTGATTCCCATCCTGTGGGCCACATACTATGATTTGGCCCACGGGCCTTGAGTTTGACACATGTAACCTAGGGTGTCTTGGTACCAAGTGTACTTGTGGACCCTTATGCTCGAGCATGGTGTTGGTTATGTACGGACTGTGACTAGTACAGAGGTTCAACAACTGAACACCATTTGGGTTCAGACTGAGAAGGCTGTTCCTTCCAATCAAACCCCACCAGTGCTTTCATTGCCATGTGGGCATTGAAGTTCCCCAGTGGAAGAACAGAGTTTCATGTAGCCCTGTCAAGTACCTATTCAAAGGATTCCAGAAAGGATGGGTGCCCTGAACTGCTGTTCAATGCATACACGTATGCAACAGTCGGAACCTATACCTTGACCTGAGGGAAATAATCCTTTCATTTACTGTGGTAAATTCTAATACATAAGCAGAGAGCTGTGGAGAAATGAATAAACCCAAACAAGCTGATGCAATTCGTTTCTCAGCAGATGCAATTCCAGGAGAATAGAGGGTCATTCTCTGTTCAAGATGGCTGGTTGCAGAACCAGAGCTCTGTAGAAGTGAGGCCAACTGTATCTAGTTGGAACCCCTTAAATTAGTGGGGCAGATGAGTGCGAATTACAAGAGAATCGTTCACTTCCCGATACAATCACCAAAATTTGTACGGATATTCCTTGGTGGTTGCTCTATTGATAAAACCCATTAGCCACTAAAAATCAAAGATGGCAGCCATTTTTCAAGATGGCCACCATCGAAGATACAGTAACATGGCATTTCTTGAGAAAATCCAACAAATCCGTCCCATTTGAATGATACTGCTGTCAAATCATATATTTTTTCACTATGTAGAATCCCAATTTTAACCCATGGACTTACTCACTGGCTTCCTTGTATCATATATCATTCCCGGGATCCTATTATCTTGCTAAATTAGAGCTTTATCTTACATCGGACTTGGCTAAAATACATGATTTTTCAGTGGTGTTAGAGGTTTAGAATGTGTAGCATCTTCCTGTCCTGTGCGCATGTGTGTGTGTGGGTGGGTCGGGAGGATGGGGATTTTGAGAGACTTGCAGTGGAATGACTAGATTGAGTCAAAAGAGCGGCCATGTCAAAGCTCAGCAAAGGCACACTGGTGGCACCTCTGCTGTGAAACTCAGAATGGGGTTCAGTGTCAGCTGAAATTACTTTGGTTTAGTCAAATAATGGCTTCAGTGTCCCAAATCTGTCTAAACAGCCCCACATCAGTTAGCTAGTGTTGATTACATGTAGTTCAACATAGATGTTTAGTTAGCCAGCTGTGCCTGAATTGAGAGGGTGTGCCAGTGTGGGAGAGCCGAACCAAGGGTAAGGGGGCTATACATGACTTGTTCATGGACCTATCTGGAAGGTGTACAGATCGCATAGAACATAAATGATACTGAATTTACGATCGGGCTAGGTGTAGGTCATATATTTAAAAAAAAAATTTTATACACTGTTATAATCCCCGAAGGGAAATTAAGAACGCACACTCTAGTTTTTCTGTTAGTAAATCACACGCATGCATGTTAGTGTGTACAGGCCCCTGTAATGCACACAACCACACACAAGGGGGTCTGTAGGCATGCAATGGGAGGTAGATGGCGGGCCGCTCCTTCATGGTGCGCCCAAATGAACAGCTTGTGCGGGGGGACAGCGCCTTGCTCAAGAGCACCTCGCTCAAGGGCGCCTCAGCAGTGCTCCGGAGGTGAGCTGACACCTCCCACTGTCAGCTCACTTTCAGGTGTTTTTTTTGGGGCGGGAACGGTAATCGAACCGCCAATCTCAGAGCATTGGACGACCCGCTCTACCGCCCGCTCTACCACTGAGCCACTGCCACCCCCGATATTTTTTTATTCCTGAACCTAGTTTTATCACATACCTTATTGTGCAAGGGTGCAAGGTGGCAAAAGGATAACCACTCGGCCTTGATACACTTCGAAGAAAAGGTAATTAAGAAAAGCTAATTATCACTGTGATACCTTGATTACCATTCAGCAAAATGGCAAATACAGATCCAGGACCATCAAATTCCAGACTGGATGGAGCAGGTGTTGTCTTTGCCAGAAGAAAAGTAGTGAAGAGCTCAAGTCACCACGTGTACAACAACAATAGCAGCATTATGGCTATGCTATGCTTGTGACTAATATTCCACTCTTTCATGCAATTAAGCACATGCCTATTATCCTGGATCCAGCCAGACCTGATGATGGTGGTGGCATTGAACAAACTCAGAGGAGGAACAAGGAGTGGTATCATCAAAGTTGTTGCCTTATGTTTAACGATACAAAACAGGTAAGAGCTGAAAAAAGACCAGCAGAGAGCACTCAGCAAGTGGAATGCCATACCAAGCTGCGCAGAGCCAGTCTTGACTGTCAAATGTGTTTCATCTGTGGTAAAGAAGCCCCACCCTCTGAGCACACGAGACAAGTGATGACAATGAATCTCAGGAAGAGAGTAAATAAATGTGCAAAAACTTTAAATGATGGGAAACTTCTTGCACGACTCAGTGGTGATGCTATTGCGCAGGAGTTCAAATACCATGTTGCATGCTGTACAATAGAGAGAGGTCATACTTCAGAGCCACCAAGAGACTGGGACAGGAACATGCACCTGAAAAGGTTGCCCACCCACAGGCATTCACAGAGCTAGTCACATATCTAATAGAGAATACCAGATCTGGTAAGGGTCTCACCTGTATGCTCAGTGCCTGGAACAGCTGAGTGTTGATGCACCTGCTGTCAACTCCACAAGACTGAAGGAGAAATTGCTGTCAGAAATACCTGAGTTGTAATCTCACAAACCGGGAAGTGATGTTCTTTTGGCTTTCCAGGAAGATGTGAGCTGTGTCTTCTGACCTTTTTAATGAAGCCATTATCCTTGGTGAAGCAGCTAAAATCTTGTGAAGATAAGCTAGATCCCAAGTCCACATTTGATGGAACGTTCCATGAGGGCTGCATCAAGGAGGCCATTCCACTCGCTTTTCTTCAGTTTGTGGCCATGCTTGGACACAGAGTGGACATCAAATCTCAACTGACATTAGGTACATCAAAGACAGATCTAGCAATTGCTCAGCTGCTTCAATATAACGGCTACACGAACGACCTGCAACTCCCAGCACTCCAAGGACAGAGAGACCCTATTCCTTTTTTACTTGGGGATGTCCATCTACGAACTTTGCATAGATTCAGATTCACTGTGTAGCGTCAGTCAACAATATGTCAGCCACAAATGCAGGGGCTGGACCAAGAAAGGAGATCTGTGGCAGATTGTGTGGACAGACCTCCCGCCCATTACAGAGAGTTGCCAGCAGCTAACTAAGTGTGGATGCAAGTCAGAGTGCTGCAATCGATGCAAGTGCGACTGCTTTGGTCTGATCTGCACTGCGCTGTGCAGCTGCAGAGGCAATATTTAGAATGTGGTAGAAAAAAATAAGAAAACGACAAAAAAAAACATCCATGATGGGATAATCACCTGATCGTGATATGGCAGTCTCCATGATCCCTAAAGCTATATTGGTGGAGTCTTGTAGTCCTGGCAGGGTCACCCAAGCCAAACAGGTCGGAGGGTAGAGACTAGACACAGTGATCCAACAATGCAATGCCAATATTATTCAAGTAGGACAAGTTTATGCAATTCTTTAAAGAAATGCCATAATACTGCATATTCAATAGCTGCCATCTTTAGAAAAGGCCACCATATTTAATTTTCAGGTGGCTAACCTGTTTTATCAAAACAGCGATCCCCAAAGAGTATATGTGCCAATTTTGGTGCTTGTATCCGGAAGTGAACGATTAAAAGATTAAAGATTAAATCCACTTTATTCGTCCACACAATGGGGAAATTATGTTTTCCACTCCAGTTTTTTGTACATGCATATACAGTATATATATATATATATATATATATATATATATATATATATATATATATATATATATATATATATATATATATATATATATATATATATATATATATATTCAGTTTATTTTTCTTCTTTCCAGACATGTCATTACAACATATTTCACTTTCATCAGTGCTGAAACATCATCAATAACATCCGAAAAGAAAAAAAACGGGTTACGGGTAGAAGCCATTGGCTTGTAAGATTCCTGTCCCCTAAATCATCAACAAAACATCTCTCTCATTAGAATATGTAATGAACAAACTCAGACAAAAGTCTTCAACCAGTTCATTGAATTTTGACAGATGTTCATTCCCTTATCCACTTCCAGATATTAGCCTTTTACCCTAGAGCATAAACATGTTTACATTCTTCCTAGGAACACAAGGTTTGTTAACATCATGGATAGTCAAAACAAGACATTGACCTTGCCAGTGTTCTCCACAAGAATATAATGATCATATTAACCTCTTTCAGCAGACAGTGCTTATACAAGAATAAACCAGTTTGTTGCAGACACTTTAACAGTTTCACATGATATTATATTGTCAAAAGATATCAACATGCTCTTTAAAGTCTCAAAGTTAATGTTATCCCATGTTATCACAAATATATGTTGTTGTTTTTGTTTTTTAGTTGGTTTTTTTTTGTTTGTTTTTTTTTTCATTAGTCCATGTTTCTGACATCAATGGTGTTGATTTTTTCGACAGTTCCATGTAATACTTGACCTGTCCAAAATTGTAGAGCTCCCATTATTGAAGTGACTCTGTTGTGCTGATCTTTGGTGTAGTAAGAATTCTTGTCTGTCTTTATTGCTCATATTTCACCAACTCCTCTGCACTCCTGATCACCATTGTTTTCATCTGGTCCGGAGAAAGCCCCTTTGTTCTGATGAAGATCCTGCAGTTGTTGGTCCAGGTGTTGTCGATCAGCCCATTCTTTTTCAGTTGTCGAGCTTTTTTAGCAATATCAGCATTCTTTTTAGTGAGATTCTCATTAATGTAGACGTTTTTTCCTTTCAGTTTGAAGCCTTGTTTCAGAAGAGCAATCTTGTGTTTACGATTGTTGAATTTTATCAGCACTGCAGGTGGTCTCCTACCTCCAGATGGTAGTGGGTGACAAGTCTCAATCTGGTCCAGCTCGATGTTAATCTCCAGGTTCCTCAGTTGAGTAATCACCTGTTGTTCCACCGACTCAAAATCAGTGGTATGTTCAGTTTCCACTCCTCTGGTCACGGCATGAGCATAATTTCTCGGCTTAAGTTTGATGCCGGTGATGATCACATCATTTATTCAAATGCTTTGTTTGAATTCCTCCATTCTTTGTTGCCCTTGCTCCGCTCCTTTCTGCATTTTTTCCATGTCATCCTCCACTTTTTGCAAGCGGTTTTTGCAAACGGTTTCAGCTTTTCTTCCAGCCTCTTATCAAGTTCCCTGTTGAACTTTTTGAAGTCACTCCTTAGCATCACAGTTCTCTGTAGCTCATCCATCCCAGAGGCCAGCTTTTCAATGGTTTCTTTCATATTTTTATTCTCATGTTTATTCTCAGACTCCTCGGATTTCCCTTTTCCTTTCGGCATTTTGAAGGAGTCAGTGAGAGTTAATGAGTGTTTATCCAACACGAGTTCGAGAGAGATAGCAAAGTTAGCAACAACGAGAGACAGAAGAAAAGACGTCTGCTCACACTGAAAGCCGGAAGTTTACTAACACATATATATGTGTTAGTCAGAGTACATACACAAACATCGTATACAGGCCACTGAACACAACACACACTAGGGGCCTGTAGGCATGCACTTAATGACAATTAGTACAAGAGAGGTGGAGGGACAGGTCGCAACTTCAGGGTGCACCCCAATGAGCAGCTTGTGGGGGGACGGCACCTTGCTCAAGGGCGCCTCGGCAGTGGCTGGGAGGTGAGCTGACACCTCCCACTGTCAGCTCACACTCTGAAGATGTCTGGCTGGAGCGGGAATCAAACCGGCGATGGCTGGGCGCTGTCTGGTCCCAAGACGCTGCCCCGGCAGTGGCTTATTTCAGTTATCTGCCCCACAAAATGTATTCCATTGTATTTCATATGATTTCAAGTATTTATTTGTTTATTTTTACATAATATGTGCTTCCAGTTCATAAAATTTACGAGAATATGTATTTTAAAAATGGAATACTTAAAAAAAAAAACTTGATTGTTTTAATTGTAGGCCATGAATCTATAACTTATGATAGTTTAATTTTGTGAATGGAATTACGGAAACAACCATTTTCTCAGAAGGATGGGGGGTGAAGCTGAAGCTGCAGTGTCATCAAGGTCAGCCAAGGGGGAATAGACAGCGGAAGGGGTGGCAGGGAGCACTGTGGAGATACTTTGTGGGGGCCCTTTATACAATGCGCTGAATGGTGCGCAAAATACGGTAACTTAAGGACTTTTAAATTGGCAACTAAAGCAATTAGTTTATATACATATACTATAGGCTATAATTATAGATATGCCCCTACCCTACAGTAAACAGTACCACAGCACTACACCTCTGCTTTATGCAAGTTATATCACTGTAGTTAAGGCTTTTGCCTCCTACTGTTATGATTAAATTGTGACTGTTAAACTGCCCTTTTCCTAACTGCTGCTGATAGCTGCTACTTCTCTCTGCTCTCATCCAGCGTCCAGTGAATGACAGGAATTGAAACATGAGGTCAAGTATTTTTTTTCAAGAACGAAAAACAACCAGTTTACAATTATTTTCTGTTCCGATTCTGTTGTGGAACATTAAAACAATATAAAGTTTTCGTTTTCGTTTTCATTCCTGCCAAAATACCAAAAGTTTCCGGTTTTTGTTTTTGTTCCTTGAACCGGTTCAAAGCCCTGGTATTATTTTGTGAATTTCTTTCTGGATTAATAAAGTGTCTGTCTGTCTGTCTGTCTGTCTGTCTGTCTGTCTGTCTGTCTGTCTGATTCACTTTTCCACCATATTCTAATTTTTTTGAAAAGGCTCTGTATGTACTGTATGTATGTATGTATGTACGTATGTATGTACGTATGTTTGTATGTATGAATGTATGTATGTATGTATGTATGTATGTATGTATGTGTGTATGTGTATATGTTTGGATGTATATATGTATGTATGTGTGTATATAGGTAAATATACATGCATCTACTTAAATTCCCCCGTTCCTTTTATTGATTTTGTTTTTCAATACCTTTTTTTGTCCTGCCTCTGTCATTTCTTTTTTTTATTGTTCTTTGAATATTATATAACAAATTATCATAGAAATATTTTTCTCGGATTCATTAAGACAGCTACAAAGAGATAATAATTAGAGTTAATATCCGTCACCTCTCCTTTCTCAGTCTATTCTCTTTAACTACCTGAATGAATGAACAAAAGAAGGACAATCGAATCAATGAGGAAGCAACCTTTGCCTCTGTTGCTAGGTTACTGGTGTCTTTTGCTGCAGTCATTTTAATTTCTTACATCAGATTGTGTCTGTGCTGGAGGCTAAGCTTCAGTGCTCCACGAGGAAGTGTATTTTCTTTCTCTGTAATGATAATGCCATTTTTCCTTTACACACATACATAAACATGTGTTTATAGAGACATCTGAAGAAGATGTTACCTGTTAGTGGCATGTTATCAGTATTTCAGCTTTTTTTTTTTCATGTCAAAATTTTCGTCTTTTCCTTCCTTTCTTTGTTCTTTCTCTACAATATTGTCCTTCCATGAACTTCTGTCATTTCTGAAAATGTTTTTTCTTTGATCAATTTTCAACTTTGATTCCATGCTTTTTTAATACTTTGTTGCCAATTATTTCTTGTTTTCTTTCTGCTTCAACTTTGCCTGTCATATTGTTCTTGTTCCTAAAATAAGAAATGATCACATTTTTTTCTGAAGCAATAGATGAGAAGTGTACAAGGCTAATATGCTTTCAGTTTGAAGGACAAGGAAGGTAGAAGACACACACACACACACACACACACACACACACACACACACACACACACACACACACACACACACACACATACACACATAAACACACACACACACACACACACACACACACACACACACACACACACACACACACACACACACACAGGTCCGCCTCCGTTGCCAGGGTATTCCTACTTCCTACCATTCATCCATTCTACACAATTACATCATCCCATGTCACTGCCAGGGGAGGGACTTCGTAGTGTTCCACCGTGGAAGGAAGTGATTTTTTTAATGTATGACATCATTTCCTCCTGCTGAATTTTTTTTTTTCAACTTCATAGAGCCAATACACATGCATATTCACAAAAACAAATGTGCATGTGAACACAATCATTTAGATGTGACTTCAATAAGATTTGGGAAAATTAGAGGAAAGTAAATTAGATATGAGTTAAAGGAGATTAGAAGACAGGAAACAAGTAATTTATGGATCAGTTTGGATTTTGACTTTTTATTGCAGATGAGCAACTGAAATCTTTGCGTGCTTTGTTTTAAATTAAAACAAATGCAAACAATACAACAGTTTAGCA
This sequence comes from Antennarius maculatus, assembly GCA_013358685.1. Taxonomy (NCBI): domain Eukaryota; kingdom Metazoa; phylum Chordata; class Actinopteri; order Lophiiformes; family Antennariidae; genus Antennarius; species Antennarius maculatus. The sequence goes on along the minus strand of CM023609.1, from coordinate 6,328,332 downwards.
ACAATCAGCATCCACTGAGGACTAAGGACAATTAAAATTAACATTTAAATTCTATAATTTTCTAATTAATCATTTAGGAGTAGCAGACAGAGAATAGTATAGACTGTAAGCTGTAAGAAATGTGCAAAATCAGCTCACGCATATATTCAAGAATATATCAAGAATTTTGTCTGTTTTTGGTAGTTTCTTGAAAAAAGATCACTATGCAACTAAAATAAATTTTCAAAATTTAAGTTTAGCACAAATAGAGACATCTGGTAGTACAGTGATATTCAGTGAAGGAAAAGCAAAACATTTCACCTTATACAAAACATCAAAGCAAAACAAATGAAGAAATCTAATGTTAACACATTTAAAATATAAATAACATAGCAAATAACATAAATTTCAACATGTTTGACACATTATCGTTATATCAAATATCGTTGATATAAAGAATTAAAAGTAAAGGGTCTAACACTGACCCTTGTGGGACTCCACAGGTAATATCATCCCAGGTTGATTTGTAGTCACCTCCCTGTACAAACTGCTGTCTGGGTTGCATGTAACTCTTCAGCGAACTTAATGCCATCCCCCTTATATCATACCTGTCTAGTTTTTTAAACAATATATCATGGTTAATGGAATCAAAAGCCTTTTTCATGTCAATAAATATTCCCAATACATATTTCTGGATATCAATACAGTCAGTGATCTCCTCTGTCAATTCCAGTAGTGCCATTGCTGGTGACCTGCTCGTCCTGAAGCCATACTGGCTGAAAAAAGGTTATTATTTTCATAGATGATTTATTCTTGCACTTATTGACAAAATCAATTATTTCTCTTTTTCCTACAGCTTTTAAATAGAAGGAGTTGAGAGTTCTTGTGATGCTCCCCTCGGCATCCCCATCCTTACATGACATTTATTTTCTTGGCCAAGCTTGGAAGCCATTGTTGAAGCCATTAACCACATCATTCATGTTATGTAAAGACCTCACATTGTCAATAACATATTCAGGGTATTTCTTATCATTTGAACCATTTCTAATTATGTTGTTTAGTATCTTCCATACACCTTTAATGTTGTTTTTACTACTGTCTAATAGTTTGGTATAATATTCCTTCTTACATTTCCTCATTAAATTAGTTAATTTATTTTTATATTTCTTGTATTAAGTTTTGCCACGACAGTTCTTTGTTCTTTCAGACATTGTTTATAGAGAGTGTTCTTTCTATTACAAGCATTGTTAAATCCTTTTGTTATCCATGGTCTGTTCATGTGGGTTTGGTTATCCTTGTCATTGATTAGTTTAATTGAGCAATTTGGGCTGCCTCCCTGGTGGTGGGTGGCTGCCTGGTCTTGGCTTTAGCAGCTAACTTTTTCAAGTGACATTGGCCTTGCTGAATGTCAAGGCCAATTGTACAGCATACACTGAACGTCAACGCTGAATGTCAAGGCCAATGGCAGAAAGGGTTTTGAAACCCTGAAAGACTTTGCTGAGTTTGTCACCCTCTGCAGGCATGGCTAGAGGAAGAGGAGTATTACAAGATTGGAAAGTCAATGGGTGACTTTTATTTTCAGAACATACTATTTAAAATCAGACACTCATGAGGACCAGAATGAGTGGATTAGACCATGTCCATGACTGAGACCACAAAATTGTAAAACCTACACTGAGTCAAACATATACATGAATCATAAAAAAAAATAAAAATTACTGGTTGGGGAAAATTAATGGTAAAAACAAAACTGTATTTTAATAATGCAATATTTTTCGTCTTCATGAGACAAAAACTTAACACAAAAACTCTTTCTACATTGTGATTTTAAAAAATATTTCACATTGTAAGCTAATGTTTAATTATTCTGCTTTAATTTTTAAAAAATGCAATAGTTTGTTAGGGCGGCAGTGGCTCAGGGGTAGAGCAGGTCGTCCAATGATCACAAGATTGGCGGTTTAATTGCCCCTCCGGCCCAGCCACCTGTAGTATGAACTGACAGTGGGGGGTGTCAGCTCACCTCCAGAGAACTGCCGAGGCACCCCTTGAGCAAGGAGCCGTCCTCCATTACAAGTTGCTCATTATGGGTGCACCATGACTGAGCTGCCTGCCACTCTACCCCCTCCCCCATAGCATGCTTCCAGGCCCCTTTTATGACTATGCATGTGCATGTGTGACTAACGAACTAACTAGAGTGTGCTTCTAATTTCCCTTGGGGGATCAGTAAGTTATATAAATAAAATAAATAAATAACAATTTTGTACAACATTACATAACATATTAGTTGGAGTGTGATATACAGTAAATGAACACCTTATAATAAAAATGTGAACTGCATATCATCCACCAAACTCAGTAACAAGAGAATCTCAACACAAGTGTCAAGTCATTGACAAGTGTACCAGTCAAATTTGTCTGTACAAGCAGTAAGCAGTGTCAGTCAAGCACAAATGATTTTTATTTCAGTTTACGATTACTGATTTTTTTTTTAAATATAAGGGATTTATCTTTAATAAATAACAACAACAACAATAATGATAATAATAACAAGTGTGGCACGGTGACGCAGTGGGTAGTGCTGTCAACCAGAAGGTTCTGGGTTCAAATCCGTTCTGTGTAGAGTTTGTATCCTCCCCTCATGTCTGCATGGGCTCGCTCCAGCTTTCTTCCACATCCAAAAATTCCGCCTCTCACCCATAAACCAGCTGAGATAGGCTCCAGTAACCCCTGTGACCCACAAAAAGCAGATGTGGTCAAGAAGATGAATGAATGGTTTCTGTGAATTATTTACCACTTGTTTCCACCAGATGATTTTATGACTTCTACCAAATTTGTATTCGATATATTCAGAGTAGGACAAATTCCAAACTCAATTTATCCACAGCTGTGCCCACACCTTTGCATGAAAACACAACAGATTCACAATTATGCATGAATAACTTGAAGCTTTTCTGACAGAATTTGGGCGAAAGGGAAAAAAGATAATTGGCCTAAAAAATAGATAATTTCTTATTACTGCTGAGTGACACTGCATGGCTACACTCAAAACCAGGCGTTCAATAAATTTCCATTTGAATAAAATTCATATAACACTGATCCGATGTGAATTTTACTGTTCATTATAAGAAATGTCAATGTAAAGCAATCTATGTAAATGTAATGTCAATTTTATTAATACTGCAGGAAATTGATAGTCCACTCTAGCACACACATTTGGTTAGTCACATGCATATACGTAGTTCCCCACTTATATATTTGTATATAAGTGGGGAAAACCTCACGCTGTCACGCTTCCGACGTCTACCCGGAAGTTCGGGCCGCTAGCCAAGTTAGCTCCTGTCTTCATATTTATCCATGTCTCTCACTAACAGCCATTTTTGCTTCGTCAAACATAGCGGTTTATATTCTTTGATCGTGACGGATCTCACGTTGTCATGTGGGGAACCCCGATGCTTTATTCACCAGGACCGAACTCACGAAGCCGGACCGGATGGCCGGACCGTAACGCGGAAGCGGCCTTCGTCTTCGAGTTCGTCCATCCCACACACACGGAGCCATTACGACTTCATTGGACACAGCGGTTTGTTTTCTTGTGATGGCAAAGAAAAAAAGAGAACAAACAAATCTGATATTATTGTTTTATCGTGGAATTTCCACAGGTTCCCTCTAGAGGTAAGCTCTTAAGCCCGAGCCAGAGTCGAAGCCCGACCTGACCCGAAATTCAGGCTGGGTCGGGCTCAAAAAGTCAGTAATTACGTTAGAGTCGGGTCGGGCTTTGATAACCTCAGCCTCGGGTCGGGTCGGGCTGGATTTTTTTTGGACTCGGGCTCAAGCTTAAGATCTTAAGATCCAGGCCCGAACTTTTTAAAATAAATGTACTGGATATTTATTTATTTATTTATTATGTATCTCAAACGATCTATGGACATAAACTAAGGAATATCCTTATAAAATAAATAATTTAGGTAAAACAGAGAAGGCGCTGTATGAGAAGCATCCATCTACAATACCTGCTCAGTTCCCTTTGTGCGTCAGCTGTATCTTCTCCTGTCACTTTACCTTTCCGATTGTACGCACTGAAAGTGGAGGTAAGATCTTAACCCCGAATCCATGCCCAACCCGGGCAAAATGTCGATAATTTTGTTCTGGTCGGGTTGAGACAGGCTTTAATACCCTTGGGCTCGCGCCGGGTTGGGCTTTAATACCCTCGGCTCGGGTCGGGTCGGGCTGGATTTTTTAGGCCCGATCTTACCTCTGGTTCCCGCTAGTGTGTGTGTGTGTGTGTGTATAGTGAGTACAGGTCCGTAACACACACACATAAAGGGCCTGTAGGCATGCAAGTGATGGGGAGGTACAGTGGCGGGCAGCTCCTTTGTGATGCACCCAAAATGAGTAACTCATAAAGGGGACGGCACCTTGCTCAGGGACACCTCAGCAGTGCTCGAGAGGTGAACTGGCACATCCCACTACCAGTTCAAACAATTTTTGTCTTGACCTGGCGATCCTCAGGTCCCCAGCTTAGTGGACTGAGCTACTGCCGCCCCAGTATATGTGTGATTTCCAAAAATTACCAAAAAAATAAAAATAAAAAGCTGCAAATGTTAGACAGGGGAAAACTTGAAGCAGAACAGATAAATGAGGCTCAATGATCTGGTGGAGATAAGGATTGAGACAAAACACTGGCTGTGACTGCACAGAGCAGCATGCAATGTTTAGCTGGAAAACAGTGGAGAACAGTTGTGAGGCATGCATTTCATGAATAATGATCCATAATGAAAATTCAAACAGTTTTTAGGATCCAGAGATTTACCACTGGAGGGTCAACAACTAACTAGCAAGTTTATGAATCATGTGGTCTTTTAAACATATGTGAGTTGATTAGTTTAAATGAAAGTGAAAGTGAAAGGAGCCAAAGGTAAGGTAATACAGATAGAGGGTGGCTTAATATCAGTATGGGGAGGGTCATAAAAGGGTGTCAGTGGCTCAGTGGGGGGCGGCAGTGACTCAGTGGTAGAGCAGGCGGTAGAGCAGGTCGTCCAATGTTCTAAGATCGGCGGTTCGATTCCCACTCCTGCACAAAAAGCACCCAGAATGTGAGCTGACAGTGGGAGATATTATCTCACCTCTGGAGCACTGCCAAGGCGCCCTTGAGCAAGGTGCCATCCCCCTCACAAGTTGCTCATTTGGGGCGCACCACATATGTGTGTGTATATACTGTACATACAGTATATACAGTTTATACTATACACAGGATATGTATACTGTATATGCATGGGTTTGACTAACAAAGATACTAGAGTGTGCTGTCTTAATTTTCCTTCGGGGATCATAATAAGTATATACAGTATAGAATTTTTTTTTTTTACCGTAAATAATAAGATAAATAGATTGTGATCTTGATCGCGGATTCCTCAATCACGTGTGGTTCCTGGAACGCATTAACCGCAAAGAACGAGGGCGCACTGTATCACTAATGTGTTAATCATAAATGATGTGATAATAACCGGCGTCAAAATCAAGCTGAGGAAATACGCTCATGCTGTGGCCAGGGGAGAGGGAACTGAACACAGCACTGACCATGAGACAGTGGAACAACAGGTGATTTCTCAACTGAGGGATCTGGAGATTAATATCGATCTGGACCAGATCGAGACATGTCACCCACTACCATCTACAGGTAGGAGACCACCTGCAGTGATGATAAAATTCCTAAACCGCAAGTACAAAATTTTCTCTTCTGAAACAAGGCCCTAAACTGAAAGGAAAGGATGTATACATCAATGATAATTTCACCAAAAAAAATGCTGATATCGCCAAAAAAGCTCATCAGCTGAAGAAGAATGGGCTGATCGACAACACCCGGATGAACAATTCCAGGATCTTCATCAAGACAAAGGGGCTTTCTCCGGAGTAGATGAAAACAATGATGGTCAAAAATGTGGAACAGTTGGAGAAATTTGACAAATAAGGTATGACCAAAAATAAAAACTCTGTAACTTCAACACAGCAGAGAACAGCAATCTCTGCAATGTCTGAAGAAATGAAAGATCTAATACAGAGAACTGCTGATCAAGATAGTTTGGAGTTGAAAACCGATCATTTTGTGGATTATGCCCTGTTTGACCCAAATGGAATTTTGGACATGTCAAGTATTACATGGAACAGTTGAAAAACTATTCAAAATAATCAATGTCAGAAACATGAACTAATGAACAAAAAAACATGGATTTCTGCTTGGAGGGATAACATTAAGTTTGAGACTTTAAAGAGCATGTTGATATCTTTTGATAATGTAATAGCATGTATAACTTAAAATGTCTGTAACAAATGGGTTAATTCTTGGGTAAATACTGTGTCTGCTGAAAGACGTGAATATGATCATTATATTCTCGTTGAGAACATTGGCAAGGTCAACTTCTTGTTTTGACTATCTGTGATGTTAACAAACCTTGTGTTCCTTGGGAGAATGTAAACATGGTTATATTCTAGGTTGTATCTGGGACAAAGGTAGTTGGTGTGAGAGAAGAGGATGCAAAGGACAGGGTTAGATGGAGGCAATTGATTCGCTGTGGCGACCCCTGAAGGGAAAAGCCGAAAGGAAAAGAAGAAGAAGATCTGGGATCCATCTGGAATGGATAAGAGTATGAACGTCTGTCAAAATTCAATGGATGAACTTAGGGCTTGAAATTAACTTTTTTTCTTGGTAGCACTGGTGCTCCCAAATTTAGAAGTTAGTAGCACCAGCAAAGACTTTAGGAGCACCTACCCAAAAGCAAGGCAGTGACGGAGCGATAGAGACCGCTCCGTCCATCTTCGTTCCGCGCGCCTCTCTCCCTCGCCCAGGAGAGCAGCTGCAGCTGCACACTCATTGTTTCCTGGCAGGACCGCAGGAGCGTGGTCCCGCTCAGACTGTTTTGCACACATTCTCCGGCAGGTCCACACTCACGTGTCCGCATCAAACAAACTATTGCGGTAGTGTGTTTGAGGGTGCACACTCGGCGCCTTCACGTTTTCCCCACATCCACACAAAACTGTATGAGAGACGCTCACCTGAGGATGCTGCGTTGGTCAGCCTCCGGGTCAGGGGCCAAACCGAGGCACTACCTGGGTGTGGATTAAGTAGCACATTGTGGCGCACTGTCAGGCCAGCCTGGTACCTGGACAGAACCATTTTGTTTATTATTGGATTGTTTTGCATTTTAAAACATTACTAAAAGATGTTTTTTGTTGCCCCAAACTCCACCATGCCTTTAGTGAACATTTGTTTGCATTTTTCTCGGTCATTTTGCCCTCAGCTCGGACTTCAGGGGATAATTCTGTGCAAAAGCTCTGTGTTTTGTTTCGTAGTGGCGCTTCATGTTACCACTTTTAATTCACGCTACGTGTTCAGACCATATGAGGTAAAATGGTTTTGAACTGCCTGACAATAAACATAAATTTTGTCCACTCATTGTTAACCAGCAGTTTTCCTCGTTAACCTCCCTTCGTTTGGAGCTATGCTGTCTCCCTTCTTCTGTGCTTCGCTGTAGCGGTAAACTCACAGCGGCAGCGAGCTGTCTCACTTCCTGGTACGCTGACAGCAGGGTAGACAAACGATCTGATTGGCTGAACTTAGTGGAGCTATTACCGGATTAACTGGAGGAGCAGCATCCGCTGTCTGTAACTGCAAACTGCAAGTAAAAATGCGCCAAGAAAATCTACGCTCGTTAATTTATCATGGAGTGGTCACGGGTCCGGGCAGAACCATCACGTGGCTCTATCAAGAGAGAGAAGGAGCGAGAGAGAAGAGGAAAAAAAAGGCGCACCAGATTTTTTTCCCTAGTCGCACCAGTGCTCCCAAATATATTTAATAGTCGCAGTCATAAAAATTTGGGCGCATATGCGACCAAAATGGTCTCAATTTCGAGCCCTGGAACTGGTTAAAAACATTTAATGTCTGAGTTTGCTGACAACATATTGTAATGAGAGAGATGTTTGTTGATTCTGGGGGACTGGAATCTCACAAACCTATTTGCTTCTACCCGTCAGCCTTTTTTTTTCGGATGTTGTTGTTAATGTTGTACCGTATTTTCTGCACTATAACGCGCACCCAAAAGCCTAAAATGTTCTCATAAACTCGTAGTGCGCCTTATAATCTGGTGCGTCTTATATATGGACTAATATTCATATTAATATTGGTTAAAAACATGATCGCTGAAAAAAAGCCTGCAGTCTGGCCACCAGTCATGCCGCACTCCGCCACCAGAGGAGCACCCTCACAAGGCACTCGGGCGTACGCCCCCTAAGATTAAATCCACTTTATTCATCCACACAAATGGGGAAATTATCTTTTCCACTCCAGTTTTGTACATGCATATATATTGTATTTGTGTTAGTCAGAGCACACACACACAAACATTGTATACAGGCCCCTGAACAAGCACAACACACACTAGGGGCCTGTAGGCATGCAGTTAATAACACTCAGCGCAGGAGAGGTGCAGGGATGGGTTGCGACTTTGGGGTGCGCCCCAATGAGCAGCTTGTGGGGGGGACGACACCTTGCTCAAGGGCGCCTTGGCAGTGGCTGGGAGGTGAGCTGACACCTCCCACTGTCAGCTCACACTCCGAAGATGTCTGGCGGGAGCGGGAAACGAACCGCCGATGGATGGGTGATGTCTGGTCCCGAGACATCTGCTCTACCGCTGAGCCACTGCCGCCCCCAACTAACAATGGTAGTCAAGGGGCCTCACCGAAGTCCCGGCTGTGACTGAGCTGCTCTCAGACGGTAGAGCAGACTGTAGGAGCACCGGTGATAACGTAGCAAAACATAAGGAACTTTCAACAATTCTGTTAATAAAGTTTGACTGACTGACTGAGCTCAGTATTTCCTAACTATTTGGCATCGGAAATAACCCACTTTAAACTTAGTTGGTCTTAAAAATGCCATTTTGCTGTCATCTGGAATCGAGTGACGGTCCATTCTATTAGTCTGTGGAAACACGGAGAAACTGGCATAAAGGTGAATGAAAGACCCTCAAAGCTGAACTTCCAGCCTTTTCTGAAATTTCAAGAGCTGAGTCACTGCTAGACAAACGTGCCAACGGGTGTGCTGCAATTGATTTGAAAATGTTGTTGATACCTGAAACAACACGTTACGGTGGGGCAGGGGGCGCATTCAGGCTTGTGTATTCTGTCTGCAGCGACGTGCTGTGAGATTCACGGTGGTGAGACACCGACGTTAAAGTCAGTTCTAGGAGTAAAACAGCATCATATTTGCCAGTAAATTAGCAGCCTGACATTAAAAACTAGTTAAAGAATTGTTTAGGACACACAGCAGCAAATAGCTGCACCTCACCTCCGACTGGACTACCGATCGATCGAAACAATATTTAATTAATTAACGAAGACGAACGTCGGAGCTTAAATATCCACTTCGAACTTCAGATCAGGAAATAATCCGCTCTGTTCACACTGACTGCACTGGTAATGAATTTAACCAGTTTTTAATGTCAGGTTTTTTAATATGCGTGTTGACTTCTTTCTAAGATGGCAAAGTGATGAAGTGATCAGGTTTCCTTGATGAGGCTCAGAATGGCTTATTGACATAACAATAGGGGCCATTCAAAGGTAGTCAAGAAGTCATGAATGCAATCATGACTGTCTGAGTTCTATCTAGTGGACAGGTTTGCGCAACTACAGCCGCTGCAGTTTATCAAATAAATTTTAGTTATTTTTTATTGTGTGCGCCTTGTAATCCGGTGCGCCTTATATTTGAAATAAATCATAAAACAAGCAGATTATTGAGGGTGCGCCTTATAGTCCAGTGCACCTTATAGTGCGGAAAATACTGTAAATGTGATGAAGGAGTGAAGTCTGCTATTTTTTTCGGATGTTGTTGATGTTGTAAATGTGATGAAGGAGTGAAGTCTGTTATATACACATGTCAAAAAAAAAAAAAAAAAAAAATAAATAAATATCCACCACTCTGACTTGCAGACCATCTGTATACCTCCGCTGTGCTGTACAAACAGGGTTCAAACACCACAAACCACAGTGCCCCAATGGTCAGAGGATGCCATTATCCAAGTAAAAGGCACCTTGGCCGGCACTAAATGTGACATTTTCATGGAAATCTGAACAACAGAGTTTCTTTCATTATAGACTACATCCAATTCTGTAGAAGCTTTACAATCCCCAACAAAACAATGAAGACACACCCTAACACTAAACCCTGGAATACTCCGCAAATAAATCATTATTTGTGAACAATCATTTGTCCACTCTTGTGTCTCACAGCAAGAAGGTCTCAAGTTCAAATCTAAATGAGGACTTTTCTGTCAGGAGTTTGTATGTTCTTCCCATGTCTGTTTGGGTTATCTGCTGTGCACCAAGAGCTGCTGTTTCTGCATGTAGGGTGACCCAAATTCAAGTCGTCTATTTTGTAATGTCTTGAGATTGCCCTAACTACTATCAGGATCTACCAGAGCTACCGTTGGAATCTACCAGTATATTCTGAGCAAAGTATTGAGCACCCCTGCTTTACACTCTCTTCACCAATGACTGCCTCAGCATCTTAGCCATCACATCTTCAAATACTCAGAGGACACAGCAATCCTTTCATTTCTTCAGACAACCAATCCACCCTGAACTACCACGACACAATCATTTCACTAAGTAAAAATGTCAATCAATCAATGATGACCCTGTCCATCTGCCTGCTACCCAGGACGGCAGAGCAGTGAGAGACACCATCTGCCAGAATCATTTCAGAGTCTAAGGCACCATCATCACCACCACAACGGGTGTTAAAAGATACAATACACATTTCACTTGGTTTTCTTCATTTCTTGCAAATAAAAAAATATTTTTGGTATCGTTCCAATAGCTAACGTCCCAATATTTAATATGATTCACCTGTGACCATCACTCACATCTAACTGGTCCTCCAGTATATACTGGAGCACAAGATTTGCTCTTCTAATCTGGTGGTATAAGTAAACCATTTTCACCGTTTTCTGTATTTTTTAAAAATTGAATTCAATTCAACTTTTTGAACAGATGGGAATACATAAGTAGGAAGTTAAAACATACAGTTCCATATGAATTCCACAGAATGAACCACAGGTGTTTTGTTTACTGATCATCTATCTCACTGTGTTAATCTGTGTAGTCAGGAGTCTTCTGCTATTGTTCATCCATCCTCTGGTAAAAAAAGATGAGAATGTGTTAATACTTCAGTTAAGGCTAAATGTCATTCTATATTCCACCCGAATTTTAAATGGATGGATGGACGGACGGACGGACGGATAGATACTTTATTAATCCCGGAGGAAATTGCACATATCCACTGCTCTGGCATTACATTATGAATAAATACTGGATAAACACAAGGAGAAAAAGAAACACTGACACCACAGGACATACCACAAGACATACACTACACTAACAGACACATGCAGCACTAACAGGACATATACTAAAGGAAAATATAAACAGTATAAAATTAAATAAAATAAAATGACATAAACAAAAAGTGAAAGTGGAAATAGCAGGAGGCCCACATGTTGGGCAATGGAAAGAGAACTTTCAGTAACATAAAATAGTAGACCGCCTTTGTTTTCTTGAATTTCTGGTTAATTTCTTTTCATTTTTATCAATTAGTAACTCTTGTGTGTATTATGTGACTAAAACAGACAGAAAATAAAACATAGAATGCCTAAAAGCAGTTACAAGCAGCACAATACCACAGCTACTGATAGAAGAATTTAAGCAGTTTTGGCTATTATCAAGGAAACCATGCAAAAGAGCTAGATGTCAGTTCTTGATTTCAGTTCTTATATAATATAGTTATATGCAAAGGTATGAATATTCTTCTCCTCAACTGTTCTTGTAACATCAATATGTCGATTTACTGTTTTATTTACATAACATTAAAACATTTAAAGGGATTTCATTATTTCACAGACCTTGATATAGATCAGAGCACATTTATGTGTGTGAAAAGAGCAATATATTGGCGATAAAACAACTGAACAGTCGAACATCCACTTAATATTTACTGTACAATGTCAAACATAATGGAAATGAGGAAGCTCCCTACTGAGATGACGCAGAAGTCTGACCTGCATGAACAATGTTTTTATACTTCATTCTCAGCTGCTGACATGTGCGCTTCTCCCCCGTAGAATTGCACCTAAATAAAATTTATTAATAGATTATTATTCAAGCCTTTTACCTACGTGATTTTACTGTGATTGCAACGGACTATATTTAAACTTACACACTGACTCGCGCAGCAATTTCCTCTTCTTTGCAGCTGCAATGCTGCTGCTCTGTCTTTGAAAAATGTCCTCAAAGTCTTCATATGTATGAATTAAAATCTGTACTTCGACTTCCATAAAGCGGTATGGAGTGCTTCTCGTCCGTTGTCATGGTGACTCCTCAAATTGGGTCTCAATTGATAATGGCTGTTTAGAATTGTGTCGCGTCTGTTAAACTGCTGGTCAACTTACCCTGGGTGAACAAAACTCACCCTGAAAAGCCTTTGTTAAACCGGAAACCCCGGGTTTCCAAGTTCAGGGTGAGTCAATCCAGAGCCACAGGTTTATCTCAGGGTTTGTTAACCCTGCTTCGGGAAAAGGCCCAGTCTTATGTGGCTACTGTTTTTTAGTTGTTCTATGTTATGTGCTATGTGTCCTCTCTAATGTACTGTTAATGAAGACAAATTTCCTAACAGTCCTTTTTCCTTCTATAGTGGAGATACATTTTAACAGTGATGGCATATGGGCACCCAATTGGACAAGTGCCATCCATTGACTTAGTTACTTGACCTAGTGTTTTTTGTTCTGTTTTGATTGTATTAACAAAACAAAGTATATCCATTCTTATGCTAGCTTTTTTTTCTACATCTTCACATAACAAAGTCGAACAGCATGGCTGATCCCCAAAACGCCATGGAACCTGAGGGATGTGATCCGCAACAACATCTGCACAAAGAAACACAAAATAAAAATGACATCAGTAACCGTAAGGCAACCCTACCCTCCACTTCCCTATTAACGGAGGAAAGAAAAAATCAAGATGAAATTCCAGAAGAAAACAGCAATGAAAGGGGAAGACCAGACACTGACTGTGCCCCTCATCCAAACTATACTCCAAATGGATATTACAACAATGGCCCCTGCAAATCCAACCCCATCAACAGAAATAATAAGATTAACCTATCCAAGAGTCATACTGCCTACTATGACCCTCAGGAACACCAAATGGAAGGTCAGCATCAGGAAAATGTGGTGCTTAGGAGGGACTTTTGGCCGATGACAGCTCCAGAGAGGGTGGCCCAAAGGAAGAGCTCAATGGCTCAGTTGCATCACTGGGTCAACTTAAGACGTGCCATGGCTGCCCAGGAAGACATCAACAGGTAAGTGAAGATGAGGGGAGAAGAGAAATGCTGTACAGTGCGCCCTCGCGCATTAGCGCATCAATGCTCGCGAATCCACCTCATGCGGATTTTTGGTCGGCAATCATATGATACCGTAGGTGCATTCTATTGGCTGATGGCATTCAGAAGTGCGCTCCGTTACGTCAGTCTTGGACTTTTGTGAGACACAAAAGTGCTCTAAACAGTAGATAAGAGTGTGGGAAAAGGTAATACAGATAGAATGTGGTTTAATAACAGTATGGGAGGGTTCATAAACGTTGTAATTACCGTAAAAAATAATTTAAATAGATCGCAATCTCAATCGCAGATTCTTTAATCTCATGTGGTTCCTGGAATGCATCAACCGCAAAGAAAGAGGGCGCACTGTATCACTATCCCCTCTTCTGTATTTTGTATTGTTTGCAAGTGTTTGGGGGCAGCAGTAGCTTATTCCACTAAGTCTTGGGCTGGGGACCGGAGGGTGGCCAGTTGAAGACCGACATGGACCAAAAAGTTTGGAATGTGGACTGGCAGCTGTATATGTGCCAGTTCACCTCCTGCTGAGGTGCCCTTGGGCAAGGCACTATCCTCCAACAAGTTTCTCTTTGGGCGCAACACAATTCTGCCTGCTGTTTTAACATCACCCTCTCCCTATGTGCAAGCCTACAGGACCCTGCTTGTGTGTGTGTGTGTGTGTGTGTGTGTGTGTGTGTGTGTGTGTGTGTGTGTGTGTGTGTGTGTGTGCGTGCGTGCGTGCGTGTGTGTGTGTGCAGGGGCCTGGACATATATGTGTGGGGAAAATAGAAAAAATCACAAGCAGTTAATAAAATATATACTTTGAAATAGGTTCAGCTGATATATTTGCAGATGTACCTTACTCTTACATAATGATTATTTAACCACTTGACTTTAGGTGGCCTCTATATCCACCCAAGTGATTCATGTTCATTGTGTTCATAGCTTAAAGTAACATAAAGAAAAGGTGCAATGAAAACTCTTGTCCTCCACTGCCTAAAATGCACCGGGAGTTTTCCCTGGAATCTTATCTTCTATTACACTAGTTCGGAAAATGCAAAAACATCGATGAAATATGCACACCAATGGACCTATGGTCTATTTTCTTCAGTAATTGTATTAGTAAAGCAGTATAATAATGACAATACTATTTTGAAATGGCATGTATGGAAGATGTTGTAAACTTCTCTGAGGGGTTGATCAGACTAAATATCTTGGTATATACTGTAAACCCTGTTCATTTATTTGAAAAAGTCAAATAGTATCGATTCTGAAGCTTTCTGACAATACTATACTAAATTGCAACACAACTGAACCAAAATGACAAAACATTCAACAAAGAAATCTATTTCAGTCTAATTGAAATGGACTGTTTGTCAAGTAGGACAGTTAATCTCAAAGTGCAGCAGCACAACAATGGGCCAAATTTGCCAACCTGATCCAAAAACTATACCAGCTATAACAAAAGTTTTAAAGATGTAAATATAGAGAAGCAGAGAATAGAAGATTGTTTGACAGGAGAGGAGGTTGATGACTGAATATTATTGTTCCTTTTTTTATTCTGACAGATTAAATTTGACTATGCTTTTTGATTTCTGAACCGTTTTGTTAATTACCTTAACTTCCATGTGCATAATAAATTTATGTGACATATATTCTAAAGCAGTGGTCCCCAACCCCCGGGCCGCGGACCGGTACCGGTCTGTGGGTCACTTAGTACCGGGCCACGGAGTCTGGAAGATGTTTTATTTTGAAAAATTACCGGATTCTCTGTTACATTCGTCTATGTCAGTGGTCCTTAACCACCGGGTCGAGACCCGGTACCTGGTCGCGGGACATAAGGTACCCGGCGACACAGAATGTCTGACTTTCTCTTTTTTATTAATGGCCAGTCTAAATATGTTTTATTTTGAAAAGCGACGCCTTTGCGGAATGACGCACAGACGCACAGCCCCGCTTGACAGGTCTCGGTCACTTGACAGGTTTTCAACCAGCCCACAACTGCGCCAGTGTTCTGGATTAAAGTCAAGGCAGATTATCCTGAGATTGCCCAAAAGGTATCGCAAACCCTGCCTCCATTTCCAACCTCTTGTCTTTGTGACCGTAAAGAAAACCAAACTGCTGAGTAGACCAAACATCCGGAACACACTTCAGGTGTCATTGTTTCCCGTTACCCCTAGATCAGCGGTCCCCAACTACTACAGTAATTCTCATTATTGTAATTATTACGGTATTATTATTTGATTGACTTGTTCACCCTTTTAATGGAAATGATCAGTATTTCTCCTACGTTGAATGCTCTGATTGTAAGTTGCTATATTTCAAAATAAACCTCATCAGTGCAGTTTTTAATATAATTATTTCAAATGAAGGCTGGTCAATGAAAATATTGTCTTAGATGAAACCGGTCCGTGGCGCAAAAAAGGTTGGGGACTGCTGTTCTAAAGTACATTATGTAAATGTCACATCAAGACAACATCAGATATGTCTGGCTTAGGATTGCCGACAAAAGTACATTCTCATACTTTTATACGCCATTTTTAAAATAAATTAAGCTTTCATAATTGATTTCCTTGCAGTCCATTTCATTGCTCTACAGTCGGTCATGGAGTGTGGCCTGACTGCCATGACTATCCTGGTGGCCTCCAGTACGGGGAGGATTACCCTCTCTACCTAACAGAGGTCCGCCCTGGCAGCATCTGCTCTGTCTCTGCTGTGGGGGGATGTGACCGAGACTGGACTCCCCTGGAGAAACATCATTCAATGTATGGACCTCCAAAAACCACAGACCACTGGGGCCAACAGTACTCTGGTAGACTGGAAACATCGATGAGGCATCTATCAATCCATCCATTCTCTTGGTCCGTACCAAGGTCACCAACCTCATTATGCGGACACCATTCACCAGTGCCACCAAACTTTACATCACCATCTCAATCATCATCAGCCCACTTTCACCAGTTTCCAGGGAGGATGAGGAATGATTTGATCTATGCTGATCGATCTACCTACGGGCTGAGAAGATCCCTCAGCTCACCAAAGGTGAAGCAATTAGTGTTAGTCATCAAAATGAAAATGTATTTTCCTACTATACATCAGAACCCTTTTGTTTAAAAATCAGGGATTATTCCTGACTTAATGCAAAAAGGTTAGTTTTCTCACATTTAAATTAAATGAATGTTCCAGAGAAGTATGTTAGAGCGGTGCAGGACATGTAAGAGGACTGCAAGACAGTGGTGAGGTGTGCTGTAGGTGTGACAGAGGAGTTCAAGGTGGAGGTGGGACTGCATCAGGGATCAGCTCTGAGCCCTTTCTTGTTTGCTATGGTGATGGACAAGCTGACAGACGAGGTTAGACAGGAATCCCTATGGATGTTTGCAGATGACATTGTGATCTGTAGTGAGAGCAGGGAACAGGTGGAAGAGAAGCTAGAGGTGGAGGTTTGTCCTGGGAAAGAGAGGAATGAAAGATAGCCACAGTAAGACAGAGTACATGTGTGTGAATGAGAGGGACCCAAGTGGAAGAGTGAGGTTACAGGGAGAAGAGATCAAGTAGGTGGAGGATTTTAAGTACTTAGGGTCAACAGTCCAGAGCAATGGAGAATGTGGCAAAGAAGCGTGTAGAAACAGGATGGAATGGGTGGAGAAAAGTGTCAGGTGTGATGTGTGATAGAAGAGTTTCAGTTAAAATGAAAGGAAAGGTGTACAAAACTGTGGTGAGACCAGCGATGTTGTTTGGTCTAGAGACAGTGTCACTGAGGAAAAGACAGGAGACAGAGCTGGACGTAGCACTCTTTGGGAGTGATGAGGATGGATAGGATCAGGAATGAGTACACCACAAATTCCCCCACTGTGGGACAATAAAGGTTTTTTATTATAATTATTATCAGAGCGACAGCACACATTAGAGGTTTTGGAGACAAAGTCAGAGAAGCCAGACTGAGATGGTTTGGACATGTCCAGAGGAGAGATAGTGAATATATTGGTAGAAGAATGCTGAGTTTTGAACTACCAGGCAGGAGGCCCAGAGCAAGACCAAAGAGGAGGTTTATGGATGTAGTGAAAGAGGATATGAAGGTAGTTGATGTGAGAGAAGAAGATGCAGAAGACATGGTTAGATGGAGGAAACTGATTTGCTGTGGTGAAGGGAAAAGCCAAAAGGAGAAGAAGAAGAAGAAATTAAATGAATGTTCATATTTGTTTTACGTTAATATCATTCAACTTGAAACTTGTACTTGACCTTCAGCAGCATTACACAATTCTTAAAAAAAATGGAATGATTTTTTTTTTTTTTAAAGTCCTGTTTGGTTTTAATATAATGTAACAGTATTCATGTTACTCCACCTAATCTTTAAAACTGCTTACTTTTCTTCTTTATTCTTTCCTAATTGTCATCTCCTCTTTCTTCAGCACAACTTTGCTGGCAATAGGAGGTCCTCAAACCAAGGATTACACCACTATAGCTACCCTGTGTCCCCCTCTATCACTAATAAAGTGGTATGTACAACTATTGTTGAAATATATACAAGTTTGGACCACTCCACATTACTCCTCCCATCATCATGTGCTAGAGATGTTGAAAGGTTAGCTTTTTGGGGTTATGCACAGATACTAAGAAGGAAAGTATTCTGAATCTTTAAGAGCATTTGTTTTTCAATGCATAATTTCCAGAAATTTACATATTTCACGTCTCTAACATACAGCATCATTAGAAGAATCAGTGAATCTGTTTCAATAATGTGCAGAGTGGGTTGAGCTGACCCCTCCCACTGTCAGCTCACCTCTGGGTGTTTTTTTTTTTTTGGCGGGAGTGGGAATCCAACCGCTGATGAAACATTGGATGACCTGCTTTACTGTGAGCTCTACCACTGAGCCACCGCTGCGCGAATACTATTAGTTCCACATAACCACCCAGTGACGTGCGGTGAGGTTCATGGCTGGTGGGTTCATATATTTTTGGTGGCTTTGTACTTACATGTTTTTTTCTGCATTCCTGCTACCATTCTCCTATGATTGGGGGTATGGACTACACACATTGGCACAACCGTGGAGCATCTCTGTCACTAGATAAAACTTTTTTTATTCCTCTCAAATGTCAAAATGTTAGGGAATAACATGCTATTTGAATGCAGACCAGAAGGCAAACTTTTGGTTCAATATATTTAACCCACTTTATCAGGACCTGAACACAATCGCACCCAATCGTGTGGTAACCATGTTTGGCTTCCTTCCACCACCAAATACTTTCATCCTTAAGCAGTTTGTCCTCCCATTTACTAACTTGCTGGTCAGACGTATTATTTTGTTATAAGAGCAAACATGCCGACCCTCTATCAACTAATTAAACTAATTAAACTAGAAAACAACAAAGATTCTCCACATGAGGATTGCATAAAACCTTCCAAAAGACTTGTTGAAAAACCCTTTTTGATGTTATTTTTAGCCTTAATGCCACACCTGATGTTGACAATCTACATTTATCCCTCCCCTCTCTTCATTCCTTTTTAGCAAAAGAGAATGTGAAAAAGTTCATTTACCTATGTAATTATCTCATTCAATTATTAACTAATTACTCTTTTCCCTATTTATTTTATTGGGTGTGGCGCAGTGGGTAGGGCTGTTGCTGCACAGCAAGGCGGTTCCGGGTTGAGTCTGGGCTCCATGCAGCGCTTATATGTTCTTACCGTGTCTGCATGGGTTCTCGCCGTGTTCTCCGGCTTCCTCCCACCTCCAAAAATATGCACTTCAGATGAATTGGCCGGTCTCAAATTCCCCATAGATGTGAGTGTGTGCATGTGTGTTCGTCTGTCCTGAATTTATTAGGCTGTACATTGCAGCAGAACTGAATCAATACTTTAAATTGTACAGTAAATGCAATGATAGTTGCCTGATTTCACAATGTCTCCATGAACACACAATGTTCATATGATATTCACATTGGACCTCTTTATCGTGTGGTTGAAAGAGACTTCTATGTGAAATCAGTAAGAGATCAAATTAATGTAATTAGTCAAACATCCTGATACTGTCAACTTTTGCTTCACAGGATCATTAAAAGCAACAGAATGCATATTGACTTTGAAGTATATGTTACCTATGTACTGTGATTATTACCATTATTGATGTTTGTCTCTTATATCTTTTGTCCAGTCTTTGTTTCCACAGATGTCTTGTTTCCGTGATAACCATGGAAGAGCGTTACATCCCACACTGAAACTCAATGAAATCGAAACCAGTGTAAGAGAAAACAATGGCACATATCTAAACATAAAGCTATCCATCCATCTGTCCGTCCATCCGTCCGCCCATTTGTCCATCCATCCATCCATCCATCTATCCATCCACACATACATACATACATGCATCCATTCATTTTTTACCGTTTTTCCGTGGCCGAGTTGTGGAGGCAACAGTTTGGGTGGACATGTCCATATTCCCTCGCCATAAACACCACCTCTAGCACTTCTGGGGGGACCCCAAAGTGTTTTCAGGCCAGCCAAGAGACACTTTAGCTGGTCTCTCTTGATATGGAGGAGCACCGACCCTACTCCAAGCTGCTCCCTGGTGACTGGGCTCCTCACCCTATGGCGGAAGCTCATTTTTACCGCTTGTATCTTGGTTCTTGTTCATGACCGGAAGCTCATGACCATACGTGACAGAAGGAACGTAGAATAACCAAGAGCTTCCCTTTTTGGCTCAGCTCCTTCTTTACCATGACAGAGCTATACAATGGTCATGCCAAGCTCCATCCTTCCCTCACTCATGAAGAAGACCCAAAGAGTACTTCAACTCCACCACTTGAGGTTTCCCTCCTACCCAGAGGGGGCAGGCCACATTTTTTCCATTGATAACCATGGCCTTGCATTTGGAGGTAATGATTTCCATTTTACTTGTTTTGCGTTCTGTTGCAAACCACTCCACTATACTTTGAAGGTCCATACCCAATGGTGGATATTAAGCAGGATATCATACACAAAAAGCAGAGATTGTATGGTCCCCAAACCAGATCCTCTCCAGCCCCTGACTGTACCTAGAAAATCTTTCCATGAAGATTATGAACAGAAACGGTGTTAAAAGGCAGTCCTGCTGAAGTCCAACATGCACCTGGAAATGGTCCTACTTACTGCAGGCAATGTGAGGCAAGCTCCTGCTTCATACAGTGACTAGATAGCCCTTAGCAAAGGGCCCCTGGCCCCATACTCCAAATCCACAAAGCACATGTGGAATGGTTGGGAGATCTACCATGAACCCTCAAGGACCTGATGAATGGAGTAGGGCTGCTCCAGTGTTCCACCACTGGGAAATAAAAACACATTGTTCCTTCAGAATTTGAGGTTCAATTATTGGTCTTCTCCTCCTCTGCAGTACCTTGGAATAGATTTTCGCCATGGGCCTGAGGAATGAGATCCCCTATACAGTGCGCCCTCGTGCATTTGCGCATCAACACTCGCAAATTCACTTCATCACAAACTTTTCGTAGCCAGTCATGTGATATTGTACGTGCATTCTATTGGCTGATGGCATCCGGAAGTGCGCTTGGTTCCGTGAGTCTCGGACTTAAGTGAGACACAAAATTATTTTAAACAGTTGATGAGAGTGTGGGAAAAGGTAATACAGAAAGAAGTTGGTTTAATATCAGTATAGGGAGGGTCATAAACATTTAAATTACCTTAAATAATAAGATAAATAGTTTGTCACTCTATTGAGGAAATCGTTAATCACATGTGGTTCCTGGAACACATTAACGTCAAAGAACGAGGGCACAACCAAAGCAATCCCTGCACATCCAGAGACTTAAGATACTTAAGAGCAAACAGTCACTTTCTTCTTCTTCTTCTCTTTCAGCTTTTCCCTCCAGGGGTCGCCACAGCGAATCAGTTGCCTCCATCTAACCCTGTCTTTTGCATCCTCTTCTCTTACACCAACTACCTTCATGTCTTCTTTCACTACATCCATAAACCTCCTCTTTGGTCTTCCTCCAGGCCTCCTGCATGGCAGTTCAAAACTCAGCATTCTTCTACCAATATATTCACTATCTCTCCTCTGGACATATCCAAACCAACTCAGTCTGGCCTCTCTGACTTTATCTCCAAAACCTCTAACATGTGCTGTCCCTCTGATGTACTCATTCCTGATCCTATCCAACCTGGTCACTCCCAAAAAGAACCTCAACATCTTCATCTCTGCTATGTCCAGCTCTGTCTCCTGTCTTTTCCTCAGTGACACTGTCTCTAGCGTTCCTCTTCTCTCTCATCCTACGAACACACTTTCCTCTTCAGCTTTTTCATAATGGACCTTAACTCCCCTTAATCTGTCTGTCTGTCTGTATGCATGTATGTATGTGTGTCTGGCTATACCTCAACATTACTCTCTCTCTCTCTCTCTCTCTCTCTCTCTCTCTCTCTCCTCTCTCTCTCTCTCTCTCTCTCTCTCTCTCTCTCTCTCTATATATATATATATATATATATATATATATATATATATATATATATATACCAGCAGGAAGGGGCTCAGACCTGATCCCTGATGCAGTCCCATCTCCACCTTGAACTCCTCTATCACACTTACAGCACACCTCACCACTGTCTAATAGTCCTCATACATGTCCTGCACAGTTCTAACGTACTTCTCTGCCACTCCACTCCAGACGTTCTCATACAATACCACAGTATGAGTTCCTCTCTGAGCACCCTGTCATAAGCTTTCTCCAGATCTACAAAAACACAATGCAGCTCCCTCTGTCCTTCTCTGTACTTCTCTATTAACATCCTCAAAGCATTTACTGTATCTGTAGTACGCTCTTTTGGCATGAAACCATTCTGGTGCTCACAAATGCTCACTTCTGCCCTTAGTCTACCTCCAACTACTCTTTCCCACAACTTCACTGTATGGTTCATCAGCTTTATTCCTCTGTAGTTGCCACACCTCTCCACATCTCACTTGTTCTGAAAAATGGGCACTAGCACACTTCTCCTCCATTCCTTAGGCATCTTCTCACTATCTAAGATCTTGTTGAACAACCCAGTCAGAAAATCTACCGCGACCTCTCCTAGACAGTTCCATACCTCCACAGGTATATCATCAGGACCGAGTTCCTTTCCACTCTTAATCCTCTTCAATGCCCTCCTCACTTCATCCTGACTGATCTTTGCTACTTCCTGGTCCACGACATCCACCTCTTCTAGTCTTTGTTCTTTCTCATTTTCCTCATTCATCAACTCTTCAAAGTGCTCTTTTCATCTTCCCACTACTGGCACCTTTCAGGAGACTTTCATCCCTATCCTAAATCACCCTAACCTGCTGCACGTCCTTCCCATCTCTGTTTCTCTGTCTTGCCAAAATGGGCGGCAAGATGCTCTACCACTGAGGTGGCTCAGTGGTAGAGCATGCGGTAGAGCGGGTCATCCGATTTGAGATCGGCAGTTTGATTCCCGCTCCCGCCCAAAACACCCGGCGGTGAGCTGACAGTGGGAGGTGTCAGCTCACCTCTGGAGCACTGCCGAGGTGCCCTTGAGCTCGGCACCGTCCCCCTTACAAGTTGCTCATTTGGGGCGCACCAAGCAGGAGCTGCCCGCCACTCTAACTCCTTTGCATGAGTACAGGTCCCTTGTGTGTGTGTGTGTTCAGGGCCTGTACACACTACCTAACATGCATGTGATTTGGTCTGGACTAACTAGAGTGTGCCACTAATTTCCCTTCGGGGATTACCTGAATATATAAAAAAAATAATAATAATAATTTTTAAATGTATAGATCAGTCTCTCCCTCCAACTTAGCATACAAGTCATCATAAACCCCTTGTTTGGCCTTTGCTACCTCGACTTTTACCTTACGCTGCATCTCCCTGTCCCTGTCTCCCTGTCTACTCTCCTCAGTCCTCTCAGTGTCCCACTTTTTCTTAGCTAACCTCTTTCTCTGTGTATACACTCCTGTATCTCCTCATTCCACCACCAAGTCTTCCTATCTACTTTCGTTCTAGATGACACACCAAGTACTCTTCTACCTGTCTCCCTGATCACATTAGCTGTCGTCGTCCAGTCATATGGAAGCACCTCCTCACCACCTAGAGCCTGTCATAACTCCTTCCTACAAGTCATGCAGCACTCTTACTTTTTCAGCTTCTATGAATGAATGAATGAATGAATAAATATATATATATTTAAACTTTATGACTCATAAAGAAAGAAACAGATGAACCAATATCACACTGTCAAGCATGTTTATCAAAGCGTCTTCGATGTGGTGCTGTTATACATCAGAAAATAGCTGGTTTTAACTCTATCCATTCTGTGTGTACATGTAGACATGGGTCACACACACTGACGTCACGGTGGTTTACTTCGCAGGGAGATGGATCCCAGATACAAAAAGTTTTGGTTACAGTGTCCACACGACAACGCATACCCAGCGTTTTCAAAAAACTTCACTTTCGCCGGCATTTTTGTCCCGCGTGGACAAAAGGTGTAACCGCAACAAAAAGCCTCGCTGCCTGATGCCTTACATGATTCCTTCTGGCAGATGCACCGTGATTAGTTGGGCGCCGTGATTGGTTGGGTACTTGGTTCACAGGTAGTGGATGGAGTTAAAAAGCGTGACAGGGTGAGGTTTTCAAGTGAGCTTATTAAAATATCTTCTTCGGGATACACACACACACACACACACACACACACACACACACACACACACACACACACACACACACACACATGCTTTATGACAATTTTATGACATGTTGAGTTATCCTGCTGGAAGCAGCCATCAGAAGATGGGCACACTGTGGTCATAAAGAGATGGGCATTCTCAGCAACATTCTCAGCTGTGGCATTGCAACGATGCTCATTTGGTACAAAGTGTGTGAAGAAAATATCCCCCACACCAGTACACTACCACCACCAGCCTGAACCGTTGATACAAGGCAGGGTGGATCCATGCCTTCATGTTGTTCTTCTGACCCTACCATCCTAATGTCACAGTAGAAATCAAGACTCATCAGACCAGGCACCATTTTTCCAATCACCTATCATCCAAATTTGGTGAGCCCATGCGGATTGTGAGCCTCAGTATGGTCTTCTGTTGCTGTAGCCCATCTGCCTCAAGTTTCAAGATGTTGTGAGAGATGCTCTTCTCTATGCCTCGGTAGTAAGAAGTGGTTATTTGAGTTACCAAATGAGCTATCAGCTGTCGAAACAGCCTGACCAGTCTTCTAAGACCAAGGCATTTTCACCCACAGACCTGCCACTCAATGGCTTTTTTTCTCTTTTTTGGACCATTCTCTGTAAGCCCTTGAGATGGTAGGGTGTGGAAATTCTCGTAGACCAACAGTTTCTGAAATACTCAGACCAGCCCATCTACCACCAACAACCATGCCACGTTCAAAGTCACTTAAATCACCTTTCTTCCTCATTCTAATGCTTGGTTTTAACTGCAGCAGATTGTCTTGACCAATTCTGAATGCCTAAATGCATTGAGTTGCTACCATGGCTGATTAGAAATTTGCTTTAACTAGCAGTTAAGTTGTGGTGAGAGAGAGACAGAGGGAAAAAGAGAGAGTGTGTTGTGTGTGTGTGTGTGTGTGTGTGTGTGTGTGTGTGTGTGTGTGTGTGTGTGTGTGTACATGTAGAAATATATTTATAGAGTACCCATTCATCTTTCTGTTACAGAAACTTTTAAATCGACTGTGTGAGCAGAACCGAATTCTGAAAGACCATGAAGCTGTTGTCCATAGACTGAAAATTGACAAGGTAATAAATGTTATTCACAGTACAAAACACATCATTAAATTGAATTTCTATTACTGTTTTTAAGAAAGAAACTGCAATTACTGAATTAGAATTTCTGTTTTGAGATTTTTAATGACTCATTCAAAAGATTTTTACATTCTAACCAACTAGTGGGGAGATTGAAATGAGCTGTCAGCTGACTGTTGGGGAGTTTCAGTTATTTAAAGTGAAACTGGTTGAAAGGGAGTTTTTAGGTAAAAAAAAAAAAAAAACCTGACATGAGGTTAAATGGCTATTCTATGTGTGAATTGTTTTTATTTGTTATCTTATTCCAATTATTATTACAGGGCGCCCTCGCGTATTCGCGCATCAACACTCACAACTTCACCTCATCGCGGATTTTTGGTAGGTAGTCACGTGATACCATACGCGCATTCTATTGGCTGACAACATTCAGGAGTCTCAGAACGGAATGCACTTCTATGAGACACAAAAGTGCTTTAAACAGTCAATAAGAGTGTGGGAAAAGGTAATACAGATAGAAGGTGGTTTAATATCAGTATGGGGATGGTTCATAAACATTTAAATTACCATAAATAATAAGATAAATAGATCGCAATCTCGATCGCTGATTCCTTAATCGCATAATTCGTTGCTATATCGCGGACTTTGTTATTTGCGTTCCTAGAACGCATTAACCTTGAGTAAAGAGGGCAAACTGTATTATTATTATTATTATTATTATTATTATTATTATTATTATTATTATTATAACATACTGTATTTCTGTCACTCTGGCCACTCAAGTTATCATTGAAGATACCAATGTAATGCACCATAGCATTACCAAATGTACATAATCGCACTGGTTTGCAATCATCAACTGAAGGAAAGTCCACATTAATTAGTCAAGTTAATTAAATAAAAGTAAAATGAATAAAAGTGATAGTCTTCTTAAGTCTTCCTATGTTTAACTGCATGTTGCAGACAGTTTAACTGCATGTTGCGGACAGTCCGTTGTCCTACTGAGGTCTAAGTGCTTGTATCTTGTTTGAATCATGTGGAGTGCCTTTTTCCAGTTCTTGACAACACTTTTCAATATTCCTCCCGCTTGAGATTTTTATGAAACACTCTTGTAGCACTCTGCAGAAAGATATTATTTTTAAGTGAGTACCCTAACCATCTAAATAAACACCATGAAGTGCATCAGTTATGAAGTGACGAATAAGATTTAAGTGAGATAGCAAAATATCCTATTCTTAAGTTGAACTTCTCTTCAAACAGCATAGAAAAGTAACATACTGTACATACATAAAACATACAGTCAGTCACTTTTTGAACTTGAATCTTAAAAGTACCATGAGCTGTTGTGCTCTTGATAACTGTCACTCGTCACAGTAACTGCTCCTTTATGAGATGAGATGCTTTACACATCGGTTGCAAGACAAGCACCAGCCATTGACTTTTTTTTCTGTTGGCTGATGTGTAGGTACATTTGTTCTGTCTGACATGGTGGTTCTGTGTGTTTGTATCGCATTTAATCTGTATAAAAGCGATAATTAATTAATTTACTACACCTGCTTTTGTCTGCTGTCGCGGGTCGCTGGGTGCTGGGGACTATCTCAGCCGACTGGGGGCGTGATGCAGGGGATACTCCGAGCATGACATGCTATACAGAGCACAAACAGAATGTTGGTATTGCTGGAAAAGCAAATATGTCTTATTTTTTGGGTTGAGGGTTAGAGATCGGTTCAGGGTTTGTTAGGTGAGGCTAATGTGAATTTTTAAATCCATATATGCCAACAACACATGTATGTTATATAAAACATTATAGAATTGAACTGCACAAGCCATTAATGTGCATTGCATTGTATTGAGTTTCCTTTTTTGAAATTTTGTTTAGATCTGTTGTTAGACTCTTTGTACTATGAATCATTAAAAATGAAAGTAGCGAGCTGAAATGTTTCCACTATTAATTACAGCAAAATAGGAAGTAGCAAGACTACTCATGTGGTACAAAAAAATGTCCTTCTTGTCTTGTTTACTGCTCCCAGGAAAGCCTAGAAGAAGCACTAGTCGGGACTCATCAAGAGATGGAGCGGGAAGATAACCAGCCTTTAAGCATGAAGAAACTGAAATTAAAAAAGGGCTCCCTGCAGAACCAGCTCATCACCATCAGAGGAGAGCTCTCTCAGGCCTCTGGTGTAAGACACCATGGAAAATATTCAGAATCTTATCTATCATATCTTATTTTATATTTTGAAAGAGTAAAACTTTTTATATTGTTACAACTTTGTCATCCTTTGTTTTTGGTTGGACATTTTTTCTGTCTGTTATAATATAGCTGTGTATTCTTTGTTAAGAAAAGAATTGACATATATTTAGAAATAAATGTCAAGAAACCACAATGTTGAGAAATGTATAAAGACATCTAAATTGAGTATGCCAAAGTATTAGATAGGCAAAAGGTGTCAGACATAGACCTAGATATCAGAAACATTTTTTGTTCAGCATAACTGCATTTATTTTTAATGTTTCAGGCTTTAACCACTATTCGCATGGAGTTTGAAGCATTAGAAGACGAGGCCAGTGCAATTCACGGAGATCTGTGGGAGCAGCTCAATGCAGGAGGCCAGGTAACAAGTCACACTTTCACCATCATGTTTAAAGTTCAATTCCACGTGTAATTTTATATTGAGTGTATTTTTCAAATAGAACATTTTAATTGAGGTTTAAGAAATGGTCTCAAGTCCTTCATGAATAAGTATTCATGAGGGACTGGAGAGCTGAAGGGTCTTCATCCCAGATTAATTTTCGAGATCTTGGGAACTACCAGTAGAGTTCTGCGAACACAGCATTTTAGTTGGGTGATAAAACGCTAATTCCTTCAGATTTGTAGGAGCCTTGTTATTTAGTGCTACATAGGTGAGTAGCACTAACGATATTCGGGATTTTACTGGAAGCCAATGCAGATAATCTACAATAGGAGAGACAGCACTTGGAGAATAAATATAAATCAATTATTTGTAAAACAGTGTAACATGTTTTCTGATACCTTAGGAATCAAAATGAAATAAAATACCCCAACACTAATGCTGGTGGAACTCTAGCTAATAATAGTTCTCAGACAGAAGAGTTGTTGTTGATATCTAAAAATTGAGTTCTGTCTGATAAATAAGACTTAAACTAACTTAATGCAGTGTATTTAAAGCCAGTCAAGTGCCACATTAAAGTTAAGCTGTGTGCGTCGTGGGAACGATGGATGAGAGACTGGGAGGCAGCGCTGAGTGATTTACGCCATAATATGTGGATTGTGGATGCCTGGAACAACATGTCTGCTTCGACTGTTGTCCGAGCTTTCGCAAAAGCATGCATCATTACTGGGCAGCAACTCGGAAAGGAGACAGAATCCGAAAGCGATACAGAGATTGCCGAGCTGTTCAATTCAGACACCAAAGATGAGGACTTCAAAGGATTTACCACAGATTGATCAAAAAATAAAATAATAAAAATATATTTAAAAATCATGTGTATTTTTTTTATATAAATAATGTGTATTTTTTAAATTTGAAATATATAGTGTAATACAGTTCAACCGCAGTCACTGTTTTGCTTCCCGTTAGCTTGTTCTAGCATGCGTCGAACAATAAGGTGCACCTTGTGTATGGTTTGAGTACAGAAATTAACTCCGTAATTTAGACTGCGCCTCTTTATACGATGGGCCGAATGGTACGCAAAATACAGGACATGCTGTAGCCATATTTTTTCTGTGCACCTGAAATGTTTGTACAGTGAATAAGTAATAAATTCAGAGTTAATATTAATGAGTAATTATATTTATTTCACACTACAAGTTACATTTAGTTACATTTATAAGTTTCATCTGGCTTTCTGAGGACAGCCATTATGCTGATGTGGCCTTCGATGAAAATTAGTTTGCTTCAGAGAAAAAGGAACATTTTTTTAAGAACAAGGGAGATGTGCAGAGTTGTGGCAACTTCAGAGGAATAAAGCTGATGAGCCATACAATGAAGTTATGGGAAAGAGTAGTGGAAGCTAGATTAAGGGCAGAAGTGAACATTTGTGAGCAGCAGTATGGTTTCATGCCAAACAAGAGTACTACAGATGCAGTATTTGCTCTGAGGATGTTGATAGAGAAGTACAGAGAAGGCCAAATGGAGCTGCATTGTGTTTTTGTAGATCTGGAGAAAGCTTATGACAGGGTGCCCAGAGAGGAACTGTCGTATTGTATGAGGAAGTCTGGAGTGGAAGAGAAGTATGTTAGAGTGGTGCAGGACATGTATGAGGACTGTAAGACAGTGGTGAGGTGTGCTGTAGGTGTGACAGAGGAGTTCAAAGTGGAGGTGGGACTGCATCAGGGATCAGCTCTGAGCCTCTTCTTGTTCGCTATGGTGATGGACAGGCTGGCAGACGAGGTTAGACAGGAATCTCCATGGACTATGATGTTTGCAGATGACATTGTGATCTGCAGTGAGAGTAGGGAAGAGGTGGAGGAGAAGCTAGAGAGGTGAAGGTTTGTTCTGGAAAGGAGAGGGATGAAGGTTAGCCGCAGTAAGACAGAGTACATGTGTGTGAATGAGAGGGACCCAAGTGGAAAAGTGAGGTTACAGGGAGAAGAGATTAAGAAGGTGGAGGATTTTAAGTACTTAGGGTCAAGAGTCCAGAGCAATGGAGAGTGTGGAAAAGAGGTGAAGAAGCGTGTACAGGCAGGATGGTACGGGTGGAGAAAAGTGTCAGGTGTGATGTGTGATTGCAGAATTTCAGCTAAAGTGAAAGGAAAGGTGTTCAAAACTGTGGTGAGACCAGCGATGTTGTTTGGTCTAGAGACAGTGTCACTGAGGAAAAGACTGGAGGCAGAGCTGGAGGTAGCAGAGACGAAGATGCTGAGGTTCTCTTTGGGAGTCACCAGGAAGGATAGGATCAGGAATGAGTACATCAGGGGAAAGCACATTTTAGAGGTTTTGGAGATAAAGTCAGAGAGGCCAGACGGAGATGGTTTGGATATGTCCAGAGGACAGATAGTAAATAGATTGGTAGAAGGATGCTGAGTTTTGAACTTTCAGGCAGGAGGCCTAGAGGAAGACCAAAGAGGAGGTTTATGGATGTAATGAGGGAGGACATGAAGGTAGTTGGTGTGAGAGAAGAGGATGCAAAGGACAGGGTTAGATGGAAGCAATTGATTCGCTGTGGCGACCCCTGAAGGGAAAAGCCGAAAGTAAAAGAAGAAGAGAAAAAGGAACGTTTAGGTAGACAGTACCCGATTTATGAATACATTGGGGTCCAAGAGACTGTTTGTAAGCTGAATTGTTGATAAGTCATTACATATGTAGTGATCCCTTCTGCCGCAAACCCTGCAGACCAGTACCACTCCATGCATGCATCTCCAACACTCCAGCACCCATCTTCCTCAACTTGCTCAGTTTTGTTCTTGCAATTATGGATGGAAATTTAATATATTACAACTTACAAACATTTTAGCTTATGAACAGAGTCTCAGAACCCTTTGTGTTCATAAGTAGGGCACTGTCTGTATAATAAAATTCCACCTGTATTTACAAGAATGAACTGGGTGACATTAGGGAGATGAGCATTTGAGATGCACATATGGAGCGGTGCTGTTTGGTGGGGGTTATGGCAGAAACTAGAACTACACCCAGCAGTTTCCTAAGATACGAACATCCTATTGTCCTTAAGTTGGATGTTCGCATCTACTGTTCGTAAATTGGATGTTCGCATCTCATGGAACTGCTGTACTGGTCTGTAGTTTGCCAGAACCTCAGCCTCAAGTATTGGCTCTGTAAAAAGTGGTTTGATTACAGCAACTTTGAAGCACTATGGCAAATACCCTGCTATCAGGGATTAAAGGATCATATACAAGAGGAAACTGCTGTTTAGCGAAGCATTGTCGGCCCAGTGAGGGTTAAATAGGACCAAACATGAACTCGGAGCTGAGCAAAACACAGAGATTTATTTTACTGAAGGGATTGGTAAGGACAAATGAAGGAGGAGGCTTGGAGCAAGGAGCAGGAGAGGATCCAGGCGGCAAGGCAGTAAGGATTTAGAGAGGATAGAGGACAGATCAGCTTGTTTGTTGAGGGGTGACACAGCCCTATGTAAGAGGTTGATCTGATTGTAAACTAGCATTGTGACAGCAGCTTTCCTGCTGCCTTGGCAATGTGTGGACAATGGATAGCTAAACAGGAATAACCAACAACAACTAGAGCAGAGCATGAATGCTATAATGTCAATTTCCCAGTTTGGGATCGTTGAAGTATTCTAATCTAATGTAATCTAATAATCTGAGTGAAATGAACTGTCTATCATTATCAGATAGGATTAAGTGGAGCAGTGTTGTTTCATGAGCGTCAAGTACCTTGCTGTACAGTGCTCTAACTATGAAGGGAGTCGTAAGGGGCTCAGTGTAGAACCCAGCTTGACGTTATAATCACCTGGTCGAAAAAATTGTACTCAACACTGAGGCTCGTCAGAGCAGAAAGTGGCAGAGGTACAAAAGAAAACCACAAGGAGAGTTAAAAGGAAAAAACAATGCTTGGGACGGGATGGAGAGGAGTATGAAGGGTTGAAAGGCTCACCCAGTACTTCTAGACAGCTGGTATCTTTTCCCTGATATTAATTCAATAGTAAATCATTATTTCTATTTTTCATCTTATTTCATGAACAAACATAGGTTTTGCAATTGAACGTCACTTTTACACAAGTAATAAATCTCCAAATGTATTCACTTTGGGATTTAAGAAATGTTTGCTCTTGAGAACATACTGTATTTTTTGCTCATACCTATTTAACTTTAATATATTTTGAAACTCAACAAGACTTCTTTGCATCTTACACATGTGGGGATTAATTTTAGGTTGTTTTACCGAAGAAAATATGTATCTTGGGAAAAATAACTTCTGACTGATCCAACAGTAGTATGTAAAGTTAACAATTGATCAGACCATTTGCAACTACTCAAGTAAGAATACCGAAGTGGCCAACAGTACTCTGGTACAATGTGCTGGTGGTGCAATTCAATATCAAAGTTATTAATGAAACTTGTCATATATGAAAACTGTGGCAAAATATTAAAGTATTATTAAAGTATTGCTTGTTGTTCCAAAAAATTATCACTTACACAAATTAATTATTTATTATCTGTATATAAATCCCTACGTTCATAAGGACATACTGTATATAATGCAAACAAGGTTAATTTTTTGAAAAACGTATCTGCTTGAAACCAGCATATTTGGTTTGATCATCACTTTTTGTAGCAAACTGTATCATCACTATGATTGTATGTAATAATGCAAAAAAAATGTTCATAAAGTAAGAAAAGGAAAAAAATCTTGAACACAAAACCAAAATAAACAATGAAGTAATTGATTTTGAAAGATGTAGCAAAGAAAACTTCATTATAAATCAAATAAAAGGTAATTAATATGGTTAACCTTTTTTGTGTTAAAGAGGTTTGAATGGCTTGTGTATAAAGGGGCTAAATGAATGCATTCATGTGCAATATGATTGTCACTCTTATGGCTACTAGTATAAAGAAGACAATCGAATTTAGCAATGCAAAATTAAGTAATAAACTGTGGAATGGAATGTCACAGAACCTGTATGCACTGTAGTTGTCATTTCACCCTGCTACTGGAGTAATTGTAGTGGTCCTGGGTTTTTGCAGAGTGAACTGATTCGTAAGCATTTCCAGAAAGAGTTCTGCAGAGTACAGGATGTATTAGAAGGACTACACAAGAACTGTCCATCCAGAGGGACTGACAGAGCCAACCACACAGGTAACTCAGTTGATTTAAAAATATCTAATATTTAGTTTATATATATGTATATATGGAATTGCCACATCCTGTATGTCCAGTTGATTTGTCAACTGGACATACAGGATCTGTTTGTCAGTCTGAAAGCTGAAGTTCCACAGGATCTTATCTTAGCCTTGTTGTTTTCAACCACCTTTAGTGGTATGTCCCATTGGGATTTGGGTCCATACTGGGTACAGATGTTCCTGTACACTATCACGGCTACTTGGTTGTGCCTTTCCATGTATGCTGACCCGGCTAGTATCTTACACCCTGCTACCACATGCTGGACTGTCTCTGGAGCTTCTTTACATAGCACCTGCACCGTGGGTCGGATCTACTGTGGTCGATATTGGCCTCTATTGCTCCTGTACTTAGGGCCTGTTCTTGTGTCTCTGTGCTGTCCATCAGTCCAGCTTTGTCCAGCCATTGGTAGTCTTCATGCTATCAGCCACTTCCTCTATCTGATGGTAGTACATGCCGTGTAGGGGCTGGTCCCTCCAAGTTGTCTCCTCCTCCTCTCGTCAGGTTTCTGCATCTGAGACATTCACTGAGCAGTCCATCTTTTGGGGCCATGATCCTGATATACTCTTGGATTTTCGATGTTTCATCCTGGACAGTGGCCCTGATGCTCACTAGTCCTCGACCTCCTTCTTTCTGCTTAGTGTACAGCCTCAAGGTGCTGGACTTGGGATGAAACCCTCCATGCATGGTAAGGACCTTTCTGTCTTGATATCTGTAGCTTTTATCTCCTCCTTTGACCAGCCTCTGATCCCAGCGGGGTATCTGATGACTGACAGGGTATACATGTTGATGGCTTGGACCTTGTTCTTAACATTCAGCTGACTTTTCAGGACTTCCCTGACTCTCTGGAGGTATTTGGCGGTTCCTTGCAGCCTCCTCATGATTGCCATTAGCCTGTGGGATTCCAAGGTATTTGTTGCTGTCCTGGATGTTTCCTATCATACCCCACTGGTAGGTCAACTCCTTCAGTTCTGATAATCTTGCCTCTTCTCGATACCATCTGGCCGCATTTGTCTAATGCAAATGACATCCCTATGTTGTCGCTGGAGATCCTGGTGGTGTGGATCAGTGAGTCGATTCTTCGCTCATTACTGGTGTATAGCTTGATGTCATCCATGTGGAGGAGGTGGCTGATTGTTGCCCTGCTTCAGAATCGGTATCCATAACCACTCTTTGCATCGGTGGTGATAGTGCATCCCCTTGGTATGTGCCGCACCTGATGTTACCTTCGGCAGTTGGCCTGGAGTTGGCCTCTAGGGTTGTCTTCCACATTGTCATTGAGTTCTTGATGAAAGCTCTTAATATGCTGTTGATCTTATACAGTTCCAGTCATTCCAGTATCCACGTGTGTGGCTGTAAACAAGTTTGTTTGATTAGGTCCAGGTGTACAGAAATGAGCAAACCAAAAGGATGCAGGTGAAATTTTTCCTTTTATTTCTATCTCACAAGTTTAACAAAAAGACAATGTACTGTCAGCAGCACAATCTGAGCTGAGCTAATTGAGCTAATTCAGACTAAAATTCCCCCAAAATGCGTCAGGCCAGGGCCTTTATATTATTGGTAATGACCAACTGCCCTATCAAAGGAACATAACCTAAACTCACCCATACTTTTGGTGACAAAAGTGAACAAAAAAAAAATTCTTGAAGCATCCATTGGTCCCACATCTGCCCAATATATCCCCTCTCTCTGGGATTACTCTTATAGTAGCATTCCACCAACTCTGTATTCTCCGCTTTTGTCCATGTGTGTCTTGTTCCAGTAACCCATTTCTCATCAGATTGCCCTGGTTTGCTAGCAACTGACGTGGACCTTGGTGACGCCCAAGCCTGTATGACTCATTATTGTGTTTGCTCATATCTGAGGTAGGCAGGTATAGCATTAAGGATCTTGCCTAAGGATGCGCACTGATAATGTTTGCCATGACCAGGATCTAAACCACGCCCTCCTGCATTCAAGGAAGTTGACTGGATAGTGCTTGCCTTGACCATGATTCGAACCCACAATCTCCTGCATTAAAGTCAGTTGACTTAACCAACGGTACTAACGGTACTATCCACCTGCTATAAATATACACTAATCCCTCGCGCATTTGCTCATCAACACGCAGGGCTTCACTGATTTTTAGTAGGTAGTGACCTGATACCGTACGTGCATTCTATTGGTTGACGACATCCGAAAGTGCACTGCCTTCTGTGAGTTTTGAAACGCAGTGCACTTCCTTGAGAAAAAAAAGTGCATGTGGGAAAAGGTAATACAGACAGAATGTGGTTT
Organism: Antennarius maculatus; assembly: GCA_013358685.1. Classification (NCBI taxonomy): domain Eukaryota; kingdom Metazoa; phylum Chordata; class Actinopteri; order Lophiiformes; family Antennariidae; genus Antennarius; species Antennarius maculatus. The sequence continues at coordinate 6,293,084 of CM023609.1, read as the reverse complement.
AACATCAGTATCACAAACATTTAAATTACCATAAATAATAAAATAAATAGTTTTGTCTCTATACTGCAGAATTTCACTTTTGTGGGTGGTTCCTGGAACGCATTAACCGCGACTAACGAGGGAACACTGTTAATTACAAATCCTGTAATTAATTAGATTAATTTTTTTAATCACCTGACAGCACTAATATATATATATATATGGCCTGGAGTTGGCCTCTAGGGTTGTCTTCCACATTCTCATTGAGTTTATATATATATATATATATATATATATATATATATATATATATATATATATATATATATATATATATATATATATATATATATATATATATATATATATATATATCAGTGCTGTCAGGTGATTAAAAAAATGTATCTAATTAATTACAGGTTTTGTAATTCATTCATTTTCCAGCACCGCCGCTGTATCCGTTGTGGCGGGTCACGGGGAGCCTATCCCAGCTGGCACCCCAGGGGGACACTCCAGGCATGACGCCAGTGCACCACGGAGCCACATACAAAGACATACATGCATACACACACACACTCCTATGGGCAGAGGCAGCGGCAGACAGAGGCAGATTGGCAGCGCAGATTGGAAGCGCAGAATCACTTTGTTTATGTTGATAGTCCTGTCTTTGTTCTTTGTATAAATGAACTTTCCGCCCAAAGGTCCGAGTGGGCTTGCCTCGCTCTCCTGTGTCGCGTCCATCTCTATTGTCAGTCACCCTGCTTTTGACTAGTGGCGCAGGTAGGAAGTGACGTGCCACTGCAGCCTACGGGTCCCTCAATGGGCCAAATTTAAAATGCTTGCGCATTGACTTGCCACTCACGATTAATTGCATTAATTTTCATAGCGCGTTAATTTGCAGCGTAATTGATTAATCTAATTAAAGCGTTAAAGTGACAGCCCTAATATATATATATATATATATATATATATATATATATATATATATATATATATATATATATATATACACACATAAACACACACACACACACACACACACCGCCTCTCCTCCTTCTCTTGCACAGAGACCAGGTCTTTTACCAGCAGTCTTCTGAGCTCAGTAAGCTGCTCCAACCCACTCAGCACTTTCTCCCCCATGCCAGGCACTGCCACTACCCAACAGCTCAGTCCAGAGGTAAGCGCTAGACACACTTGTCTTAAATCAACTCTGATGTAAAGCAGGGCAAAGGCTCAGAATCAAAAACCAAAACAGTGTTTTTGTGTAGCTTCTTTTAAAGAAGGAATAGAGCAAAACATTATTGCTCACAAGTTGTGACCAAGACATAAATCAGTCAAACCAGGGGACCAGAAAAGTCTCCTTTGTTTACCATGCCAGGACTCCAAATACGCTAGTCAGCAGGAAGAATCCTAAACAACATTAACCTTTTGAAGTGAAGTTGATCTTGTTGTTTATTCACACTCCTACCCATATTACGTCTTCTACGATAGCCTCAGATAGCCTCTTTTTACACCAGAGTCCAAAAGCTACAGCCTGAAACAATATGTTACTGGATCCTTTTTCTGGAAGTGCTAGCTCAGTGATTAAAAACCAACTAGTTAATGGGATTCTTGTAAATGTGCCAGACCCCTTACTTTCGCTGATAATTAAGGGCTAGCTGACATTACATCAGTGATGCTCGGTAATACATACAACTCTTCACTCTGTAATCACATAAATAGTCTTTTTGCAGACCTTTCTCTAAAGAAAATTAAATCCTCCATTGCACAGTTCACTTATAATTCTCACTTTTGTTATTTATAAATCATAATATAAATCATAATTGTTTTTGTGGCATAGACAAACATTCTCTTTAACTCACAAAGATTTTAATGTGTGGCATGTACAGATGTACATGAAAGCTTCAAAAAAAGTTTTAGTATGTTTAATGTTTATTTTTATTTCTCAAAGAAAAAAGACTCCATTCTTCTAGTTAACGTCAATTTTTCACAATAAAATCCAATGGATAAAACTCTAGATTTACTACTTCCCTGATAACAATTCTCAGTCATAGTTTCCTAGTACATTTCCTAGTACTAATTTTGTTAGATGTATGAGTGAAATAAATAAGTTTTTTTTATGTTTGATTGAGTTTAAGAAGGCAAAGAATATTAGTAGGGATGAGCGAGTACACTACTATCTGTATCTGTATCTTTATCTGTTCAACCAACTAGATTATCTGTATTCGTATCTGTATTCGGAATGGGCGGGGCTTAAACCGGAAGTGGTTGTGGTTTGACCGGAAATGGGTGGGGCTTAAATCACCACATTGTTTTAAGTCTAAAATTGATATGGATTGATCACAAGTCGCTGTATTTTTGCTTATTTTAAAACTATTTACAGAACAGCCTCAAAATTGAAATTCAAATAAATGTTTTTGATCACAAAAGTAAGAGAACTATTTACAGAACAAGTTTTTTATGGAACTGAGTCAGAACATGAATATTCTTAAGTCTATGAATGAATATTTACCGAAAAGCCTCAGAATTGAGATTCAACGCTTTTTGATCACAATAGTAAAGGAACTATATATAGAACGAGTAAAAACAAGGTGCATTAATGAAGTGCATGCAATTAAAAAAGTAATTAACTACAAAGTATGCATGAACAAGAATTGTCATACTCAACAAAACTTTTAAATTTTTTTTCTTCTTTTTCATTTAAATTTTTTTCTAGTACTTGTTTTTCAATTATTTATTTTTAGAGCCAAATGCTATTGCCATTTTTTTCACATAAAGTTAAACAATATTGATTATGGTGTGTGTGTGTGTGTGTGTGTGTGTGTGTGTGTGTGTGCGCGCACGCACACGCTATGTCTCAGTTAAAATATTAAGTATAGACATTATTAATTTGAACAGAGTTTAGAAACAAAAAAAAGGTAAAACAAAAAAAAAGACTTTAACCACCGAGGCGGTTGTTAAATGCACACGTACGTGCAACAGAAAAGAAAAAAAAAAAAGAAAAAAAAAGAAAGTTCACCACATAACCAAACACCAAAATAGAGGCAAGCTGAAGAAAATCTAATAAGGACGTGAGCAACAGTCAAGCCACGAACAGGGAGATCAGTAACTGCGTGTACTGGAGACAGAGAGTGAGACAGGGAAATTCCGCTCTAACTGCAGTGAGTAGGGAGTGGCGGGAAGTATGTGTGACTGGCCAATCACAGACTGTGAAAACAGTCCGGCTGATTTTCCTTCAGTCCGATCACGAGTATTAACGGGCTTTATTCGTATTCGTATTTGTACTCGTCAAAATGCATTATCCGTACCGGATACTCGTATGAAACGAGTATCTGGCTCAACCCTAAATATTAGTGTCATATAATTTGAATTGTGACACAAGATTTAATGTTGCAGAAATGGTTGTCAAATGACTAGTAATGAGAAGATCTCAACTTTATTTCAATTACTCTAATCAATTTCAAGGCAATGTAAATGTTACATAGCCATATTAGCCTACAAAGTGAATCAGAGTTAAAATCTCACCAATGCTTCACAGAACCTTTCAGTGGACTTCAGAAGCAACTGCAACTTATCGTTGACTGGGAGATTATGTTGTCTCATATTAGGGTGAAATCCCTTTGAACACAGTCATACCCATCAGTCTGTTCAGCTCTGCATTTTGACTGACTTATTGCCACTCCTCCCGATGTGTACCACTAATTTTCTTCTATGCTTTCTCTCCTTCCTTAATTGTTTCCTCTTGTCCTCATGGTCACCAAGGAAATTGTTCCCCCAAGGCCTCCCCTCCCAAAGTCTTATCACCCCATGGATCCCCCCTTTACCTGCTCCCCTTTGCCCTTTGATGACACTGCCTGGCTACACAATTTTGGCATCGATGAAGATTACCTTCATGATGACGATTCTCCCATCAGAAAGGTATTTTGGTGTTTCTATCCCTGTATGGCATTAGTTTCACCCTGATTTATTAATGTCTAATATCATCTTTTAAAACCAGTTCTTAACTGGTTAAGACCAGTTTCTTTTCTTTATTTACATCTTCGTGAACTTCCGAGCAGAGAACAAACACAATGTATTTATGTGTATGGGAACATTCACCAACACCGCAAATTTGGGTCACTTTGAAAGTTAGTGCCAGCAACGCAGACTATAGGCTTCCTGTAAGAAACCTCTGTCACAACATGTCTTTTATGTCATTTATATTGTTTGTTCGTTTGTTTTGTTTTTTATTGTCCCTCTGTAGAGTATAACTTTAGTTATAAACTTTAGTTATAACTTTTTTTTAGGCGTGAAATGATGTATTGGGAATCTTGGGGATCATAACTGCTCAATTATAAGTAAAAACCCAATGTTGGCTGGGTTATGTTTGTGCACAGAAGCATTGCCAATATTTTGAATATTGAATGCTAAACGTTTTTCTACTTTATATTAACTATTGGTCAAGATAACTTGTAAACTTTTCGTTCACCTTCAAACCTGCTTCTTCCATCGTGGTGGATGCTGGGGCCTATTTGAGCCAACTGGGGGAATGAGGCAGGGTACACTTTGGGCGTGATTTCAGTGCATGCACACCCACACCTATGGACAATTTGGAACTCAATCCACCTGAAGTGCAAGTTTTTGGAGGTGGGAGGAAACTGGAGAGCCCAGAGAGAACCCACGCAGACATGGGGAGAACATGCAAACTCCGCACAGAGCGGGACTCAAACCGGGAACCACCGTGCTGTGTGGTGACAGCATTACCCACTGTGCCACCGTGCCGCCAACTGATAGACTTAATGGAAGTACTTAGATTGATATTTAATTGATTAAAATAGTAATCAAGCATAAAGTTGCATGTCAGACGTTTGATTAAAAGGAAGCACATCAGGGCGTCAATTACGTAAGTGTGGTGCAATGGTTTAAAGCTTGGCTTTGCCTTGTCTTCTATACTTGTTCCCCAACTGTCAAGTTGAAGCACATAGACAGCGGCAGTATCTTGCAAGCATGGGACAGGTCAATGTCATATAAGTAAGAAATGCAAAAAATTAGAAATAACGGAAGCTCCTAAAGTAATTAATGTAACTCCTTCAACGGGAGAAAAAATTCCCTCTGCAGTCAAGGCCTATAGCAGCTCTAAAGGAATCTATGTTGTTCCTAATTGCAAGCTTTATCAAAGAGGAACTTTTTGAGTCTACTCTGAAATAAGCTAAGGATGTCTGCCTGGACAATCTCCCGCCCTGGACTGAGGCCGGGAGATTGTTCCAGACTAAAGTAGCCAGGTAGCTATAACTTCTGCCTCGTCTTCTACCCTTGCAGACCTGACGGGTTACCAAAAATCCTGCATCCTCAGAGCGAAGAGCCCTGGGAGGGTGATACAATTCCATAAGATCTTCAATGTAAGACGGAGCCTCACAGTGAAGAGCTTTAATGTGGTCATGAGGATTTTATCGGGAACCAATATAAGGATGCGAGTACAGGAGAGATGTGCTCTCTCCTCCCAGTTTGAGTCAGTAAGCAGGCAGCAGCATTCTGAACTAATCGTAAAATACTAAGGCTTTTGAACAGCCCAATAGTAAGTAATTGCAGTAATCTAATCTAGAAGAAACAAAGACATGAATGATATTATCTGCATCTTTAAAGAATAAGAAATTTCTAACTTTCTCTGACCTCTAAAAACAAGCGCTTCAGGTTGACTGGCCGTTCCAAATTGCCCGCAGGTATGACTGAGTGAGTGTATTTGTCTGTGTGTCTGTGTGGCTCCGCGGTGCACTGGTGTCGCTTTTCCCCCACCTGTTGAGTTTCCCCCACCTCACGCCCTATGCCAGCTGGGATAGGCTCAAGCTCCCCGTGACCCACAACACCGGATGAAGCGGTTGGAAGATGAATGAATGAATGAATAATTTTAGCAATGTTTCGTAAATGAAAGAAAGCTGTCTGAGACACAGACTTAATATGGGAGTTAAAGGACAGATACAGATCGAAAGTCACTCCCAAGTTCCTAATATCATTACTAGAGGATAAAGCAATGTTATCTAAGTGACTTACAGTATTAGAAAAATTATCTCTAAGATGTTTGAGACGAATAATAATAAGTTATCAGTGTTTACATAAAGACTTAATAATCCTCAGCCAAGTCTCTAATTTAACTAATTGGTCAAATTCAGGGGCGGCAGTGGCTCAGTTGGTAGAGCGGGTCGTCCAATGACTGCAGGATTGGTGGTTTGATTCCAGCTCCAACCCAGTCACTTCAGAGTGTGAGCTGACAGTGGGAGGTGTCGTTAAAGTTCATCAATGTTCAGGATCAGGCTCTGAGCGGAGGAAATCCTCAGGATTGAGTGAAGGTGTTTATGAGTCAGACGGCTTCTGTGTGATGTTTTGTTCAGCTTCATCAGAGAGAAAAATGCTAACTCAGTAGACACACAGGTTAACCTTTTACCTCTCTAACTCCCACCTGGCTTGAAACCTGTGCATCAAGGTGCTCGGACATGCAGAGTGTCCGAGCACCGGACATGCAGAGTGTCCGAGCACCTTGGATGCACAGCTGGAGTATTGTGTCGGGGATGAAACGTGCAAACTCAGTAAAAGACACACAGGTTTACCTTTTACCTCTCTAACTCCCACTTGGCTTGAAACCTCCTGCTCTCAGTGTCCACCTTCCTTTTAGCCATTTTTGAGGAGGGCAGTAGCTAAATTCACTCCCCCAGGAACTGCCACCTTATGGTGGTGGGGAAGTTTGAGTGCCCGAATGATCCCAGGAGCTATGCCGTCAGGAGCTTTATGCTCCAGCTAGGCAAACAGGTCCTGGGTGATGGGCCAGACTAAGAGCAGTAACAAAACCACTGTGTCAAGAAAAATATCAAGGATTGTTACGCCGCCCAGTATGAGGCAACCGGGGCCCCACCCTGGAGCCAGGCTCGTATGCGAATGCCTGGTGGCTGGGTCTCTGCCCACAGGGCCCGGTCGGGTTCAGCCAGAAAGGCCAACGTGGACCCAACCTCTGGTGGACTCACCATCCGCTGAGGAAACCATAGAGGACAGGTACAGTGTGGATTGGGTGGCAGTCGTCAGCATGGGGCTCAACAACCCAATCCCCGGACAAAGAGCCTAGCTCTAGGGACATGGAATGTCACCTCACTGGGAGGAAAGGAGCCAGAGCTTGGCAGGGAGGTTGAGAGGTACCAACAGCATATAGTCGGGCTCACCTCCACCCACAGCTTGGGCTCTGGAACCCAAACCCTTGAGAGAAGCTGGACTCTCCACTTTTCTGGTGTTGCCCAAGGTGAGAGGCGAGAGGTGTGTTCTGCGCAAAAGATCTGAGCTTTGTTTCATAGTGGTGCTTCATGTTACCACTTTTAATTCATGCTACGTGTTCAGACCATATGAGGTAAAATGCCTGACTGAGAACTGCCTGACAGAGGAATAAACATAAATTTCGTCCACTCATTGTTAACCAGCGGTTTTCCTCTTTAACCTCCCTTCATTTGGAGCTATGCTGTCTCCCTTCCTCTGTGCTCCGCTGTAGAAGTAAACTCACAGCAGTAGCGAGTTGTCTCACATCCTGGTGCGCTGACAGCGCAGGGTACACAATCGATCAGATTGGCTGAACTGAGTGGCGCTATTACCGTATTAACTGGAGGAGCAGCACCCGTCGACAGCGCATCACAGTCTTACCCAGAACTGGCGTCGGCGTCTATGACGAGGAACGCGAATGAATGAATAAATAACTAAATAAATAAAGAAAGAAACTTTATGACTCAAAAAGAAAGAAAAAAATATCCAACTGTCAAGCATGTTAATCAACGCGTCTTCGACGTTGAGCTGTTATACATCAGAAAATAGCCGGATTTAACTCTGTCCATTCTGTGTGTACATGTAGACACAGGTCACACACACTCACGTCACAGCGGTTTTCGTCGCAGGGAGACTACTCTCGGATAGAAAAAGTTTCGGTTACAGTGTCCACACAACAACGCAGACCCAGCGTTTCCACAAACTTCACTTTGGCCGGCCTTTTCAAAAAAGTTGCATTTTCGTCCTGGATATCTGCATTGTCATGTGGATGAAAGGCGTAACCTCAACAAAAAGCCTCACTGCCCGATGCCTTATGCCATATTGTTCACATTATTTCTTCTGGCAGATGTGCCGTGATTGGTTGGGTGCTTGATTGACAGGTAGTGGGTGGAGTTAAAGCGTGACAGCATGAGGTTTTCAAGTGAGCTTATTCAAATATATAGGTGGGGAGATGTATTTTCCATTTCATTGAAGGTATACCAGAGTTTGATCAAGACATTACCATCTCTATATGCAATAACACAGAATCTAATTTATTCTGTTTAATCATCAGTTTCAGTTTTGTTGTCAATTGCATAACGAATAATGTAATTCTCCATCTTGCAGTCCTATTTTGGAGAGCAAAATCATATCACCGATGCATCAGACAACATTCAAGACAGACAATTTGCCATGAATAAAGGTATGACAACCTAAGCCAGTGCTTAAATGTAAATGCTGATGAATATTCATTATCTTTTATTATGGGCTTTGGAAACTAATGTACGTCTTATATTTCATCGTTTTAAAGATACTTCTTGTGTGTTTTTCTAGTTGGTATCGTTACTCCGAGAACAAAGTTTCCCACGGATGAAACTCACTGCAGTGCCACTGGCCTTTCTCAATGTAATGAAATAATTGTTAATGAAATCTCAAGGGTATGTCATCCTCAACTACATATAAATAATGTCCACATTTGTAAAACACAAGCATATGTGTAGTTGCAATACAACAAACGAATTTGTGTGGAAGTCAGACTACATTCAGATCGAAAAACATTCACAAGCTTCATTTAAAGGGGCAGGACAGGTTAAAAGTGGTGTTCAATTTTTTTTCCCTAAAAACCTCTCTGTCTCATTTGTTGGAGCATATGTATTTGTAAAAACCAGAGAGTGGTACCTACAGTGCCTTGCGAAAGTATTGAAAGTATAAGAACTTTTTGACATTTGCCACATTCCAGGCTTCAAACTTAAGAAACTGAAAATATTTTTTAAGAATTAACAACATGTGAGACACAATCGTGAAGTTTTATATTGTGTTTATAAATAAAAAATACTGGAAAGTAGGACGTGGAAAAGTATTGGCCCCCTGTTCTGTCAACTAAGCTAACCAACTCCAAAAGTTCCCTGATGACTTCTGAATGATCCAATGTTGACCTAAATTACTTACAGTGACAAATAGAGTGCATCTGTGTGTCATTTGGTCTCAGTTTAAATGCACCTGCTCTGTGATGGTCTCAGACGTCTGTGAATGGAACACTGTAGAACAAACAGCATCATGAAAACCAAAGAACACACCAGGCAGGTCCGGGATAAAGTTGTAGAAAAGTTCAAAGCAGGAATGGGATACAAGAAGATCTCACAATATTTAAACGTCTCCCGGAGCACTGTGCGAACAATAACATCAAAATGGAAGGATCATAAAACCACTGTAAACCTACAAAGACCTGGCCGTTCCTCTAAACTTTCAGCCCAAACAAGGAGGAATCTAATCAGAGAAGCAACCAAGAGGCCCAAGATCACACGATCACACTGGATGACCGGCAGACATACACAGCTGAGGTGGGACAATCTGTCCATAAGACAACTATTAGTCTTACTCTGCATAAATACGGCCTTTATCGAAGAGTGGCAATAAGAAAGCCATTTCTGAAAGAAAACTATAAAAAGGCCCATTTGGAGTTTGCAAGAAGCCACATGGGAGACACAGATGACATGTGGAACAAGGTGCTCTGGTCAGATGAGACCAAAATTGAACTTTTTGGGCTGAATGCAAAACTTTACATTTGGCGTAAAAGTAACACTGCACATCACCCTGAAAACACCATCCCCACTGTCAAACATGGTGGTGGCAGCATCATGCTCTGGGTTTGCTTTTCTTCAGCAGGGACTGGGAAGATTTTTAGAGTTGATGGGAAGATGGATTGAGCCAAATACAGGGCGATTCTGGCAGAAAATCTGTTGGAGTCTGCAAAAGACCTGAGGATGGGGTGGAGGTTCACCTTCCAACAGGATAACGATCCTAAACATAAAGCCAAATCTACAATGGAATGGTTTAAACCTAACCATATAGAATGGTGTTAGAATGGCCAAGCCAAAGCCAAAATTGCTGTGCACAAACAATCTCCATCAAACATTAAGGAACTTGAGCTGTTTTGTAAGGAGGAATGCGCAAATATTTCTGTCTCAAGATGTGCAAAACTTATAGAGACATACCCAAAAAAATTTGCAGCTGTGATCGCAGTAAAAGAATGTTGTACAAAGTATTAACTTTGTACAACAAAGGACGTGCAAATACTTTTGCACGTCCTACTTTTCAGTTTTTTATTTGTTAACACAATATAAAATGTTGAATACATTTGGTTCCACTTCACAAATGTGTCTCACATGTTGGTGATTCTTAATACATATTTTAAATTTGTTATCTTTAAGTTTGAAGCCTGAAATGTGGCAAAATGTCAAAAATTCTTGGGGGGCCAATACTTTCGCAAGGCACTTTGAATTGTGCTTTGTCACCTCCCCTTTACTACCTGCTCAACCTTCCAAAATGATGCATTAAAAGTTATGAAGAATAGGATGCCCATTCCAGCACCAGGATTTCGATGCTGTGCATAAGGTTCTGGCTGCCCTGCAGTGATTGTGGTAACTGCTGTCTCTTTAGCAAAGTGGTCCTTACAAAATCATGACAGCATGGTTAGGACAAGCTTTAGGATTATGTTCCTCCTCACCACAGCCAAAACATTTCCCTAGAGAAGAGGTTGAAAAGAGTGTGCAATGAATGTAATCTACCTGAACAACAAACCACTAATTGAATTTCTCTGATTTGTTATCGAGAATCATACAGCTGTTAATGAGATAAAACATAGTTCAATAGCGGTGATTTGCAACTCAACAGCATTTTTAAAGTACTTTTCGATGCAGAGAGAGCTCTTTTTTATGAATGGGTTCACACTGGACAAATGCTGTGACAAGAGTTTTTTGAACGGTTTGTTCAAAGATGTCTCTTTTCCCCTGGCATTTTCACCTGTTCCACCTTTTCTACAAATATGAATACCACACTGTTCAGCTGAGCAACAGACCTCACAGGGCGACCCCGCCACTAGTGCCACGTCCTGCATGCTATAAGGAGAGCTACCACCTACTTTAATGCCATGTCTCCTGGATAATAAGTTGAGGCCACTAGAAGCCATGACTGCATCTGATTGGCCTTCCAACCAGCTGACATTTAACTGGCAAAAATCTCACAAGACAACTAAGAAATTAGAAACAACAAAAACAACACTAAATCCCCAGCTACAAATGCAAATAAAGAATATAATATGTAATATCAATGTAATAACTATACATTATAAAACAAGGACTTAAATATAATAGGAAGAAAAAGAAAAAAAACATGCACTTATCCACACTCAGCTGGTTCACTCTCTTCCTACTCTAAGAAAGGTAGACAAAGAAGAAGATTCGTAATAAGTAGTGTATTTGTTCCACCGCAATGCCCTGAAATATCATCTTTATATCTCTGTCACATCATTTATTGTCACAGGTACATCCAAAGAGTGCTCTGTTTTCTGCAGAGATGAAGGTGAAGATGAGTGTGGAAGAACAGAATGAGCGAATTCGCCGAAATCAAAGGAGCTCAGTGAGGGCCAAGAGACGGAGTTTAAACCTTTCAGGCGGCAAACCTCAGGCCAACTACGAAGTGGTATGGTCAGCTATTTAACGATCCTGTTCAAATATTGAAACACAGTGTAATTAAATTGTGTTTAAACTGGACACTGGCAACTTACTCTGGTAAATTGGAAGTTGAACATAATATAATAAATATATAATAAATATATTTTTAATAAATATAAATACTAATATTTATAATAAATATAAATATATCCTCATTAGTACAGATAATGTAGACACACGAACAAAAAACTTACAGTCCTGAAAGAATCAAGACCCACCGAGTGATGTAATAAATTGAGGTAATGTAATACCTAACAATAACATAATAACTCTGGCTATTTTAAATATAACACCATTCTGACTATTTAAAATATAACAGCAATAATGCAATAACTTGCTTGATAGGTAATTACTTACCTATCATGCAAGAACATTTTTGAGCCAAGAATGTAATAACTTTTTTTTTTGCCTATAATGTGATATGCTATTGGATACTTGTCATGTTAGTGGTGTAATTTAAGGACTGCAGCTGACAAAATTTATGGTGGATGAAAGTGACTGTTCTGACAGAGAACAGTGTACATGTACAGACAGAGTACATGTGTGTGGATGAGAGGGACCCAAGAGACAGAGTACATGTGTGTGAATGAGAGGGACCCAAGTGGAAGAGTGAGGTTACAGGGAGAAGAGATCAACAAGGTGGAGGATTTTAAGTACTTGGGGTCAACAGTCCAGAGCAATGGAGAGTGTGGAAAAGAGGTGAAGAAGCGTGTACAGGCAGGCTGGAACTGGTGGAGAAAAGTGTCAGGTGTGATGTGTGATAGAAGAGTTTCAGCTAAAATGAAAGGTGTACAAAACTGTGGTGAGACCAGCGATGTTGTTTGGTCTAGAGACGGTGTCACTGACGAAAAGACAGGAGGCAGAGCTGGAGGTAACAGAGATGAAAATGCTAAGGTTCTCTTTGGGAGTCACCAGGTTGGACAGGATCAGGAATGAGTACTTTAGAGGGACAGCACATGTTAGAGGTTTTGAAGATAAAGTCAGAGAGGCCAGACTGAGATGGTTTGGACATGTCCAGAGGAGAGATAGTGAATATATTGGTAGAAGGATGCTGACTTTTGAACTGCCAGGCAGGAGGCTTAGAGGAAGACCAAAGAGGAGGTTTATGGATGTAGTGAAAGAGGACATGAAGGTGGTTGGTGTTAGAGAAGAGGATGCACAAGACAGGGTTAGATGGAGGCAACTGATTCGCTGTGGCGACCCCTGAAGGGAAAAGCCGAAAGAAAAGAAGAAGAAGAAAGTGACTGTTCTGAGGAAGAGACGTTAAGATGAATCCTGGAGAGTCTAAAAGGTCTGGCCTCACAGACTGTTCAATGTTTGTGCATGGCTAATTCCAGTGCTAGCCCCATGTAACAAATTGAGGCAATCGAAAGTGTCTTTAATTCCACAGAATCAGGTGATAACCTCTGCTTCTTCTTCAAATCTATTTGGGAGCAGCCAGGGCAGCTATCAAAGATTCTGAGAAGAATAGAGAGGTCCATCATAAAGAAGTGCAGGAAGGTGGCCTTCCACTGAGTGCAGCTAACAAAGTCAGACTTATCCAAAGTTCCACTGCTGACCTTCAGTTTGGGAGCAGAGGGATAATTCCCCTACTTTTCTGCACCTGTTGCATATTCACAAGAAAGACAACCACCAGTCTGTTAGACAAAGCCTTGGGATATGTTTTTCTAATTTTCTCTGGACTTCCCAGAGAAAATTACAGGTGTGAAAGGGCAGGTAGTTGTTTTAGAGTCATTATATCAGTCAACTAATACACACATACAACTGTACCAAAATTATTGCGACAGGATATTATTTAAACTGCTTGATGTTCAGTATAGAAGCATGCTTACTAGTTAGCATCTGCTTTGGTACATCACCAAATGGGAAGGGCGAGACTCATTACAAGCAATACGTCACTGAGATGAGAAACAGTTTGCAGAATGCCTACAGGTTGGCAGCAGGAAACTTTACACAGAATCACCTGAGAAAAAAGGCCCATTATGACAGCCATGTGGAAGAAGTGCTTTCGAAAGATGATGATAGGGTCCCAATTCAAAATATCAGACTGACAGTAGAAGTCAAGCTGCAGAATTTAAGTTCCCTCCTTATTTTGAAGTGGAAAAGTTGTCTAACCTGCCAGTGTACGCAACATAAACAGATCATGCCTCTGGAAAAGTCAAAATATTGCACAGAGATCATTACCAGATAATATTATATAAGATAGGATGAGAACTCCCCCATATATATTGTTTATAATTGTGTGTGTGTGTGTGTGTGTGTGTGTGTGGGTGTGTGGGTGTGTGTTTGTACAGGCTCGTAGGCGTCTAACTGCTCATGAGATTGACATTAAAGACTTGGAAGCAGCAGTTCGTGGCCAGGAGCAGGAGTCACCTCGCGAAGAAATTGCTCGTCTGAGACAGTTACAGGTTGACTTGGACATTAGCAAAGCGGTGAGATCATTCAGTTTGTGTATCATTTTCACATTCCTGTTCATTGCTCTGCAACATTCTTTCACAGACATCATGCATTTTGAAGCAGATAAGGCCTGAAATTCAGACCTGTCAAATATACTGCAGCAGAATAACCATGCAAAATCATTCATACTGTACATAGGGAGCAAAATTTTGAACATGGGATAAGCCAAAACGAGAAGCAGAAATATTAGGATGGGGCGGCAGTGGCTCAGTGGTAAAGCGGGCGGTACAGCGGGTAGTCCTATGATTCAAGATCGGTAGTTCGATTCCCGCTCCCGCCAAAAAAATACCCGGAGGTGAGCTGACAGTGGGAGTTGTCAGCTCACCTCCGGAGCACTACCGAGGCACCTTGAGCAAGGTGTCGTCCCCTTTACAAATTGTTCATTTGAGGCGCACCAAGAAGCCACTCTACCTCCCATGCATGCCTACAGGCCCCCTTGTGTGCATTACAGGGGCCTGTACACACTAATATGCATGCGTGTGATTGAGACTAACAAAAAACTAGAGTGTGCATTCTTAATTTCCCTTCGGGGATTATAACAGTGTATAAAATTTAAAAAAAAAATTAAATCAGCAAGAAGCAGAATGTCAATGTTTTAGGCCAACAAAAAAGTAAGGTATAGTAAAAGATCTAGTAAAAAGGACAAAAAAAAGGACAAACATTGCAGTAATGACATTATTTAGGAGATAGTATATTAGGTGATTGTCATATGGTTAGGAGTGGAAGGCTTGACAGTTAGTTAGCAAGTGAAGAATACTTTCACTTTATTGTTGTTTTATTTATTAATTATTGTGGATTTGTTTGCAAGACACAGGCAAGGACAAAACAAGAAAACAGTGCATCTACCTCTCGATCATGATTTCACAATTTTAACCATTCACAAAATTTCTTTTGTGAATTTTTCAGTCCTTTGAACTTCGATTATTATATCGCACCAATAAAATTATTACGAGCTGTAACCATTCACACACTAAGGAAAGTGAGTGAAATATCGCATGCAAGGTCAGTTTGAAATGCATATTGCAGTTGCTGGGGACAGAACCACTGCCGCTCATAACTCGACGATTGCTCTACCACTGAAAGATTAGGAATAAATTATTATGTGCAGCTATGGCAAAAGGCAGAAGAATTTGCAAAGGAGAAAAGGGGATATAAACTAAACAAATGTAAAATAAAATAAACAATGAGCACAGCTTAAAAGAAGCATAAAAAAGTATAACAGCTCCATTGAGGAGATACATTAACGCAGACATTTAGAAGACATTTACAAAGACACAGCTAAAAACAGCTGTGTCTTTGTAAATGCTTCTATTTCAGTGAGAGTCACTGAAATAGCAGCTCTATCTCTCTTTAGTGCAAAAATAAATTATAAAGTTATTCCCTTATTTTCATATTGTATACACGAAACAAAAAAATGTGACACTGATTCATCTTAGCTAACTGTTTAGGGGCTATAAGACGTAAATGCAAATTTGTTTGAGTAAAGGCTACATGAGTAAAGATCTATTCTTATATTATTCATCACATTGTTATAGCGCATGGCTCCCGATGAGATACTGATCCCAGAGGACTACCTGGATGCAGAGAATAACAATCGTCTGAGCCCAGAAGAACAGAAGGAGAAACAGAAGAAACTGGAGAGGATCAAAACTCTCATTGCCAAATCAAAGTAAGTTTTTTCCAAGACATAATTTTGATAGTTCTTTGTCAGCTGGCATAAAGTTTGAGAAGAATAATCAATAGGAAATAACATCCATTCATCCATCCATTTTCTAATTCCACTTCATCCAATGTCGCGGGGAGCTGGACCCCATCCCAGTTTGCTTAGGGCGTGAGGCGGAGCACACTCTTGAGCCACACAGAGATGCAGACAAACACGCACACACACACTCACACCTACAGTCAATTTGGGAGCAGCCAATTAAACTGAAGCACGTGCTTTTTGAGGTGAGAGGAAGCCCTGCTTCAGGAAATAACAATGAAAACTGACTGATAAATCCAAAAAATATAAACTTAAATCACCACACCAAGTGTACAACAAAAAATATATATATTTGATTTTCATAGGGAATATAAGAGATCAAAATTCTTATTGAAAACTGGGTAACTGATGGTGGTAAAGGTATGCATCCGATATGCCTCCATTTTTGTAGGCAGTGATCCACAAATCCTGGAGCGTACCCCCTTAGGTAAAAGTACCAGGGGAGGCATGTGACCCCAGGCAACATGCAAAGGGAAACTACCTTTTTGGGGTAGGATGGGGTTTTTTGCACACACACACGCACGCACGCACACACACACGCACGCACACACCAAAAACTGTGTGGTGGAGGGTGGGGGCCTTAATAGAGAAGCAATTGAGAAGGACTGGTTTAAGGAATTTGAGTTGGGTCTACTCCCTTGTTCACCTAAGCTTCAGTTTTTGCAATTTTCTCACTGATGACATGGCCCTCAATCTCATTCCAGCTCAATTGACTCTTAGTTACTCTACTTCCCTGACCAACTTGGCACCCCCTCTTCCTCTGCCTATTTACCCACATCATGAAGAGTCATGAGTTATATGAGTTATGAGCAGGGTGTCATCTTCTTCTTTTCCTTTCGGCTTTTCCCTTCAGGGGTCACCACAGTGAATCAATTGCCTCCATCTAACCCTGTCTTCTGCATCCTCTTCTCTCACACCAACTACCTTCATGTCCTCTTTCATTACATCCATAAACCTCCTCTTTGGTCTTCCTCTAGGCCTCCTGCCTGGCAGTTCAAAACTCAGCATCCTTCTACCAATATATTCACTGTCTCTTCTGTGGACATGTCCTAATCATCTCAGTCTGGCCTCTCTGACTTTATCTCCAAACCCTCTAACATGTGCTGTCCCTCTGATGTACTCATTTCTGATTCTATCCGTCCTGGTGACTCCCAAAGAGAACCTCAGCATCTTCATCTCTGCTACCTCCAGCTCTGCCTTCTGCCTTTTCCTCAGTGACACTGTCTCTAGACCAAAACTCTTCTATCACACATCACACCTGACACTTTTCTCCACCCATTCCATCTTGGTTGTACACGCTTCTTCGCCACATTCTCCATTGCTCTTGACTGTTGACACTAAGTACTTAAAATCCTCCACCTTCTTTATCTCTTCTCCCTGTAACCTCACTCGTCCACTTGGGTCCCTCTCATTCACACACATGTACTCTGTCTTACTGCAGCTAACCTTCATTCCTCTCCTTTCTAAGACAAACCTCCACCTCTCTAGCTTGTCCTTCACCTGTTCCCTGCTCTCACTGCAGATCACAATGTCATCTGCAGACATCATAGTCCATGGAGATTCCTGTCTAACCTCGTCTGTCAGCCTGTCCATCACCATAGCAAACAAGAAGGGGCGAGCTGATCGCTGATGCAGTCCCACCTCCACCTTGAACTCCTCTGTCACACCTACTGTACAGAACACCTCACCACTGTCTTACAGTCCATGTCCTGCACCGCTCTAACATACTTCTCTGCCAGTCTCTTTTTTGGCATGAAACCATACTGCTGCTCACAAATATTCACCTCTGCCCTTAGTCTAGCTTCCACTACCCTTTCCCATAACTTCATTGTATGGCTCATCAGCTTGATTCCTCTGTAGTTGCCACAACTCTGCACACCTCCTTTTTTCTTAAAAACGGGCACCAGCACACTTCTCCTCCATTCCTCAGGGATCTTCTCACTCTCTAAGATCCTGTTGAACAATCCAGTCAGAAACTGTACTGCCACCTCTCCTAGACACTTACAAACCTCTACAGGTATATCATCAGGACCAACTGCCTTTCCACTCTTCATCCTCTTCAATGCCCCCCTCATTTCATCCTGACTAATCATTGCTACTTCCTGGTTCACAACAGTCACCTCTTTAGTCTTTGTTCTCTCTCATTTCCCACCACGTTCATCAACTTTTCAAAGTACTCTTCAAAGTACTCAAAGTACTTAAAGTACTCAAAGTGCTCATAACTCTTCGAAGAGTTATGAGCAGGGTGAGATTTGTGATTTGTTATGAGCAGGGTGTGATTTGCAAAAAAAGTTTGTTTGTTTTTTTCGTGATCTTGAAATAAGCAAACAACAAGCCTAATTTTTTTTTTAGGTTAATGTCTTCATTTAAGCCTCCCTAGAAATTATATACATATATATATACACAGATACATACATACATATCGCCTGTTGTTGCATTGACATTATAAATGACAATAATGCCATCTTCCTCATTTCTTAGTCTTTGCATTTTAATTTATCCTCTATCAGTTTGCAGAACATGGTTCCAAACCTGGATAAGCCATTGGAGGGCAGGACTCCCATCAGTTCCCAGCAGCAGCTGAAGGAGCAGGAAAAGCGTATTGAGATATCCTGTACTCTGGCTGCCGAGGCCTCCCATCGCAGTCGCCTCCTCTCCGGTAGGACTTGTAACACATGGCTGCCAATAACATATGTACACATCACTAACATTCTCTAGGTAATGACACTCTGTGTTCGCACAGCACAGATCAAGCCACAGCAATAACTTTCAACAATTCATTAACATCCTACTTTCACCTTCAAATTCAGTCAACTCATATCTCATGTAATGCTATTTTTTATTATTTAATATCCAAATCTACTGTGGGCAAGTAAAATTTTTATGTGACCCTGCAATAAACTGGCAATTTGTCAGTTTGTCACTGGTTTGAATCCAATATGTCTCCCTTTGATTAAGGCAGTGACTCTCAAATAAAGGGGTGTGCCCTCCAAGGTGGGGCATATTGAGGCGCCTGGGGGTAGGATGGTGGGAGGGGGGGGGCATTTTCATTGAAGTACCAGAATAAAGTATAATTGCACATCCACTACTGTAGGTGGCAGTGGCGCTTTCAGGTCTCATAATGTGATATTTAATAGAACGTGTGCAGGGAAGATTTAAGCTGCTATGGTGTAAGGTTATTTTTCATCATGCACACTTCCTGTTTCTAGGGGGAAAATAATTGCGAAGCACTGGTTTAAGGCATTGGAGATTGTCTACTCCACATTTATTAAAGAAAGTAACCTCAATTCCTGAATTTCTCAGGGAAAAATCTGACACACTACAAGTAATTACAGCTAACACTGGTCTACAAAAAAATTCAGATTATTTATTAAACTATAGTGTTCACAGTAAAACCTGTGAAAAAATAAGAAAAAGTTTCCAAAATACCAGCAATGATCAAGTTAGTCAAAGCTAGCAACAGCAAAATCTAGGAACAAAAAAGAAGCTGCTGGAGACATTGGTGAAGCACTACCAAACAACATATTTTTTAGCTGGCAAAATGACAAAGGGATGACTAGGCTTTTTGGAGTGGTTTATTACTAATAGCAATAACTGGGTGTGCCTCACCTGCAAACTTAGGAAAGTAGAGAGTTGGCCATGTATGCCTCCTGTCACACATCAGACCATAATGGAATTATTCCCATGTGATGCTTCCATGCAATCTTTAGCCATAGGTCAGTTCAAAATACCTGTATGAATGGTATACAGTAATCCCTCGTTACTTGTGGTTAATGCGTTCCAGGACCACCCACAAAAAACAAAATTCCGCATTATAGCGACAAACTATTTTATTAATTACGGTAATTTAAACGTTTATGAACCCTCCTCATACTGATATAAAATGACCTTTTATCTGTATTACCTTGTCCCACACTCTTATAGACTGTTTAAAGCCCTTCTTTATTAAAGAAAAATGTTTCTTCAATACATGGAAGTGCGCAGCGTTCCATGAGTCTCAGAACGCAACTCACTTCCGGATGGTGTCAGCCAATAGAATGCGCATGCATTATCACATGACTACCTGCTAAAAATCCGTAATGTAGTGAAGCAGTGTATTTTTAAGCCCATATAAGCAAGGGATTCCTGTATGTCTGTTCATCCACCCTGTCTCCAAGATTCCTATGAGCTAATGTGTATCGCTAAACATTAAATTGTACACATACAAAATATCATGGTAGTCCGTGTCCACAGATACACAGAGGGGCATCTGGCATGCCACATGATGATTATGGAAAATCAGAGTTAGAATTTTACTTTGCGAGCCCACATCATGTCCCATATTTTCATGTGTACAGGTATCTGTTGTCTATAACCTCTCTTGGTTGGTCAACTCCTTTTGTCCAGGCTTTCTCACTGAGTCCACATCCCTCAATCTCATTCCAGCTCAATTTGCTTGCAGTCCCTCTGCTTCCCTGAACAGCTTGGCACCTCTTCTTCCACTGCTGATTTCCCCGCATCATGAAGAGTCATGAGTTGTATGAGTTATGAGTCACCATAGTTTAGATTCCCCCTCACATACAAACACTCACCTTTGACCACTGTTATGTTTGTTCCCTCTTCTTTTGTTACACCCCTAAAAAGAAGACAGAGTGGGTTTTTTGATTTGTTTGATATTTGTTCTCAATTTTTTTTTTTTTTTCATTAAAAAACTTTAAAAAATGGCCACAGATTTGAACTGGGACCTGTTCTTGTCCCAGTTGAGTACTCAAAGCACTCAACAGAACGCATGAGCATTCATCCATGTACATTCATACACTGACAGCAGAGGTCACCATGCAAGGTGCCACTGGCTTGTCAGGAGTTGAAAGTGTTCACATGCACCTAGACATGGACACCCTCAAGCACTTTTGTATGTTTTTAACTGAATTGCATTCCAAAAATTCTTATTTCTCTCAAGTAATAATCCATATTTTGTTCTTACCCTGTCTTTTTTTGCCTATTTTGTTTCTTTGTAGCTCAAGCTTTGCTGTAAAGTTCCACGGTGCATCTTCCTGAGTGGACACAGCAAAAAAAAAGTGGCTCGAGAAAAGTTAATTTATTTTTCAAAATAAAAAACTACGGTACGGTTGAAAATAAGCTATCATGACTTAAAAGCTTGTAAATTGGAACATATTTCAATTTAGCTCAGGTACAACAATTGTGTAGATTACCGATCAATTATTTAGATTTTGAGATATTTTTGAAAAGATACAAATGTCCAGTCAAGTCAAAAGAACTAGTTTTGAATAAACAAGTTTCACCTACAACTCTTCATTACTATCAATGTTGTCTATTTTCAATTATGCTAATGTCCAACAGCCTTTAGTACAGTCAATATGGTCCAAACAGTCATATACAATATATTGTGTTTGTTTCCAGTTGCATCTGTAAAGGAACAGATAAAACAAAAAACCATCCTAAAAAGTTGATGAATGCCAAGCCTTGTTGTACATTCGGTAACAATATGGCAAACATCAAATTTGATTGCAATTCCATTCTTGATTTGTGAATACTGTGATTCTTCAAAATTGCTGCACAAAATGAAGTGACTTATTGTGAAAGTGATGTCGAAATGTTTGTTGCCAAACAAATTGTGTATTGAAAATTTTCCACTGGTCGTCTCAAAACTGATGCAAGCTGTATTCTTTTCATATTAAAAAAAAAGTATTGTCTGTTTATTCTGATCACTAGAGTGCCTTTATCTGGGAGGTGTGTGTTTTGATTTCAAGATTGCATTTACAACTTGACGAGCTACTCTTCATTGGAAATAATGGAGATTGGAAGTCCACCCAGAGCAGTTGTGCGTGTTCAAAACCGGAAGGAAGAACAAGAAACAAATCGTCTCATTTATCAAATATGTATTTTTACCCTAACACAATATTTCTAAGCAGATCTGGGTTCTCTGTCCCTAACACAAAGTCTGGTGTTGTATGAACCGTGACAAGGGGCAGGAACAACACATTCCAGAGGATCCCAGATATTTATTATGCGCATCACTAGGCTCCACCTTAAGGATGGGCCACTATACATTAACTCATTGACATTGTGTTGTTCTCCGACGGGTCAACTCATGGACACCGTGTCGTTCTCTGGTTGGTTCTCATCCGGTCATCTAAACAAAGAGTCACACAAGTTACATAACTGACATCCACCGTCAAGCGGGGGACGCCCATTACACAATATATTTTGCTATAATATTATTAAATGAAATATAAAGTAAATACAGAACTGGAAAATATATTTGATTATATTTCCCTTCAATGTGCATGTGGTACTGCTGAGACATAATGGAACCAATCTTGCTTTGGAAACAGCCATCAACTCTCTTGTCTCTCAGCTTCCTCTTGGCAATATCCCACAGGTTCTCTAAAGGATTCAGGTAAGGTGAGTTGGCTGGCTAATCAATTATGGTACATGGTCAGCAATGCCATACCGAGCAGTATTAGCACTATGGGCAGAAGCCAAGTCCTTAAATGTTTGTCATCACATAGAAGCATTAAGTACTCTAAAATCTCCTTGTAGACTGCTGCATTGATTTTGGACTTCATAAAACACAGTACACACCCGCAGTTGACATGGTAACAAGGCAACACTATGTAAACTGACCAACACTGACAGCATGACATTTTTTGTTTAAATATATTATGTAGTGAATAATATATACTGTAACTGAATACAGTGCACCCTCGTTACTCGTGGTAACTTATTATCTTATTATTATTTATGGTAATTCAAACATCTATGAACCCTTCCCATACTGATATTAAACCATCTTCTATCTGTCATATCTTTTCCCACACTCTTATTGACTGTTTAAGGTAGGGTTGAGCCAGTACTTGTTTCAGATGTGTATACGTTACAAATAAAGCATTTTTGACGAGTACGAGCATGATACGAGTAAAACTTGTTAATACCATGGTTGTGCTGAAGAATCCTCATAACCAGCGGTCCCCAACATTTTTTGTGCCACGGACCGGTTTCATCTAACACAATATTTTCACGGACCGGCCTTCATTTGCTTGATAATCGTTAATGTCGCCAGGACAGTTGTAGTCTAATAATAAATCATCCGCAGTGGTTTTATGTAAAATGGAGACATCAACAGATGAAAAAAACTTTTTTTCATCTGTTGATAATCAACATCTCTATAAACGAAATAATAGCAGTGACGTGCGGTCAGGGGAGGCAGGTGAGGCATGGCCTCACCTGCCATCATAACATTCTATATCATCATACGAAGTCTGCTAACCAAGATGAATCTGCTGAGCTGGTCACTTAACGCGATCGACAGAATTTTTTCCACCAGACCTGTCGGAACTGGTGAGCGCCATTGTCCAGATGGGACTTTTTCTGCTGGCTACATGCTGGACAGCTGGAATACTTTCAAAACTATGTGTTTGGCCCCACTGGATGTGGAGGACATCGAGGATGTGTACATCTTCACCACAATGACAATTGGGATAACAGCACTGGGTTTTGGTGTTTTCATGCTGCACCGCAAGCTGAGAAAAATGGGATTACAACAGGCCAAAGTACAAGAGGATTCCGACTGAGCAGCAGAGGCAACGGCCAGGGTGTATAAGGAGGCTATGGCCATCATGCTGAATGAAGCCATAGCCAGGATGAGTAACCGGCATGAGGAGTCCAATGGTCTGCTCAAGGAGGATATCACCCAAAAGCTGGAGAAGATGGAGAAATGGGGAAAACGTTTGGATGTGAAGGCCAGAAACAGTGATGCTGACGCCAGTGATATAGGAGTGTGGAAGGCACAGAAAGCAACAACAACTCAGCCACACAAAGCAAGTCTCTCCAATGGTGATTATTAATAAATTTGACCAGAAACAACCCTTGACAGGAATAACAAAATGAACAATAACAAAATTCGGACTCTTCTCAAGATCTGATAAAGAGGTGTGCAAAGACGCATGCCTATTTGGACTAAATGGACGGATCAAAACAACAATGTACCAGAATAAAATAATTGAAATTGATTTGTGACATGCAAAGTATGTATTGGTTGACAATGTGCTGTAATGAGAGAGATGTTGTTGATTTAGGGGACAGAAATCTCACAAGCCAATGGCTTCTACCCGTCAACCTTTTTTTTCTTTTCGGATTACGTTTCTGATGTCTCAACACTGATGAGAGTAAAACTTGTTGTAATAACATGTCTGGAAAGAAGAAAATAAACTGAATAAACTAAACTAAACTAAACTAAACAGAAAAAAGTTGAAAATGGAAGTATAAGTTGGAAGGGTTATATTTATCCAGTGATGTGTGTTATATGGTTATTCTTCGTGTAACGTCACCAATTTTACATTATTTTAACTCAAAATCATTGAATTTTCACATTTACTGCTGGAATACCGAAAAGAGACCTGCGCTGAGGCACCAGCCAGCCAAGCCTCACCATGGATTGCGCAGTTGAAAAATTGCAAGAATTCTCATTTTGCGCTGTTCGATCCTAAAAAGGTTCTAAGTAGTAATTCGAAATGCAAAAAGAAGAAATGGGAGTAAGACAAAAAAAATTGAGCGAGGAATTTATTGCAAACAACCATTAAACTAAAATAGGCTGTTCATCAGCTGATCAAAAGTTTAAAGGGACAGTAAAGTTAAAATGAACCGGGTCTATATTTGAAGTACATAAGTAAAAAAAAGGCTTGGTGGCATTTTAATTTTTTTATTTGCAACGGGGACTTAGAAAAATGAAATTTATTGTAAGTCATGGAGCACGCCATAACAGCAGAAGTGACGCAGCCGTAGACAACGGGGTGAATCTATATCAATGCAGATAAAGCAAGGGACAAGTTAAAGAGCCGACATTTTCGTAAATATTTATCCGAACATTGCCAAAAATAATGTCGTCGTCATCGGAAACTGAAGACGAGTTCCCAGTGAACCCACCTGGGGGTGTAATTACTCCATATAATTACCACCCGATGTACAAGGAGAATGAGGGTTTGGACATCTAGCGATTCATCCCAGGCTTCATCTGAATAACATTCTGACAGAGACATCCAACTAGTTATAATTTCCCGTTTTGGTTTATTGTGTGTGTGGAAAAGTTAATCGAGCTACTGATGCTAACGCACTAGCCCGTCAATGGGATTTTCATATTATGTTAGCATTGAGCTAACCGCCATTCGTTACTGTTGGACTGTGTGGAATTAATTAATAACAACTCTAGTTGTTATTATTTATTTTTTGTACTTGGGGAATTAATGTCAATGGAGAAGTGAAGAAGGGGTAGGATTCAATAAGCTCATGCTTTTTCCTACTCCTTTTCGAGCATGTTTTGTGTGGTATTAGTATTATTGTTGTCTTTATTTTTGTTTTATTCTGCACACACATGTTCGAAATAAAGCATATCTAGTTTATATTAATATGTCTTTTATTTACGAATGTAAAAGGATCAGGACCTGACATGCTGCTTTTGTATGTTTTATTTCAGTGTCACAAATCTTCTTAATAAAATGACCTGTCTATCACTTTTGATATTGTTAACTTTTCGCGAGTGCCATAATCACATGATAATCTGGTCATAAAAACATTCATAAAATACCTTGAGTACCTCCAGACATTGATTAATTATCAACTAAACCTTGGGAATTCAGAATAAATACTATGGGTTGTCCGAAAATGATCTTACTGGTTTAGCAACTGGTTTACTTCTGAACATTTAGGCAGAGTGAAAAGTGCAACACATTAACCCATCCGTGTAGGAACAAACAACCGACACTCGAAGTACCTGGGTGAATTATGTAACCCCACTACACAAGCCCCCCCAGAATTCACCCATAGACAAAATCCCCCACCCGGGGGGGAACCACAGGTCGACCTCTGCGGGTGTGAAAGACGGGGGTCGGGGAGGGAGAACTGCCAGGCTCGGCAGGGGTGACGGGGTGCGTGGCTGTTGGTGGGCGGGGCAACGGGGGTCGTCCTCAGCGCGGGGCCCGGGCCAACTCCAACGGCCGGGAAACATCCATGTGAGCCGGTTTAACCCTATCGACTGACACAGTCTCAGGCCTACCGCCGATAGCAACTGTTAAGCCCTTAGCACTGCGTTGCAAGACCCTGAAAGGCCCGTCGTAGGGGGGCCGCAGGGGTCCTCGGTGGGCGTCATGGCGAACGAACACAAACTCGGCCCCCTGCAGGCTGGGGGGCACCCGGAAGGTGGGAGCGCCGTGTTGCGAAGTGGGGATCGGTTTAAACGTCCCGGCGACCTCCAGCAGGGAGGAGCGCTGCTTGGCTGCGGACCACGGAATGGTGGCGTCCGGGATGAAGTCCCCGGGAACTCTCAGCATCTGGCTGTAGACGAGCTCTGCAGACGAGGACTGTAGGTCCTCCTTGGGGGCGCAAAGCGGGCCGAGCAAGACCCAGGGGAGCTTATCCACCCAGTCGCCGTCGGTCAAACTGGCACGTAGTGCCACCTTCATGGACCGGTGGAAGCGCTCACATAATCCGTTGGCTTGCGGGTGGTAGGAAGTGGTCCGGTGCAGCCTGACCCCAAGGCTCGAAGCCACCGCGTTCCACAGTTCAGAGGTGAACTGCGAGCCGCGGTCGGAGGAGAGGTCGGACGGAGTTCCGAAGCGACCCACGTGGAGATGAATGCGCGGGCCACGTCGGACGCCGCTGTCGAGGAGAGGGGGACGGCCTCGAGCCAGCGGGTCGTCCTGTCCACCATGGTGAACAGGTAGGTGAAGCCGTGGGAGGAGGGAAGCGGGCCCACTAGGTCGACGTTGACGTGGTCGAATCTCCTCTCAGGGACCATGAAAGGCTGAAAGGGGGCCTTTGTGTGACGGTGTACTTTAGCACGTTGGCAGGCCACGCAGCAATCGACCCATGACTTCACGTCCCTCTTGAGGCCCCGCCACACGAATTTCTGGGAGACCAACCTCACGGAAGGCTTCCTGCCGGGGTGCGACAGGTTGTGCACCACATCGAAAATGTTCCGACGCCAGCCCGCGGGGACTAGTGGGCGAGGCTGGCCAGTGGAGACGTCACACAGCAGCTTGACGCCGGAATCACCGACTGCAATCTCCTCTAGGCGGAGTCCAGTATCAGAGGCCTTGAGGGTCTGTACCCCACCGTCCGAGGCCTGGTCAGCAGCCATGTGGGCGTAATCAAGGCCAAGCTGGACGGTCCCGACGACCGCCCTGGAGAGGCAGTCCGCAACCGCGTTGTCTTTACCTGCGACGTGCTGGATGTCTGTCGTGTACTCGGAGATTTATGAAAGCTGGCGTTGCTGTCGGGCGGACCACGGCTCAGCCACCTTGGACATCGAGAACGTGAGGGATTTGTGGTCTACGAACGCCGTGAAACTCCGGCCTTCCAGCAGGAAGCAAAAATGGCGGATGGCCAAGAAAAGGCCCAGGAGTTCCCTGACAAACGCACTGTACTTGCGTTCTCTGGGGGTTAACTGGCGGCTGAAAAAGGCTAGGGGCTGCCAGGCGCCTCTGACCCACTGTTCGTGCACAGCACCGACAGCGTAGTCCGAGGCGTCGGTCGTGACTGCGACCGGGGCCCCAGGCACCGGGTGAGCCAACATAGCAGCTTGGCTCAGTGCCACCTTGGTCGCGTCGAAGGCGGCCAGCCGCTCGTCCGTCCAGTCGATGGCCTAGTTGGGGGATTTGTTCTTCAGGGCCTCGTACAGCGGGCGCATGGTGTGCGCCGCTCGGCAAATGAACCGGTGGTAAAACGTCACCATGCCGAGAAACTCCCGGAGCGTTCGGGCTGTTTTTGGCCTGGGGAAGGCAGAGACGGCCTCCACTTTTGAAAGGAGGGTGACAGCGCCATTTTTGTCAATGAGGTGTCCGAGAAAGTGAATGGAGGTCTGCTCGAAAAGACACTTGGCCAGGTTGATGATCAGACCGTGCTGGTTAAGTCTCGTGAAGAGGTCCCGGAGGTGGGTCAGGTGGTCTTCCTCTGAGGAGCTAGAAACAAGAATGTCATCTAAGTAGACGAAAATGGAAGGCATGTCTCTTAGCGCAGAGTCCATCAGCCTTTGGAAGGATTGGGCCGCATTCTTAAGTCCGAACGGCATACGCGTGAACTCAAACAGTCCAAAGGGCGTGACTACCGCCGTCTTGGGAATGTCCGAGGGGTGTACGGGGACTTGGTGGTAACCACGCACCAAGTCAACTTTAGAGAAGATAACTTTACCCGCCAGGTGCGCCGAAAAATCTTGGATGTGGGGGACCGGGTAGCGGTCTGGTGTAGTAACATTATTGAGTCGACGGTAATCGCCGCAGGGTCGCCAACCGCCGTCTGGCTTCGGCACGATGTGGAGGGGCGAGGCCCAGGGGCTGTCCGAGCGTCGGATTATCCCAAGCCGCTCCATATTAGCGAACTCTGCCTTGGCGATCGCCAGCCTCTCCGGATCGAGCCGCCGGGCTCTAGCATAGATGGGAGGGCCCTTAGTGTCAATGTGGTGCTCGACACCATGTTTGGCCGTGGCTGCGGAGAAGGTGGGTTGGGTCAAGTTGGGGAACTCGTTGAGGAGTGGCTGGTACTTGTCACCCTCCGAAAGAGAACTGGAAAGGCCGCTGTATTCTGCCCCGTCGCGGACGCATGTCAACGAGGAGAAGGTCAGCGCGTCCACCAGGCGGCCATGTTTGACGTCCACGAGCAGCCCATGAGCACACAGAAAATCGGCGCCGAGGAGGGGGAAGGAGACGTCGGCCGTGACGAACTCCCATGTGAAGCGCTGGCCCCAAAACAGTTTTTGTGCCATAGGTGCGAATCGGGGTGTCGTTGGCAAACGTCAATGGCGGTCCGTGGGCCCCGCTGGCAGTGTCGCTCACCGTGGCTGGCAGGACGCTCCTCTGAGCCCCGGTGTCGCAGAGGAACTTACGCCCAGAGATAGAGTCTTTGATGAACAGTAACCGGGTTGTGGCACCCACGCTCACGGCCTTCACAGAGCGCGGGCCATAGCTGCAAGGGGCGCGGCACTGCTTCGCCTTCGTGCCGAAGCGTGCGTGGAAGTAGCATAACCCAGGGTCAGAACAGCTGGTGGCGGCAGGGGCGTTTCTGTCAGTCTGTGCACAGGTGTACGGGGTTGTGTGACTGCGCGCTGGTGCCAACACATCAGGGGTGAAACGCTGTGTAGCTAAGAAAAAACGGTCAGCCTCCTCTGCTAGAGCACGAGGCTCCGTAATGGTCGTATTGGCGAGCGCCGTCTGAACGTGCGGTGGCATGTGCCTCAGGAAGAGTTCAATGAAGAGGAAATTCGGTTCTTCCTCCCCCAGTAGGGCTAACATCATTTCCATGTGTTCTGAAGGTTTGCTGTCCCCCAAACCTTTGATGGCAAACAAATGTCTGGCTCTCTCAGGTCGTGATAATTCAAAAGTTTTGAGGAGATATGCCTTTAAAGCTGGGTATTTATCACTTGCAGGAGGGGATGTGATGAAACCCACTGCCCTGGCTGCAGTAGAGCTCCCAAGGGCTGCGACGAAGTGGTAGTAGCGTGTAGCGTCGTCATCCACGCCACGGAGGGTGAACTGAGCCTCCGCCTGGGCGAACCATGCCGCGGCGGACGTCTCCCAAAACTCCGGCAATTTCAGGACGATAGAGTTGTTCGTCATGTTCGGAGCAGTCTCGGAAACTTCGTCAAGACTGACGTCGGGGTCACCAATGTGGTGCAGAAGAATTGGAGTCAGAGGCGGAGTATCGAAAAAAGCAACTGGTTTACTTCTGAACATTTAGGCAGAGTGAAAAGTGCAACACATTAACCCGTCCGTGTAGGAACAAACAACCTACACCCGAAGTACCTGGGTGAATTATGTAACCCCACTACATTACCTTCAAATCTCTCTGAGGTAAAGTGCTCATGTCAGATCCTCAGATCCCTGGTCATACTGATCCGGTTTATCCATGCTCTCCATCTTCTTCCTAGCTTCCCAGAAGGTATTCTAAAGAAGGATAGGTCCTTGTCTTTTTTTTTTCTTGCTGTTGTGTTGACACAACCATTCACCTCGCAGGTAAGCATGATATTTATCGGGTTTATTGCTTTGTTGATCGCACTGTGTTCTATGGCTGCCAAGCTGAGTTTGTTGCCAATGACGTATGACGCCCACGTGACCACTGGATGCGGAAGCTGCTGCAGTGCAGATTTTAAGGTTTTCTGACCAAGGGGATGATGCAACACATATAAAATGTATTTTTTCATCTATTTTTCATAATGATGAATAACATATATTTCGCTTAAAATTAAGCTGATTGTCCCTTTTAAGACCACATCTAAAATAAAAAACCCAAAACACCACCCTAAAATAGAAATAAAATTTCCAAAAATGCACTCAGTGATACATAGCTGCGGCATTCTTCTTAAAATGTCAAAAATGTGTTTTGGCATGCTTGATGCTAGTGTTTCCAGGAAGCTTGTGGAAATGTTGCTCCAAGTAGTGAAGATGGCTTCACCGAGGGCATCCACAGTCTGGAACCGGTGTCCATTTTTGTAAACTTTCCTCACCATTCAACCCCAATGTTCTCAGTTGGATTTAGATCAGGGATTTTTCAAAAGAGTGATGTTATTTCTCTAGAAGAAGTGATTTGTCAGTCGTGTGCTGTGAACTGCAGAGTTGTCCTGTTGAAAAATCCAGTCATTACTACACAGACGATGGCCTTCAGTCATGAGGAATGCCCCCTGCAATTTCTCCACATTGCCAACTGCAGTTTGATGCCTCTGTACAACCTGAAGCTCCATTGTTCTACTGAAGGAAAAAGCCCACCAGATCATGATGGCGCCACCTCCACTGTGCCATGCAGAAAACATCTCAGGTGGATCTCCTGGTCATGTCAGTAAGACAAGGTCTTTGAAGATGTTTTTTGTTCTTAAACCCTTCTCTCGCAGATACCGACAAATTGTTATTGGACTGCAGTTGGCACCAGTGACCAGCTTAATTTGGGTCGAGGTTCATCCTCTCTCTCAACAGACAGCCCATTGGATCACCCAGCATAGAGGTGGTGAAATTTTTTTTGGTCTACCTCTTGACATTTTTTCTTTATAACTCTCAGGATCTTTTAAGAAGTTAAAAATGACGGTCTTACTTCATCCAGCTCCAGCATCAATGGCATGCTGCAAAAGGCCTTGTTGATGCAGCTAAACAATCCAAACATGTTGTAGGAGAGAAAATTTTTTTGCCTTTCCCATCAGGAGTTCATAAGTGTGAATGCCCGACAGAAAATGACACTGAATCCAAATTTTTGTGATAAGCTTATGAACAGTCATTTCATTTTAATGGTTGTTTGCAATAAATTGCTTGCTCAATTTTTTTTTTGTCTCGCCATCATTTCTTCTTTTTGCATTTTGATGCACTACTTAGAACCTTGCTAAGATCCGACAGTGCAAAATGACAATTCTTCCAATTTTTCAGCTGATCTTGAAGTTTTGATCAGGTGGTTGTATAATGTACAGTGTTTTTTGTCAACAACTGCATGTGTGTAACGTCTTTCTTGAGTTGTGTGGTCCGGTCCTGAAACTGCTGGGAAAACGCACAAAGTGAGGTATGCAGTTCTTACCTCACGGTAGGGGGTGCTGGTGATTCCAGGGATTTGACCGAGGATTCCTCTTCCTCGGCTGTAGAAGAAGTGACAGCAAACTACAATCTATAGTTAATGAGTCAAGTGCAGCCATTCATTTGTTTTCCACTCGCCTTGCCTTACTATAAAAATGGAGGATTACATAGCTCAACTCAAAAAAAATTTGATGGTTTAGTTCAGAAGGAGCTGCGCATGGACTTCATTTATAAGTAAACATAACATATAAAAAAACAACATAACAATTATTTTAATCAGATGGGCTCATTTATGTGTTACAGTTTGTATGTGTAAATAATTCTGCTATGAGACTTTAAAAATAACCCACTCACGGTTGCTTATTAAATGGTGAGTAAGCGACACAGTAGGTTCATATGTTTGTAAACATCTTCATCTGATTATGATGAAGTCATAGTGCCTCACCAGCCATGAACCTCACCGCACGTCACTGCTGTATAGGTATTTTAACTGTTACACACACATACACACACACACACACACACACACACACACACACACACACACACACACACAAAATAGAAAGTTGTGTTGAGTGTGACAATTCTTGTTCATGTATACTTTGTATTCATAATTTCTTATTGCATGCGTT
The DNA here is from genome assembly GCA_013358685.1 of Antennarius maculatus. Lineage (NCBI taxonomy): Eukaryota > Metazoa > Chordata > Actinopteri > Lophiiformes > Antennariidae > Antennarius > Antennarius maculatus. The sequence goes on along the minus strand of CM023609.1, from coordinate 6,260,953 downwards.
GTATTCAATAATGTACTTCAAGTTATGAGTTCATTAAAAACTTGTTCTGTAAATAGTTCTTTTGCTGTTGTGATCAAAAGCATTGAATGTAATTCTGAGACTGTTCTGTAAACATTCATACACTTAAGAATATTCATGTTCTGAGTTTATAAAAGACTTGTTCTGTAAGTAGTTCTCTTACTTTTGTGATCAAAAACATTGATTTGAATCTCAATTTTGAGGCTGTTCTGTAAATAGCTTTATAATAAACAATAAATATAGAAACTTCTGATCAATCCATATCAATTTCAGACTTAACATAATGTACCAATTTAAGCCCCGCCTATTTCCAGTCAAACCACACCCGCTTCCGGTTTAAGTCCCACCCGTTCCTAGTACAGATACAGATACAGATAATTTAGATGGTTGAACAGATACAAATACAGACAGTCGTGTACTCGCTCATCCCTACTTTAAAGCACTTTTGTGTCTCATGGGAGTGCGTTGCGTTCCGAGACTTACGTATGTCGTCAGCCAATAGAATGTGTATACAGTATCACAAGACTACCTACCAAAAACTTGCAGGTATTGATGCGCGAATGCGCGGGGGCGCACTGTATTTAAATTAATTTGTTGTAATATGGAGGCTCACATAATGTTTGGGATCAATCTAATTCACGCCGTGTCTAAGCAGCAACCACTCACACAAACACACACACACAGTCACACACACACTCACTCGCACACACACACACACACACACACACACACACACACACACACACACACACACACACACACACACACACACACACACACACACACACAAGTTGAGTTAAACTAGACAGACAGACAGAGAGAGAGAGAGAGATTTTTTTTAATTTTGATTATTTAAATCACTTTATTCTTAAAACCAAATTACAAGACAATCATGTTGGCACAAAATCCAAAAGAGATTCACGTAAAGAGGATTTTCAATAATACTGTGCGTTTCCTGAACAAAGAAACATATCTAACCTTTTAACATTTATCAAACTAACAATTTAAAAAAAAAACAACAGACAACATTAAAAAAAAAAACACCTCTCTTTCCTTCACAATCTTCCCTTTTACTTTTATCTTCAGTTTCTTCAATCTATAGACCTCTTTGTCTATAAAAACTGGTTGGTCACTTCTTTCTTGATTCTTTAAATAAAAACTGATGCTAAACAGAAACATGTTGAGGTCAGGAAAGAAATTTTCTGTTGTGGCCCTCGAACCTTTTGTGTCTTGCATGATTTTTTTTATCTTTTGCAAATCATGTTTTTCTGTTACGGTCTCTTTCAGACTCTTGTCATTTTCGTTCTCAGAGGTACTGGTTCAAGTTTCAAGCTTATTTATTCTTATACAGCCCAGATTCACAGAAAATGTCTCAAAGGGCTTTACAATCTGCACATGGACATATCCCTCTGACCTTTGTGTACTACAAGCAGTACGACCCTCACATCGAATACGGAACAACTCCCCCCAAAACCCTTTTAACAAGGCAAAAAATGGATGAGAGAGACCTCAGAAAGACTATTTGAAAAATTATTGAAAAATATTGTCTTTCAGTAACCACCTATTGGCAGAATATCTTAGTTTATAAGTCAGTGAGGGAGAATTGGGGAGAGAGTTTGTGAGTTCTGCGTTCAGTGAGTTTGAGCCACATAATATGAGTTAAGTATGTGTTAGAATTGTCTGCTTTTATCATCGGCAATAATGTTGGATTTTCTTCTCAACCTGAATTCTCAACCTGAATTGACTAATAAATATTTTATACTTATGTACTTGGTCCTGTCCTCTCTGCTACCACACCCACTCTGGCCTTCTCTCTCGTCTTCTTATCTTATCCTGTTCCTGAGTGTACACAAGTTGAAATCTGACCTTGACCTAGTTTTCTCAAGGTCAAGTTCATCATCTCATTTTCATCCCCTTTTCCACCTCAGTATTGTGCTTTTTGTTTCATCTTTCTATCTGCAACGGTTGTGAAGATATTTGATGGATTAACGGACAGACCGACAAACACACGAACACTGACAATTACAATATATTCCCTTTGCGGGATCTAATAATAACTGTATGACAGAAGCCCGCTGATTCATCCAGTAGAGTGAGATGCCACCAGCCGATGAAGTAGACTGAGGTCACCACTCTGAGGACAGACCAAATAAATGCCTAAGTCATTGTTCTTGAAAGAGAAAATAAAGTGTATGATTAACCCTGCCAAAACCCAAACCATAGCTGAACCAATTGAAATGGAACCAGACTCCCCTGGTGGATGTTTTTTTTTTTCCTGTGTAAACTGTTTTTGTATTTTTATGTAAAGCACTTTGGGCTACTCACTTTGAATGAAAATCGCTTTATAAATAAAGCTTGATTGATTGATGGTGATGCAGATCCATCGTGTAGCTTTTGATACCAGCCAAGGAAGCAGACAGAGGTCACCGATAGCCGATGATCCACAACACAAAGGCCTGAGAGGGAACAGGAGAGGGAGGGAGAGTGAAAGAGAGAGAGGTAGAGTGAGCAAGGGTGAGACTGGTACTAGAGGGACCACTCTCACCACTCTTAAAAAGAAAAGAAATCCTATGGCTCGTCAGCAGGACTAGGCTGAACCTAAACGTTGAGACCCCACCCCACCCCCACACATATCTGTTATAGAGAACAGATACGTTTTGAGTCTAGATTTAAAGATTTCTACAGATTCAGACTTTCTAATATCGATACGGAGATTATTCCAGAGGAAAGAGGCGCGATAAGGGAAGGCCCTCTAGCCAGCGTATTTCTTTTTTACTTTGGGAACACACAAGAGACCTGTATTCTGTATTCTGAGAGTGGAGAGTCCTCATCAGAGTGTATGGTTTAAGCATATCAGACATGTAGGAGGGAGCAAGCCCATTAACGCTTTTATACGTCATTAAAAGTACTTTACAGTCAGATCTAACATGAATCTGAAGCCAACGTAATGAAGCTAATACTGAGGTCTTCTTCTTCTTTTCCGTTCGGCTTTTCCCTTCAGGGGTCACCACAGTGAATCAATTGCCTCCATCTAACCCTGTCTTCTGCATCTTCTCTCATACCAACTACCTTCATGTCCTCTTTCACTACATCCATAAACCTCACTCTGTCCATCCTTTGTGCTGTCATCCGTGTCCTGTGTGTTATTCTGTGGCTCCGGGTTGGCAGCCGGCAACTGTTTCACCATTCTAGTGGCTGTCTCTCTGGCCCCGTCAGCCTCTGTGTGATTCTGTGGCTCTGGGTTGGTGGCCGGCGACTGTTTGATCATCCTGGCGGCTGTCTCTTTGGCCCCCTCAGCCTTCACCAAATAAAAGTGTCCATCCTTTGTGCTGTTTTCCGTGTCCTTGCGTGATATTCTGTGGCACAGGGTTGATGGCCAGCAACTGTTTAACCTTTGTGCTGTCACCCGTGACCTCTGGATTGATGGCCTGCGATTCCGCGGGGGGTGGAGTTGAACCTCACAAAGCTGCGATTGTGAAATCAGGACCGGTCCCCAACTGTTTAACCTTTGCGCTGTCACTTGTGTCCTTCGTGCTATTCCGTGGCTCCGTGTCGACAGCCAACGACCTTGCTGAGAATGGAGTCGGAAACCCACAAGGCCATGGCCTTGGAGCCTGGGCCGCAGCAAAGGATGCCGCCACAGCCGCGTAAGTAGCTGCAACCACCGGTTCCACAGCCCCCGCTGCCCGCCCCCCCTTGGTTGCAGCCGCATGCCCCACGGCAGCCAACGGCCAGCGCTCATCCTCTTGTTTTGGACAGTTATGCATGAGATGTACCTCCCATCTTCACTTGAAACATTGCATGCCTTTACTGGTGACATAAACCGTGTAATCATAGAAATCAATCGTAAACGAGAGCGGGAAATTCAGTTCTTTATTGGTCCAATTAAGTGATCATCGTAACTTGCCTCAAGAAGGCATAACATGCCTGAGTGATATTGCAGACCAGGAATATATTGATAGGACTCAGGAGCCGAGCATGTTGCGACAGCTCTTTCTCCAGGACCTCGTGCTGAGGTACAGTGGTTGGACATGATCACCGTTTTAATCTGACCAGCCAAGGGAAGGACGGGGATGAAGGTTTTCTTCGTAACCGACCTGCTCTCCCACTGTTAAACACACCTCCCCCACTGAGCAGTCTGGGGGGGGTGTTTAACTTGATCCCATGCAGCCGTGTGAGCTTCGCCAGTGCAGCTTTTTCCTTCGCGGTTGCCCATCTCGGGTCTACTATAGTGCCTCCTAATCTCCGCAAAAGCCCGACAAACTACTGAACGCAACTGCTATGTAACCATCACTAACTGGAAGTGAAGACGCATGTATACAAAAAAGAAAATGCATGTAGATGCCACATTCCCGTCTATTTCTTTCACAAACTCCCAATGTAATCGTGGTTAAAATTGGTACACAAAAACATGTAGAAATATACAGTATAAAAAAGCAAAAAATAGAGTGAATAGATGTCCCTTCTGAGAGAGAGAGAGAGAGAGAGAGAGAGAGAGGAGAGAGAGAGAGAGAGAGAGAGAGAGAGAGAGGAGAGAGAGAGGAGAGGGAGAGATGAGAGAGAGAGAGAGAGAGAGAGAGAGGAGAGAGAGAGAGAGAGAGATGAGAGAGAGAGAGAGAGAGAGAGAGAGAGAGAGAGAGAGAGAGAGACAAGGAAACGGATTATTTTTCCCCACTGTGGGACTAATAAAGGAATTTTATTATTTATTATTCTATGTGAACAAGCGAGAAACGCTTTTTGAGAAATGGAAATATAGGCAAACGAAAGACCCTTAAAAGGTAAACATGTGTGCAAAACTCAAACCACGCTGCGGCAGAGCCATGAACGGCACCTGCCTCCGAAGCCATTGTCAATGAGATGCTGGACCCTGATGCGGTCAGAGAAATGGTTCGAGTCCCTCTCAGAGAAAAACCACCAGATGGATTGATGATGTGTCTGCAGACATCTAAGTGTTGTTTTTGACACGATACGGATCAGTGAGATGTTTACATTGAAACTTGACAAGTCCATGGATATTCGGGGATGTGGATGGACTCGATTGTTGGTCGATGTGTGTTTCGTGGATGGAGACACCATCAGAGTTCCACAGTTCCAGAAATAAACAGCAGGAGAGGAAGGTTATTGGATAACATCGGAACATCTTAAACAAGGAGGACTTCTGTGTGTAAAACTCTACGCATGTCTCCACTGATAGGTCGGATTCTGTTTCTCCTCTGGTGACAACACATGGAATGCTGGATGCTGTGACAAGGTTAGAACCCAAGTCGTTCACCATCAGGAGCAGGAGGGACTAACCAAACTGAACCAATACTTTGGTTTAAAGGTGATGTCGTGGAAATTAGTGGCAAACCTTAGTTAATTAAATCACATCACATGCATATATAGTGTGTACAGGCCCTGAACGCAGGGCCTGTACACAGGGCCTTGTACACATGCTGTAGGAGGTAAAGTGGCGGGCAGCTCCTGCTTGGTGTGCCCCAAATGAGCAACTTGTACAGGGGGACGGTGTCTTGCTCAAGAGCGCCTTGGCACTCTGGGTGTTTTTGGGTGGGAGCAGGAATCGAACCACCTGTCTAGGAACATTGGACGACCCGCTCTACCGCCCCTCTACCGCATGCTCTATCACATAGCCACTGCTGATCCAAAACCAACATGGATAGTTTTCGGTTCACTGCTACCATGTAGTTCCCCACCGGGGAGAGGGAGAGGGAGGGTGAGGGTGTGTGTGTGTGAAAGAGAGAGAGAGACAGAGAGAGAGACAGAGAGAGAGAGAGAGAGAGAGAGAGCGAGAGAGAGACAGACAGATTTAATTTTGATTTTTGACATCACGTTTATTCATAAAAGTCTAATTACAAAAAAATCACGAGACAAAATCCAAAAACGATTCATGTAAAGAGGATTTTCAATAGTACTGTGCGTTTTCTGAACAAAGAAACATCTAACCTTTTAACACTTGTCAAGCTAAAACAAAACAGACAAAATTAAGAAGAAAAAAAAACGTTCTCCACAATCATCTCTTCTAATATCATATCTTTTATATTTTTCCTTCGTTTTTTTCAATCTATAAAACTCTTGGTCTGTAAAAACTGGTTTGCCACTTCTTGTTTTACTTTTCATATAGAAGCTGACGCTATCCAGACACATGTTGAGGTCAGGAAAATTTTTTTCTACATTTGCCCTCGAACCTTTTAGTGTCTTGCAGGAACTTTTTTATCTTTTGCGAATCATATTTTTCTGTTACGGCCTCTTGAGGAAGTACTTGTATATTTTTGAGGGAACCGTCTATAATTTCATGTGACTCTGCAGTCTACTGGCATCACACCCGGGGTATACCCTGCCTCACGGGTGTTGAAGATCAATGAATGAATGAATGAATGTCTCATATACTGTATATGTTGGTCTATTGAACAGCGTAGAGCTGCCAGACCAAGAAAATAAAAACCTGGACGTATCACGTTATTTCAAGATATTGTGGCACCCTGAACATTTATTTAGTCAAGATTATGGTCAGAATTACTTTGTGTTTCTTTGTCCGTTCAGTTTGGTTTCCCCACCATTATTCTTAGCATCGTTTATAAGTTCATATTGTTCGTTTTGGGTCAATATCCATTTACGTCAGCAGGTGTCAGCACCAGCGGTGAGAGGGACGGACGGCCGCTGACCTCCGGTGAGTCAGGAAGCAGTTTGGTCCGAAGAGAAAATACGGAGGAATAACTGTACACTGTGGATGTAAATAAAATCACTGGCACCTGCAATAACGTGGTCATCATTGGACGAGTGTAACAATATGAAATTGTCACGTTATAACATAACATCTTATCACGAAATAACGAGATACTATCACGAAATAACGTGATACGTATCACGAAATAACATGTTATGATGTCCCGGTTTTTTTTTTCTTGGTCTGGCAGCTCTACGCTTCCGTAATTGAACACCAGAAGTTCTATGCCACCAGAAGTTTTTCATGTTTTTCATTGTAAGGGAAACCCTGTTCTTTTACTGCGCACATGACAAAAACGCTTTGAATCCTTTGAATCTTTGAATCCTGTTATCTACACAGGATACAGAAACACAAAATAGAACAAGAAGAAAACAACAAAATAGCACTTCTATGTGCAGTGTGAAGTTACAGACACGAGCGTTGTGTGTCACAGATTAATATACAGATTAATACAGATTACGTCGAGTTAATTGCAAATCTAGAACGAATAATTTTTCACGTGATTTATTTTGAAAGGCACAGACAGGAAATTGTCATATTGCGTGCAAACGGTGGCGACTTCGCTGTCGATAAACACTTCTGGGTTTGCTTTCATACTAAAACGAAACTCGGTGTTTGTGGTCCTCGGAGAAAGATATGGCAGGCCTGGAGGTGTTATATACATGTGTCGCTAAAAATATCAGCTGCCCGCATGACGCCGTTGTTTGTTTCGTTCACTGGAACATCATAAAGAGGGGATTTAGGTGTATTGGTTCTGGAGATGAGGTATGAGTCATTTTAATTTCCTTCAAAATATATCTTATAGTTTTTATTAATGCCTGTTTTCAAATACGGAGGTTGATTTTTCAGTCAAACATGTCTTTTTTTTTCTTGTCTTTTTGTTCCGTCCTGTTCAACAAGAAAATAAACTCAATGAAAATCTGTCCTTTCTTCCCTCCAAGTCAATTTAGATTGACTTCTAAAGGACCATACTGTAATATGTAATCATATAGTGATTTCGCTGTAATATTATCTGCAGATACTCTCATAAGAAAAAAGTATTTTAATCTTAAAGCAGAAAAACCACATTGATGTTGAAAATTATGCTTAAATAGTGTGGTTTTACTTGTGACCATATCAAAACACTATTTTGTTTTTATAACCATTTTCTATTTGCCTTTCTTCTGTGTGTCCTTCCTCCTCATTTGAAGGCCCTCAGCAGTGACAAGTTGTCAGAGCTCCTGCCTACTGACTGGAGCGAAAACAAGGAATTGTACAGTCTGCGATATAAAACCACAGACAAAGAAACAGTAATGCTTCTTAAAGCGATAGTTGTCAACTCTAACTTGATCTTCAACATGATGGTAGGTACAACTGACAAACAAAGGTAAAAATCACATATTAACTCCAATAACAAGGCAGTCAGAGACTGCAACATCCCGCGAAGGGTAGGTCAGGGTACCCTGAAAGTAGTACCCGACATGTACATAGCTTTGACCTTTCAGGGTAGGTCAAATCCCACGAAGCGTAGGTCAGGTCAGGTAGGCACGTCATCACTGCTTTGAAGCGGGATGTAATAAAATACTGTTTTGGGATTCCTGATGCTGAGTGCACACTGCAGACGGCCAACTGTGGTCATGTCAGAGCAGCGTTTATAAGATACCCTCCTTTTTTGCCTTGATTTCTTTAGGCTTTATTAAACAGTTGCCAAGAGTTGGTAGACTGGGTGCCATTGCTTCTGAAATTGTGGCCAGATTTCTTCAATACTTTTATGTACACACTCAACAAACATTTTATCCTTTCAAACAAAGCTGATTATAACAACACTCCAAACTATTCACAACACTGCTATTAAGCAGAATTGTGTACTCAACATAGTAGTGCGATAGATTTCAAATGTATGGCAGTATTACCATGACTCAGCAATTTCTGCATTCAATCTACATCACAGCTTGAATATATTTTGTAAAAACAGAGCTGGAGAAAACATCATTTGCATTTGCTATAGTCTCACAGTATACCTGTACTGTGAGACTAAATAAAAACAACATTTCAGCGAAACAGTTTTTGTCCAGTAAACGACGCCTTAGAGTTTCTCCTCATCACTTTTGCTATCGAAACCATATATACAGTAATCCCTCGTTACTTGTGGTTAATGCGTTCCAGGACTACCGTGAAAAACAAAATACCGCGATGTAGTGACAAACTATTTTATTATTTGTTGCACTGACGTCGCACCCGGAGTTTCCCTGCCTCACGCCCTAAGACAAGCTGGGATAACCTCCAGCTCCTCACGATCTAGGGAAGCGGATGAAGCAGGTTGAGAAAATGAATGAATGAATAAACGTTTATGAACCCTCCTCCATAATGACATTTAATCACCTTATATCTGTATTACCTTTTCCCACACTCTTAAAACACGGAAGGGTGCTGCGTTCCGTGAGTCTTGGAACACAGCACACACGGATGTTGTCAGCCAATAGCATGCACGCACAGTATCACGTACCAACTAAAAATCCGCAATGTAGTGAAGCTGTGCATCTTGAAGCGCGAACAAGCGAGGGATTACTGTAAATGACAAATCCACAAGGCAAGAATGTGTGACACGGCAGCTGAAAACTGTCATAAAAAAAACACTCTCTACCAAAGCCATTTTCAAGCATACTAAGGAGCGAAAGAATACTTAGTTTACATGTTGACTAGGCCAAAATGCATAGAAAATTCTTAGTTTTCAAAGATAGCCATGTTCTTTTTGCAGAGAACTATGGTTTCTTCATTTTTCCTTGTACATGGTTTTTACTGAGTTCTTCCTCACCAGGTTCAAAGCTAGGTTGTTACTCAGTACATTGTAAAGCCGTAAGAGGCAAATTGTCATTTGTGAATTTGAGTTGCAAACAAATTTTTTTTAATATGGGCACTGAAGTAGAAACAGAGGCCAGCCAGCCAAAGAAGAAGGTGATTGGGCACAAACCTAAAGTTAGATGGTGAGGCGCAGTAGAAGGCAGGAAGTGGGAGGTTATCAACTGGTACCGTACTCGGTCATTGTCCTGGAGCAGCTTAAGTGCATGGCTTAAAGTAAATTAGAGAAAATGGATGACATGATTTGTAATCATGGTGAAGAAATATTTGGGATGATTGACAAAAGGAAGAAATGGCAAGGTGAGGTAGTCAAATCTAGGTTCTAACATGAGATCAATAGAAAGGCAGCGTTGAAACCGATGGAGGTGGAAAAGAAACATATTGTATGCAGGCTGATTTGGAGGAGTGCTTAATAATGTTTAGAGGAGCAGAGAATATTAGAAAAAATAGGCACAAGAAAAAACTAGTTTGATTGACATTTCATGAAGATCTATTTAAATTTGTCAAAGAAATAGCAACATGCAAGAGCATCTTCAGCCCTAGTACCTGATGGAGTGCCCTACTGACTGTATAAGAGCATACCAGATGTTTTAAGATTCCTTTGGAAATTAAGGAAAATAGTTTTGATAGAGCAGGTTATTCCCAAGGTGTGGTGCAGGGGGAATCTGTATTCCTAAAGAGAGGAATTCAGCGGAGCTAAATTATTAATTCATTCATTGTCTAAACTACTTCTTTCATTGTCACGGGTTGCTTGAGCTTATCCCAGCCAACTGGGGAATGAGGCAGGGGACACTCTGGGTGCAACGCCAGTGCACCATGGAGCCACATATATACACAAACAAACACGCACCTACGGGCAATTTGGGACTGGACAATTAACCTGAAGCACATGCTTTTGGAGGTGGGAGGAAGCTGGAGAACCAGGAGAGAACCCACGCAGACACAGGGAGAACATGCAAACTTTGCACAAAGTGGCGACAGTGCTACCCACTGCCCCACTGTGCCGCTAGAGCTAAATCATCCATCCATCCATTTTCCTTCAGCGCTTTATCTGCTGTTGCGGGTCACTGGAAACTGGAGCCTATCCCAGCTTGCTTAGGGCATGAGCAATTTAGACCAATTAGTTTCCTCAGTGTTGAGCGGAAGGTCTTCCTAATTGTTGTGGCATGGAAGCCAGTTACCTTGAAAAACAGTGCAAAACTCTGGAATCCCCAACTTCTCCGGGTGCTTGGAGCCCACCAGCATGATCTGGCTACAAATACAGTTAGCTAAGTATGTGAGGAGAGACATTGTGTTCTTTGATCTAACTGACGCTTTTTTTTTTTCACTGTACACACCGCTGTGTACAGTGTGCTCTCGTTACTCACGGTTAATGGGTTCCAGGAACCACATGCGAATAACAAATTCCGCGATATAGCGACAAACTATTTATCTTATTATTTAAGGTAATTTAAATGTTTATGAACCCTCCCCATACTGATATTAAACCGCCTTCTATCTGTATTACCTTTTCCCACACTCTTTTCAACTGTTTAAAGCACTTTTGTGTCTCATGGACGTGTATTGTGTTCCGAGACTCACGGAACGTAGCGCACTTCTGGATGTCATCAGCCAATAGAATGCATGTACAGTATCATGTGACTACCTACCAAAAATCCACGATAAGGTGAAGTCGCGAGTGTTGATGCACGAATACACGAGGGTGCATTGTATTCTGAGTTAACTTCCTGCTGGAAAACTTGTTGCTGGCAAACTTCCTCCTATCAAACTTCCTGCTAACATTGATGTTGGGAATGGAGATCATCATTTGAGCATCATAATGGGTTGTGGGTGAAGCAGGGTTACAAGGAGGAATACGTCTCCTCCTTACTAGAGTCTTTATGGGATTTCTCCCCCTGTGTTGGATTGTTATTTTTGACTCAATTCAATCTCATTGACATCCTTCATTAAAAGGTTTTTCATTTATTTTGGAGAATTTACAATATGTGTGCTTTTGTGTTTCTGTTTTTTTCCCCATATGTACATTCTGCATGTTTTTGAAGAACACCAGCACACAACAAGTGTCACAATTGACAGTGGACATAAATGACCATGTGGATGCTGACCATTTACACACATTTGAAAGGTTTGTATATAATTCTTTTTTTCATTCATAATTGTTTGATGACTCTATTTACTGCTGTAATTTATGTTAAAGTTAACAGGAATGAAATACAGTATGCATTACATCTGCAATACAAATCCAATGTCAGTGAATTTGTCACACTGTTGTAGCTCTTAAGATGGAAGTATTGAGATCTGAAAATCTTTTTTCATCAAATCTTTTTTTACATGTACGTTTATCATGATAAATGTATGTGCATTTAAGTAAGACTTTTTTTTTAAAATTACTTTTCTATTTTTCAGTCGATTTAAATTAAACTGAGCTTCAGCCATTGTTTCCATCTTCTCCATCACATATTTTCAACAAATATTGAACTTATAACTATACAAAAACTATACATTGTCCTGTGGAATAATAAAGACTATATGTATCTAACTACTGTAGATTCATCAAATAACTGGAGGACATGGCCCATTAAATATTGCTTACAGTTATGAGATTGATAGAATACCTCATTACCATCAACCAGAAAAAACAGGGCACTTCCAGGTCTGACCAATAGATAATATTGCGCAAAAGTATAAGCAGGCTTTTTCTTATGTTAATTAGGTTAAAATCAATCTTTTTTTGCAGGGTGTTCAAGGATGCAGAAATTTTGTCAGAGAAGGTGGCAACTCAGCTGCTGTCCTCCGTGGACACACTGGCACAACAGAAGACAGAGTTGAAAAGTCAAAGGGAGGTAGAGGAGCAGAAACAGACAGGAGAAGACAGCAACCATCCCTACACTTCTAATATACATCCTCACCATGGAATAAACTGGTAAGAAATGAGAGGAAGTTGTCAGTCATTCAGTTAAAATACCAATACTAAAACCAAAAGCAGAAAACAAATTCCAAGGAAAAACATAAACAAAAACAGCAATATTGTTCAGCTTCACAAGATGACATATTTGTCATTTCCATCATAAAAAGGTACCATCTCAAGTGTCATTTGATATTAAGTTGCTAACCTATAATAGTGTCACTGCTTCATTGGGTGTTTGGTACTAAGGGGAGAAGGCAAACTATGACATTCAAACTATAACATTAGGGGCTGCAGTAGCTCAGTCCAGTAAGTCTTGGACTGGGGACCAGAAGTCGCCGGCTCAAGACCTGGGTGGGCTGAAACATTTGGAGTGTGAGATGGCAATGGGAGGCTCCAGCTCACCTCCCAAGCACCGCCAAGGTGCTCCTGAGCAAGGCATCGCCCCCACAAGCTGCCATGACAAAAAGAACAAGAGGGGTGATTTATTACAATAATCAGAAAGTTTATTTACATTTGTTAAATCAACAATGCATGGAGCTCAGATGAAAGGTGCAGGGCGCAGAGTGAGAGAGAGCGAGTCACTGGAAGCCAGCCTTCCAGCACCTGAGCACCTAAGCCCACGTCTGGGCCTAGGTACTCCACATCTGACCAATTAACCCTGGCAATTCCAGCAACCTTGGAGAGAACAGAAAACATACCAATCGAAATATTCAGACAAGCCGTCACAACCCCCCCCCATAAAGTCGGGGCTCCATGGGAGTCACCGGCTCCAACGCTAACACCAAACCCAAAAACTAAATTGACCATAACCAACAATAACCAACAAATCCTTAACACCAGTGATGAGCAAAATAGGTATATACTGTACAAAACCAATATTTGTAAGCCCAGCAGTGCATTCTGTAGACAACCCCGGCCCACTCTCCCCCGTACCTGAGAAGCAAATTAAGAGAGCGGAACAGGCAGCAACAATACAGAACACAAGGCATCAAACACAATTAACAAGGACTCGGAGGGTCAAAGGTCAAGGTATAGGAGCACGGGACAAGGCATCAGCCATGAGATTTTCTGTCCCTTTAATATACCAAATTGTGAAGTCATATGCCTGTAAAAATAAAGACCACCTAACCAATCTCTGATTGGGTGTCCCAATTAAATAACTAACTCACCCCAAACAAGAGCCAAAATAATCAGTACCCTTCTCCCAAAATCCCCAAGTATGTGCGCAAAGAAGTATTTTAACAATGTAAACAAGGGAACAAAAGGAAATAAGTGCGCCAAACAATTTTACGCACGTGCGCTCTTTGTGCACTGGCACAAAGCACCAATTAACAAATTACTCGTCAGAAAACGACAAGAAACAAAAATCACAGATTTACAAAAGAGCACACCCCAGACAAATGTTTTACCAAAATCGAAAGAAAGAAACAAATTGCACAACAAGTTATCAAAATGTTTCAAGTAACCAGCACTTCAAACAAACCAAAATACTCACTTGCGCAGTCAAAAGGAGAACAAACAGTCGGACGAGCCCCCACTTTGTCGCAACCTGGCTCAATGGCCATGACAAAACACGCACTCACACACTCATACCTACGGTCAATTTGGGACTGGCCAATTAACCTGAAGCGCATCTTTTTGGAGGTGGGAGCAAGTTGGAAAACCCGGAGAGAACCCACGCAGACACAGGCAGAGCATGCAAGCTCCACACAGAGCGGGAGGCAAACCCACAACTGCCTTGCTGTGCGACGACAGCCCTACCCGCTGTGCCACTGTGCTGCCCCTGGTTGATTTTAATTAGGCTGAACCAAGCAGATGAGTCTCGTGACGAGAAACTCAAATGAGAGTGAGATCAAAACACAATGGCAATTTCTGGGTTCACAATTTAAGTGGAGAAATGGATAAATTGTGAATATTTTTGTTGAATATCGTGGAAAAATGTGGCAGCGATCTTTTTATTTAAAGCTTGCGTCCCAGGGACACTCATTGTCTGATGATTGTGCGGTCCTGTCAAAAAATGTGGGTCAAAGACGCAAGGAAGCACACAAACGAGAACAATGCTCTTTGTATTGCAGCGCAGACCTCTCTGAACAATTATTCTCTCTGATGAGGCTGAACAAAACATCAGACAGCCGTCTGTACTGAGGATTTCCTCAGTCCAGAGCCTGATATTGATGAACCTGTATGAAAGATGAGACACTATCAAATGAGCCATCTGTGAGCATCACAGAGCAGTAATGTATTTTTATTTTTAATTTCAGTTAAATTTTTACATCCCGCTTCAAAGCGGTGATTTATTGTAATCGTCAGTGTTCGTGTGTTCATCATTTGTTCGTCCGTCCCTTCATATGTCCACCAAATGTCTTCGCAACCATTGCAGATAGAAAGGTTAAACAAAAAGCACATTACTCGAGCGGCGGAGGCGATGAAAATGAGATGACCTTGACCTTGAGAAAATTAGGTCAAGGTCAAATTTCAACTTTTGTACACTCAGGAACCGGATAAGATAGAAAGACAAGGGCGAAGGCCAGTTTAAGACCATAGATCAAAGCAAGTGCTTTGATCAATGACAGTAGGTCAAAACACCAGTCCTAGCTCACCCTGTGATGGAGTGGGTGAACATAAAACTTCCAATATTCCTAGTTCCCTTTTTTACCAACCTCACCATACATTTTTTACTCTTTTCTCTGTATTTTTGACTTGCTGACTCCATGCTTCCCAAACTCGATGTGACACCAAACCCGAAGTGCTGGTTTTTACATTTTTACTCTATTGAATTATTTCATCAGACATGTTTAACTCTGAAAGACTTAAACCGCTGGGAAAAGGCACAAAGTGAGGCACGCAGTTCTCGTGCCCCCAGGTAGGGGATGCTGGTGATCCCAGGGATTCGGCCGAGGATTCCTGTTCCTAGGCCGTACAATCAGCGCGTCAAGTGCAGCCATGCATTTTTTTTCTGCTCGCCTTCCCTTACTATAACAATGGAGGATTACATAGACCACATTGAGTATCTCAACTCAAAATTTTTTTCGATGCTTTTGTTTTTTAATCAAATGTGCTTATTTGTGTGTTACAGTTTGTATGTGTACATAATTCTGCTATGAGACTTTAAAAATAACCCACTCACTGTTGCTTATTAAATGGTGAATAAGCTACACCGTAAGTTCATGTGTTTGTAAACATCTTCATCTGATTATGATGAAGTCAGTGCCTCACCAGCCATGAACCTCACCCCACGTTACTGGTATCGATTAACATTCTCCAAAAACCCAAAGCTCCAAAATGTATTCACACCCACAATACGCACAGAACTGCACTGGAAATTCCAATTATTTAGAGGCTTTAACTAAATAATTATATTAAGTTTTTTTCTTAGTACACAAACCATCGTCACAATAATGTGAGAAATGACAGCTGTCTTTCCATGTGTCCTTGTTTAATTTTACTATAATTTCTTGTTACTCTTACTTTCCATTTACTCTTATTTTGTCTTAGTCTAAAGCTATGTCCCAGATCCTTATTTATTCAATACTTCTTTTATTTAGTCTTTTTACACAGAAAGAACCTCTTTATGAATGGTCCCGGTCCTTTTAATGATTTCTGGGGATCTCAGGTCCTTATATACAGACACACCTCTTAACCTTCACACTAGGACACTTATTCACTTTTTCCTCTTGCATCGTCAAAGAACATTATCAAAGAACAATTAATTGTCTTAATTCAAACATAAAATTTAACTTGACTAAATTAAAAATCTTTCTCTTTCAGATTTTAATTTGGAATTACCAATAACAGAAATTTCAATATTGCTGTTTTCTGCGTAACTTGTTGAATTGAAGCCAGTGAATAACAGAAGAAAATAAATTGTACGGTGTTTTCATTCACTGGAATAATTACAATTACAGAGTAATGTATATTTTCACATAGTAGGCACAAATATGCACATTATAATCCTTATTTCAATGTACATAATGTATGCAAAGAAAGACCGAGGTTTACCTACAGGTGTTCAGTGCTGAGGACACCTCAAATGCTCCAACGAACCAGACAATCTTGCATGCAAATTCATTATAGGGAATATATTTAATTTTAATTTTAATTTAATACACTGTTATAATCCCCGAAGGGAAATTAAGAACGCACACTCTAGTTTTTGTTAGTCAATCAAATCACATGCATGCATATTAGTGTGTACAGGCCCCTGTAATACACACAACGACACACAAGGGGGCCTGTAGGCATGCAAGGGAGGTAGAGTGGCAGGCAGCTCCTCCTTGGTGCGCCTCAAATGAACAATTTGTAAAGGGGACGGCACCTTGCTCAAGGGTGCCTTGGCAGTGCTCCGGAGGTGAGCTGACACCTCCCTCTGTCAGCTCACCTCCGAGAATTTTTTTGGGCGGGAGCGGGAATCGAACCGCCGATCTTGAATCATAGGACGACACGCTCTAGTGCCGCTTTACCACCCTGTATCCACCAGTTTTTAAACTGAGGGCAGTATCACTGATACTAAAAAGTAGTAAACATTCACATTGAGAAACGTGAAGTATTTACTTCATAAACAGTTTAATTACTTTTTACATGCTATGCTGTTTTGTTTCAGGCCTGAATCCATCATTCCTCCGTTTGGGGCTGGAGGGGCAGATTTGGATCCATTTGGGTGAGTCTGTTTCCTTCCTTAACCTTGTTCCTGATTTTTATGCACATTATTATTATCAAACAAATACTAATATAACATGTACTCTAGGTCTTTCTTGAGTGTGTGCTAATCTGGGATGCAATCAGATATAATGGCTAATCAAGACTATGACCCTTAATTTGAAGGTGTTAACCACAAATATCACAATTGAAATATCAGTTCAAGTAATTGCACAGTAGGCCTACAGTATGTTAGGTTGCTTAGGCTTAGCAAACTTTTTT
Organism: Antennarius maculatus; assembly: GCA_013358685.1. Lineage (NCBI taxonomy): Eukaryota > Metazoa > Chordata > Actinopteri > Lophiiformes > Antennariidae > Antennarius > Antennarius maculatus. Next base: position 6,243,548 of record CM023609.1, on the reverse strand, counting down.
ATTATCCTCCACAAAGGCTTCAGCATTGAAGTGTCTGGGGTTACTCTAAATTTATTCCAAATGCCTTTTCAGCTTGTCATGTTACAATTTCACGTGATTGTGTTTCCATTGTATCTATTTTGTGATTTGGGAGTTAATTGAATGCTGGCATGAATGGAGAACAATTCAGGGGTTGTAACATGGATGGTGTGATGGTGTGTCTCATCGGTGTTGAGGTGTTGAAAGCTGTTCAGCGTGTGTGACAGGATTCAGTCAAAGAAAGTGAGTCAGGATCCAATATGTTATGATAAAAGTCAAATTTTACAAAATTCTGTATTTTATTAAGTAGTGTGATGTGGATAGGAAGTTCTGCTTGAATTTTTATGAGATGTCACAGGAAAGAGCCTGTCAGCTTCTGAGCGGCCTTTTCATTGATAGAACAGCATAATACGTAATATAATTTTTCATCTTATTATAATCGGTGTTTCTGTTACACTACCTAAAAATTTGTTGGAGAGTAAAAGAACAAATTATGGTATATATTCATGTGTGCAGTTAGCATTAGGTGGTTGTCAGAAACACAAAACTTATTGTTATACTTTATGTAAACCTTCACAAACACAAACTCCCATCATCAAATGTTTTTTTGAGCTTAGTGTCATGTCACATAATAAAATGCATAATTATTACCTTATGAGAACAGGAAAAGTGAGTGAATAAGAAATTTTTTTACTAATGTACTTTTTTCCCCTTCATGCTTTTCTGTTTTACATCCACCTCAGGCGGCATGGTGGTGGTACGATGATTGTCGACCCTTTGAGAACAGCCCATCCTCGCTCTGGTTTCAATCCATCAAGCGGCCTACCAGATATTCTTCCTCCTGGAGCTGTTCCCCCACTAGCTCGTTTTGACCCATTTGGACCACCTGGACAGAGTGGAAGGTGAAAAAAACACATATAGGTAGAACCAATGCAGTCACAGACTGCAACATCTCACAAAACCCCTGAATTCAAGCTAGTGCTCTGACCTACTGTCATTGATCAAAGCACTAGCTTTGATCTATGGTTTTACTCACACTGGCCTTCTCCCTCGTCTTTCTATCTTATCGGTTCCTGAGTGTACAAAAGTTGAAATTTGACCATGACCTACTTTTCTCAAGGTCAAGGTCATCTTCTCCCTTTTATCCCCTTTGCCTCCAGAGTAATGTCCTTTTTGTTGCGTCTTTCTATTTGCAACGGGTGCGAAGATATTTGGTGGACAAATGAATAAATGGACGAACACTGACAATCGCAATACATCACCACTTTTGAAGTGGGATGTAAAAATCTCTATATGTCATATATGATAGATTCATTCATTTTCTCTAACCGCTTAATCTGCTTGCGCGGGGAGCTGGAGCCTATGTCAGCTGTCTTGGGGCGTGAGGCGGGGGCAATGGCAGTGCACCGCGGAGCCACACAGAGACCACGCACACACACACTCACACCTACAGACATTTAGAAGCCAGCCAATTAACCTGAAGCACATGTTTTTGAAGGTAGAACCCGGAGAGAAACCACGCAGACACGGGGAGAACATGCAAACTCCGCACAAAGCAGGACGGCAACCCAGAACCGCATTGCTGTGCAGTGACAGCGCACCATATTCAATTTTTTTAAATATGTCATCAAACAATTCAACCTGTGGCAAGTTAAGACCACCTACAGATGTGGGTTGGAACATTCTTTCATTTAGGAACTTGACAGAACTTGACAATCAGTAATTCAAGCCAGGCTGTCTGCAAAGTCTTAAAAGTAGTAATGTTTTAGTGAAAATGAATTGTTACTTACGAATACCTTACATTTTCATAGGAATAAAGAAATATTATTATGACATGAATAACTGTTTAATGCAACCCTACTGGTTGAAACCTTTCACACACCTAGACATGGTCAAAATGCCAGATTTTTCCAGAAGCATGAACAAAGTGGAAAGAATGTTACTAAACATTCTTAAATCCAGTGTTTGAAGCTTATATTACAAAACCAACAAAGCAACCAGTGCACTTTTACTGTATGGTAAATAATGCCTTTGAGAGTGCTGAATGTCATTAAAGCACCAGATGGGTCCAAGGTCATTGGTGAGTAGAGCAAATAATCAGACACTTAACAGTTGAGCACTGATTTACTAATCACGCAACAAGCATGCATTACACTCAAGCAATCTTGGAGACAGTCATCTGTTTGAGAATTTGCCAGTATTAGTATGGAATAACTCTTACTCTGTATTCACATGCATTATTGACTCAGAAGGATTGTGATTTTGATATTTTTTTGTCACATTGTGGCAAAAGAGATTTTCTTGGTTGTGCGCCATAGTAATTAAAAGACCAAAGACCCAGGTCTTCTTTATGTGGCATTATAAATCCAGAACACAACACGGACAGAGAAAGTTGCATGGGTTACATTAGGATGCCCTTATTTTATTTTTTTGTGCTGTGCGAAATGTTATCTGAGGTAAATAGTAGGCATCTGTTTTCCTTTGTCAAATGACTTCAAGTTGGCGTCTGTGGAAAATTGTAGTTTGTTCTGTGCTGCTGTAACACAGGTTTGATTTGGTGACAATGTTGACATACAGCTCAGACAGTCTGACAATGTAACATCCCCATATTACATTTTATAAAACGGGAATACTCAGAAAAAAAATATGAAAGTACAGTGTTTTAAATATCAGTTTTTAGTCTGTTTTTGGAGTGCCATGGAATAATTATTCTGAAAGTAAAATTAAAATAGAAAGTTGTGAACAGAAAATATTACCGTCTCATTTCTGTGTTTTATAGGTTGGATCCAGACCACATGCCTCCACCTGGTTTTGAAGACACATTTATGTAGTACCCAGAAGTTTTCTGTGTTTCCTATTTGTCACATCTTCTCCTCTATCTAGTACGGCGCAGGAAGAAAAGTATTATCACCTTCCTAAGAGTTGCTTGATTTGATCTGCTATAGTGAAACAGTTCTATTTTCTAATACTTCCGAATATAGGGGATTTGTTCATTGCTGATTCATAGATAATTTATAACAAATATGCGACTCATGAATATATACTTCTTGTTATGATTTAACATTTGCACTAGTCATTGTTTAGGCCCTAAAAACTGTCAGAGTTGGACACACAACTGAATTTATTAAATGATGTATTCTGTAAAATGTCTAATTTAATTTTGTTGACATAGAATTTCAGTGAAATTAAATACATGTTGAAGAATTGCATTATTGGCCTCAACATTTGGACAGCCCGCTGGGAGCATTCATGTCCTTCTTCCGCTTCCTTGGTGAAGTTATTTCAGATTCTTAAGTGGTTGACGACTGCTTCATGTATCTTAACAAAATACTGTCTTACTTTTGTAAATGCATTGTAGATGTTTTCTGATTTAAAACCAAATGTTCTCTGGAAACTTTTTCTCAAAATTCAGTGTTTTCTGTTGGGGATTGAAATGGATGCAAATTTTATTGCTGGAATGATTTCACCTTTTTGAAGTATTTAGTATAGATATAACACCAAAGCTGTCACTCATATACACACACAAATATATATATATATGCTAGTGGGGACCCATGGAAATTCCACGGTAAAACAATAATGTCAGACTTCATACCAAGCGCACTCAACGTAGTCAAAACTGGTCACATAACGACTTTGTGTTGGCAAATCATGAATTGCGCTGGGTGGGCATTGCGAAGCTGTAGATGAATTTTAGCAGGCTAACTGGAAAAAAAAGCTAACTAATATACTCAACAAAAATATAAACGCAACACTTTTGTTTTTGCTCCCATTTTTCATGAGATGGACTTAAAGATCTATAATTCATTCCAGATACACAATATTACCATTTCTCTCAAACATTGTTCACAAATCTGTCTAAATGTGTGATAGTGAGCACTTCTGCTTTGCTGAGATAATCCATCCCACCTCACAGGTGTGACACATCAAGATGCTGATCTGACATGATTAGTGCACAGGTGTACCTTATACTGCCCACAATAAAAGGCCACCCTGAAATGTGCAGGGTTTTTTTTTTTGCTTTGTTGGGGGCCTGGGGACTCAGAACCAGTCAGTATCTGGTGTGACTACCATTTGCCTCATGCAGTGTAACACATCTTCTTCGCATAGAGTTTATCAGATTGTCAATTGTGGCTTGTGGAATGTTGGTCCACTCCTCTTCAATGGCTGTGTGAAGTTGCTGGATATTAGTGGGAACTGGTACACGCCGTCGTATACGCCGGTCAAGCACATCCCAAACATGTTCAATGGGTGACATGGCCAGTAAGTATGCTGGCCATGCAAGAACTGGGACATATTCAGCTTCCAAGAATTGTGTACAGATCCTTGCAACATGGGGCTGTGCATGATCTTGCTATTTATTAAATGATGTATTCTGTAAAATGTCTAATTTCATTTTGACTGAATTTTGAATTTTCATTTTGTCCATGAATTTGAGTGAAATTAAATACATATTGCTGAAACATAAGGTGATGTTCATGGATGTATGGCACAACAATGGGCCTCAGGATCTCATCACGGCATCTCTGTGCACTCAAAATGCCATCAATAAAATGCACCTGTGTACTTTGTCCATAACAGATGCCTGCCCATACCATAACCCCACCACCACCACGGGCCACTCGGTCCACAACATAGACATCAACAAAGCGCTCACCCACACGATGCCACACACACTGTCTGCCATCTGCCCTGAATAATGTAAACAGAGATTCATCTGTGAAGAGAACACCTCTCCAACATGCCAGACGCCGTCAAATGTGAGCATTTGCCCACTCAAGTCTGTTACGGCGACAATCTGGAGTCAGGTTAAGACCCCGATGAGGACGACGAGCATGCAGTTGAGCTTCCCTGAGACGGTTTCTGACAGTTTGTGCAGAAATTGTCTGGTTATGCAAACCAATTGTTTCAGCAGCTGTGTGAGTGGCTGGTCTCAGACGATCTTGGAGGTGAACCTGCTGGATGTGGAGGTCCTGGGCTGGTGTGGTTACACGTGGTCTGCGGTTGTGAGGCTGGTTGAATGTACTGCCATATTCTCTGAAACACCTTTGGAGACAGCTTATGGTGGAGAAAAGAACAGTCAATGCACGAGCAAACGATCTGGTTGACAGTCCTGCTGTCAGCATGCCAATTGCACGCTCCCTCAATGCTTGTGGCATTTTCCTGTGAAACAAAACTGCACATTTCAGAGTGGCCTTTTATTGTGGGCAGTATAAGGTACACCTGTGCACTAATCATGATGTCAGATCAGCATCTTGATGTGTCACACCTGTGAGGTGGGATGGATTATCTCAGCAAAGCAGAAGTGCTCACTATCACACATTTAGACAGATTTGTGAACAATGTTTGAGAGAAATGGTAATATTGTGTATCTGGAATGAATTATAGATCTTTAAGTCCATCTCATGAAAAATGGGAGCAAAAACAAAAGTGTTGCGTTTATATTTTTGTTGAGTGTAGTTAGATTGGGAAAGGAGCTAACATTCAAGGAAAAGGCACCTATCAAAAGAGCAAGTGGAAAAAAAATTTTAGAGAGGTGATTGTTCTTTTAGCTGACTACATGAACAGAACTGTATGTAGTCACTTAAAGACTGTTTTTGTCAGATACCCAAGGAGCATTTTGGATACTACATCGATTGTCCCATTCCAAACGGAAACCATAGCTGGACAGACTGTTCATGCTAGCCTGCTAGTTTCACTCAGAAATTGTTGCAGTTTTCTGTGTCGTTCCTACTTTTGCTCAAAAACTGGAAAATCCATGTATAGTTAGGCAGCTGAAGCCCCATGAAGCATTGAAGCTTTTCATCCCAATCGGTTCACTGCGGTTCAAAGTTTCTTGAGGCTTTATTTGCTCTAGTACATCTACTGGATGCTAAAATATCAATTGGCATGCGTTTGAAGTGTGTGGGATTTTGCGGAAAGCCTGTGACTAAAAGTCTCAGCCAAATAAGGAAGTATGCAAAACATGTATATTTTAGTGATGGCAGTACTGTGTGTGTGTGTGTGTGTGTGTGTGTGTGTGTGTGTGTGTGTGTGTGTGTGTGTGTGTGTGTGTGTGTGTGTGTGTGTGCATCAAAAATCAAAAAAATCTATTAATACTTCCCGTAGGGAAATTACTTTTGTTTGATTCCAAATGCTTGCACACATATACAGTATAGACACACACACCGGCAGTATGAAAAGTGATCACTTGGACATGATGAAAATGAAAATATAGTAAACATGTACAGTGAGGGGAGGGTGGTTGGGGTATAGACAATGATTGTGCTTTTGTAACGTTGAGGTATAGCCAGTGGTTATTGTAGGAGCCAAAATGAATGTTTGTTTGCATTAACTCATATATTTTCTGTTTGAGCCATATCCCAGATTCACCACCCATCTAGTGGCTGGACTGGAGCATAAAGGTCCATTCATCCTACCTGGAGGGCGTGGCCGGAGCAGGAAGACACAGTCTTTGACCTCAATGCATAACCTCCAAGCTTTAGATTAGACTGCTCCTCCTTTGTAAATTCCAACTTTATCAGTGCAATCCTTATTTGAATTTAACATTTGATCTTCTGGGTTTTCGTATTAATTTTGGTTTGTAATAAATCTTGGTTCATTTTTTGGCTACAAACTTTTGTGGACCTTTGAGGCCGGGCATTGTCATGCATTAGGAGGAAACCAGGACCAACTGCACCAGGATCTGACAATGGGTTCAACGATTTCATCTCGATACCTTATGGCAATCAGAACACCATTTCCTTGGCAGTAGAGGTCTGTGCATCCCTCCATGGATATGCCTCCCCAGACCATCACTGACCACCAAACCTGTTATGTTGAACGATGTTGCAGGCAGCATAACATTCCCGTTGTCTTCTCCAGACTTGTTCACGTCTAACACAGGTGCTCAGGGTGAACCTGCTCTTGTCTGTGAAAAGTACAGGGCGCCAGTGGCGGACTTGCCAATTCTGGTGTTCTTGAGCAAATGCCAGTCAAGCTCCACGGTGCTGGGCAGGACATCAGGCCCTCATGCCACCTTCACAAAGTCTGTTCCTGATTGTTTGGGTAAAGACATTCACACCAGTGGCCCTCTGGAGGTCATTCTGTAGGGCACGGGCAGTGCTCAGCCTGTTCCGCCTTGCACAAAGGAGCAGGTATCGGTCCTGCTGATGGGTTGAGGACCTTCTATGGCTCTGTCCAGCTCTCCGAGAATAACCACCAGTCTCCTGAAATCTCCATGTTCTGGAGATTGTGCTGGGAGACATATTAAACCTTGCTGCAGCACGTATGGATGTACCATCCTGGAGAAGTTGGACAACCTCTGCAACTTCTGTAGGATTAAAGAATCGCCTCATACTGTCAGTAGAGACAATTACTCAAGCCAAAATCAGCATGAGTGGAAAACCAGCCAAAAAAGATCAAGAGGGAGAAACTTGAAATGACCTCCACATGTAAAACCAGTCCTGTTTTGAGGGTTTTCTAATTGTTGCCACTGTTGTTGATTCCATGAACACTAATACAGCTGAAAGTAATTAACGACGCCCTCAGCTGCTTAACCAACCAGAAAATTATCAGACAGGTTTAATTGATTTCATGCCAGGCCCAGTTAAAAAGGTGTTCCTTTAATTTTATGGGGATGTATATACTGTATATTTCATATATCCCTGGTAATCTGGTCAGACATGTTCCGGGCATGTCCAACCAGGAGGAGACCTCGGGGAAGACCTAGGAGACGCTGGAGGGACAATGTCTCTCGGCTAGCCTGGAAACACCTCGGGATCCCACCAGAGGAGCTGGAGGAGGTGTCTGGGGAGAGGGAAGTATGGGCATCCTTCTCGAGACTGTTGCCCCACAACCCGGCCCCGGATAAACGGTTGAAGATGGATGGATATATGAATAATATGAATAATATATATTATTCATAAATGTGTGTGTATGAGCGGTCATACACACCCATACATATATATATATATATATATATATATATATATATATATATATATATATATATATACTGTATATATAAAGAGACTAGTGGGAACTGTTAGAAGTATATGCTGTAATAAAGTTCAACGTGGGCATGGGGTGACTTTTCTGCGCGGTGGGGGCTGAGCGGTGCATTCAAAGATAACAGAAAACTGTTTATATTATGACTGTGCATCTGGGTCTGCTCAAGGATGAGAAGGGAACATCATATGGGAGTCAAGATAGACTGAAACTTCTCAGCAGACAGCAGCTGTCTGGGTCAGGTAGTTGTGTACGCCCATGAAATATAAAAGCTTATGTGTTGCTTTGCATTGTTGTACTTTGCAGGGAGCATTCTTCTGTAAGCCAAAGTACCCATGAATATTCTGTTTCAATAAAACTTCGAAGATTTGAGGAATATCAAGTGTCCTGTTTATTTAACCAACGATCCTGCCATTGTCCAAGTCAAGAGAAAACGAACACGAGGAGGGACTTCAAGGTCGAGTGTCCAGCCGGACAAGGTCCATCTCCTTCATTTGGTGACCCAGACGTGATTTTGACTGGACCCTCTTTGGACCGAGACAACACCGAACTGGGTGCCCAATAAGGTAAGAGGACTTTTGCCTCTTGGTCTTGTCTCTGTCCGTGGAGGTAAAGGCAGATCATTCCCTGTTTCAATTTGGCTCCGTAAATAGATGACTGACGGTCTACTTCTGTTTAATATCGGACACTGATGATTCTATTTTAATTTGGAAACTTAGAAAAGGCCTATTTGAGTCCTGGGTTAGAGGTGGGTTCCGGCGTGTCCCACCTAAATGGGTTGGAAAGCCTTATCTGTACCGGCGTGTCAGATAAAAACGGTTTAAACGTGCCCTGTGACGGTGGCGCCCGATCACAAAAAGGTTGAAAATCCTGGTGGATATTGTTCCTCGAAATAATTGGATAAAGAGGTGGCCCGATTGGGAGTTGTAATTCCTCATTAGTAATTGGACTCTGTGCACTAGGTGAGACGTTTCTTTAGTTTTGAGTAGAACTGTGTTCATTGGATAAGCAATTTTACATCCCGGTGGCGTCCGGAGGGGCTGTTAAACAATATTGAATTCCTGTAACAGTACTCAGTTGGGGTTGAAGACGTTAGACTCAGCTGTTTTAACTAACAGTTACTCTAAGAGTTCGTGTATTCATTCAGTGAGGAGCGATCTATTGGCAAAACGTCTTATAAATTCTTCCGCTTAAACAGAGTTAACTGAGAGGTTGTGTCTGGGACCGACCTGCACGCTCGAGCTTGATTTTCGTCTGGGAATATTAGTGAAACGGTCCGGGACCGTGGTTGTCTGGGACACCGTATTCTGATAAATTAAAAGGCCTGAAAGAGTTCGAAATGGAAGGCGAATTCGATCGTGAGAAGGAGTGGTTCGATTGGGATGACATTCCTGACGAACCTAATGGTGCACCACTCGAAGACCAATTAAAATTGGCAATTACAGTGGCATCCGAGGATTTGCCCACTAAGATCCGCAGTAAGACGGAATCTGAACTGAAAGATTGGGTTGAGGATTCCTGTAAAAAGGGATGGTTTCCTCCAAGACACTCTAAAAAATCATTGGTTGGCTTAATGAAAGCCGTTGAAAAAGCATGCATGAAAAAACAAGCTGAATTGGATACTAAAATCTCTACTAGCAAAAGAATAACTATTCCAGGAAGGAAAGCCAGAGAGGCCCGGGAAAAAGTGGAGACAGTGAAGACAAATGCCCGATTGCTGGCTATGGGAGGAACGGTAAAAGCCAGTCGTAAGGAGGTAAAATTGTTGGAGAGAGTGAGTAATCCCGACCCGCCACCCTATCTGAAAAATAATGCGTGTGATCCACCGCTGTCTAAAACAAACCCTTTTCTTTCGAGCCCATATGCAGAGCTCCGCCAGATGCTGACTGCCACCCCACAAGCCGCCCACGCTGAGCCCAACGGACCATTTCTCCAGACCATAGACACATACACAGAACCGGAGAAGCCATTTCTCCAGGCTCCAGTCTACAGAGTGCAGGAAGGAACGTTAACAATGGAGCAAACCACGCCAAACATGGGTGACCAAGGTAGGATCAAACCAATTTCTGAAGCCGCTAGAGCACTAGGTGTTACGTGTGACAGAGCTAATAAAGAATTACAAGAAGAATTTGAACACATTCTGAAAACACCACATTACATGGTGTACTCGAGCTTCAAAAGCAGCGTGCGCTTCCACAAATGAACGCCCCATGACTCGATCTAAATCCAAGGCCAATGATGTTTCCATGCAAGCTCCATTGCTGGAGCATGTGGATCCCGTCACTGGGCGTAGATCTCGGGTGTTTAGACCGTTCCCACAGACTTACAGGCCTTAATGCATAGTCTTCCGTCTATAAAAGATGGGGGCCGTCATTGGTTTTCAGCTGTGCAGCATGAGACTTCGGGACATGAATTGTGTGTGTATGTTCTCTTGCTAACTAAAGGATGTCCATTGTCAGTCTTGCCACGTGTCCTTCATGACACGACCCTTAATGTTATGGAAAAAGAAGATGTTTTGACTGCGGTAGAACTCGAAGGTTTAGATGAGGTTCTTGCTGCCCACTTTCCCTTGCCACGGTGTGCTGTCCATGATATGGTTTTTGCTCCGAGTGAGTCAGAGGAGGCAGGCGATTTCATTGACAGAGCTAAAACGGAATATCAGCGACGCACAGGCTTTGTGCATACTGAGAGTGACTTTCATGGTTCGGTCTGGCGCGATTCGATCTTGAAGGGCGTGCCTAAACCTGTTCTCACCGCCATGGAAAATCTTCCTGACCAATCAGACATGACGGATGATCAGTGGTGTTCCTGCCTGAGACATTTTCTGAGGAGACATGCCAAGGACAAAGAATCAAAAGTAGACAAACATAAAACTGCTGTATCCCAATTGACTAACATGCAGATACAGGACTTAAAGAAAAAGGAGGACATCGTCTCCTCCCGTGTCACATCCTCCTCCGGTTGAGTCGGGGGCAGTGCTTTACCAGACACCTGTGTCATTTTGGGGTGGTGTCCGCCCACGCCAGGACACTTGCTTTTGCTGCGGAGAGCCCGGACATTGGGCTAAGGATTGTCCGTTCTGCCCACGAATGAGTCGTGGGAGGTGTTTCGATTCCTCCTCTTATAAAATGCTCCCCAGATGGACTTTTTCTGACTTTTCCAGATGGCCACACGAAAGTGTGTCGCCAGGCAGAAGTATCATTGCCACCTCAGGATACTATCTTTTTGCCTGATGTTATTGTGTGTGCTTCCGCCGACATCTACTGGGCTCACATGGACACTGATTCCTCTTGTTGGAAAGAGGCTGAAAAGACTTGGACCGACTGGTCCGTTTGGATTCAACACCTGCGCCCATATGACTTGGTTTCTGATGACTTGCACTGCACCTTGTATTATGACCGCTTGGACGATGCTGTATTCCGGGAAGCTTTCCAGGAGGTGGAGGGCTGTCCCTGGGATCTTTCAATTTCTGATCTTTATGTGGGACCCCAGGGTGTCGCCTGGGCTGTCTCCCTGACGAAGGAACAGCAGGAGTGGTATAGGATGGATAACCCTCCGGACCCATCCATGCCTCCATGCTTTCCTCATGTCTCCTTGGCTGTGTCTCCAAAACACACGCAAAAAGATCTAGGCCCCTTTGTTATCGCGTGCGTCAAAACCGACGATTGGATTTCCACTCTCCACCCAAATCTTTTGTATTCAAATACATTGGATTCGTACCGTGTTCTTTCACCACACCTTTCTTGCCCCTCGACTCTGGAGCATTGCCTCTTGGACAGACACCATGGTCGTGAGACCACAGATAGTGATTTGGCTCCTCAATTGTTGGCATCTCTCCCCACATCCCTGTGGTCCCAAGGTCCCACGGGTGCTGGGCGATGCGACGTCACGCCTATTCGTTTTGATATGACGCCAGGCCCTATTTGAATTCCACAATGTCCGGTAAAGGAAGAAGGCCGGTTGGGCGTTACTCCTACATTGGAAGGTCTTTTACAGGCAGGGGTCATTATTCCTATTGACTCCTCTCCATACAATACACCCATTTTGCCAGTGGAAAAGAAAGGTACCGGAAAATACCGCATGGTACATGACCTGCGAGCTATAAATGCCGCTGTGACCACACCAACTCTTCCTGTTCCGAACCCACATGCTGCCCTGTCACTCCTGAACACATCGCACACTCATTTTACTGTGATTGATTTGGCTAACGCATTCTTTAGTATCCCTCTCCATTCTGATATGCGTCCCTACTTTGCATTCACATGGAATGGCAAACGATATTCTTATGACCGTTTACCCCAAGGTTTTGTCATCTCTCCTGGCCTGTTTAATGCCCATCCACGAGAATTGTTGACACCACTGTGTCTGCCCGACGATGTTCTCCTGGTCCAGTATGTTGATGATTTGTTGCTGGCTGCTCCCTCCGAGCAGTCTTGCCTTGCTGCCACACACAGTCTTTTGAATCGTATTGCAGCAATCGGTTCTTCCTTGATGTGGCTGAAAAAGCAACCAGCTTGTCAGCTGTGCTTTTTCAGTAGGGGGATAGTGGAGAACGAAATGTATGCATATATGTATCAACACCATTAGACAACTATGAGAAATGACAAGCTGCATGCTCCAAATTTGCCTCAGCGCTAGCTAGATTAATTCAGAAGACAGCACACGTAGTCTTACATCACCCACTGACCATCAGAACCAACCACAGTACAGTACAATACATCACAAGCCAATTCTTTACCATGACGGGGGGCCGGCAGAGACATATTGAAGCCACACTGACTCAACCACATATCACATTCATCCATGACGGTGCCAATATGGCAGAAGGACTGATAGAAGGGGAACCACATTTTTGTACAGAAAAAGCCAGACAAGACAAACAGTTGAGAACTGACTTACATGAACAACCACTGACAGACCCTGACATGATACTGTTTACGGACGGTTGTTGTTTCAAGGGAACTGACGGACTACAATCAGGTTATGCTGTAATTCAGCAGAATCTGGAAACATTCGACATAGTTTGTGCAGATAAACTAAGCGGATCACAATTGGCTCAGCGGGCAGAGATCGTGGCGGTGACGGCAGCTCTGGAGTGGGCGGAAGGTAAGAATGTAAATATTTTCACTGATTCAGCTTACGCTTCTGTAGTTGTACATTGTGCCCTAGGTGAGTGGGAACGTAGCGGATTCCTCACTGCAACTGACAACCACTAAAACATTTGGAGGACGTTAAACGCCTCCGTCGTGCACTGATGCTGCCAAAAGCAGTAGCAGTGGTGAAGTGTCAAGGACACTCTAAAAAGAATGATTTGATTTCCAAGGGAAACTCTGCAGTGGATGCTGCAGCAAAGGGGGCGGCGGGGTACGCTGCATCTCTCCAACTCATAGTAAGTAAGGAAGAATCAACAAAGGACGAGCTAACGATCTCGACAATGCCCAGAGGAGAGGAGTATGCGGAAGGTAAAAGGGGGTGTGAAGAATGACCAAGGCATCTGGGAAAAAGATGAAAAACCTATACTACCTCAAAATGAGCTCAAAAAGTTGATTCAAGAAGCCCATGGACCATGCCATGTAGGTGCAGATGAAACACTGAGACGACTCTGCACCTGGTGGCATCCATTCATGAAAACAATTGTTAAAAGTGAACTGCAGGACTGCAGTGTTTGCAATCGACATAACCCTCTTCCAACCACCAAGACACCCCCAGGAATCCAGGATCAGGAGGTCACTGGACCAGGTCAGGTGATCTCCATGGATTCTACTGACATGAATGTGACAGTAAATGGGTACAGATATCTGTTGGTTATTGTTGATTCATTTTCAGGGTGGCCAGAGGCATATCCCTGCAGAGCTGAGACGTCAGCCTCTATAGTAAAATGCCTGATTAATCATTACATCCCCACCCATGGGTTTCCAAGAAAAGTGAGATCTGACAATGGGACACATTTCAAAAATCGTCATCTGCAACAGGTAGAGCATATGTTGGGTCTCAAACACACTTTTGGGTCTGTATATCATCCACAATCACAAGGGAAGGTGGAAAGAATGAATCAAACATTGAAAGAAAAACTGGCGAAAGCCTTAGCCTCCACGTCAATGAACTGGCTACAGGCTCTCCCTGTGGCCCTTATGAATGTCCGAATGTCACTAAACTCCTCCACAGGTTGGACCCCGTTCGAGGCTCACACTAACAGACCCTTTCCAGCTCCCACAGCTCAACTGGAACCAGATCCAAGGATCCAAGGCCCAAAAGGCCTTCAAGAAATAACAATCAATTTTTCCCATTTGACAGATCCTCATGAGAAACCTCCAAGATGCGTGAATGTGTGTGAATGGGTATGGCTGAGAGTAATCAAATGAAAATGGTCTGAACCTAGGTGGATTGGTCCCTTCAAGGTCACCGAAAGAACCGGAATTGCAGTCCGGTTGCAAGGAAGAGGGGACACGTAGTATCATCTGACATCCACCAGGCCTGCAAAGACTCCAGCGGAAGTCGCTCTCCCTCAACCTGACAACTGCTAAAGGTGGTGACAACCACCAGGGCATCGGCCCCAAAGAGGAAGATCGAGGACAACGTGTGAGTGGTTGTTTTACGTGGCGTAAAGTCACTAACGACCCGAGGGCGGGCTGTTGCATTTAGCGATTGACCTAGGCTCTCGAAGAGACCCCAGCGGTCACGGTGCAGCATTCCTGAGCATCGCTCTCAACCAGCGTCCGGACGAGCCAGTGTGTTCCAGAGGAAAAGGTGAAGACCTCCCTCTGGTGTCCCATGTTTCACATACACATCACTGAACTATACACCATCAACGGCCAGAGCGACACCTTTGTTCAAGTGGTTCCTGATTTTGCAGCTATCCAAGTGTTGACCTGGAGAACCCTGCAGGTACTTTTGGACTCTTTCGAGTCCAAAAGGGGGAATGTTAGAAGTATGTGCTGTAATAAAGTTCATTGTGGGCATGGGGTGACTTTTCTGCGCGGTGGGGGCTGAGCGGTGCATTCAAAGATAACAGAAAACTGTTTATATTATGACTGTGCATCTGGGTCTGCTCAAGGATGAGAAGGGAACATCATATGGGAGTCAAGATAGACTGAAACTTCTCAGCAGACAGCAGCTGTCTGGGTCAGGTAGTTGTGTACGCCCATGAAATATAAAAGCTTATGTGTTGCTTTGCATTGTTGTACTTTGCAGGGAGCATTCTTCTGTAAGCCAAAGTACCCATGAATATTCTGTTTCAATAAAACTTCGAAGATTTGAGGAATATCAAGTGTCCTGTTTATTTAACCAACGATCCTGCCATTGTCCAAGTCAAGAGAAAACGAACACGAGGAGGGACTTTGAGGTCGAGTGTCCAGCCGGACAAGGTCCATCTCCTTCAGAACCCATGGAAATTCCACAATAAAACAATAATATCAGACTTCGTTTGTATTCTTTTTTTTCTTCGCTGTCACAAGAAAACAAACTGCTGTGTACGACAAAGCCGTAACGGATCCGTGTGTGTGGGACGGACGAACACGAAGACGTGTTACTGTCTGGCCATCTGGGTAGACACTGGCTTTGTGAGTTCGGTCCTGGTGAATAAAGCATCCGTGTTCCCCACACAACAATGTGAGGTCCGTCAAAATCAAAGAATATAAACGGCTATGTTTGTCGAAGCCAAAATGGCTCCTTAAGTGAGAGACAGGGACAAATGTGAAGAGGTCACCAGGTGTGCATTGATGACGGTGTCAGTTGTGGTGGGAGAAGGAGCGGAGTGGTCCGCGAAGCCAGGAGACACCCTGGATGAGGAGCCAGGAGTGGTGGGGGAGCCTAACCGATTGTAAAAGCCGTATTACAGTGTTCAGTATTCACATAGTTCTCTCGCTCGTTCACTATTCCCCTCCACAGTGCCGCGCCCTGTCCCGTGTCCGGTAATGGTTCTCATCCCATTCCAGACCTCCCACACCTGGTTAAGCCCCTGCTGGTTCCCCAGCTTCCTCCCGTATGTCTCCTTGCCCTCCCTCAG
The DNA here is from genome assembly GCA_013358685.1 of Antennarius maculatus. Classification (NCBI taxonomy): domain Eukaryota; kingdom Metazoa; phylum Chordata; class Actinopteri; order Lophiiformes; family Antennariidae; genus Antennarius; species Antennarius maculatus. Next base: position 6,227,536 of record CM023609.1, on the reverse strand, counting down.
GCAGAGGCTCACTTCCTGCTGGCCCTTCCTCATCTTCTCCACGTTCCTGCTCCTGAACGCCCGCATCTTCCTGTTCAGGACAGCCTTGACTTCCTTGGTTCCCCATGGTTTGTTGTTGAGGTAACACCTGACTGTCCTGACAGGGGCCACGGTGTCCACACAGAAGTTCATGTAATCTGTGAAACACTGAGCTGCCCCCTCAACGTCCCCCCCATGTGAGCCCACAATTTCATCCCAGTCGGTGGTCTGGAAGGAGTCCCACAGCGTCTCCTCCGCTTCCAGGGACCACCTCCTGACCTGCCGTGTTGTTGCTGGCAGCCGTTTCACCAGCGGGATGTAGGTGGGCTGTAGGTTCACTAGGTTATGATCTGATTTACCTAGTAGGGGGAAGGGGGTGGCAGTGTATGCCTCTTTAGCATTAGTGTAAAACAGATCGATGGTTCTGTTCTTCTGTGTGGGGCAGTCTGCACAATGGACCATTGTGGGGAGAGATGAGTCCAAAGTGACGTTATTGAAGTCAGCGGTGATAATGACAAATGCCTGTGGGTGCCGGGTCTGAAGAGCAGAGGTGGTCACACAGATGGTCTCTCGTGCCGTCTCAGGGTTCGCACATGGAGGGACATAGATGGTGAGGACAATGACGTGAAAATCCACGCGCCAGGTAGTAGGGCCTGATGCTAACAGCTGTTAGCTCCAGATTGCCTTTACACAGCGTCGATTTCACCGTCACATGTCCCAGATGGCACCACCTATCATTGGTATAGATAATTAAACCACCTCCTTTCTTCTTACCGGCGGTGTTTGTGTCCCGGTCCGCTCGTACGGAGGAGAAGTTGGTTAGTCTGATGTTAGCGTTTGGCACATTGCCAGTTAGCCACGTCTCGGAGAACACAAACAAGTTGGTCTCCCAGTAGCGCTGTTCAGTCCTGCACAGCACCGTCAGTTCGTCCAAATTGTTTGGCAGCGAGTTTACGTTCCACATGATGACGGAGGGGACGGAGGGCTTAACTCACCTCCGGCTAGTGGCTCTAGCCGTTAGTCTAGCCCAGGGGTCGGCAACCAGTGGCTCCGGAGCCGCATGCGGCTCTTTAGTGCTTCCCTTGCGGCTCCCTGGACATTAATCACAAAATAAAAGAATAATACTTATCATCGTTATTGTGTTGTTTAAAAATTTAGTCAGGCACCTTCTAGGACAGCTCAGATGCACTGTGGGGTCCTAAGCGATTGTTCCCCCGGCTTTAGAAACCAGTGGTGATTGGTTGGCAGCACAGTGGGTGGGTGATGAGTGATGTGACATGAGTCCTGACCAATCGGATGAGACTCCCGGTATCTCTGGCCACCTGAGGGCGGGTCTACTCGGGTCTACTCCTTGCCATCAGCTGCGGCACTACCACACTGTCCTGGAGGGCTGCCGGACAGTGTCAGGTTGAGAGAGAGAATCACGAGGATTCCACATTCTATTTAATAAAGGACAGCAGCGCTGCGGCCATTCAGTGGTGAGTGGAGGAGGTCTGCTGCTTGTCGGTACACATATATGTGCATATACAGTATATGAGTTCATACAGATTAGACGGGAATTGAAAGTCGCGCCAGCCACGCTAGCCGTGCTAATTTTGCGCTAGCCACGCTAATCATGCTAGCTGCGCTAGTGAGGCTGGTCGTGTTAGCCATGCTAGGTGTGCTGGTCACGTGAATCGCTCCAGCCATGCCGGCTGCTAATTGCACTGTTAATAATAGCGATGTGAATACTGTAGTTATTATAATTAATCCAAACAAGTGTGTTCCTGTTTGGGTTTGTTCAGCCTTATAATGTGTAATATTATAATATAATTGAGATTCAGTGCTTTTGATCACAATAGTGAAGGAACTATTTACAGAACAAGTTTTTTATTAACTCAGAACATGACGTACATTAATGAATACATAGCATGCAATAGGAAATTATGAACTACAAAGTATGCATGCACAAAAATTGTACTCAACAAGACTTTCTAATTTTCTTTCTTTTTCTTCTTTTTAAATTTTACGATCAAAGTTTTTTATTTATTTATTATTTATTTATTTACTTTTGCCTCCTAATGTTCTTGCCATTTTTTTCACACAAAGATAAACAATTTCAATTAAAGTCTGTGTGTGTGTGTGTGTGTGTGTGTGTGTGTGTGTGTGTGTGTGTGCGCGTGTGCTATGTAACAGTTAAAATATCTATACAGTATATAAATTATTAATTTGAATTTAAGTGAGAAAGTGTCAAACTAAGAGAAAGCAGGTAACAAAAGAAACGAGAACCAATGCAGTCAGAGTGCAACATCCCGCGCCACCCCTGAATTCAAAATTTTACCCTCACCTACTTGCATAGGTCAAAGATCAAAGCTAGTGCTCTGACCTACTTTCATAGATCAAAGCAGTAGCTTTGTTGTTTTGCTTTAGTTCTTACATCAATATCTGGCATTGTGCTCCTTATAACTGCTTTAAGGCATTCCAGGTTTTATTTTCTGTCTGTTTTAGTCACATGATACACACAGGAATTAAGAATTGATAAAAAGAAAAAGAAATTAATAAGAAATTGAAGAAAACAACGTTGGTCTAATATTCTATGTTTCTGATTGTTCTCTTCCCATTGCTTCTGGAACAATACAGAGTGACATTTAGCACCCATTTAGTGGTTCATTCTGTGGAATTCATATGCAGCTATGTTTTAATGTCCCCCTTATGTACTCCCATCTATCTGCTAAGAAGTTTATAGAATTCACGTTATAAAAAATACAGAAAACAGAAATGGTTTACTAGAACCTCCAGATTAGGAGGGCAGATCTGGACATATAAATAAGTACTGGAACACAAGTTACAGGTGGGTGATAGTCATAGGTGAATCACATCAACTATTAGAATGTTAACTACTGTAATGATGACTAAAAACACTAACTGTGTATTTGTAAGAAATAAAGATGACCAAAGGAAATGTGTATTGTATGTTTTTATTACCCGCTGTTGTGATGGTGATTTTGAAATGATTCTGGCAGATGGCGTCTGTCATTGCTCTGCCGTCCTGGATAGCAGGAATCATCCTAAGGTGACATAGGCACTCTCCTGTAATGTATAGTGGATTCACTAGAGTGGAATAAACAATGAAGACAAGTGAATTATTGTGCAAATCTTTAGTCTAATGACCATGTTACAGACTGCTGCTCAGGTAAGACTCATCATACATCCGCGAGTCAGGAGCGGACTCAGACCACTTTGCCTCCACATCAGAAATGTAGTCTGAAGCATCACACATGATCTGGACAGATGTTAGTTTATCTATGATGCAGTCTTAAACATATTGAAACAGTAGTCAGCCTACATGTACCTTGATGGGAATGTGGGTACCATCTATGCAACCAATTACATTGGGAAATCCTAAAAGAAACTAAAATTACTAATCAAATTCTGAGGTAGCATCACAATGTCATTAAGAGAATATAATTTCAAATTTATCAGATTTTACATCATTCGCCTGCAATTCTGTGGAACTTGTTGATGATTCTGAAGGGGTTTATCTCCAGGGAAATAGAAAAATCGGGGTAAAAGTTTCAAGGCGAGGCGCACAAAGCATCTCCCACATTGTATAGAAAAACTACTGCTTGCAAACAAAAAATAAAAACTGAACGAAGCGCTACACGCAGCGCCACGGCAGATGTGAAAATGGATCAAGTCGTGCGCGCGCGCGCGCGTGTGTGTGTGTGTGTGTGTGTGTATGTGTGTGTGTGTGTGTGTGTGTGTGTGTGTGTGTGTGTGTGTGTGTGTGTGTGTGTGTGTGTGTGTGTGTGTGTGTGTGTGATGCATCGGGACATGAGCCGGTAATGATCATAAAGATATGGATATGACGGGACATCTGAACGCGATACAAAAATATTTAATTCTCTGTGAATCATTGATGAACCCTCACAAACGGGATCCTCGTCAAACGGACATGCCTTGTTCCCTCTAAAATACAGAGTTATATATAAAACCTTATGCTGGTAGAACTCTCCGTCCGACAGAACGGGGCAGCGACAGTTCTGGCCGCAGTGATGTGTCTCTGTAGGGAGGGACGGGTGCTGTGAGTGGCTGGTCAATCACAGAGCGTGAAGACAGTCCATTAAGAAGATTTCCCTTCAGCACGAGCACAAGTCTTGACGAGTTTTACTCGTATCATGCTCATACTCGTCAAAAAAGCCTTATCAGCACCGGATACCTGTCTGAAACGAGTACCCGGCTCAACTCTCATTCCTCGCGGTTTTGCGTTCCAAGAACCACACACTATTAACAAATTCTGCGATAGAGCGGCCAACTATTTATTTTATTATTTACGGTAATTTAAACGTTTATGAACCCTCCCCATATCTATATCTGTATTAGGTTTTCCCACGCTGTTATCGACTGTTTAAAGCACTTTGTGTCTCACGTAAGTCCGAGACAACCTGCTTCAGATTTTTAATGATATTCAGGTTTGGGGACATTGTATTTACTCCTATGCATGAATGCCAGACACGCACTCACAGCTGCAGGCAATTTGGAACCGGCCAATTAACCTGAAGTGTCAACTGCATCACATTCCAGATGGCTGGGATAGACTCTCTAGCACCCCGCGACCCGCAACAGCGGATGAAGTGGGTTTGGGCGATGGCTGTGTGAATGAGTGGTGGATCCATGTTTGGACCCTTGGGTGTCAGCGTTTGCATTGGGTGTGTTTGCTTTTACCCCTAAGAGGTTGGAGTTTGGTGGATTGATTGTTTGTGCCTTGAATTTTCCACCAGATACACCAGCATCTGTATCTGGAGCATCTAGGACAGGACCATTAATACCATAATTTGGTAGATTATTGTCCAAGTTTGTTTTTTCAATCATTGGTGCAGTTCTGTCACGGATGTTCCAGCATTCGGTTTGCCGGGTTTTCATTTCTCTGGGCCGGGGGTGGGTGTGCCTTATGTGAGTGCTGGTACTGACTTGGGGATCCGGTTGTGGGTTTGTCGTTCTTTTGTTGATTCATCTTCTAAACCCGTAGGTGTGAGTGTGTTTTCGTGCATGTTTATTTATGTATGTGTGGCTCCGTGGTGCACTGGCGTCGTGCATGGATTGTCTCCTGCCTCACGCCCCAAGTCAGCTGGCATAGGCTCCAAAACCTTGCGCCCCGTGAAGCAGGTTTAGAAGATGAATTAATGAATGCCAGAGTAGATTTGGAGCAGTTTTGGGTCTTGTTGATCCAGCCCCAGCATAACTACAACTTTGTTAATGATTGTTGAACATTAATCTCAAGAATCTGCTGCTACTGAGTGGAATGCATGCGACCCTAAATTTTAGCATGATTACCAGTACCGGAACTGGATTTTACTGTGGGTAGCAAGTGTTCTTCTTGGAATGCTGTGTTCTTTCACCGCCATGCATAAGGTCCCTGGTTACTGAAGAAATTTTTGTTTCATTGTTTGAAACTAAAATTTGATCATCTTCTCACCTGTAGGTTTGTACCCCAGGGTTGTTGTTTTGGCTTGTTGCTCAGGTTTATTACACAGGATTTACCCCCCCACACACACACTTTGTTCTTTTGTTTAACTGTAAATGAGGTTCTCTCACAGGATACAATCAACACTTGCTAAATAACCTCAGTTTCCTAGCTTTTGAAGATGTAGTTTATGGACCTTGAATTTATCATGCATTCACCATTTGTCTCTAACACTGTCCCTTCACCATTTGTTTTTCAGACTGTCCTGTCCCTTTTGAATTTAATTATATCTCTGTGAAAGAGTCATGTGACATCATGCCTGTCTTCAACAGTATATAAACCATTGTCTTGAGATGAGAACTTGTCATTCTCATACCACATGCACCAATGTTTGTTGTATTGGAGAAGGACCCAGAGCTCTGTAAGTAAAGTACCATGAACTTAAACCATCGTCTCAAGAGTCATCTGTCTGCCCTGATCATCAAACGAACGCGCTGCGGAGCTAGTAGGTCAGAATCTTCATTACAATTAAATAACTCAATCTTTGTTCCATCAATTCATAGCACCATTTTCCAAAATGAAGCTGGCTTGTCCAAGTGTGCTCTTGCGTACCTCAAGTGACTATGTTTGTGACGTGTTTGTAGAAAAGGCTTTGTCTGCATCATTCAAAGTGTGTTGAATTGGTTTACGATGGAGAGTTACGCTACCTGTAGCAAGATGATGTTGTGCTTTGGTGGTCGGTGGGTTGTCATTAACCAGTCTCACCATCATGAATATTTCACAAAGTATTGTATGTCTTTATCTGAATTCTTACATTTGGTAATTTCGTTGTTTGTTGCATATAAATGAAAATATTAAATAACAGAATATGTATGTGCATGTTTGTTTTAAATATTTTGTCAGTATCAAATCTAGCCTACCCTCCAAAAAGTTTGAACACCCCTGTGCCACTGTGTCCTGGTTTTCCTCTCATCTGCCCAGCTCTACCCGCCTGCCACTCCCACCTCATCAGTGCAACCACCTTCACCTGTGTTTCCTCACCTGATTATCACCTGCCTGTTCAGTACATATACCCTCCCATTCCTCTCAGTCTCTGCCAGATTTTCTTCGTATCATGCAAAGCTCTCTCGCGTTTATCTCCGGACTGCTCCCCTGGTTCCGACCCTGCCTGTCTTCGACCCGTCTTCCTCGTCTCTGCCCCGGTAATCTGACCAGCCTTCTGTCCTTGATTCCTCTGCCTGCTCGTCCCTTGTCTGCTACCTGTCTGCTGGATACCTGTTTGCTGAGACTGTTTCGCTGTGATCTGGTCTCTGTCTGTGCTGTACTTGGGTCCAACCTCACCCACGTTACACCCGGCCTAAACCCTGACATTAAACAACCTTTTCTTTCAGATGTCTTTTTCGCAAAGCAGGTTTTGTGAAAACCTTGATTATATTAACCATGAAATGACGGAAACTCTGGTTTTCCAGTATAAAAAAAGAGAGATAGCTTAACCCAGAGTAAGCAGAGTAACCCTTGCCTATTTCATGAAGTAAGGTAACTGAAACCTCAGTTTGTTACCATAGTAACAGACTCTCTGGAACTAACCTGGTCGGGAGCAGGTTTTCCCACAGGAAAAAATTACTGCTCAAAGCTTGCTTTTCTATAGCTCAGGAGACAAATTTGAGATTCTCACCTCAGTCTCATTTTAGTTTCCATTTTGTCTGAAATGTGTCTCATATGTTTCTCCTAAAATTCACTAGGAGAAATAGGTGAGGCAGACTAGAGGGAGTTATACATGAGGGAGGGAGTTATACATGAGAATTAAGGGAGACACCTTGCTAAACTCAAGTGATTGTTTTTCATGGCACCTTTGTTTCTCCTTCAGAAGAAAATGAGCTTTACTGGAGCTACTATGGAGCAATATGTGAGACACTCACCCTCCCTCTCATGCTCGCACACACGCATCCACCCCTGTGGCACTTAATAATAATAATAATAATAATAATAATAATAATTATAATAACAATATTATTATTATTAATAATAATAATAATAAAATCGGAAGACATTTAGTGATGAACAAAATCTGAATTTGAAACATTATTCAAATTCAACACAGTAATACAGTACTTAGTTTTCAAGTAAAATGACTGATTATTTAGAGTATTTCAAGTAGCTGTAATAACATTAATAACAATAACACCAAATTCAAAGAGTTTTTAAAGAAAAAAATATATTCTCACATAAAATCTGTGCATGTGCATTTTTTCAGCAACACTGTGTTTTAAAAACAGTAACAGTGTATAACAGTTACACAACATCGAACAAGTCTTTCAGGTTAACATGAAAGTTTTTGAACAGGATTTTTGAACAGAATAATTTAAAAAAAGTCTCAGTATTTACAGTACTGCGGCCCTCATGCGGCATTTGTTCATGAAGGCTTTTATGAGCTTACTCATCTCAACCATGTCCAACCATCCAGTGTACTGCAGCGCATGATGTAAGCTGCTAGAATAAAAGACAAATAACAAACTATATAATGTAACAACAGTTACTACAACAGCATTAAGAACTTTATCCTGATATGACTGAATTCACACTAATATCTCTACGGTTCACAAATAAGGACATTCAGTAAAACTGAAGGAAATGAAACAATCCCAATATTTTCTTTTTTTAAAATTTCCAATCATTGTTATCATGTAGCCACAAGAGGACAAATGTAGCCACAAGAGGACACAAGCCAGTGGCTTATTGTGCCAGTCCCAAGCCCGGATAAATACAGAGGGTTGCGTCAGGAAGGGCATCCGGCGTAAAACTTTTGCCAAATCAAACAAGCGAATCAAACCTATGACTTCCATACCGGATCAGTCGAGGCCCGGGTCAAAAACGACCGCCATCGGTGCTGTTGACCTACGGGGTGCCGGTGGAAATTGGACTACAGTTGGTTGAAGAATGAGAAGAGGAATGTGTGTTCGTAGGAAGAGAGAGAAGAGGAGAGTAGGGACGTTGTATGTTGGAACTATAACAGGAAACGGTAGAGAGTTGGTTGACATGATGCAGAGAAGGAAGGTAGACATACTGTGTGTCCAGCAAACAAGGTGGAAAGTTAGCAAGGCTAGAAGTTTAGGAGCAGGGTTCAAGTTGTTCTATCATGGTGTAGATAGGAAGAGAGATGGAGTAGGAGTTATCTTGAAAGACTAGTTTGTTGGGAATGTCCTGGAGGTGTGATGTTCAACATTGTTAGTGGGTATGCTCCACAGGTAGGATGTGAGCTGGAGGAGAAGAAAAAATTCTGGTTGGACTTTGATGAAGTGATGCAGAGCATACCTAGAAGTGAGAGAGTTGTTATTGGTGCAGACTTCAATGGACATGTTGGTGCAGGAAACAGAGGTGATGAGGAGGTGATGGGCAGGTTTGGTATCCGGGAGAGGGTTGCAAAAGGACAGATGGTGGTTGACTTTGCAAAAAGGATGGAAATGGCTATAGTGAATACTTTCTTCCAGAAGAGACAGGAACACAGGGTGACCTATAAGAGTAGTGGTAGGAGCACACAGGTAGACTACATCTTGTGTAGATGGTGTAATCTGAAGGAGATCAGTGACTGCAAAGTAGTGGTAGGCGAGAGTGTATCCGAACAGTATAGGATGGCAGTGTGTAGGATGACTCTGGTGGTGAGGAAGATGAAGAGGGCAAAGGCAGAGCAGAGGACGAAATGGTGGAAGCTGAAAAAGGAAGACTGCTGCATGACTTTTAGGAAGGAGTTAAGACAGGCTCTGGGTGGTCAGGAGGTGCTTCCAGATGACTGGACAACTACAGCTAATGTGATCAGGGAGACAGGTAGGACAGTACTTGGTGTGTCATCTGGAGGGAAAGTAGATAAGGAGACTTGGTGGTGGAATGAGGAGGTACAGGAGTGTATACAGAGAAACAAGCTAGCTGAGAAGAAGTGGAACACTGAGAGGACTGAAGAGAGTAGATAGGAGTACAGGGAAATGCAGCATAAGATGAAGGTAGAGGTAGCAAAGGCCAAACAAGGAGCTTATGATGACTTGTGTGCTAGGCTGGACAATAAGGAGGGAGAGGCTGATCTATACAGACAGAGAGACAGAAATGGGAAGGAGGTGCAGCAGGTTAGGGTGAGGATAGGGATGGAAGTCTAGTGCGCATGTGCGAGCAGGCTTGCAGCTTTCCTCTGCAGGGGCCAGTCGTGCGATGGGAAGATGTAAAGAGTATTTTGAAGAGTTGATGAACGTGGAAAGTGTGAGACAACAAAGACTAGAAGAGGTGACTGCTGTGGACCAGGAAGTAGAAAAGATTAGTCAGGATGACATGAGGAGGGCATTGAAGAGGATGAAGACTGGAAAGGCAGTCGGTCCTGATGATATTCCTGTGGAGGTATGGAAGTGTCTAGGAGAGGTAGCAGTAGAGTTTCTGACTGGGTTGTTCAACAAGATCTTATATAATGAGAAGATGCCTGGGGAATGGAGGAGTAGTGTGCTGGTGCCCATTTTTAAGAACAAGGGAGACATGCAGAGTTGTGGCAACTACAGAGGAATAAAGCTGAAGAGCCATGCAATAAAGCTATGGGAAAGAGTAGTTGGAGCTAGACTAAGGGCAGAAGTGAGCATTTGTGAGCAGCAGTATGTTTTCATGCCAAAAAGGAGTACTACAGGTGCAGTATTTGCTTTGAGGATGTTGATAGAGAAGTACAGAGAAGGCCAAACGGAGCTGCATTGCGCTTTTGTAGATCTAGAGAAAGCTTATAACAGGGTGCCCAGAGAGGAACTTTGGTATTGTATGAGGAGGTCTGGAGTGGCAGAGAAGTATGTTAGAACAGTGCAGGACATGTATGAGGACTGTAAGACAGTGGTGAGGTGTGCTGTAGGTGTGACAGAGGAGTTCAAGGTGGAGGTGGGACTGCATCAGAGATCAGCTCTGAGCCCCTTCTTGTTCGCTATGGTGATGGACAGGCTGACAGACCAGGTTAGACAGGAATCTCCGTGGACTATGATATTTGCAGATGACATTGTGATCTGCAGTGAGAGCAGGGAACAGGTGGAGGAGAAGCTAGAGAGGTTTGTTCTGGAAAGGAGAGGAATGAAGGTTAGCCACAGTAAGACAGAGTACATGTGTGTGAATGAGAGGGACCCAAGTGGACGAGTGAGGTTACAGGGAGAAGAGATCAACAATGTGGAGGATTTTAAGTACTTAGGGTCAACAGTCCAGATCAATGGAGAGTGTGGAAAAGAGGTGAAGAAGCGTGTACAGGCAGGATGGAACGGGTGGAGAAAAGTGTCAGGTGTGATGTGTGATAGAAGAGTTTCAGCTAAAATGAAAGGAAAGGTGTACAAAACTGTGGTGAGACCAGCGATGTTGTTTGGTCTAGAGACAGTGTCACTGAGGAAAAGGCAGAAGGCAGAGCTGGAGGTAGCAGAGATGAAGATGCTGAGGTTCTCCCTGGGAGTCACCAGGAAGGATAGAATCAGAAATGAGTACATCAGAGGGACAGCACATGTTAGAGGGTTTGGAGATACAGTCAGAGAGGCCAGACTGAGATGATTAGGACATGTCCACAGAAGAGATAGTGAATATATTGGTAGAAGGATGCTGAGTTTTGAACTGCCAGGCAGGAGGCCTAGAGGAAGACCAAAGAGGAGGTTTATGGATGTAGTGAAAGAGGACATGGAGGTAGTTGGTGTGAGAGAAGAGGATGGAGAAGACAGGGTTAGATGGACGCAATTGATTTGCTGTGGCAACCCCTGAAGGGAAAAGCCGAAAGGAAAGGAAGAAGTTATCACAAGTATTTATAATATTTTTATAATCGCATCTGTAAAATGTCTCTGGCTGAATTATGCACTATGAGTATCAGTTTGAGGAGAAACATCACAGATTATATCTCATTTTATCGTTCTAACCATGTTAATTTATTTTAGTGTTTGACCTCACTGCATCTCACACACCTGCAGGTTGTAACCTATAGACGATTTTACAATATTTCTGTTTTGGCAGATCATAAACATGATTAAATCCTTTACGGTTTAATATCGTCATATCACACACCCTTATCTGCCTGAATAGTTGAATAGTTGTAAAGTAAAAATAGATTCTAGATTGACCAATCTAAAACTGGCATAACCATCTGTGCTAAAAAGGGAAAAAAAGATCAAGTTGAATAATTGAATGGCGACCTTAAATAAACAAAAGTATCAATTCAAGCATTTGGAGTAGGGTGACACATACAGTATGTACAGCAGAGAACAGCAATAGACAACTTCTGATCCGAAGAATTGTGTCATGAGTTACACAATATGTTTGTTCATGTATTTCTCTATAAAATGAAATAATTCAGAAAACAGTGAAGTAAGGGAAAGTTAGTAAACTAAATGTTTCATCTTACACAATGTTCTTACACATCTTACAACATGTTTGATAGTCTGGGAAAACCTGTCGGAAGTCACTGACGTTCATTTATTGCTAAGAGCCAAAATAGAAATAGAAAGATTTTGGCTATTTTGATGTTTTTATGAGTTTCGTACTTTTAACACTGTACCAACTATATCATGGTGAATACGTATTTCAAGAAAGCCAAAAGACAAAGTACTTATTTTAAAATTTTGCATCCTTCTGTTCAGCTATCCGTCAGCAAATCCATTGAAAATGATTGCACATCCAATTATGTTTTTCTTGGGTCATATTATGAACTTTTTGTGTGCAAAAAACTTTAATAAGGCTTAACTATAAGATGGGCCAGCCAGCAAACTTAACCTCGTGTTACCGATACAGTTCGTGTTTACATTACACATACCTATAGGGACAATTGGATTGGGGATGCTGAAACATAGCCGAGGAATCCTGTGGAATGTTCAAAGCCATTTTCCTCACTTTTAACCTTTTGACGTATGGTAATTAAAATGCTCATGATTTTTAATCTGAAATGGCTATAAGTCACAGTTATGATTATCTGAGAATTTTCATATATTAAACTATTAATATATTTTTTTAAAAGTTGTATCAACCTGGCTGTTTTGTTCACAAATATATCTTAGCTAGTTTGTTTATGCACCAGCTCCTATTCATTTTCAGCTGGGAAGCAAAGAACAATCAAGGCTTGATCTACAATGTGAATCTGACTAAATGCCAAAACGAAACACGCATAGGGTAACACTAGCTTCAGCAGCTCTGGGTAGCATGACGTTACTTGGCAACACTTGGGTGTGTAGTAATTGTAAATGTGACTTTAATTGTAAAGTTATATATGAAAATGGAAAATGTGTAATTCATGACAATTCCAACGGGATCAAAAGATTACATTTCTCATGCAGTTCACAGCCATACACATTTTTTTCATAACCAAAGTCCAAAGGATCCACTGTGAGCATGACTTGACTCTCTATCTTAGGTTCCCACACATTTTTATGATTAAATTTCTACAACTTTTCTGTAACAGTTCCATAAATCATTAGCTATCATGACCAATATGCTTACTTAGAGTCCCTACGACTTTGACTTTATCCAGCACCGCCTTCCCGTCTGGCACTTTTCCATGTTTCCCAAATGCCACAACATTCCGGCACTCCTCTGCAGTGAAGAATTTGTTGAAAAGAAGATGGAATAAGCAAAGGCAGTCTTTGCTTCTGCATGGATTGCAGCCAGGCGAGTAGAAGACAGGTAGAGGCCATCTTCTGGATACAGCTGTTGCTTCCCGGATCTGTTTGTTGGAGCCAAAACACCAGCCTGAGGTTGAATCTGCTCCATTTTGTCAACAAAGCATTTTAATGCCTCAAGGTGCTCACCACCTGGGACACAAAAGATAAATTACCTCACAGGGATACAGCAGCAATAAGAAAGTCAAGAAAAGGAAGAGACATGTTTGGTCAAAATCTTAATCCATCATAAAATCTTTGGATTAAAAAAAAAAGTTTTAGCTTCAGCGCCCAATAACTACCAATGTCCAAAGTAAAAATTTTTTTAGACCTTTAAAAACAAAAAAAAAAAAAAATATATATATATATATATATATATATATATATATATATATATATATATATATATATATATATATATATTGCACAATTGATGATTGCCCAGATTATTATACATTATAGTTCATTTTACACTGCTTGGGTATATAGTACTGAATAGCAATTGGGTACCTTAGGAAAACCGTGATAGAAAAAAGCAATAGTGATAAAGGAACAATTGATATCAAAAGAGACTAAATAAACTTACTTATACCATACAGCATATTCTGTAGTTTGACTTTCTCCTCCTCTAATTTTTCCACCTCTGCCCTGCATGCCCCACATGGCTTCCATGATCTGTTTTCTGTTGATTTAGGCGAACTGAAACATGGTTCTCCACATTCTGGAATTGGATCACGCTCCAGGATTAAAGTATCTGAAGATGAGGTTGAAGATGTCTCATGTGTGGACATACTAGTTTGCATCTGGTCCTCAAGAACAGCAGGTTGTTGTTGTGTAACAGGACTGTACATTTTCAGAAAGCTGTCTTTGGCTGTTCCAGTAGAAGATGGTGGCTGTCTATCATTACAGGCTGCTGTTTTGATAGGTCTGTAGGTCTATGATGACACTGTGAAGGGTAATATCGATGCATATGTGCAGATAACTGAGAAACTGGAAGTTGGCACTGGGGCCATGCAGTTATGGGCTGATGCTGTGGCTGGACAGGTAGAGATGATTCGGTAAAGGGAGGTGGGTACACTGGCCAAGCGGTTGGAATTTGGAAGACACGGTGTTCCACAGTATGTGGGGAGTCATGCGCAGAGTTGGACTGACCTGCTTGAGGTAAGGATGGAAGGTTTTAGAATCTTTGAGCTGCTGTTTCACTTTTTTAATGTCATTCTTTGTGGCCTTTTTTTTATACACTGTCTTGTGAGCTGTTCCAATGAAGTCCACGGTAGCACTGTAGAACCTGTTGTCAGCCCATCTTGCAAGTACTTCATCTCCTGGCTTCAGATCTCTGAGACAAGCGATGGGTTCATCATCTTTGCTTAGTATATCACAGACATTAAAATTTTTGCCGTGTATCCATCCTAAAATGTCAAAAATACAAAATATCCTAAAAATGAACACAAAAGTAAATAAAGGATATTTTGAGTAAAACAGTGCAGGCTAAAAATCAATCTTACTTAAACATACAGCTATATCTTATTTATCTCATTTCTAATCCTTTCAAACCTTAGCAAAGCTAAAAATCGATCTCTTCACATTTATCTTTAACTTTATTCTTTTTTGCATTTGTGTCACACTTCTTTTCTCATACAACTTTTTGAATTATGCACTCTTCTTTTAACTTTGCTTTTTTTCTCATTCATTATTTAATGATTGTGCTTTTTATGATATTTTTACAAATGTTCTATGAATCACTTGGTGCTGGAATTCTGTGTTGTAAATCACTTGGAGCTGCAATTCTCGTATGAAAGGCATTTTATTAAGTAAACTTACTATTATTATTAATTTAGAAATCAATAATCTGCTCAGAATTGGGTAGTGTACAATAAGGCAATAAACTGTGCACAGTTGTGTTGTGGGGAGTATTTTATCACTTTTTAGTATTTTACTATGTCATTAGAAGCATTGTCAAAAGTATCTATACTCAAAGTCCATCCATTTTCTGCCGCTGTGGCTGGTCACGGGGAGCTGGAGCCTATCCCGGCTGGCTGGCATAGGGCGTGAGATGGGGGACACGCCGGGCATGGCGCCAGCACACCGCGGAGCTACACCCAAAGACACACATTATTACCCAATCACTGTATTTGGATACAATATTAAATTACAAAAACACCTCTTGAGTATGTGTTCTGTGCCAGCAGCATCCAGCAGACTAAGTGCACACACTGTTTCTCTCAAAGTCACAGATTGAAGCTGAGAAAACATTAGCTTACTTATGTAACCCTGGGTTCTCCGATTACAGAGTGAGGTAGATTGAAATGGGCATCCTGTTATTATTTGATATTGGGGCGGGGGTCATTGATATTACAGTACTGATCTTTATTTTTCGCACAATAGAAAATCAAGTATTGAGTATTTTCCTGGGTATCAGTGTTGGAAATTCTAGTATTCTGACAACCTCAGTTCTTAGATGAAAAAACTGTATTAATATTTCAGCATTTTGATGTTGCCTACTTCTGGTCTTGATGTTTTTGTGGAAAAGTTTTTTTTTTAGTTTTTTTTATTAATTTTATCGAATTAACATTATTAAATAAATTTCCCATCTCCAGATCCAGTAATAATTTGACCAATAGTTGCAAACTTCTGTCACTAAAAAGTACAAAGTTTCAAGTGAGGGTTATACGCTCTCTTGATATTTCTTAAAAAACAAGACAAAACTGTGTATCAGTTTTTGTGCCTCAAGTTTGCCAACATATTGATGATAAAAAACCCAATGACACCAGAGAATGTCAAGCATTTCAGTGATAACAGTGTCTAAAGTAAATTAAAAATAATGAGAAAAAAAAAAAAAGTAATAGCTCATACCATCTCTGTCATCTCTGGGTGAGCTGGGGTCTGGTTCATAGAAACTCATCTTCTTCGGTGAGTTTCGCAATCTTTTGGGCATCTCTTTTTTATTTTCTACTGTGCCATTCATCCTGTTAAATAACATGCTACGTTACCTCAAAAAATAATCACCCTTTAACAGGACTCTAGGACAAAATAAAACTGAAATCTTTGAAATCAAATAATGACAGAAACAATGCATCTTTAGAAAATAATTTTAACAAAATATCTTATACTATCTTTTCAATATAACGATGTAAACACCCACACAGAGGTAATTAACAAATTAACAAACAGAAAATATTACTTCTGTTTTTTTTTTTTTCTGAGTTCATGTGAAACATGCTTAATGTTCCGTGAAAAACATTGTAAACAGGCATTCCCACTAACGTCTAACTCCCCCCAGGTGCCCCAGACAATACGTGGACAAGTGGACACGTTCAGGCAAATTAAGGTCCTTACCTTAAGTTAGCTGCGTGAAGCTAGAGAAATGTGTCGCACTACAACAAGACCACAAAGATTTTCAGCCATACACAATTGATATAAGTTCAAGACTGTCTATGGTCCGCTGTTTTAAGAAATAGTAATACTTCTATAATTAATTTAATTTACTTTAGTAATCCCTGAAGGGAAATTAAGAGCACACTCTAGTTAGTCCAATCAAATCACATGCATATGTTAGTGTGTACAGGCCCGGAACAAACAAACACACACAGGGGGCCTGTACGCATGCAGAGGAGGTAGAGTGGTGGGCAGCTCCTGTGTGGTGCGCCCCAAATGAGCAACTTGTAAGGGGGATGGCGCCTTGCTCAAGGGCGCCTTGGCAGTGCTCCAGAGGTGAGCTGACACCTCCCACTGTCAGCTCACCTCCGGGTTTTTTTTTTGGACAGGACCTGTCCAATGATGTCACTTAGACTTACAGGGTTGAAAGGTCATAACGTGTGCCCAGCAAGTGCAGCCATAGATGTATTATAAAGACAGCATCAATAAGCAGTGAGTGCATACATTTTAGTCGGAAACAAATACGTAATATTTTTTTTAGTTATCATACTTGTCAACCCTGGGGTGGACTGAATCTTACGAAAGTTGTAATTTGCCTGTACATACAGTATATGCATGTAAGCTTACACAGTATTTGTACCGTGTGCCCAGATGCAATCTATTAATCTGGGCACATTTATTTGATAAGATTGGCAAAAAGTTGTGTTTTGAATTGCGTGAACAGAATCTTTGCTTTCGTCACACCATCAGATGAATGTGTACTGTAGTTTTGAACGGCTCGCATTATTTTCGCTCGCTCCGAGCCATATTAACGCTCTGGCTGTACAGATTAGAGATGTACAGCGTGCATGTTTGAAAAGGTCTGCCTGTACAATTACTGTATGCCGAAAGCATACAACTTGACAGGTATGACAGTTAGCGTTGTACAATACATTTTGTTAGTTCATGAGTTTTGTAAAGCTTCATTTTTCATTTCAGTTAACTAAGACGCTTTTTTCCACCTTCAAGATTTGTGTATCATATTATTTCTTTTCCATTTACTATAATCTTATAATACCCCAATAACAAAATATTTAGAAAGAAAAATTATTATATGCTGGTTTTCTTTTGTGCGTTTTGAACAATGTGAAGTCAGCTATCGTTTTCATTATGATGATGATTATGATTATTATGAATAATAAAAATATATTTATTTGTAGAGTGCTTTTCAAGTACTTATTTCTACTGTTGAAATATTTCAGTTGGGTCTACAAGTTTTTAAAAATGGCACAGAGGTACAACTTACGCTGGAGGAGAAGAGTGAAGAGCAAAATATTTACAAAAGATACAGAGAAAAGGTAAGGAAATGTACATTTTAGTATATTTTTAGAGTCATCTGCAGTGATTTAATATAAGTACATTCACCTAAGTTCTGTACTTAAGTACTTCACACTTAATATTTCCACTACATTTTGGAGACAAATATTTGATTGTTTACTCCATTTATTGTTGACTACATTTATCTGATAACCATAGTTTTAATTTACTTTACAGATTGCATAAATCATCAGAGCCAAAGCAGCATATTTTCAACTAATTTGAATTAATGATTGAACTGATTCAGATGGTTGGATAAACGGTTAATATCAGATCTGGTAATGAGCCAGGCCAATAAACCAACCCATACATATAAATTCATATGTAATTGATGTATCCTTGTGATGCTGACGTACATTTACTGTAATGTCAGATACTTTAAGACATCTACTATAATACTTTCCGTACGGGTAGCTTTTACTAAAGTTACATTTTAACACCTTTGTGGGACTTTTAGCTTTTTTTTTTTTTTTTAAATGGTGTACTTTTATGGTCTTCTCTCTGCTACATTTTATCAGGTCCATTGGTTCTGACAACATTCCTCAATGATTTGTGTGTGTGTCCATCCATCCATCTTCCACCGCTTATCCAGAATCGGGTCGCGGGGGCAGCAGCTTCAACAGGGAGCCCCAAACTTCCCTTTCCCCGGCCACATCCACCAGCTCTGACTGGGGGATCCCAAGGCGTTCCCAGGCCAGTGTTGAGATATAATCCCTCCACCTGGTCCTGGGTCTGCCCCGAGGTCTCCTCCCAGCTGGACATGCCAGAAACACCTCCCTAGGGAGGCGCCCCAGAGGCATCTGCACCAGATGCCCAAACCATTCAACTGACTGCTTTCCACGCGAAGGAGCAGTGGCTCTACTCTGAGCCCCTCGTGAACAGCAGTGTTTCTCACCTTATCTCTAAGGGAGAAACCAGCTATCCGCCTGAGAAAGCCCATTTCAGCTGCTTGTATCTGCGATCTCGTTCTTTCAGTCATGACCCATCGCTCATGACCATAGGTGAGGGTAGGAACGAAGATTGAATGGTAAATGGAAAGCTTTGCCTCTCGGCTTAGCGCCCTCTTTGTGACAACAGTGCGGTAAAATGACTGCAATACTGCTCCTGCTACCCCAATTCTCCGTCCAATCTCATGCTCCATTGTTCCCTCACTCGTGAACAGGACCCCAAGATACTTAAACTCCTTCACTTATGTGTGTGTGTGTATATGTAAAAAAAATTTTTAAATGTCCCTCTCACCCTTGTAGGGTAGTATCTGTGTGTCATCCTCAAGCTCAGGTCCTCTACCAGAGGCCTGGGAGTCTGAGGGTTCTATGCAGTATCTTAGCTGTTCCTAGGACTGCGCTCTTCTGGACTGAGGCTTATGTTGTTGTAGGAATCTGCTGGAGCCACTTTTCCAGTTTGGGGGTCACTGCCCCAAGTGCTCCTACTACCACGGGGACCACATTAACCTTTATCTTCCACATATGTTCCAGCTGTTCTTTCAACCCTTGATACTTCTCAATCTTTTCGTGCTCCCTCTTCCTGATGTTGGCGTCAGCTGAAATCACCACTGCTCTCTTCTGCTCTTTGTCCACCACTACTATGTCCGGTTGGTTAGCCAGCAGCTGTTTTCAGTCTGGAAGCTGAAGTCCCACAGGATCTTAGCCTTGTCATTCTCAACCACCTTTGGTGGTATGTCTCATTTGGATTTGGGTACTTCTAGTCCATACTGGGTACAGATGTTCCTGTGCACTATCACAGCTACTTGGTTGTGCCTTTCCATGTATGCTGAGCCGGTGAGCATCTTACACCCGGCTACCACATGCTGGACTGTCTCTGGGGCTTCTTTACATAACCTGCACCTTGGGTCGGATCTACTGTAGTAGATATTGGCCTCTATTGCTCTTGTATTTAGGGCCTGTTCTTGGGCTGCCATGATCAGTGTCTTTGTGGTGTCTGTCAGTCCAGCTCTTTCCAGCCATCGGTAGGTTTTCTTGATATCAGCCACTTCCTCTATTTGATGGTGGTACATGCCGTGTAGGGGCTTGTCCCTCCATGTTGTTTCTCCTCCTCAGGTTTCTGCTGTCTAAGGCATTCACTGAGCAGTTCATCCGTTGGGGCCATCTTCCTGATGTACTCTTGGATTTTCAATGTTTCATCCTGGACAGTGGCCCTGATGCTCACTAGTCCTCGCCCTCCCTCTTTCCGCTTAGTGTACAGCCTCAGGGTGCTGGACTTGGGGTGAAACCCTCCATGCATGGTGAGGAGCTTTCTAGTCTTAATATCTGTGGCTTCTATCTCCTCCTTTGGCCAGCTTATGATCCCAGCAGGGTATCTGATGACTAGCAGTGCATACATGTGATACAAGGATTCCCTTGGTATATGCCACACTTGATGTTGACGTGGGCTATTGGCTTGGAGTTGGCTTGGAGTTACTCTCCAGGGTTGTCTTCCACATTCCCATTGAGTTTTTGATGAAGGCTCTTAGTGTCCTGTTGATCTTATACAGTTCCAGACATTCCAGTATCCACGTGTGTGGCATTGAATTGTAGGCTTTCTGGTAGTCTATCCAGGGGGTGCATAGGTTGGTCTGCCTGTTCTTACAGTCTCTGTGTACGGCTCTGTCCACCAGTAGCTGGTGCTTGGCTCCCCTGGTGTTACTCCTCGGGGTGGCAGTGGCTCAGCGGTAGAGCAATCGCCTTGAAGACGGATCGCCCAGCCATTGTTGGTTCGAGTTCTGCTCCCGCCAGGACATCCATCCGAGTGTGGACTGACGGTGGGAGGTGTCGGCTCACCTCCCAGCCACTGCCGAGGCACACTTGCAAGGCACCGTCCCCCCTACAAGATGCTCATTGGGGCGAGATTTCTTCACGTGACCCGTCACTCCGCCTCCCCTGTACCTCTATATGTACTTGTATACTGTATTACTAATTGCATGCCTACAGGCCCCTAGTGTGCTGTGCCTGTTTCAGGGGCCTGTGACCACGTGCTGTAATTAACACATATATGTACATGTGTGAGAGTGTAAAGAGAATTTCCCCATGAGGGATTAAGAAAGTGTGGATTATTATTATTATTATTTCTGTGCCCCGCTCATACATTATTCCATGTGCCTACTCATCTTGGTCGCCATGATGCCTGACAGGAGCTTCCATGTTGTACTGAGACAGGTTATTGGCCAGTAGTTGGATGGGGTGGCTCCTTCTGTGGGTCTTTCATGATCAGGACTGTCCTGCCTTCAGTCAACCATTCTGGGTGCAGCTTAGCAGCTGGTTCATCTGTGCTATTAGACGCTCATGGAGTGCTGTCAGCTTCTTTAGCCAGTATGTATGGATCATATCGGGGCCCAGTGCTGACCAACTCTTCATCTTTGACACTGTCTTAGATGTCTGCCAATGAGATGGTTACTGGTTCTTGTTTTGGGAGGTTGCTGTAGTCAGCCTCAGGTCCAGGTCCTGTCGGTTGGCAGGTGTGTAGCATCATCCATTTGGTCAAAAAAAGCCTAAAATCTGCGTTGCAGCAGCTTCCGCATTCAGTGGTCACATGACCGTCATACGTCACTGGGGCCAAAAATAGCTTAGCAGCCATAAGAAACAATTCAATTCTAGACGCGATTAACTCCAAAAATATCATGGTTACCTGCACGGTGAAAGGTTGTGGCAACAGAACAGCAAAAAGACGCGACTCTCAAATAAATTCACTGTGAAATTAATAACAACTAGAGTTGTTATTAGTTCCACACAGTCCAATAGTAATAAATGACAGTTAGCTCAATGCTAACATAATATGGACAATCCCATTGACGGGCTAGAGCGTTAGCACTTTTATCCAAAAGCTGCTGAGTCGATCAACTGGACGTTAAGAAAGTTCTTGAAGACGTTTCGTCTCTCATCCAAGAGACTTCTTCAGTTCAGAGAGTGGCTGATCATGTCCCAGCTTATAAACCCTGTGGGGTGTGGTAAGTGCTATTCACATTCCAACGACCATCGTTAAAACCCGTCTGGCTCCTCAACGATTGTTGATGGGGGTCCAAAGGGGGTCGTTGAGATGTGAGTTACACCTTTGTATGCTAATTAGGGTCATTAGCATGACATCACCTGGGTCAATCCTCTGAGAAAATCTTTTTGGGAGTTTCGAAAGGACATGATTATAAATTGTTCCCTCACTTGTGAACAAGACCCCAAGTTACTCAAACTCCTTCACTTGTGGAAGGATCTCATCCTCCACTCGGAGAAGGCAGTCCACCGGTTTCCTGATGAGGACCATGGCCTCAGATTTGGAGGTGCTAATCCTCATCCCCGCCGCTTCACACTCGGCTGCAAACCGGACCAGTGAGCGCTGCAGGTCACAGGCTGATGACGCAAACAGGAACACATGATTTGCAAAAAGCAGCGATACAATCTTCTGGCCACCAAGCTGTAAAGCCTCCTCACCACGCCTATGCCTCGATACCCTGTCCATGAAAATCACGAACAGAATTGGTGATAATGCGCAGCCCTGGCGAAGGCCAACAGCTACTCGGAAAAGTCTGACTTACTGCCGAGAACCTGAACGCAGCTCTCACTTTGGGCCTACAGGGATTGGATGGCCCTGAGGAGAGGCCCCCTCACCCCATACTCCCGCAGTACTTCCCACAGTATAACCCTGGGGACTCAATCGTACGCCTTCTCCAAGTCCACAGAACACATGTAAACTGGATGGGCATACTCCCAAGCCCTCTCTAGGATCCCTGTGAGAGTAAAAATCTGGTCCGTTGTTCCACGACTAGGACGGAACCCACATTGTTCCTCCTCAATCTGAGGCTCGACAATCGGCCGGACCCTCCTTTCCAGCACCTTGGAGTTAACTTTCCCAGGGAGGCTGAGGAGTGTGATGTCCCTGTAGTTGGCACACACCCTCTGGCCCCCCTTTTAAAAAGAGGAACCACCACCCCAGTCTGCCACTCTTTCGGCACTGTCCCAGACTTCCACACAATGACTTCCACTCAGACCCCCACCGCTGTTTGCAGTGGGTGCTGCTGGGGCTGCCGCGGGGCTGGTGTGGCTGGCTGGAGATCGGTCTTTGTTTGTGGCGTGCCGTCTGCTGTCCGCTCATGGGACCTGTTTCGTTGGGCCTACGATTGACCTTGGGTCTGGCTGGTGGACCGGTGGTGGCGCTGGAAAATGCCTCAGTGCATCGGGGGTGGGCTGGCTGCTGGCGGTTGGCCGGTGGTGTCCGGCTGGCGGTGGTTGGTGGGCATGTGTTGCGATGGCCTGGTGTGTATGGCTGGCTCGTGGGCGGTGTGGCATCATTGGTTGTTCAGTGGTTAGTCGTGAGGGGGAGGGGGTGGGGTTGGTTGGGGGGGCCTGGCTGTTCGGTGGCTGCTTCCCTTGGACGGTGTGGTGGCTTTGGGCTACTCGCTGGCCTCGGTCCTGCGGGACTGCCCCTCTGTGGTACGGCGGCCGTGCCTGGTGGGGCGGTGCATGCATCGCCTTCATTCCCCTCTGTGGCGGGTTGGTGGCCTGGGCCGGTTTCCAGTAGGTCATCGGTAGCTTTGGGGGTCGCCAGGCGCCTGTGGCCTTGCCGGCGCCCTGGTGGTCTTGGCCGGGCCGTGTTGCAGGCTCGGGGTGGTTGACCGGCTGTGATCCTGGTCCTCCTCATGGCCCTGTTCATGTGGGCCGAGCCCACACCAGATTGCCTCCTGATGTTCACTTCACATATCTCACACTGCACTATACATGATAACTTTTAGGCACATGCAGGGCACAGTTAGGGCTTTGGGAATGGATGGGGGTGAGGGCAGTGGGCATGGTTGTGGGGCGGATTGCAGTGCTCTAGGGTGCTGTATCCTCCCCATATACGCCTCACTTGTCTGCCCCCATCCTCCAATTTTAATGCAACATACACACACACACTCTTTGGAGGGTGCTTGGATTGGAGTAGTCTGGACAGCGCTTGGCTTCCCCTTCAAATTTTTAATGCACCACATCCCACACTAGGTAGCACAGGAACACAGGGTTGGGAGAGGGCTTCCTCGTCAGGGATCAAGGAAGCATAATAACAGGGAGGGTAGCATAGACTCCACACAACATGGCGCTTCTGGTGGGGCACGGCTCTCTGGGAATTCTTGTAGGTGGCTGCCGGTTGCCGGTCGTGGCCGCTGATTCGCCGCGCGGCGGTGGGGACCGGGGATGTCGCGCTGTGGCTCTGATGTGGGGGTGGGGCGGTGTGTGGGCTGTCTGTCCTGGCCTGGAGGTCTGCTCCCCCGCGGACCCTGTCTCCCATCTACCTGTGGGTACTGCACGGCTCACCTGCTGGCCTATCGGGCGTGGCACGTTAGGTCGGCTTTGTGGCATGTGCCTTGCCGCCGCTGTTGGCCGGGGATCTGCGGTTGGTGGCCGGCAGTTGGTTTACATTGCTGGGTGCTGGGGCGTGGGATGGCGTTGCCGTCGGTTTCCCGATGGACCCGGGCTAAGGGGGGGGCTCGGCGTGGGGGCTCGGCGTCAACTCTGTTGACCCACGACTGCACACCAACTTTCAGCTCCAACCTCTTCATCAAGTTTAGACTGTGGTGGGTCTCATCAACAACAACGATGAGACAGCCTACAGAAATGAGGTGGGCCTCTTCAATCTCCATCTGAATGTAGAGAAGACGAAGGAGATTGTTGTGGACTTCAGGAGAGCAAGCACCCAGCATGCTCCACTAACCATCGACGGTGCTGCAGTGGAAAGGGTCAGCAGCACCAAGTTCCTGGGTGTGCACATCTCCGAGGACCTGTCCTGGGACCGCAACACCGCATCGCTGGCCAAAAAAGCCCAGCAACGCCTCTACTTCCTCCGCAAACTGAGGAGAGCAAGAGCCCCACCCCCATCATGCTGACTTTCTACAGAGGCACCATCGAGAGCATCCTGACCAGCTGCATCACCGTGTGTTACGGCACCGTTTCCTGCCGCAAGACCCTGCAGCACATTGTGAGAGCAGCTGAAAAGATCACTGGTGTTTCTCTCCCTTCCCTTACAGACTTTTATAACACCCGCCTCACCCGCAAAGCCATCAGCATTGCAGGTGATCCCACCCACCCCTCTCACAGCCTTTTCTGCCTGCTGCCATCAGGTAGGAGACTGCAGAATCTGCGGGCCAGAACCAGCAGGCTCAAGGACAGTTTCTTTCACCAGGCGGTCAGGAGGCTCAACTCCCTCCCTGCTCTGCCCTCTGCCACAGCTCTGAACTCTACCCTCACACTGCCCTGCCTTCCCCCCAGCACCTGACTACCTATCTCTCCCTCCCCCCATCAACTCAGGGACTGCGCACACGTCACTTCCCCTATGAGATTAGAGTGTATGGAGATGTTAACCATCCCTTGTGTTTTGTCTTATACTTCATGCTGTACTGTCTGATGTACTGTCTGTGTTGTACTGCTTGTTACACTGCCTGTGTTGTCCTGCCTGTGTTGTCCTAACTGTGTTGTCCTGCCTGTGTTGTACTGTCTGCGTTGTCCCGTGTTGTGCTACCTGTGTTGTACTGTCTGTGTTGTACTGCCTGTTGTACTGTCTACCGTGGGTCAGAGGACTGCAATTTCATCTGTGCAGTATGTCGTGCATATATGGTACATTTGACAATAAAGCTGACTTTGACTTTTTTTTCTTCCGTTGAGGCCCAAATAAAGAGATTGTTTGCTTAGGAAGGTTTTGAAGAAAAACTTAAATTCACGTTTAATAGACATAAAAAATGTCATGACAATTTTGAAGAAATTTATGATGGAGAAGCCTATCAGAAACTTTATACGTGCACTAGGCCTCTCACTGATTCCAGGAACATTTCTTTAATGTGGAACACAGATAGAATACCCATTTTTAAGTCTTGAAAGTTTTCTGTTTGGCCTTTTTATTTGGTCATAAATCAATTAAACTTTGTTGAACGTACTTAACGAGAAAACATGATATTTGCAGGTCTTTGGTTTGGAGACTCAAAACCATCAATGTTGACATTTCTTGAACATCTATGTAACACTGAACAAAATCAAAAGAGATGGAATTTCTGTTAAGTTTGCTGGTGCCCAAGAACCTTTTATATGCAAAGCCTTTACCATTGCAGGAACCTGCAATTTGCCTGCAAAAGCATTGGTGCTTAATACTGTTCAATTCAATGGACAGTTTGCAGGTCTGAAGTGTGAACAACCAGGTCAAACAGTGAAAACAGGAGAAAGAGGTCATGTCCATGCCTTTCCTTTCCAGAAGACTTATCCAAATACCCACCTCGTACCCAGAAGGGGTTTGTAGATAAGGCTAAGATGGCCTATAATTCCAACAGCATTGTAAATGGGGTGAAGGTATTGCTTGTTGCATTGCCTGTGTTGTCCTGCCAGTGTTGTCCTGCCTGTGTTGTGCCAACTGTGTTGTCCTGCCTGTGTTGTACTGTCTGTGTTGTCCCGTGTTGTACTACCTGTGTTGTACTGTCTGTGTTGTCCTGCCTGTTGTACTGTCTACCGTGAGTCAGAGAGGACTGCAATTTCATCTGTGCTGTATGTCTTGCATATATGGTACATTTGACAATAAAGCTGACTTTGACTTTGACTCTTTTTTCCCCCGTTGAGGCGCAAATAAAGAGATTGTTTGCTTAGGAAGGTTTTGAAGAAAAACTTAAATTCAGGTTTAATAGAATTTTTAAAAATTTGAGCCCATGATTTTTCCAACCGGATGTCCTAACTGAAAATGCTAAAATTCCAAGTGGATGGAAAAAGTTTGTATTGTAATGCCATATCTAGACAAATGTCAGTTATCTCAACAGTTTTATGTTGGCAAATCTATTGTCACACCAGGGCTTCACACGTCACTTCCCCTATGAGATTAGAGTGTATAGAGATGTTAATCATCCCTTGTGTTTCGTCTTATACTTCATGCTGTACTGTCTGATGTACTGTCTGTGTTGTACTGCTTGTTGCACTGCCTGTGTTGTCCTGCCTGTGTTGTCCTAACTATGTTGTCCTGCCTGTGTTGTACTGTCTGTGTTGTCCCGTGTTGTACTACCTGTGTTGTACTGTCTGTGTTGTACTGCCTGTTGTATTGTCTACCGTGGGTCAGAGAGGACTGCACATGAAACAGCTGAAATGTTAAAACTAAAGCCATTGCCCTCAAATTCAAAATAAATTTGTGTTGTTTTTACTTTACAATGTGTTTCATTAAAAAATTAATCATGTGCAGTGGGATACTTAAAATGATAGAAAATAAAATTAATGTTCAGGGTAAAAAGGTCTTTGCAGCCTGCAATCATAGATTTTCTATTAGCTCATTCTGCGCACAGTAATACACACTTAGATTATATCAGATGATAAGAAACAACCAAAACATTTATCTAAATCTGAGAATTAAATGAGTGCTTGAGGAGAGCTCTTAATTTGGTCTATATGAGTTAAGTATGAGATTCATAAACTGAAGCTGGGATGAGAGTACAATGAGCTCATAATGAGAGCTCTCTGATTTCTCTGTCTGAGGTCACAGAGAGACAGGAAACTGAGAAACTCTGAGAATTAAATAAGACCTTGTTGAGATCTCTTCTGAAACTTAAAAGGAGACTACATTGAGATTTAGTGCATCTTTTTGCTCCTGAGAAAAAACAAACACAGGAGAAATAAGCTTTGTCTCAGTTTGGCATCCTACAGATCTCGTAGTTGTATAGGAGAAGTAAATGAAATATCTCAGTGGTAGAGCAGACGTCTTGAAGACAGATCGCCCAGCCATCGGTGGATCGATTCCCGCTCCCGCCAGAACATCTCTGGAGTGTGAGCTGACGGTGGGAGGTGTCAGCTCACCTCCCAGCCACTGCCGAGGCGCCCTTGAGCAAGGCGCCGTCCACCCTACAAGCTGCTCTACTGGGGCTCACTCCAAGAAGTTGCTGCCCGTCACTCTGCCTCCCGATGTACAGCTTGATGTTGTGTGTTTTCATGTACTGTATGTACTAACTGCAGGCTTACAGGCCCCCTTGTGTGCTGTGGTTGTTTCAGGGGGCTGTACATACTGACTGTGAAAAAAAAACGAACACAAAAAAATGTACACCCGAGTGACAAATGTAATTTCCCCCAGGGGATCAATAAAGTATACCTTCTTCTTTTCAAATTTTGTTTTCCTCTGGGTTATTACATTAACCCAGGGTTACCCTCTGACTACGTCATCTTTCAAAGCCACTCTCATTTCATTTCCTCATTGTCAGATAGTAAGTCTTACCATAATTCTGTCTGATCATTAAAAAAAAACTATTTAGATGTATTTTTGAGGAAAACATGACATGTTCGTTTGACGAAGATTCTATTGATGGCGGTGCAGCGCTAATTCACAGAAAAATTATACATTAATCGGGAGATGATTATGCAAAGATTTCAAAGCATTTATTGTCATGCGCACATCGTCTTTTTTTTCCCGGTAATTTTAGTCAGGCATTTTGGTTGCCATACCCAGATTGGGTCCTCCTCCTAGTCATTCTCGCGGTGCATCCTGGTTCCTTCCTTTTCATCCAAGACTCGCTTCTTACCGACATGGGTATGTTTGTGACCACGCACTAAATATATTTGTAGATACTTCGTAGTAATGATTTTGCAAATCGACGTGATGTATGAATATTATATGAAGTAGATTTGACGTGTTTGAGTGAGAAAGTCTTTTTCGATTCCAGAAGATCGTTATTGTGGCTCTTAGGCCTCTCAGCGTGGAGCGGCTATAACACGTAACACAAGCGGCGTGTTAGCATGGCTAGCATCTTCTAACGAACATTTCATTATAGTTTTAAACGGTTATTTCTCAAATCATGACATTGATTCAGTTATCCAGGAAGCGAAACGTGAACATTGGAAATACTTATTTTTTAACATTATTGTGTTTATCAGTGCGCTGCGGGCGGCAAATACGGGCACACCACGTTTCCAGATTTTTGTAATTGCACCAATAACATGAACTCGAAAAGTGTTTATTAAATTATTCTGGTAACATCGTTATAAATTCGTCAACAGAAAACTGACAACGCTGAGTGAGTTCCTGTGAATACGTGACAAGCCAACTCATCGCTCTTGTATGTTTTAGGTGGATGTATTCCTCTGGTTCTTATACGAGAATTTTCCTTTGTCTTCCAGGAAAGTGTCGTGGTCTGCGAACAGCCAGGAAGCTCCGTAACCACCGCCGTGAGCAGAAGTGGCATGATAAACAATACAAAAAGGCTCATCTGGGCACTGCCCTGAAGGCGAACCCATTCGGAGGAGCTTCTCATGCCAAAGGCATTGTCCTTGAGAAAGTGTGAGTACCATTTTATTCTGAACCTTATGCAATAAAAAGTTACTTTGTATAGTAGGGCTATTCCATGTGTGTCTAGTAAAAGAAAGTTGATGTAAAAATTGAGCCAATGGTAAACTGGTAAACCTGCAGTCTTCCCCCTTTTAAAGCGTATTAAGGCTTGTTCTTAAACTACATAAGCATCTGGTCCTGAATTTTATGTGTTGATAAACTGAAATACTGCTAGCATTAGAAGGTCTGAAGTCACAACTGGTGACTGAGGGACAGAAATAAATGTCAATTACGTATATGCGTAATTGACATGCGTATGACATTTTTCAGTAGCATCAGTTATTTTCAGTCTTAAATTATGAGCGTTATTCTCTGTAGGGGTGTTGAGGCTAAGCAGCCCAACTCTGCCATCAGGAAGTGTGTCAGAGTTCAGCTCATCAAGAATGGCAAGAAAATCACCGCCTTCGTCCCTAATGATGGCTGCCTCAACTTCATTGAGGTGAGTTCTTGTCTTTTCTCCGTCATTGAATGACAGATTAGCAGATATTTTGCAGATTGTTAACGTGTAATGTGTGTAATCTGCAGCAAAAAAACTGGTGTATATTAAATTTACTCCCATAGGCTAATAGTCTTAAAAATAGCCATGCCTAGAATCTCTTAAAGCTACAGTTGCATGAATCCGTTTTTTTTATATATGTATACTTTTTGAATAATGCAAGCCTGTTAAGATCTCTGTTGACTTGTTCTTTTGATGATGTTCCAAAATCAATTCAGGTTTGTTTCCAAGGCACAGTCTCATTGGTGTTAACTTACATTTACCTGACTTTTTGGTTTCTGTCACTACCCTCTTTTCTATCCTTTCTGCAGGAGAATGATGAGGTTCTGGTTGCAGGATTTGGACGTAAAGGTCATGCCGTCGGAGACATTCCCGGAGTTCGTTTTAAGGTGGTCAAGGTGGCAAATGTGTCACTGCTAGCCCTCTACAAAGGCAAGAAAGAAAGACCCAGGTCATAAAGTATTGAAAATTAAACAAAAATAAAACGTTTTCAAATACTATAATTGTCTTGTGTTTTTCACATAATTGCCACTTATGGTATAGAGTTTTGTATTTGAGTTTTGAACTGCCAGGCAGGAGGCCTAGAGGAAGACCAAAGAGGATGTTTATGGATCCACTGAAAGAGGACATGAAGGTAGTTGGTGTGAGAGAAGATGATGCAGAAGACAGGGTTAGATGGAGGCAATTGATTCGCTGTGGCGACCACTGATGGTAAAAGCTGAGAGGAAATGAAGTAGAGTTTTATAAATATGAAAAGGGACTCCAATTCCGATTGGTTCTCTAGTAGCAGTTAGTCGTCATATACTGTGCTTATTTGAAAGATTCTCTGCGTTGGAAAATTTCCTGGTGTGCAAACAAGGCTGTGACTGATTATTTACTAACATTAATGGTTTCGGTCTGAGCCCAGCAATTTATAACTCCAGAAAAGAATGACTGAAACTTACTCAGGTTTGTGCGTCACGTCTTAGATTTTTTGTTGACTACCTCAATAACATCATTTGCTCAATAATCGTTAACAACATCAGATCAGCTGTAGTCTAATAATCATCCGCAGTGGTTTTATGTAAAATGCCGACATCAACAGACAACAACATTGTTTTCATAAATTGATAACATCTCTATAAACGAAATAATTATATTAAAAACTTGATTCAAGTGACTGAACTGATTAGGTTTGACATATAGTGACTTACTATCAGTGCATTCAACGTAGGATAAATACTGATCATTTCCAACAAAATTGTTAACAATCAAATAATAATTACAATAATGAGAATTGGTGGTTGGGGACCGCTGATCTAGGGGTAACGGGAGACAATGACACCTGAAGTGTATTCTGGATGTCCGGTCTCCTCCGTAGTTTAGTTTTCTTTACGGTCACTGCAGAAAATCCCGCTCCACAAAGACAGGAGGTTGGAAATGGAAGCAGGATTTTGGATACTTTTTGGATGACCTAAAGATAATCTGCCTTGAGTTTAATCCAGAACACTGGCGCAGTTGTGGGTCCTTAATTTAGGGGTAGCGGCTGGTCAACTCTCACGTGACAGAGACCTGTCAAACAGGACAGATGCACGTGTTAGTCTGTTCATTATTTGCACAGACGTCACTGCAAAATAAAACAACTTTCAGACTCCGAAATAAATAAAACGGAAGTATCAACTTTCAATCAATCAACTTTTATTTATATAGCCCTTAATCACATCTGAAGATATTTCAAAGCGCTTAACAGATAGAAAGCCAACAATGCCCTTCATAGCAAATATAATCGACGGTGACGGGGGGGAAAAACTCCCTCATTGAGGAAGAAACTCCAGGCCGGACCCAGGCTCTGGAGGGCGGTCATCCGCCTTGACCTGTTGGTTGGGAAAAAGAAATACACTGGGGACAGAGATAATAATAATAATAATAATCCTTTATTGTCCCACAGTGGGGAAATTTGTGGTCAAGTAAAGGAGACAGCGAGAGAGAGAGAGAGAGAGAGAGAGAATGGCAGATAGGCCAGATTGAGTTCAATGTCCGTAGTGAGCTGTTGCTGAATTGGGGACGGGATTTCCAGGCCTTTGGATTTCCTGTCTTCCATGCATGTTCCACACCTGTCGAACAGAAGCACAAAGACAGCGGCAGTATCGTGCAGACAAAGAGTGTGATTTTAATAAATTCTAGAAGCATAGATCAAGAACGAGAAGTGACAGAAGGTCCAGAGTATCTCCCTTTAACGGGAGAGACGGGGAAAAATACCCTCAGTAGCCTAGGCTCATAGTAGCATATCTAGTGGAGTGTGTGTTATTTCTAATTGTAGAAAAATGACCTAAATTGTTTTTCTTTCTGTGCAGCCCGGTTCCAAATGACCCACAGACCGGTACCGGTCCGCGGCACGGGGGTTGGGGACCACTGCTCTAAACCATATAGGTTACCAAGGTTACCAGATGTTATGTTAGGAAAGACTCCAGGAAAGACATAATTTAAAAAAATTTGAATTTTAAAAAAGACCCAGATATGCTTACCAGATACCTTCAAACATTGTGTCAGGCACTGTTCTATGCCAGGCAAAGTGTTATGAATTGGAATATGTACGTGTAAGACATAGTTACATAGTCACTGAAAGGAGTTTGACAATACAAACAAAATATAGAAAATCTTTTTTTCCTTCAGGCCACCAGATAGTTCAATCTGTCCTTTTGACTGCAATGCTGTATACACTTCAGAGAGTGCGGGCATGCTCTGACAGATTCATTTCTTGCATTTAAGAGAGACTATGCTGGTTTTGGTGTCATTTCTTTTGGGATAGACCTGGCATGTGCCATATTTCCTGCCAGCAGTTCGAACCACTATAGGAGTCGGGGTGTTTGTCTCTTTGGATGTCCTTCACAACAGTTACAACAGCTGTCTTGGTATGATGAATCACTGACATGTAACTGAGTTACTCCAGAAAAAAATCTTTACTCAGCTTTCCACTCCTCAAGTTGTTTATTTTACTCTATATTAGAAATTCTTCTCCGAGTGCTACTACCTTGTCGTGGTGGAGAGGCTTGTGTGCCTCTGTGATTCAGAAGGTTATACTGGAGGGGGCTAATTCCTCCGTTGGGTTCAACCATGCCAGGCAGGATTTTTGAGTAGAGGTCAGACAAAAAGTAGCACCTGGTCCAACAGGTTGGGGTTTGGGCATAAGGTTAACAACCCCACCCCGTAAAACACCACTGTTACAGTAACATTGATAAAGAGAAAGAAACCCGGCAACCTAAGAAATGAAGGCTCTTCAAGCATACAAACTAAAGGGACAATGAAGACGCACACTGAAAACCATGTGGAGAGGGTGCGTTGGAACTTTCTAACTCCTAGGAAACCCACCAACATTTGAACTTGTAATATCAAGACCATGTTCACAGCAGGAAAGACGGCCTGTGAGATGAGGAGATATAACATTTCTGTGTGAAATTAGATGGCTCCAGACAGGAGAAGTCAAATTGATCAATGGCAAGTCCATTCTCCACTCTGGACACGCAGATGAGAATGCACCACACACGGAGGGAGTGGCATTCAAGCTCTCTGAAGAAGCTCAGACGGCCCTCATCAGCTGAGAGCCCATCAATTCAAGGGTTATCACTGCAAGGTTCGAAACTACACACAAAATAATCAACCTCCATGTCATCCAGTGCAGTGCACCCACCAACAATTCCGAGGGAGAATTAAAGGACAATTTCTACAACCAGCTGCAACATCTACTCCAGATCAGAAAAGAACAAGACATCCTCTTACTCATGGGAGACATGAATACCAAGGTGGGGAGTACCAATAATGGGTATGATCTGGTTATGGGAGAGCAAGGACTTGGCATCATGAATGAAAATGGGGAGAGATTCGCAGATGTATATGCTGACAACAATCTGGTCATAGCAGGAACCGTTTTTCCCCATAAATCCATTCATAAAGCCACCCTGATATCACCTGACCACGCTACTGAAAACCAAATTGACCACATGTGCAAAAACAGGAAGTTTAGGCGCTGTCTCTTGGATGGTCGAGTGAAGAGGGGGGCAGACGCCAGGTCAGACCATCACCTACTGGCTGCAAAATTCCAACTCAAGCTATAGCGTTGCAACAACCCCACTGACAGCAGAACAAAATTCAGCATCCAGCTCTTCCAGGGCATAGGCACAACTGGACTGTACCAAACCACCTTACAGAACAGGTTCCAAGTCTTGCAAGATCTCCAACAATCAGTAGAAGAGAACTGGAACAGCCTAAAAAACATGGAAGGAGACGTCTAGAAGTGGTGCTGAAAAAGAAAACAAACCACAAACCCTGGCTATTCACTGTAACAATGAAAAAAATAGAAGAGAGGAGAGGAAAAAAGGACATACTAAACAAATGCAAAACCCGAGCAAGTTAGGCAGCACCCCACAAAAATTATGAGATAGCAAACAAGGATGTAAAGAAAAGCACAAAACGAGACAAACAGAACTACATCAAAGCCCTAGCACAAGAAGCAGAGGAAGCAGCTGGCGAAAATAACCTCAAGGAACTCACATGACCACCAAGAAACTATCCCAAAAGTTCTGGCAGTCAAACACACACATTCAGGATAAACGGGAACGACTCCTTACCACCAAGGAAGAACAACATCAAAGATGGACAGAGCATTTTAGGGAGCTGCTCAATAGACCACCCCTTGTCCAAAAGATGGAGACTTCACCAGCAACACACTTGCTCAGCATTAACTGTGCCCCTCCAACAAGATCCGAGGTGAAGAAGGCTGTCAAGGCGCTACAACGTGATATACTGTAGCAGCAGGGCCAGACGGCATCCCAACAGAGGCCTTACAGGCAGATGTTTAAACCTCAACCACCATGTTACGTCATCTAATAAAGAGACTCTGGGAAGAATAGGAAAACATACCAACAGACTGGTTTGTTGCAACTGTTCCTAAGAAAGGTGACCTCCAGGATTGTAACAATTACCGAGGCATCACGTTGCTATCAACACCAGGCAAGGTGCTCAATGGCATCATCTTAGAGAAACTGCAAAATGGGGTCAACGATGATCTAAGAAAAAAACAAGCTGGGTTCAGGAATGGAAGATCCTTCAGTGACCGAATTGCAACCCTCAGAATCATCATTGAACAATCCATAGAATGAAACACTCCTGTTTATATTAATTTCATTGACTTTGAAAAGGCCTTCGACAACGTAGACTGTACATCAACATCATCAAAAGCACATACGAGGACATGCAATGACAAGTGCACCACCAGGGACAGGCACCGGAAACCTTTACAGCACTCACTGGGGTGAAACAGGGCTGCCTGCTCTCCCCTTTCCTCTTCCTCCTATGTATCGATTGGACCATGAAACACACAAACCACAATAAAAAGACTGGTATCCAATGGAATCTGACAGAACATCTAGAGGACCTCAACTTTGTGGATGACATAGCTCTACTTGCACACAGCCACCAGCAGATGCAAGAGAAATTTGAACTGCTAGAAATAACAGCAGTCGCGCTGATGCTTAACATAAATGCAGCAAAAACCAAAATAATGCACATAAACAACAAAAATCAGGAAACAGAGTTATCAGGAAGAGGTTGACAAATTTACTTACCTTGGAAGTGTAATACTGTTGGACAGTGGGACATAGGAGGATGTGAAGGCAGGGATAGAAAAAGCAAGAATAACATTTAACATACTAAACAAGATCTGGAGAACCAAAAACATCTCACTCAATACCAAGCTGAAAATATTCAACTCCAATGTCAAATCTGTACTTCTGTATGTATCCGAGACCTGATGGACCGCCAACAACACAACCAATAAACTGCAAACCTTCATCAACCACTGCCTATAACGCATCCTCAGGATCTTTTGGCCAAACCGCATTAACAACATCAACCTGTGGGAATGCATCAAACAAGAACCAATAGAAGTACAGCTGATAAGGAGGAAGTGGAGCTGGACTGGCCACACACTAAGGAGAAACAACACGGCAATAACCAAACAGGCATTAACATGGAACCCACAAAGGAAAACGGAGCAGAGGGAGACCCCAAAACACCTGGAGAAGGAGCACAGAACTAGACGTCAAAAAGAAGGGACTGACATGGAAGCAGCTTGAGAGGATGGCCCAGAAAGACAAATGTGGAAATGATTCATCAATGGCCTATGTTACGAAAGGAATATAAAGGCATATGGAAGAAAGGAAGGAAGGAAGGAAGGAAGGAAGGAAGGAAGGAAGGAAGGAAGGATGGATATTACAAATTCATTATGGAAAGTGACAAAAAAGGTCAGATTGGGTGATTGGGCAGTCATGAGTCAGCAGATCTATGTGGCCATGATCAGGTTATCGACCTGTCATTTCTTCTGTTCTCAGTTCTTCGGAAGCACTATTGAGCATGGTACCCATCAGCAGGACATTTTTTCCTTTCTGATCACTGGTGTTTCTCTCCCTTCCCTTACAGACATTTATAACACCCGCCTCACCCACAAAGCCATCAGCATTGCAGGTGATCCCACCCACCCCTCTCACAGCCTTTTCAGCCTGCTGCCATCAGGTAGGAGACTGCAGAGTCTGTGGGCCAGAACCAGCAGGCTCAAGGACATTTTCTTTCACCAGGCGGTCAGGAGGCTCAACTCCCTCCCTACTCTGCCCCCTGCCATAGCTTTGAACTCTATCCTCACACTGCCCTGCCCTCCCCCCAGCACCTGACTACCTATATCTCCCTCCCCCCATCAACTCAGGGACTGCGCACACGTCACTTCCCAGTGTGTTTAGAGTACATAGAGATGTTAACCATCCCTTGTGTTTCGTCTTATACTTCGTGCTGTACTGTCTGATGTACTGTCTGTGTTGTACTGCTGGTAGCACTGCCTGTGTTGTACTGCCTGTGTTGTACTGCCTGTGTTGTCCTGCCTGTGTGTCTTGCCTGTGTTGTACTGCCTATGTTGTCCTGCCTATGTGTCCTGCCTGTGTTGTACTGCCTGTTTTACTGTCTGTGTTGTACTGCCTGTTGTACTGTCTACTGTGGGTCAGAAAGGACTGCAATTTCATTTGTGCTGTATGTCGTGCATATATGGTACATTTGACAATAAAGCTGACTTTGACTTTGACTGACTTTGAAGGCTAACGTTTAAAATCTTGCCTTTTCTTCGTTACAGCCTGCCAAGAGTGAATCTCTAGCTTGTTTTTTCTTACTTTTGCCAACATAGTAACCTTCTATTTCCGTAGTTCTTCACAAAGGGTGTATGGAGTTGGAAAATTTGTCACGTGATGTTATACCTATTTAGTCCTTCTGCCACATCAGGTACTGTACCCACCAGTGACATGCAGCGAGGTTCATGGCTGGTGAAGCAGTGATTTCATCATAATTAGATTTATAGATATATGAACCTACAGTGTAGCTTATTCACCATTTAATTAGCAACAGTGAGTGGGTTATTTTTAAAGTCTCAGAGCAGACTTATTTACACATATAAATTGTAACACACAAATAAGCAATTTGATTAATAAAGTTATGTTGTTACCTACATGTTTGTTTATATGTTATCTTTACTCATAAATGAAGTCCATGCGCAGCTCGTTCTGAACAAAAGTATCACAAAATTTTGAGTTATGTAATCATCCATTTGTATAGTAAGGCAAGGCGAGCGGAAAACAAATGAATGGCTTCACTTGACTCGCTGACTATAGATTGTAGTTTGCTGTCACTTCTTCTGCGGCTGAGGAAGAAGAATCCTTGGCCGAATCCCTGGGATCACCAGCGTCCCCTACCATGAGTCCCAAGAACTGCATGTCTCACTTTGTGCCTTTTCCCAGTCGTTTCAGGACCGCTCAACTCAAGAAAGACGTTACACACAGTTGTTGACAAAAAAAACCACTGCACATTATATACATTAGCTAAATTATGGAAGTTTAGTTCATAGAGCAAATGTGTTTGAACCAGGGCTTTGAACCAGAATTTTTTGCCAATCGGTTCGTTCCGAACAGAAACGGAATTATAACGTTTTCAGTTTTGCATTCCACCCATAAACTGACGTTCCTGAACCGGTTAGAACAAAAAAATTAAGTTCCTGAACAGTTAATAATGTTCCTTGTAAATATAAATATGTTGGTGTCGTATTTTGAGCACCATAAGATGCGCTTAAAAGCCTTAAAATTTCTCAAAAATCAACGCTAGATCTTTTAACATTAAGCGTGTTATGTGTGCACTGAGTTCCAAAATCTGTAAAAATGTTTTTGTGTGACTTTAGTCAGCGATCCGCCAGCTTGGCCATTGTCCACCGACATAGGACGTAATACGTCACTATGTACGCTGCCAGCGATAGACCAATTAGAGAACACGACGCGAGGCTACATCCGGCACACCTCCGGTAGGTACCGGTATAGGGTATATGCTGGTACTGTACCGCAGGTGTACTGCACAACCGCATTTGTCTGGCTAAAGACCCCCGACAATGTCGTCAGCGAAGAGACACGCTTACGACACATGTAAACTCCAGGCTATCAGTTCAGCGGTTGTTCTGGTTCACATAAAGAGACCGGGTGGCTTTTTTCACGCTTAGCCATCTCTCTTAATCTGTGACTCTATGCACGCCCATACCACCGCTTCTGTAAAAAACCACGTCTTCTTCTTCTTCTTTTTCTTTCGGCTTTTCCCTTCAGGGGTCGCCACAGCGAATCAATTGCCTCCATCTAACCCTGTCCTTTGCATCCTCTTCTCTTATACCAACTACCTTCATGTCCTCCCTCATTACATCCATAAACCTCCTCTTTGGTCTTCCTCTTGGCCTCCTGCCTGGCAGTTCAAAACTCAGCATCCTTCTACCAATATATTCACTATCTCTCCTCTGGACATGTCCAAACCATCTTAGTCTGGCCTGTCTGACTCCAAAACCTCTAACATGTGCTGTCCCTCTGATGTATTCATTCCTGATCCTATCCTTCCTGGTCACTCCCAGAGAGAACCTCAGCATCTTCATCTCTGCTACCTCCAGCTCTGCCTCCTGTCTTTTCCTCAGTGACACTGTCTCTAGACCAAACAACATCGCTGGTCTCACCACAGTTTTGTACACCTTTCCTTTCATTTTAGCTTAAACTCTTTTATCACACATCACACCTGACACTTTTCTCCACCCGTTCCATCCTGCCTGTAACCGCTTCTTCACCTCTTTTCCACACTCTCCATTGCTCTGGACTGTTGACCCTCAGTACGTAAAATCCTCCACCTTGTTGATCTCTTCTCCCTGTAACCTCACTCTTCCACTTGGGTCCCTCTCATTCACACACATGTACTCTGTCTTACTGCGGCTAACCTTCATTCCTCTCCTTTCCAGGACAAACCTCCACCTCTCTAGCTTCTCCTCCACCTATTCCCTGCTCTCACTACAGATGACAATGTCATCTGCAAACATCATAGTCCATGGAGATTCCTGTCTAACCTCGTCTGTCAGCCTCTCCATCACCATAGGGAACAAGAAGGGGCTCAGAGCTGATCCCTGATGCAGTCCCACCTCCACCTTGAACTCCTCTGTCACACCTACAGCACACCTCACCACTGTCTTACAGTCCTCATACATGTCCTGCACCGCTCTAACATACTTCTCTGCCACTCCAGACCTCCTCATACAATACCAAAGTTCCTCTCTGGGCACCCTGTCATAAGCTTTCTCCAGATCTACAAAAACACAATGCAGCTCCGTCTGGCCTTCTCTGTACTTCTCTATCAACATCCTCAAAGCAAATACTGCATCTGTAGTACTCTTTTTTGGCATGAAACCATACTGCTGCTCATAAATGTTCTCTTCTGCCCTTAGTCTGGCCTCCACTACTCTTTCCCATAACTTCATGTATGGCTCATCAGCTTTTTTCCTCTGTAGTTGCAACAACTCTGCACGTCTCCCTTCTTCTTAAAAATGGGCACCAGCACACTTCTCCTCCATTCCTCGAGCATCTTCTCACTTTCTAAGATCCTGTTGAACAACCCAGTCAGAAACTCTACTGCCACCTCTCCTAGACACTTCCAAACCTCTACAGGTATATCATCAGGACCGACTGCCTTTCCACTCTTCATCCTTTTCAGTGCCCTCCTCACTTCCTCCTGACTAATCTTTGCTACTTCCTGTTCCACAGCAGTCACCTCTTCTAGTCTTTGTTCTCTCTCATTTCCCACGTTCATCAACTCTTCAAAGTACTCTTTCCATCTTCCCATCACACTTCTGGCACCTGTCAATAGGCTTCCGTCCCTATCCTTAATCACCCTAACCTGCTGCACGTCCTTCCCATCTCTGTCTCTGTCTCTTGCCAACCTGTATAGATCAGTTTCATTTCCTCATCATCTCTGTTACCTGCACCAACATGTCCATTGAAGTCTGCACCAATGACAACTCTCTAACTTCTAGGTATGCTCTGCATCACTTCATCAAAGTCCAACCAGAATTTCTCCTTCTTCTCCAGCTAACATCCTACCTGTGGAGCATATCCACTAACAACATTGAAAATCACACCTTCGATTTGCAGCTTCAGAGTCATCACTCTATCCATTCTTTGTACATTCTTTGTACCTCCAGGACATTCCTAACAAACTCCTACTTCAAGATACCTCCTACTCCATTTCTCTTCCTATCTACACCATGATAGAACAACTTGAACTCTGCTCCTAAACTTCTAGCCTTGCTACCTTTCCACCTGGTCTCCTGGACACACAGTATGTCTACCTTCCTCCTCTGCATCATGTCAACTAACTCTCTACCTTTTCCTGTCATAGTTCCAACATTCAACGTCCCTACTCTTAGTCCTATACTCTTGGCGCTCCTCTTCTCTCTCTTTGTGCGAACACACTTTCCTCCTCTCCTTCTTCGACCAACAGTAGTCCAATTTCCACCGGTGCCCTGTAGGTCAACAGCTCCGATGGCGGTCGTTGTTAACCTGGGCCTCGACCGATCCGGTATGGAAGTCATAGGTTTGATTCACATCTTTGATTTGGCAAAAGTTTTATGCCGGATGCCCTTCCTGATGCAACCCTCTGTATTTATCTGGGCTTGGGACCAGCACAATAAGACACTGGCTTGTGTCCTCTTGTGGTTACATTGTGTCCTCTTGTGACTATATTTGTGTCCTCTTGTGGCTACATTTGTATCCTGTAAAAAACCACATCAAGCGGCTGAATTCTGAGCTTGCCATCATCCTGGGAGGATTAACGAAAGAACTCCAACCGCTGGACATTGGTGTAAACAGAGCCTTTAAAGCTAAGCTGCGTGGCATGGGCTGCCTGGGACGACCGGCGGTGTGCGGGGGCTGGCTGCCTCTGGTCGGCTTTCCTCTGTGGGCGGCAGCGCGGGGTGGCTTGCGGCCCACTGGGGATCTCTGCCATATCTGGAGGGTTGGTGTGGGCCCTATCTCTGGTCTGCCCGCGCTTGCGGGAGGCATGACGGGCATGTGGGGTTGCAATACCCCATGTCCGATCTAGGGGGGCTATGTAGGGGGGTGAGTCACATGTCGCCCAGTCACTGCGGCTGACCCCTGGGGCTGCAGAGGGCATTCCTGTCTCCTAGGGTTGGGGGGT
Source organism: Antennarius maculatus (assembly GCA_013358685.1). Classification (NCBI taxonomy): domain Eukaryota; kingdom Metazoa; phylum Chordata; class Actinopteri; order Lophiiformes; family Antennariidae; genus Antennarius; species Antennarius maculatus. The sequence continues at coordinate 6,186,378 of CM023609.1, read as the reverse complement.
TGGGCGGGATGTGGGCGTGGCGGATGGGGGGTTGGGAGGCATGGTGGGGCGGAATGGGGGGGGGTGATGGGGGGCCCTCCTTGCCTCGTGCCCCTTGGGCCTGACCCGTGCGCCCTGGTGGTGGCGGCCGCTGCCTCCTCTGGGTCCCCGGTGGCTCTTCGGGTGATGGCTTCTTGATGCTCCTGGCTGCCGGGGTTGGGAGTGCTCGGTTGGCGTCGCCCTGTTGAGTTCTGGTAGCCTATCTGGGTGTTAGTTTCATCACACATGCATGTTGGGTCAGGGCTTACCAGCTCCTGTCGAGTCCAATTATTGAGAACCATTGGGTCCCGTCAGAGCGTGATGAGTCTCACTTCAGTCATCACAATCTTATGCCCTCTATCTTCCTCCTATACTGGTTTCCTCTGGTGGCCTATTCTATTCTATCAGGACCTCCACTAATCTGATGTTTTGTAACATTGGTGTTGAGATATCAGTTCTAAGATAGAATAAAACAGCCTAAACCTTTTTCACTCCAACAGCACTGCCTGTCTATCCACTACCTTGTTTATGTTCTCTCTCCCTGTCTCCTTTTTCCTTCCCCCTTAACTCACAGGGGTGCAGCACTTCCCTCTCTGGCTCACAAAAGGAAATTCTAATAAAGACTGACAATTTAGTCCCCAGAGAGGATTGGTGACGGTCACATGCACGCATTAAATTATATAAAAGATTTTGCTGCAAGACTAAAATAAGCATTGATCTCATAAAAGGTTAACCCCCTTTTATGGGGTTAAACTATGAGAATACATGAAGACAAGACGAAAAAAAAAAAAAAGATCACATCTCTGTCCGTTCTCCTCGTGAGTAAAAAATAAAACTGTTGTCTTCTCAAAAAAAAAAAAAAAAAAAAAAAGTTAAGCTGCGTGAGTCGTGTAGTGATGGATGAGAGACGGTGAACACACGTTTACCAGGACTGGGAGGCAGGGCTGAGCGAGTTACACGGCGAGCTACACCCCCACTATATGTGCGTGGATTGCGGATGCCTGGACTAACGTGTCTGCTTCGAATTTTGTCCGATGTTTCGCAAAAGCCGGCATTATTACTGGACAGCCACTCGGAAAAGTGACGGTCAGCGATAGTGAAATTGCCAAGCTATTCAATGCAAACCGAAGATGAGGACTTTGAAAGATTTAGCACAGATTTATCAAAAAATAAGAAATAAAAACATATTTAAAAAATAACGGCGGTGTATTTAAAAAAAAAATTAAATACATAGTACAACACAGTTCAACCACAGTCACCTTTTTGCTTCCATTAGCAACCATGCATCGAACAATAAGGTGCACCGTGTGTCTGGTTAAAGTACAAAAATAAACTCCGTTATTTATACTGCGCCTCTTTGTACTATGAGTCGAATGGTGAGCAAAATACGGTAACTTAAGGACTTTTAAATTGGCAACTAAATCAATTAGTTTATATATTATAGACTATAATTATAGATATGTCCCTACTCTACAGTAAACAGTACCACAGCACTACACCACTGCTTTATGCAAGTCATACCACTGTAGTCAAGGCTTATGCCTCCTACTTACACTACATGAAATAAGACAAGAATAACTTCCGCCATGTCATTTATTGCTGAACAACAGATCTTCATTGTGCTTCTCCCATAGCTCAACATTGCTACAAAGTGCTGGCAGTACGGGGACACACTGCACTGAAAATGAGTTAATGTCTAAATCATACATTTTTAAGATTGACATACTGCAGTGTTTACCTGTCATGAATAAATTGTGACTGGGAGACCTCCCTTTTCTTAACTGCTGCTGATAGCTGCTACTTCTCTCCGCTCTTATCCCATGTCCAGTGTATGACAAGAAGTGAAACATGAGGTCAAATATTTTTTTCAAGAACGGGTTTACAATTATTTTCTGTTCTGATTCTTTTCTGGAACAAGAAATATAAAGTTTTCGGTTTTGTTTTCATTCCTGCCAGAATACCAAAATTTTCCGGTTTTCGTTTTCATTCCATGAACCGGTTCAAAGCCCTGATTTGAATATTTTAATACCAACGTATAGAGAGATAGCATTACGGTCTCACTGTATAGAATGCCAGCACAGCTAACCCAGCCATTTCGCAATCTATAGTGAGGCTCGGCTAGTTGGTGCCTTACCACAGGTCTCTTCTCAGCGATTTAGAGTAAAAATAACCTAAAATTGGAGACGTTAAACATAACTTTATAATACACATTACTGACTAAATAATTTATTTTTAATGTATTTCTTGTTGTTTTCTTCCATGATGGCAGCTCTCACCTGACCGCATGTCACTGGTACCTACCTCAGGTCCTGATTTTCTTAAAGTGCTTCCTGAGTGGATTTGTATGCTTTGCATGTGCCAGGCATGACATTAATGGTTGTGTTATTTTGGGGTTCTAAAGCTTTTTGAAGATTGAATAATTGACCTCAATATCAATTAAAAAAATCAAAATGGATTGTTTTGTAAAAAATTGATATTTCTTATTTTATACAACTAAAACAGCCTGGGATCAAAAAAACCTCAAAGACCACTGATGACAACACGCGTAAAGGCCACTGAAAACATCACGTTAATTTTATTAACATGTGTTTTTATTATCCAATGTTTTATTATCCAATTGTCTTTAATTAATTAGAAATCAACAGATATGAAGAAAAAAAATATTAAACATGGAATGTTGATCCCAAAGGTAATAGGAAAGTGAAAGACACAGGGTCATCACAATATTTGTCGTTGAAACATTTGATGTAAAGAATTTCACTGCCACAACGCAGGCCTATATGTAACACTGATGCAGTATAAAAAAATCTGTTTTGTGGGGCATAGGATATGCATTCAGTGTCAAGTTTTGTAAATTGTGATACCTGCAGACCTAAAGCAGATTTGACATAGTTTATAGCCTATAATATATTCAGGTTATTGACATTTATAATGCGACTGATGTGAATCAAAGGAATCCTGAGTTCTGATGATTTGTTTCAATTTAAGTAGTTGAATTATTAATTAAATTGCATTCTTGTTATTTAAATTTTAATTTAATTGTAAAGAATTCTTGGAAAGGTAGCAAGGTTAGAAGTTTAGGAGTAGGGTTCAAGTTGTTCTATCATGGTGTAGATAGGAAGAGAAATGGAGGAGGAGGTATCTTGAAGTAGGAGTTTGTTAGGAATGTCCTGGAGGTACAAAGAATGTCGGATAGAGTGATGACTCTGAAGCTACAAATCGAAGGTGTGATTTTCAATGTTGTCAGTGGATATGCTCCACAGGTAGGATGTTAGCTGGAGGAGAAGGAGAAATTCTGGTTGGACTTTGATGAAGTGACGCAGAGCATACCTAGAAGTGACAGAGTTGTCATTGGTGCAGACTTCAATGGACATGTTGGTGCAGGAAAAAGAGGTGATGAGAAGGTGACGGGCAGGTTTGGTATCCAGGAAAGGAATGCAGAAGGGCAGATGGTGGTTGACTTTGCAAAAAGGATGGAAATGGCTGTTCCAGCCTCCAGAAGAGGCAGGAACATAGGGTGACCTATAAGAGTGGAGGTAGGAGCACACAGGTAGACTACATCTTGTGTAGACGGTGTAATCTAAAGGAGATCGGTGACTGCAAAGTAGTGGTAGGCAAGAGTGTAGCCAAACAGCATAGGATGGTGGTGTGTAGGATGACTCTGGTGGTGAAGAAGATGAAGAGGGCAAAGTCAGAGCAGAGGACGAAATGGTGGAAGCTGAAAAGGGAAGAGTGTTGCAGTGCTTTCAGGAAGGAGTTAAGACAGGCTCTGGGTGGTCAAGAGGTGCTGCCAGATGACTGGACAACTACAGCTAATGTGATCAGGGAGACAGGTAGGAGAGTACTTGGTGTGTTATCTGGAAGGAAAGTAGATAAGGAGACTTGGTGGTGGAATGAGGAGGTACAGGAGTGTATGCAGAGAAAGAGGTTAGCTAAGAAGTGGGACACTGAGAGGACTGAGGAGAGTAGACAGGAGTACAGGGAGATGCAGCGTAAGGTGAAAGTAGAGGTAGCAAAGGCCAAACAAGGGGCTTATGATGACTTGTATGCTAGGTTACAGTAACGAGGGAGAAACTGATCTATACAGGTTACCAAGAGACAGAGACAGAGATGGGAAGGACGTGCAGCAGGTTAGGGTGATTAAGGATAGGGATGGAAGTGTATTGACAGGTGCCAGGAGTGTGATGGGAAGAAGGAAAGAGTACTTTGAAGAGCTGATGAACTAGGAAAATGATAGAACAAAGACTAGAAGAGGTGGCTGTTGTGGACCAGGACGTAGCAAGATTAGTCAGTATGAAGTGAGGAGGGCGTTGAGGAGGATGAAGAGTGGAAAGGCAGTTGGTCCTGATCCGACATACCTGTGGAGGTATGGAAGTGTCTAGGAGAGATGTACACCTGTGGAGGTATGGAAGTGTCTAGGAGAGTTTCTGACTGGGTTGTTCAATAGGATCTTACATAGTGAGATAATGCCTGAGGAGAAGTGTGCTGGTGTCCTTTTTTAAGAACAAGGGATCTGTGCAGAGTTGTGGCAACTACAGAGGAATAAAGCAGATGAGCCACACAATGAAGTTATGGGAAAGAGTAGTTGAAGCTAGACTAAAGGCAGAAGTGAGGATTTGTGAGCAGCAGTACTACAGATGCAGTATTTGCTTTGGGGATGTCCGGGTTCTCCGGCTTCCTCCTACCTCCAAAGGCATGCGCTTCAGGTTGATCGGTCAGTCCCAAATTTCCCGTAGGAGTGAGTGTGTGTGCGTGGTTGTCTGTCTTTGTGTGTGGCTCTGCGGTACACTGGCATCGTGGCCGGAGTATCCCCAGCCTCATGCCCTATGCCAGTTGAGATAGGCTCCAGCTCCCCGTGACCCGCTACGGCGGATAAAGCGGCAGAAATTGAATGAATGAACGTTGATAGAGAAGTACAGAAAAGGCCAGAGGGAGCTGCATTGGTTTTTTGTACATATGGAGAACGCTTACGACAGGGTGCTTAGAGAGGAACAGTGGTATTGTATGTGAAAGTCTGGAGAGGCAGAGAAGTTTGTTAGAGCAGTGCAGGACTGTAAGACAGTGGTGAGGTCTGCTGTTTTGTAAAAGAGGAGTTCAAGGTGGAGGTGGGACTGCATCAGGGATCAGTTCTGAGCCCCTTCTTGTTCGCTTTGGTGATGGACAGACTGGCAGACGAGGTTAGACAGGAATTTCCATGGACTATGATGTTTGCAGATGACATTGTCATCTGTAGTGAGAGCAGGGAATAGGTGGAGGAGAAGCTAGAGAGGTGGAGGTTTGTCCTGGAAAGGAGAGGAATGAAAGTTAGCTGAAGTAAGACAGAGTATGTGTGTGAATGAGGGCGGCCCAAGTGGAAGAGTGAGGTTACAAGGAGAAGAGATCAACAGGGTGGAGGATTTTAAGTACTGAGGGTCAACAGTCCAGAGCAATGGAGAGTGTGGAAAAGAGGTGAAGAAGCATGTACAGGCAGGATGGAACGGGTGGAGAAAAGTGTCAGGTGTGATGTGTGATAAAAGAGCTTCAGCTAAAATGAAAGGAAAGGTGTACAAAACTGTGGTGAGACCAGCGATGTTGTTTGGTCTAGAGCAGTGGTTCTTAACCTGGGTTCGATCGAATCCTAGGGGTTCAGTGAGTCAGTCTCAGGGGTTCGGCGGAGACGGAGGTCAAGACAAAACATCCGACACGATGTTTTGTCTTGACACAATGTGTCAAAACATCCGACACAATGTTGTGGGTGTTTTGTCGGCAAAACACCCGATGTGTCGGCAAAAACACCCGACACGATGTGTTTTTGCCGAACATACTCGAATCACTGTGTACGTTTGACACATCGTGTCAATTCGTGATGACACGCCCCCCTTAGCCCTCACTGGCTGCAGGTGATCACGCTACATCGATCAGCCTACCTGTGCTACATGGGATTTTGCGCACTCAGTAGTCAATTTATGCCTGTCATGATGGTACGTTATCTGATTGCTTTCTTAATATTTTAATTCACATTAACTTTGTTTAGTAAAAAAAGGAAGCGGTTGGACGAATATGTGCAACGTGAATTTACATGTACTGTATAACAGAACATGATGGGAGTCAGCGTTCTGCATGATTTGCAATGTCAAGTTGAGCAACTCTAGTCTCGCACTGGCAAAAAAAAAGGAACACTTCCTTAAGCTGCATGGAAAACAAAAGAAACAGACTTTGCTGTGAAAATGACATAACAGTAGCACTTGCCAAGGTGAAGCCACATTTATCTGAACTGGTCTCTCAATAACAACAGCAGAAGTCACACTGATTTGCAGGTAGGTCATTTCATGTGAGTTCATGCACGGTCTTGGTTTTGTTCTTTGAAAAAGGTGACTTTAATGCTCAATTCATTAAAAACACCAGTAAAACATATACAGTATTTTCCACACCTAAAAGCCTTTAAATTTCCCCAATTTCTTATAATCCAATGTGCTTTATTAACGAAAAAAGTTTTAAAATAGACCATTCATTGAAGATGAGTTCTCAGATGAGTTTTTTAATCCAGTGCACTTTATAATCCAGTGCGCTTTATGAAAAAAAAAAAAAAAGGCCATTCATTGAAGGTGTGCCTTATAATCCAGTGTGCCTTATAGTGCGGAAAATACTGTACTTATGCCTTAAATTTGAAAAAAAAAAAAAAAAAGATTTTTTTTACGAAAGAAGGGGTCGATGAGTGAGCACATGAAACTGGCAGAGTTAAGAACCACTGGTCTAGAGACAGTGTCACTGAGGAAAAGACAGGAGACCGAGGTGGAGGTAGCAGAGATGAAGATGCTGAGGTTCTCTTTGGGAGTGACCAGGATGGATAGGATCAGGAATGAGTACGTCAGAGGCACAGCAAATGTTTGAGGTTTTGGAGATAAAGTCAGACAGGCCAGACTGAGATGGTTTGGACATGTCCACAGGAGAGATAGTGAATATATTGGTAGAAGGATCCTGAATTTTGAAATACCAGACAGGAGGTCTAGAGGAAGACCAAAGAGAAGGTTTATGGATGTAGTGAAAGAGGACATGAAGGTAGTTGGTGTGAGAGAAGAGGATTCAGAAGACAGGGTTAGATGGAGGCAACTGATTCGCTGTGGCGACCCCTGAAGGGAAAAGCCGAAAGGAAAAGAAGAAGAATTATAAAGCATTCAGATCCTGGATTAATGAGGAAAAGACTGCATTTTTGCTTTAATGGTTAAAATGGTGGCAGTGTGCCTGGCCAGTGTGGTAAGTGTGCCAGTTTGTCTACTCACAAGTAAACATACTGACAGAATAACAAAATTTGTTGCTAATCATCATAAAGTGTATTTTGGAAGATAGTCAAAATGTTAGAATTCTTTATCAACATAGTACCAATATTAAAGTAAGATATTTCACCCCACTGCAAAAAGAAATCATTAGTGACACTCAGGAGAAAGCAGACCTCCCTGACTTCAGTCAGGCCCCTGTAACCACCATTTATAGTCTTAGAATCTGACTCCTATCAAGTTCTAATTCAGTGACAGTTTTTGGTAGTTGCAATAATACTGTGTTAACTATATTAGCCTACTATAAAAATAGGCAACAAATACAAAAGGAGCATTCATGATTAAATGTTTATTTTCCATGCAGCGCATGATACCACATGACTACTCTGTGGTACGATATTTGGTGCTTTGAGTTTAACTTCCGCGACTTTATTAATGAATCATCTTGTTGCATTGAATCTGCTCCCAAATGCAGCTTCAATATCAACTACGGTTGAGCCGGGTACTAATTTCAGACGAGTATCCGGTATGGATAAAGCATTTTTGACGAGTGCAAGCATGATACAAGTAGAACTCATCAATATTCGTGCTCGTGCTGAAGGAAATTCTTCATAACTGACTGTCATTACGCTCTGTGATTGGCCAGTCACACACAGCGCCCGCCCCTCCCTACAGAGGCACATTATTGCAGCCAGAGCTATCGCTACCCTACTGTCACACCAACACAGACATTGACTGATCTCTCTGTGTGTGGCTTCATTGTAGCTCACATGGCGTTTCTTAGGTTTTCTTCAGCTTGCCTCTATTTCGGTCTATTTAAGGTTACTTGGTGAACTTGTTTCTAGTTTTGTTGCACGTACGCGGTGCATTTGACCAGACAGAGCTGAAAACTGCTCCTGTTGCATTCGTCACTGTCTCCACTCCAGTCGGTTTTTCTTTTTGACCTGCTTGCTCTTAGTTTGACACTTTCTCACTCCAGCTCAAATTACTAATTTATACACTGTATAGATACTTTTACTGTTACAAAGCGCGCACGCATACGCACACACACCTCCCAGCCGGAGTTTCTTAATGAGGGAGTTTTTCCCTGACGCTGTCCCTTATGCTTGCTCTAGAGGGTTCTGTTGAGTTTCTCTGTCTGTGAAAGTGCTTTAAAATGTCTATGCTTTATGAAAAAAAGTTGATTGATTTAATAAGACACACATTGTGTGACACTCTGTTGAAACTGACCCAAACAGGATGATCTCAGTGTGCTTCTAACCAGATCATTTAATGTGAAATGAAATAAATCAAAACTAAAAAGAGCATGTCTATATCAGTCTGACATACATACACCTGTTTAACAGAAGTTCCCACCTGACCAGCATTTCTACAGGACACCAAAGGGTTTGGCTCAGTGAGCTGACTGATGTCTGACTGTGCTGCAATTACTTGATTAAATAAACACCATGTAGGTTATTCTGCAGCAAATAAAACAGACATTGAGTTAGATCAAATAATCGTATGTGATCTTCTTACATCATACCTTTGATGTAAGGTACAGCTCCAATATATAAAATATATAAATAAATCACTTCCATAAACCAAAAATAAAATATTCATTTCTTTTATTTCAGCTCCTGAGTTCCTATTGTCGACCTGCAGGGGGCAGTGCTGCATAAGAACCAGCCTTCGGAAGTTGTTGTATGATGCCTTTATATGATAAAATCTGATTGGCTAATACTGTTTTATCATGACCAATCAGATGCGCTAAGCGGTGACATCTTCAAAGATTGCATGAAATGATTTTACTTCTGGTTACGCAACTGGAGTGTTTAATTTTTCGAGTGTCATACACGAGATCTTTAAAAAATATGTAGGAATCAATCATTTCAAATTCATCACGTCACATAATTCTGTTATCGTAGATCATAATTCCACTTAAAATCAAATCCTGTCCGAAATATATTTTTTCTTCAACATTGACATGTACTTAAATATACATGTACAGTATGTGTGTGTGTGTGTGTGTGTGTGTGTGTGTGTGTATGCATATAGATACACACACACACATACACCTATATATACACACACACAAGAAGATATTTTTTGCTTTTTGAAATTCTTGTTTTCCTATTGCCAACAAAATGCATGATAAGACTCAAATCAACAGTTAAGTACAACTCTCAGAGCATCACCTGTGGTTCACAGTTTCAGTGCCTTCTGTTCCTCCTGATGTTCTTCTAAACTTGACCAAACCATTGCAAACAGGGTCCATTCCACAGCTTGCTCTAGAGTTTTGTTTTTTTTACTATATTGCATGTTATTTTTTTTCCTGAGCACTTTTTATTGATGCTGACCTTTAGAGATCAAAACTCATTACTGATGTCAATAATAGGAAAACACCAGCTACTCACTGCTTTGATATTTACAGTGTCCGGTCATCTTTCTCTAAATTATATACCTGTCTATTAATTACCCTTAAAATAAGTAGAGATATAAATACAACTTTAATATTCCAAAAATATAAATAAAATTACAACTCAACTTCTTACAGAAGAGCAAATCTTAATGGAATTATGGCTTTTTTCATGGATCCTTTTCAGCAGTGGATTAACATATATATTGCGTTTGTAGGACTGAGTTAAAAAACAGACTGTGTGTGACCACAGTGTTGATGGAACATGTGACCAAGACACTGGTGAAGTTTGTGTTATGTTGGTGCGTGATTCTAGAGGAGGCAGATTTGAACTTTTAGATATACACACATTACAGTAAAATCAATTTGTTGATTTGTGTCATTTCATGAGATTTGTTGAGAACTATCAAAATCTCAAAAGAGCAAGCAGGGAATGTGACATTAACATTTGAGTACTAACATGTCCCAAAACAGCCTTTCAATATTTCGCAGTTTATCTGTAACCTATGAATGGAGGAGAAAGGGAGCAATGATTAAATTCCTTAATCAGTGTCTGGGTATTCAGAAGAATGATCTGTCCTGTTGATGTCAAACATCTCCACTAACAACTGTTCCTTGAATGTGTGTGTGTGTGTGTGTGTGTGTGTGTGTGTGTGTGTGTGTGTGTGTGTGTGTGTGTGTGTGTGTGTGTGTGTGTGTGTGTGTGTGTGTGTGTGTGTGTGTGTGTGTGTGCGTATGTCTCTATCTTGGTGAGGACCAATATTACTTGTGGACCAGAGTGAGTACATTTCTGGATGATCTTGGTCTTCCAGCTCTCTAATTCTCTTGTTACTTTTTATGCTGTTTGAGCTTCACCATGCTGAGTGCAGAATGCTTCATACTAGATGGCTGTGTTTCATGTCCTCAATACTGGATGAAGAGGGATTGCGATGCTGTCATGCACAGTGAAACTCCAACATCCAATTTCAGCCACCATGTGGAAAAGAAGTAAATGGAGATGACTGATATTGATGTGATGGTTGACGTTTGGGTTTAAGGGTAAGGAATGCATTATGGTTTCTAGAAAAGTAAAAGTGTTGAGAAGACCCTGAGACAGACAAATTTAATGTAGAAGTTGAAGCAAATGTCGACTCCCCTGTCTCACCTCCTGGGTTTTGCTAAGGTAACTACTCAACTGCATCCAGGGGTTTGCTGTGAAGACCAATGTCCCATATTTACAGCCGAACCATCTTACTTGTTGACAACACAACTGTACAGCTTGCATCTATTGTCTGACCAGAACCAGTGCATATAAAGTTACGTGTGAATGTGTTTGTTGGAGCTACGACAGGTTGTCATCTCGCAGGCTCTCTAGGATGTTGACCAGGCTCTCCAGTCCAAATACGTATCCCCGGTCTGGCCCATCGTGCACTGCTGTGTCGCCACGGAATCCCTTGAAGGTGGCGTGGGCAAAGTCAATCATACGTACGTCCACAAGGGGTGGTCGTTGAGTGTGGGGGGGGGATGGAGGAGGGAAGGTGATTAAGTTGGGAGCGTGGGAGGAGGGCTCCCCATGGGGGTGAAGTGAGGAAAGATGTGGGAGAAAGGAATGGCAGTCTGACTTGACAGATGGGGTTAGTATGGGAGGCTGAAGGGAGGGTCCCTGAGAGGACAACGACACTGGGTCTGAGTTCTGGATCAAGTTCATTTCACAGTGACCACCTGGGGCTGGGTGAGTGTGGGTCTCTGCTGGGACCACAAGAGTCTTCTGTTGTGTGAGTCCATACTGCCCAGAGCTGAGGACTGAAGGACCCTCAGGTTCCTGCACATGGAAGCAAACTATCAGTACAAGCCAACAAACACCAACCCTCACCTTCTGCTAGGAAGTCATCATTACCTGGTCACTGCTTGTTTTGGTTTGTTGAATATTACACACAAAACTACTGAAATGGTATCGAGAGATATGGTGGAGCAATGAGACACGGATGAATACAGATAGGTATTTTTGTCTCAACTGAGTTTTTGATTTGAGCTGCTTTTCTTGGCGACAAACCAGCTGGATAAACAACACAACACCACACAGCATCCTGGATTACACACTAGATGTAGAATGGGAATGGAAATAAAATCTGGGTATATATGCCTATTGTGAATTGTATTTTATGAGTTGTCTCCTGACCAACATTACAAGTGGCATGAAAATCTGTCTTGTAGACCCTGCAAAGAATGAAACCAAATGATAAAACAAAGCCTCATGGCAGTTTCTTACAAGAGGGAATAAAATCAGTTGATGGAATGAATGAAAATAATCTTTTTAAATAGCTACAGCTGAAAATCTTGAATGAAGTGAAAGTGGTGCTGTTAGTTCAATAGTAAAAGCTTGGCTGTATTAACTGAGGGAATGATTGCATTCGAATTGTGTTCTATTTTCCCAAACACACTTCAAACACTTCTAGAGAAAACCCAAGTTGATGTTTTCCAGAAAAGACTGCCATGATCCTGACCTTTCAGCTCACCATTTATTGTGTACAACAATAATAACTGAATGACTATTCCTACTCACTTTTTGGATGTGGGTGTTTTAAGCCGGGCTCACCTGTCCCTCATATATAATGAGCAGTGAAGAGGAATAGAAGCGATAGGAAGCCTGCCTCTCCAGTACAGCCTTCAGGCTGCGCAGCTTATTCAGGATTGGTTCAAAGAGGTCCTGCCTCAGCCCTGTGCCGTTATGCATGAACTGGTACAGGGCCTGGTGGAATCCATCAATCGACAAGCCACGGCCATAGTACTTGTTCCTGCAAAGGTAGTGACCAGTATTCAGCTGGTACACCTGCAGGGATAAACGTTCATTCATTACAAACATCCTCTGGTTTAAGGCATTCTGCAATACACTATATATAATTTGTGTGTTTTTTTAGTTTCTAAAGATGGAAATCTTAGCTGCTGGTATTTCAGTGCTTGAGAATTTAATATTGATACACAAATTAATGTCAGTTCATACTCCATAATGATACTGATAGTTCTAAAAATAAACCAGACAGCATTACATCTCCATCATTCAGGACAGCTGCAGTGGTGTTTGCTGTACCTGCATGCCACACAGTCTGACTCCCAACGTTGCTGAAGTGCTTTGCTCACATTTCTTCATCTGCCGGGCAGCCTTCTCTTCAGAGGCATCATCTCCATGCTGCCTGGTGCCCATTTTCAGGTCCAGGATGCAAGGGTAAGAGAAATGGTGAACCACGTTCTCCAACAGCAGAAACTCTGGTTAAAACGCTGCAGTTAAGGAGCACAAATGGTTGAGGAAGATTCTTATGTTACATTCTTGAATGAAGGTTATTTTGAACGTGGCTTCTATGCAAATAAATTATACAAATAGTCTGGGTAACACATAAGTATGAAACTGAAGTGCTGAGGTAAATATATTTGTCTGAAGTTCATTATTCTACTTTTTTTCTATCAGCTTGTTAAAATAGCAGCAACAATCTACATGTACACATTTACATTTACATTTACATTTGCCTTTCAATCCGTGTTTGGGGGAATTTATTGTTGAAACACATATTTCCCAGTAGCAAATGAGAATTTGTAAACCTGCAGGGGTAGGGTTAACAGACAATCCCTGTCTATGACACTTTTAATTCATTAAACTATACCAGCTAGATGGTAGCTTTGCTAGCACAGCTTTGATCACCAAATATTGGGTTTCAATTATTGCCCAACCACAATTAGTGTTGTTGATTGTACATTATGCAGCTAAATAAAGTAGTTCTGAGCATTCAGTAACAGAAAATCAATTAAAAAAAGCCGTAATTTTTGAACGAAAGGAACTAATTCTTATCCGGGTTACTTTTTACACATATATCAGACCAGACCAGACGAAGGACGGCTCACAGACCCCTAATGACGAATAAAAACAATGGAGCACGTTTTCCCTTGCCGGACGTGGGCCACCGGGGCCCCCCTCTGGAGCCAGGCCTGGAGGTGGGGCTCGAAGGCAAGCGCCTGGTGGCCGGGCCTGCACCCATGGGGCCCGGTCGGGCACAGCCCGAAAGGACAACGTGGGTCCCCCTTCTCATGGGCTCACCACCTGTGAGAGGGGCCATAGGGGTCGGGTGCATTGTGAGCTGGGCGGTGGCCGAAGGCGGGGACCTTGGCTATCCGATCCCCGGCTACAGAAGCTGGCTCTTGGGATATGGAATGTCACCTCTCTGGCAGGGAAGGAGCCCGAGCTGGTGTGTGAGGTCGAGAAGTTCCGACTAGATATAGTCGGGCTCACCTCCACACAGCTTGGGCTCTGGTACCAGTCCTCTCGAGAGGGGTTGGACTCTCTTCCACTCTGGAGTTGCTCATGGTGAGAGACGCCAAGCAGGTGTGGGTATACTTATAGCCCCCCGGCTTGGCGCCTGTACATTGTGGTTCACCCTGGTGGACGAGAGGGTAGCCTCCCTCCGCCTTGGGGTGGGTCCTGACTGTTGTTTGTGCTTATGCACCAAACAGCAGTTCAGAGTACCCACCCTTTTTGGAGTCCTTGGAGGGGGTGCTGGAGAGCACTCCCACTGGGGACTCCATCGTTCTGCTGGGGGACTTCAATGCTCATGTGGGCAATGACAGTGAGACCTGGAAGGGCGTGATTGGGAGGAACGGCGACCCCGATCAGAACCGGAATGGTGTTCAGTTATTGGACTTCTGTGCTCGTCACGGACTGTCCATAACGAACACCATGTTCAGACATAAGGGTGTCCATATGTGCACTTGGCACAGTCGTGTCATCGGACTTGCGGCCGCATGTCTTGGACACTCGGGCGAAGAGAGGGGCGGAGCTGTCAACCGATCACCACCTGGTGGTGTGTTGGCTCTGATGGTGGGGGAAAATGCCGGTCCGACCTGGCAGACCCAAACGTATTGTGAGGGTCTGCTGGGAACGCCTGGCGGAATCCCCTGTCAGAAGGAGTTTCAACTCCCACCTCCGGCAGAACTTCACCCACGTTCCGGGGGAGGCGGGGGACATTGGGTCTGAGTGGACCATGTTTCGCGCCTCCATTGTCGAAGCGGCCGACCGCAGCTGTGGCCGTAAGGTGGTCGGTGCCTGTCGTGGCGGCAACCCCAGAACCCACTGGTGGACATCGGCGGTAAGGGATGCCGTCAAGCTGAAGAAGGAGTCCTATCGGGCCTTTTTGGCCTGTGGAACTCCTGAGGCAGCTGACGGCTTCGAGGAGATTCTGGTCCACCATTAGACGTCTCAGGAGGGGGAAACAGTGCAGCATCAACACTGTGTATAGTGGGGATGGGGCGCTGCTGACCTCAACTCGGGACGTTGTGACTCGGTGGGGAGAATACTTCGAAGACCTCCTCAATTCCGGCGACACGCCTTCCCATGAGGAATCAGAGTCTGGGTTCTCTGAGACGGGCTCTCCTATCTCTGGGGTTGAGGTCACCGAGGTAGTTAAAAAGCTCCTCGGTGGCAGGGCCCCGGGGGTGGATGAGATCCGCTCGGAGTTCCTAAAGGCTCTGGATGTTGTGGGGCTGTCCTGGTTGACAAATGACTCTGCAACATCGCGTGGACGTTGGGGACAGTGCCTCTGGATTGGCAGACTGGGTGGTGGTCCCCCTTTTTAAGAAGGGGGACCGGAGGGCGCGTTCCAACTACAGGGGGATCACACTCCTCAGCCTCCCTGCTAAGGTCTATTCAGGGGTTCTGGAGAGGAGGGTCTGTCGGGAAGTCGAATCTCGGATTCAGGAGGAGCAAAGTGGTTTTCGTCCTGGCCGTGGAACAGTGGACCAGCTCTACACCCTCCGCAGGGTCCTTGAGGGGGCATGGGAGTTCGCCCAACCAGTCTACATGTGTTTTGTGGACTTGGAGAAGGCGTTCGACCGTGTTCCTCGGGGGGTTCTGTGGGGGGTGCTTCGGGAGTATGGGGTACCGAACCCCTTGATAAGGGCTGTTCGGTCCCTGTACGACCGATGTCAGAGTTTGGTTCGCATTGCTGGCAGTAAGTCGGATTCGTTTCCAGTGAGGGTTGGACTCCGCCAAGGCTACCCTTTGTCACCGATTCTGTTCATAACTTTTATGGACAGAATTTCTAGGCGCAGCCAAGGTGTTGAGGGTGTCCGCTTTGGTGGCCTCAGTATTGCGTCTCTGTTTTTTGCAGATGACGTGGTGCTGTTGGCTTCATCAAGCCGTGATCTCCAACTCTCACTGGAACGGTTCGCAGCCGAGTGTGAAGTGGTTGGGATGAGAATCAGCACCTCCAAATCTGAGACCATGGTCCTCAGTCGGAAAAGGGTGGAGTGCCCTCTCCGGGTTGGGGATGAGATCCTGCCCCAAGTGGAGGAGTTCAAGTATCTCGGGGTCTCATTCACGAGTGAGGGTACGATGGAACGGGAGATCGACAGGCGGATCGGTGCAGCGTCTGCAGTGATGCGGACTCTGTATCGGTCCGTCGTGGTGAAGAATGAGCTGAGCCGAAAGGCAAAGCTCTCGATTTACAGGTCGATCTACGTTCCTGCCCACACCTATGGTCACGAGCTGTGGGTAGTGACCAAAAGAACGAGATCCCAGATACAAGCGGCCGAAATGAGTTTCCTCCGCAGGGTGTCCGGGCTCTCCCTTAGAGATGAGAAGGTGAGAAGTTCGGTCATCCAGGAGGGACTCAGAGTAGAGCCGCTGCTCCTCCGCATCGAGAGGAGCCAGATGAGGTGGCTCGGGCATCTGGTCAGGATGCCTCCTGGACGCCTCCCTGGTGAGGTGTTCCGGGCACGTCCTACCGGGAGGAGGCCCCGGGGACGACCCAGGACACGCTGGAGAGACTATGTCTCCCGGCTGGCCTGGGAACGCCTTGGGATTCTCCCAGAGGAGCTGGACAAAGTGGCTAGGGAGAGGCAAGTCTGGACTTCCCTGCTCAAGCTGCTGCCCCCGCAACCCGACCCCGGATAAGCGGAAGAGAATGGATGGATGGATATCTGTATCTACCTGTGAATGTTGGTTGTAATTCTTGATTATAGTTCATTACTTCATTTCATTTTCATTTACTTTTTAATTGTAACATATTGTTTCTTTCCATCACATTCATTCCATGTCTGCGTGTAACTGCTGTACTAATACTACTGTTTCAAAGGAAATTCCTGTGAAAGATTAAGTCTATCAATCTACCTGTCTATTTAGATGTAACATGAACCTGTTTCAAATAAACATTTTCTGCCGGGAAGCAACATAAAAGTTCAAAGAAAAATTAGATTTGATGCAGTGGTCCATCCACTAAAATATGCAGCACATCCTCAGTCTTAAAAGGAGGATGCTGTTAATTCAATAATCTGAATGTTTCTCGTAAGAGACCCTCCTGACAGATACCGGTGGATGTGCAGTAACTGAAGACAGCTTTCCTTGTATATTCTGGAGCATTTACAGCAGCCATCTGTGTGCAATATTGAATATTTATCATGATTCTTTTAGAGCTGCAATAAAATATATTGTAACAGCCACATATTAGGTTTTGGTAAATGACTGAGTCTAGCTGAAGAAGGATACTGAAGAGCTTGCGGTCTTTGGATTCGGACCTCATGCGGCTGAGCTGTTGTTTGTGGCAGCGTAGGCTCCAGGGGTTGTAGCTGATCTTCTCTGAACTCAAACCACTGTTCCAGTCCAGCATCTGAAAGGGAACCTCTGAAGGGATCTTTGGGTCAAGCCTTGGACTCTTTAGCTCTGCAAGACTATAGAGAAAGGGATATTAGTGCTGTAAAGAAGATCGCCTCTGTAAAAAACTGTTGCATCTGCAGTGGCTTTAGAGGTTTGCACATTTCATGGAGATGTGGCCCTGTAACTGTCCCTAAGAAAATACTAGCCAATGTAATGAAGCTGTCAACAAAAATCATGTTTTTAAGTGTTACTTTACAATCACTGAATTCCAGTGCTCAAGAGAGGTTTTGGGTCTTCCTGTTATCTTGTTTTTAGATACAATATGTGTAGATATATACATGGAGAACCATGGAGTACTATGTGTCAAAGCATTTCCAGTTAGTACCATATTGTGGTGTAATGTTAATCATGCATGCAACCTGAGAGGTCATAAGGCGGGCCTTAGGGGGTACTTCCGGGTTGGGACTCTGAAATGAAAGGTGCTGTATCGAGTTGTATGTCTGATCATCTTAATCAGTAAAAGATGGTAACGCAAGCCTGAAAGTAGTCGTCATTGTTATTATCATTATTACAGTAAAAGAACCCTACACAACACAACATGGTGTCAGAAGTTGAGACTAACGGTGAAGTTACTTTCCGGCGATATTGAAACCACGACATGGAGCTCGAGGCGTCAGCGAACAGAACGGGAGCTGCGGCACCTCAGACAGCGATGTTGACCATCAAATCAACTGAACCATTCGATTTCTCAAAACCACAGGAGCGGGAGAAGTGGATTCGGAGATTTGAGCGCTTCAGACTGGCAAGTAACTTCAACAATTCCTCCGAAGCGAATCAAGTTAATACGCTGGTATACTGCATGGGAGACGAGGCTGATGACGTGCTACGAGGACTGGACTTAACCAGCAGTACGATGCAGTTAAGAGTGGATTTGATGCGTATTTTGTTCCAAAGAAGAACGTGATTTATGAACGAGCTAAATTCAACAAGAGAGTACAGCAGCCTACTGAGACAGTGGACTCATTCATTACAGCACTTTATGCACTGGCTGATAACTGTGAATATGGTGTTCTGCATGATGAACTTTTGAGAGACAGAATAGTAGTGGGTCTTAAGAATTCCGCATTATCTGAAAGAATGCAACTTGATAAAGACCTCACCTCACAAAAGCTATAGTGATGGCGAGACAGGCTGAGGAAATAAAACGCCAGCAGATAGACCTGAGAGGGGAGATGAGTGCTAATGGAGCAGCGATGGATGCTATTCACATGAAGAGGAGGAAACAGTTCAAAAACAAAAAACAAGCAGGGGGCCAACCAAAAGTTAAGAGAACTGTACAGAACAGACCTGACCACAGGCTGTGCCCCAAATGTGGTAAATCACCTTTTTATCCAGCATCCCAGTGCCCAGCTAAAAGTGCAGAGTGTCACTCACCATTGTGGTAGACGTGGACATTATGGGAAAGTGTGCAGGTCAACCAACACAGTGAATGAAGTTGCTGGGGATATGGATGGACTGTTTCTAGGAGAGGTGACTTCTGGTGATGATCCCTGGATGGCTGACATCGACATCAGAGGAAATAAGGTAACAGCTATTCCTGAGAAGGTGTATAAAAGACTGATACAAGGAGATGGGAAATTAGAGAAAGCCCAAAAACCGCTCTTTGGCCCAGGTGGAGCAAAGCTGAGTGTCCTGCGGTTAGCAACGGAAAAACTCTCATTTGAAGAGAGGAGCACCACAGAGAAACTTTTTGTAGTTCGAGATTCACAGGTGGCGCTATTGAGCAGACCAGCTTCAGTGAGACTCAAACTAGTGGCTAGAATAGACCATAGACAAAGAGACTGTTAAGAAAGTATATCCTAAGCTCTGTGATGGACTTGGGCAGGTTCAGAAGCCTTATACCATTAAGCTCAAACCTGACGCCAAGCCATTTTCTCTTAAAGTACCAAAGCGAGTTCCGTTACCGCTCATGGGAAAAGTAAAAAAAGAGTTGGAGAGGATGGAAAGTTTAGGGATTATCAGCTGGGTGGAAGAACCAACAGATTGGTGCTGTGGCATGGTAGTAGCCCCGAAAAAAAACAAACAGGAGGTCCGTATTTGTGTGGACATGACACCTCTGAACGAGTCGGTGTGTCGAAAGAAATTTATCCTTCCTGCTGTGGACCAGACTTTAGGTATGCTCACTGGTGCACAATATTTTAACAAGTTGGATGCAAATATGGGTTTTTGGCAAATTCCCCTGACTAAAGAATCAGCTCTCTATACCACCTTCATCACACTATTTGGGTGTTATCATTTTAATCGCCTTCCTTTTGGAATCTCCTCTGCCCCAGAACATTTCCAAAACAGGATGGTGACTGAGGTTACTGCCGGCCAAGATGGAGTTGTCTACCATATGGATGATATCCTCATCTGGGGGTCTACAAAGGAGCAGCACGAAACAAGCGTGCATGCTGTACTGGAGCGAGCAGAGAAAGCAGGTGTTACCCTCAACATGTCAAAGTGTGAGTTTTGAAAAAGAGAGGTAAAGTTTCTTGGTTACATTATATCAGCTGAGGGCATGAGGCCAAATCCAGACAAAACCCGAGCTGTGCAGGACATGAAAATGCCAAAGAACACAAGTGAGCTGAGGAGCTTCCTAGGCATGGTGAATCAGCTGGGGAAGTTCATCCCTAATCTATCTGTAAAAGACAAACCACTGAGACTTGCTGTCTAAAAAGAATCAGTGGTGCTGGGGTCCCGAACAACAAGACATTTTGCAGCTTGAAGCGTGACCTCTCCTCCTCACCAGTTCTTCAACTGTATGACCCTAACAAGCAACTGAAGATTTCGGCAGACGCATCTTGTTATGGACTAGGGGCGGTGATGTTACAAAAAGATGGAGAGAGGTGGTCACCAGTTGTTTACGCTTCCAGAGCACTGACTGATACAGAGCAGCGATATGCTCAGCTGGAAAAGGAGGCATTAGCATTGACGTGGGCCTGTGAGAGGTTCAGTGATTTCATCCTAGGACTACATTTTGAGTTGGAAACAGACCACAAGCCTTTGGTGAGTCTATTAGGGGGGCAGGCTCTGGACTCGCTGCCACCTCGGATATAACGATTTAGGATGCGCTTGATGAGGTACTCTTACTCAATCACATATACATCAGGAAAGAACCTCACAACAGCAGATATACTCTCTCATTCCCCACTCAAAGATGGAGCTACACCTACAGATTGCGACCTGATGGAAGATACCAACATCTACTTTGAGTCTGTGCTCAACGGCCTTCCCACAAGTTACAGATTCCTGACTGAGCTTCACGAGCAGCTTTGTGCCAATAGTATTTGCACACAGGTGTTGAAGTACTGTGTTTCAGGATGGCCTGACAGGAACCAGCTGCAGGGTCCAGTTAAAAACTACTGGCCAGAGAGAGCAGTTCTAAGTGTGCATGATGGACTTCTTCAGCGCGGCACCAGGTTAGTCATACCTGTTAACTTGAGAAATGATGTTCTTGAGAAAATACATGAGGGTCACCAAGGTGTAGTAAAGTGCAGAGAATGGGCTATGCAGACAGTGTGGTGGCCTGGACTTAGTAGTCGAATAAGCGAGTTAGTCTTTAATTGTAGGGAGTGTATAAATGAAAGAGTAAATCCAATAGAACCACTCATACCAACTAAATTCCCAGACAGACCTTGGCAAAAACTAGGTGCAGATCTATTTACTCTGAGAGGGAATAATTATTTGCTAGTAGTGGACTATTTCTCCAGATTTATAGAAATAGCTCAACTCAGCCCAACAAGATCTACAGATGTGATTGTTCATTGGAAGTCAATGTTTGCACGACATGGCATTCCAGAGACTCTTGAAAATGACAATGGACCACAGTTCACTGTAGATTATGATTTTGAACATATAACGAGCAGCCCAAAATATCCCAAGAGTAATGGTGAGGAAGAGCGTGCCGTTCAAACGGTGAAAAACCTGTTAAAGAAAGCCCAAGATCCCTATCGTGCTTTATTAGCATACAGAGCAACACCTCTTAATAATGGATATAGCCCTGCTCAGCTGCTCATGGGACGTTGCATCCATACTACACTGCCTATCCTTCCAGAGAAGTTACAGCCGGCTCTTCCAGACCTGCTTCAACTCCATCATCACGAGAAGGAGAAAAGATGGATGGATGCAAAATACTTTAATAGGAGACACGGAGCTAGAGCTCTCGCAGAACTTTCACCTGGAGATCATGTTTGGATCTCTGATGCAAAAGCACAGGGCACAGTGACGTCTACACACCACAGTCCACAATCTTACCTCGTCAGAGGACCACAAGGGACACTGAGGAGGAATCGTCATCATCTTGTGCCCATACCAGCATCAGAGTCTCAGAATGATAACCACCCGAGCAACCACCCGAAGTAAACACTTCGACTGAAACAGCCTCAGAGACTTTGACAGCGGCAGCAAAAACTCAGAGTACGCCTGGCATCATAAGAACGAGGTCAGGTAGAGAAGTAATCAAGCCACAGAGACTTAACCTGTGAGACTGAAAAAGCTGTACGTATATGAATTGTGGATAGCTGGGAATATAGTCACAGTGTATTTTGAATGTAAGACATTATTTGGTGTTATTTGAAAGCCATATGATTTTGGTATTTAAAAGAATACGTTTTGTGTGTTATTAGTATTATTGTTGTCTTTATTTTTGTTTTATTCTGCGCACACGTTTGAAATAAAGCATAAAGCGAAAAAAGCAAAAGCAAAAAGAAAAAAAAAGATTTAAGTATGTGGTGAATATCATGTGTCGGAATACAGCTGAACAGCTAAGATTCATTTTGAATTTTCAGTAAGGGGGATGTGGTGTAATGTTAATCATGCATGCAACCTGAGAGGTCATAAGGCGGGCCTTAGGGGGTACTTCCGGGTTGGGACTCCAAAATGAAAGGTGCTGTATTGAGTTGAATGTCTGATCATCTTAATCAGTAAAAGATGGTCACACAAGCCTGAAGATAGTTGTCATTGTTTCCAGTAAAAGAACCCTACACAACACAACACATATGACTGAAGTTTTTCCACTGACTTTTGAACAAACTGTCATAACCTGTCATAACTGTCATAAGCCCGTGCCATCAGGGGTTACAATGACTCTCTCAGGAGGAGCCGGGGGGAGGTGCCGAGGTCAGCACACGGTTAAATGGATTTCATTTAATTTTATTTTAATTTTAGTTTAATTTTATGCTGTTTATATTTAACTTTTTATGTTACTGTTTATATTTTAGTTATAGTTTAGTATATGTCCTGTTCATGCTACATGTGTCTGTTAGTCTAGTGTAGTGTATGTCTTGTGGTATGTCCTGTTTGGTTTTTGTTTTTTCCTGGTGTTTCCACACAAATGTATTGGGTACACTGCATATTCTATTTCAATGCAAGAAAAGTGGAAAAAGTTACTGAATTTGGATTTTACAATAAGTCAAGAAATATGTCAACAGTGTTGACATCTTTATTTAAATACTTAAAAATGTACTAAGAAATGCTTTAAGGTTAACTTTCCTGAGTATCATAAACTAACATAGTTGCGTAACCATGGTTTCTGATACCTGCTGTAGTGTATGGAGTCGACCAAATTCTGACAGCCCAGGATAACATGAATATTTTTTATGACAGCACAGAAGTTTTCTATGGGATTTAGGTCTATAGGATTGTGTTAGCCACACCATTTCTTGAATTTTGTTTGTCTGGAACCATGATTTTGCTCGCTTGCTGGTCATTGTCTTCTTGAAACATCCATTTCAAGGGCAATTCCTCTTCAGCATATGGCAATATGACTACTTCCGGTATTCTGATGGACTCAAACTGATCCATGATCCCTGGTATGTGATAAATACAACACACAGTACGAGAAATATCTTTATATAATGACCCCTGCACCATCATGCTTCACCGTCTTCACTGTGTACTGTGGCTTGAATTCAGTGCTGTCAGGTCAAACTGTCTGTGGCCCTTAAACCACTTCCAAAAATATAATCTTTCATCAATCCACAAAATATTGCACCATTTCTTCTTAAGCCAGTGGATGTGGTCAATTTTTTACCGTTTCAGCACATATGTTTTTTTAAACAATGGGACTTTGTGGGGACTTCTTGGTGATAGCTTCAGTCACATATCTGTTGTCTGATTGTTACAGGACTCACAGCCAACCTTAGATCTTCTCTTATTAACCAGGAGCTGATCATTAGTCCTTGCAATTTTGGTAATTCTCCGATTCAAAGTTGTTTTTCTTTTTCTTTCTCGCGTTTCTGGTTTTGGATACTATTTTAAAGCATTTGATATCATATTAGCTGAGCGGCTATTATTTTTTGCAATTCTTTATAGGTTTTCCCCTTGTTTATTAACTTTTTAATCAAAGAATGTTCTTCCTCTGACAATGACCCATTTTATTCTGCTATTCAAGGGCAAATGCACATCCAGCATCTGCAGCATCAGTTGCCTTGTTCCTTAAACAAGGGCCATCTATTTAGAACCTCTTTTTTTCACATAATCAAAGACTTCACTAATTGAACACAGCACTTAATTTTTTGAACACACCTCTTTCGATTAATGACTCAGTTTCACAAAGTCAGCAGCATGCACGTCATTCCTATTGGGTCTGTTGGTTCTGTATACCTTTACTAAACCTTACAGAAACTTACATGCAGTATAGAAGGTGAAATTCTACCCAAAAAAATAATTTATCTTGCTAGTGGTATGGGTCTACTATTATTTTGAACATAGAAGCAAACTTTGGTTTTTGAACGCTTTAGACATCGAACAAATTGGAATTCAACCAAAAAATTAGGAATTTTTTTGTCTTGGAAGTCGAACAAAATTTGGAAGTTGAACTCGAAACGGATGCCTTTTTGGGGCAACCGTGGCTCAGTGGTATAGCGGGTCGTCCAATGATTCAAGATCGGGCGGTTGGATTCCCACTCCCGCTGAGTGATTTGTCGTTGTGTCCTTGGGCAAGACACCTTATCCTTCTTGCTTCCAGTGGGGCACTAGCTGGTGTGTGAATGTTTGTGATTGTTCCGGTGGTGGTTGGAGGAGCTGTAGGCGCAGATTGGCAGCCACGCTTCAGTCAGTCTGCCCCAGGGCAGATGTGGCTACACACGTAGTCTACCATCACCAAGTATGAATGAGGAGTGAATGAATAATAGATCCAATGTAAAGTGTCTTTGAGTGTCCACAAAAGCGCTATATAAATCTAATCCATTATTATTTTCTTTCTTTCTTGCCGCCAAGCGCAAAAAAAGGTGAGAAAAGTTGAGAAAAAACGTGACGGTAATGTGCTTTTTATTTTAGTTTACTGTATTCAATAATTTTTCACTTAATATGCGTTCCATTGCCTATGGTACGAGTTACGGTACCGTAAACTTCTGTCCAAAAGTCAACAGTAACTCATACCGTAGGCTAACCTGATTACGTTGATGTTTTTTTTTCTTTCTTTCTCGTGTTTCCCTCTTTTACATTTCTGTGATGTTTCATTACTATACAATTTGATATATAAATGACATAATGAAATAACATAGTACGCAGATACAGCGGCAGAAAATGGATGGATATTATGTTGACAAAAGGTAGTTTTCTAGCGTCTTGGAATGGATTAAAATGTATTTGGAATTCGAACAAATCAGGATTCGAACAGCCTTCCGGAACGAATTGTGGTCGGAAACTGAGGTTTGCCTGTAACTGCATATCTCTGAGTTCTGAGTGCAAGTGAAGCAACAAAAGAGGACAGAAAAGTGTCTGCGAGTAAGCCAGTCACACTCACAGGGCCCGTTACACAAAGCAAGTTCAGTGGAAAACCTGGGTAAGTTAACCCTGAAATCAGGAAAAAACAGGGTTTCCGGTTTCACAAAGGGAGGTAACTTAACCCAGAGTCAGAGGAGTAACCCTGACCTGTTTCATGAAGCGAGGTAAACTGAACCTCTGGGTTTGCCGTAGCAACAGACTCTCTGAAGCTAAACTGGCCGGGAGCAGGTTTTATTTTTTATTTTTAAAAAAATTTTATTTACTGATTTGATCCCCTGAGAGAAACTAAAAAAGCACCCTCTAGTTAGTCGATCAAATGCATTCATTCCTACATATTAGTTTGCACAGACTCACACACACATATACAAGGGGGCCTATAGGCATGCAAGGAGAGGTAGAGTGGCGGGCAGCTCCTTCATGGTGCGGCCCAAAATTAGCCATTTGTGAAAGGGGGCAGGAGCGGGAATCGAACCGCCATTCTTGAATCATAGGACGACCCGCTCTATCACTGCTGCCCCTTAATTCCACAAACCCAGGGTGTCCTCTGTCTCCGTCCCCTTTCACAGTCGTTCATGCAATTTAATTTCCTGGTTCTGTCGGACGAAGAGTTTGACCGAATGTCAGTTTTATAAATAACTCCATATGTTATAGGCAAACATGGCTTGTCCATTTGACAAGGATCCCATAAATGGAGTTTCAGCATTAATTCACAGAGAATTAAATATTTTTGTATCGCGTTCAGATGTCCCGTCATATCCAGACAGTTCTCTTTATGATTGGTATCGGTTCACGTCATGATCCATCAGACACATCACATCCACGACCTGATCCATCCTCACATCTCTGGCTGCGCTGCGTTCAATTTTTATTTTTTATTTGCAAACGGTTTTTCTATACAATGGGAGATGCTCAGTGCCCCTCACCTTTCAACTTTTACCCCAGTTTTTCTATTTCCCTGGAAATAAACCTGCCAGAATCATCAAGGAGGAGCTCCACAGGATTACAGGTGAATGATGTAGAAATCTGATAAATTAATTTGAAATGATATTCTCTTAATAACATTGTGCTGCAACTTCAGAATTTGATGAGTAACGTTAATTTCTTTTAATTTCTTTTTGGATTTCCCAATGTAATTGGCTGCACAGATGGCACACACAATCCCATCAAGGTGCATATAGACTGACTACTGTTTAAAGGGACAGTAAACTCATTTTTAAATGACATATATGCTGTTCATCATATGAAAAATAGAAGAAAACATTTTTTTTAGATATCTGGCATCATCCCTTTGGTCAGAAAACTCGGAATGTAAAGGTGTCAGAGTCTATGTCCCAGCATAAGCGAAGGCTCCTTTGGACAGGAAGAGCTTCTTCATCAAGACCCAAGTCTTTGAGGCCTGCTGCCAGGTCTCCAGGCGTAAAGGCCTGCATTACTGTGACACTGTTTGAGGCGATCTTATGCAGTTTCAGATTTGATTTGGCCAGTGAGGCTTGAGTGCGCTTAAGAAGATCAATTGCCTCAGTCTCAGATGGGAGGGAAATTAGCCCGTCGTCCACATAGAAGTGTCTGTCGATGAAGCGGCGTGTGTCAGATCCAAACTCTTGTTCACCTGCTTGGGCTGCTCTTCGTAGACCATACATAGCAACTGCAGGTGAGGGACTGTTCCCAAATACATGTACTCTCATTCGGTAGTCTGCTATTTCTTTGGTCAGGTCATTACCTTTGTGCCAGAGGAATCTTAAGAAGTTTCGGTGGTCCTTTCTCACCAAGAAACCATAGAACATTTGTTGGATGTCAGCTGTTAGCGCGACAATTTCTTTCCTAAACCTAAGCAGTACTCCAAGTAGGGAATTATTTAGGTCGGGGCCTGAGAGTAAGACGCTATTGAGTGAGACACCATCTCTTGTGCACTCGAGTCGAACACTACTCGTATTTGGCCTGGCTTTTGCGGATGGTACACCCCAAAGATAGGTAGGTACCAGCATTCCTCATTTTCTTGGAGAGGGGGTGCTTCTTCTGCATGCCTGTTTTCAAAGAGCTTTTCCATGAAAGCAACAAACTGTTCTTTCTTTTGGGGATCTTTATTTAACGTGCGTTGCAAGGTATGGAGACGGGAGAGGGCATGAGCACGATTATTTGGAAGGCGTGGCCTGGGTGACTTGAACGGTAAAGGCGCGATCCAACTGTTTTAATCATCTCTCTGAAACTCTGCCTGCATGATCTCCAGAAACTTTTCGTCCTCAAAAGACAAGGCAGGTTTGTTGTCAATCTCCGTTCTCACAAAAACATCTTGTCCGAGTTTGTCTTCAGCAGGCACAGCAGAAGTAAGATAACCTGACTGAGAAGAAGGGAGGCAGTGTCTGTGCTCCCCGCCGTAGCTTACTCTCTCTTTCACACAGATGTGATTCTGACAAGGGATCAGAAAAGATGGACGTCCATTTTGCAGGACATGTGTCTTGAGGACAGATACAATGGGCTTGTGGGCACGGTCGATGCAAACCTCCCCTACTATCACCCACCCTAAGTCCAAACGCTGGGCAAAAGGATCATTGTGAGGCCCATTACTCTGCTGTCTCACCTTGTGAACACGTATGAGATCTCTGCCAAGCAAGATTAAGATCTGGGCTTCTGGGTCAATCTCTGGGATGGAGGATGCCACGGATTTCAAGTGAGCATAAGAGCGAGCGACCACTGGTGAAGGAATTTCGGATCTGTTGCTCGTGATCTCGTTGCATTTGATGAGTGGAGGTAAATCTAGACACACTCCACCATTTACTGGTTCGATCTGAAAACCAACTGCCTTTCTTCCAGTCATTTCAGTTGTTCCAGCACAAGTTTTCATCAGATAGGGTGCAAACCCACCACGTATGCAAAAGAGCTGGAAAAACTCAGATCTTGCAAGTGAGCGATTGCTCTGGTCATTGAGGATGGCGTACATTTTGACTGAGTGTTCTCTTTGGCCTTGTGGAAAAACTCGCACCAAGCATATCTTTGCACAAGATCGTGTTGGGAGACCTTCTCCGCAGATCTCAGTGCACCTTGAGGTCACCTCTGGAGGAGAGTTGATGTGCTGCTCTCTATCGGACTCTATTGCAGAAGATACCACAGGTGGGATGGTGTGGTGTGGGTGCATGGCTGTGCAGCGTTGATTGCTCTCACACTCATTGCATCTCAGCTCCACTGGACATTCTTTGGCCATATGAGTAGCAGAACAGCACCGGAAACAACGTCTTTTCTCTTTGAGTAGCTGTTTGCGTTCTATGAGCGGCTTCATTTTAAAGGCTCTACACATCTCCAAAGGGTGAGGTTTATTATGGATTGGACAGTGCTTGACTAAATTAGTCCCATTTTTCTTGTACGGTGCTGCTTTTTGTGCTGTGCTTGAATTTGCAATTGCTGACATCTCCGTCTTATGCACAGAAATAGCTGTTTTCACACTATCATATTTGGCTGTGGGTCTTTCGTTGCGGTATTGACTGTGGTTGGTATTTGACAAGATGAAACTGGGATCATTTCTGGCTTTTGCCTGTCTTCTCACAAAGTCAGCGAAGAAAGAGAAAGAAGGAAACTCTGTGCTCCTTTTTGTAATGTGAACCGACAGACAGCCATTTTTCTTGCAAGCTGAATGGTAACTTTTCGAAAATGGGTTTAATTCCTCGTGGTGTGTCAAGGTAACTCAGTCCAGGTAGGTATCCATCCTCTTTGGCTGAGAGTAGTTCTAATAACAGATCACTCAGTTCTCTTAACTTAACGTCTTTTTGAGTGAGACGAGGAAAGCTGTCCAGACGCTTAAACAATGAATTTTCTATCACCTCAGGGTTGGCGTAACACTCTTGGAGTCTTATCCAGGACAAATGGAGCGCAGCTTGAGGGTTGGCGATGTGGACAGCACGTAATCTTTTGACATGTTCAGACGACTCCTTCCCTAGCCATTTTACAAGCAGGTCCAACTCCTCGCTGGCTGTTAACTCTAAGTCTTGAGTGGCGTTAAGGAAGGAAGACTCCCAAGCTCTGAAGCTATCCGGCTGATCGTTAAATGTAGTGAGCCCTGTGGTTACTAACTTCCTGCGAGCTAGGTACTCAGCAAAGTCCATTACATTAGTAGCTGGAGCTGTGGGGGAATTCTGTCTGTTGTTTCTTGAAGGATAATTTGGATAGCTTGGACATCTGAATGAAGAGGGTCCATGCTCCTGATAGGTTTTAGAGGCAGACTGGAGTTTCTGAGGTTTTGGGCTAGGAGGCTGAAAGTGAGAGTTTGGATGGTGAGGCAGATGTATCTGATGCTCAGGTACTGTTAAGTACTCTCTCCGCTGCGTATCTCTCGCTATATAATGGTGTGGCAAAAGGGATTCAAACAAAATTTGAGATGCCTGAAAATTTTGTTTGAATCCCATTTAAAAAAATTCAAACCTGTTTTATCCAGTGACCCATGTTTCCTCATTGCTCGTCACGAATGGAGTAAATGCAGAGTAAAATTTTCCAAGATGTACCATGTATGGAGTATAATTTTATGTGACCAATATAGCAACTGCTTCTTAAATTCATTTGTTAATTTGTTGTTATAAGTCAATATCTACATGAAAATATTATTACTACTGATCCTTAAGTCCAGGTCTACTAGTAGTTTATTTTTAGTACGTATCTTTAATATAACAATTTGTAATATGATCATACTTATCAGGCATTTCTGTGTCATGTGCATCCCTTTTGTCGGATCTTTCCTCCTTGTGTTCAGACGAAGTGGAGAGAAGAAGACTACGTCGGGAGTGTTTCCTTCTTGGATGCTCCCTCTCTGAAGTGTCGCGTTCATCATGCTCTACTGTCCCTCCCTCCATGTTGCTCTCCACATAGGGGTAGGCCACAAGGTTGATATAGCCATCAGAGTCGCCCTCAAAACATACAAGCACCACGCCTGTAAGGAATGAGCAGAGTAAAAGACAGAGAAAAGCTCAGGAATGTTTGCCATACTGCAACATCTATCTGAGGTAGTGCTTTCTTATAGTAATAATTAAATCGCTTCATTGAAAGAGGTATGGAATGCATTTTTTCAACACCCCAAAAAAATTAAATCTCAGATTAATAGTATGAATACACACACACACACACACACACACACATTATATATATATATATATATATATTACAGGTTTGGTGAGGGGTCAGTGATTTTGTGTATATATATATATATATATATATATACACACACACACACACACACATATACATATATATACATATATACATATATAAAGATATATATGTATGTATGTATGTATGTATGTATGTATGTGTGTGTGTGTATATATATATATATTATATATATATATATATATATATACTGTGTATATATATATATATATACACTATATTACCAAAAGTATTCGCTCACCCATTCAAATGATCAGAATCAGTTGTCCTACTCCCTTGGCCTGGCCACAGGTGTATAAAATCAAGCACTCAGGCATGCAGACTGTGAAACAAGACATTTGTGAAAGAATGGGCCGCTCTCAGGAGCTCAGTGAATTCCAGCGTGGAACTGTCATAGGATGCTACCTGTGCAACAAATCCAGTTGTGAAATTTCCTCGCTCCTAAATATTCCACTGTCAACTGTCAGCTCTATTATAACAAAATGGAAGCATTTGGGAAAAACAGCAACTCAGCCACGAAGTGGTAGACCACGTAAAGTGACGGAGAGGGGTCAGCGGATGCCGAAGCGCATAGTGCAAAGAGGTCGCCGACTTTCTGCCCAGTCAGTTGCTACAGAGCTACAAACTTCATATGACCTTCAGATTAGCCCAAGTACAGTACACTGAGAGCTTCATGGAAAGGGTTTACATGACCAATCAGCTGCAGCCAAGCCACACATCACCAAGTGCAATGCAAAGCATCGGATGCAATGGTGTAAAGCACGCCGCCACTGGCCTCTAGAGCAGTGGAGACGCGTTCTCTGGAGTGATGAATCACGATTTTCCAGCTGGCAATCTGATGAACGAGTCTGGGTTTTGAAGTTGCCAGGAGAACGGTACATTTCAGACTGCATTGTGCCGACTGTGAAATTTGATGGAGGAGGAATTATGGTGTGGGGTTGGTTTTCAGGAGTTGGGCTTGGCCCCTTAGTTCCAGTGAAAGGAACTTTAAATGCTTCAGGATACCAAAACATTTTGGACAATTCCATGCTCCCAACCTTGTGGGAACAGTTTGGAGCGGACCCCTTCCTCTTACAACATGACTGTGCACCAGTGCACAAAGCAAGGTGCATAAAGACATGGATGACAGAGTCTGGTGTGGATGAAACTGACTGGCCTGCACAGAGTCCTGACCTGAACCCGATGGAACAACTTTGGGATGAATTAGAGCGGAGACTGAGAGCCAGGCCTTCTCGACCAACATCAGTGTGTGACCTCACCAATGCGCTTTTGGAAGAATGGTCAAAAATTCCTATAAACACTCTCCTCAACCTTGTGGACAGTCTTCCCAGAAGAGTTGAAGCTGAAATAGCTGCAAAAGGTGGACTGACATCATATTGAACTTTGGGTTAGGAATGTGATGGCACTTCAGTTCATAGTATGAGTCAAGGCAGGTTGAGCAAATACTTTTGGTAATATAGTGTATATATACATAGTATATATATACATATAAATATACATATACATATATATACAATATAAATATATATATATATATATATACATATTTATATACAGTATATACATATACATACAAATATACATACATATATACATACATACATTTGTATGTATGCAGTGTATACATACTGTACATATGTATGTATACATACACTGCTCACAGAAATTAAAGGAACACTTTTTTAACTGGACCTGGTATGAAATCAATTAAACTTGTCTGATAATTTTCTGGTTGGTTAAGCAGAAAATTATCAGACAATTTTCTGCTTAACCAGAAAATTGTCTGATAATTATTAAGTGATTAATAATGATCATTAGTCACTTTCAGTTGTATTGGTGTTCATGGAATTAACAACAGGTGCACTACAGTGGCAACAATTAGAAAAACCCTAAAAACAGGATTGGTTTCACATGTGGAGGTCATCTCAAGTTTCTCCCTCTTGACCTTTTTTGGCTGGTTTTCCACTCGTGTTGGTTTTGGCTTGAGCAATTATCTCTACTGGCAGTATGAGGCGATTCCTTAACCCTAGAAAAGTTGCACAGGTTGTCCAACTTCTCCAGGATGGCACATCCACACGTGCTGCAGCAAGAAGGTTTAATGTGTCTCCCAGCACAATCTCCAGAACATGGAGATTTCAGGAGACTGTTGGTTATTCTCGGAGCGCTGGACAGGGCCACAGAAGGTCCTCAACCCATCAGCAGGACCGATACCTGCTCCTTTGTGCAAGGCGGAACAGGCTGAGCACTGCTCGTACCCTAAAGAATGACCTCCAGAGAGCCACTGGTGTGAATGTCTTTACCCAAACAATCAGGAACAGATTTCATGAAGGTGGCCTGAGGGCCTGATGTCCTGTGGTGGGCCCTGTGCTCACTGCCCAGCACCATGGAGCTCGACTACCATTTGCTCAAGAACACCAGAATTGGCAAGTCCACCACTGGCGCCCTGTACTTTTCACAGACGAGAGAAAATTCACCCTGAGCATCTGTGATAGACATGAAAGAGTCTGGAGAAGACTAAGGGAATGTTATGCTGCCAGCAACGTCGTTCAACATGACAGGTTTGGTGGGGGGTCAGTGATGGTCTGAGGAAGCATATCCATGGAGGGACGCACAGACCTCTACTGCCTAGGAAATGGTGCTCTGACTGCCATAAGGTATCAAGATGAAATCCTTGAACCCATTGTCAGACCCTACGCTGGTGCAGTAGGTCCTGGTTTCCTCCTAATGCACGACAATGCCCAGCCTCCTGTGGCAAGAGTATGCAGGCAGTACCTGAAGGATGAAGGAATTGAAACAATTGAATGGCCTTCACAATCCCCTGACTTAAACCCAATAGAACATCTGTGGGACATTATGATTAGGTCCATTAGGCGCCGCTAGGTTGCTCCTCAGACTATACAACAGCTCAGGGATGCCCTCACACAGACCTGGGAGGAAATGCTACAAGACACCATCTGTCGTCTCATTAGGAGCATGCCACGACGTTGTCAAGCATGCATACAAGCTTGGGGCCACACAAGATACTGAAAAGTTTTCTGAGTTGAGAAATTAAGTTTTTGAAAAAATAGACTAGCCTGCCACATCTACGTTTCACTCTGATTTTAGGGTGTCTACACAAATAAGCCTTCTGTAGGCTGAAAACTTTTATTTCCATTAAAAGATTGGCATCCTTTTGTTCCTAAGACATTACCCTGTTGTTATTTGTATGGATATCCAACTTCATATTGAGATCTGATGGATCTAATGTGTTTCTTTTAAGTGTTGCTTTAATTTTTGTGAGCAGAATATACTGTATACATACAGATATATACAATATATATTCATATATACATATACATATACATGCACATATACATTTATACATACACATATATATATACAGTATATACATATATACACACATGGTATATATACATATAAATACATATACATATATATATACATACATATACATACATACATACATACCTACACACACACACACACACATATTGTGTGTATATATATATATATATATATATATATATATATATATATATATATATGTTTTTAACCAGTTCATCCATTGAATTTTGACAGACGTTCATACTCTTATCCACTTCCAGATAGTAGCCTTTGTCCCAGATATAACCTAGAGCTTGATCATGTTTATATTCTTCCTAGGAACACAAGGTTTGTTAACATCATAGACAGTCAAAACAAGAAGTTGACCTTGCCAGAGTTATCCACAACAATATAATGATCATATTCATCTCTTTCAGCAAATACACATTGTTTACCCAAGAATTAACCCGTTTGTTACAGACAAATTAACAGTTATACATGCTATTTTATTGTCAAAAGATATCAACATGCTCTTTAAAGTCTCAAACTTAATGTTAACCCTCCAAGTAGAAATCTATTTTTTTTTGTTCATTAGTCCATGTTTCTGACATTGATTATGTTGAATAGTTTTTCAACTGTTCTATGTAATACTTGACGTGTCTAAAAGTCTATTTGGGTCAAACAGGGCATAATCCACAAAATGATCGGATTTCAACTCTAAACTTAATCTTGCTCAGCTCTGTATTAGATATTTCAGTTCTTCAGACTGTACAGAGATGGCTGTTCTCTATTGTGTTGAAGTTAGAGTTTTTATTTTTGGTCAAATTTCTCCAATTCTTCCACACTTTTGATCACCATTGTTTTCATCTGCTCCAGAGAAAGTCCCTTTGTTTTGATGAAGATCCTGCAATTGTTCGACCAGGTGTTGTCAATCAGCCCATTCTTCTTCAGCTGACGAGCTTTTTTGGTGATATCAGCATTCTTTTCTGCGAGTTTCTCATTGAAGTATACATCTTTTCCTTTCAGTTTAGGGCCTTGTTTTAGAAGAGTTATTTTATACTTACGATATAGTATTTTTATCAGCACTGCAGGTATTATTTTACCTCCAGATGGTAGTGGATGACATGTCTCAATTTGGTACGGATCAATATTAATCTCCAGATCCCTTGAGAAAACATCTGTTGGTCCACTGTCTCATAGTCAGTGCTGTGTTCAGTTCCTACTGCTCTGGCCACAGCATGTGCGTAATTCCTCGCCTTAAGTTTGATGCCGGTGGTGATCACATCATTTATTCGAAGGCTTTGTTCTATTTCGTCCATTCTTTGTTGTCCTTGCTGTAGAACAACCATTCTTCGTTTTCATCTGCATCTTTCTGCATTTTCTCCATGTCATCCAGTAACGGTTTCAGCTCTTCCTCAAACTTCTTATTATAGCCACTGCTGAACTTATTAAAGTCTGACTGCCTTTTCCTTGACTGCTGGTGATATCCTTCAACTTCTCTCTGCTCTCATCACGCATTGAGTGAATGACAGGGTGGGAAACATGAGGTAAGCTATATTTTTCAAAAACAAAAACAAAAAAAACGGTATTCACCAGTTACAATTATTTTCTGTCATAAATTCAGAAATCCAAGTCTTAACTCATGACCCCAAATACTCGTGTGCATTTGGGACGGCAGTGGTTCAGTGGTAGAATGTAGCGGCAAGAGGACACAAGCCAATGTCTTGTTGTGCCGGTCCCAAGCCCGGATAAATACAGAGGGTTGCGTCAGGAAGGGCATCCGGCATAAAACTTTTGCCAAATCAAACATGCGAATGAAACCTATGACTTCCAGACCGGATCGGTCGAGGCCCGGGTTAACAACAACCGGTACCTACACGGTCAGTGGAAATCGGACTACTGTTGGTCAAAGAAGGAGGAAAGTGTGTTTATAGGAAGAAAGAGAAGAGGAACGCCAAAAGTATAGGACTAAGAGCAGGAACGTTGAATATTGGAACTATGACAGGAAAAGGTAGAGAGTTGGTTGACATGATGCAGAGGAGAAAGGTAGACATACTGTGTGTACAGGAGACCAGATGGAAAGGTACCAAGGCTAGAAGTTTAGCAGCAGGGTTCAAGTTGTTTTATCATGGTGTAGATAGGAAAAGAAATGGAGTAGGAGTTATCTTGAAGGAAGAATTTATTAGAAATGTCCTGGAGGTAAACAGAGTGTCAGATAGTGATGAGTCTGAAGCTAGAAATCAAAGGCGTGATGTTCATTGTTGTTAGTGGGTATAATCCACAGGTAGGATGTGTGCTGGAGGAGAAGGAGAAATTCTGGTTGGACTTTGATGAAGTAATGCAGAGTATACCTAAAAGTGAGAGAGTTGTCATTGGTGCACACTTCAATGGACATGTTGGTGCAGGAAAAAGAGGTGATGAGGAGGTGATGGGCAGGTTTGGTATCCAGGAGAGGAATGCAGAAAAACAGATGGTGGTTGACTTTGCACAAAACAAAGTAATGGCTATGGTGAATTCTTTCTTCCAGAAGAGGCAGGAACATAGGGTGACCTATAAGAATGGAGGTAGGAGCACACAGGTAGACTACATCTTGTGTAGACGGTGTAATCTGGAGGAGGTCAGTGACTACACAAAGTAGTGGTAGGCGAGAGTGTAGCCAAACAGCATAGAATGATGGTATGTAGGATGACTCTGGTAGTGAGGAAGATGAAGAGGACAAAGGCAGAGCAGAGGACGAAATGGTGGAAGCTGAAAAAGGAAGAGTGTTGCATGACTTTTAGGAAGGAGTGAAGACAGGTTCTGGGTGCTGCCAGATGACCGGACAACTACAACTAATGTGATCAGGGAGACAGGTAGGAGAGTACTTGGTGTGTCATCTGGAAGGAATGTAGATAAGGAGACTTGGTGATGGAATGAGGAGGTACAAGAGTGTATACAGAGAAAGAGGTTAGCTAAGAAGAAGTGGGACACTGAAAACTTTCCCCCTTCTCCCACAAGAGTAATTAAATTTCCTCCCTGAGTTCCTCCATCTGGAAGATTACCAAGTGAAGCGTCACTGAAAACAACCAGGTTCAGAGCATCATTGTTTCCCAAATGCTGAAACTTGAGGGTCACTCTCTCTTGACTACGGACAACTTTATTCACTTCATGAATGGACTGTACTGTAGCATTTTTAATGCTTGATGCCAAACTATAGGCATCAAACATGACATCTGGTCTGGTCTGCTTAGCAACCCATAATATCTTAGCTATTTTTGACCTCAGCTGTTCTTTTGCAGTTTCACTAAGAGGTGCATCCCTCTGCATGGGATGGTTGCAGGTTTTCCATGTAGCTGTTCTAATGTACCTGAACCACACCCTCAACAATAGCAAAATCTATCCCCACACAGGAGAATGTTCCATGCTCCTCCCGTCCAATATGGAACGCAGACTTAAATAAAGGGATCACATTTGCTGAGAAGTCTCTTGAGCCTGCCCAAAGAAAATCATCAACATGACAAGCAAGTACTCCAGTACTCCAGTGCTCATCTAGCCATTAAAAGACTGCCGGATCAACCCGTGACATTTTACCACCTGAGTTCATCATAATTTCTTTCACCTTGTTGTATCAATAAAGTGATGCATCTGCAAGACCGTATGCACATTTCTTAAATTTCTACAGTACACTATCACTGCCTGCTTCAGGTGGTGTGGAACAAAAACGTCTCTTGACAGCTCCATACCCTGTAAGGATGTAGATTTGATGTCCATAGAAAGGATTTCCCATTGATTTTGGCAAATGACTTTATTAAACAGTAGTCTAAGGGATTCTGAGGCACAGCTTAGAGAATCTTTCTGTAATTCTTCAATGGTAACTACTTCAAAACCTCTAGCTACAAGTCATCCTTTGGGCACAATACCCTTGGAAGTTTCTTTGAGACAACGGAGCCATCTGGTAAAAACACACTTCCGACCAGCGTCTTCAACCTCCTCAAAAACATCATTATTGCGCCAGTCCTTTATTTCATCCTGTTTATCTGACTCAAATGAGATGTCTTCTGTTATAAGCACGTCATCATCCCTGTTTTCTGGTTTAGTGTTGAGACTATCAACACATGACATGTCAACTGACTCCTTTTGCCCATAACTGCCATCAGGTTCAATATATTGAAGGTTTTACCAGTTTTTGTGTTTCCCTGCAGCTTGCCTGCTCTGCCTAAAACTCTAGCTTTGTGTTGAACATCAACATTTTTGTTCTTAAATGTTACAACCTGTCCTGACTTTAGCTTAACAGCAGCAGAAGACACGGTGTCAGTACATACACAGTGCTCCGTTTCAGTTTGTGTGACATCACCTTCCTTTGTGGGAGAATGCATCAATTTTCCTGTATTCACCTCCTTGTCATTGTTATTGTCCTGTTCATAATCTGTTCATAATCTGTATTTTGTTCACTATCAGTATTTAAATTTTCCAGTTTGGGATAAATAAAGTATATCTATCTATCTGCTGCATTGCTTGTAACACCTTTCTCACTTTCTTTCTGTCAGGAACATCTGACATGGTTTGCTTTACCTCATCCTGTGTATTTATCTTGCAAAGCCTAGATTGATGGACTCTAACAAGAAGTCCACTATGCCTTACAAATACAGCAGCTCCATCCTGTCCAATAACCAATCCTGGACACTTCTACTCTGTGCAGTCTGCACGTTTGTAATATATTTTGTCTCCTGTTTCATACTTATCATCTGTGGGTCTGAGTTGTTTGCGCAGTGCCCTCCTTATCTTCTCTGAAAATTCAGCTTCTGTGAATGCTTTCCTGGAAGCATGTAGAGCTGATATGTGTTCTCCTATTCTAGAACTTCTAGTGGTACCCTCTAGAGCAGGCAGCTTATCCACTAATACAGAAGGAAGATTAGGATTCTATCCGAATACCAGCCTATACAGACTGTTACGGACCGCATACTGTTTTTGCCCAGTCTAAGGCAGTGTGCCAGTTACATCCATTTTCTTGTTTAGCCTTCTGGATAATTTCAGTGTCTGGTTATGTCTCTCCAACAGCCCATTGCTCCAAGGGCTGTATCCTGCTGTCGTTTGTGTCTCAATGTTGAAGTTTTCTGCCATGTCTCTGAACAGTGACAACGGTGGAATTATCCACCGTTGTCACTGTACAGTTGCTGTGGAGGACCATGAACACTTGAGTGAATGAAGGAGGTCACAATCTCAGAGGACTTTTTTGCTTTCACAATGTTTCCGGTGCTGAAACATGTGAAGTGATCAATGATGTGATGATACCATATCCCTGGTTCCAACTCATGTAGGTCTACTGCTACTGTCTCATCATACTGTGAAGCTAGAGGTAAGCCTACAGCGGGCCTGGGTTTGGTCTTGCTGTACCTCTGGCACATGTCACAGTTATGTACTATTTTTTTCAGCATAGTGGCACATTCTTTATCGTAGTCGATCCGCTGATGCATGGCCAAATTGTTGATGAAGTTTCAAGAGAACTTTATGTTTCTCATTCTTAGACATGTTTTCAGTAACCACAAGGACTTCATCTTCAGCCTCTTGTCAGTATCTTTGTCTCTAATGTCCACACAGTAGTGGCCAGAACTAGTGAACTCAAGACGTACTGGCTGCTTGAACATCTCCGCCCAGTCATTTTTTATGTCCGAAACAGTTGCTGCCCTTTTCCGGGATGTTTTACTCAGCAGCAATGGAATATTAACTGGAACAACTTCAGCTTCAACATTGCACTTTCTCTGTGCCATTTTAGCAGGTAGTTTCACTTTTCTGGTTGAAATGGTCTGCAGCTGTGTACTTCACTTTGCAGCAGCTGACTTACTTGATCTTGGCTGAGGTCTTTCATATAATTCTCAAGCCACTTCTCCCCACATACTGTACGAGTAGAAGCAATAACAGCTGATCCCAGTGATTCAGTCAAAAAATTTCTGAGTCAAATTTGGAGGCCTCTGTAAACAGTGTGATGTTGCATCCCTCAACATCCAAATCTTCACTTATTTTTACAGTCCTTAGCCCAATGATAAGTGCTCTGACAAATGGCACATCTTGATCTCTTGCCGAATGTATCTAGCAGATTAGTACCTGGTAACGGCTGTCTTTGTTGTCTACTCTGTAACGTAACATTATACCACTTGCTCTTGCGTCGTGGTCTTTGCTCTGTGAAGAACGCCATGTCCTGGTTCACTTGTATTCTGTTTAGCGTGCCTTGTGTTTTCCCTCCAAAAATCCTTTTCAGCGCTGATTTCATGGAGGTGAACGTCAGCTCTGTGCACGCAGTCAACGCCAGTTGCCTGCTCTTTTCATCTAAACATGCAGTGTCTAACAGCTTAAAAGCTGAAACTGCATCAACGTCATGTTATACTTTCTCATCCGATTGAATCTCTGTTTGAAATAAATAATGTAGTCCGTCATGGACACAGCACTGTCTTTAGAAACGCCATGCCTCGTATGCTCGGTCTTTCTCCTCCTTTAGGAACACAGCGTCCAGCTTCTTTAACAATGTGGTCATACCGTCATCACTGTCCAGTTCGTCTGCAGGTATTCCCATGGCCATCTCCCGGGCTCGTCCTTCAAGCGCCAAAGCCACAGCGAGGGCCTGTTTCTTTTTATCCAGCTCTGACTCGTCTCCAGACGCTGACTTCATTCTTCCAAATCTCGTACGGCCTAGCTTTGTCAAACTTCAGCGGAACTCTATAATTAGCAACCATCCTCTGTTACCAATGTTAGACTTAATAAACACGATGTTTATATTCCTTCAGAACGTTATTCGCTCTTGACGTGAGCAACATAGTCGCTGTGACAGCATCCACGTAACAGATGCGATTCTCGCTCCCCTGTTCCCATGTGTAAAGCCCCCCCCCACTTAATTTACCATAAACCACCGAGTAGAGGAGCAACATGTTAACACTCTTGTCTATTTGAGTAATAAGGCTGTGAGAGTGCATTACACTGGAGCTTGTTAAGGATGGCATGAGAAATTGAAGAAGTCCAATTTGCATCCTTGGCTACCTTGCCACTGAAGATCTGAGAGCAGACTGACCTTTATACTCTGGTGTGAACTCTTTCATTTCTGGAGGCAGAGACTCATAGAAGCGCTGCTCCCTGCTGATCAGAGGCTTACAAACGGTGTGGTCATCATAACGCATCATACTGGTGTGACCTCCCACCTGCAAAAACACATTTGCATGAAAACAAGTAAAGCAACAAAAAAAGGGAAAAACATTGAGGTCTACATTGACTTTAACTTTTCTTACACACAAGCCACTCCTACCAACCTGGTGTATAAACGGCTCCAGAGGAACTCCTCCAGCCTGTTGTCGAAGTGAAGCCACTCCCCCTAGCCCCACCCCCTGTAACTTGCTGTCCATGTTGTTGGGGCGAGGGAGGCACATGGCTCCTGATAGCCGCACTGTACCTCCTCCTGTATAACGTAAACTCCTTTAAAACAACAACATTTCAACGACTGGTGTGTAGGTCTTCTCCAATTCTTGAATGTTCTGATGCTTGTGCTAATATAATACACAAGACCCTGCAATGACACCAAAATTTAATCTCCTTTGGGCAAATAAAGTTAATCAATGAATACCAACAGTATACGTGTACAGAAAATCTTATCTATACTCCCTATGTGTGTGTGTGTGTGTGGGGGGGGGGGGTATTGTTATCATTTAATAAGATGACTTGACTGACTTTTGCAAGTACTCTTCAGTCTGAAAACACAACTTTTAAAGAAACAATCTGGATACCTTTAGCTAATCTTTCATAAGAAATAATGAACCCAAATGACCACTGCTTCACCTCTTTATTACTTTGGTCTGGATTTAAAAAGTACTTCTCAGACACTGACTGATCTACATCATCATAATCCTTGTCCTGCTCTTACCCTGAGCATGGGCTCTAGCATGCAGTGATGGAGAGGGTGAGGGGCATGGCACCACGGGCTGCTGGGAGCGCGCGCCGGCCCCGTGGGGAGGAGGCGCCAGACCGAACAGCCACAAAAACCTCTAGTCAAAGTGCTTTGATCCACCACCAGGTGCACAAAGGCCCAATATGAACAAGGGCTCGACAGAGTTGAGTGAAAAGTAGGAGAAGCAGGGTGCCAGCTAGGCAGGGTCCTCTCCTGAAAAGAGAGGATTACACAGTAAGACAGACTCCTTGATGTATTACAGCTACTGACAGTGAAGACAATGACAAGTAAAAATAACTCAATCTCTTAACAGGCTGAATAACCAAAAATAGTGATAGTGTCCTGCTGCCATTTGGCACACAGACAACAGAGGGACCTTTCATACTTCTAAGCACATTCCATTTAATTGCATTCATAGTTCAAAAATCCTTGTTTCCAGAAGATCCTTCTTATACTAGGTGTTCTCCATAGGAATACACTGCCCGGCCAAATAAAAAGTCACACACTCTAATGTTTCATGGGACTGCCTGTAGCTTTGATTGCAGTGCGCATTTGCCGCGGCATTCTTTCGACAACCTCGTACAACGTCACAGCATCTATTTCTGTCCAGAATTGCATTAATTTTTGGCCGAGTTCTTGTATTAACGATAGGAGTCAACCACTCTGCAAGGTCTTCTCCAGCACATCCCATAGACTTTGAATGGGGTTAAACTTAAACTGTTGCGGCCAATTGATGTGTCAAAATGATTCCTCGCACTCCCTGGACCACTCTTTCACAATTAGAGTCCGATAAATTTTGACATTGTTGTCCTGGAATATGATTGTGCCATCCAGGAGAAAACATCCATTTATGGGATTGCCTGGTCATTCAGTACATTCAGATACTCAGCTGACTTAATTTTTTTGCTGAATAATATTGCTGAGCCTAGACTTGACCAACCGAAGCAACCCCTGATCATAAGACTGCATTTGCTTATTGAAACCCAAACAGTGACTTTGTTTTTTGGCCAGGCAGTGTATATGCCCAGCTGCAGCAGAAGATAAAGAATTTTACTTTTTTCATTAGCACTGAATGAGAGCACAGACATGCAGGACACAGCGCAGCTGCTCATTTTTATTTGTGGAGTTAACGCAAACTTTGAGATGTACAACGAGCTAGCATCCCTCCAAAGTCTAAAAATGGACTACGACGAGGGAGGATATTTTCTGCAAAGTATGCCAAACCACGGAAGAATTGGAGCTGGACTGGTCAAAGTTTGCCAGCATCACGACTGACGGGCTCCTAGTATGGTGGGCGCGTCTCGGGGTCTAATAGGTTGCATGAACTGGGAAATGGAAGAACGGGGTCTCACCACCCCGTTATAAGTCTATTTCCCAATTCACCAGCAAGCACAGTGCTGCAAAGTGTTGAAGTGGGATTCTGTCATGGTTGTGGTGTCATGCATTAACTTCATCATAGCCACGGGACTTAAACACAGGCAGTTCCAACAATTCCTGTCTGAACTGGAGTCTGTACATGGCGAAGTGCTGTACTATACAGAGGCACGATGGTTGAGCCGGGGCAGAGTTTTGAGGCATTTTTACAAGCTGCTACCCGAAATTAATGCATTTCTTTGTTCAAAAGATAAAACAGTCTCAGAGCTGATTGATCCGGAATGGAAATGGCACCTCGTGACAGAAATGCTGATCAGCCTTAACTTGGAGCTAGAAGGCCAAGGGAAATTCATTCACGACATGTATTCTCACATAAAGGCTTTTGAGGTGAAGCTAGGACTGGTTTTGGATGCTGTGAAAAAGTACCCAAAACCTCACTGAATCCTGCTGTTCCTTTCCCAGCTGAAAGGTGTGTGGAACCACTGGAAATGCTCAAATCGGACTTACAGAACTCTGATGCTCTGAAAGATGCATTGAAACCCAACCATCTCATTGACTTCTATGCCGCCCTCCCAAACGGCACATAGCCTAACATAA
Source organism: Antennarius maculatus (assembly GCA_013358685.1). Taxonomy (NCBI): domain Eukaryota; kingdom Metazoa; phylum Chordata; class Actinopteri; order Lophiiformes; family Antennariidae; genus Antennarius; species Antennarius maculatus. Next base: position 6,142,975 of record CM023609.1, on the reverse strand, counting down.
AAAAAACACACTCTGAAGATGTCCACACTTTTTGACAGCACATATATCTCCAATAAAACTTTCCCACACATGAAATTCCTGAAAATTCCAATAAGATTCAGATTGACAGGTGAACATCGGCATCAGTGTTTGAGACTGGCTGTGACTCGCATTGACATTCAACTTCTCACCAGCTAGATGTAGGCCCACAGTTCACACTGATGAACATATATACAGTGGTATGAAAAAATGTGGGCACCCCTGATAATTTTCCAGATTTTCTTTTATAAATCACTAGTTGTTTAGATCAACAACTTCAGTTAAATATATCATATTTCAGACAGAGTAATATTTGAGAAATGAAATGAAGTTTATAGGATTTATGGAAAGTGTGCAATAATTATTTAAACAAAAGTAGGCAGATGCATAAATTTGGGCACCCTTGTTGTTTTATTGATTTGAATACCTATAGCACTAATTATTGGAATACAAAATTTGTTTAGTAAGCTCATTGACTCTTGACCTACATACAAACATGAAGCCAATCACAAGAAAGGGTATTTACGGTTAGCAATTGCAAGTTGATGTCCTCTTTGCATTTTCTATGAAGAGTGGCAACAGGGGAGCCTCAAAACAACTGTCAAATGATCTGAAAACAAAGACTGTTCAACATCATAATTTAGGGGAAAGACTGAAGAAGCTATCTCAAAGATTTCAGTTGTCAATTTCCACTGTGAAAAACATAGTGACGAAATGGAAGAACACAGGCACAGTTCTAGTTGGGTCATTCTCATGAAATTAGTGAATCACCATGGCGGCCATAATTTCAGTTATAAAACATGGAAATTAGTAATTGAACAAAATATAATTATAAAGCTGACAATGACCTTTACCTGGAACAACTGACTTCATGAGAAAAATTAATTATATTTATATTTTATTGTGTTTTCTGGCAAAATTCTCATTACCACAATGCGTCCAGGTCTGTTTGAATGTACTTCATTTTGTTATTTTCAAAGCTTAAAACACAAATAAGCTGAAAAAAATTTATGGATAATGTAGTAGATGTTTTTAAGTGACTGAAAAACAAATAATTAAATATTCATGTTTAATAATGTTGAAGACATAGAGGAGAAAGTAAGTCCGTGAGTCACATTCTCATCCTCCGCAACACATTTGAAGGACTGTTTACACATGTCAAGAGAACTTTAAATAAAGTTATATTTTGTATAAAAGAAATACATAGACCAGTGCTTTCAAGATGGCTACCAGGTAAGAAGATCTTTTTTTTCCTTTCATGTTAAAGTTAAATTTTCTCCTGCCAGACTGTTTACACGACAGTAGTGGCTATCATTACCGATACAACATTTTTTCTTTATTTAATAAAACATTCATTCATTCATTTTCGTAACCCGCCTAATCCGCTTACGCAGGTCGCGAGGGAGCCGGTGCCTATCCCGGCAGTCTCAGGGTGTGAGGCGGGGGACACTCCGGGCACGGCGCCAGTGTACCGCGGAGCCACATAGAGACAATCACTCACACACACACTCACTCACTCCTACGGTCAATTTGGGACCGGCCAATCAACCTGAAGCGCATGCTTTTGGAGGTGGGAGGAAGCCGGAAAACCCGGAGAGAACCCACGCAGACACGGGGAGAGCATGCGAACTCCGCACATTTTATTTAATTTTTTAAATGAAAATAGATGATATTAATTCCTCTTTATGTGCATGCAGAATTTACATAGTCATCATGGCTTCTCTCTGGTGAGCTAAAAATGCTCATGTTCCTCATCCTCCATAACAGTTCTCTCCTACCACAACACTTGAAGGCCAGTTGCGGTGGAGAGAACTTCTGTTTCGGTAATGAGAAGTCTAGTCTATTACATATACACTATAATATATATTATGACTTAATACTTTAAATTATAGTTTACTGTTTTGTTATTATACTGTTTTAACTGTATTACAACCATGTGACAGTTGTGTTATAACTGTATGATACGCGTCATATGAATCTTATTTATGTATACATATACATTATATATATATATATACATATACATATATATCCTGTAGGTCTAACACAATCCAAGATTTGTTCTACGTTTTGAGACACTCATCTCATGTCATACTTCTTTTCCATTTCCAGATGTCAAGATTGAAGGCAAAATTTCCCACTAAAAAAAACGCTGACAAAAAACAATGTGAGAAAAAGAAAAACTGGCAGGAAAACTCAAAATGGTATTACAACAAAGAAACAGCTAAAAGCTGTACTGGATATCACCCCAGTGAGCAAGGACGATGAGGAAGCGAACGCAATACTTCAGATGCTTCCCCAAGAGACCAGCCTTAAAATAAAGATCAAGCAACCAATCAACTTTTATTTATTAAGCGCTTAATCACAACAGATATTTCGAAGCACTTTCACAGACACAGAACCCCAACAGAACCCTCCAGAACATGCACATAAGCGAGGGGAAACTCCCTCATCGAGGAAGAAACTCCGGGCAGGAGCCAGATGACCATTTCCAAACTTCATCGCGTAAAGCACCTACCTCAAAGGATTAGAGAAACAAGAAAACAGAAAAAGACGACAAGAAGAAGAGACAGAGAAACAATACTAAAACTGAGGTCAAAATCACGCTCCACAGAAGAGAGGCTTAAAGAAAATACAAAATAGATATACAAACTCAAAAAAGACTCAAAAGACCGGAGATGCAAGGAACCACCAATATGAGAGGCAGAGAAGCTCAGAGGGAACCAAAAAAGTACCATCATATGGAGATTCGCAGGAACGAGGCAAGGGTATGGGTGAGTTCAATGTATTTATTCACAAGTCTGTCACAACAACCAACACAGTTCCTTTAAATACCCGCTTCCCCTATCACACCCCTTTACCCCGTGACGTCACACCTCCCTTGTGCCTGCCTGATGTGAGACAGCTCTCCCAAGTCCAAGTGTCCACTACACAGGCCCCCACTTCTACTTTGAAGGACTTCGGCCCTGCCTCAATCACCCTGAAGGGCCCGTCGTAAGGAGGCCGGAGTGGAGAATGGTGAGCATCGTGCTGGATGAAAACGTATTCCGCAGCGAGAAGATCCTTCGGGATGTACGATCTGGGGAGACAGTGGAGAACAGGCACAGGGACACAAACGCGGTCAGCATTAGGGGGCACGGGCCGGGGAACCACTGCTGGCCCGGGGGGCGAAACCCCCGGCAGGAACTCCCCAGGGACCCTCAGCGGCTGGCCGTAGACTAACTCCGCTGATGAAGACTGCGGATCATTCTTTGGAGCGGAACGCAGGCCGAGCAAGACCCATGGCAATTGATCAATCCAATTGGCGTCTATGAGTGCGGCTCGGAGCGCTGCCTTCAGGGACCGGTGAAAACGCTCGCACAGCCCATTGGCCTGTGGGTTGTACCCCGTGGTGCGATGGAGCTTCATGCCCAAGCTCCCCGCTACTGCCGTCCAGAGCTCAGAGGTAAACTGCGGCCCCCGGTCGGACGTCAGGTCAGAGGGTGTACCAAACCTGGCCACCCAAGCAAAAATGAACGCCCGGGCAACCTCCACTGTTGCGGTGGAACACAGGGGCACCACCTCTGGCCACCTGGTGGTCCTGTCTACCATGGTGAGGAGGTGAGTAAAACCCCCAGATGGGGGAAGCGGACCCACCAGGTCCACATTGACATGGTCAAACCGTTTCTGTGGAATGAGAAACGGCTACAGAGGTGCTTTAGTGTGTTTGTGCACCTTGGCACGCTGACAGGGCACGCAGGCAGCAGCCCATCCCTGGACGTCCTTACGGAGGCCCGGCCAGACGAACCTTGCCCCCACCAGCTTTACCGAAGCTTTAACGTCCGGGTGTGAAAGGGCATGCACAGAGTCAAAAACCTGGCGGCGCCAGCTGCAGGGACCAAGGGGCGGGGCTGCCCTAGGGAAACGTCACAGAGAAGCGTGGCCTCGCAGCCCTGAAAAGCCACATCCTCCTGGCGCAGCCCAGTTTCTGCCAACCGGAATGCCTGGATCTCCCCATCTGTGAGCTGGTCAGTGGCCATGGCAGAGTAGTCCACCCCCAAATGCACAGAGGTGACCTGTGCTCTGGAGAGGCAGTCAGCAACCAGGTTATCCTTCCCTGCCACATGGCGAATGTCAGTTGTAAATTCCGAAATTACAGAGAGTTGGCGCTGCTGCCTCGCAGACCACGGCTCAGTAGTCTTGGCCATGGCAAAGGTGAGAGGCTCGTGGTCCACAAAGGCGGTGAACTCACGGCTCTCCATTAGGAACCTGAAGTGACGTGTAGCCAGGAAAAGAGCCAGCAGCTCCCTGTCAAATGTACTGTACCGCCGCTCACTGTCCCTCAGCGTCCGGCTGAAGAAGGCCAGGGGCTGCCATGTGCCTCTCACCCACTGCTCGCAGACCGCCCCCACCGCAGAATCTGAGGCATCTGTCGTCAGGGCCACAGGAGCAGCAGCTGATGGGTGTGCCAGCAGGGCAGCATTGGTGAGTGCAGCCTTGGCGTCCTCAAAAGCCTGCACCCTCTCCGGCAACCAGTCCACAGGTGCGCTGGCCTTTTGGCCTTTCAGCACCTCGTACAGTGGGCGCATGAGGTGAGCCGCCCTGGGAATGAACCGGTTGTAAAAGTTCACCATGCCGAGGAACTCCAGCAGGGCCCTAACAGTCCGGGGTTGAGGAAAGGCAGAAACAGCCTCAACATTGGCAGGTAGGGGGACAGCTCCCAGGGGCGAGACACGGTGTCCCAGGAAGTCAATAGCAGTCCGGCCAAACTGACACTTGGCCGGGTTTACAATAAGTCCATGTTCACTTAACCGGGCAAACAGCAAACGAAGATGTGACAGGTGCTCGTCTACAGAAGCACTGGCCACCAGGATGTCATCCAGGTAAATGAAAATAGAGGGCATGTCTCGCAGGACGGAGTCCATCATCCTTTGAAAAGTCTGCGCTGCCCCTTTAAGGCCGAACGGCATCCCCAAAAACTCGAATAATCCAAACAGAGTGACGACAGCAGTCTTAGGAATGTCTTGCGGGTGGACTGGCACCTGATGGTAACCCCGCACCAAATCCACCTTTGAAAAGATTACTGCCCCTGCCAGGTGCACAGAGAAATCCTGGATATGCGGGACGGGGTACCTGTCCGGGGTGGTGGCATTATTGAGGCGCCGGAAATCCCCGCAGGGACGCCAACCCCCCTCCCGCTTCGGAACCATATGCAGGGGGGATGCCCATGGACTGTCTGAGCGGCGCACGATGCAGAGCTGCTCCATTGTGGCAAGTTCTCTCTTTACGATTGCCAGCTTGGCGGTATCCAGACACCGCGCCCGGGCGAAAACCGACGGCCCGGCTGTGGTGATGTGATGCTCCACACCATGCTTCGCGACCACAGCAGAGAAAGTCGGGATGGTCAGGGCTGGAAACTCAGCAAGGAGCCGCTGATATATGTCCCCCCTAGCGAGGATGTTGGCGAGGGCGAGCGGCGCTGAGCTCCCCAGCATACAGGGGTAGGTGGCAAACGAAACAGCGTCAACCAGGCGGCGATTCGCTACGTCCACTAGCAGTCTGTGCGCGCACAAGAAATCCGCACCCAGTATGGGTACCGAGACAGAAGCTACAATAAACTCCCACCCCAAACATCGTCCATTAAAAGACACAGTCACAAAACTTGAGCAGAAGGTGCAAATGGGCGCCCCGTTCACCGCGTCGAGCGGAGGTCCGACGCCGCCAGCCAGGGCATCCGCGGCTGATGCTGGCGTGATGCTCAGCTGAGCGCCTGAGTCCACCAGCAGGCGACGCCCAGACAACTCGTCCTCCACGAAAAGCAGCCGTTCCGCCAAGCCAGTGCCCACAGCTGCTACTGAGCACCGGCCCTGGCGTTTCCCTGGTTGCAGAAGGAGCAGGGCGGAATGCATCGCCTTGCCTTGGCTCCAAAACGGCGATGATAAAAACAGAGCCCCTGATTGTCCTTCCGGCGCACCACCACAGCGGCCACGGCTGGCGCAGCCCCATCCTCTGGCGGGGGCTGTGGCTGTCCCGGGAGCACAGCGTGCATGTGAGAGCAACGGGACGCCAGCAGAATCCTGTCGGCCTCCTCCGCCAACCCTCGGTAATCCTTCGTGTGCATGAGAGGCGATGTGGCGAGAGCCGTGTGCACCGGCGGTGGAAGCTGGCGGACGAACAGATGGATAAAGAGGAAGGAAGCATCACCGGATCCCATCAGCGCCAGCATGTTCTCCATCAGCTCCGTGGGCTTTGCGTCCCCCAAGCCGTTGAGCGACAGCAGCCGCTCCGCCCGCTCGGCGTCGGATAGCTGGAACACCTGCAGCAACATGGCCTTCAGCGCGCCGTACTTCCCGGTCAGTGGCGGGTCTCTCAGCAGCCCCATGACGCGGCGGGTGGTGGAGGAGTCCAGAGCTGAGACCACATGGAAATACCTGGTCTCATCGGCTGTGATCCCACGGAGGTGAAACTGGGCCTCAATATGTTGGAACCAGGGATCCGGGTCGTGCTGCTAAAACTCCGGCAGCTTAACTGTAGCCCCAAAAATTGCGGGAGAAGCGGCAGGAACCTGCGCCAAACTACCCGGCTGGGTTTCATGACTGGCATCCATAATCACGTCGGGGTCACCAATGTGGAGATTCGCAGGAACGAGGCAAGGGTACGGGTGAGTTCAATGTATTTATTCACAAGTCTGTCACAACAACCAACACAGTTCCTTTAAATACCCGCTTCCCTATCACACCCCTTAACCCTGTGACGTCACACCTCCCTGCCTGATGTGAGACAGCTCTCCCAAGTGTCCACTACAGTCACCTATAAACATACACCATTGTCAGTGGCAGCCAAAGGAGACTTATGAACACTCTTGTAAGCAGTTTCCTTCATTGAGATGATGTGTCCCTTGTTTAAACTGCAAATCAGAAAAAGGGACAGATATTCCGGAGGAAAATCCTGACAGACAAAAACCAATCTTCATAAAAGATTTTTGTCCGAAAATCCAAGGCACAGAGTTTCCGAGGCTAAGTTCTTCAAACTCAAGCCTTTTGGGATTGGTCAGAGAAGAGTCTCAAACAGAGAAACATGTGCTTGCAAAACACAAAAAAAACTTTGGCCTGAAAACAAAGAAGTTGCATCAGCTTGGGGTTATTGAAACATCATCACCAAGGGCCGTTGTCCTGGCCAGTGTCTGTAGTGAAGATAACTTGAAGATAACATGTACAGGAGATGCAGCAAATGCAAAGATCAGTTATTTCTTACAACAATGGATTCTTTCAGAAAAGGAAATATCATTTCCTGGGATGAATGTGTAAACAAATATGTGCCATTGACCAAGAAACACAAAGATGTAGGCAAAGGATGTAGGGAATGTTCTTTTCGTTAAGAGGCATACCACAACTGAAAAGCTGGTGGAGATCTCTCAGGACCACCTCCCAAAATTCTCCAGATATTTATACAGTATTAAGCACCAGTTTCAAAGACTGGGGAACTTGAGAGAGACCCTGACCCAAAATGAGATAATTGTTCACATAGACTACAGCAAGAACTACGCTTGCAAACACATCAGAGAAATTTAAACAAGCCCACTTTGGAGGTGGTAATCAACTGGTCCTTTCCATACTGGAATTCTGTATCTTACATCACTCTCAGGGTGTCTGCAGCATGATGCCACAGCCACATTGGTTCACTTTGTCCCAGTACTGAGTACAGGTAATGCCACATCATCAGCTCGGCTCTTCTGTGTGTTACCTGAGATCTGGACAAAGCACTCAGAGAACATGTGTAGAACCCTATACTGTATTGAAGTCAGTGGTGACTGAATGGTGTTGGCAGCCCATACGGCCTGTGTATTCTATGGACACCTGTATTTTGCCTGGCAGGAGGAGTAAATGAGGGCAGAATTTTCAACTTTAAATAAACTATGCAATGTTTTTCCCACAACTATTTTTTTAAAACTGTAATGAAATGGATTAAATGACTGATCAAATTATTTTCTATATTACAGTTTTTTTCAGTCGCTAACAAGCGTTTCACCAAACAGCAGTCACATTTTCGAAACTCTAAACACAATTAGCACAGCATCGGTCTTTCGTGGCCATACTATTCACACATTTCATGTTGTTTTCACTCAATATGCAGTCAATGAACATATTTCCACAATGTTCTCATTTTCTTAACAGACAAGCTATACCTCCCAACAAAATTATGGATTGTTTTTTTATAATCTACGAATGTTAACACACAACATCCCACAATAGCAACAAACAATATTCCAAACCTTACAGTATAAAAACCTCTGCTTCTGCAATGATATCAGTTCAAAAACAATATATTGCAGCTGATAAACAAAACAATTGAATATTTTTTTAAATTGTTTTATATTTTATATACTCAATTAATCCTGAAAGGGAAATTAGTGACACACTCTAGTGTTAGTAATTCATACGTGCATATATCAGTGTGAAGAGGCCCTGAACACACACTCACACACACAGGGGTCCAGTATGCATGCGGGGGGGGGGGGGGGTAGAGTGTAGAGTGGCAGGTAGCTCCTTTATGGTGCGCCCAAATGAGCAACTTGTAAGGGGGACGGCGCCTTGCTCAAGAGCGCGTCGGCAGTGCTCCAGAGGTGAGCTGACACCTCCCACTGTCAGCTCACACTCTGGGTATTTTTGGGTGGGAGGGGGAATCAAACCGCCAATCTTGGAACATTGGACGACCCGCTCTGGCAGCTGTGTGAGTCACTGCCCCCCCATTGACACACAGCTGATCATTACCAAGGGTGGATCCGGCATACCAAGCGGTTGTATCCCAGGTGCATCGCCTTGGATGATATCAGAGATCGTAGATTATTAGAGAGAGTAATTTTGTGTTTTTTTACCTAAGACCCCCCCCTCACACACTTTTTCACGGGCTTTTTGCTGTTGTTTTTTTGTTCAGAATGCTCGTGTGTGGCTATTTTGTTCACTGTAAGCTTTTTCTTTTCTATCATATAGTAAACAGTATTTTTACTGTAATTCCTGTAATAAACTAAAGGAAAAAAAACGATTTGCTCTTTACTGGAATGCTTTTGAATGTGAAAATTGCATGTGGACATAAAGTTCCCAACCAAGGCATTTTGTGTACATTTTGCAGGCAAATACCAGTAAAACTGAAACATGAAAGTCTATGTAATTTTTCAAATGTCATCGATACCCAGTATTTTGAAACCTGGTGTACTTTGATTGACTGCATGTACCTTATGAAGTGAAAACAAGCATTATTGTTTGACAGAGTAATTTCATTTTGAGTCGAATATCCAGTGTTTTGTAAAAGTGTGTGTACAGAAAAAGATGTATTCTATTTTGGAATGAAGAGTTAGTGTTTATTTAACAAAATGTGTTTTTGAGAGGAAAATTAACCATTTGGTCAATTGTGCTTTCTAGGTGTGAGTCTGTGTAAATGTGACTGCTGTTTGGATAAACGCTTGTTAGCGACTGAAAAAAACTAAAATGGTCTAATATTTCCATTCCATTCCATTCCATTCTTGAAATCTTTGAAACCAAGATTTCGTCCAAATGACCCAGTTAGGTCCCAGCGGCAAGCCAAGAAAAGTGTCAGATAAGCGGAGGCGGTCAAGGGAAAAGTTATGTGGCCCTTACAGGAATAAAAGTTTGGAGACCCCTGGTTTACACAATGGAGCCACAAAGTCATGTTCCACTGACTGAAAAGGTAGCTACATGATTACCATTTATTATTACCATGAAATTAACAGTTATATAAAAAAACATGAGTGAAAACAAGAAAAACAAGAGGGAAGCAGGCACTGACAGAGGGAGCTCATTAACATGTAGTGGCCAACCCAGACAAAGCATTTCAACAGAGGGCTCATTTAATCAATTTTCAGTCAATGATATTGAGGACCAGGTGGCATGGTGGCACACTGGGTAGTGCTGTCGTCGCACAGCAAGGCAGTTCCCAGTTAGAGTGTTGCAATGTGGGGAGTTTGCATGTTCTCCCAGTGTCTGTGTGGGTTCTCTCCAGGTTCTCTGGCTTCTTCCCACCTCCCAAAACATGCACTTAAGGTGGATTGATCTGTCTAAATTGTCTGTAGGTGTGAGTGTAGTTGTCTGTGTCTGCATGAGGCTCAGTGGTGCACTGGCATCACGGCCAGAGTGTGCCCTGCCTCACGTAACCAGTTGGCTGAGATAAGCTCAAGCTCCACGCGTCGATGGAAGAAGCGAGTTTGAAGATGAAAGAAAAAAGGATATTCAGGACCACGGATCAGTTTGAGGCAAGACCTTTCAAATACAATGTAGTTGGACATCTGGCAGCTGTGTGACATTAATTAAAGAAGTATATTATGGGGGGTAAAGGGAGGTTATCACGGGCCTGCTGCCCTGTCAGTGCAACTCTCACACACCCACACCACCATACAAACACTCACCCACACACGCACACATGGACACACTCACGCACTCACGCCCATACTTTATATCATGTTGATATCACGTTGCATGATGGAAAATTTATATAGTCGGTGTATTCTTTGTGTTATTTAGATTTATAAGTTGGGAAATTAGTTTGTGTATTTAAAGGACTACTGTAGCTTATTTTGATCTTCGATTGGCCAATCAATTTATGCAAAATGCTCCCTTATTCTGTTGATAACGTTTCCCTATCATTACATCCATTGCAATAGAGTTTCAGCTATAGTTAAGTGGGAGCTGGTTTATTAGTTTTCCGTCTGTGAGTGTGGGGAGATAATTAGAGCACCTGTGGGAAAACGATAAGTAGGCAGGTATGGCGTGGGTGTGGGAGACCTCTCTAGAGCAGAGAGGTGAGTCAGGAAGATGTCTCTGCGGGGAGCTCTTCAAGTAGAATGTTTTGTCACTGTAACTGTGAGAATATTTAATAAAATGCAGTATTTTGCTAAACCGTTGTCTAGAGTTTTCGTCCTACTGAGCGAACTTTGACAAGTGGTGGCAGCGGTTTTGGGAATGATGGTGCACAAAAGATAAACACACAAACACAACGGAGAACAAGGATGGGAACATGCTGTCAATGAGGGATCCAGGAGCAAAAACATGCAGGGCAGTGAGAGTGGCGGTGGAGCAAGGTGAACCAATACTGTTATGGAGTGGATTTGACATGCCGTTGAGGAACAAACGAAAAGGTGCCGCAGAAGCGGAACTGCTGAAGCAGCAAGACCTACAGCTTATGATGTGAGAGTTGGCGGATCTGTTAAAACGGACAATCAGACAAAGTAAGCAACAGGAGGAGAAACGGGAAGCTCGTTTGAAAGTTTTGGAAAAGACACTGATAGAATGCCAATACAACACAGCATCACGGAAAGGATCAACGTGATGCTGTGGGAGGGGCTGTCGGCGGAGGCTCGACTCCTACGTCTCTCCCAACCAATCAGGTACCTCAAGGGGGAGTACCTGTGATGTTTCGACCTGAACTCTCACTACCAAAAAACAAGACAAGACAAAGAGCTTTATTTGTCATTATACAGGGATGGTATAATGAGATTGAAAGGACAGATGTAAAGTTGGTCTAGAGTCGCTGCACCCTGGGTGCGCCGCCACTACAGGCCAACATGACCTAATATTCCTTAAATGCATGTTTTTCCTGATAAAACTAATGGAAGCAGATGAGATTGAAGTTTATCGGTATTTGGCAACTTTTTGAAAGAATGGCTGTAACCTGTGGCTGGTCGAGAACCAATTGGGCTATCCGGCTGATCAGTCTACTCACCGGAAAGGCCCGAGAAGCTTATGTGGCCATTGACATTGCCTCCGTTCACGATCAAGACCACGTAAAACAGGAAATTCCGGCCAAGTATGAAATAAATAGAGACACCGCCGCTGCTCCAGAGATGCGAAGGTGTAAGCCGGCAAATCTCCACATGAACTGTACGTGTGTCTTTGAGAGATGGCCAGGAGGTGGATTCCTCCGGAGGAACATACAGTAGAGACTGTGATTGATGTGGTGGTAATGGAGCAATTCCTGCACATGCTTGCACCTGGGATAAGAATGTGGGTGCGGGAAAGAGATCTGAAGTCCGTGAATGACATTAATATAAAGGTATTAAAGTATTTTAAATCACATGCATTTATATTAGTCTGTAAAGGCCCTGAACACACACACAAGGGGCCTCTATGCATGCAGTGGGAGGTAGAGTGGTGGCCAACTCCTTCTTGGTGCACCTAAATGAGCAACTTGTAACAGGTGTCTTGCTCAGGGGCGCCTCGGCAGTGCTTGGGAGGTGAGCTGACACCTCCCACTGTCAGCTCACACAATTCCCACTCCCGTTTTTGGGCGGGAGCAGAAATTGAACCGCCAATCTTGAGAGCATTGGACGACTCGCTCTACTACCCGCTCTACTGCTGAGCAACTGTGCGTCATCTTTGCCCACCATAAGAAACACTGGGGTGTATATAGTGATTTAATATCAGTCTGGGGAGGGTTCATAAACATTTAAATAACAGTAAATAATCAAAGAATTCTTGGTCGCTATATCGCAGAATTTTGTTTTTTGAGGGTGGTCCTTGAACACATTAACCGCAAGTAACAAAGGATTACTGTACTGCGATATGAAATGTTTATACCTTATTAATAATTGCACTGGTTTTCTTTTGAAAGATAAAATATTGTCTACCCCTACTGCATATTCATCTCTAATAACACTGCTCCAGATGATTTGGTCACAAAGACCCTTTCCGGTTTGTTCTCACTGGGAAATAAACTGGCTGAAGATTCAGGTATTGACAACCATTTTAATAACTGGCTTGACACATGCTTTAGCAAAATCTGGTTGCAGCCTTTCTTTTTTGTTGTTTTGTTTTTTTAATTTTGGGGGTTTGTGTTGCTGTATCTCTTATGCTTGTGCACTCCCTGAACAATGCATCACCACTGAGCAGACCTTGAAGCCCACGATGGCCCAACGTGTCTCAGATCATTGTTTTTACACGTGGTGAAGTCATCCCTGACAAAGATGTAAACATTTCATCATACTTGTGATTCTCTTATTCCCATTGTTCTGTATTTTCCACAGCACTGTGCATTATTAGTGAAGTTGTCAACTGTCACCTACTGTTTGCTGGTCTACACATAACACATTTGCATGCATAGTTTTGCATGATAAAGCCATGGAAAAACAGGGACCTGCAAGTATCTACTTTTGTTGAGGTTAGCATCACTGCGGAATGAAGTGATTCCAACAAAAGATAAGCAGAGAGCTTCATAGGAATACCATATACCAACACCCATGCAGAGCAACACATAGCTATTGTTGCATGTATCCACATTTTAATCTCTCCAAATAATAATCACACGCCTGCAAGATGGAGCAAAAAGAGGAGTCATATGGAAGAGATTGAGCAGTTAGGATGAAAGTGTGCTGATGGGGCACCCCCCCATTAAGATAAATGTAACTCACAAACACACACACGGCTTTAGGTTTGTTTCTGCTCTGCCCTGTATGGTGTAACAGTCAGGAAATTCTTAGCCAGTGTGTTCCTGTTTGACTGTATGTGATCTTCTAATAAGTTTTGGTCATTGACCGTTTACCTTAGTTTGGACTCATATCTACTTCTGTCAGATTTGATGCACACCATGCACCCACTACAAGAAGTACTACTACACAGAAACAGTAGGGATATGTCTCTTTGGGAGATTGTTGCTCATTGTAACACTGCGTCTTTGGTAATAAATCTTATACCCTTGGAAAGCCTGTTTATTTCCCTCTAAAATGGTGCCACGTTTTTAAGGAACACTCATTTGTGAGCAGCAATATGCAGTTTGCACCAAAAATTTTAAAATTAGTCTCTGCCAATGCCAAACTGCTCCAGCCTCTTTAACATTATCTTCTTAGTGTCTTGGGGGTATCGTTTTTGGGACATGTGTGTGGCCTATCTCTGACATTCCTCATTACAGTGGTACCTCTACTTACAAAATTCATTTGTTCCGGAAGAAATTACAAAAGTAGAAAATTACTTAAGTAGAGACACGTTTTCCATGCAAATGTCCTAATCCATTCCAAGTCCCCAAAAATTCAAACATAAATGTTTTATAAAGCATAAAAATGCATCAAAACATGTAACAAATACATGTTACAATTAGATTATTACACAATAAATGAGAGTTGTGCATAATGTAAAAAACAAAGAATAAAGAATAAAAATGATGGTCATTTACCTTTTAACTGCTGTCCTCATTGTTTTTTGCCCTCTTTGGTTCATGCGCTCTTGCCTCACAATGCCGAACAACAGAGTGAATTCCAGTCCTCCTTTTGAACTTCTCCAACCACCCATGTGATACCTTAAACTCCTTAAACTTCCTTTTGTTTTAATAACGTGGTGATTGTAGATGCATTACGGCCATATTCTTTGGTGAGATCAACCAAACGCATCCCTTTTTGATGCTTCTCTATTATCTCTTGCTTTGTTTGTACGGACAAAAAAACCATGTCTTTTCTTTTCCTCTTTTCTCCGTCACTTTCTTGGGGTCCATTGAGAATACTCTAAAAGTTAATATATTTGCGTAAAACTATCAGAACACCTCATGGGTCGAGGGCCGAATGACGAGGACCCTGCATAAACACAGATCTAGGTCCACGCAGAGGTCCCTCTTAGCAAATGGGATGCCAGAAAGATACTAGGTAATAGCCAATGGCAGAGCAGCTATGAGAATGTTGCATTCAGGAACCTGTGGGAGCTGCGAGTATCAGCCCATACTGTATTTTTACCTTTCGTAAGTCGAAATTTCTTTCGTAACTAGAGGTAATATTTTCCTGCTGAGAAATTTAGAAAATTTTGTACGTAGAGACATTCGTAAGTAGAGGTACCACTGTATATAGAAATATGCCTTCAGTTTTCAGATGGCACCAGGGTTCAATCCATAGAATGCTATAGTGTGGTTTTGTGGAACAAAGGTTTTGTGTGCCTTGTCCACATTAGTCAAACACACAATGGATTCTTAGAACAGATAGCAACTTACCAAGACCCATGCCTACAGGAGCAAAAAATTAGGTGGCTGAAACTAAATGTTACTCTGAAGAAAATAGACATAAAACTATGGAGGACGATACTATTAAGATCTGCCTTATGTAATGGAAGAAATAAAACCAGTTTTTTTTTCTTTTATTCTGAATCACTCGTAGGAATCTATTCCAGTTTGACAGTCTGTAATCATGATAGAGACCAGGAACCAATGCAAAGAAGCAAAAATTAATTTATCTTCATGACCATCATCTTCCAACATTATATCTGTAGACTCAGATTATTATGTGTCCTATTTCTGAGAAGAACTAATTTGATACTAAATAAGGGCTCGGAGCACATACTATTGACACACCCCATTATCCTCATACAAAAAAACACCATACAGAACATACATACTTTGGTTCACACAGTACACAGTACACACACACGCACACACAGCTTCTGTGCATGTCTCCTGACATCACAACTGCTCGCTCACTCTCTCTCTGTCTACACACACACAGATGCAGTCATGCACGAACAGTCATATCTACAGACACATAAATAAATATAAACATGCATACACACACACCTGAATTAATTATTGTTGACAGCTCAGTCAAACCACAAACAAAACATCATATATGTATATCACCTGGAGAGCCCAAGACTCTTTCGTCTGGAGACCACACTCATAACTCAGGCTATCTTTACACTTCATGCTTCAAATGACACAATAATGATTCTTTCCTCCATGTGCTGATCAGATATGAAACATGAAATGTAAACCAGGAAAAATCCACATCAAATTGGTTGTTCTCAGTTTGGAATCAGGTCTCATGAATGAAAGAATTAATTTATTAATTAATTCATTCATGTGCTATCTGAATGGCCCAGCAGATATTCTCTGTCAGTGACAGCCATAGATCAGTAAAAATTCATCTGCCCTGGCTGCGATAAATAAACACTAACTCAAACTCTCACTGAATCTCACTGACTCTCTCCAATATTAAAATGACAAGTAGAAAAGGAAAAGAGGAATACAGTGCGCCTTCGTTCTTTGCGGTTAATGCATTCCAGGAACTACACACAATTGAAGAATTCCGTGATCAAGCGACAAACTATTTATCTTATTATTTACAGTAAAATGTTTATGACGCTCCCCATGCTGATATTAAACCACCTTCTATCTGTATTATCTTATCAACTGTTTAAAGCACTTTTGTGTCTCATGGACGTCCGAGACTCATGGAACCGAGCGCACTTCCGGATGCCGTTAGCCAATAGAATGCGCGTACAGTATCACGTGAATGCCTACCAAAAACCTGCAATGAGGGAAGTCACAGGTGTTAATCCGCAAATGTGCGAGGGCGCACTATAGTATGGAAACAAAAATATGAAGGATAATATAGACCATATCTTATCTTTCATGGAAAAGTTAAGACTTGACTTCACAGAAGACTTTGAAGAAAAGGTGGAAAAAAAGTTTGAACTGGTCCGAGACTCCATGGAAGAAATGAGGAACGAAATGAAGAAAATGCAAAAAGATGTGTAAGAAAAAGACCGGTGCACTGTTTTCTTGGAACAGGGACAACTAAGAATGGATTATTTAGAACAAAGCATTCGTATGAATTATGTAATCATCACTGGCATCAAAATAAAGATGCAGAATTATGCACACGCTGTGGCCAGGAGAAGTGGAAAGGGAACTGAGCACAGCGATGACACCACGACTATGGAGCAACAAGTGACTTCTCAACTGAGGGATCTGCAGGTAACTATAGATCCAGACCAGATTGAGACATCCACATCCTACTTTATCCACTGCGATCTGGATAAAGTAGGCCACCTGCAGTGTTGATAAAATTCGACAATCGTAAACACAAAATTGCTCTTCTGAAACAAGGCCCTAAACTGAAAGAAAAAGATGTGTATGTCAATGAGAACCTCACAGACAAGAATGCTGATATCGCCAAAAAAGCTCTACAACTGAAAAAGAATGGTCTGATTGACAACACCTGGATGAACAACTGCAAGATCTTCATCAAAACTTCTTTTCCTTTCGGCTTTTCCCTTCAGGGGTCACCACAGCGAATCAATTGCCTTCATTTAACCCTGTCTTCTGCATCCTCTTCTCTCACACCAACTACCTTCATGTCCTCTTTCACTAGATCCATAAACCTCCTCTTTGGTATTCCTCTAGGCCTCCTGCCTGGCAGTTCAAAACTCAGCATCCTCCTACCAATATATTCACTATCTCTCCTCTGGACACGTGCAAACCATCTCAGTCTGGCCTCTCTCACTTTATCTCCAAAACCTCTAACATGTGCTGTCCCTCTGATGTACTCATTCCTGATCCTATCCTTCCTGGTCACTCCCAAAGAGAACATCAGCATCTTCATCTCTGCTACCTACAGCCCTGCCTCCTGTCTTTTCCTCAGTGACAGTCTCCTGACCAAACAACATCGCTGGTCTCACCACAGTTTTGTACACCTTTTCTTTCATGTTAGCTGAAACTCCTCTATCACACCTGACACTATTCTCCACTCGTTCCATCCTGCCTGTACACGCTTTTTCACCTCTTTTCTACACTCTCCATTGCTCTGGACTGTTGACCTTAAGTACTTAAAATCCTCCACCTTCTTAATCTCTTCTCCCTGTAACCTCACTCTTCCACTTGGGTCCTTCTCATTCACACACATGTACTCTGTCTTACTGTGGCTAATCTTCATTCCTCTCCTATTCAGGACAAACCTCCACCTCTCTAGCTTCTGCTCCACCTGTTCCCTGCTCTCACTACAGATCACAATGTCATCTGCAAACATCATAGTCCATGAAGATTCCTGTCTAACCTCGTCTGTCAACATCCTCAAAGCAAATACTGCATCTGCATCTCTTTCTTGGCATGAAACCATACTGCTGCTCACGAATGCTCACTTCTACCCTTAGTCTAGCTTCCACTACTCTTTCCCATAACTTCATTGTATGGCTCATCAGCTTTATTCTTCTGTAGTTGCCACAACTCTGCACATCTCCATTGTTCTTAAAAATGGGCACCAGCACACTTATTCTCCATTCCTCAGGCATCTTCTCACTATCTAAGATCCTGTTGAACAACCCAGTCAGAAACACTATTGCCACCTCTCCTAGACACTTCCATACCTCCACAGGTATATCATCAGGACCGACTGCCTTTCCACTCTTCATTCTCTTCAATACCATCCTCACTTCATCCTGACTAATCTTTGCTACTTCCTGGTCCACAACAGCCACCTTTTCTAGTCTTTGTTCTCTCTCATTTTCCTCCTTCATCAACTCGTCAAGGTACTCTTTCCATCTTCCCATCACACTACTGGCATCTGTCAATAGACTTCCATATCTATCCTTAATCACCTTTACCTGCTGCACGTTTTTCCCACCTCTGTCTCTCTGTCTTGCCAACCTGTATAGGGGGCTTTATCCGGAGTGTATGAAAACAATGGTGACCAAAAGTTTGGAAGAATTGACCAAATAGGATCAATAAGGCATGGCCAAAAATAAAAACTCTAACTTTAACACAGCAGAAAAAAAGCCATCTCTGCCCTGTCTGGAGAAATCAATGACCTAATACATAGAACTACTGAGCAAGACAGTTTGGAATATAAAACTGATCACTTTGTGGATTATGCCCTGTCTGACCCAAATGGAATTACAGTAACCCCTCGCTTGTTCACAATTCAAGATGCAAGACTTCACTACATTGCAGATTTTTAGTAGGTAGTCACGTTATACCGTACACGCATACTATTGGCTGACAGCATCCGGAAGTGCGCTGCATTCCGATACTGTTATTTGGGGAAAAATGCTGCAAACACAATATTAATATCATGGAGAAGGAAGTGAATATTGAACAGGTTGCTGAATACAAAATGCTACAGTATTATGACTGAGATGCTAGATTGGAAACCTCATGTAAGATGATTGCGAAACTAGGTAGAAGTGTATCCATACTGTGGAAAATGCAATAACTATTAAATCAGAAGGCACTTTATATAATTTATTGTGCATTAGTCCTGCCCTATCAGAACTGTGCTGAGATATGAGGAAACACATATAAAAGCGGTTTACAACCTCTATTTTTAATCCAGAAAAGCGCCATAAGGATTATCCACAATGCATATTATAGAGCTCACACAAATCAATTATTCATTCAATCTACCGAATTGAATTACTGAAAATACATGACATCATAAGCTATAGAAATGTTCAACTCATGTGTAAAGCAGCCAACAATTGTTTACCACAAAAGATAGTAGCACCACTTCAGAATAATTAATCCAGCTATCAATTGAGAAGAAATACAGCATTTTTACAGAAGAAAGCAAAAACTACACTAAAAACATTTTCTTTACCTGTTACTGGTGTCAAACTTTGGAACAAATTGGACTACTGTTCGCAGTACACAAAAGTCAGAGGGATATCGTCCAAGTGTAGATTGTAAAGCCCATTGAGACATTTTCCGTGAATCTGGGCTATATAAGAATAAATAAACTTGAAACTTGAAACAACAAAGTTGTTTGCCTTTAAAATAAAGCATTTAAAAACTTGACTTTGAAAGGTTACAGTTCTGGTTAACATCTCAGATTTTTATGGCTTAATTAACTATGCCGGTGAAAAATGTCACTGTGACCCTAGGGTCACAACTGAAACGGTGGACAATTGTTAGAATAGTAGTCAATACATAAAAGATGTTATGACTACTTTGACATGGGAAAGGAAAGGTTTACTGAAATAACAAAAACACTCTGTGTGGCTTGGAAACTACATAAGACACTGTGTCACATCACATCACGAACCCTGCTAATCCACAATGGAGCTGTTGAGCTGGTCACTTAATGGAATTGGCAGCATCTTCTCTACCAGACGAGTTGGATCTGGTGAGCGCCCATGGCCGGACGAGACTTTTATGGCTTACTAGATGCTTGACAGCTGGGATACTTTTAAAACTCTGTCTGGCCCCACTGGATGTAGAAGACGTCGAAGATGTGTATATCTTTGCCTTCATGACAATCGGGATCACAGCACTGGGGTTCGGAGTTTCATGCTGTATCGCAAGCTGAGAAAAGTGGCAGTAAAACAGATCAGAGTAAAAGAAGATTGCACCAATAGTACGGAAGCAATGACCTGAATGCAAGCCGCATCCAAAGAGGCCATGACTCTGCTGACGGAAGGCATGGGTAGGAGGGGTGAGGCCATGATTCAGATGAATGAAGGCAAGAAAATATATTGATTAAAAAAAGAAATATATTGTTAGAAGGACGCTGAGTTTTGAACTGTCAGGCAGGAGGCCTAGAGGAAGACCAAAGAGGAGGTTTAGGATGTAGTGAAAGAGGACATGAAAGTAGTTGGTGTGAGAGAAGAGGATGCAGAAGACAGGGTTAACTGGAGGCAATTGATTCGCTGTGGCGACCCCTGAAGGGAAAAGCCGAAAGGATAAGAAGAAGAAGAAGAAGGCATTACCCAGACAAGTGAGGCCATGGCTAAGGCCGATGCAATTGCTTGGATAAAGGAAGACATCAGTCAAAAGCTGGACAGACTGGGAAAATGTATGGATGTGACGATGAACCGCGATGCTGACACCAGTGACTAAAAGAGCCACACAGTGCAAGAAATTCAATTGGCACCAACACCATAAATTGGTCCAGAAACATCACACGGAATGGACTATTATAGGTCATTAACAAAATTTGTAGTCACTCTAAGAACTGATGAAGACGTGTGCAAACACGTCTATTGGAACTGAATGGACTGTTGAAAACAGCAATGGACCAAAATAATCTAAATGTTACATTTAGTGTATGAATGAACGTATTGTAAGGAGAGAGATGTTGTTGATTCTGAGGATGGGAATTTTACAAGCCAACGGGTTGACTGCTTCTACCCGTCAACCCTTTTTTCCTTTTACAGATATTGTTGTTGCTGTTGCAAATGTGATGAAGGTGAAGAAATAAAAAATAAAATAAAAAAAAAAAAACTATCCTAAGCTTGTGTTACAAACTTGAACTTCCGATGGAGTGTACGCTGGCGCACCATGGCTGCCACTGCTCGCCGGTCTTACTTCAGTCAAAGTTTGGCTGTTTTAACTCACTTTTGATCCGATTTTCAAGTTTTTTGACTACTTATCACCGGACTAGCTCACCAGGATTGACGACTTCAGCTGACAGTTCTGAGTATTCCTGAACTTACTCCAGTCTACCTGTTCTCCCTCGACCATTGAGCGTCACCGAGTTTACCTGCAGCTGTCCGTATCCTCGGCTACAATGTAGGCTGCCTGATAAATATCTGGTCTGCGATCTTTTGGCTTCTCCTGTCTCTTGTCCATCAACCTGTGGCGGGTCTCCTCCAGTATTCCGCTGCTGAACTGCTTCTCCTGCGTGTTCACCTGTCTGCGTCTCCCCCAGCTGTTCTTCACCTTCACCCAGTACTGCCTCGCAAGAATTTTTTCAACCAAGGGTCTTGCCGGAGCTTTTAGGTTGATTCCTCAAAAACAATAAACACCTTCTGGTCCAACTCTCGTTGCCCTGTCAACCACAGCGTGTTAGCGCCCATAGCCCGATCAGCAAGCTCCTTTTCTGGGAGAGTTTGCTAACCTCTTAACACCTCACTACTTTCTCTCCCAATGTCATAGTGTTGGGTGACTTCAACATCCACATGGACAACCATTCCAACCCCACAGAGTTTTTACGTCATGCCTTGACAGCTTTGGACTTAAGCAGCACACTAATGTCCCCAGTCATACTAAAAGTCACACTCTTTACCTAATCTGCTGTTCAGTTGTTGCTCATCTGGATCTCACGGCTGTTGAACTCCCCATTTCTGATTATCTTATTCTTTCATTCTCATTAACCCTTCCCTTTCCACTACAAAGCTTCCCCGCCTCATGCCGTTCCGCAATATTAAGAAAATCAACCTAGATGTCCTCTCTTCTAGTATTAACTCCCTCACTGTCTCCATCAACTTCTCCACCACTGAAGAACTAGTTTCATGCTACAACACTGGACTCCTTGCTATTCTTAACTCCCTTGCTCCCTTAAAAACTAGAATTGGTTCTTTCTCCCGCTCTGCACCCTGGTTCACCCCTGAGCTTCGGCTTATGAAAGCCAAAGGAAGACACCACGAGCGGCTCCACAGGAAAACTGTTTAATTCTTAATAAAGAAATGTTCAACAACCATAGGCTACACTATAAGGACTGTTTTTCTCACAACAGATCCAAATACTATTCTGAAATGATCTGCTCCAGGGAAGGAAACTCCAAGTCACTGTTCTAACTGTTCAAAAAGATCATTCAATCTCCAGGCACCCTGCCACCCCACCTTTATTCAACTACCTTCTGTAACACCCTCATGTTGTTTTTCAATCAGAAAATCCAGAGCTTCCACCAGCATCTTGACTCTAACCCATCCCTCTGCAATTTACCCGGACAACTCCCACCCACTCACTCATTCTCCTTCTTCCTGCATTCCCTCCACCTCAAGATTCTTGGAACTCATCTGCAAGGCTAAAGCTTCAACATCCCAGCTGGATTCCCTCCCCACGGTTCTGGTTAAAGCCTGCCTCCTTTCCTTGATCCCCCTCATTTCTGCAATCATACACTCTTCTCTCCTGTCTGGTACTTTTCCCACATCCCTCAAAACTGCTGCAATTTCGTCAGTATTGAAAAAACCCACTGCAGAGCCTACCAACCTTCATAACCTATATCCCATTTCCAACATTTCAAAAATTCTTGAAAAAACTTGCTTCTCAACACCAATCTCATCATTATCGCTACAATTTGTAGAAACAGTTCCAGTCTGGTTTCCGCACCTTCCACAGTACTTAAACTGCTCTTTTAAAAATTTCAACCTCTTTCAACCTCCTCAAGCAGCTGCTTTTGGTCTCCTCACAATCCTTATCCCCCTCGACCTGAGTGCTGCCTTTGATACTATCTGTCACATCACCCTCCTCAATAGAATTTCTTCCATCGGCATCACTCACATTCTCTTAGATTGGTTTAAATCGTACCTCTTTGGCTGCACAGTTCTTTCAAATTAAATCCTACTTGTCCCATCCTTCCCCCATCACCTCTGGTGTTCCCCAGGGCCCAGTCCTGGGGAACACTATTTATCTTCTCCCCCTCTGCAATATTTTCCGGAAATATAATATTAATTCTCAAATTCCATATTGATTTCAAGATCTTCCTCCTCGCCATAACTTGCCCCGCCATACCTGTCTGACCTTCTTTATGTTGCCACTCCCTCCTGTACCCTCAGGACCCCGGGCCCTATCCACCTGACTGTTCCCTCTGCCCGCCTCACCACCATGGTTAGCAGAGCTTTCAGCCGCACTCCTCACCGGCTGTGGAACTCCCTTCCACCGCAACTCAGAAATTTGGACGCCCTCATTGCCCTAAAAACACACCTGATTTTAATGCTCTCCAATTTAAAGGGACAGTAAAGTTAATTTTTAGTGACATATATGTTATTCATCATTATGAAAAATAGAGGAAAACATTAAAACGGGACATTATGACTAGTAAACAATATTAGAAGTGATAGACACGTCAATTGATTTGAAATAATGTCATCGTCATCGGTAACTGAAGACGAGTTCCCAGTGAACCCACCTGGGGGTGTAATTATTCCGTATAATTACCACTGGATGTACAAGGAGAATGAGAGTTTGGGCATCTAGCGACTCATCCCAGGTGTCTTCATCTGAATCACATTCTGACAGAGATATCCAACTAGTTATAATGTCCCGTTGTGGTTTACTGTGTGTGGAAAAGTTAATCGAGCTACCGATGCTAACGCGCTAGTCCGTCAATGGGATTTTCCATATTATGTTCGCCTTGAGCTAGCCGCCATTCATTACTGTTGGACTGTGTGGAATTAATAACAACTCTAGTCTAGTTTGTATTTACGAATGTATAAGGATCAGGACCTGACATGCTGTTTTTGTCTGTTTTATTTCAGTGTCACAGATCTTCTCAGTAAAATGACCTGTCTGTCATTTTTTATATCGTTTACTTTTTGTGAGTGCCATAATAGTGCGATAATCTGGTCATAAAAACATTCATACAATATCTCCAGTAGCTCCAGACATTAATTCATTATCCACTAAACCTTGGGAATTCAGAATAAATAATAGGGGTTGTCCGAAAATAATTTTATCTTCAAATCTCTTTGGAAATCATCTAAGGTAAAGTGCTAATAACAGATCCTCGGATCCTTGGTCACATTGACCCGGTTTATCCGTGCTATCCATCTCCTTCCTAGCGTCCCAGAAGGTATTCTAAAGAAGGATAGGTCCCTGTCTTTGTGTTTTCTTGATGTTCTGTTGACACTACCGTTTACTTCGCAGGTAACCATTATATTTATAGAGTTAATCCAGCCGTGGCTTGCATTTTTTATTTTTTCTTCTCTGCGCATGCGCGAGCAGGCTGCAGTTTTCTCTGCTCTGAGCAAGTTTGTGCAATTTCCCCCAGGATTAATAAAGTATCTATCGTCTTCTATGGCTGCCAAGCTAAGTTGGTCACCAATGGCGTATGACGCCCATGTGATAACTGAATGCAGAAGCTGCTGTGGAGCAGATTTTAAGCTTTTCTGAACAAAGGGGTGATGTTACACATATAAAATTTATTTTTTTCTTCTATTTTTCATAATGATGAATAACATACAGTATATGTCACTTGAAATTAAATTTACTGTCCCTTTAATTATTCATTTTTACCAGTTTTTTAACTGATGTTTGTGTTTACCTCTTGTGCTTTCACTGTACGGCAGGGGCCTCTAAACTTTTTCCCGTAAGGGCCACATAACATTTTCCTTCTCTGATGGGGGACTGGGTCAGTTTGTAACAGAAAAACTGTGACGATCGCAGGGGTGCATAAATGTAAATATTTACTGTCTTCCACAACCACTTATTAATAACCCCTTATGATTATTATGTTGTTTGGGAGGCCTGCATAGAAGTCAATGAGACTGTCGGGCTTGAATACGTCTTTCAAAACATCACAGTTCGATAACTCGGCCAACTCAAACTGATAAGGAGGCTGGGCTTCATTGATGTTGGCAACAAAGAAGTTCTGGAAAATATGGATTTGTTTTGCATTAGCTTGTAGTTCAAGGAATTGCACACCGAACTCTGCCTTCACTTTTCAGCTGGGAACGGGACCACTGGTTCTCTGCATAGAGGTTTTGGGTAGCAGGGAGATGAATGAAGTTGTGCTTCTTCACTTGTCCCAAAACCAACAACAATGTGGGAATACATGTCACAAATGAGTTTCCCCTGGCCTCGTAGCACCAAGTTAAGGCTGCTCAGCATTTCAGATACATTTGTTAAAAATGCAAGGTGCCATTTCCATTCTGGATTAATCTGCTCTTGGAACATTTTGTCGAGGGGGCGGGGCATTGATCTGGTCCTGTTCAGGTGGCCGTTCCAAATGTAGAGGCCTTAGTTTGGGGACCACTGCTGTACGGTATCTTCCAGTACCAGAAAGGCGCCTTTAAATAAAATGTATTATTATTATTATTATTATTATTATTATTATTATTATCCCACAACCCCTTCCTCTACTCTGTGTCTGTGTGTGATGGAAGGTTAAGCCACACCTTCAGTAAGAACACCAGGCCAAAGCAAAACCCTGTCGTTGATCAGGACAGCAAAATATATAAAAATGCTTATGCTCTGCTTAAATGAAATGAGTGCAAACAAGAGAAGCAGTGTGTATTTAAAAGCTGAACATTGAAGAACTGATGCTGAAGAACTGCAATGTTGCCTGAAAAACCTGAATCTCTTCTGTTCAAAACTTAGCTTTATGTATCTACAATTCAAGCATTGCTTTTCAGCATTATTTTTTTTACTAAAGTGAATGTTCCATTCAACATACAATCATGAGGATAATCTCATCTATTTTAGCATCACCTTAACTCATGCTGATAAAATAAGTAATGAATAATAAAAATTAGGGGTGTCTCTCCCACCATTCCTCCCTACAGAGTAGCATGTCCATTTGTAGTCTACCTTACACAGTATTGGCAAAAGCAATAAAAAAAGTTTTTATATGAACATCTGTCCCTGGGAGGTTTGACTATAGTACCACCCCTGGGATACTCATTACTTACCAGTGGTAATGAGTGGATTTACAAAGACGTACCTGAAATACATCCTCCACAAAAGTTGAATCACAGCTTAATCTGTGCACAATACATAAGCAATGCCATGGTCTGCAATTTGTGTGAATAAACTTAAAAATAAGAAAGGAATCACAGTTTGCGTTTTAGATTCCAAGCTTATCTATGGGACATTTTGAGGAAACTGCAACATTATGTCCAGGACTTTGAACCAGAATTTTTTGCCAATTGATGATTTGTTGGCTCTGAACGAAATATCTTGTGATCGGTCAAGAACAGCAAGATAACAGATAAATGTCCAGAGCATTGGAGGAAGTCCACCGAAGGAGATCACTTTATTGCTACAAAGCGCTAGCAGTACGAGGAACTATGCTCTCAAAATGGCTGCAGCCATTAATGTCTAAATCAAACATTTTTGAAGATTGACAGACTGCAGTGTTTACCTGCTATGAATATAATCCAGATTGGGAGACTGCCTTTTCCTTGACTGCTGGTGATATGCCTCAAATTCTCTCTGCACTCATCAAGCCTTGAGTGAATGACAGGAAGAGAAATATGAGGTCAGAAATCAGTGGAACATCTGAATTTTTTTGGAACATACCAAATTTCTGAATAGATGCCTGAATATCCCACATAATTTCATGCTCAAACAAAGTTTCTACAATGTTAGTGGAACAAGTTCAGTGGCAAAAACTAATCAATTATTCATTCATTCATCATCTACCGAACCACTCTATCCGCCGTAGCTGGTCACGGGAAGCTGGAGCCTATCCCAGCTGTCTTAGGGTATGAGCGGGGCAAACTCCAGGTGCGACGCCAGTGTGCCGCGGAGCCACACCAAGACAGACAACCATGACCGCACACATAAACACACTACAATTTTGTAATTTGGAATGGCCAGTTAACCTAAAACGCATGTTTTTGGAGGTGGGAGGAAGCCGGAGAGAACCCACACAGACACAGGGAGAACATGCAAACTCTGTACAGAGCGGGATTTGAACTTGGCCTTGCTGTGCGGCGACAACACTACCCACTGCGCCACCATGCCGCCCTACTAATCAATCAATCAACTTTTATTTACATAGCGCTTAATCACGTCAACAGACATTTCAAAGCCCTTTAACAGACAGAAAAACGCTACAGAACCCCCCCGAGCAGGCCTAAGCTACAGCAGTGGGGAAGAACTCCCTCATTGAGGAACAAACTCCAGGCGGGACCCAGACTGGTGAGTGGCCAGTTGTTTTGACCGGTTGGGTGAAAAAGAAATGCAATGAAGATAAGGACAGGGTAAGAGAAAGAGAGAGACAGAGAGGGAGAGAATGGCAGACAGGCCAGAAAGACTCAATGTCTTTATGGTTATGGTTACGGTTAGGAGATATTTATGCAGTGGGGACAGAAAAATCGGGCTGCTTTCACCGACTTCAGGTTTGTTGTCTTCTATGCATGCTCCCCATCATGTAGTTGGTTAATTAAAACTAAAAGGAAAAAAATTGCAGAACATTATAATAATTATTGGCATGAATGCTGAATGCATTCACACTATAATAAAAACACTGATAATGAAAAATACTGATTAATGAAAGATTTTATAAATCTTTTTTGGACGCCGTCTCACCTTTAATATTATAGCTCAGAATTCTGTAATATATATTTTTTATATATTTGCATATTGATTACAATCGAAATCACCAAACTAATTACATAAATTACAATGATAAGTAATTGTGCCTTTTTACATTTTTGTGTTTTTTAACAGAAGACTTGCTCGTTTTTCAAGGAAAAAATAATTGTAAAGTGGCTATGAGTTCGATCAATTTCTCACTAGCATACATCTAAAACAATATACACAAGTCTAGGCTCACAATATATACTAAGGATGCAATTTGTTGGGGGAGATGAGGGGAATCATCCCCACTCAGATTTTTACATCCCTACCTCTACTGAATGAATTTTATCTTTGGGAGTTGTAGAACCTAAACCAAACTAAGCCAATGAGATATTCCAACGCACTTACGTGAATGACGTGCTGATGTACTTATGAATAATTAAAAGTCTGACACACCACTTTATACTTGGTTACTCTGTTTTATTTCAATTAGTTTCTTGGATAACTCCACCAACAGTTTACATCAAATAGAAAAATATTCTGAGTTCAGCGTTCAGAGGTCAACTGTTAATGTTTCTGGGCAAAAACCCAACACGGCCGACATTGGTTTCTATATCATTTAGCTCCTACAGGGGGCCAACCCCATCAATAATTAAAACAAACAAACAAACATGAAATAACAGGCAGGCTGTGACCGAGTTTTCTTACAGGAAGCCTATAGTCTACATTTCTGGCACTAACTTTGTCTGACAGAACTGTCGGCAGTCTCGATGTTGGTGAACGTCTCCATGTACATAAATACATTGGGTGTTTGTCCGCTACTCAGAACGTCACAGAGACGTGGATAAAAGAAGGACAAAATGATGCAGATGACGTGCCAACAGAAACCCCAAAAAGGCCACGAGTCTGACATTAGAGCACATTGTTCATTTCATCTTATATTTGCTGAGTTATTTTGACATGACATGAAATCTTACTCTATGGGGTGTTAATGTTAGGTTATACAGACTGTTCGCATTAGCCTAAATCATCTTGTCATGTTTGCTCTTATCCATGGTCCTGAAGACTAATTAGGCCATGTTCCACATCTTTGGAGGAATAGAAAATTAAATGTTTCATGTCTTTCCAAGTTTGTATTAAATATGAATGTTCAAATATGTGGAATTTAGGCTCATAGTACCCACCATTAACCTAAAAAAGAATTATACCCATTGATTGCTAGTTTCCGCCCCCCATTTTTTTGAGAAGTCGCACCCTGCATACACTGATGCATTAGAGAGATATGTCAACTTCAGTTAACGCTTGATATGTTTTGTCAATTTATTTGTGTCACAGGACTAGACATTTGATTTAAATGCAGGTCTAAATTCTTAGCTAGCTTTGAAAATCCTAAAAAGTTTCACAAAATTTAGCAATGTTCAGTGCACACATTTAAATAGTTTTTACGATGCATCCAATTTAGGTAGCCAGATTAAAGATTTCCAAGGCTGTCAAAGTACATTATAATATAGTATTATATAATGTAATTAAAAATATTTTAATTTGTCAGTGAAATTATTTTTGGCATTGTCTTTGTGTCATTAGGAGAGAGTATTTTAAACTATAAAATGGGTTTAACATTTTGCCAAAAAAAAAACCAAAAAGGCAAGCAGGAGAGCTTCTTTATCATGTAATTATTCTGTAACAATAAATTGCTAACCAGAAATGAAATTGTCTCCATAGAATAAAAATTTGAAATTATAATCCACAGTATTTCAGAATACAAATGACATCCATTTAAGGTGAGAGCAATAAAACGAAAACGAAGATTTGACTTTAGCTGGATATCTAGCTTTTCATTGTGGCCAAAAATATCACATATCATTCATATGGCAACCAGTCTCTTGTACTTAGAAAGTAGAATCTGTGGCTCCAGATATGTACAGTAGTGATTATAATATCAGTAAATGTTTATTTACTGATATTATAGCCTGTCTACGAACAGCATAACACGGCAGCCAAGTCCTACTGCTACTGTGTGACAAAAAAAATCACTGGAAACATGGCTATCATCACATCCACTGTACCTGAAGATATTTATTCAATCCCCATCAAATACATCTAAACTTCATAATCAATTTCCCATGCATATATAAGAATGCAGTTACTGCTGGTAATCTTAAACAGAAAAATACGCTATTCAGTCCTAATTCCAAGGTATAACGACCTTCTTTAGATCTTAAATATTTAGACACAGCTAGCTTCATGCTAATGGTGCTATAACTTACTGACCTCCTCTTTTCATTCGAAAAGATACAAGCCAAACTTCCCGTGTCAACCTGTTATAATATTTGTCTGGTAGCTCCATTGATGGCTATACCGCGAATGGTGGCACCGTTATGGACTCTTGGGTACTACTTAGGTTAGCGTTAGCTGTCAGACTGGCCAGCTTCTTGACCTTAGCCTGACAACACGCTAGCCAACTCATCATGACTCATGCTAAATTATCTTTGAAGTAGAATATATCGTGTGATTTTAACCAATGACTGCTGTTCTTAATCTAATAAAGCTGCCACTTGTTCGCCAGAAACTGCCCTTTAAATTGCCTTGCCTGCTAACGCCAACAACATAGCTAACATAACGGTTTGATGTTACGCTGCTTCTCGTCTTGAGGCACCGAGCTGTTAAAACATACCGTCAGGATCACTGCGGGGATACTGAGTTTATGTCGCAGGGGTCACTATGGTGATGCAGAAATGATCCATGTGTGGTATCCCACCGGTATCCCAACTCGTTCACGAAGGAAAAACATCCAGGAGGCTAACGCAGCCTGATTGGTTTTCACGATTCATTTGCACATAAATGAAGCTCTGGCACCACCTACAGGTCATTAAATGGTTCAACATCTTTCGCAATCTCATCTACTACCCTCAGGACCCGTGTGTGTGTGTGTGTGTGTGTGTGTGTGTGTGTGTGTGTGTGTGTGTGTGTGTGTGTGTGTGTGTGTGTGTGTGTGTCTGTCTGTCTGTCCATACATATATACAGTATATATACACACACGTGTATATATACATATATATATGCATACATATACTGTACATTTATACACACACACACACACACACACACACACACACACACACACACACACACACACACACACACACACACACAGTGGGTACGGAAACCCCTTTAAATTAAAAATTTTTTTTGTTTCATTGCAGCCATTTGCTAAAATCAAAAAATTTCATTTCATTTCTCATTAATGTACACTCAGCACCCCATCTTGACAGAAAAAAACAGAAATGTAGAAATTTTTGCAAATTTATTTTTAAAAAAACCTGAAATATCAAATGGTCATAAGTATTCAGACCCTTTGCTCAGTATTGAGAAGAGCACCCTTTTGATCCAGTACAGCCATGAGTCTTCTTGGGAATGATTCAACAAGTTTTTCACACCTTGATTTGGGGATCCTCTGCCATTCTTCCTTGCAGATCCTCTCCAGTTCCATCAGGTTGGATGGTGAATGTCAGTGGACAGCCATTTTCAGGTCTCTTTAGAGATGCTCAATTGGGTTTAAGTCAGGGCTCCTGCTGGGCCAGTCAAGAATGGTCACAGAGTTGTTCCGAAGCCACTCCTTTGTTATTTTAGCTGTGTGCCTAGGGTCATTGTCTTGTTGGAAAGTGAACCTTCAGCCCAGTCTGAGGACCTTAGCACTCTGGAAGAGGATTTCTTCCAGGACATCTCTACTTGGCTGCATTCATCTTTCAATTTCAACCAGTCGTCCTTTCCCTGCAGCTGAAAAACCCCCATAGCGTGATGCTGCCACCACCATTTTTCACTGTTGGGATTGTATTGGGCAGGTGATGAGCAGTGCCTGGTTTTCTCCACACATACCGCTTAGAATAAATGTCAAAAAGTTCAATCTTTGTCTCATCAGACCAGGGAATCTTA
This sequence comes from Antennarius maculatus, assembly GCA_013358685.1. NCBI lineage: Eukaryota > Metazoa > Chordata > Actinopteri > Lophiiformes > Antennariidae > Antennarius > Antennarius maculatus. The sequence goes on along the minus strand of CM023609.1, from coordinate 6,111,328 downwards.
TTTCTCATAGTCTGGGAATCTTTCAAGTGTTTTTTTGGCAAACTCGACACGGGCTTTCATATGTCTTGCACTGAGGAGAGGCTTCCGTCGGGCCACTATGCCATAAAGCCCTGACTGGTGGAGGGCTACAGTGATAGATGACTTTGTGGAACTTTCTCCCATCTCCCTACTGCATCTCTGAAGCTCAGCCACAGTGATCTTTGGGTTCTTCTTTACCTCTCTCACCAAGGCTCTTCTCCAACGATTGCTCAGTTTGGCAGGATAGCCAGGTCTAGGAAGAGTTCTGGTCATCCCAAACTTCTTCCATTTGGGGATTATGGAGGCGACTGTGCTCTTAGTAACCTTGATTGCTGCAGAAATTCCTTTGTAACCTTGGCCAGATCTCTGCCTTGCCACAATTGCTCCTCGGGCAGTTCCTTTGACCTCATGATTTTAATTTGCTTTGACATGTACTGTGAGCTGTAAGGTCTTATTAAGACAGGTGTGTGCCTTTCCTAATCAAGTCCAAACAGTTAAGCTAGACTGCAATGAAGGAGTAGAACCTTTTCAAGGAGTATCAGAAGAAATGGACAGCATGGGAGTTAAATGAGTGTCACAGCAAAGGGTTTGAATACTTATGACCCTTACTTATGAATACTTATGAATAATGTAAGACTTATATTGATGAGAATTAAAATGAACTTTTTTGATTTTAGCAAATGGCTGCAATGAAACAAAGATTGAAAAATTTAAAAGGGTCTGAATACTTTCCATACCCACTGTGTGTGTGTGTGTGTATATATATATATATATATATATATATATATATATATATATATATATATATATATATATATATATATATATATATATATATATATATATATATATATATATATATATGTATACACAGACACACATGGACAAGGGCGGAGAATACGGCCGGTGGTACACGGCATGTACCACCGTCAGATAGAGGAAGTGGCTAATATCAAGAAGACCTACCAATGGCTGAATAAAGCTGGACTGACAGACAGCACAGAGGCACTGATCATGGCAGCACAAGAACAGGCCCTAAGTACAAGAGCAATAGAGGCCAATATCTACCACTGTAGATCTGACCCAAGGTGCAGGCTATGTAAAGAAGCCCCAGAGTCAGTCCAGCATGTGGTAGCAGGGTGTAAGATGCTCGCCAGCTCAGCAAACATGGAAAGGCACAACCAAGTAGCCGTGATAGTGTACAGGAACATCTGTACCCAGTATGGACTAGAAGTACCCAAATCCCAATGGGACATACCACCAAAGGTGGTTGAGAACGACAAGGCTAAGATCCTGTGGGACTTCAGCTTCCAGACTGAAAACAGCTGCTGGCTAACAAACTGGACATAGTGGTGGTGGACAAAGAGCAGAAGAGAGCAGCGGTGATAGATGTGGCGATTCCAGCTGACGCCAACATCAGGAAGAAGGAACACGAAAAGATTGAGAAGTATCAAGGGTTGAAAGAACAGCTGGAACATATGTGGAAGATAAATTCATAAATAAATAAATAAATATACACACACACACACACACACACACACACACACACACACACACACACACATATATATATATATATATATATATATATATACATATACATACAGTAGTACCTCTACTTACAAAACTAATTGGTTTTGATGGTCATTTACCTTTTAACTGCTGTCCTCATTGTTTTTTGCCCTCTTTGGTTCATGGGCTCTTGCCTCACCATGCCAAACAACAGAGTGAATTCCAGTCCTCCTTTTGAACTTTTCTAACCACCCACGCAATGCCTTAAACTCCCTAAACTTCCTTTTGTTTTAATAACGCAGTGATTGTAAATGCATTACAGCCATATTCTTTGACGAGATCAACCAAACGCATCCCTTTTTCATGCTTTTCTATGATCTCTTGCTTTGTTTGTATGGACAACAAAACTTTTCTTCATCTTTTCTTTTCCTGTTTTCTTCGTCCCTTTATTGGGGTCCATAGCGAATACTCTAAAAGTTAATATATTTGCGTAAAACTATCAGAAAACCTCATGGGTCGAGGGCCGAATGACGAGGACCCTGCATAGACACCTATCTAGCTACACACAGAGGTCCCTCTTAGCCAATGGGATGCCAGGAAGATACTAAGTAATAGCCAATGGCAGAGCAGCTATGAGAATGTTGCATTCAGGAACCTGTGGGAGCTGCAAGTATCAGTCCATACTGTATTTTTACCTTATGTAAGTCGAAATTTCTTTCGTAACTAGAGGCAATATTTTCCTGTTGAGGCGCTTTGTAAGTAGAAAATTTTGTACGTAGAGACATTCGTAAGTAGAGGTACCACTGTGTATATACAGAATATACTGTATGTATACTGTACTGTATATATACTGTATATATACTGTATGTATATACGTATACAGTATGTGTGTGATCTCATTAATCTTTATTTACATTTATATCATAATAGTGGGGGAAGCTCTCATATGCTGCTGTATTCATGTTTTAGTTTTACGACAGTAACGGACTTTACGTCGCCGTTTGTTTATTTACATCAGATGGGATATGTGACATTTGGCGGGTGTAGCTCTAGGTGATGTATCCCTAATTGATGTGTTGCTGTGAGTTTGTGACGCTGCGGCTGAGAAGACTCCCCAAATAAAAGTCACGGATGTTTAACCTGTGTACCGCCTCATAACTATGGGTGAAGAAGAATATGAATGAATGCTTTATTTCGAACATGTGCAAAATAACAACAATAATCAAGACAACAATAATAATAATAATACACAAAACATGTCCGAAAAGGAGTATGATGAAGCATAAACTTATTTAATCCTACCTCTTCTTCACTTCTCCATTAACATGAATTCACAAGTTATATTAATAGAGTGCATAGAACAATAAATAAATGAAGTACTAAACATATACATATATACAAGAAAAGAGAATAAACAGATAGAAAAGTAGGTAACAAATAGAATTAATAAGAAATACCCGATTGTTAGACCCCTTCCCCTTCCCTGTACCCAGTGAAAACCATGTGCTTGTAGCGCTTTTTAAACTGGATCATGCTTGGACATTGCTTGAGCTCCACACCCAACCTGTTCCACACCCTCACTCCACAAACAGAAACACAAAAACTTTTCAGTGTTGTTTGATGTTTAAGTTGTGCTCCCCCCTCAGATTATAATTCCCTTCTCTGTTGAAAAACATTTTTTGTAGATTACCAGGAAGTGCCTTATGTATTGCTTGTACATGAGTTGTGCTGTTTGAAAATGAATTATGTCTGTGAGTTTTAATATTCTGGATTTTAAGAATAGTGGATTTGTGTGATATCTATAACACATTATGAATTATTCTTATGGCTCTTTTCTGTAATATGGATAATGAATTTACTGTATATTTATATGTGTTGCCCCAGACCTCTGCACAGTAATGTAAATATGGTAAAATGAGAGAACATTAGAGAATGTGGAGTGATCTGTGGTCCAGAATGTGTTTGGCTTTGCTCAGAACTGAAATGCTTCTTGATAATTTGCTTTGTTTGTGTTTTATATGAGCTTTTCAGTTAATCCTCTCATCTATTATCACCCTCAGAAACGTATTTTCATATACCCTTTCAATATCCACCCCATCTATCTGTACATGTGCGTGAATGTTCTTATTGCAGTTGCTGAATATCATGAATTTGGTCTTACTTAGATTTAATGATAATTTGTTCCTGTCAAACCACATTTTTAATTTGTGTATTTCATCAGTGACCCTCCCCAGTAGTTTGTTCAATTCCCACCCAGAACAAAAAATGCTAGTGTCATCTGCAAATAATACTAGTTTTGGTACCTTTGAAACTTTGCATATACAGTATCATTTACAGTATATATACTGTTGAATGAAGTTTAGGACCTAACACTGACCCCTGGGGGACGCCACAAGCAATGTCCAAGCATGAAGATGGATATTCACCCACCTTCACAAATTGTTTCCTGTTGCTCAGATAACTTTTCACCCAGTGCAGTACTAACCCCCTTATCCCATACCTCTCAAGTTAATTGATTAAAATGCCATGATTGATTGTGTCAAATGCTTTTTTGAGATCTATGAATATTCCAACAGAGTGCAGTTTATGATCTATGGTATTAGTGATCTCCTCAATTGATCCTATCAATGCTAGTGATGTTGAACTGTTTGCTCTAAATCCCCACTGACTATCAGAGAGTAATTAATGTTTATTTATGAATTTATCTAGTCTGTTATTGAACAACTTTTCTAGGATTTTAGAGAAGCAAGGAAACAGGCCTGTAATTTGTGAAGTGGTGTCTATCCCCAGTTTTATACAGCGGTACAACTTTAGCTATTTTCATTCTGTTAGGAAATTTACCAGTCTGGAATGATAAGTTGCAGATGTATGTTAGTGGTTCTGAAATCCCCTCAATGACCTTTTTTTTTACAAATTTCATTTAAATCCGTAGATGTTTTACCTTTAAATTTATTTACAATATCTATTATTTCCTTTCCTTCCACTCCTGTGAGGAACATTGAACTGGGATTCCTTTCTATAAGGTTGTCACTCCACTTCTCAGCTAAACATGGATCTGGGATTTCATCTGCCAGTTTTGGTCCAACATTTACAAAGAAACTATAAAAACTGTTGACAACATCATCCATATTATCCATTTTCATGTTATTTTCAATAAAATATTTAGGGTAGCTCTGTTGTTTAGTACCATTTTTAATAATACTGTTTAATATGTCCCACATTCCTTTAATGTTGTTTTTGTTATTACATACTGTTTTGCTGTAATATTCCTTTATACACACCCTTATAATATTAGTTAACTTATTTTTATACTTTTTGTATTTATTTTCTGTCTCTTTTGTTCCTTTTTTAATGAACTCTCTATATAGTGTATTTTTCTTTTGCAGGCGTTTTGTAATCCCTTTGTGAGCCATGGTCGATCTTTGTACTTTTGATTTCTGTCATATTGTTTTATTGGACAATTTTTATTATATAATGATGTGAATATTTTTATAAAAGTTTCAAATGCACTATCAATGTCTTTTTCATTATATGCATTCTCCCAATTTTGTGCTAATAAGTCATTCTTTTTGTATTCTTAGTGTATTCATAGTTTCCTCTGTCCTCACTCGCCTGTATTTTAGTTTCTCCTCTGTGTGATTTCTCTGCTGGCTGTTATTATAAATTGTAAAAACTGGTAGGTGGTCAATGATATCATTGATTAATAGCCCACTTACTGTATTATTTTCAAAATCATTAGTGAATATGTTGTCAATTAGAGTAGCACAGTGGGTGATGATTCTACTAGGTCTGGTGATTGTTGGATATAAACTCATGCTGTACATTGTATTGATGAAGTCATCAATTATTTGGTGCTTCTTTGGATTTAATAAGTCAATGTTAAAGTCACCGCAGATGAAAACAACCTTTTGGTTAGTTTTAGAAAAAAATTCTTCCATCCATTCCTTGAATGCTTCAACACTAGAGCCTAGTGCTCTCTATATGCAACTGATTATTACATTTTTACTTTTTTCATTATACATTTCAATTGTTATACATTCAATCAAGTTATCAATCACAGTTGTCATATTTTCTGATACTTTATAATTCAACTTTTTTTCACATACACAGCGACCCCTCCTCCGCTCTTGTTCCTTCGGTTTGCACAGTGAAGTTCATATTGATCCAGTTCAAAAGCCATTCCTTTCACTGTATTGATCCATGTTTCTGAGATTGCAATTATTTTGAATGGTTTTGTAAACTGATTTAAATATTCCTTGATGTTATTGAAGTTTACATATAAACTTCTACTATTGGAATGTATTATTGATAGTTTGTTGTCCATTTTAATGGTATCGTTGTACTGTTCCTCTGTGTAATAGCAGCAGTTGTTGTTGATGTTGGAGATAAAAATTATTGTCCGGGTCTATGTCATGCTCCAGATCCAGTAGATCATGGTCAGTGTGTTGAAATGTCCTAAGTCCCAGTTTAACATGATCTGCAATCCTTTGTGATATTTCCCAGTTGTCCCTAGTTGGATATGAATGAGCCAAGTTGGTGTGTTGTGTGTGTTGTCATACCTTAGAGTCCGGGATAATGCTCATTCATACCTGACCAGTTCCTCGATATTTCTGATGACCAGTGCTTTGGCTTGCTCTGGTGTCCCGAAAACTTTACAGTTCGATGTCCATGTGTGCTGTATTTTCCCCTGCCTTTTCATCAGCTTTTCTGGTGATATCGGCGTTTTGTTTGGTCAGATGCTCGTTGATGAATATGTTAGTTCCTTTCAGTTTCCTTCCTTGTTTTAACAGTGCAGTTTTGTGTTTTCTGTTGACAAATCTCGTGATGATGGCTCGTTTGTCGCTGTCATCTCTCCGGTGAAAAAGGTTGGCAGGCCTCGATGCTACTTACAGTCCATTTCAATCCCTTTGGACTGGAGGAAAGCAGCCACCTGTTGCTCTACAGAGCTGACCTCCTGCTACATGGGCTCGCTCATGCTATCATTGGTCACCCCCGTATGACCAGGGTTTAATCTGGAGCCCAGTCACGATCACATCGTTGATCCTGGTGTACTGCTCCAGCTCTGCCACACGGCTCTCTAGGTGCGCCAGACGCCGGTCCTTTTCGGCGTTCTGGATCCGGAGCACCTTCACCTCCTCCACCAGGTTCAGAATGGACTTCTGCTGCTGTTTGACGACAGAAATCTCTTCGGACAGGAAGTTTAGAGACTTCTTAATGTTGTCGCCCTCCTCAGCTGTCAGTACCTTCTTTGGCCCCATGTTACTAGGTGACGAGCTAGCGTCTACCTTAGCCGTCCGTTTCCAGAAATCAGCATCGTTAAACCAGGCAGTGGTCAGGCCAGTGTTGTCAGCAGATAGTCAAATGTCCGCAATCCAAAATCAGTAGCCAATAACACAGAAATAGTCCAAAAACCAAGCAAGAAAACACCAAAACACACAGACTCCAAACTTTTCTCCAACAGGAAACGGGAACATATGGAACAAATATGTAAATCAAAACACAACAGGTTATGGGCCCAGGCCACGAGCAACAGGAGGAAGATGGCAACAATTAGTTTTTGACGGAGATGAAAATAACTACGAGCTTTGGGAAGTGAAGTTTCTGGGACAAATGAGACTTGAAGGTTTGAAAGACACAATATTATCCACTGCAGACCCAGACCCAGAGAAGAATGCAGAACATTACGCAGAGTTAATTCAGTTTCTCGACGATAAAAGCCTCTCATTGGTATTAAGGGAGGCTGCAGATGATAGTCGAAAAGCTATGAAAATACTGTGGGATCATTACGCCAGCCAGGGTAAGCCCAGAATCATTTCCCTGTACAGCGAACTGTGTTCTCTCAAGAAAAAGTCTGGTGAAAGTATAGCAGACTACATTGTCAGAGCGGAAAAGGCAGTAACTGCTCTAAGAATCAACTCTGAGAATCAGATGCGATCATCATCTCAGTGATGAGCTGATGATCGCTATGGTAATGAGGGGACTTCCAGAGCCACATCAGCCTTTCGTCAATCATGTAACACAGAGCAGTGAAGACATGACGTTTATACAATTTAAAAGTAAAGTAATAAGTTATGAAGAGACAGAGAAGTTCGACAGCACACCAAAATCGGACAACGTGATGAAAGTGGACAAGTCAATGGTGACCTGCTATAGATGTGGTAACCGTGGGCATATGGCAAAAGCCTGCCACCAAAAGTCAGAACCCAAATGGTGCAGCTTCCACAGGAGCTCAAGCCACACTGATGAGACATGCAGAAGGAAATTAAAGTTCAAAGAAGATTCAGCAAACCGAACTAGGGAAATCAGAGATGAACATGAGAAAGATGAGCACACCTGTATATTCAAGGTCAGTCAAAAGATCCTCCCAGAAAACATCAAAGAAAAAGGACTGATGGTAGACTGTGGTGCCACGTCAAACATCATAACAGAACAAGACAGATTCACAATATTTGATGAGTCTTTTGACCCAGGGATACATAACATGGAGCTTGCGGATGGAACCAGAAGGAACAATATAGCATTAAAAAGAGGAGACGCAGAAGTGCTCCTTCAGGACGTTGATGGAAAACCTGTTTTGGTGACCTTAAAGAAAGCCTTATACACACACACACAGTATATATATATATATATATATATATATATATATATATATATATATATATATATACTGTGTGTGTGTGTGTGTGTGTGTGTGTGTGTGTGTGTGTGTGTGTGTGTGTGTGTGTGTGTGTGTGAATTGTAAGTTGAATTGTGAATTGAGAGTGAATTGTGTGAGGAATTTGTTAGGAATGCCCTGGAGGTAAAAAGAGTGTCAGATAGAGTGATAAGTCTGAAACTAGAAATTGAAGGTGTGAATGTTGTTAGTGGGTATGCTCCACAGGTAGGATGTGAACTGGAGGAGAAGGAGAAATTCTGGTCGGACTTTGATGAAAAGATGCAAAGCATATCTAGAAGTGAGAGAGTTGTCATTGGTGAAGACTTCAATGGACATGTTGGTACAGGAAACAGAGGTGATGAGGAGGTGATGGGCAGGTTTCGTATCCAGGAGAGGAACGCAGAAGGACAGATGGTATTTGGCTGCAAAAAGGATGGAAATGGCTATAGTGAATACTTTCTTCCAGAAGAGGCAGGAGCACAGGGTGACCTATAAGAGTGGAGGTAGGAGCACACAGGTAGTCTACATTTTGTGTAGACGATGTAATCTGAAGGAGATCAGTGACTGCAAAGTAGTGGTAGGCGAGAGTGTACCCAAACAGCATAGGATGGTGGTGTGTAAATGACTCTGGTGGTGAGGAAGATGAAGAGGGCAAAGTCAGAGCAGAGAATGAAATGGTGGAAGCTGAAAAAGGAAGAGTGTTGCATGACTTTTAGGAAGGAGGCTCTGGGTGGTCAGGAGGTGCTTCCACATGACTGGACAACTACAGCTAATGTGATCAGGGGGACAGGTAGGAGAGTACTTGGTGTGTCATCTGGAAGGAAAGTAGATATGAGACTTGATGTTGGAATGAGGAGGTACAGGAGTGTATACAGAGAAAGAAATAGCTAAGAAGAAGTGGGACACTGAGGGGACTGAGGAGAGCAGACAGGAGTACAGGGAGATGCAGCGTAAGGCAAGGGTAGAGGTGGCAAAGGTCAAACAAGGGGCTTATGATGACTTGTATGCTAGGTTAGACAGTAAGGAGGGAGACACTGGTCTATACATGTTGGCAAGACAGAGAGACAGAGATGGGAAAGACGTGCAGCAGGTCAGAGTGATTAAGGATAGGGATGGAAGTCTATTGACAGGTGCCAACAGTGTGATGGGAAGATGGAAAGAGTACTTTGAAGGGTTGATTAACAAGGGAAATGAGAGAGAACAAAGACTAGAAGAGGTAGCTGTTGTGGACCAGGAAGAAGCAAAGATTAATAAGGATGAAGTGACGAGGGCATTGAAGGGGAGGAAGAGTGGAAAGGCAGTCGGTCCTGATGATATACTGTGGAGGTATGGAAGTGTCTAGGAGAGGTGGCAGTAGAGTTTCTGACTGGGTTGTTCAACAGGATCTTAGATAGTAAGATGCCTGAGGAATGGAGGAGAAGTGTGCTGGTGCCCATTTTTATGAACAAGGGAGATGTGCAGAGTTGTGGCAGCTACAGAGGAATAAAGCTGATGAGCCATACAATGAAGTTATGTGAAAGAGTAGTTGAAGCTAGATTAAGGGCAGAAGTGAACATTTGTGAGCAGCAGTATGGTTTCTTGCCAAAGAAAGAGTACTGCAGATGCAGTATTTGCTTTGAGGATGTTGATGGAGAAGTACAGAGAAGGCCAGGTGGAGCTGCATTATGTTTTTGTAGATCTGGAGAAAGCTTATGACAGGGTGCACAGAGAGGAACTGTGGTATTGTATGAGGAAGTCTGGAGTGGCAGAGAAGTATGTTAGAGCAGTGCAGGACATGTATGAGGACTGTAAGACAGTGGTGTGGTGTGCTGTAGGTGTGACAGAGGAGTTCAAGGTGGAGGTGGGACTGCATCAGGGATCAGCTCTGAGACCCTTCTTGTTCGCTATTGTGATGGACAGGCTGTCAGACAAGGTTAGACAGGAATCTCCATGGACTATGATGTTTGCAAATGACATTGTGATCTGTAGTGAGAGCAGGGAACAGGTGGAAGACAAGCTAGAGAGTTGGAGGTTTGTCCTGAATAGGAGAGGAATGAAGGTTAGCCACAGTAAGACAGAGTACATGTGTGTGAATGAGAGGGACCCAAGTGGAATAGTGGAGTAACAGGGAGAAGAGATCAAGAAGGTGGAGGATTTTAAGTACTTGGGGTCAACAGTCCAGAGCAATGGAGAATGTGGGAACGAGGTAAAGAAGCGTGTACAGGCAGGATGGAACGGGTGGAGAAAAGTATCAGGTGTCATTGAAGAGTTTCAGCTAAAATTAAAGGAAAGTTGTAGAAAACTGTGGTGAGACCAGCGATGTTGTTTGGTTTAGAGACAATGTCACTGAGGAAAAGACAAGAGACTGAGCTGGAGGTAGCAGAGATGAAGATGCTGAGGTTCTCTTTGGGAGTGACCAGGAAGGATAGGATCAGGAACGAGTACATCAGAGCACATGTTAGAGGTTTTGGAGATAAAGTGAGAGAGGCCAGACTGAGATGGTTTAGACATGTCCAGAGGAGAGATAGTGACTATATTGGCAGAAGGATGCTGAGTTTTGAACTGCCAGGCAGGAGGCCTAGAGGAAGACCAAAGAGGAGGTTTATGGATGTAGTGAAAGAGGACATGAAGGTAGTTGGTGTGAGAGAAGAGGATGCAAAGGACAGGGCTAGATGGAGGCAATTGATTCGCTGTGGCGACCCCTGAAGGGAAAAGCCGAAAGGAAAAGAAGAAGAGGAGAGATAGTGAATATATTGGTAGAAGGATGCTGAGTTTTGAACTGCCAGGCAGGAGGCCTAGAGCAGTGAAACGCGATCAGGGAGGCACGGCCTCACCTGCCATAATGAGTGAAAAAAAATGAAAAATGGAAGAAATAAATTAAATGGTTATATTTATCCAGTGATGTGTCTTATGAAGTTGTTTTCTATTAAACATCACCAATTTTAGGTTATTTTTACTCAAAATTGCTGAATTTTCACATTTACCGCTGAAATACGGAGAAAAGACCTGCGGTGAGGCACCAGCCAGCCGAGCCTCACCATGGATTGTACAATGGTTTGACAAGCTGTGGTGGCATGCTATACAGCGAGAACATAATACTATCTTTCTATATGTCACTACTAAAATATTCAAACATGTTTGCCCTATGAACTATATTTCCATAATTTAGCTAGTGTACATAATGTACAGTGTTTTTTTGTCAACAACTGCATGAGTGTAAAATCTTTCTTGAGTTGAGCGGTCCTGAAACCGCTGGGACAAGGCACTACATGAGGCACGATGCTATCGTGTCCCATTGGTAGGGGGCACTGGTGATCCCAGGGATTCGGCCGAGGAGTCTTCTTCCTTGGCTGTAGAAGAAGTGGCCTGCAAACGACGATCTACAGTCAGCGAGTCAAGTGCAACCATTCATTTGTTTTCCGCTCGCCTTGCCTTGCTACATAATTTTTTTTATTCTTTTGTTTAGAAGGAGCAGCGCATGGACTGCATTTATAAGTAAACGTAACATGTAAACAAACATGTAGGTAACAACATCATGTATTTTTTAATCAAATTTGCTTATTTGTGCGTTACAGTTTGTACGTGTAAATAATTCTGCTCTGAGACTTTAAAAATAACCCACTCACTGTTGTTAATTGAATTGTGAATAAGCTACATTGTAGGTTCATATGTTTGTAAACCTAATTATGATGAGATCAATGTCTCACCAGCCATGAACCTCACCGCACGTCACTGGCCTAGAGGAAGACCCAAGAGGAGGTTTATGGATGTAGTGAAAGTGGACATGAAGGTAGTTGGTGTGAGAGAGGAGGATGCAGAAGACAGGGTTAGATGGAGTCAATTGATTTGCTGTGGCGACCCCTGAAGGGAAAAGCCGAAAGGAAAAGAAGAAGAAGATGTTATAAATCCATACATACATACATCTGTCTATTCTGTTGTACACTTGAAAATCGCAATCAAACAACTATGTGTAGCCGCTGCAAAACTGGGGACTCAGAATAGAGTCTTTGAACATTAAATGACTAAATTGTGAGACTTGTCTAATTTCACCCATTAGATATTGAAAATTGACATAAGTGACTGTCCAATAATGGTCAGAAACAAAGATCTTTCCCCAAGACTACAAACTTTATTTAAAGAAAATAAAATCAACACCACAAACACCAACGGACCTATCAGGTCTCAATTATCAGAGCACTTACACACACACAGAGGCCCCGTGTGTGTAAGTGCTCATGTGTGTGCAAGTGTAAGTGCTCACTTACACACACGCACAAACACACACACACAGCGGCCCCGTGTGTGTCGGGCACGGGGACACACACACTCACACAGCAAACAACCCAAAAGACAAGGGATAAAAGCATAACATGTGAAGGCTGTGCGAAAATTAGCACCACACACACAAACTAAAGGGAGTGTGGAGCTGAAGCGAGCGACCCTGACCACCGATAGCTCCACCGTCCGAATAGTCCCACTGTCACCGGCCCCGCAGAACTCATGCAAATGAAAGGACAATTAAAAACATGTTAAAAGTGAGCAGGACTGCTGCCACAGTCCAGTATATTGTTTTGGGGGAAAAGTAAATACAAGCCTAGAATAAATACAAGGACTACAAAAGAGCACAATAACCTATAACAAGCAAAATGGAACAAAATAAAACAATGAAAACAAAAAAATGAAACAAAATTATGATATCAAAAAAGCAGTGGCAATCTATCTATAACGAAAGAAACCAGGTTTGATGAATCATGCTTCTGCCAGATAAACTAATTTATACACGAAAGAAATTGGCTTTTCACTTCCTCTGGAATAACCCTTTCCAGGAATTCACCTGTGTGAGCAGGAGGGAAGCCACTGAACAAAATCTAACGTCCATCCATCCACCCATTATCTACTGCTTATCTGGGGCTGGGTAGCGGGGGTAACAGTCTCAGGTGTTCCTTCTCCCCAGAAGGAACTATGGGCTCGAGGCGGAGGAGCAGCGGCTCTACTCCGAGCTCCTCCCTGGTGACTGAGCTCCTCACCCTATCTGTAAGGGTGCGCGCAGCCACTCTACGGAGGAAACTAATTTCAGCTGCTTGTATCCGGGACCTTGTCTTTTCGGTCATGACCCAAAGCTCCTGACCATAGGTGAGAATAGGAACGTAGATTGACGGGTAAATCGAGAGCTTTGTCTTGTGACTCAGCTCCTTCTTCACCACGACACCTATACAGCGACTGCATCACAGCAGAAGCTGTACCGATCCGTCTGTCAATGTAACGTTCCATTCTTCCCTCGCTTGTGAACAAGACCCCACACTTGAACTCCCTTGGGGCAAGGACTCTCCTCTCCTCCGAGAGCTGCCACCTTATCGTTGTGGGGAGTTTGAGTGCCCAAATGATCCAGGAGCTATGTTGTGTTGGGCTTTACTCTCCTACTAGGGTCTCCCTTGGCAAACAGGTCCTGGGTGACGGGCTAGATGAACAGCAGTACAAGAACCCCTATGATGACAGAAAAATCAAGGACCGTGACATTGCCCGGCATGGCGCAACCGGGGCCCCACCCTGGAGCCAGGCCCAGGGTTGGGGCTCGTATTCGAGCGCCTGGTGGCCGGGCCTCTGCCCACGGGGCCCACCTGGGCCCAGCCCGAAAGGACGACCTCTGGTGGGCCCAGCACCCGCCAAGGAAACCAAAATGAAAAGCAAAATGGTAATATAAACCTTTAATAGTCCCACAGCAGGGAAATAATGCTACCTTCCCCAGTCAAAATTATCCATTCATCCATTTCAATACCACTTCTTCTGTTGTGGTGCTGGAGCTTGTTCCAGTCGACTGGGGGCGTGAGGCAGGGTACACTCCTGGCGCGATGCACCGCGAAGCCATATGCAGACACACATTCACGCACATACGGGCAATTTGATACCGGCCAATTCGCACACATATAGGGTGCGTAAGGGAAGGGTTCATAAATGTTTAAGATACCGAAAATAATAAGATAGTTTGTCACGATATCACAGAATTCTTTATTTGTGTGTGGTTCCTGAACGCATTAACCACTAGTAATGAGGGCGCACTGTATATTATAGGCCACGGTCCTTAGCAGGAAGCCAGTGGACTTCCTTCTCCAAGTGGGGAATGAGGTCCTTCTACAAGTGAAGGAGTTTTCATGGGGTCCTGTTCATGAATGAGGGTAAAATGGAACGTGAGATTGGACGGAGAATTGGGGCAGCAGGAGTGGTGTGGCAGTTGCTTTACTGCACTGTTGTCACAAAGAGGGGGCTAACCCGAGAGGCAAAGCTCTCAATCTACCATTCAATCTTCGTTCCTACCCTCGCCTATGGTCATGAGCAATGGGTCATGACTGAAAGAACGAGATCGCGGATACAAGCGGCGGAAATGGGCTGTCTCAGGTGGTTAGCCGATGTCTCCCTTAGAGATAGGGTGAGAAGCACTGTTATTCGCCACGGACTCAGAGTAGAGTTGTGCTCTTTTGTGTCGAAAGGAGTCAGCTTAGGTGGTTTGGGCATCTGGTGCGGATGCCTCTGGGATGCCTCCCTAGGGAGGTATTCCTGGCACATCCAGCTGGGAGGAGACCTCCAATCCAATCCAATCTTTATTTGTTGAGCACTTTACCACAACCGCAGTCGACCAAAGTGCTGTACAGACGAATAAATAAAAAGAACAAACATTATGGATAAAAGACAAAATGGCTCAAATATTGTAAGTAAAATGAATTAATTAAAAGTATAAAATATGGATAAAAGCAAAAGCCATATAATCAGAGCAATAACAATAAGATAAAATAAGATAAAATAAAATCCAGTGTCTATCTAGATGTCAAAAGCCAAGGAGAAGAGGTAGGTTTTCACACAAGATTTAAAAACAGACAGAGAAGAGGCGTGTCTGATTTGCTGAGGCAGATTATTGCATAATTTAGGCGCCACAACAGTAAAGGCACGATCCCCTCTGAGCTTCCGTTTGGTTTTAGGCACATTCAGGAGCAGCTGATGAGTTGACCTGAGAGAGTGAGCAGGTACATAGGGGTGTAGAAGCTCAGAGAGGTAAGGCGGGGCAAGAGCATTCAGGGATTTAAAAGTAAATAAAAGAATTTTAAAATGGATTCTAAAATGTATGGGCAGCCAGTGGAGTGACACTAAAATGGGGGTAATGTGCTCATGCTTACAGGTGTTGGTCAACAGACGTGCAGCAACGTTTTGGACCATCTGGAGACAGGAGATGGAAGAAGCACTAACCCCCACATAAAGGGAATTACAATAGTCCAGCCTAGTGGTGACAAAGGCGTGGATAACTACTTCAAACTGTTGCCTCGAAAGAATTGGGTTTTTTTTGGCCAGCTGCCTCAAATGATAAAAGCAAATCAAAACAGGCTGGATACGTAGGCTGGAGAGTCAGGGCGAACACTAAAACAATCTGGCAGAGAGCAGAAGGCTCAGCTGGCTTTTGAAGTGTGGAGACGGATTGGGGAGTGGCTGCAGGTGTGTGGAGAGACGGCAGGTGCAGGGAATGAGGTGATTGTAGATGAGACAGGATCTGGAATGATATAACATGTTAGGAAAAGACAAAAAAGGAAAGCTTAATTGTCCGGAGACATGACAGATCCCCCCCCCTCTACGGACGTCCCTTGACGTCCCTCTGGGCTGGTTGGGGTGATCCCAATGGAACTCCCTGTTGCGGGCCGGATCCAGGATGCTCCGAGCCGGGACTCATGAAAGTTCCTCTAGACCGTACCCCTCCCAGTCCAAGTACTGGATGCCCCGGCCACGAAGCCGAGACCTGAGGAGGCAATGGACCGTGTAGGCTGGAGCACCATCGATGAGCCCAGGGGGGTTGCAACTGGCTCTCTCTCACTGGTTTGATGTTAGAAACATGAAATGTCGGGTGTATCCTCATGGAATGGGGCAGACGCAGACGAACGGCCAACCCAGTGGTTGATGATCCTAGAGATGGGGAATGGTCCCACAAACCGAGGAGCCAGCTTCCGTGACTCAACACAGAGAAGGAGATTGCGTGTAGACTCAGCGTATGTTGTGGGGCAGGCATGCGTTTCCGGTTGGCGGACCGATCCGACAAACAGTAACGTGGCCCGGGCCTGCATCCAGGTGCGGCGGCATCGTCAAATGAACATCTGCACAGAAAGGACACCGACCTCCCACCAATCGCCCAGGACTTTGTGGACTGGTGCCAGCGGAACCACCTCCAGATCAATGCGGGTAAAACCAAGGAGCTGGTGGTGGATTTCCCCAGGCAATCATTATGCCCGGTTACACTGGTGAATATCCAGGGTACGGACATCGAGGTAGTGTCCTTGTACAAGTACCTGGGTGTTCACCTGAACAATAAACTGGACTGGAGTACCAACACTAACTGTCTCTATAAAACTGGTCAGAGAAAACTATCTGCTCAGGAGGCTGAGGTCTTTTGGAGTGCGGTGGACACTCCTAAGGACTTTCTATGACACTGTGGTAGCCTCAGGTATTTTTCATGGGGTGGTCTGCTGGGGCGGCAGCATCACTGCGGTCGACAGGAAGAGACTGGACAGGCTGATTAGGAGGGTGGATTCTGTCCTAGGATGCTCCTTGGACTCAGTGGAGGTGGTGGTGGAGGATGGATGGATGGATGACAGGAGGAGGATGACAGCCAAGCTGTCATCGATGATGAAAAACCACTCCCACCCTCTGCAGGGCACACAAAGATCACTAGAGAGCTCCTTCAGGGATAGGTTGCTTCACCCAAGATGCTTGAAGGAACTCTATCACAGGTCCTTCCTGCCCACGGCCGTCAGACTGTATAACCAGCAATCCTCCCAGCAGACTCAAAGAACTCAAAGAACAAAACAGTCTAAATCTGGATGACCAGTGTAATCTGCAGTCTTTAGTGTATAGTTTTTGCAGTGTAAATGTAACTGTAAATTTCTGATATGATATATGTTAATGTTTACAATATGTGAATATGTATATTTCATATGTTGCATATGTTAATATGTATATTATTTAAGTATTTGTGTATGACCCCCCCCCTCCATCCCACTGCCACGATTGCACAAATTTACCCACTGTGGGACAATAAAGGATTATTATTATTATTATTATTATTATTATTAAGAAGATCACATAGGACATCATTCACTAGCCCCTGGAAAACAGCTGGGGCATTAGTTAAACCGAACGGCATGATTAAGTATTCATATTGTCCACTAGGGGTATTGAACGCCGTCTTCCACTCGTCACCCTTTCTGATACGGACTAGATGATATGCATTCCTTAAATCAAGTTTACTGAAAATAGTAGCTTCATGCAAAACTTCAAAAGCAGAGGAGATGAGTGGAAGCGGGTAACGATTCTTAACAGTTATTTCATTTAACCCTCTATAATCAAAACATGGTCGTAAAGTCTTATCCTTCTTTTCCACAAAAAAGAATCCTGCACCAGCAGGGGAGGAAGAGGAATGAATGGGACCTGCTGCCAGTGAGTCCTGAATGTAGGTGTCCATGGCCTTCATCTCTTGTGTCGATAGAGAATACAGTCTACCCCTAAGTGGGGTTGTCCCAGGAAGAAGGAAAGACGACCATCCAGAGCGGTGGCATCAATGGGCTTGGTCAAAGGTTCCTTACTGCTCCTTAATTGCGTGACTAGAGCAATGTCAATCAGGTTATTATCAGCCCCAGAGTCTATTGACACTCCTACCTTGATCTTTTGACCAGCACAGTGAAGTAGGGCATACAGCACTGGTCGAGAGGGCACACTGAGGTTTGTTGTCCGACTCACCAGCGGCCTCTGTTTAACTGGTGCCCTGCCTTTTATCGGACAGAGAGAAGCAAAATGGCCAGACTGACCACAGTAGAGGCAGAGATTTTCCTGCAGACGACGCTCTCTCTCCACTGAAGACAGACGATCCCGATCTAGTTGCATGGCTCCATCTGACCTCTAAGGACTCTCTCCCCTGACGGTGGAGAAGGTGGCGAAGCAGATGCAGAGGGGAAAATCCAGACTGCTTCAGGATGGCGAGCTCTCTCCCTCCGGTGCTCCTGAAGACATTGATGTGAGTGGCCAGGGCCATAAAGGAGTCCAGATCTGCAGGAGGATCCCGCGTCACCAACTCGTCTTTTATTCGGTCTGCCAACCCGTTATAAAAGGCGTCGAATAGGGAAGTGGGGCTCCAATCGCTCTCCACTGCCATAGTGCGGAAATCTATGGAGTAGTCCACCACAGACCTTCCCCCTTGGGAGAAATTCAAAAGACCCCTGGCTGCCTCACTCCCAGGAGTCACATGATCGAAAACCCTCCGCAACCTGGCAGAGAAGGACTGGACAGACGCACAGACAGATGACTGCTGCTCCCACTCGGCGGTCCCCCAGTTTCGGGCTCTCCCTGTGAGCGGGGAGACAATGTACGCCACGCGGGACTGCTCTGTTGGAAAAGCCGAGGGTTGCTGCTCGAAAATAAGGGAATTCTGAATCAGGAAGGGATGGCAAGTACCTGGAGCCCCGGAACAGCGTTCCGGTGGCGGAATCCTAACCTCGGAACTAGTCACCGATCGAGCAGGAGATTCAGGGACAGCAGCGGGAACTGGACAACCCGGTAGTGCCGCTGAAAATGCAGCGAGCCAGGATGTTCATGCTGGCGGGCGTTCGTGGAGCAAATGACCTCGGCTAAAAACTGGAGGTGACGGTCATAACGCTGGGCCAAGCTGGATTCATCTGATGGGTTCTGCTGAGCTGGATTGCTGTCGGCTGGGTTCATTTTGGCCAGATTGTTCTGTCACAACTAGAATACGACTGGCAAGGAGAACCCAAAAGCACGACAGAGTAGCAGGTGGGCAAAGTCTCAAAACAGGGTTTAATGATCCAGGGAGAGGTATCCAAAAACGACAGAAAAATGGTAGAGTCCAGAATCAGGCAGGGTCAAGCACGAAACAACAAATCAGGCAGACAAATCAGATGAGGAGCAGACAACAGGCTAAGTCGAGAGAGCAGATGGGATTTATACACGGTCACCAAAACAGGCAGGATACGAAAGCTGGAGAGTCAGGGCGAACACTAAAACAATCTGGCAGAGAGCAGAAGGCTGAGCTGGCTTTTGAAGTGTGGAGACAGATTGGGGAGTGGCTGCAGGTGTGTGGAGAGACGGCAGGTGCAGGGAATGAGGTGATTGTAGATGAGACAGGATCTAGAATGATATGACATGTTAGGAAAAGAAAACAAGGAAAGCTTAATTGTCCGGAGACATGACAAGATGGATGCTGAGAGCAAGGGGTTTCAAGCCAGGTGGGATTCAGAGTATGTTTAGAGAGGTAAAAGGTAAACCTATGTGTCTTCTGCTGAGTTTGTATATTTCATCTCTGACGCAATGCCCCAGCTGCGCATCCAAGTTGCTCAGATGCTCTTTGTGTTTTGCAGCACAGACATGTGTGAACAATATATATTTCTCTCTGATAAAGCAGGACAAAACATCACACAGGAGCTGTCTGAATGATAAACACCTTCACTCAATCCTGAGGATTTCCTCAGCTCAGAACCTGACCCCGAACATTGATGAACTTGTATGAAAGATGATACACAATCAAATATCAGACTCAGCCTCAGACAAGTGAACATCACAGAGCAGTAACGTATTTTCATTTTAAAGTCAGTTGAATTTTTACATTTGTTTTTAGAAGATGTGATGTCTCCTTATAGGAAGTTTTGTTTTGTCTGTGTGCCATAGATGTTAAGTATTTTATTTATTTATATTTATTTCAGGTGAATGGACTCAGGGAAAATTGCAGATAAGAGCCATGAGAAAGAATACAACTGATTTGATTTTGTTTATTTTACTATTTGAAAGCAGTTATTGGTAGGATTGTAGAGCAGCACAATATATTTTTTTATTTTTTTAATTATTGGACGGAGCTGCATTGCGTTTTTTGTAGATGTGGAGAAAGCTGATGACAGGGTGCCCAGAGAGGAACTGTGGTATTGTATGAGGAAGTCTGGAGTGGCAGAGAAGTATGTTAGAGTGGTGCAGGACATGTATGAGGACTGTAAGACAGTGGTGAGGTGTGCTGTAGGTGTGACAGGGGAGTTCAAGGTGGAGGTGGGACTGCATCAGGGATCAGCTGTGAGCCCCTTCTTGTGCACTATGGTCATGGACAGGCTGACAGACAAGGTTAGACAGGAATCTCCATGGACTATGATGTTTGCAAATGACATTGTGATCTGGAGTGAGAGCAAGGAACAGGTGGAGGAGAAGCTAGAGAGGTGGAGGTTTGTCCTGAATAGGAGAGGAATGAAGATTAGCCACAGTAAAACAGATTACATGTGTGTAAATGAGAGGGACCCAAGTGGAAGAGTGAGGTTACAGGGAGAAGAGTTCAAGAAGGTGGAAGATTTTAAGTACTTGGGGTCAACAGTCCAGAGCAATGGAGAGTGTGGAAAAGAGGTGAAGAAGCGTGTACAGGCAGGATGATTTGTGTGTAGCAGTTTCAGTTAAAATGAAAGGAAATATGTACAAAACTGTGGTGAGACCAGCGATGTTGTTTGGTCTAGAGACAGTGTCACTGAGGAAAAGACAGGAGACAGAGCTGGAGGTAGCAGTTATGAAGATGCTGAGGTTCTCTTTGGGAGAGACCAGGATGGATAGGGTCGGGAATGAGTACATAGTGAAAATATTGATAGAAGGATGCTGAGTTTTGAACTGCCGGCCAGGAAGCCCAGAGGAAGACCAAAGAGGAGGTTTATGGATGAGTGAAAGAGGACATGAAGGTAGTTGGTGTGAGAGAAGAGGATGCAGAAGACAGGGTTAGATGGAGGCAACTGATTCGCTGAAGTGAAAAGCCGAAAGGGAAAAGCCGAATGGAAAAGAAGACGTTGCCTGTACTTGTCTAGTTGAGAGGTCATTGTCAGTGGCAACACACTACCGGAAGAGGGCAGTAGAACAAAGTTTAGTGTACTACTTACGGGTTAAATCTCAACGAAGAAGATCACCGGTGAAAGTATGGCGGCGCCTGTTTCTAGGTTTGGATCGCAGTTTTTACAGAGTGAGAAGGTAGCAGAGGTTTAATCGCGTATTTTGTACGGCAAACGACCATCGACTGACGTTTTGTAGTTGTTCGAGAATCCAACAATGGATGACAGCTTTGATTGGAAAGAACATCTGGCAACTCGGTCGAGGAGGATGGCGGTTGTAGCTGATTATGGAGCTGTTAGCCTGCAAGATGGCGAGGATAGCGAAGTATATCCAACCACAGAAACTGAAAAAGGATTGGACAGACTGAGTGCTTCAAACAGAAGGATGAAGAGAAGAAACTCTGTACCACAAGGCAGCCACCAGAGACACATGCCGATGGAGCCTCTGAAGTTTCCCATACCGAGGAAAGCCAAGGAAAAGAGACGTAAGTTAATTTTTACCCTTCGGACAGTTTCGTGACGTTAGCATTTGAAGAAAATAAAAGTTATCTATGTCTATTGACCGTTGCACTCTAGCTAATTTAATGTGATTTAGGTGTCTCAGCCTGTCCAACGTTCGGGAATAACGACAAAAGGCTAATGTTGGACAGCAATTGACAATTCTTGCATATGCTGTGCTCGTCCAATTACATGATTTTACGACACAATGTCAACAAAGTTTTTGTTCAGAGCACTGAAGTAATCTAACGTTACAAGTGAACCATTAGCTGTAACGTCACTTGCGTGAATAACAAAAATAAGGACACTTAATTGACAATTAGCAGGGCAATGGTAATTGCTTTCTTATTGTGTTATTTGACGCACGCTATAACCATTTTTACTGCTTTGACGTTGACTGTTAAGCCGGCTCCCGGTTCGAGTCCTGCTCTGTGCGGAGTTAGCTTATACTCCCCGTGTCTGTGTTGGTTCTCTTCTGGTTCTCCAGCTTCGTCCCCCCTCCAAAAACATGCGCTTCAGGTGAATTGGACGGTCTCAAATTGTCCATAGGTTTTAGTGTGTGCGTGCATGCTTGTTTGTCTATATCTGGCTCTGCGTTGCACTGGCATCGCGCCCGGAGTGTCCCCTGCCTCACGCCCTAGTCGGCTGGGATAGGCTCCCGTGACCCCTGCGACAGCGGATGAAGCGTGTATGGTAAATTAATGAAGTCAAGTTTGTAGTATAATGTTATTGGTTAATGTTGTTGTTAAACAAAAGTTAACTAAAACAGTTTGCCGTCTTCCAGATTGGTTTGTGTTGCCGCACAAGACCAGTGTTTCCTTTGTCTTGGTTTTTATTGCATATTTATTTAAAATTAAGGTGTAAACATTCTAATTGGAATATTTAAGTTTGTCTTCCTCTGGATAAAGTGAATCTAGGATTGATTGATTGTTTGTGTCTGGCATTACATCAAGTACAATATAAAGTTCAGTTGTGAGATTTTTTAAAAGGTTTTGGCATGAAAACTAGATCATGAAGTTATACAAAACCATTCATTAACAAACCCCACCATGTCTGTAACCCTAACCTGGGACCAAGGCAGATACATTAAGTTGGTTTGTGTTGTACAAATTTGGAATAAATAATGAAATTTATGCAGAAGCAGCTATAACTCTAGTAGAAATATTTTCTTAGTCAAGAAAGTTTGGAGCTAAAATCTAGATTTTTTGCAATTGAGTCTCATATGTTGCTTCCAAAAATTAAATTGAGTAAAAATGATTTCTGAATTAAGAGATTTCCTGCAAACAATTTTTAAGTCTGCTGTTATGATAAAAGGCATATTTGTTTTGGATTTTCTTAAGAATTATTTTAACGTCAGCAAAAGTCTTAAAGGAAAAAATGAACAATCTTGTGGGTCAAAAGTGTTTTGGTCAAATTTCATTTATAGAACAGCTTGCATGAAAATAATGGAAAATATTAAGAAAAAGTGGTAGTAAAAATACATCTTTATTTGAATTCTATATTATATTAAATACAGGTATTTAAATGATTAGGTGAGGCTTTTGCTTTTTTTTCAAGACATTTGATTAAAGAGATAACTTAAAAAAGATTGATCAGAAAATCAGCTCGAGCCTATGAACTACTGCAGTATTTTGCAAAATTCTGTTCAGGTTGCCATCGTATGAAACTATGTTGTCCGTGCAGGAAATGGGTAGTGATGATTTCAGATACTGACAAACATTGACACACAGATCATTGAAATGAACTTGCTTTTGATGCTCTGTGTTGTTATGAATAGCCCTTTGTGCTAAACCTTAAACAGCTATTCATAAGGGATTGATGTATTGTCAGATTTCTCTACTAATTGTGTGTATAGTCAAATCAGTCCAGCTGAGCCCTTTCCTCAACACTGAGATCATTGGTGCAGGTTTTCTTGTCTCCCGGGAATTTGACTCAACAAGTCCTGCAGTGGCCCTTTTATAATTGGGGTGGTTTAGCACTTAATTTGTGTCCTCAACAGACGCACAAACCTTCTGTTTGGGTGTGTGCACAGAACACCTTAGAGCTGCAGAAAGTTGCAGAATTTATTTAATAGGGGCAGCATGAGCTCGGTCCACTAGGTCTTGGGCTGGGGACCAGAAGGAAGCCGGTTCAAGGCCCATGTGAACCAGTAATTTCAGAGTGTGAACTGGCAGTGGTGAAATGCCCGTTCACCTCCTGAGAACTGTCGAGGTACTGCCAGGCTACTCATTGGATGCACCATGAAGGAGCTACTCTACCTCCTGTCTGCGTGCTTACAGGCCCCGTGTATCTGTGTGTGCGCGTGTCGCGAGGCTACACACATATGTGTGATTAGCAATAAATGACTAAAACTGGAGTGGACAAATAATATCCCTATTGGGGATCAATAAAGTTGATTTCTTTCTTTCTATGGCTTTCAGTACATCCCACTGTAATTGTCAGTGTTTGTGTGTTTGTCCATCTGTCCACCAAATATCTTCACAACCGTTGCAGATAGATGAAACAAAAAGCATATTACTTGCACGGCAAAGGGGATGAAAATGAGATAATGTGCTTGACCTTGAGAAAACTAAATCAAGGTCAAAGGTAAATTTTTTACATTTTTTTGCACATATCTCAGGAAATGGATAAGATAGAAAGACTGGGCTTGCACTAGGAGCTAGTATGATGAAGCCACTGTGGCTCATTATAAAATAATTGAACAAGCCACAAAAAGCCACACTCTGTGTCCAAGACAGTGGCGCGGCGTGCGACGACCAACTCTTGTTGTGAGGGGGCGTGGGGGGGATACCCCTACAGGGGAGTCCGGGCCCCCCCGGGAAATTTTTAGAACATGGAGTTGTTTTCCTGCATTCTGGTGCCTTCTGAGGGCAAAATCTTTTGTACTCAGGAATGAGTACATCAGAGAGACAGCAGATGGACAGCTGGGCTTGTGCTAGCCGATTGCCACTAGTGCCATAGGCGAAGTAAATTCCAGAGTGGGTACAAGGTTTTTAGCCTGTGTAGCCACAGTGGCGTTCTTATTTTTAGGAAAAAAAGGCTAAAACTGACAACTTTTTTGGACTCTCGAAAATCCCCGAACGATAACATAAGAAAACAATAGCATGCGGAATAGCCGCATGCCGACATAGCCGAAGAGTGACCCGAGTGCTACTGATCAGTAAATATGCAACTCGGGTCATGACCTTCTCTCGTGCAATGAAAAAGAAGGATTCTATTTTTACAAGCTAAACCCGTGAATTGGTATATGACAAGGTGAGGACGATCGAGCGAAAGAAAATGAGAATAGAGTGTTTTATAGTAGATTTTGTGTTGAAGTTCTAATTGAGCAACAAATGGTGAATGCTGAGAGGGGGTAGGAGTGGTGACAGACCGATCAGAAGGTAAATCCAAGTAGGAAGATTCTACAGAGGAAGAGAATGATCTTCCCATAGATCTGTCAAAGTCGAAGTGATATTCAGACTTTTAATTTTTGCTATGTCTCATATCTTGTCAAGAATCCAAATTATTGAAATCAAAGGTAAGTCAAAGTTAAAATGTCTCCTAGTCTAAGTAAAACTTACAAGTAAACATTGAGTAAAATTTTGTATGACTGGATCTTCACATAGTGAATTGTTGAATCTCACATTTATACCTGCATAAAGTAGGATAGAAATAAAGATAGTTAAGCTTGAACTGTTGACTTTAGTGTATTTTTGTAGGTAAACTGAACAGAAGATTTTGCCCTCAGAAGGCACCAGAATGCAGGAAAACAACCCCATTTTCGAAAAAATTTCCCGGGGGACACCCCCTTGACCCCCCCTGTCGGGAGGTGTCCCCCCACACACCCCACGACGAGCGTTGCTAGTGCCACTGTCTTGGACACAGAATGTGGCTTTTTGTGGCTTGCTCAATTCTTTTACAATGAGCCTCAGTGGCTTAGTCATACGACCTCCTAGTGCAAGCCCAGGACAACACATGTTCGGTTTGGAGATACAGTCACAGAGGCCAGACTGAGATGGTTTGGACATGTACAGAGGAGAGATAATGAATATATTGGTAGAAGGATGCAAAGCTTTGAACTGCCATGCAGGAGGCCTAGAGGAAGACCCAAGAGCAGGTTTAAGGATGTAGTGAAAGAGGACATGAAGGTACTTGGTGTGAGAGAAGAGGATGCAGAAGACAGGGTTAGATGGAGGCAACTGATTCGCTGGACGACCCTTGAATGGGAAAAGCCGAAAAGAGAAGGGGATGAAAATTAGATCACAACCGTGACCTTGAAAAACTAGGTCAAGGTCAAATTTTCACTTTTATACCTTTTTAGGTACACATCTCTGAAACCTGATGAAATACAAGCAACCTTAGTTTTCAAACGCTTTAGACATTAGACAATCGGAATTCAGACCAAAAACTTTGACTTGGAAGTCGAACAAAATTTGGAAGTCGAACGCGAAACGAATGCCTGTTTGGGGCGACCGTGGCTCGGTGGTATCGCGGGTCGTCCAATGATTCAAAATCGGTGATTCGATTCTCGCTCCCGCCGAGTCATTTGTCATTGTGTCCTTGGGCAAAACACTTTACCCTCCTTGCCTCCATTGGGGCACTGTCTGGTGTGTGAATGTGTGTGATTGTTCTGCTGGTGGCTTGGAGGGGGCCATAGGCGCAGATTGGCAGCCACGCCTCTGTCAGTCTGTGTAGCTGTGGCTACATACGTAGTCTACCATCACCAAGTTTGAATGAGGAGTGAATGAATAGTGGATCCAATGTAAAGCGTCTTTGAGTGTCCAGAAAAGCGCTATTTAAATCTAATCCATCATCATTATTATTATTATGATTATTATTATTTCTTGCCGCCAAGTGCAAGAAAAGGCAAGAAAAGTTGAGAGAAAACGTGACGGTAATGTGCTTTTTATTTTAGTTTACTGTATTCAATAATTTTTCACTTAATTTCTGTTCCATTGCCTATGATGCCAGTTACGGTACCGTAAACTTCTGTCCAAAAGACGATGGTAACTTGTACCTTAGGCTAACCTGATTACGTCGATGTTTTATTTTTTTCTTTCTCATGTTTGCTTCTTTCTTTTACATTTCTTTGATATATTCCATTACTATACAATTTGATATATAAATGATATTATGAAATAACATATTGACAAAAGGTAGTTTTGTAGTGTCTTGTAATGGATTAAGACCATTTACATTATTTGTAATGGGAAAAATGTATTTTGAATTTGAACAAATCGGTATTCGAACAGCCTTCCGGAACGAATTGTGGTCGGAAACCGAGGTTAGCCTGTATAATCATATTTTAAGGAAGCCAGAGGCACAAAAAAGTGTAGGTTAAGGCAAAATTTTGAATTCAGGGGTGTCGCGGGTTGTTGCAGTCTGACTGCCTTGTTTATATGTTGAAAACTCACCAATGTGGGTGAATGGTGAGGATCACTTTTTAGTCTATTGGTGTAACTCAGTATTTTGTTGTTCCTCCTTCAGTTTTCACTCAAGGAAATTCTTTATTCTGCAGCATACAGCAATATTTCAGGCTGATGTTCTGCATTACCAGACTGTTTCAGGTGTTTCCCTGTTTCAGCGAGATACAGACCCAGGTTTATAAAGACATAATCTGGTGCAAAAGACATTGAAATGTACCTGCACAGATCCTTGACCTCAAACACATCTAAAAGTTATAAAATAAACAAACAAGGACTGTAAGCCAGGCCATTGCCTAGCATCTGCCAAAGATTACATTAATGTTGTGGTTGCCATTAAAAAAAAAATTATCTAATTAATTACAGGATTTGTATGTAATTAATTAATCGCATTTTAATATCATACTTGCTAAAGGCCCCCAAATAAAGAATTTGAATTCTAGGACATTACAAAATTGTAATGCATGACTAATCAACAGAATGAACCAAGAAGAGAAGATTTGAAATCCACATTTTTATAGGTTAAGTGTGCTTTATAAATGAAATTCAAAAGAAAAAAGGCCAGGCACATCAACAAACCAATTAGGCCAGGTGCATTTCTCAAAAATGCAATACAAATACAGTTAAATAAAATAAATTTCAGAAATAAAATAAGGTTGAGTCTCAAATAGGCACATAAGCAGACTCTCAATCAAAATGAATACTAAAGCTGACTCATTACGGCAATTGAAAATGAATAGTATAACATGCCTCTAAATAAGGCAACTAAATAGCAAGATGCCAACAGGCTTCTCCTTTAAAAGGGTAAACTACAGTTCAACTCTGTGTCCTTGACATGTTTTACATTTAAAAGATACGTTAGGCTGGAGCTGCTTCGGTGATATGAAAATTCTCTTTTACAAAAGGTACAAATAATCATCCATCCATCCATCCATCCATCCACTTCCGCTTATCCGGGGTTGGGTCGCGGAGGCAGCAGTTTAAGCAGGGAAGCCCAGACTTCCCTCTCCCTAGCCACTTCGTCCAGCTCCTCCGGGAGAATCCCAAGGCGTTCCCAGGCCAGCCGGGAGACATAGTCTCTCCAGCGTGTCCTGGGTCGTCCCCGGGGCCTCCTCCCGGTAGGATGTGCCCGGAACACCTCACCAGGGAGGCGTCCAGGAGGCATCCTAACCAGATGCCCGAGCCACCTCATCTGGCTCCTCTCAATGCAGAGGAGCAGTGGCTCGACTCTGACACCCTCCTGGATGACCGAACTTCTCACCCTATCTCTAAGGGAGAGCCCGGACACCCTGTGGAGGAAACTCATTTCGGCCGCTTGTATCCGGGATCTCGTTCTTTCGGTCACGACCCACAGCTCGTGACCATAGGTGAGGGCAGGAACGTAGATCGACCAGTAAATGGAGAGCTTATCCTTTCAGCTCAGCTCCTTCTTCACCACGACGGACCGATACAGAGTCTGCATCCTGCAGATGCTGCACCGCTCCGCCTGTCGATCTCCCGTTCCATCGTACCCTCACTCGTGAACAAGACCCCGAGATACTTGAACTCCTCCACTTGGGGCATGATCTCATCCCCAACCCGGAGAGGGCACTCCACCCTTTTCAGTCTGAGGACCATGGTCTCAGATTTGGAGGTGCTGATTCTCATCCCAACCGCTTCACACTCGGCTGCGAACCGCTCCAGTGAGAGTTGGAGATCACAGCTTGATGAAGCCAACAGCACCACGTCATCTGCAAAAAGCAGAGACGCAATACTGAGGCCACCAAACCGGACACCCTCAACACCTTGGCTGCGCCCTAGAAATTCTGTCTATAAAAGTTATGAACAGAATTGGTGACGAAGGGCAGCCTTGGCGGAGTCCAACCCTCACTGGAAACGAATCCGACTTACTGCCAGCAATGCGGACCAAACTCTGACGTCGGTCGTACAGGGACCGAACAGCCCTTATCAAGGGGTTCGGTACCCCATACTCCCGAAGCACCCCCCACAGACCCCCCCGAGGAACACGGTCGAACGCCTTCTCCAAGTCTACAAAACACATATAAACTGGTTGGGCGACCTCCCATGCCCCCTCAAGGACTCTGCGGAGGGTGTAGAGCTGGTCCACTGTTCCACGGCCAGGACGAAAACCACACTGCTCCTCCTGAATCCGAGATTTGACTTCCTGACGGACCCTCCTCTCCAGAACCCCTGAATAGACCTTGCCAGGGAGGCTGAGGTCTATTCATACAAATAATAATAATGGATTCGATTTATATAGCGCTTTTCTTGACACTCAAAGATGCTTTACATCGGATCCATGATTCATTCACTCCTCATTCATACTTGTTGATGGTAAGCTACGTGTGTAGACACAGCTGCCCTGGGGCAGACTGACGGAGGCATCTGCAGCGCAGATTGTCATCGCAGAATCACTGCGTTTTTGTTGATAGTCCCGTCTTTGGTCTTTTTAGAAAATAAACTTTCCACCCAAAGGTCCGAGTGGGCTTGCCTCGCTCTCCTGTGTCGCGTCCATCTCTGTTGTCAGTCACTCTGCTTTTGACTAGTGGCGCAGGTAGGAAGTGACATGCCGCTGCAGCCTACGGGTCCCTCCATGGGCCAAATTTAAAATGCTTGCGCTTGCGATTAATTGCGTTAATTTTTATAGCGCGTTAATTTGCAGCG
Source organism: Antennarius maculatus (assembly GCA_013358685.1). Classification (NCBI taxonomy): domain Eukaryota; kingdom Metazoa; phylum Chordata; class Actinopteri; order Lophiiformes; family Antennariidae; genus Antennarius; species Antennarius maculatus. The sequence goes on along the minus strand of CM023609.1, from coordinate 6,081,710 downwards.
TAATTAATTAATCTAATTAACGCGTTAAAGTGACAGCCCTAATTGAAATAAAAAATCATATCATCGAATTTAAGAAAAAAAAAAAACTAAACTATGGCATACCAATGGTGTTGTCTAAGTCAAAGTTAAAAAGTATTCTAGTCCAAGTAAAACTTGAAAGCAAACATTGAGTAATATTTTGTATGACTGAACTTGCATTCACTTGAAGATATTCAGTTGTTGAATCCCACATTTATACCTGCATAAAGTAGGATAGAAATAAAGATAGTTAAGCTTGAACTGTTGACTTTAGTGTATTTTTGTAGGTAAACTGAACAGAAGATTTTGCCCTCAGAAGGCACCAGAATGCAGGAAAACAACCCCCTTTTCTAAATTTCCCGTGGGTCGACGAGTGTGGTTTTACACCCCCCAACAATTGAAAACTTGCATTCACTATGTGAAGATACAGTCATTCAAAATATTACTCAATGTTTACTTGTAAAGTTTTACTTGGACTACAAGACATTTTAACTTTGACTCAGACACTTTGATTTTCATAAATTTGATTCTTGGTATTATTCAGTGTTGTAAGTTTTACATGTTATTATAGCAAGCCGCTGTCTTGGACACAGAATGTGGCTTTTTGTGGCTCACTCAATTATTTTACGCTGAGGAACAGTGGCTTAGTCATACTACCTCCTAGTGCAAGCCCAGTATGGGGATGACATTGAGGGGGCTGCTCAGTGTTTTACTGATTACATGAACTTCTGTGTGGACACCGTGGCCCCTGTCAGGACAGTTAGGTGTTACCCCAACAACAAACAATCGGTAACCAAGGAAGTCAAGGCTTTCCTGAACAGGAAGGAGCGGGCGTTCAGGAGCCAGGAACGAGGAGGAGATGAGGAAGGCCCAGCAGGAAGTGAGACTGCCTGAGGGAGGCCAAGGAGGCGTACGGGAGTAAGCTGGAGAAGCAGCTGGGGCGCAACCAGGTGCGGAAGGTCTGGAATGGAATGAGAACCATCACCGGGCACGGGAAAAGACGCAGCACTGTGGAGGGTAACGGTGAACGAGCGAATGAACTAAACAGCTTTTTCAATCGGTTCAGCTCCCCCACCACTCCCGGTTCCTCGTCCCAGGCCTCTCCCCGCCCTGCGGACTGCTCCACTGATGCTCCCTCCTCTTGTGCTTCCTCTCCTTCCACCCCTGCCACTCCTCCCAAGCCCACTTCAAGAGCTGCGAAGAACAAGGGCCCCATCTCAACGACTGGACTTCCAACCTCGACACGACCTCCTGCTCCCACCACGACTGAGACCGTCATCACTGCAGACTTTGTGATGCAGTGGATGTCTGCAATTTCCTCCGGGATTAATAAAGTATCTATCTAATCTCCCATTCCACCAAATCTCAACAGCACTGTATTCTATTGAATTGAGATCTAGTGAATGTGGAATAAAGGGAACTTGTGTTCAACAAACCAGTTTCTGATACAGTGGTACCTCTAGTTACGAAATTAATTGGTTCTGGAAGAAATTTGGTAAGTAGAAAATTTCTTAAGTAGAGACGTGTTTTCCATGCAAATGCCCTAATCCATTCTGAGCCCCACAAAATTCAGACATAAAGTTTTATAAAACATAAAAATGCATCAAAACGTAACATACATGTTACAATTAGATTATTACACAATAAATGAGAGTTGTGCGTAATGTAAAATACAAAGAACAAAGAATAAAAATGATAGTCATTTACCTTTTAACTGCTGTCCTTATTGTTTTATGCCCTCTTTGGTTCATGCGCTCTTGCCTCACCATGAACAACAGGGTGAATTCCAGTCCTCCTTTTGAACTTCTCCTACAACCCACGCAATGCCTTAAACTCCTTAAACTTCTTTTTGTTTTAATAACGTGGTGATTGTAGATGCATTACGGCCATATTCTTTGGTGAGATCAACCAAACGCATCCCTTTTTCATGCTTCTCTATTATCTCTTGCTTTGTTTGTACGGACAAAAAAACCATGTCTTTTCTTTTCCTCTTTTCTCCGTCACTTTCTTGGGGTCCATAGCGAATACTCAAAAAGTTAATATATTTGCATAAAACTATCAGAACACCTCATGGGTCGAGGGCCGAATGACGAGGACGCTGCATAGTCATTTACCATTTACCTTTCTAGCTACACATGGAGGTCCCTCTTAGCCAATGGGATGCCAGGATGCTAGGTAATAGCCAATGGCAGAGCAGCTATAAGAATGTTGTGTTCAGGAACCTTTGGGTGCTGTGAGTAGCAGCCCATACTGTATCCAAAAGCTGTTGAGTCGATCCACTGGACGTTTAAGAAAGTTCTTAAGCTGGGACTTTATCAGCCACTCTCTGAACTGAAGAAGTCTCTTGGATGAGAGACGAAATGTCTTCAAGAACTTTCTTAAACGTCCAGTGGATCAACTCAACAGCTTTTGGATAACCATGACCTGGATGACTGAGAACCTACACAGACATCTTGCAAACCACTTTGAGAGGAACACCCTCAGTGTGGTATGGGAGTACGAAAGGACAGCAAGGAAGATCGCGGACTACAGAAACCACTTGCGCTTCAACCTGAGATGTCGACAGAACAACATCATCCCAAGCAGCTTACGGCTGGGATCTTCAATGAGGGGACACCGTGCCAATATCATTCTGGAGAAGGCTCAGAACCAACTCCTAAATGAGAGAGTGAGGCAGGTCCACTTCACCATCGAGGCACTGAAGACCAAGACTGACCAGCTCTCCATGAAACTCACGTCAGTTTTGCCACCCAGGATCCTACAAGAGGTCCACAAGTTTGTTGAAACAGCCCAAATGGCTCAACACTCGAAGAGCAAGGAAAGGCAAAGACGTAAGTTTCAAAACCTCCAATGTCGGAAAAACACAAGGCCAGAAGAACTCAGCTGGAGGCAGAAACCACTGAGCACATCTACAGAAAATTCACGAGACAGATGGGTGAGGAATCTATCAGACAGAGAACTCACCCAACCAGAGAAGGATGTCCTTACCAAAGGATTGAACTTCGCTATTACCCCACAGCACATACCGGTAGTGGACCTCATTACCGCTACGGAATCAGCAATCAAAAAGAACAACCTTTCCGCAACAGAAGCAGAGGGACTAAGGCTAAAGGTAACAGCAGCCCTTTCTGAAGCGAAGGTCCCCCCTTCCAATCTCTCCACCCAGGAACGGAAGGCAGTGACGGCGCTGAGTAAGGACCATAACATCACCATCCTTCCAGCAGACAAAGGAAGATGCACGGTAATCCTCAACACAACGGATTACCACAGCAAGGTTATGTCCCTACTCAGCGACAGCACGACCTATGAGACCCTGAAGCGCGACCCAACCAGCAGCTACAAAAAGAAGGTTGTGGACCGCCTACAGGAGCTACAGAAGGAGGAAACTTTAAACCGCCTGCTCTACTTTCGCCTGTACCCTGGGGAGGCTATACCATGCACATATGGCCTCCCCAAAATTCATAAAGAAGGAACTCAGACCCATCGTCAGCAGCATCAACTCGGTCACTTACAACATTGCCAAGCATGTTGCAACCATCTTGGCCCAGCTAGTGGGTAACAACCCCTATCATATAGAGAATTCCATGAACTTTGTGGAAAAGGTGAGAGGACTGAGTTTGGATACAGATGAGACCATGGTGTCCTAGGACATCACCTCCCTGTTCACATGTGTCCCCACAACGGAGGCTGTGGAAGCGGTGAGACAACGGCTTTCACAGGACACCACCCTCAGCGACAGGACAAACCTCAACCCCGACCAGATCTGCAAACTTCTATAGGCAGAAACACGGATGTGCCATGGGCTCGCCGGTGTCTCCTATCGTGGCCAATTTGTACATGGAAGAGGTGGAACACAAGGCCCTTGCCTTGTTCAACGGAACACCACCAAGCCACTGGTTGTGGTATGTGGACGACACATGGGTTAAGGTAAAAATCCACGAGGTGCAACCTTTCACCGAACACATCAACTCGGTGGACAGCAACATCAAGTTCACCGGAGAGGATGTAAAGGACAACAGTTTGCCCTTTTTGGATTGTGAGGTCAGCATAAAAGATGACAGAAGTCTGTCTGTTGGGGTATATAGGAAACCAACACACACGGACCAATACCTGCTTTTTGACTCTCACCACCCACTGGAGCACAAGCTGGGCGTCATGCAAGACAGGGCTGATAAGCTACCAACCAGTGCCCAAGACCAGGTGAAAGAACACCAACACCTGAAAGGGGCACTGAAAACGTGTGGCTATTCTGACTGGACCTTTGTGAAAGCTCACACAAGCTCCAGAAAGGAGAACAACCCAGTGAGGGCGGAAGAGAGCAAGCGCAATGGTATAGTGATCCCGTATGTGTCTGGAGTGTCTCAAAAGCTGAGGAGGATCTTTAACAAACACAAGGTCCCTGTGTATTTCAAGCCGGGCAACACCCTCCGACAAAGACTGGTCCACCCAAAAGACCCCACACCACACAGTCAGAAGAGCAATCTGGTGTATGCAGTAAAATGCAGCGAGGAATGCTCAGATGTCTACATAGGGGAAACCAAGCAACCACTACACAGATGCATGGCTCAACACAGAAGAGCCAACACATCAGGACAGGACTCGGCAGTCTTCCTTCACCTCAAGGAAGAGGGTCACTCATTTCAGGACACCGATGTTCAGATCTTGGACAGGGAAGATAAATGGTTTGAGAGAGGAGTGAAAGAGGCCATCCACGTCGAAGTGGAGAAGCCATCTCTGAATAGAGGGGGTGGTCTGCGACATCACCTTTCTCCCATTTATAATCATGTCCTTTCTACACTCCCAAAAAGATTGTCACAGCAGATTGACCCAGGTGATGTGTCTCATGCTAATGACCCTCATTAGCATACAAAGGTGTAACTCACATCCCAACGACCCCCTTGGACCCCCATCAACAATCGTTGAGGAGCCAGACGGGTTTTGGCGACGTTCGTTGGAATGTGAATAGCACTGACAACACCCCACAGGGTTTATTAGCTGGGACTTTATCAGCCACTCTCTGAACTGAAGAAGTCTCTTGGATGAGAGACGAAACGTCTTCAAGAACTTTCTTAAACGTCCAGTGGATCGACTCAACAGCTTTTGGATAACCATGACCTGGATGACTGAGAACCTACACAGACAGCCATGTGACTGGCTGATTAGCCATTTGTGTTAGCAAGCAATTGAAGAAGAGTAAGATTAAAGAAAAAAGGTCCCTTCGTAATATTATTCCCTCCGTAGGTGAAATTATTTTTCCAGTCTTGTTAGTAATCATTACACACACACACAAACACTCTGTAGGGTATGCTGTGGGGCATGGATGATGATGGGAGGTAGAGTGGTGTGCAGCTCCCTCGTGGGGTGCCCCAATGAGCAACTTATAAAGGGGATGTTGCCTTGCTCAAGGGTACCTTGGCAGTGCTCAGGAGGTGAACTGACACCTCTCCACGTCCAGTTCACACTCCAAAATGTTTTTATTTTTGCCCAATATGGGACTTGAAAAGGCCATCCTCCTGTCTCCAGCTCAAGACTTGGACTGAACTACTGCCGCCCTGACCTAATAAAGTGGCTGGTGAGTATATACAATGCCTTGCGAAAGTATTGGCACCCCCAAGAACTTTGTGACATTTTGCCACATTTCAGGCTTCAAACTTAAAGATAACATCAAACATGTGAGACACAATCGTGAAGTAGAACCAAATTTATTCAACATTTTATATTGTGTTTACAAATAAAAAACTGAAATGTAGGATGTGCAAAAGTATTGGTCCCCTGTTCTCTCAGCTCAGCTAACCGACTCCAGGAGTTCCCTGATGACTTCTGAATGATCCAATGTTGACCTAACTAACAATGACTGAGTGCATCTGTGTGTCATTTGAGCTCACATTTGCACATCCTACTTTTCAGTCTTTTATTTCTAAACACAATATAAAATGTTGAATAAATTTGGTGCCACTTTACGATTGTGTATCACATGTTGTTGATTCTTGAAAAATATTTTCAGTTTGTTATCTTTAAGTTTGAAGCCTGAAATGTGGCAAAATGTCAAAAAGGCTTGGGGGGGCCAATACTTTCAAAAGGCACTGTATACACAGTAAAGTAATCCCTTGTTACTCGTGGTTAATGTGTTCCAGGACCACCCGTGAAAAACGAAATTTATGAACTGTCCTCATACTGACATTAAACCACCATATATCTGTATTACCTGCTGCACACTCATGTAGACTGTTTAAAATACTTTTGTATTAAAGAAAAGTTTTTCTTTAATACACGGAAGTGCACTGTGTTCCGTGAGTTATGGAATGTAGCGCACACATGATGCTGTCAGCAAATTGCATGAGCGTACAGTATCACGTGACTACCTTCCAAAAATCCACGATGTAATGAAACTGTACATCTTGATACGAGGGATTATTGTACTTTATACAGTATTCCCTCGCTTATTCGCGCGTCAAGATGCAAGGCTTCACTGTACGGCAGATTTTTCAAATTATATTTTATATATTGTCTCATCAACTCATCGAGGACAAAGGAGAAAGCGAGAGGCCAGGATCAAGTCTCCCATGAGCTGTAGCGAAGCGAATCCGTATTGGCTGACAGCATCCGTGTGTGCGCTGCGTTCCGAGACTCACTGTTTCTCACAAAAGTGTTTTAAACAGTCTAAGAGTACGGGAAAATGTAATACAGCTGTAAGATGGTTTAATATCAGTATGGGGAGGGTTCATAAACGTTTACATTACCATAAATAATAAAATAAATATTACTATATCGTGGATTTTCACCTATGGCTGGTGGTCCTGAAACACATTAACCGCGAGTAATGGGGGGGAATACTGTATATATATACAGTATATATTAAATACTGTTGTTAGACTCTAATAAGGCTCCTTTTCAAGCGCAGAAATTTTTGATTCTTACTCGTACAATTCCAAATGCTTGCTCGGGAAACACTACTACAGACGTAACCTTGATTATAATTGTGAAGTTCTCAAAATTAATTTTAATGTAAAACCCAATGGACTTTGAAGGATTGAATATGAGTCCAGAGGGTTTAAATGCTCACAGACCTTTGTGTTCATTCTCTTGTTTTTTCTTTCAGCTCTTATTTATCACGTGTCTGCTGAGTCCAGGGAGTATGATGACATGAAACTCATTCTGACTTCCAGCTACATCAGCACCACTTCTGCTGGTTGCTTCAGCTACTGCAAACCTCGGCTTGTCCACAATGAACTGTTGGAGAAGGAGGTGAGACATAGTCCCTCTTTGGACAGAGATTGTTATTGCCCTGAGATAAAGAAACTTTTCAATGTCATGTCTTAATTTTAACAGAACACCAGATGTGTACTGTGGGTACTGTGGGTTAAGATTGCAGTGCTTACTGGTTTCACAAAGTACCGCAGTATAAAATTGGACTCTTAACATACAGTACATTAACATTTGCTTGGAACTTGCTTTGACTCTTGAATTATGAACTCCAAAACAGATTACTCGTTTTAAAGATCCTGCTCTATTTTCCTCAAACAGGAGACATACAAATTTATCATCGATTTTCGCTACATAAAATAGCTTAATGATTCCACTATAGAGCATTTGTTGAATCATAAAACAACAAACATTGTTTTGTTCATCTGTTATGGGTAACATCACCAAGTGTTGCAATGCTTTGTAAAATGTAAATGTAAACCAAATGTAAATATTTGCCAAACAATGAAACCCCAAGTTTAACAAAATATTAGCACAGACAAGATTTCATATTTTGAAAATGAGAACATTAATATTTAATATTCTATACCATTTTGAATGTGATATCAGCAACACATCTCAAAAAAGTTGGACGGTGGCAAGAAAGTTTGAAAAGGTTATTATATTTTTCATGGAACATCTCAATATTAATGAGGTCACTAGTGACATGATTGCTTTTGTTGTGTTTTAGAAAAATCCTCCACAGAGGTAAAATATCTCTAAAGTGAATATAGGGAGTAGTTCACCACTCCATGAAAGACTGCACTAGAAATAATGCAACATTTTAAGCAAGTTTTTCCAATGTAAAATGTGGGATGTTCTATAATTTGCAGGGAACATCATCAGGAATTTGAAGAAATCTCTTAACACACACTGGAAACTCCAGGGGAGGAGACATCATCTCCTGTTATCAGAATTCTGCCTCAGTTGTACAATAGTTTTGAGAGCTCTTTGATTTTGTGTCAAAAAACACAGAAATCTTTTGAATTCGCTAGAACAAGTATGGAGGAATAATTGAGGTTGTCTCAGATTTGTCTTTAATAAAAGGTAAAGAAATGCCAGTGTTGACAAATGTTTATTTGCGTGTTTCAGTTTGTGGAGAAGAGGAAGGAAATGAAGTCAGAAGGTAGGACAGACAAGGAACTAGAGGAAAGCTACTGTTTTCTTTTGGCTGATAATTCAAAGGTAAGACCAACTGTACTATGTTATTAAAGGGACAGTAAAGTTAATTTTAAGTGACATGTTATTCATCATTATGAAAAATAGAAGAAGCCAATCACAATGGCTGCTCAGCTCTGTTGGGCGACAGTGACGTATGACGCCCACGGAATGCGGAAGCTGCTGCGGCATGGATTTTAAGCTTTTTCGACAAAACGGATGACGCTACACACATAAAATGTATTTTTTCTTCTATTTTTCATAATGATGAATAACATATATGTCACTTAAAATTAACTTTACTGTCCATTTAACTGTTTGTAACCTACACACAAATAACTTGTGTTTTGTTTAATGATACTGTCAACACCGAGGCAGCCATCCACGGCGCAATTTGTGATCGATATCAGTCAGGTCATTTATTCTCCAAGTGTCTTTTTATGATGTAAAATATTTTGTTGTTTGTGATGCACTACAGTGTAACATTTGGTGCTGTACACGTGAGCCATGCTTTCATGTACAACATCAACTCAGACATTTTTTATGCATGGCCAGGACAATGAAGTTTGGTAATAGACAAATGTGGCTCAGCTTGGGCGACTGGTAATATTGGTGAAACTTGAGGTAAAATAAGATTGCTTGTGCACAAAAGCATTGGTTGAGTGTGTTAATTGTTGCAATCATAATGTGTGTGTGTGTGTGTGTGTGTGTGTGTGTGTGTGTGTGTGTGTGTGTGTGCGCATGGTTGCATTTAGGTATCCCCAATCTGTGAGAAAGGACTGTTTGTAAGTCAGAGTTGGATCACAGTGCTGGGAAACCCCAGTAAAGGTAGGAATTATCTGATGTGTGCAGGTACATTAATTTAAATACCACATGTTGTTTGTCACACTTTTATTTACTAAACATACACTGTGTTTTTTTGTGCTATGCTGAAAGGAGAAAATAAAATTCTGTAATTTCCTGTAGGATTTACACTTTCAAGACATTTTTTAGGAACTTACTGAAACACATTTGATTCATTGACAGCTTCTTATTTGTGCCTCAAATGAGCATGACCTGCAATCTGAATTTTTGCATTTGTCTGTGTGTTCCTTTTAAGGAGTGTATCTGTCCAGGTACTCAGATTTGCTTCAGGTAAACCCCATGCTACCCGGAGCCACAGGCGACATCATCATATTCAAAGTAATGAAGGTAAATTAGAGTGCTGCCTGCCTTAGGCAACATGATGCATTTAGAGTCTCCTGCTTTGCCCCAGTACAGAAACTCCTTTTTCCTGCACTGTGCTTCATTGTTACTCCATTCAGTGACTGAAGCCAGAGGCTTTGTGTTTTCTGTCTCATCACTGCTTTCATATTTTGAAACAAAGCATCCATTCTCAGTAATGGATGAAAGCGATACAATGAAGTCATGATATGATGGTTTTTAATGTCTAAAAATGTTGATTGCCAATTTCACTGTTCTGGAGTAATTCTGTTCTGGTCACTAATCAGCAGCATAACGCAGGAATAGAAAGAGAAATTATTGAATCAGTGACACCATCTTTATGTGTCACCAGACTGGTGGTGACGTGAATACCTCTCTGATGAGAAACGACCCTCATACATTAGGTCAAATTAAACTTCAACACGTAACATGTCACCACAGAGGAATGAGTGTTCTGAATGAATGGACTTATTAAGTTGGTATGTAGAGTAGAGAGTAGAGTCTTCTTCTTCTTCTTTTCCTTTCGGCTTTTCCCTTCAGGGGTTGCCACAGCGAATCAACTGCCTCCATCTAACCCTGTCTTATGCATCCCCTTCTCTCATCTACCTTCATGTCCTCTTTCACTACACCCATAAACCTCCTCTTGGGTCTTCCTCTAGGCCTCCTGCTTGGCAGTTCAAAATTCAGCATCCTTCTACCAATATATTCACAATCTTTCCTCTGGACATGTCCAAACCATCTCAGTCTGGCCTCTCTGACTTTATCTCCAAAACCTCTAACATGTGCTGTCCCTCTGATGTACTCATTCCTGATCCTATCCTTCCTGGTCACTCCCAAAGAGAACATCAGCATCTTCATCTCTGCTACCTACAGCCCTGCCTCCTGTCTTTTCCTCAGTGACACTGTCTCTAGACCAAACAACATTCATTTTAGCTGAAACTCTTCTATGACACATCACACCTGACACTTTTCTCCACCCGTACCATCCTGCCTGTACACACTTCTTCACCTAATTTCCACACTCTCCATTGCTGTTGACCCTAAGTACTTAAAATCCTCCACCTTCTTGATCTCTTCTCCTTGTAACCTCACTTTTCCACTTGGGTCCCTCTCATTCACACACATGTATTCTGTCTTACTGCGGTTAACCTTCATCCCTCTCCTTTCCAGGACAAACCTCCACCTCTCTAGCTTCTCCTCCACCTCTTCCCTACTCTCACTGCAGATCACAATGTCATCTGCAAACATCATAGTCCATGGAGATTCCTGTCTAACCTCGTCTGTCAGCCTGTCCATCACCATAGCGAACAAGAAGGGGCTCAGAGCTGATCCCTGATGCAGTCCCACCTCCACCTTGAACTCCTCTGTCACACCTACAGCACACCTCACCACTGTCTTACAGTCCTCATACATGTCCTGCACCGCTCTCACATACTTCTTTGCTACTCCAGACTTCCTCATACAATACCACAGTTCCTCTCTAGGCACCCTGTCATAAGCTTTCTCCAGATCTACAAAAACACAATGCAGCTCCGTTTGGCCTTCTCTGTACTTCTCCATCAACATCCTCAGATCAAACACTGCATCTGTAGTACTCTTTTTTGCCATGAAACCATACTGCTGCTCACAAATGTTCACTTCTGCCCTTAGTCTAGCTTCCACTACTCTTTCCCATAACTTCATTGTATGGCTCATCAGCTTTATTCCTCTGTAGTTGCCACAACTCTGCACATCTCCCTATTGTTAAAAATGGGCACCAGCACACGTCTCCATTCCTCAGGCATCTTCTCACTATCTAAGATCCTGTTGAACAACCCAGTCAGAAACTCTACTGCCACCTCTCCTAGACACTTCCATACCTCCACAGGTATATTATCAGGACTGACTGCCTTTCCACTCTTCATCCTCTTCAGTGCCCTCCTCACTTCATCCTTACTAGTCTTTGCTACATCCTGGTCCACAACAGTCACCTCTTCTAGTCTGTGTTGTCTCTCATTTTCCACGTTCATCAACTCTTCAAAGTACTCTTTCCATCTTCCCATCACACTACTGGCACCTGGCAATAGACTTCCATCCCCATCCTTAATCACCCTAACCTGCTGCACGTCCTTCCCATTTCTGTCTCTCTGTCTTGCCAACCAATATAGATCAGTCTCTTCCTCCTTACTGTCCAACCTAGCATACAAGTCATCATAAGCTTCTTGTTTGGCCTTTGCTATCTCTACTTTCACCTTACGCTGCATCTCCCTGTACTCCTTTCTACTTTCCCCAGTCCTCAGTGTCCCACTTCTTCTTAGCTAACCTCTTTCTCTGTATACACTCCTGTACCTCCTCATTCCACCACCAATTCTCCTTATCTACTTTTCTTCCAGATGACACACCAAGTACTCTACCTGTCTCCCTGATCACGTTAGCTCTAGTTTTCCAGTCATCTACAGGGCTCCAAATTAACTTTTTTTCTTGGTAGCACTGGTGCTCCCAAATTTAGAAGTTAGTAGCAAAGACTTGAGGAGCACCTACCCAAAAGCAAGGCAGTGACGGAGCGATAGAGACCGCTCCGTCCATCTTTGTTCCGCGCCTCTCTCCCCCGCCCAGGAGAGCAGCATCAGCTGCGCTCTCATTGTTTCCTGGCAGGACCGCAGGAGCGCGGTCTCACAAAATAATGCGCACCAGATTTTTTCCCCTAGTCGCACCAGTGCTCCCAAATATATTTAATAGTCGCACTGATAAAAATTTAGGCGCGTATGCGACCAAAATGGTCGCAATTTCGAGCCCTGATCTGGAAGCAACTGTCTTAACTCCCTCCTAAAAGTCATGCATCATTCTTCCTTTTTTAGCTTCCACCATTTCGTTCTCTACTCTGCCTTTGCACTCTTCATCTTCCTCACCACCAGAGTCATCCTGCACACCACCATCCTATGCTGTTTGGCTACACTCTCGTCTACCACTACTTTGCAGTCACTGATCTCCTTCAGGTTACACCGTCTACACAAGATGTAGTGTACCTGTTTGCTCCTACCACCACTCTTATAGGTCACCCTATGTTCCTGCCTCTTCTTGAAGAAAGTATTCACTTTAGCCGTTTCCATCCTTTTTGCAAAGTCAACTACCATCTGTCCTTCTGTGTTCCTCTCCTGGATACCAAACCTGCCCATCACCTCCTCATCACCTCTGTTACCTGCACCAACATGTCCATTGAAGTTTGCACCAATGACAACTCTCTCACTTCTAGGTATGCTCTGCATCACTTCATCAAAGTCCAGAATTTCTCCTTCTCCTCCAGCTCACATCCTACCTGTGGAGCATATCCACTAACAACGATGAACATCACACCTACTCCATTTCTCTTCACATCTACACCATGATAGAACAACTTGAACCCTGCTCCTAAACTTCTAGCCTTACTACCTTTCCACCTGGTCTCCTGGACACACAGTATGTCTACCTTCCTCCTATGCATCATGTCAACCAACTCTCTGCCTTTTCCTGTCATAGTTCCAACATTCAACGTCCCTACTCTGTCCTATACTCTTGATGCTCCTCTCTCTTCGTGCGAACACACTTTCCTCCTCTCCTTCTTTGACCAACAGTAGTCCAATTTCCATCGGCGCCCTGTAGGTGAACAGCGCCGATGGCGGTCGTTGTTAACCCGGGCCTCGACTGATCCGGTATGGAAGTCATAGGTTTGATTCGCATCTTTGATTTGGCAAAAGTTTTACGCCGGATGCCCCTCCTGACGCAACCCTCTGTATTTATCCGGGCTTGGGACCGGCATGATAAGACACTGGCTTGTGTCCTCTTGTGGCTACATTGTCCTCTTGTGGCTACATTTATCCACATCACAGGTTTTTAAAAATCAGGGTATTGTTACCAGGCTCCAAAGTGGATAGTGTCTCTGCTCTCTGGGTAGAGTTGTCCGTCATATTATTAGGGCTGTCACTTTAGCGCGTTAATTAGATTGCTGCAAATTAACGCGCGATAAAAATTAATGCAATTAATCGCGAGTGACAAGTCAATGTGCAAGCATTCTAAATTTGGACCATTGAGTGACCCGTAGGCTGCAGCGGCACATCACTTCCTACCTGCGCCACTAGTCAAAAGCAGAGTGACTGACAACAGAGATGGACGCAACACAGGAGAGCGAGGCAAGCCCACTCGGACCTTTGGGCAGAAAGTTTAATTCTGAAAGAACAAAGACTGTCAACAAAAACGCAGTGATTCTGCGCTGCCAATCTGCGCTGTAGACGCCTCAGTCAGTCTACCCCAGGGCAGCTGTGTCTACACACGTAGCTTACCATCACCAAGTATGAATGAGGAGTGAATGAATAATGGATCCGATGTAAAGCGTCTTTGAGTGTCCAGAAAAGCGCTATATAAATCTAATCCATTATTATTATTATTATTATTTGTACCTTTTGTGAAAGAGAATTTTCATATCACCGAAGCAGCTCCAGCCTAACGTATCATTTAAATGCAAAACATGTCAAGGACACAGAGTTGAACGTTAGCTTACCCTTTTAAAGGAAGAGCCTGTTGGCATCTTGCTATTTAGTTGCCTTATTTAGAGGCATGTTATACTATTCATTTTGAATTGCCGTATTGAGTCAGCTTTAGTATTCATTTTGATTGAGAGTCTACTTATGTGCCTATTTGAGACTCAACCTTATTTTATTTCTGAATTTTATTTATTTTAACTGTATTCGTATTCCATTTTTGAGAAATGCACCTGGCCCAATTGGTTTGCTGATGTGCTTGGCCTTTTTTCTTTTGAATTTCATTTATAAAGCACACTTAAACAATAAAAATGTGGATTTTGACTCTTCTCTTCTTGGTGCAGTCTATTGATTAGTCATGCACTTCAATTTTGTAATGTCCTAGAATTCAAATTCTTTATTTGGGGGCCTTTAGCAGGTATGAGACTAAATTGCGATTAATTAGATTAATTACAAATCCTGCAATTAGATAAAAAAAAATTTAATCGCCTGACAGCACTACTTATTGTATATCATGAATAAACCACGAATAGCAAAAATAGCTCCAACATCAGTGTGCTGGAAGAATGTCAGATGTGCTTGCAGGAAATAATCCACTTTGACTTAACTGCTTTGTTCTCGCTTGCGTGCGTACATGCATCATTGACATACATTTTTTGACAGGGTCGTCGGACAGGGTGCGTCCCAGGGACACAAGCTTTAAATGCACTTTCATTCAACAAAAATATTCAGTTTTTCTCCACTTAAATTTCGAACCTGAGATCAAAACACCGTTATGTTTTGATCTTGTGCGAGTTCCTTGTCACAAGACTCCCATGCGTGATTCTGCTGCTCGTTTTACATGCTGCAGTGAGAGCAAGGAGTTAGTTAAACCCTCCAGAGCAATCATAGGCGTCCTGTTGGGTTTGTCTGACTGCTAAAGCGCTTTGAAGTGTCTG
The DNA here is from genome assembly GCA_013358685.1 of Antennarius maculatus. NCBI lineage: Eukaryota > Metazoa > Chordata > Actinopteri > Lophiiformes > Antennariidae > Antennarius > Antennarius maculatus. The sequence continues at coordinate 6,066,658 of CM023609.1, read as the reverse complement.
CTGATGTGATTGAGCACTATACAGAAAAAGGTGGATGACTGATTATAACCATGCCTCCAAAAAAAGATGCAAAAGTTGGAGAAAAACCAAGTGACAATGACTGCTTTCGTGTATAAAAAACAATCAAAAGTTAATGAAGAAAAAGAGAGCTATTACTGACAGATATTACTGAAATGTGTATGGCGAAGGCTCTGTCAGCTTAGTGCAGTGTCCACAGGAGAATGCAGTATATGAATTAAAGGCAAACTATTGAGTGAAAAGCAAAAGTGAAAAAAAAACAACTTACATCTTTATTTCTAAAAGTTTTTTTAATGACTAAAGGCCTTAACATTTTGATAAAACTAATATATAATTTGACTTTTTTTCACTTAAACAGTTGTGACATCGTTATTAATTAAATCATTTAAATTAAGTTTGTTTAGTTTTATATTGTACTATTGGCAATACTCAATCCTTGCGTACGCTTTTACTGGATATTGTTATTACTTTTGGGATGCATAAACGTCATTTTGGGATGCACAAATTTTTGTTGAATTGCATCCCAGGGAAGCACAACTTAATTGAGGTAAAATTAACTCTGTAATTGATCTAAAAAGATGCTATTGTCCAGTGTCAATGCTGTAATCTAGATTGTAGTTTCTGACAAAGTAATGTAATGCTGCCACCCAGTGGTATTGGAGAGCAATTTCCCTGTCATTTTGAGACGAGAATAAGTGATGCATATACTACAGGTGGTTGTCATAGTTTAAAAAGGAAAAATGCTTACTTCCAGCTAGGCCGTGGACAAAATTCTGACCCAGATGAAGGCTCTAGTACGAGTGGCGGTCAGATCAAAGCACAGACTGTGAGCTCAAGGCACCCACACACCCATTGTACGTGGTGCAGGGGTCACCAAATGGCGGACCGGATCCGGACCGCGTGATGGTTCTTTTCCGGACCCGTTACCACTCCATGATAAATTCACGACAGTAGATTTTCTTGGAAATGTTTTTCTGACGGTCGCGGCTACAGACGGCGGGCACTGCTACTCCAGTTAATACGTAATTGCGCCATTCAGTTCAGCCAATCAGATCGTTTGTTTACCTGCGCTGTCAGCGCACCTGGAAGCGAGACAGCTCGCTACCGCTACCACTGTGAGTTTACCGCTACAGGAGCACAGAGGAAGGGAGACAGTGAAGACAGCATAGCTCCAAACGAAGGGAGGTTAATGAGAAAAACCGCTGGTTAACAATGAGTGGACGAAATATATGTTTATTCCTCCGTCAGGCAGTTCAAAACCATCGTGCCTCATATGGTCTAAACACGTAGCATTAATTAAAAATGGTAACGTGAAGAACAACTATGAAACAAAACAGAACTTTTGAGCAAAGTTATCCCCTGAAGGCCGAGCTGAGGGCAAAATGACCGAGAAAAATGTCAACTAATGTTCACTAAAGGCATGGGCGATTTTGGGGCAACATAAACAGTCTTTTACTGATAGCACAATTGTGAAGGAGTGCTTAAACGCTATTGTTGAGACATTATTTGAGTGAAAACAGAAAGATGAGGTGTGAAAAAATCAAATCCCGATGTCAACTTCAACAGCAACCAAAAAAATCAAATATTAAAAGCTTGATGCAGCTATGCAGAGAGCACCATGCATATCTGTGGCCATTGATGAGTCTACAGATGTTATTGGTAATGTCCAGCTTTTGTGTGTGTCAGGTTCCTTCACAAAGACAAGGAGATCTTTGCTAGGTGTAACACCACTAACACACACAAGAGGAGAGGACATGTATTCAGCAATAAGATACTGACAAAGAGGGACATAGATCTGAAGCGGGTGATATTTGTCACCACAGATGACAGAGACCACCACCCTGTCTTTTTCCACCACCTTGTCATGGTGAGAAAAGAGAGGGGGGCTGTGGGAGCAGTGGGAGCTTTCTGAAACAGTCAAGGTGTGCTCTGTGCACACCTTGTGCACAACGTTACTTGTGCACAAGTAACGTGCACAAGTAAATTACTGGCAGGCCACATGCCCCTTTCTCTCATGAAGAAAATTCTGTTTGCATTTTTCCCTGAAAGAGCCAGTTTTTATTATGCTTTCTGAAGATGTTAATATTTTTTTACTTGAAGTGTAGGCCTTCAGTTCTTTGGACCAGGACGTCTTTAAGAATAAAAAAAAAAGGATTATTCACCTTTTTTTGCACTTAATTTTTAATTCTGAGGTTTATGTGTTCTTCATACTTAAAGGTTTGAAATTTATTTGCCTGGGTCTACTTTTATTAATGGTGAAGTAAAAGAGCTAGCTATGCACTCAAACATATCCTGCATTGAAAATTGATAATAAATGATAACGTGGACATAGGGACTGGCTATAAGACACAACGTCGACTTGCGTTCAGACCTTTCACTAAGAGGACATTTTTATTACCCGACCTCCGTGACTTTCAATTTAATAACCCTGACACACACCCCTGGTGTGTGGTGAAAGCAATATAACTTTATGTGGTTCAAAGCTAGGTCAAATGCCATCTCCAAATGAAACACACATGACTTAAAAACAAGAATTCAGACTTAATTAACCAGAATTTAACCAGATTTTGTTAACCTTCGTGAATACACGGAGGAACAGGCAACATTTATAAGAAATGCAATAAAGGTAAAAGAAAGAGCCCTCAAAGCTAAACTAGCTGAACTTTTTGCTAAAATTAAATGTCCCACACTTTGTCAGTCATAAATGCCACCTGCTTGCAAAAGCATTGCGAAAGTCCCTCTCTCAGTGAACATAATTGCCAGGCATTTTGTTGACGTTTCTGCAGACACCAAAAGTGTTGTTTTGAACAATATACATCTCAGTGAAAAACTTGAAGTGCAACTTGACAAGTCCACGGATATTACTGGATATGCTGAACTCTTGGCCCATGTGCTTTTTGTGGATGGAGATGCTATCAGATAAAATTTCCTGTCTTGCAAGGTGTAACCAAAAAAATACAACAGGAGTTTTTCAGGCCATGTTGCAATATTGTGAACGATGAAGACACGTGTGAGAAACTGCACAACTGCACAATTGTATCCGATAATGATTAAGCCACGGCCATGGTTGGTCGGACTGCTATATTCTAGATTCTAAACAGGTCCAGGTTTCACATCATCAAAAATGTGCTGTGGCTCAAAAAAGGTTGAAAAACATTGGACTAGACAATAGCTATAGAATAGAATAGCCTTTACTGTCATTGTATCATATACTATGTATTAAATACACTAAAATGAAAATAAAGAATGAAATGATAAAAATTGCCAAAATTCCCCCAAATAATGGAATGCTATTTTAGGGACATATCAGACATCCTTACCTATTTGTACCTAAATGAAGCTTTAAAGACAGTTGGTTATTAGAATATCTGTTAACAAAGGTAAAGGACAGACCTGTTTGTCTTGTGTGTTGAGCCAACATAGCTGTAATCATAGAATAAAACATGAAAGGGACAGTGTGAAATGAAAAAAAGTACAAATTTATTATTTTACTGTTAGGCTGTGAAAAAAGGTTCCCAATGAAATTTAACTCTAAAGGCTACAAATCTTGCCTCACAATCTTGGTAAACGTGTGTTCACCGTCTCTCATCCATCGCTGCCACAACACACACAGCTTTAAACGCTCTGTTTACCCCAATGTCCAGCGGTTGGAGTTCTTGAGTTCATCCTCCTGGGATGATGGCAAGCTCCGAATTCAGTTGCTTCACATAACACTAGAGATGCTTCCCCCGCTTATTTTTTTTCCAGAATCCATCGCTCCAGCTGTATCTTCATTGTATTTCTTTTCCACCCAACTGTTCAAGGCGGATGGCTGCCGACCAGAATCTGGGTCCTGCCCAGAGATTCTTCGTCAATGAGGGAGTTTTTCCCTGCTGCTGTCGCTTCAGCTTGCTCTGGAGGGTTCTGTTGTGTTTCTCTGCCTGTAAAAGCATTTGAAATGTCTGTTGACGTGACTGAGCACTTTGCTTTGATCCTTAAATAAGGGCCATCTATTTAACACCTATTTTTATGTCACATAATCAATGACATCACTAATTCAACTCGGCATTGCTATTTTTTTGATTACACCCCTTTTGGTAAATGACTCATTTTCACAGATTCAGTAGCGTGCACATCATTCCAGTTGGGTCTGTTAGTTTTTTGAGTCAGTAGCGTGCACATCATTCCAGTTGGGTCTGTTAGTTTTTATACCAAGTCTTGTAGAAACTTGTAGTGTAGAAGTTGTAGTTCTAACAAAGTGATGTGAGACTGCTATTATTTTGAACACAACTATTTGTCGGTTGAATTACAAGAAAAACATTCTTTACTCTCCACAAATAGTAGCAGGAATGTTACATAATGTATACATAATTTGGGTTAATGTTTTGACCAAGTTTATAGTCATTTTTTTGGACATGTACTAAAATTAGATGAATGAGAACAGGTTGTATTTTTGGGAATATTGTAGAACTTTTGGGATTTGAAAGCTCTTTTATAGGAAAGTGCAAATAATACACTTCTTTCACAAGAAAACGAATAATCCTGATAAATTTGCCTGATCTCATTACTGATCAGAATATTTCTTCTCTGATATAACTTAAATTAACCTGTTATTATTGTTCCTCTTTCCATTTTGGTAGGGGAGAGTGAAGAGCATTTATGAAAATATGAAGAACCTCTTTGATCCTACACCCCGCTTCGATAGCCACATTTCCAAAAATGCGAGTAAAGTGACCTCACTCACCTCCTTCCGGGCCTTTGAACTTACACAGGTAAACTCAATTGCACACTCATACATTTTTGCAACTGCATACCCAAAACATCTTTACATTTTTTTTTAAAAACATCTTTTATGTCTTTTTTTTTCATTGTAAAGGTACTTGTGAAGCAGTAGAAAGGAAATTAGAGGGACATGACACGTAATCCCTTGCTTATTCGCACTTCAAGATGCGTGGCTTCACTATATGACAGATTTTTAGTAGCTAGTCACATGATACCGTATACTTGCGTGCTATTGGCTGACAGCATCCATGTGTGCACTGTGTTCTGAGACTCAGTTCCTCCAACTCTTCTTTAATACAAAAGTGTTTTAAACAGTCTGTGATAACCTGTTATTCTGTTGTGTGTGTTGCCCTGAGTTTCCCTAAGTGTGTGTGTGTTCTGCATGTGTTTGCGAGAGTGAGAATCCGAGCGGGAGATTGTTATCAGTTCTCGTTTGTTCCTTGTTAAGGCTGAACGCCAAGTAAAGACAGTTGAAAGAATATTGTGTGCGTCATCCTTGCCCGCAATAAGAAACACCTAGGGTGTTACAAGTCTATAAGAGTGTGGGAAAAGGTAATACAGATATAAAGTCGTTTGTTATCATTATGGGGAGGGTTCATACACGTTAAAATTACTGTAAATCATAAAATACATACTTGGTTGTTATATTGCGGAATTTCGTGTTTAGCAAGTGGTCTTGGAACGCATTAACCGTAAGTAACGAGGGATGACTGTACTGTGGCCTTTCAATTACTTTGGCTCTTCAGCACAGAACAGTCTTGCAGAAATAAATAGTATATATCACAAATGTGGAGTAATTATTTCGGAACAGACAAAAATGACTTGATGCAAAATTACAAAAATGTTTCCTCCCGTAATGACAAGATCAACTTGAAATGGTTGGACTGTTTGAGGGGTCATTATAACTGTTATTTTGAATTTATTGTGATGTTGAAATATTTAAAGAAGAAAATCATGGCTTTGAAATTTTTAGTTGTTTGGGCCAGATGTGACTCAATGCCAGTTGGTTACCTACTTATCGAATGATTGGTGGTTCACTCTTCAACCCTGCAGCTCACTGGTGTTTGACTGATGGTGTGAATGGTTACCACTCCTAACAAGCAGGTGGTGCCTGTTACCACCACTCTTTGAATTTTGTGGGAAAGGGTGAATGCTAGCTAGACTTTGATTAGTCAGGCTAGAAAAGTACTATATAAGTACATTCCTATTACGTTTTATTACAGGTGTACTTCTACGAATATACATTTGATGAGCTGCGGCAGAGGCCTCGCCAGATTTGTCCTTATGCCGTTATCTCATTCCACTTCAAAGGAAAAGATTGTCCACTTCCAAGTACACCTCTCCCCCCCACCAGGTATGGAATTAAACACTTGACACTCTTTTGATTGATAAAATACTGATCAGTAGTGTCACTTTTATAGATATGTTATTTTGTTTTACACTTACAATGTAAAACTGTCAAATTCTAATTTGGATCTTGACATTAAATGATAATCCCTATTCTCTTTGTTTGCTTGGTTGACAGTTTAAATAGCTATTCAGGAAAGAGGGGTAAAGGTGAGTCTTTGTTTTTCTTTTTTGTCACACAAAATAATCAGGTCAAATGTAGAAAGTAATAGTAATTATTTATTCAGTCTTGTCCTGAGTTTACTGAGATACTGATGAGTTGTAAACTCTCTTTCATTGTATTTAAACATTCAGAGCAGGTTCAGTTCACAGTCTGGACAGGAGATTTGGTGAAAGGTGACAAAGTTCTCTTCCAGATTTCATTTCGCTCTTCTTCTCCACCCATCCTGCCCCAAGGACTGTGAGTACTTAACTAAGTTCTCATTTTTATGCAAATTGAAAAATTTGAAGTCAGTCTAGTAAGGTAGAGTTAGGTGCCCAATCTGAAAAAACAAAAACAAAAAAAAACACCCTAAACTAAATTCTGCCACAATTAGCTCAAAACATATCTTATTTTAGTGGGAAAATGCACTTGTAAAGCAGCTACTGTATACCGAGCATATAATTTTATACTTAGTAATGTGTTTCTATTGAAATTTATTGAAGCTTTTTTTCAGCCTGCCTTTACATTTTAACTGCTTGTGGTGAAGCCAGCCTGTCCTTACCACTAATATGTTTCTACCCTCCCATGTTAATTATTATTAGTTTAATGTATCCAAATTTATTTGTTACAATATATTCTATCTTCAATTAAAGTAATAATTATTTCAGCAGTTTTCTCCATGTTGCCCAACCTGAGTAACTGAATGCTGCTTGGTCAGCTGTGAATTACAAGTGTTTTCACAGTTTGGCCCTATTTTTATAACGTTCCATGTACAGTTCATTTGTACATAAAGCCGCAGCAGGGCATAAGCCAGTGTCTTATTGTGCTGGTCCTATGCCCGGATAAATACGGAGGGTTGTGTCAGGAAAGGCATTTGACGAAAACCTTTTGCCAGATCAAACATGGAAGTTAAATCTATGACTTCCATACCAGAAGTCATAGATTTGATTCTTGTTAACACAGATGCTGGGTTAACAATGACCGCCATCGGTCACCTACAGGGTGCCGGTGGAAATTGGACTACTGTTGGTCGAAGAAGGAGAGGAGAAAATGTATTTGTAGAAAGAGAGAGAAGAGGAACGCCAAGAGTATAGGACTGAGAGTAGGGACGCTGAATTTTGGAACTGTGATAGGAAAAGGTAGAGAGTTGGTTGACATGATGCAGAGGAGGAAGGTAGACATACTGTGTGTCCAGGAGACCAGGTGGAAAGATAGCAAGGTTAGAAGTTTAGGAGCAGGGTTCAAGTTTGTCTATCATAGTGTAGATAGTAAGAGAAATGGAGTAGGAGTTATCTTGAAGGAGAAGTTTGTTAGGAATGACCTGGATGTAAATTAGTGTCAGATAGAGTGATGAGTCAGAAGCTAGAAATCGAAGGTGTGATGTTCAATGTTGTTAGTGGGTATGCTGCAAAGGTACGATGTGAGGTGAAGGAGAATAAATTCTGGTTGGACTTTGATGAAGTGATGCAGAGCATGATCCGAGGTTGGACAGTGAGGAGGGAGAGACCGATCTATACAGGTTGGCAAGACAGAGAGACAGAGATGGGAATGACGTGCAGTAGGTTAGGGTGATAAAGGATAGGGATAGAAGTGTATTGACAGGTGCCAGTTGTGTTATGGGAAGATGGAAAGAGTACTTTGAAGAGTTGATGAATGAGGAAAATGAGAAAGAACAAAGACTAGAAGAGGTGGCTGTTGTGGACCAGGAAGTAGCAAAGATTAGTCAGGATGAAGTGAGGAGGGCATTGAAGAGGATGAAGAGTGGAAAGGCACTCGGTCCTAATGATATACACTGCCCTGCCAAAAAAAAGTCACTTTTTGGGTTTCAATAAGCAAATTGCAGTATTATGATCAGGGGTTGCTTCAGTTGGTCAAGTCTAGGCTCAGCGATATTATTCAGCAAAAAAATTAAGTCAGCTGAGTATCTGAATGTACTGAATGACCAGGTAATCCCATAAATGGATTTTTTATCCCAGATGGCACGATCATATTCCAGGACAACAATGCCAAAATTTATCTGACTCTAATTGTGAGTGGTCCAGGGATCGTGAGGAATCATTTTGACACATCAATTGGCCCCCACAGTCCTGAGCTTAACCCCATTCAAAGTCTGTGGGATGTGCTGGAGAAGACCTTGCAGAGTGGTTTTACTCCTATGGTCAATACAAGAACTTGGGCCAAAAATTAATGCAATTCTGGACAGAAATAAATGCTGCGACATTGTACGAGGTTGTCGAAACAAGGCCGCGGCAAATGCGCACCGCAATCAAAGCTATAGGCAGTCCCACGAAATATTAGAGTGTGTGACTTTTTTTTTGGCCGGGCAGTGTACCTGTACGAGGTACACTGGAGGTATGCAAGTGTCTAGAAGAGTTGGCAATAGAGTTTCTGACTGGATTGTTCAAGAGGATCTTGGATAGTGAGAAGATGCCTGAGGAATGAAGGATAAATGTGTTGGTGCCCATTTTTAACAATAGGGAGATGTACAGAGTTTCAGCAACTACAGAGGAATAAAGCTGATGAGCCATACAATGACATTATGGGAAAGTTGAAGCTAGACTAAGGGCAGAAGTGAACATTTGTGAGCAGCAGTATGATATCATGCCAAAAAAGAGTACTACAGATGTAATATTTGCTTTGAGGATGTTGATGGAGAAGTACAGAGAAGGCCAAACGGAACTGCATTGTGTTTTTGTAGATCTGGAGAAAGCTTATGACAGGGTGCCTAGAGAGGAACTGTGGTATTGTATAAGGAAGTCTGGAGTGGCAGAGAAGTATGTTAGAGCGGTGCAGGACATGTATGAGGACTGTAAGACAGTGGTGAGGTGTGCTGTAGGTGTGACAGAGGAGTTCAAGGTGGAGGTGGTACTGCATCAGGGATCAGCTCCGAGCCCCTTCTTGTTCGCTATGATGATGGACAGGCTGACAGACAAAGTTAGCCAGGAATCTCCATAGACTAAGATGTTTGCAGATGACATTGTGATCTGCAGTGAGAGCAGGGAACAGGTGGAGGAGAAGATAGAGAGGTGGAGGTTTGTCTTGGATAGGAATGAAGGTTAGCCGCAGTAAGACAGAGTACATGTGTGTGAATGAGAGGGACCCAAGTGGAAGAGTGAGGTTACAGGGAGAAGAGATCAAGAAGGTGGAGGATTTTAAGTACTTAGGGTCAACAGTCTAGAGCAATGGAGAGTGTGGGAAAGAGGTGAAGAAGCGTGTACAGGCAGGATAGAACGGGTGGAGAAAAGTGTCAGGTGTGATAGAAGAGTTTCAGCTAAAATGAAAGGAAAGGTGTACAAACTTTGGTGAGACCAGCAATGTTTTTTGGTCTAGACACAGTGTCACTGAGGAAAGAACCTCACTATCTCCCAAAGAGATGCTGAGGTTCTCTTTGGGAGTGACCAGAATGGATAAGATCAGGAATGAGTACATCAGAGGGACAGCACATGTTAGAGGTTTTGGAGATAAAGTCAGACAGGCCAGACTGAGATGGTTTGGACATGTCCATGCTGAGTTTTGAACTGCCAGGCAGGAGGCCTAGAGGAAGACCAAAGAGGAGGTTTATGGATGTAGTGAAAGAGGACATGAAGGTAGTTGGTGTGAGAGAAGAGGATTCAGAAGACAGGGTTAGATGGAGGCAGTTGATTCGCTGTGGCAACCCCTGAAGGGAAAAGCCGAAAGAAAAAGGAAATACTGTGTGTGTGTGTGTGTGTGTATATATATATATATATATATATATATATATATATATACAGTATATATACTGTATGTGTGTGTGTGTGTGTGCATGTACACACACACACACACACACACACACACACAAACTTAGCATATTGTGATAAAGTTCATTATTTTCCATAATGTAATGGTAAAAATTAAACTTTCATATATTTTCGATTCATTGCACACCAACTGTCTTTAATTGTTTTAATACTGATGATTTTGGCATACAGCTCATAAAAACCCAAAATTCCTATCTCAAAAAATTTGCATATCATGAAAAGGTACCTTGAGCTATTAACCTAATCATCTGAATCAACAAATTACCTCTAAACACCTGCAAAAGATTCCTGAGGCTTTTAAGAACTCCCAGCTTGGTTCAGTACTCAAAACCGCAAACATGGGTAAGACTGCCGACCTGACTGCTGTCCAGAAGGCCATCATTGACACTGTCAAGCAAGAAGGTAAGACACAGAAAGACATTTCTGGCTGTTCCCAGAGTGCTGTATCAAGGCACCTCAATAGGAAGTCTGTGGGAAGGAAAAGTGTGGCAGAAAACGCTGCACAACCAGAAGAGATGACCGGACCCTGAGAAAGATTGTGGAGGAGGGCTGATTCCAGACCTTGGGGGACCTGCGGAAGTAGTGGACTGAGTCTGGAGTAGAAACATCCATAGCCACCATGCACAGGCGTGTGCAGGAAATGGGCTACAGGTGACGCATCCCCCAGGTCAAGCCACTTTTGAACCAGAAACAGTGGCAGAAGCGCCTGACCTGGGCTACAGAGAAGCAGCACTGTACTGTTGCTCAGTGGTCCAAAGTACTTTTTTCGGATGAAAGCAAATTTTGCATGTCATTCGGAAGTCAAGGTGCCAGAGTCTGTAGGAAGACTGGAGAGAAGGAAATGCCAAAATACCTGAAGTCCAGTGTCAAGTACCCACAGTCAGTGATGGAAGCCCTGTCAGCTGCTGGTGTTGTTCAGTGTGTTTTATCAAGGGCAGGGTCAATGCAGCTAGTTATCAGGAGATTTTGGAGCACTTCATGCTTCCATCTGCTGAAAAGCTTTATGGTGATGAAGATTTCATTTTCAGCACGACCTGGCACCTGCTCACAGTGCCAAAACCACTGGTAAATGGTTTACTGACCATGGAATTACTGTGCTCAATTGGCCTGCCAACTCTCCTGACCTGTACCCCATAGAGAATCTGTGGGATATTGTGAAGAGGAAGTTGACAGACACCAGACCCCCAACACTGTGGATAAGCTTAAGGCCGCTATCGAAGCATCCTGGGCCTCCAAAACACCTCAGCAGTGCCACAGGCTGATTGCCTCCATACCACGCCGCATTGAAGCAGTCATTTCTGCAAAAGGATTCCCGACCAAGTATTGAGTGCATAACTGAACATAGTTTTTTGAAGGTTGACTATTTTTGTATTAAAAACACTTTTTTTTTAATTGGTCGGATGAAATGTGCTTTTTGATATAGGGATTTTGATTTTTCTTTACTTTTTTGCAGGAATCAATATTAATAAAACAATAAAAGGCTTGAACTACTTCAGTTGTGTGTAATGAATCTAAAATATATGAAAGTCTAACCTTTATCAATAAATTACAGAAAATAATGAACTATCACTGTATGCTAATAATTTGAGAAGGACCTGTACACAAAGTGGTATGAAACGGTTAGGTGACCCCTGATAATTTAATGGATTTTCCGTCATAAATCACTGGGAGTTTGGATCAACAATTTCAATTAAGTATATAGCAGAGGAGCACAGTGGTGTCTGAAGTGAAATGAAGTTTATAGAATTTATAAAAAGTGCCATAATTATCTTAACAAAAGTAGACGGGTGCATAAATTTGGGCACCCCAACACAAAAATTACATTTGTATTAAGTAGAGCCTGTTTTTGCAGAAAAAGCAGCCTCTAAATGCTTTCTGTAGCTTCCAATGATGGTTTGGATTTTGGTTTTGGTTTTGGTGATTTTTGACTATTTGCCTTCACAACACTTCTCCAGTTCAGTTGGTTTCATGGTTGCCAGCATGATCAGCCCACTTTAAATCAGACCACCATTTTCTGAAAATATTCAGGTTCGGGTGTGAGATGGCTATTCCAGAACAGTGTACTTATTCCTTTGCATGAATGCCTTAGTGGAATTTGAAAAGTGTTTCAGGTCGCTGTCTTGTTGACCAGCCCCTGCTTTGTGTCTGATTCTTAAACATTGTTTACAAGAGTCTGCTGATACAGAATCCATGCAATCTTCAATTTTAACAAGATGGCCTGCGCTGGACACACAGCCCCACAGCATGATGGAACCACCACCAAATTTTACTGTGGGCAGCAAGTGTTTGTTTTTGATTTCTGTTTTCTTCATCTGCCATGCGTACCACCCCTTGTTATGTCCAAATAACTTAATTTTGGTTCAAGCAGTCCAGAGCATCTCATTACATCCCGCTTGAAAGCAGTGATGTATTGTAATTGTCAGCGTTTGTGTGTTCGTCCGTCGTTCGTCGAACCAAATATCTTTGCAACCATTGCAGATAGAAAGATGAAACAGAAAGCACATTACGTGGGTGGCAAAGGGGATGAAAATGAGATGATGACCTTGACCTTGAAGACTAGGTCAAGGTCAAATTTCAACTTTTGTACACTCAGGAACGGGATAAGATAGCCGAGAGAAAAGGCCAGTGTGAATAAGACCGTAGATCAAAGCTTTGATCAATGAAAGTAGGTGAGAGCCTTAGCTTTGATCTTTGATCTATGCAAGTAGGTCAGGGTAATATTTGGTATTTAGGGCTGTCGTTGGATGTTGCAGTCTCTGACTGCATTAGTTCTTGTTCTAAAATGAAGCTGACGTGTCCAAATGTGCTTTAGCGTACCTCAAACAGCTCTGTTTGTGGCATGTGCACAAACAAAGCTTCTCCTACATCGCTCTTCCATATAGCATCCCTTTGTGCAAAGTGTGCTGAATAATTGAAGGATGCACAGTGATACCATCTGCAGCAAGATGATGATGATGTAGGTCTTGGTAGCTGGTCTGTGGCATGACTTTGACTGTTCTCACCATCAGACGTGTTGCCGTTTGGTCGATTTTAAAAACGCAGAATGAAGCAGGTGAGTCTCGTGATGAGAAACTCAAAACATAATGGTGATTTTTGGGTTTGAATTTAAGTGGAGAAATGGAAAAATTATGAATATTGTTGTTGAATGGAAGTGCATTTAAAGCTTTCGTCCCAGGGCTGCACGCTGTCAGACGATCGTGCATCTCTGTTAAAAAACGTGTGTCAAAGACGCGATGATGCACACAAATGAGAACACTGAATGCATTTTCTTTATTTTTATGACTACATTGTAGATTCTCACTGAAGGCATCAAAACTATGAATGAACACATGTGGTGTTATGTACTTGACAAAAAAAGGTGAAATAATTGAAAACATGTTTTATACTATAGTTTCTGCAAAGAAGCTACACTTTGTTCTGATTACTGCTTTGCACTCTCTTCACTCTCTTTGCATTCTCTCGATGAGCTTCAAGAAGTAGTCACCTGAAATGGTTTTCACTTCACAGGTTTGCGTTATCAGGGTTCAATAGTGGAATATCTTGCTTTAGCAATGGGGTTGGGATCATCAGTTGTGTTGTGCAGAGGTCAGGTTAATACACAGCCAACAGCCCTAATGGACAACTGTTAAAATTCATATTATGTGTATAGATATGTACATACTGTACATATGTATGTCTGTGTATGTGTGTAAATATGTATGTATTTATGTGTGTGTGTTACAATTATTAATTATTGCTTCACCAAGTAGACATATTCATATCATGTCATGTTTATCTATAGAATAACTGAGATGATTCTGATTGTAACTTTGCATTTTGTAGCTTTTACACACGACATGAGGTGACAGTGTGCAGTAAGCCCTTTTATAATGTAATGTTGGTGCTTTTGAAACATAAATATAACATCAGACACTTTATTAAGCGTTATCCTGAGTCCATTCAGTGTGTTTTTGAGAATTTGAATGTATGTATTCTGTGTGTATCTTGTATCTCCATCAGACCAGAGGCATTGGATATTGGTCGGTTGATGAATCTTGAGGAGGTGACCAAGCTGCTGCCATCCAAATTGTTCTCCTACAACCTCTACAACGGCTGCCAAGAAGGTGAAGTCCATTGTACAGCATCAGTAATAGCACATGACACACCAGACTAATAACAGAAAGACTTTGAAGGTCGATAATAATTATTGTGCAGATTTCCACTGTCTTTTTAATTTCACCAATTGTTATTTTAATTCGTTGTAGTCACTTTTCAGAATCTGCAGTTGCACCATCACAAGATGGTAGACATTCTGCCAGTGATGACTTTTCAATAAGTGTGATCTTATCAAACTCTACTATTATTTTACTTTATTGTAGATATTATCTAGATGTCACAAATATCTTAATGTCACATTGAGTATAATTTCTATAGTTGTGAAAGATGGCCATTGCTGCAGTCTTCTGTTGGTGACTGACAGAAATCGGTCCTCTACCAGTGTGAGCAGACTGCTGCATGAATTGGAGATAAAGGGGGTGGTGAGTTTGGTTTGCTTTAATTGGTAAATCCATTAATTTTGCACCACAGTGACACAACAGAGATACAACAGGCGTTACTTTAGGTGCATAGGAAACTAAATCCTTGGTTAATGTTGTTGACAGTTCAACAAACATCCATACATACTTTATTTGTGTTGAGAACGTAGTTCAGTGAAATTAAAATATGTTTCATTTAATTTATTTTATTGTTGTTTGTCTATTTGAATTTGACTTTATAGCAACACAAACCTTCAGATTGGCTGAAAGCTCCAATACTGAGCAATACTATTTTTTCAAGGCACCAATACATTGAAAAGTGTCCATTTTTTTTAACTTGGCTATTTTTTATGCCTGAATTTAAGGAAAAAAAGGTCATTATCTAATATCAAACCTTTTAGCAATTACAACTTAAGCATGCTAGGAAATGAGAAGAAAGGTTAGAAAGAACAATATAGAAAGATTAAAAAATGGTCTCATGTTCTTGCCACAGGTTCTTGTGACTCCACTTACAGAAGGAGGCTTTCTTTTCCTTCTGTCCAGTGTTCAAATGGCCGCACCCAGTGGTATGATACAAACAGCTGTTCTAATTACATTATTTGGTGTTGATGAGCCATAAACTGTGAAACTAATCATATTCCGATGGCCTTTTTTTCACTTTTGTCACTGTGTGATTTAAATTTTTCTATAGCCATTAGCCAGAGGGCAAAATTTTAAAGGTTTTCGTTGTAATTTAGGTTGTTAGTTATTGTACAGCTAGAAGTTAGAAGAGTCATGTTTTTGTGTTTTCAGAGAGAGGAGACAATTGGAAGAGGTGTCTTCAAGCCTTGTTTGTCCTTCCAAAGGCTAGATATTTGGCCAAATCCAGTAAGTAACATATGGACATCTAGATGCTTAATTCAATGTCAGTACTCTCCAAATAATTTGATACCAAGTAGGGATGTTACTCTCTTTTATTGTATGGATAAAGTGATCTCTATGTTGTAAGTATTTTGACTTTTTTCCTTTTTACTCCCTACAGAATTGAGGCTCATCTCCTCTTCCCATAGTACCACAGGTTGTGGTACTAGGTACTGCCAGGTTCTGACTGGCAGTACGGTGATGCCACAGCTAAACCACTTCATCCCGGCATTGCACCATGCCCTTGTCAAGGTTCGCGCTGACCCCCCACCTGAGCTGTCTGCTGGTGTGGAGCAACAGGCACGAGAATATTTTATTGGCATGAATGACGGCAAGGTGTGACCAACATTTCTTTAAATCTTAAAGATGCTCTGCACTCAGATATAATGAAGATAAAATAATCACAAAGGAATGCCTAATTTTTATGAACAGAATAATCATATTTACCACCTGTCATCTGATGGAGCAGGCTGTCTATCCATCCATCCATCCATCCATCCCATCCATCCATCCATCCATCCATCTATCCATCTTAAACCGCTAATCTGAGGCCGGGTCGCTGGGGCAACAGTATCAGCAGGGATGCCCATACTTCCCTCTGCCCAGAAACCTCCTCAAGCTCCTCTGGGGGGAGCTCCTCCCAGGCCAGCCGAGAGACATAGTCCCTCCAGCGTGTCCTAGGTCTTCCTCGAGGTCTCCTCCCGGTAGGACATACCCGGAACACCTCCCCAGGAGGCGTCCAGGAGGCATCCGGAACAGAGGCCCGAGCCACCTCAGCTGGCTCCGCTCGAGGTGGAGAAGCAGCGGTTCTATTCTGAGCTCCTCCCTGGTGACTGAGCTCCTCATCCTATCTCTAAGGGTGCGCCCAGCCACTCTACTGAGGAAATTCATTTCAGCTGCTTGTATCCGAGATCTTGTCCTTTTGGTCATGACGCAAAGCTCATGACCATAGGTGAGAGTAGGAACGTACAGTAGATTGATTGGTGAATTGAGAGCTTCGTCTTGTGACTCAGCTCCTTGTTCACCACGACAGACCTATATAGCGACTGCATCATTGCAGAAGCTGTACCGATCCGTCTGTAAATCTCATGTTCCATCCTTCCATCACTCGTGAACAAGACCCCTTCTTCTTTTCCTTTTGGCTTTTCCCTTCAGGGGCCCAAACTCTGTGGGTGGAGGTGACCCCGACTATATATAGTCGGTACCTCTCAACCTCCCTCACAAGCTCTGGCTCCTTTCCCCCCAGCGAGGTGACATTCCACGTCCCTAGAAGTAGACTTTGTCTGAGGATTGGGTCGTTGAGCCCCATGCTGACGACTGCAACCCAATCCACACTGCACCGGTTTCCTGGGTGAGTGATGGATCCACCGGAAGTTGGGCCCATGTCGTCCTTTTGGGCTGAGCCTGGCCGTGCCCTGTGGGTAGAGGTCCACCAGGCGCTCGCGTACGAGCCCCAACCTTGGGCCTGGTTCCAGGGTGGGGCCCCGGTTGCGCCAAACTGGGGGACGTCACGGACCTTGATGTTTTCTTGCCATAGGGGTTTTTGTACTGCTCTTCGTCTGGCCCGTCACCCAGGACCTGTTTGCCAAGGGAGACCCTAGCAGGAGCATAAAGCCCCTGTCAACACAGCTCCTTGGATCGTTCGGGCACTCAAACTCCCCCACCACGATAAGGTGGCAGCTCTCGGAAGAGCAGGCTGCCTATTTAGTCTTATTTTTTTATCTGTCCTTTCACAGCAATTTGTTAGTTCGTGAACATTTATAAAGTTGATCAAAACACACCCATGTTTCACACTTTTACATGCGTTTTTGTTTTCATAACACATGAAGTGCGTAATAATGTTGTGGTGGGGTTTCGTTTTTCTTAGGACAGGACACAGTGTATAAATACAAGATATTTGTCAATTCAAATCATGCATAGGTTGAGTAGCAGTACAATAATATCATGGATGATATAGAGAGACAAGTTCAACAATTTTATTTTTTTTTTAATTTTGAAAGAGCACTTACGAATGACTGTCATATTCTGTTACTTTCAGCCTCAATCACATATACAATATACTGTATACAATGACATTTTCATAAAAATAATCGCAGGTCTCCTGATTAAATTTTTGTGTTGCTCTTTTAAGTTTTTTAATGCTTTATGTGTGTATTAGTGTGAAGTATTTGCCAAAAAAACAATTTAGGAAGTTGTCAATTACATATAAAGCAAAAAAACGAAACAAAAAAAACCAACAAAAAACAATAAAAAAAAAAGAAAAATTTTTAAAACAAAATTATATATAAAAATAAGAAAAAAACAACAAAACAATCTGAACAACACCTAGGTCAATAATCAATTTTCCTGACCTTTTTTCAATAATTTAGGAGAAGTCCAGTCTTATCGGTTTGATATACTCAGTACATTTTCTCCAAATTTTGTAAAATCTGTCCTTTTGGACTTTGAGGGAGTATGACATCCGCTCAATTACATAAATTTCATAAATAATATCAATCCATTCATCTATAGTGGGTACAAGGGGTTTCAGCCAGTTTCTTGTGAGAACTTTTCTGCTTCCGGCTAGACAAATTTGAAACAACTTTTTATCGTTATTTTTCCATCCGTCAAGTTGAATTTCTCCCGTATAAACTGCAACAAAGGTAAAAGGGATATTGACTCCAAATATATTGTCAATGTTTGTGGATTTCCCGCCAGTAGGGAACGATGACTGGACAGTTCCAGAAAACATGATAATGATCAGCATCATCTCTCCCACATTGTTTCCAGCAGCTGGAACCCCCTCCCACATGTCTCTTTTGTAAAGGTGTGATAAAAAACCTGGAAACATTCTTCCAACAGAATTCACACCACGTAGTCGAGCATGTTGAAGTCCATTGCATGAGACATATTCTGTTCCAAGCATCCTCTGTTATAATCAAATTGCCTTCTTTTTCCCACTTTTCTTTTATATACCAGGTATTTTTGGATTTAGGATGAAGTAGTACTTTGTATAGTTTAGAGATAATGTTAAAACGTGGAGATTCTGACACAAAAGAAATTTCAGGATTCCCGTTTCTGTTTTATCTAAATTTGGTCTCAGGTTTTGGTTAAAGTAGTTTCTAACTTGAAGGTATCTATAGAAATCTTTTTGTTCAAGGTCGTATCTTTTCTTTAGGTATTCGAAGCTATGGAATGTCCCCTCCTTAGTAAATGAAAGATAAGTTGTTAGATCTTTAGCAGCCCAATTTTTAAATCTGCCATCCCATCTGTTCGGAATGAGTGCGGGGTCATAAGCACATCATTGCAACAGTTTAATGGAGTCATTTGAATCGCATTGAATCGCAGGTTTTCAGTTTTCTGCCAGGTTCTTAATCATATATTTAGCCAGGGGTTGCTTATGTTCAACTTTTTCTTTATAAGTTCATTATCCGCAATAATTGCTTCAATAGGTATCACTTCTAATAGATCTTTGTCAACGTCTTTCCAACGTGCCGAATAAGCTGGGGTACATAAGCAAACCAGTGGCCTCAACTGAGCTGCTAAATAATAAGCTTTTAAGGAGGGGAGACCCATACCCCCACTCTCTTTGCTTAGTTGTAAGGTCTTTCACTTGATCCTGGGTTTTTTCCCTTGCCATAAATACCTGGATATCGTCACATCCCATTCCTTAAATTGTTTGGTTGGTATTGATACTGGAAGGTTTTGGAACAGATAAAGCAATCTCGGCAGTATATTCATTTTGATGGATTCCACCCTGGAACTTAAACTTGAGAAAGGGATAACATTCCAACGTAAAATATCAGATTTCAGCTGGGAATTTAAGAGGTTATAATTTAAATCAAACAATTTTGTGATATCCTTTGTTAGGTTTACCCCTAGGTGTCTAATTGATTCCGCATCCCAATTCATTTTGTAATTGCTTCTGATGTGATTAGGTGGGTTATAGTTTAAGTGATTATCTGTGTTTTTTTTATATTAACTTTATATCCTGAGTACATCCCATATTGTTCTAGCAGGTCCATCAGTTTTGGAAGTGACTGTAGGTTGTGATAAATATATCAGCAAATTGTCTGCAAATAAGGCCAATTTATTTTCTCCTGATGGCATATTTATTCCTCCAATACCTGTATTTTGTCTAATCCATTGAGCCAAGGGTTCGATAAATAGAGAGGAGAGGTGAGGTGCAACAGTCTTGTCTCGTTCCTCATCAAGGAAAAATGGATTAGATAGGTGACCATTAATTTTTATTTTTGCAGAGGGTTTCTCATATAGGGCTTCAAATACTTCATAGATTTATGAAAACCAAATTTTTCTAGAACTCTATATACAAAAAAGACCACCTAACCGAATCAAAAGCCTTTTCGGCGTCAAGACTAATAATGGTTGCTTCTGTTCCTTCTTCGGTAATCTTATCTATTACGTGCAAAGTTCTCCTAATGTTATCCTGTGTTTGCCTTTGTCTTACAAAGCCAGTTTGGTCAAAATGAATTAATTCTGGTTATATGTTTTCAATTCTTTTGGACAGTATGGCTGTAAATAATTTATAGTCTACTGTATATTCAACACACTAATTGGTCGATAATTGCTGCCCTCCAACTTTTCTATTCTTTGGCAATACAGAAATAATGGCATGTCTCCTGGAGGCTGGAATTTTTCTTCAACACTCAATTGAAAGGTCTCAATAATACTGGAGTCAGTGTTACTTTCATACTCCTGTACCACTCAGAAGTAAATCCATCTGCGCCCGGTGACTTTCCTTTTTTCAATTTACTAATTGCTGCCTTCAATTCTCCTATTTTTATTCCAGACAATAATTTGTGATTTTGTTCATTGGTGACGGTGGATAAGTTAAGAGTGGTTAAAAAAGAATCGATCTGAAGGTCATTATTCATTTTAGGCTGGGAGTACAAAGAATTATAATACATTTCAAAACTTTGCTGAATTCTCTCAGTATTAGTGTCAATGTTCCCCGAGTAAGGATTTCTTATTTTGTATGTTGAATTGTCTGCTTGTTGTTTACGTAATCTGTAAGATAGAAGTTTGAGAGATGTTCCACCGGCTTCATAATAACGTTGTTTTGTAAATAACAGCATTTTCTGTACTTCTAAAGTATTGATCTTATCTATTTCCTTTTTTATTTTATTAATTTTTGATCATTTCCTTATTCAATCTCTACATGGTCTCTTTGTAATTCCTTTAATTTCCCTTCTAAATTAGCAAGCCTTTCTTTTCTGAGGTTCTTTTCATACGACGAGATAGCTATTATTTTCCCTCTGAGTACTGCTTTGTGCTTCCCAGAGCACAGATGGTGTCACCTCCCCATTATCATTCATCTCTAAATATGTTTTGATTTTCTTTCTAATTTTTTCCTTAATTTGTGGGTTATTTAGAAGATTTGAATTTCACCTTTGCTAAAGGTGAAAAAGTAGTCTATTCTGAAGTAAACTGCATGAGGTGAGGAGAAGTGGGTAAAATCTCGGCCAGAAGGGTGCATTTCTCTCCAAACATCAACAATTCCCACTTCTTTCATCAAGGCATTTACTTTCTTACTGAAAGTAAGAAAGTCTTTCTTACTTTGAATCAAACTTTCCATGAGAAGAGTCTAATCTGGGATTCAATCGAATGTTGAAGTCCACTCCACAGATTAAAGTGACCTGGCTTTTTGTTGTCATCATTTCAAATATGTTCTTATAAAATAACCAGTCACTTCCCGGGGGGATATAGACATTCAGGATAGCCATAGGGTTATTAAAACTCCCTTAGCTCTCCCAGTAACCAAAAAAAACCTTCCTTATCCCTAATTTCTGACACATGTTCGTATTTAACTTGACCAGATATCAATACGGCCACTCCCCTGCGACTTCCTGATTTATGAGGAGATGAGTAAATGTATTTTATTTAGCTTATTATGCTCGGTATCACTCAAATGTGTTTCCTGTAGGAAAGTGATTTGAATTTCTTCTTTTTTTTAATCTGGACAAAATTTTCCTTCGCTTAATTGGACTATGTATACCGTTGACATTAAAAGAGGCTACTTTTAAAGTTTTACCTTGCATAGGTGTAAACAAGAATCAATCTCCATATACTTCCTAGGAAATCTCTCCCTCCCTGAAGGAACCGACAGGGAGTGGACATAGAAAAGAAATACTAAACCATAAATAAGAAACAAGTAAACAGTATAACAAAATTATGTATGACTTCCACTTCAGAGGTATTTGTTGTGACCCTAGAGTCTCTTATATTTGTAAATACACCTGTCTGGGCCAACAGACATTTAAGGGGAAAAAAGCTTGAAGGAGAAAAGAAAAAAAAGAAAAAGGGAGGGGGGTGTCATTTACCAGAAAATCTGACCAGTGTTAATTTAAGTTGTTGGAGGTGAGGCCCGCCTGAAAGACTGTAATCTCTCAAAGTTTAATTCTGGTCTGGAGTGGGGTGTGTGTCTCCTCCTTCGCTGGCTACTCCTCTCCCATGTTAGCTGTCACAGTTTATCCATCAGAGTCTCTGGAGGTTTGATGATCTCCACCGGGTATCCTCTACTTGACATGTCAGTAGCCGCTTCATCAGCGCTGTCGTAGATCCGTGTTTCGTCGTTATATTTCACTTTATGCCGTGCTGGATACAGAGTTTGGAACGGGGTCTGGCGCTCCTTCAAGATCTTGCGTATTTCTGCTTTTGCCCTTCTTTTCTGAAGGATGCGCGGTGCGTAATCATTGTCCAGGTTTATCTGCCTCCCTTGCCAGGTAAAGCCCCTTTTCTGCCAAGCTGAATGAAGAACATTTTCCTTTGTTTTGGAGCTGAGGAATCTCACCATGTTAGATCTCGGAGCTGTGTCATCAGGTGGTTGTGGACCGAGCGCACGGCGCGCTCTTTCCAGCTGCAGTGGTGTATCATCGGGTATTTCAAGGTTTTCAGAGTAACTTCTCCACAAATGAAGTCATGGATTGGAACTGCTTTTCAGCTCCCTCGGCAACCCCATAGATCCGTATATTTTCCCGTCTAGACCGGCTTTCCTGATCCGTTATCTTCGCGTCTAACAAGTTTTGTAGTTTGAGCATTTCTGCCAGGATATCCTCTGTATTTTGAGCCCGTTCCTCTACTTTAGTTATTCGCTCTTCTGCCTCGTTTAGTCTTGCATCCATCCATCCATCCATCCATCCATTCTCTTCCACTTATCCGGGGTCGGGTCGCGGGGGCAGCAGCTTGAGCAGGGAAGCCCAGACTTCCCTCTCCCTAGCGACTTCGTCCAGCTCCTCCGGGAGAATCCCAAGGCGTTCCCAGGCCAGCCGGGAGACATAGTCTCTCCAGCGTGTCCTGGGTCGTCCCCGGGGCCTCCTCCCAGTAGGCATCCTGACCAGATGCCCGAGCCACCTCATCTGGCTCCTCTCGATGCGGAGGAGCAGCGGCTCGACTCTGAGTCCCTCCCGGATGACCGAACTTCTCACCCTATCTCTAAGGGAGAGCCCGGACACCCTGCAGAGGAAACTCATTTCGGCCGCTTGTATCCGGGATCTCGTTCTTTCGGTCACGACCCACAGCTCGTGACCATAGGTGAGGGCAGGAACGTAGATCTACCGGTAAATCGAGAGCTTTGCCTTTTGGCTCAGCTCCTCCTTCACCACAACGGACCGATACAGAGTCCGCATCACTGCAGACGCTGCACCTCAACCCCAGAGATAGGAGAGCCCGTCTCAGAGAACCCAGACTCTGCTTCCTCATGGGAAGGCGTGTCTCCGGAATTGAGGAGGTCTTCGAAGTATTCTCCCCACCGAGTCACAACGTCCTGAGTTGAGGTCAGCAGCGCCCCATCCCCACTATACAGTGTTGATGCTGCACTGCTTCCCCCTCCTGAGACGTCTGATGGTGGACCAGAATCTCCTCGAAGCCGTCTGGAAGTTGTCCTCCAAGGCCTCACCAAACTCCTCCCACGTCCGAGTTTTTGCCTCAGCAACCACCAAAGCTACATTCCGCTTGGCCAGCCGGTACCCATCAGCTGCCTCAGGACTTCCACAGGCCAAAAAGGCCCGATAGGACTCCTTCTTCAGCTTGACGGCATCCCTTACCGCCGATGTCCACCAGCGGGTTCTGGGGTTGCCGCCACGACAGGCACCGACCACCTTACGGCCACAGCTGCGGTCGGCCGCTTCGACAATGGAGGAACGGAACATGGTCCACTCAGACTCAATGTCCCCCGCCTCCCCCGGAACGTGGGTGAAGTTCTGCCGGAGGTGGGAGTTGAAACTCCTGACAGGGGATTCCGCCAGGCGTTCCCAGCAGACCCTCACAATACGTTTGGGTCTGCCAGGTCAAACCAGCATCTTCCCCCACCATCGGAGCCAACACACCACCAGGTGGTGATCGGTTGACAGCTCCGCCCCTCTCTTCACCCGAGTGTCCAAGACATGCGGCCGCAAGTCCGATGACACGACCACAAAGTCGATCATCGAACTGCGGCCTAGGGTGTCCTGGTGCCAAGTGCACATATGGACCCCCTTATGTCTGAACATGGTGTTCATTATGGACAGTCCGTGACGAGCACAGAAGTCCAATAACTGAACACCATTCGGGTTCTGTTCCGGGGGGCCGTTCCTCCCAATCACGCCCTTCCAGGTCTCACTGTCATTGCCCACATGAGCATTGAAGTCCCCCAGCAGAACGATGGAGTCCCCAGTGGGAGCGCTCTCCAGCACCCCCTCCAAGGACTCCAAAAAGGGTGGGTACTCTGAACTGCTGTTTGGTGCATAAGCACAAACAACAGTCAGGACCCGTCCCCCCACCCGAAGGCGGAGGGAGGCTACCCTCTCGTCCACCAGGGTGAACCCCAATGTACAGGTGCCAAGCCGGGGGGCTATAAGTATACCCACACCTGCTCGGCGTCTCTCACCATGAGCAACTCCAGAGTGGAAGAGAGTCCAACCCCTCTCGAGAGGACTGGTACCAGAACCGAAGCTGTGTGTGGAGGTGAGCCCGACTATATCTAGTCGGAACTTCTCCACCTCACACACCAGCTCGGGCTCCTTCCCTGCCAGAGAGGTGACATTCCACGTCCCATGAGCCAGCTTCTGTAGCCGGGGATCGGATCGCCAAGGTCCCCGCCTTCGGCCACCGCCCAGCTCACAATGCACCCGACCCCTATGGCCCGGTGGTGAGCCCATGGGAAGGGGGGGGACCCACGTTGTCCTTTCGGGCTGTGCCCGACCGGGCCCCATGGGTACAGGCCTGGCCACCAGGCGCTTGCCTTCGAGCCCCATCTCCAGGCCTGGCTCCAGAGGGGGGCCCCGGTGGCCCGTGTCCGGGCAAGGGAAAACATGCTCCATTGTTTTTATTCGTCATTAGGGGTCTGTGAGCCGTCCTTTGTCTGGTCCCTCACCTAGGACCTGTTTGTCATGTGTGACCCTGCCAGGGGCACAAAGCCCCAGACAACTTAGCTCCTAGGATCATTGGGACACACAAACCCCTCCACCACGATAAGGTGGTGTAGTCTTACATTAATCTTTAAAATTTCTCCCTTAATGTCCTCCAATTGTTGTTTGTTGTCCTGGCGAAAACTCCTCAGCTCCCGAAGGATCAGGTCCAGATCCACTTCCTCATCACCTGGCGTTATGTTAACCTGTTTGCTGGCGGTGATCTGTGCGTCAACTCGCGGTCTTTCGTTGTCGTTTGTTTCTGGCTGCTGAGTCCCCCTCTTCCCTTTCAACCTGGTATCCATCATTACCCCAGTTTAACAGAGTCTGTCAAGATGATATTTCGCTTTTTTGGGGGATAGTTCAATAACTGTCAAAAGGGTGCAGTTGGGAGCTGCTCAACTAAGCTGCCGTCTTGTCTATGCCTCATCCGGAAGTCGAAAATCTGGAAGACAGCTTCTCAAGTTCAACAAATACTTATCTTATTGTAATGAGGTCTCTGGACAGTCCTTCGAAGTTTTATTACAGAATATTCTGGATACAGGAAAACTTACAGAAGAGAGCTGCATCGGTGTTCAAGTACAAAAATTTGAAAAGGATCACACATCATTTATACTCTAAAGGCGTGGCTAGGGGAGGTATTAACCTGGGCACATCTGCTTTCAACCAGTTCTTTACCGGTTTCAGGAGTTACATCATAACCTCTACACGTTAACAAAAATGTCAAGTCGACAGGTTCACAAAGCAATCTGATGGCATAACATAATCAGTCACGCAAACCCCGCGAGGACACATCTATTTCAGACAAAATTATTCACAGATACCGACAGTCATGCAAACATTTCCAAATATGGTCAAACAGTAGATTATATTCATGCAGGGCCTTCATGACCTCGGGACAGCCTGGTGCCATCTTCATGAGCGCTGAATAATTTGACACACACAACAATCCAGATCTTTGGTTCTATGAAATGATATTATTTTATTATTTTATTGTATTATTTATTGTATTTAAAACATTCCACCACATTGTCATATCACCATAACACATCCAAAACAGCACACTGCTTCAAGATAATGAGTAACTCGTAGAGCTTCAATCCTGCTCCTGTTCATCCTAGAAGGCTTGCCTGGGGTTTTGCTGTGGAAGACATAAGTGGGACAATACTTTAAATTTATTTAGTATTTAGTAGTATTTAGTATTTGTCTTTTTTAGTTTTTTCCTGGAATAATTTGTCATGACATGAAAGCCTGTTTGTGCCTGTGCTCTCCAGATTCAGCATTATCCCATGGGACAATATGATTCCAAATTGGATGAGCAAGTGACACCTTTGCCTGTTCCAAAACACCGAGTGAACATTGATGGCTATTTGGGCTCCTATCTGTACAGCCCCACCCTCTATCTGCTGCCAGTGGCCCAGGCGACACTGATGGTGGAAATGTACATTGGCCTCGAGGAGCAGAAGGAGATGAGTTTGAAGAAATCCTGCAGAGGCCAGCAAGAGACGGCAGGAAAGGAGACCATTAATACAAGAGACATAAAGACCAACACAGAAAAGGTAATTATAGTTAGACATTAAGGTAACCCTGACTTACATACTCTATATACAACTATGTATGGATTGTGATGCACTTTTACCCAGTATTCTCCAAGTACAGAGTCAGAAAGAGATTAATTCAAATGTTGTTTGTCATTCACATTCAGCAACTGATGGACCTGGTTTTGAACTGCAAGCTGAATGCAGAGAATGAGGTAAAGAAGGAAGAAAGAACGATGAGAGCACCAGAAAAGAAAAGGCGATGGGAGCAGGATTTTGCAAAGAAGACACTCAAATTCTTAAAGGCATCAAGAGAATCTGGAATTCACAGCAAGACTCCAGGTGCGCAGACGAGATAGGAAGTAAAACTATCAGATTTGTATGTCTTGACAGCAAGTTGCGTAACCGTAATAAAAATTTATGACAGTAAAGACTGCTCTCAGGTTCTGCAGCCATGAACCCATTCACAGCTTGCTACCACAGCTTGATGAAAATATTTTTATCTTAAATTTAATTTTTTAATTTTATATACTAATTGGCAGTGGCTCAGTGGTAGGGTAGGCGGTACAGCAGGTAGTCAATGTTAGAATCCCGCTCCCGCCCAAAAAAACACCTGCAGTATGAACTTACAGTGGGAGGTGTCAGCTTACCTCCGGAGTACTTACCTCCGGAGTACTGCCAAGGCGCCCTTGAGCAAGGCGCCATCCCCCCCTCACAAAGGCAGCCCCTTTGTGGGTGCTCCACAAAGGGGCTGCCCACCGCTCTACCTCCCATTGCATGCTTACAGGCCGCCTTGTACGTGGTTGTGTGTATTACAGGGCCTGTACACACTAATATGCATGCGTGTGATTGACTAACAAAAACTAGAGTGTGCGTTCTTAATTTCCCTTCGGGGTTTATAACAGTGTATAAAATTAAAAAAATAAAATTTAAATGAATCTTATCCCTGAAGAGAAATTAAGAGCACACTCCAGTTAGTGAATACTTCAAACGCATGCATACATGTTAGTCTGTACAGGCCCCTGTAGCACACGCACACACACACAAGGTTGCCTGTAGGCATGCAGCGGGAGGTAGAGTGGCAGACGGCTCCTTTGTGGAGCGCCCCAAATGAGCAACTTGTAAAGGGCGCCTCAGCATTGTTCCGGAGGTGAGCTGACATCTCCCACTGTCAGCTCACAGTGTATTTTTGGGCGGGAGCAGGAATCGAACCACTGAGCTTAGGAACACAAACCAATCTCCTTTCTTGTCTCTAAAATTGTGGTGATGTCAATCTGCACAGTGCACATGTTGGGCTGTCCCTTATTTGCATTCCAAATTTCTAGAAACTTTTCTGGAAATAGTTTATGCAGTATATACTTGGATTAAAGTACAAAACATGTCAAAAATGTGTCGGCAATATCTGTGAAGAAAATGTATGTATATGTAATGTATAAATTGAATCCATGTTTTTAATGGTCTGACATTTCAAAATTTAATACATTTACATAGGGCAGCAGTAGCTCAGTTCACTGGGTCCTGGTCAAGAACCACGTGGAGTGAAGTGTGAACTGGTTGTAAGAGGTGCCAGTTCACCTCCTGAGCACTGCCAAGGTGCCCTTGAGCAAGACACTGTCCCCTTACAAATCGCTCTTTACCTACTATTCTCTGCATGCCTACAGGTGCCTTTTGTGTGTGTATGTTAGTAACAAAATATTTTTTTACATTTAAAAAACTGTAAATATAGTTTTTTAAATCTCGTACCACAAAACACAATAAAACATAAAACACCCAGCATGTACTGCGTGTGTACCTGCAGTGTTCTCATTTGCGTGCGTCCTTGTGCCTTGGACGCACATTTTTTGACAGGGACGCACGATTGTCAGACAGCATGCATCCATGGGACGCAAGCTTTAAATGCACTTCCATTCAACAAAATTATTCAAATGTTTTCCATTTCTCCACTTAAATTTCAAATCCAGAAATGTTTTGATCTCGTGATGAGAAACTCGTGTGAGTTTCTTGTCTCACCGCTTCCACAGCCTCTGTTGTGGGGACACATGTTAACAGGGAGGTGACGTCGTAGGACACCGTGGTCTCATCTGTATCCAAACTCAGTCCTCTCACCTTTTCTGCAAAGTCCATGGAATTCTCTATATGATAGGGGTTGTTACCCACTAGCGGGGCCAAGATGGTTGCAACATGCTTGGCAATGCTGTAAGTGACCGAGTTGATGCTGCTGACGATGGGTCTGAGTGGGGTTCCTTCTTCATGAATTTTGGGGAGGCCATATATGCATGGTATAGCCTCCCCAGGGTACAGGCGAAAGTAGAGCAGGTGGTTTAAAGTTTCCTCCTCCTGTAGCTCCTGTTGCAGTCCACAACCTTCTTTTTGTAGCTGCTGGTTGGGTCGCGCTTCAGGGTCTCATAGGTCGTGCTGTCGCTGAGTAGGGACGTAACCTTGCTGTGGTAATCCATTGTGTTGAGGATTACCATGCATCTTTCTTTGTCTGCTGGAAGGATGGTGATGTTATGGTCCTTACTCAGCGCCGTCACTGCCCTCCGTTCCTGGGTGGAGAGGTTGGAAAGGGGGACCTTCGCTTCAGAAAGGGCTGCTGTTACCTTTAGCCTTAGTCCCTCTGCTTCTGTTGCGGAAAGGTTGTTCTTTTTGATTGCTGATTCCGTAGCGGTAATGCGGTCCACTGCCAGTATATGCCGATTTATAATCATGTCCTTTCGAAACTCCCAAAAAGATTGTCACAGCAGATTGACCCAGGTGATGTCTCATGCTAATGACCCTCATTAGCATACAAAGGTGTAACTCACATCTCAATGACCCCCTTTGGACCCCCATCAACAATCGTTGAGGAGCCAGACGGGTTTTGGCGACAGTCGTTGGAATGTGACAACACCCCACAGGGTTTATAAGCTAGAGCGCATTCAGCCACTGTCTGAACTGAAGAAGTCTCTTGGATGAGAGACGAAACGTCTTCAAGAACTTTCTTAACGTCCAGTGGATTGACTCAACAGCTTTTGTCCACAGGAGAATATATGAATTAAAGGCAAAACTATTCAGTGAAAAGCAAAAGTTAAAAAAAAAACTGTATTGCATCTCTCTTTCTTTCTAAAGCTGTTTTTTTAAATGACTACAAGGCTTTAACATGTTGATAAAACTAATAGAGAATTTGCCTTTTTTCTTTTTACTTAAACAGTTTTGTTAATATAAAAATATTTAAAGTAACGGTTTTGTTTAGTTTTTATATTGTACTATTGACAAAACTAAATCCTTGTGTACGCTTCTACTGTATATTTTATTATTCCTTTCGGGATGCATAAACGTCATGCTGGTATGCACAAATTTTTCTTGAAGCGCATCCCAGTAATGCACAACTTCCTTGAGGTAAAATAAACTCTGTACTTGTGTGTGTCTACATCTACGTGTTTACGTATACATCAGCCTTAATGTAGAGGGGGCTTATCCACTGAAGATTGACGAGTTTAAAAATGTAATTTGCACTCAAAGAACAACCTTGTGTTTTACTTGATGTGGACATTTGTCTTTCATCATGAGTTTTGTATGACATTGATTCTGAACACGATATTAAAGATTATTTGCTTGTATTTCTTGACTGGCAAACAGTGAGCAAAATTTGTTTTACTGATATCTCCTTTAATGCTTTTGCTTAGCAGTTGAGGGAAACCAAGTCCCTTCCTCAATCAGCTCTCTTGCATCTGTGATTGGACCACTTGGTTTGAAGGAAGTTGATCTGAGAGAAGATGGATCTGCACAAGCTACAGAACTTCTTAGCGTGCTGACAGGTGACTTCACACTTAAACTTTAAATAAAGGGGGAGCACAAAAGGAGCATGGAATGCATTTATAGAGGTGATGTTTCCATTTTTGCAACACATTTTAAGTGCAACACGTTTCTTCAAAAAAATTTTCTATTTTCTTCACTAACATTCAAACATGAATGCATCGCAGGTTTAAAAAACAACAGTATTTGTGATCTGTGATTATTTGTGATTGGCCATTGAGTATTTCAGGTTTAATTCCCATTCTTTTAGGGGAAAAATTATTTTATTCAATTCATAGTAGCCCTTATTTTGTTTGTTTTATTTTGTGTAATTTACACCAACCTATTCCAGGTGCCTATGTTAATTGAAAAGGCCAGAGCGCATTGTGGAACATTATTAAAATATGAAAAAGATAAAGCTTTGTAACTAAATGTTTCACTGCTCACTGACAGGGCTTAGTCGGGCTGCAAGGGGAAAGATCAGTCCGACTCTTGGTGAAGAGCGAGAGGGGGGACAGAGCGAACCTAGTCCATTTGACAAGTTGGCCACCAAGCTGGGTCTGCCCGCTCACTGTGATATTGACCTGAGGAGGCAGGACGAGCTCGAGGTAATGTCCATTTTTATTGAAGTACTTGCAATGATGAAGTATTTTATCTTTTTTTTTTTTTTTTCTCAATACATATGTATACTTTAGTTGTAATTCCCTGTGGGTCACCTAAAAGTCAATTACTTGATGTTTGTGAAATTTTGAAACACACAGTGCAGAGACCAGTATAGTATGTTCTCCTCTTCCTAATCCTTGCCAGCGCACTGTACTGATCCCTGTAGGGAAATTATTAATCCTCTGTAGCACACATTGTGCTAGAGGGGATAAATTATTATTAATAATAAAAAATAAATAAATTGTGATTTTCTTTTTTCCAGAATCATCCAGCCCTATTTTACATTTAGCCAGTGAGTAGTCATAAACGGGTCAAGTCTAGAGTTCGTGGCATCTTACAAAAAACAATTTTGGATTTTTATAATCTAAAGATTATTCACAGAGCTAAGCTCTGAAATATAAATGAAGAGATTCACTAATAATAGCTTTGAAAAGCACCATCACTGTTTTTCCTAGACATGACAGTCATGACATTGTAACACTGCAGTTGATATTTTTAAGGTTTGTTCATGTTTTGTTGGATGATTAAAACATTGTTTTCAGGGTGGTGGGGTCTGATGGATTTATAAAATCAGATCTTTTACTTTAGCTTACACTATCAAACTTACAATGGCATTTAGATTCATTTTTTATCACAGGGAAATATTCTGCTATTGTTATATAAAAGTACAGCAGCCATATGCAGTATGACATTATGTGTTATTTATCCATATGTCTACATAGGAGCTGACAACAGGCAGTGTCAGTAGTTTGGAAGGATTCAGTCCCAGCTCGCATAGTGGGGACATGAATCACTATGGAGCAGCAGGTAGAGTAGAAGGAAGAGTTTGGCTTGGAAGGAAAGAAGGAAGATCTGAAGATGATGAGGAAGAGGTGGAGATCCCGTGGGTTCTCATTCCTATCACAGGTTTGTTCATCTGCCAGCCCAGTAAGTCTGTATAACCCTATTTCCAAAAAGGTTTGAACACTGACTTTTACATAAATAGCAATGGAACAGAGTACAAATATTTTCAATACATTAAAACCTATATAATCTGGATATTTTATAACACCAGCACAGAATTAACATACAGTGCGCATTTGCACATCAACGCTCCTCAATGCAGATTTTTGGTAGCCAGTCACGTGATACCATATGCGCATTCTATTGGCTGACGGCACCTGGAAGTGCGTTGGGTTCCGTGAGTCTCGGGACTTACGTGAGACACAAAAGTGCTTTAAACAATTGAGAAGAGTGTGGGAAAAGGTAATTCAGATAGAAGGTGGTTTAATATCTGTGTGTGTTTGTGTGTGTGTGTGTGTGTGTGGGGGGGGGGGCAAAAAAGTTTAAATTACCGTAAATAATAGTTTGTCGCTCGATCACGGAATTGTTTATCGCTTGTGGTTCCTGGATCGCATTAACTGCAAAGAATGAGGGCGCACTGTATAATTACGCTGAAATTGTGGATTTCATCATCTATACTCACAGAATCATTTAATGGATCATAGAAGTTGCTGCATCCCATAGCCTATTATGAAAATCACACTTTCTCAAGTCTCAACATATACATAGTGGTCCTTCCTAACCCGACCAACTCTTAGAATCTTGAAAACAAACGCGTCCTTAATCGGTAAATATTTGGAGTTTTAGGAATTCATGGCCCGGACCGAATCAAAATGATCGGATTTTGCTAGAGTTGCTGTTTGTGACGTCACAAAAGGTGCTCTGTGATTGGACAGAGTGATTGACGATGTCGATTGGTTGACATGCCCAAGGGTGTGGCAATCCCCGAGAGGGGACTTCGTTCAGGCTACGGTAGGATTGTGCGGTAATGTCCTGGCTCAAAACTACACACTGAAAGTTCCTCACAAACTTTCGAACTCAGTTAGCGTTTGGCTAACTAATTGGGCTACACACTACTGATGTGGACCTAAGGCTATCCTCAGTATCACAGCGAACACATAACCAGTTGCACATAAATTACTAATTCAGAACAATTGTCTCATTTTTGATGAATGAAAGTAGCTTTAGCTCTTCTAAGGCCTTGTTTAGATTAGTCGCATATATCCGATTTTTAGCCCTTCCAGGTTGATGTTGCATGTCTCGCGTGTAGTCTGAACAGTCCCAATCGGATTTTTGCGGGACGGATTGAAACCACATTCAGGAGGTAGTTTTGTGTCGGATAGGGACAGAGGTGTCTGCAGTCCGAACAGCTCCCAACACATCGATCAGATACGGCGGACCACAACGTCATATTTGAGACGGGAGAGGAAGGCTCCAGAGGGCTCCGTCGCGCATTATGGAGCGGTAAAACACAGAAGAAGAAATTGACGATGTCTGGTGTGTGTGTGTGTGTGTGTTTTCTCCACCTCTTCCAGACAGTGGTATCAACAGTACGCTAAGGTAACAAAATTTCACGTTTGTCGTTGTTGTTGCCGCCGTCGCAATTTTATGACTGCAGTCTGAACGGGGCCTAAGTGATCAGAGAGCTGCGTGTATACACACACATGCACACACACACACACACACACGAGAATACAAGAGAAAAACTTGGTCTTACCGGTAAAATCCAATGTTGCATTAGATTGCGTTAGCTTAGCTCCCTTGTTATCCACAATCTACCATTGTCCATTACGATTTTCGGAAAACACAGTTTAGTTATCTCACCGGCCAGTCTCATCATGTTTACACAATGAGCCACGAGTCTTTGTTCAGTAAAGAAATATGAGGAAGCAGGTCCACGCTTGGCGTCAAAAAATGAACTATGATATGAAAAACAATAGTTGAAAACACGAAAAGATTTGGAGTGAAATACGTAGCAGCGAAGTTACTGAAAGTTAAAAACATTGCACGCCATGCCGATCAATCTATCTGTAACTGATCTGTAGGCGTGTTCGAGTGGCACAAGTAAACAAACGCGCGGGGAGGGGAGACGTTGATCGAGGCAGCTCAGAGGGGGGATGTGGGAGGAGATAGGAGCTGAGAGCTACGCCCCATTAAAACAGAACATTTGGGGGCGGAGGAGAATTTATCAATATTCAATCAAAGATATTAAGGACCACGGATCATTTTGGGGCAAGACAATTCAAATACAGTAGTAGTTGAACATCTGGCAGCTGAATGACATCAATTAAAAAAAGCATAACATGGGATCTTTAACAAATATATTTTTCTTTCCATTGTGTGTAGATGACATGCTGTATTTGCCTCTGTAAATTAACACATACTCACTACAGCTCCTCGCAAACTGCTTGAGTGATCTCAGAACATGTCTGGATGGAAACTTTTTGTCTAAAGAGAGTACAACTGAAGTTGTTGTTTCGTCAGTCTGACCTCGATGGCAGTGATGGCATTTTTGGCACCTATCGGTTGTATATTCAACCATTTGTCAAAAATTTGTGTAATATTTTTGATAGTGGCTTTTGATTAAACAAATTAATTGACAGCTGTGTCTCCAGCTGTGATTTTTCCAGCTGGAGACACAGCTGTCTTTTAAGGATTTTGAAAGTGACATACATGCTTTAGGATATGTTACGAATGATACTCTGGACCAGTCATAATTCCATCTCTAATTGGTGCAAAATGCCTCTCAGCTTTTAGTCACAGCTTGAAAACATGAAATAATCATTCCAGTTATAGCTTCATGCCACTTAAGGAACAAGTTTTTGGAATTTATTGCTCGTTTTAAGGTTTCAAGTGGATTGGCAACCTTTTATTTATGTGATTTGTTACACAACTAGACACACTGAGGTTGTCCAGTCATGGTTCTGGATCTTCCCAGAACACAGTTTAGCACCAGGAGTGATCAAGCCTTTGTGGTGGCTACACCAAATTTACGGAGCATTTAAAATATAGTTGCATGGTTGAGTCTTCAATCTCAACTGAAGTCCCATCTTTTTTCACTGGTTTTCAACTCGGGTTCATCTCAAACATAATGCATCCACATTTTACTTTCTATATGTGCAATGCTGTTAATGTAGTTTTCTGTACATTTTCCTGAAAAAATACTACTACAAACTATAAGACTTCTACTTTTTTAACTGTAAACTGTTCTTTTTTTGTCCAGGTCTGCGTTCAGAGCGCTATGCTCAAAGAGACAGAAACATCCCTCAGGACCCTCGTTTCCAGCACATCACTCCAAAAGTCAATTTTTCCAGGACAAGTCCAACCCCATCACCTGACCTCAGCTCTCCTGCCACTCCTTCTTTATGCCCATCCCCTGAGCCAAGCCCTCCTCTTTCCCTGTCTCAATGTCCATCACCAGAACCCAGCCCTCCTCCTTCAACCTCACAATGCCCCTCTCCAGAGACCTGCCATCCCCCTTTTCCATCTCAATGTCCGTCCCCAGAGACCAGGTCACCCTGCTTCACTTCTCATTGCCCATCTCCAGAGCCCACCACTCCCTCATTTCCCTTTCAACACCTGTCCGTTAAACTCAGCCATTGTCCTTCCCGGTGCCAGTCTCAGGAGCCAAGTGAGCACAGGCCATTTAACAAGGAGCTTTCAGTCCCAATAACCTCCTTGGAATTTGCAGGTAACCATTGTAACACTGTTATTTTTCAAATGTATGTATTCATTGTTAATATTTTTGGCAGAAATCATGATGTTGACAATTAAATTCCAGCTGCAGAGACATTTTGTGTTTTTTGGCCTTTTTGCTTTTTCAACATTGAATTGCCTGATGCATTCATATAGACAAAAGTTTAATTAATTTATTTTGACTCTGTTGTAAACTTTGACTTATTAATCATTGGATAGCTGTTACACTGAACATCTAGGTAAACATAACCTCAAAATTAAATCTGGAACTAAGCATCCAACACAGTACAATCAAATAAATGTGACTCATCAGTCTAGATGGGGCAGTTTTGTTTTTTTTTCGTTTTAAAGGGTTTTGAGACTTAGTTTTTGCAGGGGTTAATGATTATTGAATCCAAGGTCTACAGATACTGGAGCTTGGGTTTCTTACCTTTTAATGTCACCATTCTTTGTATTACATAATGGAAACACAACTAAACTTCATACATAGTGTTCTTTACATTTAGTTCCATTGGGTTGCATTCTGTTTGTCACTTACTGATGCCACAGCGTCTGTATTTATACAGTGTATTTACTCTCATAATTGCATTTTCAGTCTAGCATTGTTTGCCTCCCACAGGAATTTTTCAAGACAATGAAAAGAGACTTCCAGGAAAAGAAAAGAGCAATGAAGAGCCATCCATCTGTACATTATTCCGGCCA
This sequence comes from Antennarius maculatus, assembly GCA_013358685.1. Lineage (NCBI taxonomy): Eukaryota > Metazoa > Chordata > Actinopteri > Lophiiformes > Antennariidae > Antennarius > Antennarius maculatus. The sequence goes on along the minus strand of CM023609.1, from coordinate 6,030,559 downwards.
TCTATCCCTCCAGTCCCAAAGACTAAGTCAAGTCCCTCACCACCACCCTTTGAAGCTGCAGATGGGAACATGGAGGAACTGAAGAGGGTAAAGGAAGACTCTTTGATGCACAAAAAAGAAACCTCAACACTACAAATGCAATCATTTGCAGACATGCAAAAAAGAGGGGCAGAAGATGTAAGCAAGGGTAAGCAAGTTGATGAAGAGGAGATAGTGGAAGTGACACATGCGGTAGTTAGTGATGAAGAGCAGAAAGGAGAAACCAAGGAATTGTCTTGTGGCTCTTTGTTTTCTCTGCCCACTGCTCCTTACCATCATCTCCAACATATTGACAGCATTGTGGACAAACATTTGGACACGTTTGCCTCAGAGATACAGCTCATCCTGCAGAAGGAAAGTATTCATTACAGCTTTCCACAGTGCCCACACTCTACTTGGAACACAGAAGCCAAAGCACTTCAACATGCACCTCCATATTTACCCATAACTCAGTTTTCACCATATGTGTCTTTTTACAACATCTGCCCCCCTGTGCAGGACTACATCAGCTCTCTACATGACAGTATTAACAGCATGTTAACAGACTTGGATGACAGCTGGTTAAGCCAGGGTCCTGCCAGCAGTCCAGCTAATGATGATTCTGCCTTGGCTTGCAAAGTTAGTGCGTTTGTATCCAACATTCGGGTAGCTCATGCAAAAACAGACGATGATGTAGGTTTCTGTGGTGAAGTGCCAGCTGCAGACATTGGTGTTCCAGTTTGTCAAACTCCTGGTATTTCAAGAGTGGCTGAAGAGTGGAAGTCACATACAATAGCACAAGCTTCTGATGCTGCAAAAAGGAATCCTCCATTTTCAAAAGTCAGTTTGTCTGAAACTGCCTCTGAATCTAGTTCTTTATGCAATACCAACTCAGATTTCTTCTCTCCTCATCCTAACGTGTCTCCGAAGACTCATTCAAAATCACAGCATAGTCAAACACTAGAGGTCAACATCAGGCAGATGCAAGATAACAGTATTACCAGGACTGTATATTGTACTGATGGTGTAGAGGGCACAAGCTGCAAGGTGACTTTGTCAGGGTTGAACAGTGCAGCTCATCCCTCTGGGACAGTGTCCAGTCCAACCTGTGGTTCTGTCCCTGAGACCCACTCAGGGCCTCCTCCCCCAGCAACAGCCCTGAGCTCCCTGATCAGGCAGTTGCAGCCAGAGGTCTTCACCAACTTGGAAGAGATCATGAAAGACATCAAGAGAAACTCCACATACTTCTACCTCCACAACAGTGAGCCAGAGGACCAGGTCTATAGAGACGTCAAGGTAAAATCACTGGCAGACTCAGTGGATGACATGTTTGATGTCTAAATATATGCAAACATTTGTTAATGCATTCGTTCTGATTAGTTCAGTTTAGTTTTAATTTATGATGAAGATTCTGCTAACGATGTTAAGTTACTATTTGTAAATATCAGGGGTGGGAGTAGCTCAGTCCACTAAGTCCTGGGCTGGCTACCAAAGAGGGGCTGGTTAAAGGCTCGTGTTGACCAATGACAATTGGAGTGTGAACTGGCAGCGGGAGGTGCCCGTTCACCTCCTGCGCACTGCCAAGATGCCCTTGCGCAAAACACATTCCCCTTACAAGTTGCTCATTGGACGCACCACAATAAAGCTGCCCACCGTGCTACCTCTCATTATTAGCATGCTTACAGGCCACGTGTGTGTGTGTGTGTGTTTGTAATGGGCTTGTACCTACATGTATATATATGTATGTATATATATATGTACACGAGTGTGACAAATAACATAGCAATCTAGGGTGGAAAGAAAATTTCCCCTACGTGCATGAAAAAGTTCAATTCATCTTTCTCTAAAAAAACAACAATGAATAAATAAATACAGACCTCAGTTTTCTCCCACTGGGATCAGTCCAAACTAGAGATTGCTAGCAGATTTGAATATATGTGGTGTAGAATTCAATCCTATGTGAGGGTAAACTGTGTTCTGTTTTTGCAGGAACATCTAATGAAGCAGGGTAACATGGAGCAGAGTCCTGGGACCTTTCTCAGCCAAGAAAACTCTGACAGCAGGCTTCTGGTCATAATTAAGAATAAGGACATCTCTGGGTGCATTCATAAGGTACCTCACAAAGGCGGATGACCACCCTCCAAAGTCTGAGTCCTGACCCGAGTTTCTTCCTAAATAAGGGTGTTTTTCCCCACCTGTTGGGTTGGGTTTCTGTCAGGATTCCTGTCATTAGAGAGAACTTCAATCAAAACACAAAACATTCTAGTTCTGGTTCTTTCCAAAAATGCACTGACATAAAATATACTCGGAGACCAAAGTATTTCTTCAACACAGGTTTACTTGTCGACAAGGGGACAAAAAGAAAAAAGTCCAAAGAGGAGTGAATCTCCACAGTTCTTATAAATGAAATTGCATGTCATTGGTTACATAATAACAGGTGGAGTTGAGACAGATAGTGAAGTTGAGACAGAAAAACATAGGAATCAATTACCATATAAGGATTAAATGTCCACAGCACAGTACAGCAGAATATATGTTTTTCTTTAATAGAAGACAGTTCCCATAACAGGACATTGCATGATTTAAGGGAGGGGGTCACTGTGCCCCTTACAACATTTATTTTTGGTGTGACAGTTAACAGATAGCAGACGAGAAACTGTGAGTGCACAATCAGGACATGAATCAGTCAGAATGTCTTCATCTGTATCAGTTAGAAAAACTTTCCACTGAGAACTTATGACCTTTCTCTTCCCTTGCTGCTCCTACTGTCCTGAGAATACACTGAAAAAGTTGTTATAATGTGATTAAAGGCATAACATATATTTACATATCAACAGTTTCACTTTCTGTATAATCATTTTACAATGTCTGCTGATATGATTAAGCACTCTACAAATAAAAGTTGATTGATTGATCTCTGAAAAATCAGCTGCTTCAGGTGGACAATTGGTGGTTGATCGACATTTTGTGAGGTAACCTGTATGCAAGAAGCAATATCACATGTTTTTTTACCAGAAATGTAGGGCTTTGTCTGGCATACAATCAGGCATTTCTTATTGTTACTACAGTAATCCCTCATCACTCGCGATTAATGCGTTCCTGTGCAGGACCACCAGCGAAAATGAATTTCCACGATATATTGACCAAGTATTTTATTGTTTACGGTAATTTATACGTTTATCAACCCTTCCCATATCTGTATTATATGTATATCTATCACCTTTTCCCACACTCTTATAGACTTGTAACTCCCCAGTGTTATGGAGAGCAAGGATGATGCACACAGTATTCCTTGAACAGTCTTTATTTGGCGTCCAGCCTTAACAAGGGGCAAACAAGAACTGACAATGATTTTTCGCTCATACTCTCATTCTCGATCTCACGCCCCCTTTTCAGTCTCACCAACACATGCAGAACACACACATAGGCCAACTCTGGTCAACACAGACAACAGAACAACATGGGTTATCACAGACTGCTTAAAACAGTTTTGTGTTAAAGAAATGTTGCAGGATGAACCGTGAGTCTCGGACTGCAGTGCACAGACAGATGCTGTCAGCCAATAGTTTGTATGTACGGTAACCCGTGACTACGTACAAAAAATCTGATGTAGTGAAGCCGCGGGTCTTGAAGCAAGAATAAGTGAGGGATTGCTGTATTATTGTTGGCTTATTAGCTTTCTATATGGGGGTAGTGTATGCCCCACCCTTACTCTGTTTTCAGAATCATTACTTCAGCCACACTTGCAATCTATAGATGGGCTGATGGTCATGTAGCTGCAGTTGCCCTTTTTGAGGCACACAGTCATACAATCGGTTATTTTTTAAAAAATGAAAGTGATTTTCTGTAAGGTACTAAAAAGGATGCCGGGCTGTTTGTCTCAACAGATTCCAAGTTTAGTGTCTCTGAAGAGACACCCATCTGTGGTGTTTTTGGGAATCGATACACTGGATGACATCCTCAACAAAAGCTACAATGAACTTTTTGTTTCTGGAGGCTGCATTGTTTCTGACGAGGTAATCCTAAATCCGGACTTCATCACTCATGGTATGTCACAACTCCAATATGATGTATTTTTATTTCACTATTATCAAATTCATGCAGTAGGGGTATTTATGTTTCCAATTTCATTGTCTTTTTGTATGATGTGTTGTTTATAATGGACCTGTTGTATATCTGGTATACTGTATATTTCAGTGAAAGCAATGTGTTTTTAACAAGATGATGTTCTGCAGACCAGCTGACTGCTCTGCTGATGATGCTGGAACAGCACAGTTCTGTTGAGAGTGTATGGAGGTGGAAGGTTCACTTCAAAACCCACAAGAAACTAAAAGAGCAGTCCAGGTACTGATTGAGCATTTGGACTTCTTAATAACACAGCACCACATACAAGATTCCTTCACATGGTGGCTGAGGCTTTTCCTGTCAGCACTCAACCTTCAATTATGAGGCTTTGCCTTTAATAACATCAGTCACAATTTAGCCTGCTTCTTAGTGGGATGTGGGACGCTACTATTGATGGATACAGTGTGCCCTTCCTAGAACCATTGTAGGCTCTAGATACAACTTAAGCACAGTTCACACACACTCTTTACCTTGCTGTTGGATCATAGATTTTTTTGGGCTCTGACAATTTTAAAGTAACAAGCATGAAGAGGGGTTTACTTTTCATTGTGTGTATTGATTAATTTGGTCATCAGGTTCAGGAGAGATGCAGCCAACCTGCTAGACGTACTATCAGCTTATCACAAACGGCAAATCGTTGAGTTTCTCCCATATCATGACTGTGACATGATGAATCATCGGTCACCAGACCTGGACTGTATTATGGAGCTCCAAGCCCGGTACACACAGTATCGGCACATAGTCCTCATGACTGGTACGTATCATGGAAGTGGTGTCAATCAATGGTGGTGATCAATTGTTTCTGTAAAAAGTCTTTGAAAAACACTGTATATTTTATTATTATTAGAAGTGACTCCAAAATTGTAGTTTTGCAGTGGTTTTTTGTCTTCTTTTACATAGAGGATCTGTTTGTGGAGGCTCCTGGCTATTCCAGCCGAGGCATCATCATGGCCAGCATGAAAGAAATTATGCATAATTTCACCACACTGGTCAGTTACCATGACGTCAAGGACAACCAGCCAATCATAGATGACCTGCTGTCTCCTCAAGGTTGGTTGTGCAGTTCGAAGTATTTAATTTACAGAAAATATGTGAAATAAAATTTCTGTACGCTTATTGTCATGAACCTTGACTCTCTTCAGATATTCATGCAACTTGACATTTAACCTCAGAATAGCAAGCTTTTCTGTGCTGAGTGTCAATGTAGCAAATTGGATGGTTGAACCCAGTGGCGAGCCGTGTATTTCACACCTGGCCTTCAGTGATATTCTCCTTAGTCAAAATTGCATATATACAGTGTGCATCAACGCTCGCGACTTCACCTCATCGCCGATTTTTGGTAGGCAGTCAAGTGATACCATGCACAGATTCTATTGGCTGATGGTATCTGGAAGTGCGCTACGTTCGTCCTTACGGAACGAGTCTCAGACTTCCGTGAGACACAAAAGTAGTTTAAAATCAATATGGAGAGGGTTCATAAATGCTTAAATTACCGTAAATAATAAGATAAATACTGTAGTTCGTCGCTCTGTCACGGAATGCGTGAATCAAATGTGATTCCTGGAACAGCACGAATCGGGTCATTTTGTATTTTGCCAGATCTCCCAGGAAACACTCTGTTAATTAGAAAAGTGGTAATGCAGGTTTGTGTCATGCTCGGCAAGAAAGAAGTTCCCTGTAGTTGTTACCTGTTCATTGAGCTACGAATCCACTCTGGTCAATCAACCTTTATTTGTATAGCGCAGGGGTCACCAAATGGCGGACCACCATCTGGATCCGGACCGCGTGATGGTTCTGTCCGGACCCGTGACCACTCTGTGATAAATTCAGGAGAATAGATTTTCCTGGCGCATTTTTAGTGACGGTCGTGGCTGCACACACTAGGCACTGCTCCTCCACTTAATACGGTAATAGCTCCACTCAGTTCAGCCGATCAGATCGTTTGTTTACCTGCTCTGTCAGCGCACCTGAAAGTGAGACAGCTCGCTGCCGCTACCGCTGTGAGTTTACCGCTCCAGCGGAGCACAGAGGAAGGGAGACAGTGAAGACAGCATAGCTCCAAACAATGGGAGGTTAATGAAGAAAACCGCTGGTTAACAAATGAGTGGGCGAAATTCATGTTTATTCCTCCGTCAGGCAGTTCAAACCATTTTACCTCATATAGTCTGAACACGTAGCTCTAAATAATTAATTAATAACATGAAGCGCCACTACAAAACAAAGTACAGAACTTTCGCGCAAAATTATCTCCTGAAGTCCGAGCTGAGGACAAATTGACCGAGAAAAATGCAAACGAATGTTCACTAGAGGCATTGTGGATTTTGGGGCAACACAAAATGTCTTTAAGTGATGGGACAGTTGTGAATAAGTGCTTAAAAGCTGCTGTTGACATTTTGTTTGAGGGAAAGCAGAAAGATGAGCTGTGTGGAAAAACTCCCAATGTCACCTTCAACAGCAACCAGAAAATCAGAAATATTAACAGCTTGATGCGGCTATTCAGAAAGCACCATGCATATCTGTGGCCATTGATGAGTTGTAGCTTGTGTGTGTCAGGTTCCTTCACAAAGATAAGGAGCTCTTTGCTGAGTGTCACACCACTATGAAACACACACAAGAAGAGAGGACATACAGTAGATGCAGCTATAAAAGAGATGCTGACAAAGTCCAGTGGTCTGTTTCTCCACACATGACAGAGACCACCACAAGGTAACGACCACCACCACAAGGTGTGCACAGGCACAATGTTACTTGTGTACAACTAAATTACTATCAGGCCACATGCCCCTTTCTCTCATGAAGAAAGTTCTGTTTGCATTTTTCCCCTGAAAGAGCCAGTTTTTATTTATGCTTTCTGAACACGTTAATATTTTTTTACTTGAAGTGTAGGCCTTCAGTTCTTTAGGCTGGGATGTCTTTAATTTACGAGAAAAAAGATAATTCAGCTCTATTTGCATTTTATTTTTAATTATAAGTTTTGTGTGTTCTTCAATCTAACATAAAGGCTTGAAATTTATTTGCCTGGGTCTACTTTTATTTACGCTGAGATAAAAGAGCTAGCTGTGCACTCAGTTAAACATATCCTGCATTGAAAATTAACAATAAATGATAACGTGGATATAGGTGCCGGCTATAAGACACAAACTGGACTTGGGTTCGGACCTTTTACTCAGAAGAAATTTTTATAACCGGACCTCCGTGACTTTTAATTGAATACCCCTGGTGTAGCGCTTAATCACATAAGGAGACATTTCAGAACACTTTAACAGACAGAAAAAACCCAGCAGGACCCTCCAGAGCAAGAATAAGTGACAGCAGCGGGGATAAAACTCCCTCATTGAGTAAGAACCAGACTTTGGATGGCGGTCAACCGCCTTGGGCGGTGAGGTGGGAAAGGAAATCCAATGGGGATAGAGACAGGACAAGGAAAAGAGAGTGTGGCAGGTAGGCCAGATATAATTTGCAGTCATAGTTGAGCTCTCACTGCTAAAGTGGGGGCGGGATTTTCAAGCCTTCGGATTTCCTGTCTTCTACACATGTTCCCCACAATTGTGTGGATGACTGCATGATGGCAACGGAGGAAGGAAGAAAGCAGTACCCCAGCTGATGGATAGATGAGGGGTGACACTGATGGAATTAGAGGAGCCGATCCATAGTGGATGGACAGATGAGGGCTGAACCCAAGAAAACGTGTAAGGGCATAAAGCACAGAAACTCGGGGGAGAAGTCGAGTGAATAGGGTGTGAATGGAGACTTGGAAGCAGAGGTCGGGGAGGGGGAAGAATAAGAGAGAGGGGTCAGGGCGAAGAGGGAGGAGAGATGTTGAGTCTCCAGTAGTGTAGGCCTACAGCAAATAACTAAGCAGCCTGAGCTCAAAAAACTTCTGGTGTCACCAAAGTTTTTAAAAGCACCGTAGCTTGCAAATGTCCAGTCGTGCTTTGATGTCTCGTTGCTGCCTTGGTTAAACAATTCAAGTTTAAAAATCAAGTGTGGCTCCAAATACCAAATCGATCTCTTGTAAACAAAAGGCATTCCCAGATGAACAATTTTATTTATTTATTTATTTAACCTTTATTTAACCAGGCAGGCAATTAAGAACAGGTTCTTATTTACAAATGCCGCCTAAGCAAAGAGCAGTGGCCCTTAGAGGTGTGGGGGAGGGGAGGAAGGCTGAAATAAACAGAGTTATACATTATACAGAAATATAAATAAAAAATAAATACAATACAAAGAGAACAAGAGCGAGAGAAAGAAAGAGAGGCACTCAACAAGTGCAGCTGTCAACTATAATTTCATGCAGGTTACGTTTTAAAGCAGTGAGTGACATGGGGACAGTGAGTTTGAGGGTGTTTTGAAAAGTGTTCCAATCATTAGCTGCAGCAAATCGAAAAGCACTGCGACCTGCGACCAAAGACAGTAGGGGCTTTAGGGATGGAGAGTTTGATGAGCTAACTGGACCTAAGATTGAGGGCAGAATGGGAGAGGTGTAGAAGGGAGGAGAGGTAGGGAGGTGTTTTTCCAAGTATGGATTTGTAAATGAGGTGAAGCCAGTGGTGGAGCCGTCTGGTGTGGAGGGATGTCCAATCTACCAGGTTGTACAGGTCACAGTGGTGAGTTCTGAATGGAGCGCCTGCGGCAAAACGGATGGCAGAGTGGTGGAGAGTGTCAAGTTTGCTAAGAGTAGATTGGGAAGCCATCCTATAGATGGTGTCACCATAATCAAATATGGGCAGGATGGTCATTTTCACAAGCATGCGTTTGGCTGATCGGGTGAAGGAGGCCTTGTTCTGGTAGAGGAAGCTCAGGCGAGCTTTGACTTTTGATTGCAGGTGTTTAATGTGGGGGGTGAAGGAGAGGGATGAGTCCAACCAGAGACCGGGGTATTTATAGCTGGTCACAAACTCCAGTTCAGAGCCATCAGCACAGAGGATTTTAGGGGCAGTGGTGGAGTCATGTTTCCGGTCAAAAATAATGCATTTGGTTTTCTTGGTGTTGAGTGAAAGATGAAGGCCATGAAAGTAATGTTCGACAGAAGTGAGACTGAGTTGTAGTGTGGATGCTGCAGAGTGGAGAGAAGGGCCCACTGAGTATAAGATGGTATCATCAGCATATAGGTGAATCTTGGAATTACCGGCATGCTTGGCTACATTGTTGATGTAGATGGAGAACAGCGTTGGGCCCAGGATGGCCCAGGATTACTTGCTGAACTCTGTTGTTTAGGTAGCTAGCGAACCATTTGCAGAAATGAGATGACAGACCAATACTAGTGAGCCTCTGGCGAAGGATGGAGTGGATGAGAGTCGAAGGCTTTGGATAAGTCAATAAAGGCAGCAATGCAGATCTGTTTGGAGTCCAAGGAGGTAACAACATCATCCAGAACCTTCAGAGTAGCTGTGGTGCACCCGTGGCCAGGCCGGAACCCAGACTGTAAGTTGGAAAGAATAGCGTTTGAAGCAATAAAGTGGCTGAGCTGTCTATGAACCAATTTTTCTAGGATCTTGGCCAAGCATGGCAGGATGGATATAGGTCTGTAGCAGTTGGGGTCAGAGCTAGAGCCACCTTTAAAGAGTGGAAAGACCAAAGCAGATTTCCAATTTGTAGCATACCTTGAAGCCATGGGTCTTCTTCTTCTCCTTTTGGTTTTTCCTTTCAGGGGTCTCCACAGCGAATCAGATGCCTCCGTCTAACCCTGTCTTCTGCATCCTCTTTTCTCAAACTAACTACTTTCATGTCCTGTTTCACTACATCCATAAACCTCCTCTGGTCTTTCTTTAGGCCACCTGCCTGGCAGTTCAAAACTCAGCATCCTTCTACCAATATATTCACTATCTCTCCTCTAGACATGTCCAAACCATCTCAGTCTGGCCTCTCTGACTTTATCTCCAAAACCTCTAACATGTGCTGTCCCTCTGATGTACTCATTCCTGATCCTATCCTTCCTGGTCACTCCTAAAGAGAACATCAGCATCTTCATCTCTGCTACCTACAGCCCTGCCTCCTGTCTTTTCCTCAGTGACAGTCTCCTGACCAAACAACATCGCTGGTCTCACCACAGTTTTGTACACCTTTCCTTTCATTTTAACTGAAACTCTTCTGTAACACATCACACCTGAAATTTTCCTCAACCCGTTCCATCCTGCCTGTACGCACTTCTTCGCCTCTTTTCCACACTCTCCATTGCTCTAGACTGTTGACCCTAAGTACTTAAAATCCCCCACCTTCTTGATTCGCATGTTTGATTTGGCAAAAGTTTTATGCCGGATGCCCTTCCTGACGCAACCCTATGTATTTATCCGGGCTTTGGACCGGCATAATAAGACACTGGCTTGTGTCCTCTTGCGGCTACATTGGCTGTGGAAAGGGGGGTGCCCGCCGGAAATCCAGCACCATCTCCTTTGTCTTGGAGACGTTAGGCTGGAGCTGGTTCTGTTGGCACCACTCCACAAAGTCAGCCACCAATGCCCTGTACTCCCCTTCATCACCCTCCCGGATACATGCCACAATCGCAGTGTCATCGGAGTACTTCTGTATGTGGCATGTATCCGAGTATATATATATATATATATATGTAAATATATTTAAGGAATTAAAATTGCATTAAAAAGTAATAAACTTTTATCATAATCATGATTACTGGTTATGTTAAGCCAGCAGAGAAGGCCTTGCTGGCCCTGCCTGCGCACCACTGGTTGAACCAATTGTGATTTCTTCTGTGGTCTGAGAACAAACTGACTCTTGTCAAGTTCATTCATCTTCCTACCCGCTTCATCCACTTGCATGGGTCGCGGGGACCTGGAGCCTATCCTAGCTGGCATAGGGCATGGGGCGGGGAAAACTCCGGGTGTGACGCCAGTGGACTGCGGAGCCACACACAAAGACATGCAAACACACACACTCCTATGAGTAATTTGGAACAGCCAATGAACTTGAAGCGCATGTAATTGGAGGTCGGAGGAAGCCGGAGAGAACCCACACAGAGAACAAGCAAACTGCACAGAGCGGGACTTGAACCCGGACCCGACTTGTTGTGCAGCGACAGTGTTGCACCACCATGCCACCCGATCACCTAATACTGATGCAAATTAAGAGTGTCATAATCAATTCTGACGTAAGTTTTTATCACATACAAGTTCACACGTCACAAGGTTTTGTCTATCTCAAAATACACCCATGGTCTTCACACAGTGGAGGACATTATTAGAATATCGACCAACTGTGGTCTCTAATGAAAACAGAATTCTAAATTTCATACACTAGGAATAACAAGCAGCAGGCCATACAAGCCTCATAAACAGAAGACACTGTTAGCTCAGGTGGTTGTTTTTGAATGTGATAATTAGTTCATGTTGACAACAATATGGTGTTGCTACATTATTAGAAACGTTTCCCAAAAAATACAAATCAAGCTCCTTCCCCAGATGTCAGTTTCAGTTGTGGGAAAGGGGAATTTGGACTTTGAGGAGACATGGTGCACTTTAAAGCACGTTTTCCTTTATAATGAATGGACTGACTGAGGTTTAATTGGTGTTCCTATTACATCCCGCTTCAAAGAGGCGATGTAATTATCAGCGTTTGTGTGTTAGTCCGTTAGTCTGTTCATCTGTCAGTACACCAAATATCTTTGTGACCGTTGTAGATAGAAAGATGAAACAAAAAGCACATTACTTGGGCAGTAAAGGGGATGAAAATGAGATGACATTGACCTTGAGAAAAATAGGTCGTCAAATTTTAACTTTTGTACACTCAGGAACTGCATAAGAAAGAACGATGAGGGAGAACGGCAGTGTAAGACCGTAGATCAAAGCTGCTGCTTTGATCTATGAAAGTAGGTCAGAGCATTAGTTTTGATCTTTGATCTATGCAAGTAGGTTAGGGTAAAATTTTGAATTCAGCGGTGTTGCGGGATGTTGCAAGAACCAATGCAGTGATCCAGATGTCCTGATTAGGATGCACGCCCTCCATGACATTTAACCAGTTCTTTGCACTATGCATGCGGTTTACAAGGCTACATAAACATCACTTTGTTGAGGAAATTCGTTTAAAAAAAAATCCAATAGTGTAAAGGGGCATATTTAAGAAACATTTTGAAGTTACACCTGACCAAGATGGTGCCATTGGTGGCTGCCTTGTTTCTTTTGCTGAAAAATATTTTTTTCACTGCCGTCAGACAAATGTGAGTTTCAGTGGTTCTTGGTGCTTACCTGTTTTTGTATTGAGAGCATGGATGAGACAAAATGAGTCATGAACCACGAGGGGTCACGGGTCACTTGTCTGACTGAGGAAACATGGAAACCACTTAAGAGTATCCTTATGGTTAACAGTCAGTCTCTGGATAATTAGCTGCATGAGCTCTGTAGCAGGATGGTTTTCCAACGGGACAATAAAAACTGGAACATTAAGGGCCACTGCTCTTTGCTCAGGCTGCATTTGTAAATAAGAACCTGTTCTTAATTGCTTGCCTGGTTAAATAAGGGTTAAATAAAAAATAAAGGTTTTGACATCAACTTGGCTCAACCCCTTCTATTCCAGACTTGGCCATTGTTCCCAAGTGGGTGTCCATCAGGACAATAAAAACAACTTCGGGGAAGGGGTCGTTTACATCTGGTAATAAACCTGTAGTGCTCAGGTATGGAGATCATTTTTCCAGGGTGGTTCTCCTCATGATAGGATTTGGACATTATTGCCTCCTCAGCAAGTTTACATCTGTCGCCAAAACAGTTTACATTGGTCGCCATGACAGCAGTGTATGTTCCACCACCACATTCCACACCAACCAAGTGCTGGTCAAAGTGCATGCAGGTATTGACAGGACAGTGTCCTCATAGCTGGTTGTTGTTAATAACAGAGCTTTGAACCGCTTCATGGAACGAAAACAACTCAAAAGTTTTGGTATTTGCCAGGAATGAAAACAAAATCGAAAACTTTATATTTTTTGATGTTCCAGAACAGAATCGGACCAGAAAATAATAGTAACCTGTTAAAGACCTTATGTTTCCCTTCCTGCCATACACTCGATGTGTGATGATAGTGGAGAGCAGTTCAGGCATATCACCAGCAGTCAAGGAAAAGGCAGTCTCACAACATTGATTATATTCATTACAGGTAAACACTGCAGTCTGTCAATCTTTAAAAACTGTTTGATTTAGAAATTAAGTTATTGGCTGCAATGATTTAATTGACCAAGTCAATTAAGTCATTGGCTGCAGCCATTTTCAGAGCAGAGTTCCCCCGTACTTCCAGCACTTTGTAGTAATTAATCGCCTTCGGTGGACTGTTCTTGACCGATCACAAGATGCTTCGTCCAGAGCTTCACGTGCTCACTCCTCGGTGAGCTCTGACATACACAAACTTTGTTGCATCATAAGCTGCCAGAACTTCTCCGTCTCACTCTGATTCTCCATCCTCTGCTCTGTAACTGGATCAATGCTGTTGTCCTGTTTACTGTGGGAACATATCTACAGTATGTCAACTGATTGCTTTAATTGCCAATTTAAAAGTCCTAAAGCTACCTATTGATATTTACAAGAAATGACATTAACCAGTTCGAGAACTATATTTTTTTGTTCTAACCAGTTCAGGAACGTCAGTTCATGGGTGAAAAATACAACCGAAAACGTTATAATACTGTTTCTTTTCAGAAAGAACTGATTAGCAAAAAATTCTGGTTCAAAGCCCTGAATTATAATGACCATAGATTTAAAAACACCAGCTTGTAAATGTCAACATCAGCTGTCCCACATGTGGTAAAAGACACTGTAAAATGCACTTGTAACATATTTAACAATGTTTATTCTCCCTTCTTGGATCCATATAAGGGCCCTTCTTCATCTCCCCATCTGGCAATCACATGACATTGCAGTTCTTCTGCAGCTTTCCTACTGATCAATAGAGCTGTTTACATCAATCCACTGGACTTAAAGAGAGATTCTTGAAAAAGTTTGTTTCACCCTCTCATTGAAGAGGCTTCTTCAGTTCTAGTGGTAGTTGGTCTTGTCTCAGTGTATTAATCCTGCAAAGTGTGTTCATTGCTATTCAAATTCCAACGACCATGGTCGATGGGAGTGCCAGGGGGTGTCAAAGGGGGGCGTCGTTGAAATGCGAGTTTCACCAAGCCCTTGTATGCTAATGAAGGTTATTAGCATGAAACACTCCACCTGGTTTAATCTGCTGAGCAATTCTTTTGGGAATTTCAAAAGGACGTGATTGTAAATTGGCAAAACACAATGTCACAAACCACTACCCCTGTTCAGAGATGGCTTCTTTCACTCCTTTCTCAAACCATCTGTCCTCCCTGTCCAAGATCTGGTATCCTGAAATGAGTGTCCCTTTTTCTTAAGGTGGAGGAAGACTGCTGAATCCTGTCCTGATGAATTGGCTCTTCTGTGTTTAGCCATGCGCTTGTGGAGTGACCATCCCTTGCTGCATTTAACTGCATATACCAGGTTGCTCTTCTGACTGTGTTATGTTGGGTCTTTTGGGTGGAACAGTCTTTGTCTAAAAGTGTTGCTTGGCGTACACGGGAATCTGGTGTTAAAAATCCTACTGTTTGTCAGACACATATGGGAACACTGTGTTGTTACACCTGCTCTCCTCTTCAGTCCAACTGTGTGTTGGTTTCCTGTATACCCCAACACTCAGACTTATGTCATCTTTTACATGGACCTCACAATCCAAAAAGGGCAAATTTGTCCTTTACATCTTGTCTGGTGAACTTGATGTTGCTGTTCACCGAAATGATTTGTTTGGTCAAAGTCTACACCTTGTGGATTCTGATCTTGACCCATTGGTCATCCACGTAACAGAACCAGTGGTTTGGTGTTACTCTGTTGAATGCGGTCAGGGCCCTGCGTTCCCCTTCTTCCATGTACAAATTGGCTACAATGGGAGACACCGGCTAGCCCACGGCATATCTGTGTTTCTGCCTAAGGAAGCTCCCTCTGTACTGGAAATAATTAGTGTTCGGGCAGAGGTCCAGAAGTTGGCAGATCTGTTCAGGGTTGAAGTTTGTTCTGTCACTTAGGGTGTTGTCTTGTAAAAGCCTGTGTTAAAGTCCAGTGGATTGATTCAAACAGATTTGGATAACCGTGACCTGGATGAATGAGAACCTACAGACATCTTTCCTACTGACAGATACTGAAATGTGACTGGCCACTCACTGGGACCACTCAAGGATGATGGAGCAACTAAATTACTCAGTTCTGCAGGACAGATTTTGTTGTTGAGCGTGGTGTATGTTTTGGAATCTGCGTTTATACACAGATTCAGTCAATGGCTAAAACAACAAATGCACCAATGACATGATAACAATAATGTCATACCAAGTAGAACTGTAAAGACATTCCCAAATTAGAAGCCCTGGATTAATGGTGAAGTCCACGCTAAACGACGCAGACTGATCAAATCAGGTGATTTGAATGAGTAAGCCCAGGTATGCACTCTGGAGCATTATTAACAGTTCTAAGAGAAAATAAAGGGAAAAATCAATTTGAATTTTCCAGTTTGGGATCAGTAAGGTGTAGCTATTCAAGTGCAGTCTTGCTCCCAGGAACATGTGAGCAGGACTAAAAAGGAATGCAGACTGGAACAGGAAGGTCACTAGGACTGCAAGAATATCTGCATTTCTTCCCAAGTTCTTCCTCAACTCCCTTACACTTACCTCCAACACCAGAACCTTGAACGGTCAGTCAAATCATCTCAAGAATGGTGATGTTTGCCTGATAGATCAACTGAAGATGACTGCTCATTCCTCTACTGTACTCCCTGTTCACACATGAGTGCATGACCACATACAGCTGCAACACTATAACAAGTGTGAAGTACCCTGAACTACTTCCAGAGTAGGTCTTTGACCATAGAGCAAAGCTAGTGCATAGGTAGATCAAAGCACTAGCTTTGATCAATGGTCTTACACTGGCCTTCTCCCTCGTCTTTTCTATCTTATCCGGTTCCTGCGTGTACAGAAGTTGAAATTTGACCATGACCTACTTTTCTCAAGGTCACGGTCATCATCTCATTTTCATCCCCTTTAACGCCCTAGTAATCTGCTTTTTGTTTTATCTATCTGCAACGCTTGCGGAGATATTAGGTGGACATGCGAATGGACCGACCGACCGACGGACGGACGAACACAACTACAATACATTACCACTTTGAAGCGGGATGTAATTAAACTGGCTCATGGCTATATCATCAGCCATCATCGGCACCATCACTGCCTGTCATGTAACGGCTTACAAATGTGTGGTCAGAGACCTGGCATCTTGGTAGTAACCCTGAACTGATTGAAGAGCTGATTTTGGATTACAAGAAGAGATCAGATGTGAAGGCAGATGACTTGAGGATGCTCTGCCGCTTCTACAGGTACATCTTGGAGTGTCCTAGCAACAGCTGCAATGTCTTCAACAGTAAAGCTCTTCAGAGATTGGTTAAGTCTGCTCAGTACATCACCAGGAAGGTGTTGGCTTCAATATAGGAGCTTTACATCCAACAATGTAGGACGAAGGCCATTGGAATCACTGAAGACCTATATCACCTGAGCCACAAGCTGTTCCGAATGCTGCTGTCTGGTCAACAGTACCACACCATCCGTGCTGACACCAACAGGCTCACAGACAACTTCATCCCTCAGCCCACAAGACTATATAACCGCACACTGTAGATATCTGTTAATTATATCAGTTATTTAGATCAGCGGTCCCAAACCTATTTTGTGCCACGGACTTGTAAGACAATATGTTCACAGACCAGCCCTTATTTGCTCAAAAATTGTTAATGATGCCAGGAAGGCTGTAGTATAAAAATGAATCATCCACAGTGGTCTTACATCAAATGCAGACATTAACAGACAAAAAACCTTTTGTTCATAAATTGATACCTCTGTAAACAAAATATTTTAAAACGAAAACCCTTTTTAATGGTTAATAATAAACTCCAAGGGACTGCGCTGATGATTTTTATTTTGAAATATAGCAGGTGATCCTGGAACCACGAGTAGGTGGACATGGTGGAGACAGAGCCAAAGAGGGAGAGAGAATGAGAGAGAGGCAACAACAGCAAGGAAGAGGGAGAAAAACGGAAAGACAAGATGGACAACAGGAGCAGACAGTAGAGCAGACCAAAAGATTTGCAGCAATTTGCAACTCAGATAGTGGGACAACAGAAAGAGAGAGAGCAAACAGCTATGGGAAGAAAAGCAAATAGTAACGTGTATCAATGCATGGGCACCTACAGGGTGCCGGGGGAAATTAGACTACTGTTGGTCGAAGAAGGAGAGGAGGAAAGTGTGTCCATAGGAAGAGAGATAAGAGGAACGCCAAGAGTATAGGACTGAGAGTAGGGACGTTGAATGTTGGGACTATGACAGGAAAAGGTAGAGAGTTGGTTGACATGATGCAGAGGAGGAATTTAAACATACTGTGTGTCCAAGAGACCAGGTGGAAAGGTAGCAAGACTGGAAGTTTAGGAGCAGAGTTCAAGTTGTTCTATCATGGTGTAGATAGGAAGAGAAATGGAGTAAGAGTTATCTTGAAGGAGTTGGTCAGGAATGTCCTGGAGGTAAAAAGAGTGTCAGATAGAGTGATGAGTCTGAAGCTGGAAATAGAAGGCGTGATGTTCAATGTTGTTAGTGGGTATGCTCCACAGGTAAGATGTGAGCTGGAGGAGAAGTGAGAAATTCTGGTTGGACTTGATGAATTGATGCAGAGCATACCTAGAAGTGAGAGAGTTGTCATTGGTGCAGACTTCAATGGACATGAGGTGATGAGGAGGCGATGGGCAGGTTTGGTGTATAGGAGAGGAATGCAGAAGGACAGATGGTAGTTTACTTTGCAAAAAGGATGGAAATGGTTATAGTGAATACTTTCTTCCAGAAGAGACAAAAACATAGGGTGAACTATAAGAGTGGAGGTAGGAGCACAAAGGTAGACTACATCTTGTGTAGACAATGTAATCTGAAGGAAATCAGTGACTGCAAAGTAGTGGTAGGCAAGAGTGTAGCCAAACAGCATAGGATGGTGGTGTGTAGGATGACTCTGGTGGTGAGGAAGATGAAGAGGACAAAGACAGAGCAGAGGACAAAATGGTGGGAGCTGAAAAAGGAAGAGTGTTGCATGACTTTTAGGAAGGAGTTAAGACAGGCTCTGGGTGGTCAGGAGGTGCTTCCAGATGACTGGACAACTACAGCTAATGTGATCAGGGACACAGGTAGGAGAGTACTTGGTGTGTCATCTGGAAGGAAAGTAGATGACACTTGGTGGTGGAATGAGGAGGTACAGGAGTGTATACAAAGAAAGAGGTTGGCTGAGAGGAAGTGGGACACTGAGAGGACTGTGGAGAGTAGACAGGAGTACAGGGAGATGCAGCGTAAGACGAAGGTAAAGGTGGCAAAGGCCAAACAAAGGGCTTATGATGAATTGTATGCTAGGTTAGTAAGGAGGGAGAGACTGATCTATACAGGTTGGCCAGACAGAGAGACAAAGATGAGAAGGACGTGCAGCAGGTTATGGTGATTAAGGATAGGGATGGAAGTCTATTGACAGGTGCCAGTAGTGTGATGGGAAGACGGAAAGAGTACTTTGAAGAGTTGATTAACAAGGAAAATATGAGCGAACAAAGACCAGAAGAGGTGGCTGTTGAGGACCAGGAAGTAGCGAAGATTAGTCAGGATGAAGTGAGGAGTAGGTTGAAGAGTGGAACGGCGCTCGGTCCTGATGATATACCTGTGGAAGTATGGAAGTGTCTAGGAGAGGTGGCAGTAGAGTTTCTGACTGGGTTGTTCAACAGGATCTTAGATTGTGAGAAGATGCCTGAGGAATGGAGGGGAAATGTGCTGGTGCCCATTTTTAAGAACAAGGGAGATGTGCAGAGTTGTGGCAATTACAGAGGAATAAAGCTGATGAGCCATACAATGAAGTTATGGGAAAGAGTAGTGGAAGCTAGATTAAGGGCAGAAGTGAGCATTTGTGAGCAGCAGTATGGTTTCATGCCAAAAAAGAGTACTACAGATGCAGTATTTGCTTTGAGGATGTTGATAGAGAAGTACAGAGAAGGCCAGAGGGAGCTGCATTGTGTTTTTGTTGGTCTGGAGAAAGCTTATGACAGGGTGCCCAGAGAGGAACTGTGGTATTGTATGAGGAAGTCTGGAGTGGCAGAGAAGTATGTTAGAGCGGTGCAGGACATGTATGAGGACTGTAAGACAGTGGTGAGGTGTGCTGTAGGTGTGACAGAGGAGTTCAAGGTGGAGGTGGTACTGCATCAGGGATCAGCTCCGAGCCCCTTCTTGTTCGCTATGGTGATGGACAGGCTGACAGACGAAGTTAGTCAGGAATCTCCATAGACTAAGATGTTTTCAGATGACATTATGATCTGCACTGAGAGCAGGGAACAGGTGGAGGAGAAGATAGAGAGGTGGAGGTTTGTCTTGGATAGGAATGAAGGTTAGCCGCAGTAAGACAGAGTACATGTGTGTGAATGAGAGGGACCCAAGTGGAAGAGTGAGGTTACAGGGAGAAGAAATAAAGAAGGTGGAGGATTTTAAGTACTTATGGTCAGCAGTCCAGAGCTATGGAGAGTGTAGAAAAGAGGTGAAGAAGCATGTACAGGCAGGATGGAACGGGTGGAGAAAAGTGTCAGGTGTGATGTGTGATAGAAGAGTTTCAGCTAAAATGAAAGGTGTTCGAAATTGTGGTGAGACCAGTGATATTGCTTGGTCTAGAGACAGTGTCACTGAGGAAAAGACAGGAGGCAGAGCTGGGGGGTAGCAGAGATGAAGATGCTGAGGTTCTCTTTGGGAGTGACCAGGAAGGATAGGATCAGGAATGAGTACATCAGAGGGACAGCACATGTTAGAGGTTTTGGAGATAAAGTCAGACAGGCCAGACTGAGATGGTTTGGACATGTCCAGAGGAGAGATAGTGAATATATTGGTAGAAGGATGCTGAGTTTTGAACTGCCAGGCAGGTGGCCTAAAGAAAGACCAGAGGAGGTTTATGGATGTAGTGAAAGAGGACATGAAGGTAGTTGGTGTGAGAGAAGAGGATGCAGAAGACAAGGTTAGATGGAGGCAATTGATTCGCTGTGGCGACCCCTGAAGGGAAAAGCCCAAAGGAAAAAAAGAAAAGATGATGAATACAGTACTAAAGCAGTTATCACTGACATCTAGATGCATGTTAAAATCTCCCGTTATTAGTCTCTGTTCTATAGTTGGGTTCAAAATAACAGCAGTCCCAGATCACTAGTAAGATAAATCGCTGTTGTTGTTAGAATTTCAACTTCTACACTGCATGTGAACTTCTTTAGTGAAGGTATAAAAATCCAACAGACCCAACAGGAATGACGTGCATGCTGCTGATTCTGTGAAACTGAGTCATTAACCGAAGGGGTGTGCTAAAAAAACATAGCAGTGCTGTGTTCAATTAGTGAAGTCATTGATTATAGTATTTTCAGCATTATAAGGCGCACTGGATTATAAGGCGCACCTTTAATTGTTTATTTTAGAATTATTTTGTATATAAGGCGCACCGGATTATAAGGCTCATATAATAATTTTTTTTAAATGGATTTAAAAACTAGTGGCTGTAGTTGCACTATCCGTCCACTAGTTAGAGCATTCATGACTGTGAGTACCTTTAGTCAGCTGTGAATGACCGCAATTGTTATTTCAATGAGGCCATTCTGAGCCTCATCAAGGAAACCTGATCGCTTGATCACTTTGCTATCTTAGAAAAGTCAACACGCATATGAAAAAACCTCACATTAAAAACTGGTTAAATTCATTACGAGTGGACCACTCAGTTCAAACAGGGCAGATTATTTCCTGATCTGAAGTTCGAAGCAGATATTTAAGCTCGGACGTTCGTCCTGTGGACGAATGGACCGTCACTAGATTCCAGATGACAGCACAATGGCATTTTTTAGACCAACTAAGTTTAAAGTGGGATATTTCCGGCGCCAAAGTAGTTGGGAAATACTGAGATCAGTCAGTCAGTCAAACTTTATTAATAAGAATTGTTGAAAATTCCCTGTTTTGCTACGTTATCGTAGCCAGATACCGGTGCTCTGCTGTCAGACAGCAAGTCAGTGAGAGCGGCACTTCGGCGACGCCCATTGACTACCGTTGTTATGGGGCGTAGTGCCTTGTGAGTGTGCCTCCTGATGCGGCATGATTGCCGGCTTTTTTTCAGCAATCTTTTTTTTAACCAATATTAATATTAATCCTTATACAAAGCGCATCGGATTATAAGGCGCACTAGGGGATTATGAGAATATTATAGGCTTTTAGGTGCATCTTATAGTGCGGAAAATACTGTGTATGAAAAAAAACCTTCAAACACTGAGTTCAAGCCACATTACACAGTGAAGACAGTGAAGCATGGTGGTGCAAGCATCATGTTATGGGGATGTTTCTTGTACTATGGTGTTGGTCCTATGTATCACACATCAGGGATCATGGATCAGTTTGAGTCCATCAGAATACTGGAAATAATCATGTTGCCGATGCTGAAGAGGAGATGCCCTTGAAACGTGTGTTTCAACAAGAGAATAACCCCAAACACACCAATGAAGAAGCAAAGTCATGGTTCCAGACAAACAAAATTCAAGCAATGGAGTGACCAACATAATGCTCGCACCTTAATTTCATAGCAAAGTTGTTGGCTGACATAAAAAATGCTGTTCATGATGTAAAACCAAGAAATGCAGAGGAATTGTGGAAGATAGTACAATTGTCTTGAGCTGCAATGCCTGTTGACCGGTGCCAGACGTTGGTCAACTCCATGCACCACAGGTGTAAAGCAGTTACCAGAAACTGTGCTTATGCAACTAAAGATTAGTTTGAAGATTCTCAAGAAAGCATTTCATGGTTTTATGCAGTACATTTTTGAGTTTTAAAGAAAGATGCCAACACTGCTTTGTTTGAACATTATATTTCTTGACTTTCTGTAAAATATTATCAAATACAATGAATTTTTCCACATTCCTTGCAGCAATCTCATTTGAAACTTTGAAACTGCTTTGTTGTGTTCTGTAGCTAGAATTACCCACTGAGTATTACTTGAATTTTTACACTCGCCTTGTACTGGATCATGTGATTCTGACGTGGGGAAATAAAGTCAATTTATTTCCCCGCCTTTTGTTTTTCTGCACTGATGCACTGAGATTTGGGATAAGTGAGATTAATTTTAGCACTTCCAAATTTGAGATCATGGGTCTCAACTGGAAAAAAGTGCTCTCAGCATTGGTGGAGAGTCTTTATCCCAAGTGCTTCGTTCACGAGTGAAGGAGTGATGGAATGTGAGATTGACAGATGGATTGGTGTAGCAACTGCAGTGATGTAATCGTATGACTGTTATGGTGAAGATGGTGCTGAGTTGAAGCTGTCGATTAAACGGTCAATCTACGTTTTTGCTCTCGAACCTATGGTCTTAAGCGGTGGCTCATGATCGAAAAGAAAAGATCCCGGATACAAGCGGCTGAAATGAGTTCCCTCTGTAGAGTGGCTGGGCGCACCCTTAGAGATTGGGTGAGGAGCTCAGTCAACAGGTAGGAAAGGAGCTGCTGCTCCTCATCGAGCAGAGCCAGCTGAGATGTTTCAAATGTCTTCTGGACGCCTTTACTAGGGAGGTGTTCTGGGCATGTCCTGCCAGGAGGACACACTGACGAGGCTGTCTCTCGGCTGGCCTGGGAACCCCTCCAGATGCCCCCCAGAATAGCTAGAAGGAGAGGGAACTCATCAGCAGCCATGGCTAATCAGTTGAAGATAGATGGAGGACATTCTGTATCTGGCCTTTTGTACCCAAGCCACTTTGATCATATGTGCTCCATAAGCGCACATGAAACACAAGACATCATTAATGTCAAGAAGTTCTAATACTCCGATATGCAATTCTTTTATTTTGTGCTGGTCTTATTGTGAACAAAACAACATGACCCACTCCAATACAGTACACTGATGAATGTTCTAGTCTACACTATCCAAATGCTATTAGATTGCATATTGTTATTTTAAATGATTTTGTTAGAACTTTGTGTATATTCATTAATTTCAATTTTCAGGTTAATGTGTATTTGTTTCAACACATTTTTGGCCTCTGTCTTTTTTTTAATTTTTTTAATCTATTTTAATTCTATGACAAAGTCAGCTGGACTGCTAGAAGTCTTTGTGTGCCATGAAAGATGCTTCTTCAGTTCTGTATAGCTGTTGACGGGTTCAAGACATTGAATCTCTTGGGAGTCGTCAAAGTTAAGTCATAATGACACTCATTGAAACTCAGTCATATCCCACAGCCACCAGCCCCAGAAGGATGAAGTCACCTGAAAGTTGTTTGGATGATGGCTCAGTTGGCTTAACCCAGCACAGTGATCTACCATAACCTTGATAACTAAAAATCTTAGGTGACTTATCTATGCATTACTGCTCGTTTTTTTTAAGGATTATATGACTGCCAGCGACTGTGATTGTTCCTTTCTTCCTTCCTAGGACTTTTGTCACTCCAGACATTGTTGTTTGTATCAAACAAATATTCATTGTTCCCAAAAGTGAATCAGTGCAGTTGAACAACTCACTAAAATCTTCTTTACCACAATAATCTCAGTGTTCACAGCACTGTCCTTCGTCATGGGGTTCAAAACATAGTAAAATACATTTGTATTTGATCCTTGTGGAGTGCACATTGACTGCTAACTGCTAATTAAGTGCAGCAGCAGCTGAAACTGAGTCACAATGAATAGTATGTAATTCTGAACAATAACAATTCCTTCCCTTGTATTTACAGAGCACTTCTATCCCCTCTCATTTCATCAACAACCGGAATATCTCTACCAGTTCAGTTCTGGTTTCCACCCTCTCTCTCATTCCTTAAACCAGCTCATGTTGGACACCTCTTGCAAGGAAGCTGTACCACAGCATTCCGGCAAAGACTTTAAGGATCTCCAGGAGGCCATTTTAAAGTTTCGAGCTGAACGCCAGGCACAGCATCAGCAACAGGTAGACTACGAAACAGTGAGCATCAGTTCTGTCAAAAGCTTCCTTTCCAACTCCATTCATCCCAGTAGGCATCACACCATCCAGCCTTTAGGTCAAGGAGGTCCTGGCAGGTTGGTCCAGCTCACTCCAGGCCAAAGAGCAGTGACAGCCACTCTGGAGTCAATTCATTCAGCAATATTGGAACCAGGCAAGGAACAGACAGCAGAAGTCAATACTGAGTCACAAAGGAGTTCAGGAGAAGGAGATCAGAGAGACAATAACTCACTAATAGTATTGGGTTCATTGGGAGGAAAGCCAATTCCTGATAACCTAAAAAAAATTACTCCTCCAACCAATCAAGACACAGCTGCAGTGACAGTACCAAATATACACACGGACTCAACTAATGACAGAGAGGGAGCAGATCTACAAAGAAAATCTACATTCTCCAAAGCAGCTAAACAGATTGCTGGTCCCTCAAGCATATCTAATGGAACAAATGGCAATGGATCCATCTTAACAACTACCTGCAGGTGAGTCTGTATTCTAATGGAAGAACGCTGAAAGTTAATGCTTCAGGTGAGTAATGTGGAACATACTGTGAGAACATTTGGGCAGTGGGATATGATCAAATTCTCATATCCTGATAGTAATTTCATATTCAGAAAGTAATTCATATAATAATCATACATTACAGCAAGGAGAAGTTTGTCTTACTGAGTGACGTTGTTAAAATTAATCTGGAATGCCATTGAAATACAATAAACTTGTCTATAAAGAGAAGGAGCTGTGTGATTAACTGTACAGTAAGATTAGTGTATGTGACCACCATTGTGTGCTAGAGTGGACTAATAATTTCCCTACAGGGATTAATAAAGTTGATTACATTAAATTTACATTTAGATCTAACACCATACTGCATAGTTAAAGGGACAGTAAAGTTAATTTTAAGTGACATATATGTTATTCATCATCATGAAGAATAGAAGACAAATTTTATGTGTGTAGCGTCATCCGTTTGGTCAAAAAAGCTTAAAATCAGCGCCGCAGCAGCTTCTGAATTCCGTGGGCGTCATACATCACTGTCGCCAAACAGAGTTTAGCAGCCATTGCGATTGGCAGCCATTGCAATTGGCTGAGCAGCAGCCATTGCGATTGGCTGCTAAGCTCTGTTTGGTGACAGTGACATATGACGCCCACGGAATGTGGATTTTAAGCTTTTTTGACCAAACGGATGACGCTACACACATAAAATGTATTTGATCTTCTATTTTTCATAATAATGATGAATAACATGTCACTTAAAATTTACTGTCCCTTTAAAAATTTCATTTCAAACATGCGAGTATTCTATGAAGCAAGATTAGCTTATAAGCTACAGAAGCATCCAACATGATGATGTCCCTTGTAACATCACCATAGCATTCATAATACCAGTACAAATGGATTGATTGTAAATCAGAAATTAAAATTGTAACCCATGGAATAAAAACATAATATGCATACTATGCTAATAAAAGTTGTTTTGACTTAATTCTAACCTCCTTAGAGGTTAGATAGCAAAGGATGCCAGCTTGATATTTAATGTTCGTCAAACCTGCTGTACACAAAATATGCCATGGTGGCGGGATTTTTTCTTGATGAAACACCAAATCAAGTGACCAAGGTCTAAGATTCTGTCTCAATGCATTTTGATCAAGCAACTGAAATGTGAAAATGTATGCAAGGAAACTCTGAAGGACTATAACTACCCCCTACAATTTGATCAAAAAGAGACTATATTCTCAGACAAAGGTTATGTTATCAGAAACATTGTAATAAACAGCCATTTTTTATATTTTTGAAGTTGTGGATTGCTTTTTCCAAGTGTATTGAAAATTTGTTTCACAAGTCATCTTTTCAATTTTCATAGCAACAAAAAGTGAATTACAGTAATCCCTCGCTTATTCACGCTTCAGCATGCACAGCTTCACTACATAGCTGATTTTTAGTTGGTAGTCACGTGATACCGTATGCGCACAGAACGCAGCACACTTTTGTGTATTAAACACTTTCCTGTTGATGTTTGTTGTTTATTTATTACAATTCTACAATCGCAATTTGAGGTAATTTAAATGCCATTACTACTCTAAATACCTCTAAATACAAAAGTATTAATCTCTAAGATTTCCCAGAAACAATTATATAACATAAAAACAAAACGTAAATGAAACGGTGTAACTTACCTGTAGAATCCGACACACAAGCCACAAATCAATAGCGCACAGAAAGAAAAAGTAACTCACATTATTTCCAATTTTTTGATTCTGAATAATTTTTTGTTTTGGAAAATTACCGGTTTTAAAAATAGCCGGCTGCGTATGTGGTAATGACTCAGGTCATGACCACACAAGATTCTTGACACAAGATGCTTGCCTCAATCATGACTACATTCTTAAGTGGGCTGCTCTGGCCAGTAAGACAGAATACCTTTAAATTGAGAATCCCAACCTAGCGAAGTATCTGTGTAGGTTCTCAGTCATCCAGGTCATGGTGTTTAAATCAATCCCCTCTATGTTAAAGTTCTTGAAGACGTTTCGTCTCTCATCAAAGAGACTTCTTCAGTTCAGAGGGTGGCTGATCATGTCCCAGCTTATTAACCCTGTGGAGTGTGGTCAGTGCTATTCACATTCCAACGACCATTGTTGAAACCTGTCTGGCTCCTCAATGATTGTTGGTGGGGGTGTCAAAGGGGGTCGCTGAGATGTGACTTTCACCTTTGTATGCTAATGAGGGTCATTAGCATGAGACACCTCACCTGGGTCAATCTGCTAAGAAAATCTTTTTGGTAGTTTTGAAAGGACATGATTAAATGGGACACAGGCAATGTCGCAGATCACCCCCCTGTTCAGAGATGGCTTCTCCACTTCGACGTGGATGGCCTCTTTCACTCCTCAAACCATTTATCTTCCCTGTCCAAGATCTGAACATCAGTGTCCTGAAATGAGTGTCCCTCTTCCTTGGAGTGAAGGAAGACTGCTGAGTCCTGTCCGGATGTGTTGGCTCTTCATTGTTGAGCCATGCGCCTGTATAGTGGTTGTTTGGTTTCCCCTATGTAGACATCTGAGCATTCCTCGTTGCATTTAACTGCATACACCAGATTGCTCTTCTGACTGTGTGGTATGGGGTCCTTTGGGTGGACAAGAACTTTCTTAATGTCCAGTGGATTGACTTAAACAGCTTTTGGCCAACCTTGCAAAATGAACAAAAGGTAAAAGGGCCAGTGAAGAGAGAGTAGAGGAACCTATGACTTAAAAGAAAAAGAAAGCTGCAAAATACCAGTGTTTATATTGGTTGTATCATCATTTTTTGTTGTATTTATCTGCCACACTTTAAAGGCTGGTCTGAAAATACTGTCCGACATTAAACTGGTTCATGGAACAAAAAAGGTCCACTGCTTGAGACCAAGGGAAAAGGAGGAGGGAGGAGTTAGTAGATGAGAGGCAGAGATTGTCACATTTCCTTACCACCGTCATCACTAGCCTTATGCTTTTTGCCAAAATCACTCACACTCACCTTTGTTTTATCAGGCAGGGTAAACAGAAAAGTATCCAAGGGACTACAAAGCCTGATGCGCTGAGATATTCAGAGATACAACAAGATGGTGGAGATGAATGTTGGAGATGCGCGTATGCAGTGGTGCTGCTCGGCAGGGTTTGCGGCAGAAAGGAGTATTACAGTAGTCTGACATGGTGGTGTACGTTTGTTCATATCCCCGAATGTTCATAAATTGGGTGTTCGTATCTTGAGGACTACTTGTATTTTCTTTTAACCATGGCTGTGATAAACCATCTCTACTTTAGAGTCAAAGTTGACATGGATGATGATCCAGCAGACTTTTAGCTCTATTGCATTACTACATTAACAGTGTAGCTAGCTTATCACTGCTTGCCCCGTGTTTCTTACTTTGTAATATTTTTTCTATAATTTTAACATGAGCATAAACAAAACACTTTTGTTTAATATGGTTAATGCACTTGATATGCTGTATAAGACAGAAATTAAAAAATGCTATTTTTCGAAATCATTGAAAGTCTGCATTTAACTGAAATCAATAAAAAGGCAATATTTCGTGTGTTGAAAGCATCGAATTAGGTCATTTCGAATTTGATGCAGTAACAGATTTCCAAACTACAATCTTGGTCGTTTGCATGTGTCTATGTAGCTTGTCTTTCCCATGACCCACTCATTCTTTAAGGTTTGTTGAAATAGATTTTGTGTTTATGGACAATAAATTACATCAGCATTTTTTAAAAAATGAAATGAAAACCTTTGATAAATTTTGAATGTTTCTGCTTCCAAACAAGCCAGCCAACAGTGAAAGCACAGCTCCTTGGAGGAGATATTCTTAACAACAGCATTAAACAGCTTCTCATTGAAGTGGTTTGAAATGAAAACAGTTCTGGCTTTAACTGCGGCCCCATTTGCCCAATTAAGTCTTGGATTGGTGACCCTCCTTGAGTCGTCACCTTATCGTGGTGGAGGGGTTTGTGTGTCCCAATGATCCTAGGAGCTAAGTTGTCTGGGGCTTTCTGCCCCTGGTAGGGTCACCCATGGCAAACAGGTCCTAGGTGAGGGACCAGACAAAGGATGGCTCATAGACCCCTTCATGATGAATAAAAACAATGGACCACGTTTTCCCTTGCCCGGACGCGGGTCACTGGGGCCCCCCTCTGGAGCCAGGCCTGGAGATGGGGCTCGAAGGTGAGGGCCTGGTGGCCGGGCCTGCACCCATGGGACCCGGTCGGGCACAGCCCGAAAGGACAATGTGGGTCCCCCTTCCCATGGGCTCACCACCTGTGGGAGGGGCCATAGGGGTCGGGTGCACTGTGAGCTGGGCGGTGGCCGAAGGCGGGGACCTTGGCAATCCGACCACCGGCTACAGAAGCTGGCTCTTGGGACGTGGAATGTCACCTCTCTGGCAGGGAAGGAGCCCGAGCTGATGTGTGAGGTGGAGAAGTTCCGACTAGATATAGTCGGGCTCACCTCCACACAGTTTGGGCTCTGGTACCAGTCCTCTTGAGAGGGGTTGGACTCTCTTCCACTCTGCAGTTGCCCATGGTGACATGGTGAGAGACGCCGAGCAGGTGTGGGTATACTTATAGCCCCCCGGCTTGGCGCCTGTACATTGGGGTTCACCCTGGTGGATGAGAGGGTAGCCTCCCTCCGTCTTTGGGTGGGGGACGGGTCTTGACTGTTGTTTGTGCTTATGGATCAAACAGCAGTTCAGAGTACCCACCCATTTTGGAGACCCTGGAGGGGGATGCTGGAGAGTGCTCCCACTGGGGACTCCATCGTTTTGCTGGGGGACTTCAATGTTCACGTGGGCAATGACAGTGAGACCTGGAAGGGCGTGATTGGGAGTAACGCCCCCCCCGATCAGAACCCGTGTGGTGATCTGTTATTAGACTTCTGTGCTTGTCACGGACTGTCCATAACGAACACCATGTTCAGACATAAGGGTGTCCATACGTGCACTTGGCACCAGGACACCCTAGGCCGCAGTTCGATGATCGACTTTGTGGTCGTGTCATCGGATTTGCGGCCGCATGTCTTGGACACTCAGGTGAAGAGAGGGGCGGAGCTGTCAGCCGATCACCACCTGGTGGTGTGTTGGCTCCGATGGTGGGGGAAGATGCCGGTCTGACCTGGCAGACCCAAACGTATTGTGAGGGTCTGCTGGGAATGCCTTGCCGAATCCCCTGTCAGAAGGAGTTTCAGCTCCCACCTCTGTCAGAACTTCACCCACGTCTGGGGGGAGGCAGGGGACATTGAGTCTGAGTGGACCATGTTCCGCGCCTCCATTGTCGAGGCGGCCGACCACAGCTGTGGCCGTAAGGTGGTCGGTGCCTGTCGTGGCGGCAACCCCAGAACCCGTTGGTGGACATCGGCGTTAAGGGATGCCGTCAAGCTGAAGAAAGAGTCCTATCGGGCCTTTTTGGCCTGTGGGACTCCTGAGGCAGCTGATGGGTACCGGCTGGCCAAGCGGAATGCAGCTTTGGTGGTTGCTGAGGCAAAAACTCGGGCGTGGGAGGAGTTTGGTGAGGCCTTGGAGGACGACTTCCAGACGGCTTCGAGGAGATTCTGGTCCACCATCAGACGTCTCAGGAGGGGGAAGCAGTGCAGCATCAACACTGTGTATAGTGGGGATGGGGCGCTGCTGACCTCAACTCGGGATGTTGTGACTTGGTGGGGAGAATACTTCCTTGAGGGGGCATGGGAGTTTGCCCAACCAGTCTACATGTGTTTTGTGGACTTGGAGAAAGAGTTTGACCGTGTTCCCTGGGGGGTTCTGTGGGGGGTGCTTCGGGAGTATGGGGTACCGAACCCCTTGATAAGGGCTGTTCGGTCTCTGTGCGACTAATGTCAGAGTTTGGTCCACATTGCCGGCAGTAAATCGTATTCGTTTCCAGTGAGGGTTGGACTCTTTGTCACCGATTCTGTTCATAACTTTTATGGACAGAATTTCTAGGCGCAGCCAACGTGTTGAGGGTGTCCGGTTTTGTGGCCTCAGTATTGCGTCTCTGCTTTTTGCAGTTGACATGGTACTGTTGGCTTCGTCAAGCCGTGATCTCCAACTCTCACTGGAGCGGTTCGCAGCCGAGTGTGAAGCGGTTGGGATGAGAATCAGCACCTCCAAATCTTTGACCATGGTCTTCAGTCGGAAAAGGGTGGAGTGCCCTCTCCAGGTTGGGGATGAGATCCTGCCCCAAGTGGAGGAGTTCACGTATCTTGGGGTCTCGTTCACGAGTGAGGGTACGATGTGGAACGGGAGATCGACAGGCGGATCGGTGCAGGGTCTGCAGTGATGCGGACTCTGTATCGGTCTGTCGCTGTAAAGAAGGAGCTGAGCCGAAAGGCAAAGCTCTCAATTTACCAGTCGATCTATGTTCCTGCCTCACCTATGGTCACAAGCTGTGGGTCGTGACCGAAAGAAAGGGATCCTGGATACAAGCGGCCGAAATGAGTTTCCTCCGCAGGGTGTCCGGGCTCTCCCTTAGAGATAGGATGAGAAGTTCGGTCATCCGGGAGGGACTCCAAGTCGAGCTGCTCCTCCTCCGCATCAAGAGGAGCCAGATGAGGTGGCTCAGGCATCTGGTTAGGATGCCTCCTGGACGCCTCCCTGGTGAGGTGTTCCGGGCACGTCCTACCGGGAAGAGGCCCCGGGAACGACCCAGGACACGCTGGAGAGACTATGTCTCCCGGCTGGCCTCGGAACACCTTGGGATTCTCCCGGAGGAGCTGGACGAAGTGGCTAGGGAGAGGGAAGTCTGGGCTTCCCTGCTTAAGCTGCTGCCCCCGCGATCCGACCCCAGATAAGCGGAAGAAAATGGATGGATGGATGGATGGACTGATGACCGAAAGTTGCCGGCCCAAGACCTGGGTGGGCCAAATATATTTGGATTGTGAACTGGCAGTGGGAGGTGTCAGTTCACCCCCTCAGCACTGCTGAGGTGCCCCTGAGCAAGGTACCGTCCCGCTACAGCCTGCTCGTGGCACGCCCCACGCAAGAGCCTGCCACCCACCCATCGTCAGCATGCCTACAGGCCCCGCATGTGTGTTTGTGCGCTCGGGTCTGTAAGATATATTGTATATACTGTATATGTGTGCAAATATTTGGAACTGAAAAAATATATATTTTCCTATGGGGATTATACTTTTTTTTTTTAAAGTTTGACACACCTTTTCGGAGTGATGAGTCTGAATTGTAGGTATGTCATTTTAGCACCCAGGCTAATAACTATGAAGCCTTGATATTATCATGTGCAGAATGTGGTTTTCACTGTGTTGTTGAAATAAGCGAGTCCTTCCCTGAAAAAGACGTTATGTACTTGGCAACATATATTTTTTTCAAAACTCAAACATATGGTTCAGCATTAATGTACAGTACCACACTGTCATGGATGCTGGCTTTGAACTATGTGGATCTTTCACAAATTATAAACCCTGCTCCCATCTTTACTTTGGGAAGACCTTACCTTTCTGGATGCTCTTTTTGCATCCAATCCTGTTACTATCTTGTTGTCAGGCAACCTCATTAATTGTGAGATGTTCCACCAGGTGTTTTTTTTTTTTTTAATTCTCATTGATGTTGGGATTAAAACGCAGGAAACTTTTAAGGTCTTTCAGCGCAACTGGCCTGTTTTAATTCAACAATAGCAAAAAATAAAAAACAGACAGCCTTTCGACATTTCAAATATTGCCAATGTGCTATTTTCAATTAAATAGGGGTTTGCAGTGTTTTGCAAATCATTACATTCTGTATACAGTTGTGTTTAAAATAATAGCACTCCCATATCCCTAGCATGATAAATTGCTGTTTTGTTTTTTAGAATTTCAAGTTCTGCACTGCAAGTATGTTTGTAGAAGGTAAAGATATAGACAACCAACAGGAATTAGTCATGCTGCTGATACTGTGAAGATTAACCATTAACTGAATGATGTGTTCGAAAATATAGTATTGCTGAGTTCAGTTAGTGAGGTCATTGATTATGTGAAAAAATAGGCGTAAAATAAGTGCTTCTTCTTATTTAAGGATCAAGCCAATTGATGCTGTATATGCTGGTATATCATTTGCCCGTGAAAAAGAGTTAAATGGGTTATTGAAGACACTTTTCAGAAGAAGAGCGTTCTTTGATTAAGAAGTTAATAAATGGAGGGAAAACCAATAAAGTGTCAAAAATGGTAGGCTGTTCAGTTAAAATGATATTAAATGCTTTGAAATGGCAGTCAAAACCAGAAAAGTAAGGAAGAAAAAGAAAACGTACTTCGGAAAATAACCAAGATGGTGAAGGCTCAGCCAATTATCAGCTCCAGGAGAATCAAAGATTTAATAGGGATCATGGATCCATTTGAGACCGTCAGAATACCGGAAGAAGTCATGTCATGTGGTCGTATCCTGAAGAGGAAATACACTTGAAATGACTGTTTCAACAATGACCCCAAACATGACAGTGAATGAGCAAAATCATAATTCTAGATAAACAAAATCCAAGTGATGGAGTGGCCAGCCAGTCCCTGTACCTTATCCCATAGAAACTTGTGGGATGACACAAAAATGCTGTTCATGAGGCAATACCAAGAAATGCAGAGGTACTGTGGAATGTAGTACCATTGTCCTGAGCTGGAGTTCCTGTTGTCCGGTACCAGATGTTGGTCAACTCAACGCATCACAGTGAAGCACTTACCAGAAGCTGGAATTACATATTAGTTTGATTCTCAGGAAAGTTGAATATTCAAGCATTTCTTATATGCAGTAAATTTTTAAGTTTGTAAACAAAGATGCCAGCACTGTTATCTTTTGAACATTGTATTTCTTTCTGTAAAATTATCAAATTTGATTACTTTTTCCAATTTTCTTATTTTGGAATACAACATGCAGTGTCCCCGATGTATTTGTGTGCATTAAAATAAAATTTATTTGAAGACTTTTGAGGTTTACTCACCTTTTTTAACCACTTCCATTACTACGAACATAAGTGTACACTCACCGGCCACTTTATTAGGTACACCATGCTAGTAACGGGTTGGACCCCCTTTTGCCTTCAAAACTGCCTCAATTCTTCGTGGCACAGATTCAACAAGGTGCTGGAAGCATTCCTCAGAGACTTTGGTCCATATTGACATGATGGCATCACACAGTTGGCGCAGATTTGTCGGCTGCACATCCATGATGCGAATCTCCCGTTCCACCACATCCCAAAGATGCTCTATTGGATTGAGATCTGGTGACTGTGGAGGCCATTGGAGTATAGTGAACTCATTGTCATGTTCAAGAAACCAGTCTGAGATGATTCCAGCTTTATGACATGGCGCATAATCCTACTGAAAGTAGCCATCAGAAGTTGGGTACATTGTGGTCATAAAGGGATGGACATGATCAGCAACAATACTCAGGTAGGCTGTGGCGTTGCAACGATGCTCAATTGGTACCAAGGGGCCCAAAGAGTGCCAAGAAAATATTCCCCACACCATTACACCACCACCACCAGTCTGAACCGTTGATACGAGGCAGGATGGATCCATGCTTTCATGTTGTGGACGCCAAATTCTGACCCTACCACCTGAATGTTGCAGCAGAAATCGAGATTCATCAGACCAGGCAACGTTTTTCCAATCTTCTATTGTCCAATTTTGATGAGCTTGTGCAAATTGTAGCCTCAGTTTCCTGTTCTTAGCTGAAAGGAGTGGTCGTCTGCTGCTGTAGCCCACCTGCCTCAAAGTTCGACGTACTGTGCGTTCAGAGATGCTCTTCTGCCTACCTTGGTTGTAACGGGTGGTTACTTGAGTCACTGTTGCCTTTCTATCAGCTCAAACCAGTCTGGCCATTCTCCTCTGACCTCTGGCATCAACAAGGCATTTCCGCCCACAGAACTGCCCCTCACTGGATATTTTTTCTTTTTCGGACCATTCTCTGTAAACCCTAGAGATGGTTGTGCGTGAAAATCCCATTAGATCAGCAGTTTCTGAAATACTCAGACCAGCCCTTCTGGCACCAACAACCATGCCACGTTCAAAGTCTCTCAAATCACCTTTCTTCCCCACACTGATGCTCGGTTTACTGCAGGAGATTGTCTTGACCATGTCTACATGCCTAAATGCACTGAGTTGCTGCCATGTGACTGGCTGATTAGAAATTAAGTGTTAAGAGCAGTTGGACAGGTGTACCTAATAAAGTGGCCGGTGAGTGTATATTTCCATTTTACACAGCATCCAAACCTTTTTGGAAATAGACATGACACCCTGTAGAAAAAAATTATCTGTGCTACTCTTAATTGTTTTTTTTCTCTGCCCTTTGTTCTTGCAGAGGCCCACATTTGAGCCAGGAACAGTCAGTTGGAGGAGAGGAACCACTATCTAGCATCACCAAAGTGCCAGACAGTACAGACAAGGGACACAACATGAGTCCTTCTGAGATCTGTCCAAGATGGATCCAGCCACCCCAGGATAATGTGCAGACACTGGTAGGGCGAGAGCAGAAGCAGTGGGGCACCAGCCTCCTGCAGCACGTCCATGGGCCTCAACTCAGAAATAAGATTTATTCTGATTGTCCCTTGCTTGCACCCCTGGCCTCTTTGGGACGGGGCCATTTGGAGCCAATGCCTGGCTGGACAGGTGACCTGAACAGTGCAAGTGCTGCCTCCATGGTCCTGGGCATCCAGCCAGCTGAGAGTGACTACAATGAATCTAGGCTGCTAGGAGGGTACTACAACCCCCAAGGCAAAGACAGTAACATCTACAAAGGGGGCAAAAGAGGAGGGGGATTCAATAGCATGTAGGAAAAGAGTTGTGCCCCAGTTTGCCAGCCCATAACAATGTTCACACACCTGCATTGGTTCATGTAACAGATTTAAGAGAAGAAACAAAACCCAAGTACAGTATCCAAGTACTGAAATGCATCCCAAAAACTGTCTGGCAGGACAGGATTGTAACAAGCCCAACCCATACTATTCATTATTTATCACCATGAAAGAGTCACAGAGTCTGCAATAATCTGAATGTCACTAAACTCCATCAAACAGTTGTAAATTAGAAATGCATGACCTGCTGTTCCAGTGAGGTGACCACCTCAGTTGTATGAAACCAAAGATTAGGATTCAGGATCTCTATCTGTAGATCTGTCAGTTGTTACTTCAAACTAGTGTTGGCCTGAGTAATTGCAGAAGATATGGACTGGTCTAACAATTACTATGCTGTCGAAGTCTCCAGAAGGTCAAGGGTAGCTTCTAATTTTGGAGCCTATGTGATGAAGAGAAACATACTCTGGTGTACCTGCTTTATGGTGAATTCTGTTTAAATTGTGGCATCATATCCAGCAGAGGACACCAGCAGAACACTTGTCATTGTTTAATGTTTTAAAATGAGTCTCCGTCTTCAATTGTTTAAAAAAAAACCCACAACTGTTTTACTGCCAAGAAACCCATCACCATGGAGATGAGTGCGTAATGAATGATTTTTGTGGTGGACTGTTCCTTTAATAGAAAGGCTCTTTCTTAGTCCTTGTACCAATCATTCTCAAGTCATTAAGAGCCTGATGTATTTTGATAATGTGGGTCAGATCCTGCATCAGGGCTCAGTGGGTTTCCTGCCCACTTGCTTTTCATGGGGTAGTCTTGCAAATAAGTGTAAGTTGGACCTCTGAATGAACATAGCACCTCAGCGTGTCAGTGAAATGAAACCCCTAAATCTCAAGCACAAACTTGACCTTGTAGGGACCCAAATGGTTACTACTTTCTGGAACCACTAAATGTTAACCTGTTAGGACCGGAGGGTCACAAAAGCAGTGGTAGAAAAGACCATTTCACTTCGTTTGCACAATGAGGAAGTGTTTTGGCTATATTTTCACTTCTTGAAGCTGAAACCCAGAGATCCAGTTTTTTTCAAATGGACCTGTACCTTGTTCTCTTATTACACTTTAGTTTTGACCAACTGGGAGATAAAGGTTTTGTTTTTTTTCCGGGCACAGGGTGAACTCTCATGTGTTCTTGAGGAAATCTGTCACGTCTGAAAGAGTTTTATTAGAAAACTTTTGGGTTTTTTAGTTATCAGAGATATACATCCTATTTCTCAACAGATAAGAGATGACATTAAACTGTAAAAGCATAAAATGGTCAAACTGGCACGTCTTCCCGAGAGTTCTTTATGTCTGATAAACATTTTGAAATGAATGTTAGTTTGTTATTCCTGGGAGCTTTTTCTATTGCTGTGGTTTGTACAGGATAAATCTGCTGGTTTTAAATTAAGTAATTTTTACTTTTTTTTTTTTCACCTTTTTTTTTTCAATTAAAATTTGCCAAAATAAATCGAGTTTCACTTGTTCACTCAAGCTACAAACTTAATTTCTAGATGAACAAGAAAGTCTATAAATTAACCACATCAAGCTAATAATTGACTGTATGGTGACCTGACTATTTTCTATCAGAAGAAGTCGGAGGAGATATATGGCATACCTGATTTAATGACCACCTCTGTTCTGGGTTTCTGGGCTCCTCCAACTGGGACCTGATCCTAGGAGGAGCTGGAAAGCACAGCAAGACAGGACAGCATCTTGAACTGATCAGTCTGATATCCTACTCTGAATAGAAGTGAAAGTAACTTCGTCTTTATCCTCAACATTACCCAACTAATGAAATTGAATTTACTATTGTCATATTCTGGAAGAAAACAGTTTTAATCTCTTTACTATTTTTTAATTGAGTAAGTTTTATAATTCCAAAGATGTTGAGACACTGTGTAAAATTAAAATCAGACTACAGTGCGCCATCGTTACTCGCAGTTAATGCGTTCCAGGAACCACACGCGATTAACGAATTCCACGATAGAGAAACTATCTTATTATTTCCAGTAATTTAAACATTTATGACCCCATACTGGTATAAAACCACGTTGTATCTGTATTACCTTTTCCCACACTCTTACGGACTGTTTAAAGTACTTATGTGTCTCATGAAAGTCAGAGACTCACGGAACCTAGCGCACTTTCAGATGCCGTCATCCAATAGAATGTGCATACAAAATTTTGTAAATATTCACTCACTTTGAATTTGATGCCTGCAACACAGTCCAACAAAGCTGGGACACAGGGAAAAAAAAGGAATGCTCAAACAACACCTGTTTGCAACATTCCACAGGTGACAGGTCATTTGGAAACGAGTGTCATGATTGCTTCTAAAGGGAGCATCCCTGAAAGGCTCAATCATTCACAAACAAGGATAGGGTGAGGTTCACCACTTTGTGAACAATTCTGTGCGTAAATTGCCCAACACTTTCTGAGCGTTTCTCAACATACGGTTGCAAGGAATTTACAGATTTCATCATCGATGGTCCATGAAATCAAAAGATTCAGAGAATCTGGAGAAATATCTGCCAAGTAAGTTACAAGGTCATCTAGAACCAATGCAGTCATAGACTGCAATATCCCGCAACACCTATCCTTCTTTTCCTTTCGGCTTTTCCCTTCAGAGGTCATCACAGCGAATTGCCTCTATCTAACCTTGTCTTCTGCATCCTCTTCTCTCACACCAACTACCTTCATGTCCTCTTTCACTACATCCATAAACCTCATGTTTGGTCTTCCTCCAGGTCTCCTGCCTGGCAGTTTAAAATGTAGCATCCTTCTACCAATATATTCACTATCTCTCCTCTTGACATGTCCAAACCATCTCAGTCTGGCCTCTCTGACTTTATCTCCAAATCCTCTAACATGTGCTGTCCCTCTGATGTACTCAATCCTGATCCTATCTATCCTGGTCACTCCCAAAGAGAACCTCAGCATCTTCATCTCTGCTACCTCCAGCTCTGTCTCCTGTCTTTTCCTCAGTGACACTGTCTCTAGACCAAACAACATCGCTGGTCTCACCACAATTTTGTACACCTTTCATTTTAGCTGAAACTCTTCTATCACACATCACACCTGACACTTTTCTCCAGTGGTTCTTAACCTTTTTGGAGCTACCGAACCCCACCAGTTTCATATGCGCATTCACTGAACCGTGCAGAATAAAACCAACATAGTGCATGAACTCACAACAAATTATATACCTGCAATCAGTGTGACTTCTGCTGTTGCCTTTGAGACACCAGTTCAGCCACGTGTGGCTTCACCTTGGCAAGTGCTACTCTTCTGTCATTTTCATAGCAAAGTCTGTTTCTTTTCTTTGTTTTTATGTCTAGCATCCTCGAAAAGGATTTCTTGCAAAGATATGTTGTAACAAATGGAATAAAAACCCCAGGGCTTTCTTGGCAATAACTGGATACTTCTCCATTTGTTGACACCAAAACGTTGAGAGCGTTGTTGTTCTGAAGAGTTGCTGTTGAACCTGGCTCTGCTGAATTTCAATGATTTCATCGAGGTATTCATCATTGACTTCTGCTGTCTCAACATCAAACGTGAATGGCTGTCTCACCCATGCCGGATATGAGTCTCGTGCAGGGAAGTATCCGTCGAGAGACATTGCAAGCTCATCTAAGTGCGAGGCAATTGCTTGGTTCAGTTCCATGGGTACAAAAATGTCACCAATTCCAGACACATCCTCAATCTTAATTACACAATAGTCAAGAAGGGTAAAGTTTGCGAAGTTATTGTTCTCTGTTCGTCGTTTCCATAATAGTAGCTTTTTTTGAAAAGCCTTCAGGTTCTCTTCTGCATCCGTGATGTTGACTCCACCCCCCAGCATC
Source organism: Antennarius maculatus (assembly GCA_013358685.1). Taxonomy (NCBI): domain Eukaryota; kingdom Metazoa; phylum Chordata; class Actinopteri; order Lophiiformes; family Antennariidae; genus Antennarius; species Antennarius maculatus. The sequence goes on along the minus strand of CM023609.1, from coordinate 5,991,243 downwards.
TGCTGATTAAGGTGATTGAGAGCTGCCAATATACTGTATCAGCCACGTACACTAAAATGAGAATGAACTCAGATTTTTTGAAGCAGTCTGCTAATTCAACATGCAAGGCAAAAACACGATTCAGCCCCTGTCCCCGGGATGACAACCAAACATTAGAATGGTACAATGCATAACAATGATGTGTGGTGCATCGGCTTTTACTAGCACACCAAAACCAGACTTTCTCCCCAGCATGACTGGAGCTCCATCCGTACAAACTGCAGAAACCATATCCCATGAAAGATAATTGTCTCTGAAGAAGTCATCCACATGCTTCTTCACATCTGCTGCCTTAGTTGTTGTAAGTGGCTTACAAAATAAAAACCCTTAGATAAGAAAAAAAGAGGTTGCGCATCAACTATGTGTTTTTACTCATAGTGCTAGACCAAATGATTAACTATCAAAAATCGGGATAAATTCCCAAAAGGTAGCACATCTAAAAAATTTAAAGGGAGGACAAAGTATTCACATTTCCACTTCTTTTATTTTGGCACACACCAAAAAATGAACGCTTGTGCTGAAGCGAAACATGGATCACCTTCGTCATTAAAATTCACAGGGATTGAGAAAATTGAAATGTCCACCAGAGGGGGAGATATTCTAAAAAAAACTGGCACAAAAAGAAATGCAGTGGATATATAGACTCAACACTCAGACACCAAATGGACTAAATGATGATTATAGCTTAAAATGTTTTTTGGGTTAAAACTGTCTATAATATTCTGGCACTGTGTATTGTAAGCATCTTGTTAATCTATGCCTCAAATTGTCTGGAATCTAATTGGAGCTTGTTGATTGTCTCAGCTGTTGGTTACCTCCCTATCCCTACCCTATAAAGTGAGTTGAACGTATGTGATTTGAATGCTCTGATGAAGGCTCATAGCCGAAACGTATAAGCGTTCATTTTTTGGTGTGTGCCAAAATAAAAGAAGTGGAAATGTGAGTACTTTGTCCTCCCTTAAAATTTTTTAGATGTGCTACCTTTTGGGAATTTATCCCGATTTTTGAAAATAAAAACCCTTCTTTTATCATGTCGTCTTCCACATACCGCACAAAAACAGCAAGCTGGCTTAGATTAGCAATGTCTGTGGTCTCATCGAGTTGAAGGCTGAATTTTGCCGGGCTTGAATTCAGATCTGCGACTACTTGAGCCAAGATGTCTTTACTCATGTCCTCTACTCTGTCGCTGATGGTGTCATTTCAAAGAGGAACTGTTTCACCAAGACTGTGTGGCTTGCCCTGCTTTGCGATCAGGTATGCAACTTCATATGATGCTGTGAGGATCGGTTTATTAATGTGTACAAATCAAAGAGCAGGCAAAGTGGCCTTATCGAAACAGGATCTCTTTACGTTGAATTCAGCGTTGTGTTCTTATAGATAGATACTTTATTAATCCCGAGGTTTGTACATATCCACTGCTCAGGCATTACATAATGAATAAATACTGTATAAACACCAGGAGAAAAAGAAACACTGACATCACAGGACATACCACAAGACATACACTACACTAACAGACACATGCAGCATGAACAGGACATATACTAAACTATAACTAAAATATAAGCAGTATAAAATTAAAATACAAACAGTATGAAGTTAAATTAAACCCATTTAACCGCGTGCCGACCTCGCCACCTCCCCCCCGCTCCTCCTGAGAGTCATTGTACCCCTTGATGGCACGGGGCACAAAGGAGGACCTCAGCCTCTCTGTAGAGGCACTGTGGGACAGTAGTCTGCTGCTGAAGGTGCTTCTCTGCTGGGAGAAGGTGGTGTGCACGGGGTGGCTGGTGGTGTTCATGATAGCCTTAGCTTTAGACATGGTCCTGCTCTGCAGAACTGTCTCCACAGAGGTCAGGCTCAGCCCGACCACTGAGCCTGCTCTGCGGATGAGTCTGTTAAGACGGTCCATATCTCTTTTCCTGGCCCCACCACCCCAACACAAAATGGCGTATGACAGCACACTGGAGACTGCGGACTGATAGAACATGAGAAGGAGCTTAGGACAGATGTTGAAGGAGGCCAGCCTCCTCAGGAAGTACATCCTGCTCTGCCCCTTCTTGTACACACAGTCCGAGTTGAGTGACCAGTCCAGTCTGCTGTCTAGCTGCAGTCCCAGGTACTTATAGTTTCCTACAACCTCCACCTCACTGCCCTCGATGATCACCAGCTGTGGAGAGGGAGGTGCCCGCTGGAATTCCAGCACCATCTCCTTCGTCTTGGAGATGTTGAGCTGGAGCTGGCTCTGTTGGCACCACTCCACGAAGTCAGCCACCAATGCCCTGTACTCCCCCTCATCACCCTCCCAGATGCATGCCACAATCGCAGTGTCATCGAAGTACTTCTGTATGTGGCATGTATCCGAGTTGTGCTTGAAGTCCAATGTGTAGAGGGTGAAGAGAATGGGGGAGAGCACGGTCCCCTGTGGCGCCCCCATGCTGCTGGTCACCATAGAAGACAAACAGTCCCCCATACGGACGTACTGGGGTCTGTCCGTTAGGTAGTCCGTGATCCAGCTCATGAGGTAGGGGTCCACAGCCATGGAGGTCAGTTTGTCCTGCAGGAGCCGGGACTGGATGGTGTTGAAGGCGCTCGAAAAGTCAAAGAATAGCACCCTGACGGCACAGCCCCCTGCGTCCAGGTAGGAGAGCACATGGTGGAGGAGGTACAAGACAGCGTCGTCAACCCCAACCTTGGCCTGATAGGCAAACTGGAGAGGGTCCATTGCACCCTGCACCTGTGGATGCATGAACTCCAGGAGCAGTCGCTCTAGGGTCTTCATTATGTGCAGCAACCGGTCGGTGGCCGTTGAGCTCAGTAGGGCGTCCTTTCTTGGGTACAGGGATGATGCAGGAGGTCTTCCACAGTGACAGGACCCTCCTCAGTCGCAGACAGAGGTTGAACAATCGCTGCAGGGGGTCCCCCACTTCCGAAGCACAGGCTCGGAAACCAAAACTCCTCCAGCCGCCTTATAGGGACGAAGCCTCCTCAGCGTTGTCGTCACTAGGTCTGCAGTGATGACGGTCTCTGTCGTGGTGGGAGCAGGAGGTCGTGGCGAGGTTGGAAGTCCAGTGGTTGAGGTGGGGCCGTTGAGCTTCGCAGTTCTGAGTGGGCTCGGGAGAAGTGGCAGGTGTGGAAGGAGAGGAAGCACAGGAGGAAACTGCAGCCTGCTCGCGCATGCGCAGAAGGATATATGTTGTTCTATATCATATAATATATATATATAATATTATATTCCCCATCTCCATGCAAAGTGTTCCTTTAGTTTTGCCAGTGCAAGACTCGAGTTTCTTAATTTGGCATTGCAAATCATGCAGATAGGACGCTGACTCCCATCCCATTCCATGATACAGCAGAATCCATATTGTACATATTCGTCTGACCACTTTCTTTTTTTGCTCGACATATTTAGTATGGATTAAATTTTAATCATTAAAATATGAACAAAGTAATTACACATAGTTATCACTCATTCTTCTTTTCCTTTCGGCTTTTCCCTTCAGGGGTTGCCACAGCAAATCAGTTGCTTCCATCTAGCCCTGTCCTTTGCATCCTCCTCTCTCACACCAACTACCTTCATGTCCTCTTTCACTACATCCATAAACCTCCTCTTTGGTCTTCCTCTAGGCCTCCTGCCTGGCAGTTCAAAACTCAGTATCCTTCTGCCAATATATTCACTATCTCTCCTCTTGACATGTCCAAACCATCTCAGTCTGGCCTCTCTGACTTTATCTCCAAATCCTCCAACATGTGCTGTCCCTCTGACGTACTCATTCCTGATCCTATCCTTCCTGGTCACTCCCAGAGAGAACCTCAGCATCTTCATCTCTGCTACCCCCCAGCTCTGCCTCCTGTCTTTTCCTCAGTGACACTGTCTCTAGACCAAACAACATCGCTGGTCTCACCACAGTTTTGTACACCTTTCCTTTCATTTTAGCTGAAACTCTTCTATCACACCTGACACTTTTCTCCACCCATTCCATCCTGCCTGTACACGCTTCTTCACCTCTTTTCCACACTCTCCATTGCTTTGAACTGTTGACCCTAAGTACTTAAAATCCTCCACCTTCTTGATCTCTTCTCCCTGTAACCTCATTCTTCCACTTGGGTCCCTCTCATTTACACACATGTACTCTGTCTTACTGCGGCTAACCTTCATTCCTCACCTTTCCAGGACAAACCTCCACCTCTCTAGCTTCTCCTCCACCTCTTCCCTACTCTCACTGCAGATCACAATGTCATCTGCAAACATCATAGTCCATGGAGATTCCTGTCTAACTTCATCTGTCAGCCTGTCCATCACCATAGCAAAGAAGAAGGGCCTCAGAGCTGATCCCTGATGCAGTCCCACCTCCACCTTGAACTCCTCTGTCACACCTACAGCACACCTCACCACTGTCTTACAGTCCTCACACATGTCCTGCACCGCTCTACTTCTCTGACACTCCAGACTTCTTCATACAATACCACAGTTCCTCTCTGGGCACCCTGTCATAAGCTTTCTCCAGATCTACAAAAACACAATGCAGCTCCCTCTGGCCTTCTCTGTACTTCTCTATCAACATCCTCAAAGCAAATACTGCATCTGTAGTACTCTTTTTTGGCATGAAACCATACTGCTGCTCATAAATGTTCTCTTCTGCCCTTAGTCTGGCTTCCACTACTCTTCATAACTTCATTGTATGGCTCATCAGCTTTATTCCTCTGTAGTTGCCACAACTCTGCACATCTCTCTTGTTTTTAAAAATGGGCACCAGCACACTTCTCCTCCACTCCTCAGGGGTCTTTTCACTATGTAAGATCCTGTTGAACAACCCAGTCAGAAACTCTACCGCCACCTCTCCTAGACACTTCCAAACCTCTACAGGTATATCATCAGGACCGACTGCCTTTCCACTCTTCATCCTCTTCAGTGCCCTCCTCACTTCATCCTGACTAATCTTTGCTACATCCTGGTCCACAACAGTCACCTCTTCTTGTCTTTGTTCTCTCTCATTTTCCACGTTCATCAACTCTTCAAAGTACTCTTTCCATCTTCCCATCACACTACTGGCACCTGTCAATAGACTTCCATCCCTGTCCTTAATCATCCTAACCTGCTGCACGTCCCTCCCATCTCTATCTCTCTGTCTTGCCAACCGGTGTAGATCAGTCTCTCCCTCCTTACTGTCCAACCTAGCATACAATTCATCATAAGTTTCTTGTTTGGCCTTTGGTACCTCTACCTTCAATTTCGCTGCATCTCCCTGTACTCCTGTCTACTCTCCTCAGTGTCCCACTTCTTCTTGCTAACCTCTTTCTCTGTATACACTCCTGTACCTCCTCATTCCACCACCAAGTCTCCTTATCTACTTTCCTTCCAGATGACACACCAAGTACTCTCCTACCTGTCTCCCTGATCACATTAGCTGTAGTTGTCCAGTCATCTGGAAGCACCTCCTGACCACCCAGAGCCTGTCTTAACTCCTTCCTAAAAGTCATGCAACACTCTTCCTTTTTCAGCTTCCACCATTTTGTCCTCTGCTCTGCCTTTGCCCTCTTCATCTTCTTCACCACCAGAGTCATCCTACAAACCGCCATCCTATGCTGTTTGGCTACGCTCTCGCCTACCACTACAATGTAGTCACTGATCTCCTTCAGATTACACTGTCTACACAAGATGTAGTCTACCTGTGTCCTCCTACCTCCACTCTCATATGTCACCCTATGTCTGTGTCTCTTCTGGAAGAAAGTATTCACTATAACCATTTCCATCCTTTTTGCAAAGTCAACCACCTTCTGTCCTTCTGCATTCCTCTCCTGGATACCAAACCTGCTCATCACCTCCTCATCACCTCTGTTTCCTGCACCAACATTGAAGTCTGCACCAATGACAACTCTCTCATTTCTAGGTATGTTCTGCCAGTGACGTGCGGTCAGGGAAGACAGGTGAGGCACGGCCTCACCTGCCATCATGAAAGAAAAAAATGGAATAAATAAATTACATGCTAATATTTATCCAGCGATGTGTATTATGAACTTATTTTCCGTTTAACGTCACCAATTTTAGGTTATTTTAACTCACAATCGCTGAATTTTCACATTTACTGCTGCAATACGGAGCAGAGACCTGCGGTGAGGCACCAGGCAGCCGTGCCTCACCATGGATTGCGCAATAGCTCAGATAGTCGTGCTGGTATGCTATATAGTGAGACCGTAATGCTATCTCCCTATATGTCGTTATTAAAATGTTCAAACACGTTTGCTCTATAAACTAAATTCCTGTAATTTAGCTAATGTATATAATGTACAGTGTTTTTGTGTCAACAGCTGCATGTGTGTAACGTCTTTCTTGAGTTGAGTGGTCCTGAAACCGCTGTGAAAAGGTACTAGGTGAGGCACAAAAATACCCTGCCTCACAGATAGGGGGCGCTGGTGATCCCAGGGATTCGTCAGCCGAAGAATAAGTGTATGCAGGTTACAATCTGTCAGGTTCAAACAACCTATAACATTTAAAACACACTCACAAAATGGAGAAGACAACAGTTATATTTTTTACTCGCTAGGAGAACGGACAGAGATATGCTTAGTTACAAATCTCCACCCCGTTCTGAGTATACCCGCCGAAAACCTCTCTTTTTATTTCATTTGGGCAGTCCCTGTTTACAATGTTTCTTAAAGAATGGGGGATGAGAATATCAGCAATGCACCATATATGGGGTAGTGTCACGAAAGGAAAACAGTCTTCCTTTATGGTGTAATGTTCTGTTTCAGCAGATCAGGGTTTACATCCTAAACTAGTCATCAGTTGCTACCTCAGCAGTGACCTTTCGACCCCTGCTGAACACAACTCAGTGCATAGCAAAAAACTCACACATACATTTATATGTTCATGATATCAAAGAATGAACACGAGTAAATATGGGATAACTTACGTACATAAAGCTAACATTTCCCTCCTGTTTATCACATATTTGCTCAAATCCTCGTATCACTGTATCAGCTTCTTCATGACAATTTTCAGCTGCCAGATAATTTTTATGAGCACAAATATACTTACACTCGGTTATATGTTTAATTCATAATTTTCACCGTCATTGTCATTGTAGCCATCAGCAGCGAGCAAAGTATATATTTGAGCCATACTTTCTTCCATCGGTGTAATAGTTGTGGTGATTAAACGGTTAACGAGAGAATGCAGACAAGTTATACAACAACATCCACATAAGGTTAGAATTGCAGCAAAAACTGCAATTGAAACTAAAACTGAGGTCACTAAGGCTCCATACTTGCCAAAGGCATTCATCCATGAATCCCACATGGACGTGTCGACTCCAGAGTGTTCCTTCATTTTGCCATTGAGAGTCCTATGTCCCTCTATAGTTTTGGTGAGGCTTCCGTCAGCAGCTGTGTTATTGGGGATGAAAGTGCAACACCCCTCCCCAAACATAGAGCAAAGAAGGCGGAGAAGGGAGGGGCCCTTCTCCGCCAACAACATGTCCACGGCTATTCTGTTCTGAAATGCCTTGAGGGAGGTTGCTGCTAGCTGATTATGAACTGCCTCAAACCCACTCTGTGTCCAGTTCCCCAGTTTTTGAACATTGTAGTGGATGTAATTGATCCTGTCTACATTCTTGTTAATCGTACACCACCAATAGTCTGGCCAATCTTTACCCGAAGTTTCTGTTCTACTCCGAAATCCTTTCAATGCCATTATAGGTATATGTACAGAGGCGGTAGTACTGGGAGGCACTGTGAGAGTAACTGAGTTATTATACGCCCAAGATATTATCCATGAAGTATAAGTTGTCGGTGCAACATTTCTTTTTGCACAATTGGTATCATTTTGCAGCTGTGTGAGGCTTTGACGCCTTCTACAGGTATCGCACAATAGAAAAGTTAATAATAAAAAGAGAGTCACTGTCCAACATCTTACAACCTGTTTTAACCATTTTGGGGGTCATTTTGGCTAATTGGACTTCCTGCTGGGAAACAGCAGGAAGGGATTCTTATCAATTTGTTTTTGTTTTTTCTTTTTCCAAGATATTTCTCATATAATTGGCTAAATTAGCTTCCTCATCAGGTTCCCATTAATTTTTAAATTGAGGTAATCTATAAGGTCTTCCAAAAAGCGTTTCATAGGGTGTTAACCCTAAAGTGCATGTAATATTGATGTATAGTTTTACCAAATCTACACATTTTGTCCATGATCTTCCTGTTACCTCAGTACACTTTTTCAATCCGTTTTTGATTGTTCCCTTATTTTGTTTTATTTTACTTTACTAGTGCAGCACTGTGAGAGTGGTAAGCACAATAGTTTTTTAAATTGACATGAAACATTACTCCAATCTTTTTCACAACTTGATTGACAAAGTGAGCGCCATTATCACTACAAATTTTCTTAGGAACACCATATCTGGGAATGATGTCTTTACAAAGCGCTTTCGCCACTGTCAATGCATCTGGGTGTTTGGTTGGAAAGAATTCTATTCATTTTGAAAAGACATCTATTATGACCAAGGAATACTTTGTACTGTCACTTTTATTCAAGTGTTGGTAGAGGAAATGTTGTAGCTTTAGGTGGCTGCTCGTTGAATACACTTTTTTGTGGTAAATGGACTCTTAATATAATTTTTGTTCGTTTATACATACAGTCCTGACTGTGCCTGACTGTTTTTGCTGGGTGTTTCGCTGTGGACTTTTGTTGTCTTGGTCGGTGATGCAAGCTAGCGCACCAGAGCCAGGGAACGCCAACGCCCTGACAAACAGACTGGAGTATCCCCTGCCACTGGATGCTCTAGTTCACAAATTACCGGAATGCCCCACCAAGGAAAAGCCCGACACCAGAGGAGTTCGAGGAGATAAAACTCTCTCTCAATTCTCCGTGCGTGGATGTGACTGCGGTCAGAACGCAGCAGGAGCAGCTTCTGGGGCTGCTGGAGGAGGTGAAACTACTACGCCTCCAGAACGCGGAGAAGGAGAAGCGAATTGTGGATCTGGAGCGGCGAGTGGACGAGCTGGAGCAATACTCCCGCATCAATGATGAGGTCATCACCGGCATCAACATCAGGCTGCGCTCATATGCACGTGCGGTGGCCGCGGACAGCGGGGAGCCCAGCGAGCAGGAGACACAATCGGTGGAGCAACAGATGGCTTCCTATCTCCAGAACAAGGGGATAGAGTTGGACCGGGAGCACATCGAGGCGTGTCACCCACTACCAGTAGGGAACAAGAGACCACCAGCGCTCATCATAAGGTTTACTAATCGGAAAAAGAAAATGGCACTACTGAACAGGTGTGCATATTAAAAGGCACAAATGTATTCATAAACGAGCACTTGACAAAGAAAAATGCTGACATTGCAAGGATCGCACAACAACTGAAAAAACAAGGCAAGATTCAACAAACCTGGGTAACAAACTAAGATCTTCATCAAACTAAATAGGTCACCGGAGGCAGCAAAATTATTGGTGGTGAAGAGCATAGAAAATCTTGAGCAGTATCAACATTGATAGAGCTTGTGACTCCTCATCATCACAATGCCAAACACACCAAGGACACAGACTACACCAAGCACCAATATGGACATGGACATGTTACAGAAGATCCTACAGCATCAACAAATAGAACTGGAAATGTGTGAGTATGAAGAGCACACCACCACAGACTCTGAAATAGACCGTGATAATCATTTCCTCTCTGCCATTGTTAAAAACTGTAATTATTTCACCCAAGAACATTATGAAAACCGTGTAAATTCAGCAGATAGCCTGTCAATAATCCATTTTAATAGTCGAAGCATGTACACAAATTTTGAGCCTATCAAAGACTACTTGCAACATTTTACTCTACCATTTAGCATCATTGCAATAACTGAAACCTGGTTCAGTGATGACAAAGGTATTGATTTTTGTCTTGATGGCTATGAATTAAGATATATAAACAGAGTAGGTAAAACAGGAGGGGGGGTTGCCTTATACATTCACAAATCTGTTAAATTCAAAGTTTTAACTAATATGACAACAGCTGTGGAGGGATTATTTGAATGTTTAACAGTGGAAATTCTAAATGATAAAAAGACAAATATCATCATGAGTTGTGTATACCAGGCACTTGGTTCAGATATAGAAACTTTTGCAGACTGGATTGGTAAACTGTTTTCAACTGTCAAGCAAAAAAAACCACATTTATCTGTGGTGATTTTAACATTGATCTGTTAAATCCAACCAAGCACAAAACAGTTGATGACTTCACTGACACAATGTACAGCTTATTGCTGTATCCAACTATAACAAAACTGAGCAGAATAACGTCACATAGTGCCACAATCATCGCTAACATCTTTACTAATATTATGGGAAATCAAATCACTAGTGGCCTATTTATACGTGACATAACTGACCACTTACCTGCTTTTACTTTGTATAATGGTAATTTCAAGAAAACTAAAGACATTATGGCAAAAATCTCCTAACGAATATTAAATGATGAAACAATCCAACCCCTAAACAATAGTTTGGCGCTCCAGGATTGGACTTCAGTGTGCAGTGACCCTAATGTGGACAGTGCTTATTGTACTTTTTTAGACATCTTCACTTCCATGTATAATAATCACTGCCCTGTAAAAGATCTTGTTATTAAGGAAAAACATCACAAAAGCCCTTGGATTACCAAAGGAATAATGAATGCCTGTAAAAAGAAAAATCTCTACAAATCTTTTCTCAAAATAAAAAGTGGAACAAAGATATAAGAAGTACAAAAAGAAATTAACCAATATCATAAGAACATGCAAACGATTATACTATCAAAAAAAGTTGCATGAAAACAAAAACAACTTGGAATGCTTTGAATAGCCTAATCAAACAAAAATCCTCAAAGTTGACATACCCTGGTTACTTTATTGATGAAGATGGTGAAGACTATAATATTAATAATGTAGTAAATAAGTTCAACAAATTTTTTGTGAATGTTGGCCCTAAGTTGGCCGCTGATATTCTTGATAGTGGAATTGCAAAGTCAACAAAAATAATGCCTTTTCATTCTTCCTCTCAGCTACAAATGAGCAGGAAGTGACAAACATTGTGCAGAAGTGTAAAAATAAGTCCTCCACTGACTGTCATGACATTAGCATGTCATTGGTTAAAAAACTTACTAATACTAAATATTGTCAAACCTTTAACTTATATCTATAACTTGTCATTCAAGACTGGCTGTTTTCCAAGCAAAATGAAAATTGCTAAAGTAATTCCACTCTTCAAAAATGAAAACAAACATGCATTTAATAATTACAGACCAATCTCACTTTTGCCTCAATTTTAAAAAATTTTAGAGAAACTTTTCAACTCTCGACTTGAAAAGTTTCTTGAGAAACATAATTGATGAAGGTCAGTATGGTTTTTCGAACCAAAAGAACTACATCAATGGCAATAACGGAAGCTATTGAAGAAATAACTAATGCACTGGAGCAGAAAAAGTATGCAGTTGTTCTCTTCATTGATCCGAAAAAAGCATTGGATACTATTAACCACGCAATATTACTAAATAAAATGGAAAGATATGGATTTAGGGGGTTGGCTGGGGACTGGTTAAAAAGTTATTTAACAGGGCGGGTGCAGTTTGTAAAAATGGGTCAACATTCTTCAGATGTACTTGGCATTGCTTGTGGTGTCCCCCAGGGGTCAGTGTTGGGGCCCAAACCGTTTAATCTGTACATAAATGATATATTTAACACAAACAAAGTCCTGAAACTCATACTATTTGCAGATGACACAAATATATTTTACAGTAGTGATGATTATTTTGAGCTTGTAAACAGAGTAAACAAGTACCGGATACTCGTTTCATACGAGTATCCGGTACGGATAATGCATTTTGACGAGTACGAGTACGAATACGAATAAAGCCCGTTAATACTCGTGATCGGACTGAAGGAAAATCAGCCGGACTGTTGTCACACTCTGTGATTGGCCAGTCACACATACTTCCCGCCCCTCCCTACAGACTGAAGTTAGAGCTTCCCTGTCTCACTCTCTGTCTCCGGTACACGCAGTTACTGATCCCTCTGTTCGTGGCTTCACTGTTGCTCACGTCCTTATTAGATTTTCTTCAGCTTGCCTCTATTTTGGTGTTTGGTTATGTGGTGAAATTTCTTGTTTGTTTTTTTTTGTTTTTTGTTGCACGTACGTGTGCATTTAACCACCGCCTCGGTGGTTAAAGTCATTTTTTTTTACCTGTTCTAAACTCTGTTCAAATTAACAACGTCTATACTTAATATTTTAACTGAGACATAGCGCGCGCGCGCACACACACCATAATCAATATTGTTTAACTTTATGTGAAAAAAAATGGCAATAGCATTAGGTACTAAAAATAAATAATTGGGAAAAAAAAGTACTAGAAAAAAATTCAAATGAAAAAGAGGAAAAAAAATTAAAAAGTTTTGTTGAGTATGACAATTCTTGTTCATGCATACTTTGTGGTTAATTATTTTTTTTATTGCATGTACTTCATTAATGCACTTTGTGTTTACTCGTTCTGTATATAGTTCCTTTACTATTGTGATCAAAAAGCGTTGAATCTCATTCTGAGGCTCCTCGGTAAATATTCATTTATAGACTTAAGAATATTAAGTCGCACACTGTTCAGTCACACTGTGAGATCAGTACCCCAGCCCAGTACAGTGCAGCACACTTCTTCCTTGTCTGTAAGGGAGGCTGTGACGGAGAAATGTATGAATGGCGTATGGAAAAACTGTGTCAAGCATTATGTGAACTCTTCTGCTGGATTTGAAAGTGGCGAAGAACTTGATCAGATTCTGGAGAAAATAGTGAAACTGGCAAAAAACCTCTCCTTGGAGTGTGAAGTGGAAGATATCGAGGAATTGCTAGAAAAAGAATCAGGAGAACTTACGAATGAAGAACTGATCGCGCTGGAAGAAGAAAGAGTGGAAGAAGAAGAGAGAAGAGAAGAGAAGTAGAGAAAGAAGAGGAGGAAACAGAAAAAATGTTCACCACCAAAGGCTTGTCAGAAGGCTTTTCCCTGTTAAATAAACTCCTTGCACACTTGGAAGAAATGAACCCATACATAGAAAGATTTGCAAGGATTGAACGGATGGCAAACGACGCTTTCCGTCCATATCGTGAAATTTATGATGAGAAAAAGAAACGAACAATTCAGACAAAGTTCACAATGTTTATGAAAAGATCGTCTCCCGCTCCCACCAACCCACACGCTGTCCCAGCTGATGATCCGGACGACCCACAGCCAAGCACCAGCACCAGTGATGCCAGCAGCCACTAAGTTTTTGTATTTTACTGTCTTTGCATTTTGGTATTTCAACACTACATTGTTTTTCATTTTGTATCTTTTCATATAATAAACTAATTGTATTGTAGTACAGTATTGATTGTTTGACTTGAACCTGACAAACTATGGAACAGTATGATATCTAGAGAAAATGATCAAAGAGATGCCACCTCCCCACGCTCCCTCATGTCTCCCGCGCCCTCCACTCCCACGCTCTTCTGTCCTCAACACCACACCTCCACCCTACCTTGTGGCTCACAGTAGGCGAGAAAACAGATTGAATTTTTACTTAAGAGTAGATTTACGACCAAGTCAAATTATGACCAATCTGTCGGGACCAATCACGGTCGTAAGTCGACGACTACCTGTACCTCCTAATGTTCACCTCACATATCTCACACTGCACTATACATAACAACTTATATTCACATATAGGGCACAGTTAGGGCTTTGGGAACAGGTGGGGGCGAGGGCAGCGGGCTCGGTTGTGGGAAAGATTACAGTGCTCTAGGGCGCTGCATCCTCCCCATATATGCCCCACTTGTCCCTCCCCATCCTCCAATTTTAATGCAACACACACAACTTTGGAAGGGGCCCTGCTATGTCTGGAAGAATCTGGACAGCACTGGGCTTCCCTCCATACTTTTAATGCACTACATTCCACACAGGGTAGCATTGTAGCACAGGGTAGGGAGAATATTTCCTCGTCGGGGATCGGGGAAGCATATTACCAGGGGGGTGGTGGTGACTCCACATGTGATGGCACTTCTGGTGGGGCTCAGCCCTCTGGGGCCTATGGCTGAGGACTACCGTTGGGGATGGGCTGCTTGGTCTGGACCTGCGGCTCGACTTGGGTGAGGTTATTGGGGTCTAGGGATAAGATACAAGCATTGTTGTGGTTGATGGTTGCCGGTGGCTGTCGATTTGGGATCGCTGGTTGTCGGTCTTGGACGTTGATTCGCCGTGGGGCAGTAGTGAATGGGGGTGCGGCGCTACGGTGCTGCTGTGGGGTTAGAACAATGTGTGGGCCATGTGGCCTGGCCCGGTCGTCGGGCTGCAGGGGGCTGGCTTGGGGGTGCCGGGGGAATTGGCTGGTGTAGAGTCATCGCTACGTTTGGAGGCAGTATGGTTACTGGGCAGCTTGGCTTCTCTCCCACGGACCTTGTCCCCTGATTGGCTTTGAGTGCTGCACTGCTTATCTGCTGGCCTGTCGAGCTTGGCTGGGCTGGTTGGCTTGGTGGCATATGTCTGGCCGCCGCTGTTGAATGGGGGGTCGGCAGTTGGTGGCCGGTGGTCTGTTTATTTTGCTGTGCGCTGGGTTGTGGGCTGGCATCAGCGTTGGTATCTGGAGGAACCTGGGCTATAGGCCGGGCTCAGCGGGGGGGCTCCTGTGGGCAGGTTGGCTGTGGTGGGCCTCTGATGGGGCCCGTCATGGGCTGGCTGGCATGGCCGACAGTGTGTTGGGGCTGACCACCTCTGGTCGGCTTGCCTCCGTGGGTGGCGATGTGTGGAGGGCTCGCAGCCAGCTGGAAATCTCTCCTGTATTGGGTGGGTTGGTGTGGCTCCTATATCTGGTCTGTCCGGGCTTGCGGGTTGCCGGACGGGCATGTAGGGGTGTGAGACCCTATACTCGGGTTGGGAGGCTATGGAGGGGGCTGGGTCACATGTCGCTTGGTCCCTGTGGCTGGCCTCAGGGGCTACCGGGGACCTTCCTGTCTCCTGAGGATGGGATATCGGGCATGGCGTTGTGGGTGTGGCGGATGGGGGCGGGGGGTTGGGGAGTGGGGTGGCTCTGGGGGGGATTGATGGGTAATGGGTGGGTCTCCTTACCCCATGCCTCCAGGGCCTGTCTTGGGCGCCCTGGCAGTGGCAGCCACTGCCTCCTTTTGGTCTCTGGGTATTTGTGGTTCTCGATGCCTTCTGTGGCTCTTTAGGTGATGGCTTCTGGATGCTCCTGGCTGCCCGGGGTTGGGGGTGCTCCGTTGGCCTGGCCCTGCTGGGTTCTGGTAGCCTTTCTGGTTGTTCGCTTCCATCACACATGCATGTTGGTACAGGGCTTACCAGCTTCTGTTGAGTCCAAATGTTGAGAAGTGTTGGGTCCCGTCAGAATGTGATGGGTCTCTCTTCAGACATCACAATCTCATGCCCTCCTCTATGGGGAAATTATCTTTCACACTCTTGCATTATACTCTTTACAGTTACATGCATATAGATGTACATTATTATGTTGTGGTGAGAGTGTTATCTTCCAGAAAATACCAAAATAAAACGCAGTGCAACAAATAGGTTTTCCAGCCAAAACGGGAATCCTTTAATTGATTCTCAGCTCATCAGTACAGATCAATCAGGAAACAGCCATTGGACTCATCTCTCATGACCCTTTTATACTGGCAGGTCCATATTTGTGTGTATGTGTGTGAGTCTGTGTGTCTTTTCTTGGGAAAGCAGGAAGCATTGGATTTCGAGGCAAACCTCCAGACCTTCGTCACCACCATAAAGTCACCATGACCCCCTTCCTCTCTTTCCGGTTTTGTACAATTGGGTTCTTCGCTGCCAAACCTGCCTGACAACCTGTTTCCTCTTGATTTGAAGTGTGATCTATCCATGCATTATTTCGCTTCTACATAATCCCTCCTCTTTATGTGATTATCATAAACTCGTCAAAATAATGTATGGTGAATCAGCACCTATGTCTGTATGTATGTGACTAGGATTGGTGGCATTGTAGCTGTGAGGTTAAATATAAGGCTGGATGAAACTCTAAACAGACATAAGTGAAAAAAACATACCATGCACTGATATACGAACTGAACGGGTCATTCTCATGAAATTCGTGAATATTTTCAGTTATAAAACTTGTAAGTTAGATACTGAACAAAATATAATATTAAAGCTGATAATGTCCTCTACCTGGAACATCAACTGATTTCTTGATAGAAATTAATTACATTTATATTTTATTGTGTTTTCTGACAAAATTCTCATTACCGCGATGCGTCCGGGTCTGTCTGAATGTACTTTATGTTGTTATTTTGAAAGAGTAAAATATAAATAAGTGGGAAAAAAGCAATGGATGTTGTAGTAGATGTTTTTAAGTGAATGAAAATTAATTAATTAAATATTCATATTTAACAATGATGAAAAAATAGAGGAAAAATTAAGTGTCCGAAAGTAACAGTCTCATCCTCCGCAACATATTTGAAGGACTGTTTACACATGTAAAGAGAACTTTAAATAAAGTTATATTTTGTATAAAGCAACCCATCGGCCAGTGCTTTCAAGATGGCTACCAGGTAAGAAGATCTTTTTTTTCCTCTTAAGTTAAAAATTGAACTTTCCCCTTTCAGACTACTTACACGACAGTAGTGGTTATCATTACCGAAACAGCCCTTTTTTTAAACTTAGAAAAACATCATTTTTAAAATTTTACTATGAAAATAGACATTATTAATGCCTATTTATGTGCATAAAGTAAGAATTTGCTTAGTCATTATGGGTTCTCTTTTGCAAGCTAAACATGCTAATGTTCCTCATCCTCCGCAGCACAGTTCTCTACTACCGCAACACTTGAAGGCCAGTTGCAGTGGAGAGAACTTTTGTTTCGGTAATGAGAAGTTTATTCTAATTATATATGCACTATGTAATTAGAGTACACAGTGTTGTCTAATTATGTAATTCATAAAATTTATGAATTTAAATGTGAAATTTATATTTAAAATTATATCATGAATTACTACTTTGAATTATATTCAGAGTGTTATGTTGTGTTCTAAGTGTTAAGTTATTATGTTTTAACTGTGTTAAAAACGTGTGAGAATTGTGTTACAACTACATTATGACTGTCATGTGAGTCTTATTTATGCACATATACTGTATGTGTGTGTGTATATATTATATATACATACATACTGTATATACATATATATGCACTGTATATATATATATATATATATAAATATATATAATACATATATACTAAATATATATACTGTATATACTATATATATACTGTATATACAGTATATACTAAACATATATATGAATATATACTGTATATGTGTTATAACTGTCATTTTGCTTTATGTCCTGTTTCATTGCAGACAGTCAGCGCGTGACAAAAAGAAAGAATTAGCAAAGGCTAGATTCTCCAAGTTCAGACAAAAGATATACAATGACCCAGAACTGCTGGAAGAGTACAGAAGGAAGGAAAGAGAGAGGTCAGGAATTGGAGAGACTACAGAAAGAGTAACTTTAGCACATTTATAGCCTATTACAGTCTATAGCGGCGGATCTCAACATAGGGTCTTGGGACCACCAAGGGTCCTTCAGGGAGTTCCTGGGGGTTATATCCTGTCGGTGTCATGTACTCCAAGATTTGTCCCATGTTTTGAGACACTCATTTCATATAATGCTTTCTTTCCATTTTCAAACATCAAAAACGAAAGCAAAATGGCCTACTTAAAAAAACTGTCAAAAAAACAATATGAAAAAAAGAAAAAGCAATGGCAACAAAAATAAACAGTTAAATGCTTTACTGGATATCACTCCAGTGAGTGAGGACAATGTGGAAGCGAATGCAATAATTCCAAATATTCCAGAAGCTTCCCCATGAGACCAGCCTCAACATGTAGATGAATACTTCCAAACTTTATCTCCTTTAACACCTACCCAAAAGGAAGTACAGAAAAGCAAAAATACAGAAAAGGAAGGCAAGAATAGGCAGAGGAAAACAATACTAAAATTGAGGTCAACATTACGCTCCACAGAAGAAAGGCTTGTGGAGAAGACAAGAGGTGAATACACTCAAAAAGAGACTCAAAAGATTGGAGGTTGTGGCCAAGAGGAAATGGGTAACCATCAACATGAGAGGCAGTGACACCCAGGGGTAAACAAAAAAGTGGTGTCATCAGCGAACATACAGCATTATTAGTAGCAGCCAGAGGAGACTGATGAGCAGTCTTGTATGCAGGTTCCTTCACCGAGATGATGTGTCCACTGTGATAAATGGGAAATCTGGAGAAATTCGAAAAAAGGGACATATATTCCGGAGGAGAGCCCTAACGGACACAATGGCCAATCTTCACAAAAAAAATTTGTCTGAAAATCCAAGCCACAGCCTTTCCAAGGCTCAGTTCTTCAAACTCAAGCCTTTTTGGATTGGTCAGAAAAGAGTCTCTGATAGAGAAACATGTGCTTGCAAAACACACGAAAACTTTGGACTGAAAACAAAGAAGCTGCATCAGCTTGGGGTTATTGAAACATCATCACCAAGGGACTTAGTCCTGGCCAGTGTCTGTAGTGAGGATAACTTGGCTTGCATGTACAGGAGATGCAACAAATGCAAAGACATGTTATTTCCTACAACACTGGATCCTGCCACAAAAGGAAACATCATTGCATGGGACGAGTGGGTAACCCGGTCTCTGCCATTGACCAAGAAATACAAAAATGGGTCCACTGAGACGAAGGACGTAAAGACTGTTTCTCTTGAAAAAAGGCACACCTCAGTTGAAAAGCTGGTAGAGTTCACTCATGACCACCTCCAAAACCTTTCCAGACACATATACAATGTTAGGCAACAGTTTGAAAGACTGAGAAGCCTGAGAGAGACCCTGACCCAAAATTACGTAGTTGTTCATATAGACTACAGTGAGAACTACTCTTGCAAATACACCAGGGAAATAAAAGAAACTCACTTTGGAGGTGGTAATCCACAGGTCACTCTCCATACTGGAGTTCTCTATCTTGGTGGGGGCAAAGTGGAGTCATTTGCGTCACTCTCAGCATGTCTACAGCATGATGCCACAGCCACATGGGCTCACCTTGACCCAGTACTGACGGGCATAAGACAGGAGCATCCAAATGCCAGGAACCTCCACTTCATCTCAGATGGGCCCACATCTCAGTATCGAAACAAAACAAACTTTTACCTTACATCAACAGTGCCATTTGTGAAAGGATTTAAGCTTGTGACATGGAATTTCACGGGAGCATCCCATGGAAAGGGTGCTCCTGAGTGGGCGGTGCCCTGAAGAACCTAGCAGACAGGATTGTGTCTTACGGTACCAGCATACCAGATGCTGACACTCTGTTTGAGCAGCTGAAGCTCAACTCGTCTGTGAGACATTTCAGGATAACAGAGGAGGACATCAAAAGAAGTGGGGAATTAGTCCCACCCCATCTGAAGACAATACCTGGGACAATGAGAATTCATCAGGTGGGTGAGTTAATGAAAATGATATATTCAAACTTGATGTAAACTATAGCTACACAGAGGTGGTATAGTATACATTTATACTTACTTACCTATGTTCCTGTACAATAGATGGTTTTAGACAATTGGAGTACTGCAGTTAAAAGGAACAGTTTCCTAAAAATTAAAATTGTGTCGTAATATACTTTCTGTCGTGCCAGCAAAAACACAGGTGCACTTCGTCCAACTAACACACACAGAGGTTATCAGAGAGGGAGCCAGTCTCCACTGACCTAAATGTAATCAAAAGGGACTAGCCCTTTCATGAGAAGTGCTGGCAACCCTCCATGTATTCTTAAAAAAATGTCCAGGCTATGAATGATACTATTAAGAGAGATACTAATATACTTTCATTAGTATGTGATACAAGTGTAAAGATACAAAACAGCGCTTAAGAAATGTATTCTCTGTCATAATATAGGGACACTAGATGTTGAACCATATTGAGGCTTGAGCATCATTTTCTACTTATGTATCCAACGGATGAAAAATAAGGATGAGTTAAATTTCAATTAAAACTAATTTTCTTTTCTCCTTAAGCTGATATCGACAAAACCAGGTCTTATCAAAACACGAGAAGTGTCGTGTTTTTGTGACCGTGCTGTGGATGCTTCAGTCCAAAGGAATTTGATTTCCTGGAGTCAGAAAAGGAGAATGTCGAGCCACTTTTGGAAGTGGGAAAGTGGGTCCTGGTACAATACAATGGAGAACCGTTCCCTGGTAGTTAGTTAACTTCTCTGGTCTGTTCTGATCTGTTACAATTCCACTGATGGGGGAGAAAAACCTGGCGGCTGTTTTTAACCAGGAAAAGTCCCCCATCGGCCCCCTTCCCGTTGGGCGACCTTGTACATATTAACAGATTGACCATATACATCACACTCTGAAATCATATACTGGAAACACAGAAGTCATTCTAATTATTCAGACATAATTCTTCCCACATTTTAACATTGTTAAAACATAATGGTGATTAATGAATAATTAAAACAAAAATTTAACAGATGATAAAATTGATGATTAAACAATGGTTACACAAAATTGATGATTAATCAATAGTTACACAGAATAGTAAGAATAGTGTCATATTGATATCCCGGTGATACATGCGTATGTGGTTGTAATGTTATCTATATCAGCCAGTGGCGGGCCGTGCATTTCAACCGTAGGCTTTCAGCTTGATGTTGTGTGTTGTCTTGTATGTACTAACTGCATGCTTACAGGTCCCATTGTGTGCTGTGGTTGTTTCAGGGGCCTGTACATACTGACTGAAAAAACTAACACAAAAATGTACACCCGAGTGACAAATGTAATTTCCCCCAGGGGATCAATAAAGTAAACCTTCTTCTTCTTCTTCTTCTTCAGTGACGTCATATTTGTTCCTACCTAAAATACGCATTGTAATATCAGTATAACATCAGTATAACAACAGGGTTTGAGAATCCACACATATGCATTACCTCATCCTTATCAAGCCACACTTAATTTCTGGAGCATTTAAAATAAATTATTTTTAGTATTTTGACAAAAACATTTTAGAATAGAAATACATTTTTTACACTCACCAACGTGGATCTTTGCTGTGAAAATGACAGTGCCTCTTTATTTAAAAATGAAATCCATCCTTATTTTCTTAAAAAAAAACTTTCATGGCTCTGTCGAACAATTTATCGTTGCGTTTCAGATCCATCAGCAAGTCTTTCTCTCTGGACATGGAGGCTAATGCTGAAAGCCGCGTCTGTCCGGTCGTATTTCTGACATACGTTTTTAGACGCTTCAGTGCCGTGAATGAACGTTCAGCAGAAGCAGTGGACACAGGGATGGTTACAGCCAAAGAGGCCAATGCGTTAATTGCCCCATACTCTCACTCAGATTTTTGATCCGAAGAAAATCAAGGAGATCTGCGGGACTTTTCCCTTCAAAATCAGCCACTACATACATTACAGACAGATCTGTTTTAGGTCGGGGAAAATCAAACAGTATTCCATGGCTCTGCATTAAGCTGGAAAAGGCTGCTTTTTTCCCTGTAAGTGTGAAAGTGCTGGGGGTCGAGAAACATCAACATGTTATGGTCCTGAAATCGATTCTGTATCTTGTCTAGAATGCTGTCGTGGAGTTTTTGGTAGTGTGCGCGCAGATCTTCTTGCGCTTCGCCCCGGCCTCTGCGCACAGCTGGAACACCTGAGACGCGCACCGTTTCTTCATATACCTGTATGTCATTGAATTTTCTCATTGCTCAACTGAGTGACAAAACTTGTTCACCCTTGTCAAGCAGAATTGTACATCCAACGTTTTTGTCTGTAGTATTGCAAAAAGCACAATAAGCATGTTCAGAAATCCCATTGAATGTGTTGAGCAAAAAATAAAAACTCAAAATCCTCCAGACGTGCTTTAAATCCATCTGCAGAAAATACAGTGTCCTCATTAAACTCGTCGTGATGTTCTAATATATGACCAGATCTACCTCTTTTCCTCCTTCAGCCATCGTGGGTAGCGGCGAATGTCCTGGTTCAGGTTCACAGAATGACAATTGAAACCTAACCTAGCAAGTTCGGTTTGAGGTAGCAAGTTAGGTTTACTCCACAAACCATCGGAGTTGTGTGTCTGAGCAGCAACGCTGTCCGCGACTGCCCTGCAATGACTCCTTTGCACCAGGAGGTGTCAGCGTCCTAGACGGCTTCTAAACAGGACCGGCATGAAGGGCCTGAGGTCTGCGAGTCTGCGAGCTGATTGGTCTAACGCTGTACACTGACCAGGCTGTGTCCATTTATTACAGTAGGCAGAACCATCACTGTGCATTCTGAAGGTCTGGCAGATTTCATGTAACCTGACAACGTTAGGTAGCTGAAATAATTTAATGTATTTTATTTAAAACACTGTTATAATCCCCGAAGGGAAATTAAGAATGCACACTCTAGTTTTTGTCCGTCAATCAATCAATCACACACATGCATATTAGTGTGTACAGGCCCCTGTAATACACACAACCACACACAAGGGGGCCTGTAGGCATGCAAGGGAGGTGGAGTGGCAGGCAGCTCCTTCTTGGTGCGCCTCAAATGAGCAATTTTGTTAAGGGGACGGCACCTTGCTCAAGGGTGCCTCGGCAGTGCTCCGGAGGTGAGCTGACACCTCCCTCTGTCAACTCACCTCCGGGTATTTTTGGGGCAGGAGCGGGAATCAAACCACCGATCATGAATTATAGGACAACCCGCTCTACCGCCCGCTTTACGATAAAAAGTTTTATCCAACTTTTTAAATGGAAAAACCTTTCTTATAAAAATAAATACTATTACAATTTTATTTAAAAATATTTATGAATAAGTGTGTTATACTGAGTATGTTTTAGGCCAGCAGAGAAGGCTTTGCTGGCCCTGACGGCCCGCCACTGATAGAATTGAATTTAATCTCTTACTAAGCTGCAAAATATTTGAGGCAGTCCTCTGTGACAAGACACACGGAGCTAACACTTGCCACCATTACACCAAGTTAATCGTGAATTGATGTAACCATTTATTTTGAGATGTCTTCACGTTCTATTTATTGTACAGGTGTTCCTGTGAACACTGTGAACGGATGCCAACAGAAGCAGTAAACGTCTGCTGTTTGTAGATACCACAGGTAGCAAGCTCACAGCTAAACCACAAAGTTATGTCTACTACTTTTACAATTATAAATTCTAATGACATTTACCATGTTTTTCACTGTAGGTTAGGAGCCGTCTGCAGGAGGTTGATGAGGGTCCGTGCAGGACTCAACATCTTGGGTTCCAGCCTGTGTGCTCAAACGTGTACACCCAACAAATGGGCGGTCACGTACTGAGGGCTGAGTATGGGCCTTCACATCTGAGACGAATACATCGGTAAGACATTCTTTGAAAAATGTCACAGAAAAAAAACTATACAGTTATGTCTTATTTTGCTTCAGCAGGCATACCTTCATTAATGCTGTGAGACATGACGAATATGGGTACAACAAAGTCTAATAAAGTGGTACCTTTACTTAAGAACGTCTCCTCATATGAAATTTTCAAGTTACGAAACGCGTCAACAGGAAAATATTGCCTCTTGTTACGAAAGAAATTTCTGGATACGAAAGGTAAAAATACAGTATGGGCTGCTACTCGCAGCTCCCAAAGTTCCCTGAACGCTGCATTCTTACAGCTGCTCTGCCATTGGCTATTACCTAGCATCTTCCTTGCATCCCATTGGCTAAGAGGGACCTCTATGTGTAGCTAGATAATGTAGGTGTCTCTGCAGCGTCCTCATCATTTGGCCCTCGACCCATGATGTGTTCTGATAGTTTTACGTAAATGTATTAGCTTTTAGAGTATTCACTCTGGACCCCAAGAAAGTGATGGAGAAAAGAGGAAAAGAGGAAGAAAATAGTTTTTTGTCCATACAAACAAAGCAAGAGATAATAGAAAGGCATGAAAAAGGGATGTGTTTTGTTGATCTTGCCAAAGAATATGGCTATAATGCATCTACAGTCGCCACATTATCAAAACAAAAGGAAGCCATAAAAGTTGTAACTCCTTCCAAAGTTGTTGAAAGAACACTGGAAGTTTAAGGCATCGCGTCGGTGTTTTGAGAAGCTAAAAGGAGGACTGGAATTCACTCTGTTGTTCGGCATGGTGAGGCAAGTAGCGCATGAACCAAAGAGGGCAAAAGACAATGAGGACAGCAGTTAAAAGGTAAATGACCATCATTTTTATTACTCACTCTATTCTTTGTTTTTTACATTATGCACAACTCTCATTTATTGTGTAATAATCTAATTGTAACATGTATTTGTTACATGTTTTGATGCATTTTTATGCTTCATAAAACATTTACGTCTAAATTTGGGGGGGCTTGGAATGGATTGGGGCATTTGCATTGAAAACGCATCTCTACTTACAAAATTTTCTACTTAAGAAATTTCTTTCAGAATGAATTAATTTTGTAAGTAGAGGTCCACTGTATATTGTATTTGGGACACCTTGATTTTTGTCTTATTAATAGACATGTTGAACATTTTTTGGTATTCACAATGGAGTAGGAGTTATCTTGAAGGAGGAGTTTGTTAGGAATGTCCTGGAGGTAAAAAGAGTGATGTTGAACGTTGTTAGTGGGTATGCTCCACAGGTAGGATGTGAGCTGGAGGAGAAGGAGAAATTCTGGTTGGACTTTGATGAAGTAATGTAGAGCATACCTACAACTTATCATTGGTGCAGACTTCAATGGACATGTTGGTGCAGGAAACAGAGGTGATGAGGAGGTGATAGGCAGGTTTGGTATCCAGGAGAGGAATGCAAAAGGACAGATGGTGGCTGACTTTGCAAAAAGGATGGAAATGGCTATAGTGAATACTTTCTTCCAGAAGAGGCAGAAACATAGGGTGACCTATAAGAGTGGAGGTAGGAGCACACAGGTAGACTACATCTTGTGTAGACGGTGTAATCTGAAGGAGATCAGAGACTGCAAAGTAGTGGTAGGTGAGAGTGTAGCCAAACAGCATAGGATGGTGGTGTGTAGGATGACTCTGGTGGTGAGGAAGATGAAGAGGGCAAAGGCAGAGCAGAGGACGAAATGGTGGAAGCTGAAAAAGGAAGAGTGTTGCATGACTTTTAGAAAGGAGTTAAGACAGGCTCTGGGTGGTCAGGAGGTGCTTCAAGATGACTGGACAACTACAGCTAATGTGATCAGGGAGACAGGTAGGAGAGTACTTGGTGTGTCATCTGGAAGGAAAGTAGATAAGGAGATTTGGTGGTGGAATGAGGAGGTACAGGAGTGTATACAGAGAAAGAGGTTAGCAAGAAGAAGTGGGACACTGAGGAGAGTAGATAGGAGTACAGGGAGATGCAGCGTAAGGTGAAGGTAGAGGTAGCAAAGGCTAAACAAGGGGCTTATGATGACTTGTATGCTAGGTTGGACAGTAAGGAGGGAGAGACACATCACACCTTCCCATCTCTGTCTCTCTGTCTTGCCTGTCTGGGTACAATGATTTTCTCAGGAGGAGTGGGGGGGGGGTGGCGAGGTCAGCACATGGTTGAATTTATTTAATTTTATGCTGTTTATATTTTCATTTTATACTGTTTATATTTTCATTTTCTACTGTTTATATTTTAGTTATAGCTTAGTATACAGTATGTCTTGTTAATGCTGCATATGTCTGTTAGTGTAGTGTATGTTTTGTGGTATGTCCTGTGATGTCTGTCTATCTATCTATCTAATAATAAGACAATAACAATAATGAAAACACAGGGCCATCCTATCAGGAAATCAACAACAGCTGTAATACTCAGGATTGAAAACATTGTGAAATAAATTATTTTGTGTCTTTTTTCTGTAGACGGTGCAGGCATCTAACCTATCGCACCTTTGTTGGATGGTGCTGGGGCTACTGAGGGTGCAAACTGAAGGATTAAACTGTGGAAAGCCTCAAAGATGAAGTCTAGTGGTGAGGGATCAGTTTTGCCACATCCTTCAAAGTTCTGTTGTTGGTCAAAACCCTTCGTAAGAGTTTGAAAGGCACAGCACCTACAAATAATAAAAATAATAAATAAATACAAAATACAACAAATATGTATTGCCGATAAACAATAGGTTCAAGAATGTGTGTGAATGGTAGTTTCTTTCGTATGGCTCCACAATATATTTCTGGAGTGTCCCCTACATCTCTTGCCCATGGTCTGCTAGGACAGACTCCAGCAACGCCCATGACCCGGGAGAGGAAGAAAAAAGAAAGAGAAGAATTTTAATTGACATTGTTCGCGACAATTTTCTAAGCACATTACTTGGTGTCCGCAGTGCACTGGCATCGCGCCCAGAGTTTGCCCCATGGCACCCCCTATGCCTGCTGGGATAGGCTCCAGCTCCCCGTGACTTGTTAAGGTGGAAAAAGTGGAAGAAAATGAATGAATGAATGAATGACTAAGTGTAGTTGTCTTTTAAACAAAATGTGGTCACTGAATGAGGATTATGAAGTAGCTTTTGGTTTATTAGTACAATACCATCTTTGCACCATTTAGTAGTGTCCTGTGTCTGGCGATCATCATGGAGGCACTTGGGGTAGGATGTCCTGCAGTTGTTGAGATTGAAGCCCATTTGGCGTGTCTCTCTGGCCCGGTGGATGACGTTGATGCAATCCACTATATATGCTTGTTTATGCTTGTCATCCACTTCTTTAGTGTTTGACAGTCTTTGTTCTTACTGATCTTGTGTAATTTCTTTGCAATACCTAAAGTTAATATTGATAGTAAATACAATGATCAGTTAACTGCAGCATTTCCTAACCTTTTTCAAAACATGACACTAACTGGCTCATAGCATTAAAATGCTACTAGAAGGACACAAATTATCTAACATGTGGCTCATGGAATGTGCAATACAAAGCACTTTGTGCATAATGCACTTTCAGGAACACATACTATGTGGATGCACATGATCTTCTCCTTTTCTTTCGGCTTTTCCCTTCAGGGGTCGCCACAGCGAATATACCTGTAGAGGTTTGGAAGTGTTTAGGAGAGGTGGCAGTAGAGTTTCTGACTGGGTTGTTCAAAAGGATCTTAGATAGTGAGAAGATCCCTGAGGAGTGGAGGAAAAGTGTGCTGGTGCCCATTTTTAAGAACAAGTGAGATGTGCAGAGTTGTGGCAACTACAGAGGAATAAAGCTGATGAGCCATACAATGAAGTAATGGGAAAGAGTAGTTGAAGCTAGATTAAGGGCAGAAGTGAGCATTTGTGAGCAGCAGTATGGTTTCATGCCAAAAAAGAGTACTACAGATGCAGTATTTGCTTTGAGGATGTTGATAGAGAAGTACAGAGAAGGCCAGACGGAGCTGCATTGTGTTTTTGTAGATCTGGAGAAAGCTTATGACAGGGTGCCCAGAGAGGAACTGTGGTATATTGTATGAGGAAGTCTGGAGTGGCAGAGAGCGCTATATAAATAAAACTTGATTGATTGATTGATTGAAGTATGTTAGAGCGGTGCAGTATATGTACGAGGACTGCAAGACAGTGGTGAGGTGTGCTGTAGGTGTGACAGAAGAGTTCAAGGAGGAGGTGGGACTGCATCAGGGATCAGCTCTGAGCCCCTTCTTGTTTGCTATGGTGATGGACAGGCTGACAGACTAGGTTAGACAGGAATCCCCATGGACTATGATGTTTGCAGATGACATTGTGATCTGCAGTGAGAGCATGGAACACGTGGAGAAGCTAAAGAGGTGGAGGTTTGTACTGGAAAGGAGAGGAATGAAGGTTAGCCGCAGTAAGACAGAGTACATGTGTGTGAATGAGAGGGACCCAAGTGGGAGAGTGAGGTTACAGGGAGAAGAGATCAAGAAGGTGGAGGATTTTAAGTACTTAGGGTCCACAGTCCAGAACAATGGAGAGTGTGGAAAAGAGGTGAAGAAGCATGTACAGGCAGAATGGAACGGGTGGCGAGAAGTGTCAGGTGTGATGTGCGATAGAAGAGTTTCAGCTAAAATGAAAGGTGTACAAAACTGTAGTGAGACCCATGATTGGTCTAGACAGTGACACTGTTTGGTCTAGACAGTGTCACTGAGGAAAAGACAGGAGGCAGAGATGAAGATGCAAAGGTTCTCTTTGGGAGTGACCAGGAAGGATAGGATCAGGAATGAGTACATCAGTGGGACAGCACATGTTAGAGGTTTGGGAGATAAAGTCAGAGAGGCCAGACTGAGATGGTTTGGACATGTCCAGAGGAGAGATAGTGAATATATTGGTAGAAGGATGCTGAGTTTTGAACTGCCAGGCAGGAGGCCTAGAGGAAGACCAAAGAGGAGGTTTATGGATGTAGTGAAAGAGGACATAAAGGTAGTTGGTGTGAGAGAAGAGAATGCAGAAGACGGTTAGATGGAGGCAACTGATTCGCTGTGGCGACCCCTGACGGGAAAAGCCGAAAGCCAAAGAAGATGTCCTGCTAGTGCTGCATGTGTCTGTTAGGGTAGTGTATGTCCTGTGGTTAGTGTAGTGTATGTCCTGGGGTGTTAGTGTTTCTTTTTCTCCTGGTGTTTATCCAGTATTTATTCATTATGTAATGCCTGAGCAGTGGATATGTGCAATTCCCTCCGGGATTATAAAGTGTGTGTGTGTGTGTGTGTCTGTCTGTCTGTAGATCAACATTACCGTATTTTTCGGACTATAAGTCGCACCAGCCAAAAAATGCATAATTAAGAAGGAAAAAACATATATAAGTCGCACTGGAGTATAAGTCACATTTTTGGGGGAAATTTATTTGATAAAATCCAACACCAAAAACATACATGTCATCTTGAAAGGCAATTTAAAATAAAAATAAAATAGAGAACAACAGGCTGAATAAGTGTGCGGTATACTGACGTTACATGACTGACATGCCTGGTAATGTCAGTAACGACATAATATTTTATTGAAAAGTGCTGTCAAACTGAAATAAACATACAAAAACAACATGACAGACTTTGATTCCCATACATTCACAAACACAAAACGTAGTAATACAAACTAGTTATTATCAACTCCACACAGTCTAACAGTAGCAAACAGCGATTAGCTCAATGCTAATATAGCATGAAAAATCCCATTAACGGGCTAGCGCATTAGCGCCGATAGCACGACCAACTTTAACATACACACAGCAAACGAACTGCGACACCACGACCAGCAAATTCAATCCAAAAATAAATGCATGTACTCACAGACTTATGAGCTTTTCAGGCACGGCAGAAAAACGAGACGGTGAGTGGAAACAACTGTCATTACTTGCTGAACTACAACGTAATGCTACGGAAGCCTGCGGGACAAACTGCGCAACAGCTCAAAACAATCCCCAGAAACTGTTAGAGGGTCAGAACATACCGGCAATGTTGAAATTATCAACAGCGCCTTCTTGCGGTTTAGTGTGAAAATAATATGTGAAATGGTATAATAATGTGTTAATAATTTCACACATAAGTCGCACCCCCGGCCAAACTATGAAAAAAACTGCGACTTATAGTCCGAAAAATACAGTAACTACCTCTGCGCATGCCCGAGCAGGCTGCAGGTTCCTCTGCTGAGCGAGTTTGTTGTGCTTAATTTTGCATTTTTTTCTATGTTTCTGTGTATATTATTTTAACATAAATTTAGATAATGTATATCACTAGGCTAGTGTACTCCAGGGATGAGTTGATGTCTCTGAGGGTCAAAGGAGACCCAGCACTAGACTAACGGCTAGAGCCGCTAACGAGAGGCGAGTCAAGCCCTCCGTCCCCTCTGTCATCATGAGGAACGTGAACTCGCTACCGAACAAGTTGGACAAACTGACGGCGCTGTGCAGGACTGAACAGTGCTACCGGGAGACCAGCTTGTTTGTGTTCTCAGAGACGTGGCTAACTGGCGACGTGCCAGACGCTAACGTCGGCATAACCGGCTTCTCCTCTGTACGAGCGGACCGCGACATGAACACCATCGGTAAGAAGAAAGGAGGTGGATTAATTATCTATACCAACGATAGATGGTGCCATCCGGGACATGTGACGGTGAAATCGACGCTGTGCAATCGACGCTGTGCAATCGCAATCTGGAGCTAACAGCTGTTAGCATCAGACCCTACTACCTAGCGCGTGAATTGTCACACGTTATTGTCCTCGCCGTCTACATCCCTCCATGCGCGGCACCCGGACGCACTCGTCATTATCACCGGTGACTTTAATCACGTCACCTTGGACTCATCTCTCCCCACAATGGTCCAGTGTGTAGACTGCCCCACATGGAAGAACAGAACCATCGATCTGTTCTACACTAATGCTAAGGAGGCATACACCGCTTCCGCCCTCCCCCCACTAGGTAAATCAGATCATAACCTAGTGACCCTACTTCCCACCTACATTCCGCTGGTGAAACGGCTGCCAGCAACAACACGGCAGGTCAGGTCCCCGGAAGTGGAGGAGATGCTGAGTGACTGCTTCCAGACCACCAACTGGAATGTCATCGTGGGCTCACATGGGGAGGACATTGAGGGGGCAGCTCAGTGTTTTACAGATTACATGAACTTCTGTGTGGACACTGTGGCCCCTGTCAGGACAGTCAGGTGTTACCCCAACAACAAACCCTGGGTATCAGAGGAAGTCAAGGCTGTCCTGAACAGAAAGAAGCAGGCATTCAGAAGCAAGAATGAGGAGGAGATGAAGAAGGCCCAGGAGGAAGTGAGACTCTGCCTGAGGAAGGCCAAGGAGGCATACGGGAGGAAGCTGGAGAAGCAGCTGGGGTGCAACCAGGTGCGGGAGGTCTGGAATGGGATGAGAACCATCACCGGACACGGGAAAGGATGCAGCACTGTGGAGGGGAACAGTGAACAAGCGAATGAACTAAACAGCTTTTTCAATCTGATCAGCTCCCCCACCACTCCCAGCTCCTCGTTCCATGCCTCTCCCGGCCCTGCAGACCGCTCCACTGATGCTCCCTCCTCCTGTGCTTCTTCTCCTTCCACCCCTGCCCCTGCCACCTGTCCCGAGCCCACTCCAAGAGCTGCGAAGCTCAACGGCCCCACCTCAACCACTGGACTTCCAACCTCGCCACAACCTCCTGCTCCCACCACGACCGAGACCGTCATCACTGCAGACCTGGTGACGACAACGCTGCGGAGGCTCCGTCCCTATAAGGTGGCTGGACCGGATAAGATCTCCCCAAGACTCCTCCGAGCCTGTGCTTCGGAACTAGGGGACCCCCTGCAGTGATTGTTCAACCTCTGTCTGCGGTGGTGGAGGGTCCCGTCACTGTGGAAGACCTCCTGCATTGTCCCAGGATCCAAGAAAAGACGCCCTACTGAGCTCAACGACCACCAACCAGTCGCTCTTACCTCCCATGTAATGAAGACCCTAGAGCGACTGGTCTTGGAGCTCATGTGTCCACAGGTGCAAGGTGCAATGGACCCTCTCCAGTTCGCCTATCAGACCAAGGTTGGGGTTGACGACGCTGTCTTATAACTACTCCACCGTGTGCTCTCCTACCTGGACACCAGGGGCTGTGCCGTCAGGGTGCTCTTCTTTGACTTTTCGAGCGCCTCCAACACCATCCAGCCCCGGCTCCTGCAGGACAAACTGACCTCCATGGCTGTGGACCCCTACCTCATGAGCTGGATCATGGACTACCTAACGGACAGACCCCAGTACGTCCGTATGGGGGATTGTTTGTCTTCTATGGTGACCAGCAGCACGGGGGCGCCACAGGGGACCGTGCTCTCCCCCACTCTCTTCACCCTCTACACATCGGACTTCAAGCGCAACTTGGATACATGCCACATACAGAAGTACTCCAATGACACTGCGATTGTGGCATGAGGGTGAGGGTGATGAGGGGGAGTACAGGGCATTGGTTGCTGACATTGTGGAGTGGTGCCAGCAGAATCAGCTCAACGTCTCCAAGACGAAGGAGATGGTGCTGGATTTCCGGCAAGCACCTCCCTCTCCACAACCAGTGATCATCGAGGGCAGTGAGGTGGAGGCGGTAGGAAACTATAAGTACCTGGGACTGTAGCTAGACAGCAGACTGGACTGGTCACTCAACTCGGACTGTGTGTACAAGAAGGGGCAGAGCAGGATGTACTTCCTGAGGAGGCTGGCCTCCTTCAACATCTGTCCTAAGCTCCTTCTCATGTCCGTAGTGTCCAGTGTGCTGTTATACGCCATTGTGTGTTAGGGTGGTGGTACCAGGAAAAGAGATATGGACTGTCTTAACAGACTCATCCGCAGAGCGGGCTCAGTGGTCGGGCTAAGCCTGGACTCTGTGGAGACAGTTCTGGGGAGCAGGACCATGTCTAAATTCAGGGCCATCATGAACAACACCAGTCACCCCCTGCACACCACCTTCTCCCAGCAGAGAAGCACCTTCAGTGGCAGACTGCTGTCACACAGCGCCTCCACAGAGAGGCTGAGGTCCTCCTTCGTGCCCCGTCCCATCAGGGGGGTACAATGACTCTCTCAGGAGGAGCAGGGGGGAGGTGGCGAGGTCAGCACGCGGTTAAATGGATTTAATTTAATTTTATACTGTTTATATTGTAATTTTATACTGTTTATATTTAACTTTTTTTTTTACTGTTTATATTTTAGTTATAGTTTAGTATATGTCCTGTTAATGCTACATGTGTCTGTTAGTGTAGTGTATATCTTGTGGTATGTCCTGTTTTGTTTTTTCCAGGTTTTTGGTTGAGCAGTGGATATGTGCAATTTCCTCCGGGATTATTAATCTATCTATCTATCTATCTATCTATGTATCTATCTATCTATCTATCTATCTATCTATCAATCATTTTTGGTTTGGGGCTCAACTGTAGAGGAATTAAAAATCGAAGCAACTCCTCCACCCCTGCCTGAGACTTGAGTGATCTAGTACTTTAGGTGACTAGGAGGAGTAGCTTCATTTAGGGAAAATACTAGGCACTTAGCCAGGTTTCCGTTAAATAGAATAAATCTATATGATAATCTGACATAATGTCATTGAATAAAATAGCTTTTGAAGACAGAAATATAATATTCCGGAGACCTAATTTTATTGTCTTGTACTCTGGAGCTGTCGGAGTCTTGGTTTTGATTCTTATTAAATTTGGATGTCCAGTTGCTTTCCTCTGGACATGAAATAAATTTTACATGAATTAACTTTAAATGGTCGAGGGACAGACACAGTCTCAATAGTGTGTACAGTAGGTGACAGTATGGTGGGTGACAGTGCAGTAGGTGAAAGGGTAGTGGGTAACATTACAGTGGGTGACGGTACAGTGGGTGACCGTTCTAGGAAAGCAGAGACCTGTTTAAGACTGAGACTCTGCATCCTGGTCTCAACTCTGGGTCAGGGTTTTGGGTTGGGAATAAACACGGTCAGATTTTTGGACAGGAGAGCAGCGCTATTCCAAGTGGGATGAATGCCGTCTCCCCTAATGAGACCGGGTGTTCCCCAAAACACAGAAACCTGTCAGTGTTTATGATCTTAGAAACAATATGGGTCATGTCTATGTTTGTTCACAGTGACATTGTTCACTGAGCCTCACCATTCTGTATTAATGCTGCAAAGGTATGTTGATGGGGTTTACAGGACAAGTGTGTGACAGCTAATATTTGATGGTGATGGTCTTCACACTGGCAAAACTAGCAGTTCTCCTCACCCTCCCAGAATACAATGGGACAAATGACAAAAATGGCTGCCGTTGCCAAAATTTAAATTCAATTTACCTTTATGTTTATTGCTTCTCTGTCAGATGTATGGACCTTTTATGTTCAAGGTATTTAACCCAACTGTTTAAAATCCCTTACTCTATGCACATTAAATGGAACCATTGCATGCAGTGTAAAAAGTTAATCTGCAGTCCAAGACATAAGATATTGACAAAATATTATCATAAAGCAATATAAAATAAAATTTTTACTACAACATTCAACATGTGTGCATGAACACTGGGTCGCTCACGACTGAAATAATCCAATTTGTATCAAAGAGGATGAACAAGGGCTTAATATCCCATCAGGCAGAGGCAGAAAAAGCATCAAATGAGCTTCTAAAAAAAAAGTCATTTTCACCCAGGCCTGATGATGATGATTCACTCTCGGCTTGGGAGGAGTAGTCAGCCAGCTCATGTGACAGTTCATCCAAAATGGCACTAGAAAGCTCTAAAGACGGGTCCAATGTTTCATAAATGCCCGAATCTGGAGGAGGACGGCCCGCTGGATGGGAAGGACAATTTTCTTCAGCTTGAACAGGGATAGGGTACGTTCCAGCCTTGGGCATGGAGGGAACTGAAGAGGAGAAGGAAGAGAAAGCTTCTTCTTCTAAAGGATTGGATATTCCAGACCTGATGGAGTAGGAAAAAAAGCAGCATTCAGACTATTTAAATTATTATTTGTCCAAGTATTAGTTCTTGTTAATCACGTGTGTGTGTGTGTATATTTTATATATATATATATATATATATATATATATATATATATATACACATACACACACACAGAGACCTGATTAAAATTTTAAGACCAGCTGAAAAATTGCAAGAATTCTCATTTTGCATTGTTGGACTTTAACAAGAATCTAAGTAGTAATTCAAAATGCAAAAAGAAGAAATGGGAGACCAAAAAAAATTTCAGTAAGGAATTTATTGCAAACAACCATTAAACTGAAATAGGCTGTTCATCAGCTGATCAAAAGTTTAAGACCACTTATCAAAAAACCCCAAAACACCACCATAAAATAGGACAAAATTTCCAAAAATGCACTCAGTGATGCAGCTGCAGTGATGCAGCTGCAGTGATTAGCTGCGGCATTCTTGTTGAAATCTCAAAAATGTGTTTTGGTATGCTTGATGCTAGTGTTTCCATGAGGCTAGTGGAAATGTTGCTCCAAGTGGTGGAGATGGCTCCACAGAGGGTATCCACGGTTTGGAACTGGTGTCCATTTTTGTAAACTTTCCTTGCCATTCAACCCCAAATGTTCTCAGTTAGATTTAGATCAGGGGAACACACAGGATGATTCAAAAGAGTGATGTTGTTTCTCTGGAAGAAATCATTTGTCAGTCATGTGCTGTGAACTGCAGCGTTGTCCTTTGAAAAACCCAGCGATTACCACACAGATAATGGCCTTCAGTCATGAGGGATGCCCCCTGCAACATCTCCACTAGCCAGCTGCCGTTTTGATGCCTTTGCACAACCTGAAGCTCCATTGTTCCATTGAATTAAAAAGTCAACCAGATTATGATGGCGCCCTCTCCACTGTGCCATGTAGAAAAAATCTCAAGTGGCTCTCCTGGTTATGTCAGTAATGCTGGAAACCATCAGGACCATTAAGGTTAAATTCTCAACTAACAGCCAATGGGATCCCCCAGCCAAGGGCTGGTGGAATTTTTTTTGGTCTACCGCTTGACTTTTTTTCCTTAAAACCCTCAGGATCTTTTAATAAGTTTAAAACGACTGCCTTACTTCATCCAACTTCAGCAGCAATGGCACGCTGCAAGAGGCCTTGCTGATGCGGCTAAACAATCCAAACACGTTCTAAGAGGAAAAGTTTTTTTGCATTTTCCATCATGAGGTCATAACAGTGTGAATGCCTGACAGAAAACGATACTTAATCCAAATTTTTGTGAAGATTTGGGCTTTTAAAGGCCGTGTTCTTAAACTTTTGATAAGCAGATTTAATTTTTCAGTTTAATGGTTGTTTGCAATAAATTGGTGACTCAATTTTTTTTTGTCTCACTCCCATTTCTTCTTTTTGCATTTTGAAGCACTACCTAGAACCTTGTTAAGATCCAACGGTGCAAAATATGAATTCTTGCAATTTTCAGCTGGTCTTAAAATTTTGATCAGGTCTGTGTTTTATATATACACACATAGACACACATATATATTTATATATATATATATATATATATATGGGGTACCAACGTGGACAAATTGTTGGTACCCCTCTGGTAATAAAAGAAAAACCCACAATGTTTACCAAAATCACTTGAAACTTACCATTTCAACAATTAATAAAAATTTATTGAAAATTAAACAATCAAAATCAAACATTATTTTGGAATTGTTGCTCAACAGAATTATTTAAAAAAACAAACTAATATAACAGGCTTCGACAAAAATGATGGTACCCATAACTTAATATTTTGTTGCGCAACCTTTTGAGGCAATCACTGCAATTAAACAATTTCTGTAGCTGTCAATGAGACCTCTGCACCTCTCAACAGGTATTTTGGCCCACTCCTAGTGAGCATATTCCTCCAGTTGTCTCAGGTTTTAAGCTCTTTCCACAGCTGTTCAATAGGATTTAGATCTGGACTCATAGAAGGCCACTTCAGCATAGTCCAATGCTTTTCTCTAGGCCATTCTTGGGTGTTTTTGGCTGTGTTTTGTGTTGTCATCCTCTTGGAAGACCCATGATCTGCGACTGAGACCAAGCTTTCCTCTGACGCTAGGCAGCACATTTCTGTCCAGAATGCCTTGATAGTCTTGAGATTTCATTGTACCTTGCACAGTATCAAGACACCCTGTGCCAGATTCAGCAAAACAGCCTCAGAACATAACCGAACCTCCTCCATGTTTCACAGTGGGGACAGGTTCTTTCCTTCTTAGCTTGATTTTTCTGTCCTTGTGAACATAGGGTGATGTGAATTACCAAAAAGCTCCAGTTTTGTCTTGTCTGTCCAAAGAACATTCTCCTAGAAGCTATTTGGCATGTCAACATGGATTTTCGCATATTCCAGTCTCACTTTTTTATGATGCTTTCATCAGTGGTGTCCTCCTTGGTTGTCTCCCATGGAGTCCACATTGGCTCAAACAACAACAAATAGTGCGATCTGCTACTAATGTACCTTGGCCTTGGAATTCATCTTCTTTGGAAGTTGTTCTGGGCTCTTTGGATATCTTTCGAACTATCATTCTCTTTAATTTATCGTCAATTTTCTTCTTGCGGCCACGTATAGGAAGGTTGGCTACAGTCCCGTAGATCTTAAACTTCTGAATAATATGTGCCACTGTTGTCACAGGGACATCAAGATGCTTAGAGATTGTCTTATAGCCTTTACCTTTGACATGCTGGTCTATAATTTTCTTTCTAAGCTCCTGAGACAACTCGCTCCTTTGCTATCTGCTGTCCATGTTTAGTGCGGTACACATCATGTCACAGCACAGTGACTATTTTTTATCCTTTAAATAGGCAGACTGACTACTTATGAGATTTAACACACCTGTGATGCCAATTACAGGACACACCCGAGTTATTTATGTCCCTCTTGTCAATTTTTTTTCAATCTTTTACAGAGGTACCATCATTTTTTTCCAAGCATGTTTCCGTAGTTTTTCCTTTAGTTTTTTTAAATTATGTTAAACGACAATTAAAAAATTATGACTGACTCCGATTGTTTAATTTTCAATAAATGTTTTATTTATTGTTACTTTTGTAAGTTTCAAGTGTTTTCAATAACCATTGTGGATTTTTCTATCATTAACAGAGGGGTACCAACAATTTTGTCCGTGTGTGTGTATACTGTATATATACTGTATATATACTGTATATATATCTGTGTGTGTGTGTGTGTGTGTGTGTGTGTGTGTGTGTGTGTGTGTCTGTTTGTGTCTGTGTGTGTGTGCAAGCCTGTGACTCACACACACACAAGGGACCCGTAAACATGCAGATCACAGGCAGAGTGCCAGGCAGCTTTTTCATGGCGCTCTCAATGAGCAAGGCATTGTCAAGGTGACAATGCCTTGCTCAAGGGCACCTTGGCAGTGCTCAGAAGGTGAACTGGCACCTCCTACTGCCGGTTCACACACCAAAATTTTTGGTCCACGTGGGCCTTGAGCCGGACACCCACCAGTACCCAGCCCAAGACATGGTGGACTGAGTGACTGCCGCCCCACTAACAGACCCAAAAGGCAGTTCAGTGATTGTAGTCAATGTTCACTAATAGAAAACCAATAGCACAGAGCTATAAACAGATCAGGCTACATAAGAGAATCCATCACAATTAACTCAGTCATGAGAATTACTTTAAGACTGGGATAAAACACCAACCCTGTCTTCTCAAAAGAGTTACAGTGGTAATCTACCTCAGAATGGGTCCCAGCATGGACAGAGAGCAGTGTGGAAGGCCTGTATTGGGACAGGCACCTGGACTGTGGCTGGGCCTAGGGCCCAGATGAAGCAAGTTCTTCTTTGGTGTTCCCTTTCCACCCTGTAACGATGAAACCTTCACCAACATCTCATTCAGCACCAAACTGGAGTCACAGCTCTGATCAGATTGAGACGAGGTGGAAGGGCAGTGAGGTTTTGAAGTGGGGCTTGAAATCGGTTCAGCAAGGAGGGGAGGAAGATGTTTCACAAAGTAGGTTGAGGAAGGATCCAGCTGTTTCTCAAACCAATCAGGGTTCTGGCTGATGTGCTGGTGCATATTACAGATGGAAACATAAAGCGAGCGTCCAGATTTACTCCTGAAGTAATTCCTCCTGGAGATGCTCAAAGGCTGGAATTCCTGATCAGCCAAACTGGACTCACTTGAGTGAAGCAGACTGAATAGCTGAGGCAGCTGATCCATCATCTTAAACCTAAACACACAAAATTATCTTTAAGACCAACACACAAGAAAACTTCTACAGAGGGAACATGTGACCCCTCCATAATAAATACCTAGTTTAATAATATTGGTCAATAGGAGTTGGCTCCTGTTATATTATTCATTCATCTTCTGAACCGCTTTATTCACTGTAGTGGGTCACGGAAAGCTGGAGCCTATCCCAACTGGGATTGGCATAGTAATAGGGCATGAGGCGGGGACAACTCCGGGAGTGACACCCAAAGACAGACAACCATGCACACACACACTCATACACTACGGGCAATTAACCTGAAGCGCATGTTTTTGGAGGTGGGAGGAAGCTGGAAAACCCGGAGAGAACCCACGCAGACATGGGGAGAACCTGCAAACTCCGCACAGAGCATGAGTTTTGTTTTGCTGTGCGCGACAGTGCTACCCACTACGCCACAGTGCCGCCACTATTATACCAGTCTATTTTGTTTTTGCGGAAGACAGACAGTAAGAACCTCAAAATTGGAGCAGCTCCATTTTTAAAATGATTTTTGCACAATGTCCACTTGAAAATAGATAATGTGTCATATGAAAATAGCCATTTTCAATGTTTAATTTAATCAGTAACAAAAAACAATCACATGAGAGAAGACATAATCACCATAGATTTATCAGATGATATTATGTCCTATTATGAAAAACACATTTTTCAAGTCTCTGCAGATACATAGTGGTCCTCCATAACCCTACCAACTCCTAGAATCTGATAAACAAACGCTTCCCGCATCAATACATATTTGGAATTTTAGGAATTCATGGCCCAGACAGAATCAAAATGATGGAATCTACTAGAGCGCTATTTGTGATGTCGCAAGTGGAGTATAATTGACCTATTCTGAGTCATATTTGATTGTCTACCCGGATATGGGCATGGTCATCTCCGAGGTGGAGTTCGTTCAGGCTATGGTAGCGGTGTGTGGCAATGACCTGGCTCAAAGCTACACACTGAAAGTTCATCACAAGCTATTGAAGTCAGCTAGCATTTGGCTAAATAGTTATCTCCTCTTCAGTCGTGTGTGTGTGTGTGTCCGCTAAAGGTGTATCCTCAGCGTCATAGCAAACACAGCTGCGTGTATCCAAAGCAAATACACTATCATTAACAGTCTCAGCCTTTATTTACAGCCTGATATTCACTGTCACCAGTCAAGGGTTATGTTCAACTGACCTAAATCCTGCATGTGAAATACAGGTAAAAATCAAAAAGGTGGATACGTTCCTACACACACACACACAGAAAGAGAGAGAGTGGGAGAGAGAGCGAGAGAGAGATAGAGATAGAGAGAGAGCACGTTTTTGTCTTATTTACAGTTTCTTATGAGTATGAGTAAGGTGCTATATTGATATATTCCTCCTCTTCCTCCTCCTCAATATACTATACACTTTGTCTTACCTCTTCCCGGTCACACCATTAAACGGCGTTAGCTTCGCTCCCTGTTGTTGTCAGCACGCAATCTCTCATTGCCTGTGACGATTGAACCTTAGCTTTAATTACATCCTGTCAAACATTGATTCTCGTCTGCGTGTTTTAAATTCTTCGCAATGTTTAATGGTGATCTCAGTAGGATCAGCCCATGTGTTTACACAATGAGCCACAGAGTCACATTTGGCTGACTGAGAAAGCAGCTCTATGCTCAGCACAGAGAAATCAACAGTTATTAACAGGAGAGACAAACACAAGAAAAATGAGAGCGAAACACGTAGTAACAAAGTTACTAAAAGAAAAGTTCCAGACTATGGCGATCGTTCATATGGAGCATGTAAACAAAATGCACGTGAACGTGAGGGGGAGAAAATTGTGGATAGAAGGAGAGCTCAAAGGCACGTCCATCAACAGTGTTTCGGGGTGGAGGAGATTTTATCAATATTCAAAATGATCACGGATCAGTTCGGGGTAAGACATTTTAAATATAATTTAGTTGGACATCTGGAAATTGAATGACATGAATTAAAAAAAGCATTATATGGAATCTTAAAGAGTTTACCACATTTTACACAGCAATAAGTATTTTGACTACAGCAGTAATCAATATACCTTATATGAATGAAGTTAACTCTTCAGCACTAAGGAGTCTGAGGAGGATGTTCATACGGTTGTACAGTAGTATCTTGACATATGGGTTTAATTTGTTCCAACTTGAAATTGAACCAAATTTTCTCCCTTTAAAATAACTAAAACATTTTAATCTATTCTAGGCTTGTAAAAAAGACCTTCGAAATTGTGAAAAAATCATATTTTATCAACAAATAGACATGCATACTTTACCTGTGCATAATTTATATATTTAGAAGTTACATAAACAATGATAATGTATGAAAAGAAATGTAACGGTTACAGGAAAAAATGAGATGTCTCTTTGCTCCGCAAACAAGAATGAGATGCAGTTTCAACTGATGTTGTAGCCATTCACCAACATGTGGTAAAAAACAAGATCTGGTCTCAGTTGATCTTCTATCCATCCGCCAACACCTGGCTGGGCTTGCACTAGGAGCTAGTATGACTAAGCCACTGTGGCTCGTTGTAAAATAATTGAGCAAGCCACAAAAAGCCACGCTCTGTGTCCAAGACAGTGGCGCAGTGAGTGGACGACCAACGCTTGTCGCGGGGGAGCATGGGAGGATACTAAATACAGGGGGGGTCCCCCTGAAAATTTTCTAGAAAAATGGGGTTGTTTTCCTGCATTCTGGTGCATTCTGAGGGGAAGATCTTCTATTTAGTTTACCTACAAAAATACACTAAAGTCAGCAGTTCAAGCTTAACTATCTTTACTTCTATCCTACTTTATGCAGGTATGAATGTGAGATTCAACAATTGAAAACTTGCATTCACTATGTGAAGATACAGTCATACAAAATATTACTCAACGTTTGCTTGTAAGTTTTACTTGGACTAGAAGAGATTTTAACTTTGACCACCACCACCACTGGTATGCCATAGTTTAGGTTTTTTTTTGTTTTTTAAATTCGAAAACATGATTTTTCATTTAAATTTAAAAAGGCATGAAAAATAGCAAGCGAGGTGAATACACATTTACATGCATCATTGGTTATTCCTGCCGGTCATAGGGATCAAAAGTTTAAGACTACAAAAAAATATTGATAATATCTTTCATTTACCTTCTGATCGGTCTGTCACCACTCCTACCCCCTCTCAGCGTTCACCATTTGTTGTTCAATTAGAATTTGAACACAAACTCTACTATATGACACTGGATTCTTAATTTCTTTCAATCGATCGTCCTCACCTTGTCGTACACCAATTCACCGGTTTAGGTTGTAAAAACAGAATCTTTTTGTTTTTCATTGAACGAGAGGAGGTCATGACTCGAGTGCATATTTAATGCGGGAGCGTTCGTGTCACTTCGGCTATTTCCGTCGGCATGCTTCGGCTATTTCCGTCGGCCACTATTTCCGTTGGCATGCTATTTCCGTCGGCCGCTATTTCCGTCAGCATGCCTTGGCTATTTCCGTCGGCGCATGCCGAGAAAAAAAGTTTGTTATCACTAGGGGATTTTCGCGAGTCCAAAAAAGTTGTAAGTTTTAGCCTTTTTTCCTAAAAATAAGAACAACACTGCGGCTACACAGGCTAAAAACCTTGTAGCCAATCTGGAAATTACTTCGCCTATGGGGACGTGGCGAATGGCTAGCACAAGCCCAGCGTGGGAAATAACAAGATCTGGTCTCAGCTGATATTGTATTCATCTGCCAATACACGGGAAAGAACGAGATCTGGCCTAAGCTGATGATGTATCCATCATACAGTCAAGCATTTTTAAAAGCATTTTTAAACCTCTCATGAAAATATCAACTTTTTATAGCATTGTGTTTGAAATCCTTAGGATATTTGTATATGTCCACTTTAATGAAGGGAAACTGACACTGTCAGTCCCATATCTTTCCATATCCCTTAGGCCTGCCCTGCTGAAAAAACTAAGGGATAAATTTTACCACCTATGTTGTTTTGAAATGTGTGGGTGTATCTCTTTTTGTGGTGTGTGTTTACCTGGGAGCCAGACTCAAAGTGATGGGAATGTCATTCTCAGTGGAATAGTCAAAGTAAACTGTCATGTAGCGGCTCATCTCCTCACAGTCGCTTCGTCCGCTTTGCTTTGCCATTCGAAACTTCTCAGCAATCATGGCCACACCCATGATGAACAGGTCACTAATTGATCCACCAATCAGAGAGCTACTGGTGCTGCTACTGTTACCGCCGTGGCAGATAGGCATCTTTCCTCTGCACTTGTTCTTCTCCACATAGTAGCTGTGGAAAGAGTTGAGCCAGTTAGAATGAGACAGACTAAAGAAACGAATGCAGGAAGGAAGGAAAGAAGGAAAGAGGAAAAGATGCAACACAGGTGGGTAGTTTAGCAAATTAGTATCATTTCATCCATGGGTCAATAAATTCAGCTTTAATTGTTTTACAAGGTGTAGCCAATTTGAACATCTTTCAACTAAACAAACCAATATTGTAGCATTGGTTTAGCCATTACAGTGCCTAGCTGCCCTGATTTCCAGTTCCAGCACATTACTGAGTTGTCTTAACCCGAGAGGACCCCAGGTGACACCGGTGTCACACGCGTTTTGAATGTCCGTCTCTTTGTTACAAAGCTTTATGTCTGATTTTAACTTGTTAAGTCTCTAACCGACGTATACTCAACATCCTGGTATCATGACCATGTGACAGCCATGTGTCTGTGACAGAAAGTGATCCCTCCAAATAGCAATAAAATAATACTAAAATAATAATAAGACTTATAACAATAAAACTTATTTTTCTGAAAAAAATGTTTAAAATGTGTTCTATATAGTCCACTTGGTCTGTGGTATAACCCACATACTTTTCCTGTAAGGATAAATGGGTGTGGGTTCTCTTGAGTTAACTTGCTTCACTCAGACTCTAATTATTGTGTTTTGGCCACAACAAACATAAAAATCCTACAGCACACAAA
This sequence comes from Antennarius maculatus, assembly GCA_013358685.1. Lineage (NCBI taxonomy): Eukaryota > Metazoa > Chordata > Actinopteri > Lophiiformes > Antennariidae > Antennarius > Antennarius maculatus. Next base: position 5,947,641 of record CM023609.1, on the reverse strand, counting down.
CTGCTCCGCAGCAAACTACAAATTCACATGCTTAAAAATTGCTTGTACATCCAGTGGAGCATTTAGAGTCATGTTTCCCTCAGAGGGCAGTGCTAAAGGAGATTATCTATTGGACATACAGTACATTCATCAAGTTGAACGTGAATGATATTTTTACTCAGTACAGGCAAACCTCGATTTCAGACCACAATTCGTTCCAGAAGGCTGTTTGAATACCGATTTGTTTGAATTCCAAATACATTTTTCCCATTACCAATAATGTAAATGGTCTTAATCCGTTCCAAGACGCTAGAAAACTACTTTTTTCAACATAATATCCATCCATTTTCTGCCGCTGTATCCGCGTACTATGTTGTTACTTCATAATGTCATTTATATATCAAATTGTATAGTAATGAAAGATATCAAAGAAATGTAAAAGAAGCAAACACGAGAAAAGAAAGAAAGAAAAAAAAACATTGAGGTAATCAGGTTAGCCTAAGGTGCGAGTTACCGTCGTTTCTCTTGACTTTTCTCACCTTTTCTCGCGCTTGGCGGTGAGAAATAATAATAATAATAATAATAATGATGGATTAGATTCATATAGCACTTTTCTGGACACTCAAAGACGCTTTACATTGGATCCATTATTCACTCACTCCTCATTCATACTTGGTGATGGTAGACTACGTATGTAGCCACAGCTGCCCTGGGGCAGACTGACGGAGGCTGGCAATCTGAGCCTACGGCCCCTCCGACCACCACTGGAACAATCACACACATTCACACACCACTGGAGGCAAGAAGGGTAAAGTGTCTTGCCCAAGGACACAACGACAAATGACTCGGTGGGAGAGGGAATCGAACCGCCGATCTTGAATCATTGGTCGACCCACTACCACTGAGCCACGGCCGCCCCAAAAAGGCATTCGTTTTGTGTTTGACTTCCAAATTTTGTTCGATTTCTAAGACAAAAAAAATTCTGAATTTTTTGGTCGAATTCCGATTTGTTTGATGTCTAAAGCGTTCGAAAACCAAGGTTTGCTTGTATATGCTAAAAGAGTATATGACCTTAAATAATTAATGGCATATACGTTCAAAGCATTACCTAAAAGATGATACGTTAATAATGGGTTCACAACTTTGTTTCACACACACACACACACACACACACACACACACACACACACACACACACACACACACACACACACACACACACACACACACACACAATTAATATATTTTAAGGCATATAATGGATTTGTTAAATTTCATGTCAATATGCATGACAAGGCATTCTTATCATTAGTAACTTTATGGTTTCCGTTCAAAATCAAAATGGTACATCAAAATGGCTATTAAAATCTCAATTAAAAATCCTAATTACGATACAGGATGAACACGACTTTTTCTCTAATTTCCACAAAGTCACTTTTACCAATGCAAGTTTTGCCAATTGTGAAAGGAGTGGCTAATCTAAGAACACTTTTTTACACATTTGCTGGTTTGATAGAGAGCAAGGTTATTATTGTTAACGAAAACTAACGATATAACGAAAACTAAATTTGTAAAAATATTTTCGTTAACTGAAATAAAAATAAAAACGAGGCTTTGCAAAAAAAACGACAACTAACTGAAACTGTATTGTGTGTTTACAAAACTAACTAAAACAAACTGAAATGATTGAGAAAATTTGCTTAGTTTTCGTCTTTGTCAGTGTATTTTACGCAAGCGTAGAGAGCTGCCAGACCAAGAAAAAAAAAAAACCCGGGAAGTCGTATCACGTTTTTCGTGATACGTCCCGGTTTTTTTTTCTTGGTCTGGCAGCTCTATGCTGCCATACTTATATAAATCTCATCCACGGAGCGCAATAACTGCAAAATATAATTTAAACGTGTCTGCTTCGACTTTTGTCCGATGTTTCGCCGGCATCATGACCAAACAGCCACCCGGAAACGTGACGTCAGCAGTGTGGACTGCTGTCATCTGGCCTGAGAAACAGAACCACCACATCTCTGGAGCAGCGTGTTTTCCTCAAGATCAACAAGAAGTTGTTGCTTGACTGAAGTACACAACCCCTCATCCAAACACACCGTTTTAAAATCTTGAAAAACTTTTTGAAATAGCTGACTGATTTATAATTCAAGGACTTTTTTTTTTTTTTTATGATGGAGTAGTATATTACAGTTGTCTTGCTCTCAGTGTCTCAAGTACAGCATGTGAGATATTGTTTTGTTAATCAGCTATAAAATGATTTGCCATGGAGTTGCAGTACCTGCATCTAGTGCTGGACAGTCCAGTTTGATAAGTCAGTTGGTTCATCCAATCTAATTGAACTTAATAAGGTACTGGGTTTTGAGTTTTTCATGTTTTTGTTTTAGAAAGACACTACTTGCATCTCACTTAAGAAACAGAACACATATTGCACTTAACTTTTTGAATCTCATCCCTGACAAATATCCCTTACAACCAAAAAAGACTAAAACTAATAAAAATTAAACTAAAACTAAGCATTTTCAAAAAATAAAAACTAAACTAAACTAGCAAACTAGCTATAAAAACTATTTAAAACTAAACTGAAATTGAAAACCTAGAGTTACAACTAAATAAAAATAAAAACTAATGAAAAATCCCAAACTATTATAACCTTGATAGAGACAAGGCCTTGTTTAGAGGCAACGCTAATAACAAGTACAATTCATAACATGACTGGCATATGGCAGCCAGTCTCTTCAAATACACTTGCAAAATTATGAAATTCTTATGTTTTCATTTCAGAATATTTACATACTGGAAAACAAGTATTAGGTATGTAATTTTCTCATACACAGTAATCCCTCATTACCCATGGTTAATGTGTTCCAGGACCACCCGGGGAAAACTATAATCCGTGGTATAGCGAGCAAATATTTATTTTATTATTTACGTATAATTTAAACATTTATGAACCTTTCAAATACTGATATTAAATCATCATAATGTTTGGGAGCCATTGTAATGGTTTCACAAAGAAAAAATTCCACTTCACAAGGCAACAGTAAACTTGCAGGAGGAACCGCAAGTCTTGGAACGCAGTGCACACACGGATGCAGCCAATAGGATGCACGTAGTCTCACGTGACTGCAGCTCATGGGAGACACTTGCTCCTCACCTCTAGCTCCCTTCTTTGTCCTCGATGGGATGAAACTTACATCTCATCGAGGAAAATATATTATACAGTATATAATTTTAAAAATCCATGATATAGTAAGGCTGCACATCCTAAAGTGCGAATAAGCAAGGGAATACCGTATTCAAGTGCCAGAGTGCTTTAGCACCATCTGGTGGTCAAAAGAATCCGCACTTAATGATTTAACAAACAGGAGAGGCAGTACCGTAGGCCTTTAGAACAAATAGTGATGATGAAGTCAGCTTCATCCAGCTGTCTGCTAATCCATGACATCTGACCCTCTCTGCATATCTCCAGGTGTTCCCACAGGTCTAACACCACCTGAACAGGACAGAAACAGTTATGGACACCAAACAGTTGCTCAGCAGGACCTTTTTTTTAAATGGATGTTTTATTGAAAATATAACTGCTTTCATTTCTCATCAGATATTATTGAGAATATCAATAACTGTCTCACTTCACAGTTGCAGGAGTCCTGTAGGAAGTAGGCAAAGCTCTGGATGACACTGGTATGTTGGGTACAGTCTCTATTAGAGTAACACATAAAGACTTTGGGACGGGACCATGGCGATCCTGTGTTCAATGATGCGCTGTGAATGGCTGATTCACTGCTTTCCTCACCCAGTTGGTTGTAGATGTTTTCTAATGGACAAGCAGTTATATGAATTAAAATAATTCTGTTATCAGTTGTCTGCTGAATCCTTGAATACAGCAACAGTGAGTTTTCAGCACCGCAATGTATTTATCTCCCCTAAGGTGAGATTTTCGTCCGTTGTTGGGGGCTTGAAATTGAGGGTCAAAAAAAATAAAAAATTCCTTTTGTGTGGGTTTGAATGATAACATCCAGGAACTGTTTTACAATTTCTTAATCATTTTACCAAATTAAAATATTAATATAATAATATATTTTTTTATTACTGACCATAAGTAAAAGCTTGTATTTTGCTAACGAGTTTGTTCCACTTCGGTCCATGTTTATGTAGTCTGCCTATGTGTGTATGTGCGCACATGCCCGCATAAACACACACACACACACACAACACCTTTTTATTTCAATAACAGCTGCTTACAAGTATGAGTAAAGTGCTAGATACATACTTTATTGATCCTGGAGGAGGGAATTGCTTTTCTTTATAGTTGTTGCTGCTCCAGAAAAACACCATAGAGAACATCAGAATAAGGAGAATTTATGAATGAAGAGCAAAAAAGTAATCATAATAAGGAATAGAGAACAGAATGCGCATACGCATGTGCTGCACGTGAACCACAACAACGGGAGTATGTGAGCAGACGCTGACATAGGGTGCTCATTAACATTTAATGTCATGCCCAGAAAAACATGCCCATTTCAACAGGAAGCTCAGTTCATCAATTTTCAATGGAAGACATTAAGGACCACAGATCAGTTTGGGGGAATAGATTTTAAATACAGTATAGCTGGACATCTGTCAGCTATGTGAAATTCATTAAAAAGGGCATAATATATGACCTTAAAGTGATAAAGCAGATTCAAGGAAAATAGAAATAAGTTTGAAAAAAGGTAGAAATAATTATGAAGAATGGTAGAATGGTGGCAGGAAGAGGAATAAGTGATGACACAGGTTCTAGGTGTGCTTTATCTAACACTGATGTAAGATTTGTATTAATGTGTTTCACATTTTTTGTCTCATTATAGTGAATATGGAGAGATTTGACCTACACCAAATATGCATATTCCAGGACCAGGGAATATTGAAAGAAATAATGATCTCACCTTGTTGATTCTTGCAACACATAACGGTAAAGAGAGTTGCAATGGCAGACATGAAGACCAGAGGAACTGTGATAGCCATGGCACGGATAGGCCCCGCCCAAGGGGAGAGGACTGGAAATGAAACATATACCCAGGAGGAAACAGATCAGAAATCACTAACTGTCCTTTCATGCTACTCTATGCAAATATATAAATATTTGACAACAGTGTTATAAGGATACAATAAAATAATAAGAAAATGATAAAAAGAAATACAAGCATAACTGAGACATGTCGTAGCCAGCAAGACATGTTTACTATACAGCAGTGGCACTTCTTATGTCAATTCTTTGAGGGGCACGTGCCCCCAATGGTAGAACAGATGATTGTACGGGCAGAATTGACTTGTTGCCACAACTGCGTGATATGTAAGGTGTCATTTATATAGAATTGTGCAGATAATATTGTAGTACAAAAAACATTACTCAGTGCACAATTTCATAATTATAGCTATTGTTTGTGTACATTGCAGACGTAACAGAAAGCTGGGGCCAAACTCTAGGCTTGTAAAAGCAGTACTAACTACGCAGAAGAAGCAAAGACCACAGACCAATGTGTGTAAATGAACCATGTTTATATAACTAGGTTTGAGGTAGACAGACAAAAACACAATATGTAAATATGGCCACGATAATGTTAAACATTTAAAAAATCTAATGACCATGTGTTTGACTCAATCCAATGTAATGTTATTTATATTTCAAATGTATATTTTAGGATATTTTGGTTTTTATTAAAGTTCTTCCATTTTAATTGCCTGCTCTAAAATAAAGGCTACTCTCTCTTTAAGTTGGAAGGACAAAAGTAGCCATCAAAAATACTGCAGTAATATACCATCGTTTCTACAAATAATTTTAAATAACAAATAATTTCCCTTACAGAGGATGAATGAAGCCGGCTTCATTTCATTTCACTAAATTTACACAGACTGGTATAAAATCATCAACTGAAGGTAATACGAGATCAAGAGATCAAGAAGGAAGTTCAAAAAATAAAAGTACTCAGTCCTTTTGTTAAACGTTCTCTGGGCAAATGAGTTCAATTTTACGTTGCATTAAGATTGAAGAGGTTTTTTAGTCCTACTGAGATCCGAGTGCTTGTATCTTGCATAATGACATTTTCAAATACTTGACAACATCATTCACAAAGTCCTCCTGTCTGAGATTTTTACCAAAAACTTTGCAAGCCAAGCAGAAAGGAAGTAGTTCTTCATGGAGGGCATTTCCTCTATTTAAACATCTACAACCATTTTGGTTGAAAAGCTATTTGTTGGTGAACCAAACTGATCGTGTGGATACTGCAACAGTACTGGCTTGAATGCTGCATTCTGTCTGTCTCTTCTTAAATGCATCACTGGTCCGCACTCAACTCCCAGACACTTCTCTCTTTTTTGGTGTTGTAGAAATAAACAAACAGCATAGTGTTTTCATTACGAAAGTGAAATAGAGATATTATAGATCAGGAACTTGTGTGCAACTGGAAAGTATCCACAGGTCTTCAAATTTTTTATATTGTAAGTTACAGTTTTATTTCAGTATGGATGATATGATATGAATGAATGATATGGTCTCTGACATGATTGAAAGAGTACTACATATCATGGGGATTAATGATGTTGTGCAACAATAATCTGAAATGCTGTAACAAGAATGTTCATCTATTGAACACAGTCAGCTCTCTGAGTGCTAAGATCTTGATCAGTTGACCTCTAACACCAGTCAGAAAAAGAGTTGAGAGATTCAGCAGATTGACACATCGCTCGCAACTGCATGTGCTGTCCATTCACTGCACTTTATTGACAATTTAAATTTTTTCCTCTCTAAAGACATCTTTTTAAGGCAGATGGAATTTTCCTCAACAAGTCAGGAGTTAAAATATTCATCTTCAACTTATTTTACTTTCTACGTCTCCAATCTTCTGCCTCTGCCAAGGTCAAGCAACAAGAGGGATTAAAAACTATGAAGACCTAATAAAATTTAGAAGAGGCCTTGACAGACAGCCGTCTCAGCTCCGCCTCGACAATGCCTTCTACAAAGAAGTCCTTTCCACCCTCACCAACTCCCACACTTTGGAGGATTTACCCCCTCCAGTTCCTTCACCACCTCTGAACCCCATCCTGGTCACCCTCCTCTCCAATCACCCTTTCTCCTTTCTTTCCCCTCCTGGTGTTCACTGAAACGATGAAAGAGCTGGACACTGCAGGGAACAAACTCACACCTGCCTCACTCCCATTTTCTCTCCCCTAATTCCCCCTTGACATCCACCTCCACCAATGCATTTACTGCACCCATCCCCCCCTTACGATGGCAAAAAAATCATCCTCTCCCTCCTCCCTCACTGATATTTTACAGGGTCCAGGGTGCAAGGTTGATGACACTCATATCTCCTCCTAGGTAAAGCCGAGCGAGACCCAGCGTCCCCTTAGCTTGCCAAATTACTGTCTTGACAGGTTACAGAATCTTTTAAGAAACAGTGCTTAACTGGTTTTGCAAATTTATTAAATTTACCATCCATTCCTCATAACCCACAGCTTGTTCCAAAATATTGGGTAGATAACACTTCAATCACATTAACTTAAGCTTTACTTAAAACAACAGGTCCTTGTCAGGAAAAACATTTTTAATCACTGATTTTAGTATCGTGCATAACTTTGATTTTCTGTTCTAAACTGAAACTCGGTTAGACCCAGATGACAGTGCAGCTGTTCTTATCGAGTCAGCCCCTCCCAACATTGGATTTATGAGTGAAGCTAGAGTGTATAAGAAAGTAGGTGGGGTTGCCATTTTGTTTAATAATTCCCTCCAGTGGAAAAGGACGAGTTATGAAAAGTTTGATTCTTTTGAATATGTGGGTCTTCAGTTGAATTCTTCCTCCAGAGCTACATTTCCAAATATCTACAGACTGCCTATATATAGTGCAACTTTTGTTGATGACTTTGCTGAACTGTTGTCTGTATTGATTTTGACTATGTACTTATTAATGGTGATTTTAACATCCATGCTGACAATCTACAGAAGAGAGGGACTACAGAAGTATTATGTCCTGAATGATTATGGACTAACCCAGCATATAATGGAGACCACATACAACTAGAGGCACACTCTGGACTTAATCATCTCCAAGGATCTAAACATTTTTAATATTGTGTTTAATATTGTAGCGCTTAATCATGGCAACAGACATTTCAAAGCGCTTTAACAGACAGAAAAACCCAACTGAACCCTCCAAAGCAAGCATAAGTGACAGTGGTGGGGAAAAACTCCCTCTTTGAGGAAGAAACTCCGGCAGGACCCAGACTCTTTCGGGCGGCCATCCGTCTTGACCGGTTGGGTGGAAAAGAAATAAAATGAAGATAAGGACAAGGTAAGAAAAAGAGAGACAGAGAGAGAGTGGCAGATGAGGGGTGGTACTGGTGGGCTTGGAGGAGCAGGTACACAGCAAATGGATAGATGAGGGGTGATACTGATGGGCTTGAAGGAGCAGGTCCACAGCGGATGGTCTACAGCGGATGAGGGGTGGAACAGTATGGTGGCACGGAGGAAGAAAGGCAGCAGGATCCCAGCCGATGGTTAGGTGAGGGGGTGATACTGGTGGGACTAGAGGAGCAGGTCCACAGCAGATGGGGGGTAAACCTGAGAAAACTTGTGAGTACATAGAGCACAGAGACTCCAGGAAAGAAGTTGAGTTAGTAGAGTGTGGTTGGAGAGGACGAGGAGTAACAGAGATGGTCAGAGAGAAGGAGGAGAAGAGCTCAATGAGTCTGGATATTTAGTCTCCAGCAGTGTAGGTCTATAAAAAAAAAACAACTTAGCAGCCTAAGCTGCCTTAATTGCAGGTCAGGTAGGTCGGTGCCTGGCCATGAAGGGCTTTGTAAGTGAGGAGGAGTATTTTAAAATCTATCCTAGCTTTCACAGGAAGCCAGTGCAGAGAAGCCAACACAGAAGGTGGTCTTGTTCTGTCCTGGTCAGAACACAGGCAGCAGCATTCTGGATTAGTTGAAGTGTCTTCAGTGACTTTTTGGGGCAGCTGAAAAAAGTGAGTTACAGTAATCTAGTCTGGAAGTGATGAAAGCATGAATTAATTTCTCAGCATCATTCCATTTTAAAATATGCCTGATTTTAGCAACGTTTCAGAGATGGAAAAACGCTGTTCTAGAAACCTGTTTTATGTGTGTGTTAAATGATAGATCCTGATCAAAGATGACACCTAGGTTCCTCACAGTGGTTTTGGCCTCAAAAGTGATGCCATCCAAGGCTATTAAGTCACTGGGCACAACATCCCTAACTGTTTTCGGGCCGAGCACAATGACCCCAGTTTTATCAGAATTGAGATGCAAAACGTTATTGGTCATCCAATCTCTAATCTCTTTGATACACACCTGTAATTTGCCCAACTGATTGTCTTCATCAGGTTTTATCGAGAGATACGTATCATCGGCATAACAATGGAGTTTGATGGAGTGTTTCCTTACCAAATTACCTGGAGAAAGCATATATAAGATAAACAATATTGGACCAAGAACTGAGCCTTGAGGAACTCCATAGCTAACTGTAGTGGACTGGGAGGAGTCATTATTAACGTTAACAAACTAGGATTGGTGAGTTAAATAGGACTTAAACCACATTAATGCTAATCCCTTAATACCAATGTTTTGTCCAGTCGTGCCAAAAGAACATTGTGATCAGTTGTGTCAAAAGCCGCACTAAGGTCCAAAAGAACCAGTATAGAAACAAGTCCTCTGTGTGAAGCTGTTGGTTGGTTGGTTGGTTGGAGATAGAGAGATAGACAGATAGACAGATAGATAGATATAGAATTCGTCCCAAACTGGGAAATTTAAATGTTACAGTATCAGCAAAGTAAATTAAGTACCAGTACAGTAAATTAATTTCCCTGATGGACCCTCCTGAAGGGATGAATAAAGTTCTACTCTACTCTCTCTACCATTTAAATATATGAACAGACAGCGAAAATATACATTGAAGAAAATTTAGACAATAGGGAAAGGGAATAATGTTAAAAATATTAAAACAATAATAATAACAATAATAACAATAATAATAATGACAATAATAATAATAGTACCCAAGCATGGAAGGCATTAAGTTATAAATAAGTGTGGCACTCTGTGGCCATACACAGGACTGGTGGAACCTCCGACTGGTGGAACTCTGATATTTCAGAGGTGTTGTATAGAGCGAGGGCGGCACAGTGGCGCAGTGGGTAGCGCTGTCGCCTCACAACATAGCAGGTTTGAGCCCTGCTCTCTGCGGAGTTTGCATGCTCTCCCCGTGTCTGCATGGGTTCTCTCTGGGTTCTCTGGCTTCCTCCCACCTCCAAAAGCATGCACTTCAGGTTGATTGGCCGGTCCCAAATTGCCCGTAGGAGTGAGTGAGTGTGTGTGTGCGTGGTTGTCTGTGTATCTGTGTGGCTCCGCGGTGCACTGGCGTCGTGCCCGGAGTGTCCCCCGCCTCATGCCCTATGCCAGCTGAGATAGGCTCCAGCTCCCCGTGACCCACTACAGCGGATTAAGCGACAGAAAATGCATGTATGTATAGAGCGATGACTTGTGGCAGGAATGACTTCTTGCACCTGTTTTTCGACAGCGGAGCTGTAGCAGTCTATTGGAGAAGGAGCTCCGCTGTCCGTCCAGTGTGTGGTGGAGAGGGTGAGCGTGGTTATCCATGATGGATAACAGTTTGTTAAGAGTCCTCCTCTCCACCACGGCCTCCACAGTGTCCAGACTACAGCCAATCACAGAGCCAACCTTCTTCATTAGCTTGCTAAGTTTGTTTGTATCACTGGCTCTGATGTTGCTCCCCCAGCAGACCACGACAAAGAAGAGTAAGCTGGATACAACAGAGAGATAGAAAATCTCCAACATCTTGCTGCATACATTGAAGGATCTCAGCTTCCTCAAGAAATAGTCTACTCATCCCCTTTTTGTAGACAGATTCGACGTTGGATTTCCAGTCTACACTGCTGTTGATCTTCACACCCAGGTGCTTATAGTCCTAATCTTGTACTTAGTACAAGATAAAGACCTCCTAAGTACAAGGACCTAATATAGTCCTAAGATAGTCCTTATCTTGTACCTATAGTACTTATCTTGCCACGCAGAGCGGTGTTCTCCTAGTTTAGTAGAACGCCATTTCCTCTCAAGTTTTCGGGAAGGCTGCTTTAATTGGTGGGTATGAGAATTAAACCAGGGAATTTGCATCCCCTGTTTTCTAGTCTTATTTTTTTTAGTGGAGCAATTAAATCTAAGGTTTTTTGCAGAGAGTCTATTGTATTGTCAACACACTCATCAATTTGAGATGGATTTACATTAACCGAGTTTGGAAAGTGACCTGCTGTGTCAGGTGCGGGATTAAATTAAGCATACTTTGGATTTCTTCCCTGAATTTAGGAATAGCATGATCTGATAAATTTTGTAGTATAAACTTTTGTTGCAGGAAGGGAAATACACAATAGCTGAATGTCAAAAGTTATCAGGCAGTGGTCAGAATGGATAGGATTTTGTGTAAAGACGAGTAACTCTTCAATTTCAATCCCATAAATCCAGAGTATGTTTAAACTGGTGAGTAAATTCCTCTGCACACTGACTAAAGCCTATGGAGTCTAGTAACGACATGAATGCATTACTGAGGCTATCGTTACTGTCGTCCATGTGAATATTGAAATCACCAACAATGATGACCTTGTCAGTTTTAATAATTAAAGTAATTAAGAGTCGGCAAATTCAGATAGAAAGTCACTGTATGGACCAGGAGGATGATAAATTATGACAAATAATAGAGGTTAAAGTAGTTTCTGGATTGGGTAGGTTGATAAACTCAGACTAAGACTTTCAAATGAATTAAAGATCATTTTTGGTTTAGGGCTCAATTGTAGCAAGGAATTAAAAATAGCTGCAACTCCTCCACCTCTACCTCGAGGGACTCGAGACTCGAGGGATCTATTAATTTAGGTTACTAGGAGGTGTAGCTTCATTTAGGGAAAAATAGTCATCCTCACTCCGTTAAAGAGAATAAATCTATATAATAATCTGACATAATTTCATTGACTAAAATAGCTTTTGAACTTAGAAATCTAATATTCAGGAGACCACATTTTATTTTCTTGTACTCTGGAGCTGTTGGAGTCTTGGTTTTAATTTGTATTAAATTTTGATGTCCAGTTGCTTTCCTCTGGACTTGAAATGAATTGATTTTACATGAATTAACTTAAAACGGTCGAGGGACAGACACAATCTCAATAGTGTGTACATTAGGTGACAGTATGGTGGTTGACAGTACAGTAGGTGAAAGTGTAGTGGGTAACATTACAGTGGGTGACGGTACAGTGGGTGACTGTTCTAGGAGCGCAGAGACCTGTTTAAGACTGCGACTCTGCATCCTGGTCTCAACTCTGGGTCAGGGTTTTGGGGCAGAAATAAACGTGGTCAGATTTTTGGACAGGAGAGCAGCGCCATTCTAAGTGAGATGTATGCCGTCTCCCCTAATGAGACCGGGTGTTCCCCAAGAAGTCCGCCAATTATCTACAAACTGTATGTCACTAGCAGGATATTACCTAGACAGCCAGCGGTTGAGTAAAGACATATAAACATGTCATCACTGGTCAGATTGAGAAGGGGACCAGAGAACACTACGGAGTCCGAAATTGATTTAGCAAAGCTGTACACCGACTGGATGTTAATTTTAGTGACCTCCAATTGGCGTAACCAGGTGTCATTACCGCCGACATGAATTACAATCTTACTATATTTACGTTTATTATTAGCCAGCAGTTTTAGAAATGATTCGATGTCGCCCGCTCTGGCTCCCAGAATACATTTGTCTATGGTCACTGGTGTCATTAGTTTAACATGCCGCACCCCAGAGCTGTCAATTACCAGAGTTTCTTTCTCAGCGGGAGTGTCGCTGAACGGGGAAAAGCTGTTCGATACAAGAAGTGGTTGCAGGGATTGGTAATGAACCCGAGGCTTTCGCCCGCCACTATGTTTCCTTCGAACAGTCATCCACTGCTCCTGCTCTGGAGCTGCTGGAGGATGGGTAACCCTAGCTGGGGAGTGGCTAACGTGAGCTGGTGGGTCTGCTCCAGCTAAAGCTACCTGGCTAGGTGGCACAGCTATATTTTCGGTCATGGAGCGGACCAGTACCTCATGATGACTAAGTCTTGCTTCCATCAGAGCAAAACCACTACTCTTCGTGCAGATGCCCTTTTCACTGAAGGAAGCGTGGGAAAAACTAAACATCCGACACATTGAGCAGCAGTGAGGGAGAAGGAGGAGAGTGGAGAGAAGGAACCGTAGCCAGGGTTATCATGGTTAGTTTTTAAGCTGGAAAGAAATAACTAGCTTCTTCTACAGTTCTAAAATGACACAAGATTTTAAAAGTGATTATGCAACAACAGCGAACTAAGACGCCGCAAGCAAACAAACACAACAGGAAATGATGGAAACGCTTACCACAACAGGAAATGATCTTTCTAATCATTCCTGTATTTCCTTTGAGAGAGCTGTCGCCATGCACACAAATGTTCAAACAGAAGCAATCGCAAAACCGTATATCACTGAAAACACCAGTAAAATATTGATTCAGGTCTTCTCTGTCATAACCCCCCTTCCTGGGTCTCGGAAATTGTAGCTGTAAAATTACAAATGCCATTGATGCCATTCCTCCTACTAAGGTGAAGGCTTTCTCTAGTCAGAAAAGATCTCCATGGAGAAATGGCACACTGGCCATAATGGAAAAAAGAGTGCAGAAAAGCTAAACACAGGTGGAGAAAACAAATCTCCAAGTTCATTATGACATCTCCAAAGAGAGACTACGCATTTATAATTTGGAAATGCAAGACAGTCCTTCTCTGACATCAGTGGCCTAATTTGCGACTGTAAAAAGGTTAACAAACCTTACAGTGTCAGTAGCCTATGAAGTCCTTCTACCAAGGCCTCAATGAATTTGCCTCCTTAATCCTAACAAAATTCAGAAAATAAGACGGTGCGGTACGTACGGTATCACGTACTGCCTACCAAAAATCCGTGATGAGGTGAAGTCACGAGTGTTGATGCGCGAATGCGCGATGTCGCACTCTATATGTTCTGTTAGTGTAGTATACTTTCTGTTATTGTAGTATAAGTTCTGTTAGTGGAGTATACGTATGTCTTGTGGTATGTATGTGATATAGAGGCATTTACTTCATTTACAATGAATCCTGACATTGTCATCTTGGAATATGCCCGTTCAGGTCAGGTCTAGGTTCAGCAACAGCGTGTGCTCAAAGAATGAGATCAGCTGATTATCTGAATATACTGAATGACCAGGTTATTCCATCAATGGATTATTTCTTCTCCAAAGGCACGGGCATATTCCAAGATGATGATGACAGGATTAATTGGGCTAAAATTGTGAGGGAGAGGTTCAGGGAGCATGCAACATCATTTTCATACACGGATTGGCCACCTCAGAGTCCAGACCTTAAACTCGTTGAAATTCTTTAAAAGAAGAATCTCAATGAGTGGTGGAGATGGCTTTACATAGTCGTAAGACCCCATCATCATAAATGCAAGATCTTGATGAAAAATATGAAACAAACATCCCATCACTGGATGGAAATAACTCTTGTGATATTGCATTAAGTCATCAAAACAATATCACAGTTAATGCATGCTGTAATCAAAGCTAAATGCAGTCCAATGGAATGTGGTTCCTTCCATATAGAGCTGGTCTAATATACAGTATATACACACCTACAGTGTGGCGGTTCGCGGGGAGCAGGAGCCTATCCCAGCTGACTGATGGCATGAGGCAGTGGAAACTCCGGGCGCGACGTCTGCACCGCGGAGCCACATAGACAGACAATCACACACGCACACACTCACTCCCATTGTGAATTTGGGACCGGCTAATTAACCTGCAATGTATGTTTTTGGAGGTGGGAGGAAGCCGGAGAACCTGGAGCAGGTTCATGGCTGGTGAGGCTCTGATGTCATCATAATTAGATCGACAAACATATAAACCTACAGTGTAGCTCATTCAATATTTAATTAAAAACAGTGAGTGGGTTATTTTTAAAGTCTCAGAGCAGAATTATTTACACATACAAACTGTAACACACAAATAAGCACATGTGATTAAAAAAAGCGTTAAGTTATTACATACAGTACATGTTTGTTTATGTTATCTTTACTTATAAAAGTTCATGTGCCGCTCCTTCTGAACAAAAGCATTGAAAAAATTTTGAATTGAGATATACAGCATAATCCTTAATTTTCATAGTAAGGCAAGGCAAATGGAAAACAAATGAATGGCTGTACCAGAATCGCTGACGATAGATTGCAGTTTGCTGTCACTTCTTCTGCTGCCGAGGAAGAGGCATCCTCGGCTGAATCCCTGGGATCACCAGCGCCCCCTACAATGAGGCACAAGAACTGCTGGCCTCACTTTGTGCCTTTTCCCAGTCTTTTCAGGCCCGCTCAACTCAAGATAGACGTCCATCCATCCATCCATCCATTTTCTTCCGCTTATTCCGCTGCAGCGGGTCACGGGGAACTGGAGTCTATCCCAGCTGGCCTAGGGCATGAGGCAGGGGACACTCTGGGCACGACGCCAGTGTACCGCGGAGCCACACAATAAGACAGACAACCACGCACACACACACTCACTGCTACGGGCAATTTAGGACCGACCAATTAACCTGAAGCGCATGCTTTTGGATGTGGGAGGAAGATGGAGAACCCGGAGAGAACCCACACAGGCACAGGGAGAACATGCAAACTCCACACAGAGCGGGACTCGAACCCGAACCCGCCGTGTTGTGCGGCGATGGCGCTACCCACTGCGCCACCCTGCCGCCCCAAGACAGACGTTACACACATAAAAGTGTTGACATAAAAACACTGTACATTATATACATTAGCTAAATTATGGAAATTTAGTTCATATAGCAAATGTGTTTGAACATTTTAATAGCCACATATAGAGAGATAGCATTACGGTCTCACTGTATAGCCACTACAGCTAGTCATTCCGCAATCCATGGTGAGGCTCGTCTGGCTGGTGCCTCACCAAAGGTCTCTTCTCATTGTTTCAGCGGTGAATGTGAAAATTCTGTGATTTTGTGTAAAAATAATCTAAAACTGGTGATGTTAAGTGGAAAATACACATCACTGGGTAAATATTCATCTATCCATCATCAACCGTTTATCCGGGGCCGGGTCGCAGGGGCAACAGTCTCAGCAGGGATGCCCATACTTTCCTCTCCCCAGACACCTCCTCCAGCTCCTCCGGAGGGAGCTCCTCCGGGCTCCCCCTGGGACTATGTCTGAATGCCAAGAGACATAGTCCCCTCCAGCGTATCCTAGGTCTTCCTCGAGGTCCACTCCCGGTAGGACATGCCCAGAACACCTCCCCAGGGAGGCATCCAGGAGGCATCCAGAACAGATGCCCGAGCCACCTCAGCTGGCTCCGCTCGAGGCGGAGGAGCAGCGGCTCTACTCCGAGCTCCTCCCTGGTGACTGAGCTCAGGGTAAATATAACCATTTAAATTTAATTCTTCCATTTTTCATTTTTTCCTTTCATGATGGCAGGTGAGGCTGTGCCTCAACTGCCTCCCCTAACTGCACATCACTGACCTGGAGAGAACCCATGCAGACACCGGAACCCGGAACCGCCTTGCTATATGGCGACAGCGCTACCCACTGCCCCACTGTGCCGCCCCTGCTTAATGTTAAATAACTGAATTAAGGTATTTTCTGCACTACAATGTGTACCTAAAAGCCTTTAATTTTCTAAGAAACCCACAATCTGCCTTATAATCCGGTGTCTTATAGTGTGGAAAATACATAAAACATTCAGATTTTATTTGTATAGTGCCAAATCAGAAAAGAACAGAAGTCATCCCATGGTTCCTTTCATATAGAGCTGGTCTAAACCAGTTTAAGCTTATTTAGAGAAAGCCAACAGAATTCTCCAGGACCAAGTAGTAGAGAGGAAAAACGTCCTTTAGCAGACCCCGACTCCTGGAGGATGGCTGCCTTGACTAGTTGGAGTTACAGAGAGGAAGAGAAGGGGGTGGGGGGAGTAGCCGTGGACTCACTGCCACAGCATCTGCCCCCTGCATTGAGCACATGTGTATCTATAGCAGTAATGGTTCCATCAGCCTTATCACTACATTCTGGGACAAGTCAACAGTTACCTGTCAACCACATTTACAAATAAATTGTAGCATGCCAGGCACCTTTGGCTAGCACTGACTTAGCTCTTGAAATTTCAGAAATGGCTGCAGAGGCATGAATGCAATCCCTTTAGCGCAGCACAATCTAGTGGATGCATAATGCAACAACAGCCACTACAGCAGTTTCTATTCTATGTGTCTTATAATGTGGTGCACCCTATTCTGGTGAAATCAGTTTTAAAATAGGCCATAAATTGAAGGTGTGCTTTATAACCCAGTGTACTTTATGAGTGTGCCTTATATATGAAAAAAGTTTTAAAATAGGCCATTCATTGAAGGTGCGCCTTTTGGTGTGGAAAATACAAGCATTAAACTTGCACATAACATAAATTCTTTTCATTTGTCAAGTTATATAACCCACATAAGTCCATCAATCAAGGATCAAACTATCCTAGTGAATAAAGAATAATAACATCAAATATAAGTCAGGACATTAGTTTTGTTCAAAACGTTTTTGTCGATGTAAAAATGGGCTTAATTACTGCATTGTGGGAAGTGTAGTTTTGCTCAAAGCACACTTTTAAACTATTCATTTTTAGACAGTCTGACCTTTATGCTCTCGCGGGCCACATAAAATGATGTGGCGGGCCACATTTGACCCCCAGGCCTTGAGTTGACACATACAGTATGTCAGGTGTGAAGAAGAGTTTCAGCTAAATGAAAGGTGTACAAAACTGTGGTGAGACCAGCGATGTTGTTTGGTCTAGAGACAGTGCCACTGAGGAAAAGACAGGAGACAGAGTTTGAGGTAGCAGAGATAAAGATGCTAAGGTTCTCTTTGGGAGTGACCAGGAAGGATAGGATCAGGAATGAGTACATCAGAGGGACAGCACATGTTAGAGGTTTTGGAGATAAAGTCAGAGACGCCAGACTGAGATGGTTTGGACATGTCCAGAGGAGAGATAGTGAATATATTGGTAGAAGGATGCTGAGTTTTGAACTGCCAGGCAGGAGGCCTAGAGGAAGACCAAAGAGGAGGTTTATGGATGTAGTGAGAGAGGACATGAAGGTAGTTGGTGTGAGAGAGGAAGATGCAGAAGACAGGGTTAGATGGAGGCAACTGATTCGCTATCGCGACCCCTGAAGGGAAAAGCTGAAAGAAAAAGAAGAAGACTAACTATACATGGAGTTCCCAGTTAACATAATTTTTGAGTATCATAACTGTTCCAACAATTTTCATGTTTTTGAGCAGGGAGTCCAGACAGCAGGAACAACAGAGAAAACAGCAATGAATTCTGAGTGAAACTAGCTGGCTAGCACGAACAGTCGGTCCAGCTATAGTTTCCATTTGGAATGGGACAATTGATGTAGTATCCAAAATGCTCCTCGGGCATCTGACAAAAGTCTTGAAGTAACTACATATAGTTCTGTTCATGTAGTCAGTTAACAGAACTATTCTCTAAAATTTCTTTTCCACTTGCTCTTTTGACAGGTGCCTTTTCTTTTAACGTTAGCTCCTTTCCCAATCTTACGATTAGTTTTCTTTCTCCAGTTAGCCTGCTAACATTCATCTACGACTTTGCATGCCCGCCCAGTAAAATCTTTGATTTGCCAACACAAAGACATTACGTCACCACGTTGTTTTTTGACTACATTGGGTACGTTTATAATACCAACACATTTGTTTTCATATGTTTAGTATGAAGTCTGATATTATTGTTTTAGCGTGGAATTTTCACTGGTTCCTGCTAGTATGTGTATACATATATACACATACAGTATATGTATGTATAGGGTCCTGCGCACACACATGCACGCACACACGTGCTTGCGCGCGCACGCACACACACACACACAAGGGGGTCTCTCGGCATGAATATAGGGAGAAGGTGATGCCAGAGTGGCAGGCAGCTACATTGTCTTGTGCCCCAAAGAGCAACTTATAGGGGGATGGTGCCCTGCTCAGCGGAACCCCAGCAGTGCTCAGGAGGTGAACTGGAACCTCCCCAGTGCCCGCTAAGACTCCAAACTTTTTTTGTTCATGTGGGTCACAAACGGGTCACCCTCTGGTTCCCAAGACCTAGTGGACGTAGCTACTGCCGCCCCCTAACAGATTAGGGCTACAAAATAATAATAAGAAATGTCATCAATAAAACTAAGGATCGATACTATGAAAACATATTGACATTTGAAGAACCCATAGATAAATCTGATGTGCATCACACATTTTTTTATTACCTGCAGTTACATTTTTATTTTTGCACAGATACACTCTGTTTTACAACCTCACTTATCCATACTTAAAAAATGTATCAGTGAACAATGGCAGTGGTAAGGATCATGGTGAAAATCCATAAAGACTCAAGTGAACAATAGAGACCTCAACGAATAACTGCCTTGCATGAAAATATCTGAGAACGGCTAGAGTGAGATATGCTCAAAAACGCAAACCCTAATAATGAATACTCAACTGAAACTGATTAAATACAATTGGATTATGAGAGCCTACGTAAAACCAGTGTGAGAAAATGTTTGCATTTCAGTTCTAAGAGTCATTGTGCCTCGAGGGGGTTTGACATGATTTACGACG
The DNA here is from genome assembly GCA_013358685.1 of Antennarius maculatus. Lineage (NCBI taxonomy): Eukaryota > Metazoa > Chordata > Actinopteri > Lophiiformes > Antennariidae > Antennarius > Antennarius maculatus. The sequence goes on along the minus strand of CM023609.1, from coordinate 5,927,934 downwards.
GCTTGAGACAAAAGGGTTGTTAATGCAGTAAGGGATATATACTGTAACTTACCCTAGAAAAGATCAACCACAGAAGGTGATAACCCTTTCTGTATTGCAGGGGTTTAGGAAGCCAGGAAGCCCTAGAAACCAGAGGGTAAACATCTGTGTGCTGTAAAATGTAAATCTGTTGTTGGGATGGGCTTGAAACTGGTATAAGTGACGCAATACTGTGCTCTGCTCGCCATACCGGTATAAATTAAAGAGAAATAACTGATCACACCATGTCCATAACTTTTAATTCGTCAGAGAATTAGCAACTCTCATTTAGCAGGAAGAATTTCCCTGACACCAGCTAGAGTGCACAAGATTATTATGGCTTTCATTTTGTTTTTGATATTGTACCTTTGTGAATTATTCAAAACGCAATAAAGACATGTTCACAAAAAGAATTTATGAGATGAATGCAGTTATCTGTATGCACACATGTGTGTGTGTGTGTGTGTGTGTGTGTGTGTGTGTGTGTGTGTGTGTGTGTGTGTGTGTGTGTGTTAATGAGATTGTCTTACCCTGGCTGACGTGGTACCAGATCTGCCTCCTGGTTGTGTTCCTCTCATCTCTCAGCTGACATGGATAAAAAATTTAAATGTATTTAAAATAAGAGTAAATTTAAAAACAATGGATTGAAATAAAAGCAAACCAATTGGCAGTCTTAATTTTAAAATGATTACATTTCATGTTTAAATCATTGTGTATATTTTGTATTGTATATTTAAGTTGAGATGACAGATCCAGTAGAACCTACTTGAAACCACTTTAAAACCCGATGACAACTGGAAGCTGACCAATGCTGAATTATGTTGTGTTCACTTACTTCTATTGTGTAGGTCCCTGGAGTGAGGTCCTGGAGAATACACGTAGTTCTGGCCTGGTTCACATCCTGTATATAGTAAACACATTAAAGCTAAAGGCAGCACCAGTTTTACAGACTAATTCTGTAGGAGGCATCCAGAAAATTATGCTGTGTTTCAAAGTAGTAATGACACAATGTTGCCATCATCAACACATTTCACTCCAGCTGTAAGTTCTCAAGGATAGGTGGGGGAGTCAATCTCCTCCTATCCTTGTGTTGCAGTGTCTGCTCAGATGCATTAATGGTAAGGCCACAGAAAAAACAATTGTGCTCTTTTTCTTTAACCACTGGTATTGAAAACCTGTTTTGTTGAAAAAATGTTCTGAATTCTGGATACTTACTGGTTTGCAGCATTGCAGTTTGAAGGATTTGTCTTGCTGCTGTTTGTAGTACAAGAAATAGAAGTGGAAACCGAAGGACACAGGAGCCTGGTCAAACATCACATGGAGGTTGGACCCAAACTGGGACACATTTAGGGTCTTTGGCTTCCAGACTGAACAGAGAGAAAAACTTCAATTGCACTGTAACTAGGGTTAAGCCGGGTACTTGCTTCAGATGAGTATCCGTTATGGATAAAACATTTTTGATGAGCACGATATGAGTAAAACAAGTGAATACTCGTGTTCGTGTTGAGGAATCCTCATAACCAGCGGTACCCAAACTTTTTTGCGCCATGGACCGGTTTCATCAAAGACAATATTTTCACGGACCGGCCTTCGTTTGCTCGATAATTGTTCATGATGCCACGACAGCTGTAGTCTTAATAATAAATCATCCGCAGTGGTTTTATGAAAAATACAGACAATCAACAGACAATGAACGACCTTTTTTTCATAAATTGAACATCTCTGTAAACTAAATAGTTATAAGAAATAAAAGGGTGAGCAAGTTAATCAAATAATAATTACAATAAAGTGAAATAGTGGTTGGGGACTACTGATCTAGGGGTAACGGGAGACAATGACACCTGAAGTGTGTTGAAGACGTCCGGTCTACTCCGCAGTTTGGTTTTCTTTATGGTCACTACAGAAAATCCTACTTCACTAAGACAGGAGGCTGAAAATGGAGGCAGGGTTTTTGATACTCTTTGGGCGATCACAGGATAATATGCCTTGACTTTAATCCAGAACACTGGCACAGTTGTGGGCGCTTAATTTAGGTATAAAGGCTGGTAACCTGTCACGTGACCGAGAGCTATCACGAGGCACGTCTGTGCATCATTCCGTCAGTTTTCTAAAGAAAATAAAAAAGTCAAACGTTCTGTGCCTTCTGGGACCTAATATCCCGCGATCTGGTATCTGGTCGTGACCTGGTAGTTGGGGACCACTGACTAAACATCTTTCAGACTCCGAAATAAATAAAACGGAAATAATGTAAATTATTTTTTCTTTCTGTGCGGCCCGGTAACAAATTACCAACGGGCGGACCGGTACTGGTCCTCGGCCCGGAGGTTGGAGACCCCTGCTCATAACTGACCGTCTTCGAGCTCTGTGATTGGCCAGTCACACACAGCCCGCCCCTCCCTACAGAGACTGCAGCCAAAGCAGAGCTGTCGCTGCCCCATTCTCGCACACACACACAAACATTGACTGATCTCTATATGCGTGGCTTCACTGTAGCTCATGTTGCTGTCCTTACGTTTTGTTCAGCTTGCCTCTATTGCAGTCTTTTAAAGGTTACCTGGTGAACTTGTTTCTTGTTTTGCTTTTTTTGCAGGTACGCAGTGCATTTGACCAGACAGAGCTGAAAACTCCAGTGTTTGTTTTTTTTATTTATCTGCTTGCTCTTAGTTTGACACTTTCCCACTTCTATACAGTATAAGTTATACACTGTATAGATATTTGAACCGTTACATAACGCGCGTTATGTTGTGAAAGTTGTGTTGAGTATGACGATTCTTGTTCATGCATACTTTTTAGTTTATAATTTCCTATTGCATGCATTGTATTCATTAATGCACTTCATGTTCTGAGTTCATAAAAAACCTGTCATGTAAATAGTTCCTGTACTATTGTAATCAAAAGGATTTATTCATACACTTAAGAATATTCATGCTCTGAGATCATAAAAAACTTGTTCTGTGAATAGTTCTTACTTTTGTGATCAAAAACATCAATTTGAATCTCAACTTTGAGGCTGTTCTGTAAATAGTCTTATAATAACAATAAATAAAGCAACTTAAGCGCAACCCATTTCATGTCAAACCACACCCACTTCCGGTTTAAGCCCCGCCCATTCCGAGTACAGGTACGGATACAGGTCATTTAGATGGTTGAACAGATACAGATACAGATAGTGGTGTACTCACTCATCCCTAACTGTAACTATGCAATGATGATGATCCTGAGAGCACAGAACTGGGTGTCTATGCATGGATTTTAAAAGTGTGTTTGATCATGAATGAATGATCGAATGCATCTTTTTATTTACCATTAATTCCTAATAGCTCATTCAGTGCTAGCTTTTTTCAGAGTAGCAATTAGCACCCAGGCAGCAGTTTTAGAGCATTTTGACCATTTTCAAGATCCACAGAATATTGTGTTCTATGACGGTGTAAACACCAAAACAAGGAAAGAAAGACTATACTCTCTTCTTTCATCAGGAAAAAAGTTCATTTCTATTGTTTTATAGTTATAGGAGTGAGAAAATGGGCTGGTTTCACAAAAAAAACCCACTTCTTGACCAAAAACCAGAGAATACAAGCTTTTTGTGAAAAGTTGTATCAAGCAGCGCAGTGACTTTTACACTAACATTTTTTGCTTTAGTGACACCTAAAACATCTCAACAGTGATTTCCCTATATTAAACAACACAATCAAAACTGAGGAAAGGCCCTTGACGATAAAATGTCCGACTTAAAAAGTTTTGCAATTTTCTCCTGATCGCTCATACCAAAACAGCTCTGCCACCAAATACAAATGAGATGTCGGTGGCAGAGCTGTTTCAGATTAGCGATCAGCACCCAGGCAGCAGTAGAAGTATCAATATCATTATTCTACAGTACTGTAGAAGTATGATATTGATAGAAGTCAATGGCACTGGATGAGTTAACGTCCTTCCACCTAACTGGAAACATTTTTTCCTGAAGTCTCAATAAATCTGGTAACAGTAAATAAAGTAGTCATTCTGTTATTTTCTCCTCTTAATGCCAGGAGTAGTTTTTTGTGTCTGAGAGTCAACATTTTGCAAAGATGTGGCAGAGTTAGTAACAGCGTCTTTTTCCTTGGAGATGCTTAAGGTGAAATTAAAGACACCACAGTCTAACTCTCAGATAAGTACGGTTCTGTGTGATCCATGCCTGCTCCAAGGCTGATCAATCCTATTCTATATGTCTGTGTAATAGAAAAATAAAAGAATGACATCAGTAATTGTTCTTTAAGAAAGTCCATGAGGAGCACTGCTGACCATCTAATTCTGGACTGAATTTCTATTCATGGTTCTGGTTGTGTTTCTGGAACCTACATGATTTGCAGACGAGGTTGTCTGGTCCCAGGAGGACTTCACAAGCTGTAAGAAGAAAAGACAGAAGATTATGCAGCTCATTTGCCTAGTCTGGTTCCCACTGTGCAGCCTGATTTTCACTGTGGAGATCTAAACGAGGTGATGGGGTGGATTTTTAAACACATCAGCATCATCTGAAGGGCAGAGAGTTCAACAGACTATATCTGGTGAAGATGAGGAGTACCTTTAGTAGAGTAGCCATTGCTCTATACATTCATACTATATTCTCAGAGGTCTAATTGCAGGACAAGCATTTCTCTGTTAATGTTGGATAAGGATGCTGCTAAACTCACAGTTGGTCCTGAGGATAGATGGAGTGAAGAAGCTCTCATTCATTAAAGTTGGGAAAGGAATGACACGAACCATGTAGTTGGTGTCAAAGGTCAGCCCACTGAATAACTGACCGCTCAGCTTCTGCATGGGTGAAATAAGTTATTAGGAATTAATGCAAAAAGTCTGATAATATGCAGGCACCATCATATTAAAATGTCTATGTGTGTGTCTGGCGAGATCAACTTCTTTTGCCAGACAGCCCAACGAGGGCCAATATTTCCATGTGGCTCTGATTGGCTAAGACTGATGCAGGTGATTCCATTCTGCAGGGGGGGGGGGGGTAAACAGCATCTAGTTTGTAACCATAACCCCAATTCTGCCAGTAGGACAAAAGCATGACCCTAAACCAAACCCTAAGCCTTTTACACACCAATTGTTTCTCAGACTGGAGTTGCATAAGAATTTGAAGGGAAAGGGGGAGGTGGTAGATGAAAATCAATGAAGGACAATGAAGAAGAACACAGTGAAGCTATATAAGATTATTTGATTGAATACTTAAACCTCTATCAGTCAAATCAGAAGCTCCGATCCATCTTGAGTATTGGGTCTGTTCGATGTTTCTGCCAGTTAAAGGCAGTTTTTTTTTGTGGGATTGTTGGGTCTCTGTAAAATACAAAGCTTGTGTAGACCTTGTCTTCTTGTTAAGTGCCTTCATGTAACCTGTGTTCCGATTTGGCACAATATAAAATAAATTTGAATGATTGCATTGAAAAACTCTCCACCCTCCTACAATATCATCTTTTCCCATTCAATATAACAATATTGTTACCATCCAAAATTTCCTTGGTTCAGGGTTTTGTTGTGTTTTTTATTTTTCTTATTTGGTATAGTATTGTTAGGTGGTAAAATAAAAAGACAATGTGTGTCAGACAATCCATCAGGATGTTTGTTTTCAGTGTCAATTAAGCTTTACAAGTTTTGTCACAGGGCGGCACAGTGGCGCAGTGGGTAGTGCTGTCACCGCACAGCAAGGCAGTTTGCATGTTCTCCCCATGTCTGCATGGGTTCTCTCTGGGTTCTCCGGCTTCCTCCCACCTCCAAAAACATGTGCTCCAGGTTGATTGACTGCTCCCAATTGCCCGTAGTGTGTGTGTGTGCGTGTTAGTTTGTCTGTGTGGCTCTGCGGGGCACTGGCATTATGCCCAGAGTTTCACCCGCCCCATGCCAGCTGGGATAGGCTCCAGCTCCCTGCAACCCACCACAGGAGAGCAAGCGGTTAGAAAATGAATGAATGAAAGTTTTGTCATAGCTTGGTCTGGAAAAAAATATTTTCCAATTAAATGGCATTTGCAGAGATGGGCTATCTGAGTGGTTTATCTTTGTTCAGCTACTATACTAGGACAGAATAAAGTAGGACAACGATGGCTTCATATGCAGGGCAACAGATTCAGACTGTCTACTTGCTCTACCTGAGAAGCTACGATGCAAACCATTAATGAGGCTCATCCAGAATGGAAACAGATTGAGGGAAAAAAAGATGGACTTAAATATTAGACTGACTTACAAAGCCTATTCAAGGTTCGACTGCTGTGCCTTCATTGCCCCTTACCCATAATAATAAAGTACAGTGCACCCTAGTTCTTTGCGGTTATTGTGTTCCAGGAACCACAAGCGATTAATAAATTCCGCGATAGAGCTACGAACTATTTGTCTTATTATTTACGGTAATTTAAGCGTTTATAACCCTCCCCAATACTGATATTAAACCACCTTTTATCTGTATTGTCTTTCCCACACTCTTATTAACTGTTTAAAGCACTTTTGTGTCTCACGTAAGTCCGAGAATCCCGGAACCGAGTGCACTTCCAGATGCCGACAGCCAATAGAATGTGCGTACGGTATCACATGACTACCAAAAATCTGCGGTGAGGTGAAGTCTTGAGTTTTGATGCGCCAATGCACTATAATATGAAAGAGGATGGGGGTTGTTCCTTCTGCTAGGGCAGCAATCATGCTTGGGTTGAAGTAGCGCTAACATGGCAGTAAAACAGGGAGGGGGTGTGATTTTAAAAAACAGGTGTTAGCCAGTAACTGCAATAAGTAGAAAGTCAGCCAAAATTATCTTCGCATTATTAGAACACTGCAATGTCCAGGAACTCTTAACTTTTAAGCACGGAACAAATCAATGTTAAATGAATGCTGTTGACGTGTTATTTAACTGTTTCCATAGCAATATCAGACACATTGTAATAACGAACACTAGATGTTGCTGCTTAAAATTCCTCAGTGTACAGAATCATGACATGCAATTTATAAAGTAACCTTTTTTGTTTGCAAACAAAGGTGGCGTGCAGATGGGTCTGCTGCATTGCTATTGTTTAATCTGACGTGGCTTCACATAGACTTGGAACAAATCTTAACTAGCCCTGTTTTGTTTCTGAACTTGGCTCATTTTAGACTGGATTTGGAACAGAAGAAGAAGAAGAAACATATTTTTTATTATGCCCTTGGCGAAAACATTTTTCCCTTTCAGTCTATTTTTTTGACACATGTTTATCGTACAGGCCCTGAAACACAAACACACACACACACACACACACACACACACACACATGTCCTGTAGGGCCTGCAAGTAAATAGTGAGTAGTGGGCAGCTGCTTTTGTGGTGTGCCCTATGAGCAACTTATAGGGGACAATGCCTTGCTCAAGTGCACCTCAGCAGTGCTCAGGAGGTGAACTGGCACCTCTCTACTGCCAGTTCACACTTCAAGAATTTGGTCCACATGGGGCTTGAACAGGCTACCCTCCGTTGCCAAGCCCAAGCCTTAGTGGATTGAGCTACTGCTGCTCAGATGCTCAAAAAGACACCAACAATCATCTTCATGGCACCACAATACTGTACATGAATTTATGAACAAAAAAATGGAAACAAACAATAAACCTCTCTCTTTCCCACGAGTTTTTTCTTTTATCGCTCTGAATTGGGGTTATTTTTGGTCTTACCGTGTTCCTGTAAGAGAAGTTGAGCTGCCGAGGGTCTTTGAGAATGAGATGTTGACACCGTTTCCCTTCTGGATTATTGTCCTCCAAATAAAGCCTGAAACCTTTGATGTGTTCGATACCTACAAACACAAAAAACATGTTATACCTCATCATTTCCCTGCATCATTTCACATCCATCCTTCTTGTGTTCTCTACTCTCTACCTTAATGTCATCTTTATCTGTCTGTCATTCTGTGTGCCTTATCCTTTAAATCACGTTTTTCCTTAAATTATTTTTTGCACATCATGTTCCTTAATGCAATCCCCTGTTAAACTATTTCCTTGTCCATCTTATTGTTCCTGCATTGTTCTCAATAATTACAACCAAAAACTGATTATAATATAGTAATCGCTTGCTTGTTTACGCTTCAAGTTGCTCGGATTCACTACATCGCAGATTTTTAGTAGGTAGTCACGTGACTATCTAGTGAGGGAAACAATCTACGTGATTGCAGCCGCTCCGCACGTTCTGCATTACTGTTTTTTCTTTTGTTTGATTTTGGCATTTTTACAACTTTTTCTGACACAAGAAGCTTTCTGACATGTATCCCATGGATACGACAGCCGTACAACCGGGAACCAGCCCTCTCACTTAATCTAGAGAGGAGTAACTGGCTCTTAGGAATACAAAACACGAACAGTGACACAACATCCCGGCTGAGCTGAAGAGGCTCTACCGTGGCTACAAGGCTGGGGCTAAATTAAAGGCCAGGCGGGCAGACAACTGAAGACATTTCAAACCATCGCTTCCCTCAGTGATTAAGATTAGGATTAAGATTAAATTCACTTGATCCCTCAGTGGAGAAATTATCTTTACACTCACTCATGTACATACATACTGTATATACATATGTGTAAATCACAGCACAATGTTGTTTACAGGCCCCTGAAACAGACACAACACTCGAGGGGCATGTCGGCATGCAATTAGTACAGCAGTAAAGGGAAGGCAGAGTGACAGGTTGTGGCTTGTGGAATGTTGGTCCACTCCTCTTCAATGGCTGTGCGAAGTTGCTGGATATTAGTGGGAACTGGTACACGCTGTCGTACACGCTGGTCAAGCACATCCCAAACATGCTCCATGGGTGACATGTCAGGTGAGTATGCTGGCCATGCAAGAACTGGGACATTTTCAACTTCCAAGAATTGTGTACAGATCATTGCAACATGGGGCCGTGCATTATCTTGCTGAAACATGAGGTGATGTTCATGGATGTCTGGCACAACAATGGGCCTCAGGATCTCATCACGGTATCTGTGCATTCAAAATGCCATCAATAAAATGCGCCTGTGTTCTTCGTCCATAATAAATGCCTGCCCATACCATAACCCCACCACCACCATGGGCCACTCGATCCACAACAATGACATCAGCAAAGCGCTCACCTACACGACACCACACACGCTGTCTGCCAACTGCCCTGAACAATGTAAACCGAGATTCATCCGTGAAGAGAACACCTCTCCAACGTGCCAGGCACCATCGAATGTGAGCATTTGCCCACTCAAGTCTGTTACGGCGACAATCTGGAATCAGGTTAATACCCCGATGAGGACGACGAGCATGCAGTTGAGCTTTCCTGAGATGGTTTCTGACAGTTTGTGCAGAAATTGTTTGGTTATGCAAACCAATTGTTTCAGCAGCTGTCTGAGTGGCTGGTCTCAGACGATCTTGGAAGTGAACCTGCTGGATGTGGAGGTCCTGGGCTGGTGTGGTTACACGTGGTCTGCGGTTGTGAGGCTGGTTGGATGTACTGCCATATTCTCTGAAACGCCTTTGGAGACGGCTTATGGTGAAGAAATGAACATTCAATGCACGAGCAACAGATCTGGTTGACATTCCTGCTGTCAGCATACCAATTGCACGCTCCCTCAATGCTTGTTGCATCTGTGGCATTTTGCCGTGAGACAAAACTGCACATTTCAGAGTGGCCTTTTATTGTGGGCAGTATAAGGTACACTTGTGCACTAATCATGATGTCAGATCAGCATCTTGATGTGTCACACCTGTGAGGTGGGATGGATTATCTCAGCAAAGCAGAAGTGCTCACTATCACACATTTAGACAGATTTGTGAACAATGTTTGAGAGAAATGGTAATATTGTGTGTCTGGAATGAATTATAGATTTTTAAGTCCATCTTATGAAAAATGGGAGCAAAAACAAAAGTGTTGCGTTTATATTTTTGTTGAGTATATATATTATACTTACATACAATATTTATATATACTTATAGTATATATAAGTATATAAAAAATTATCTTTAAAAGAATTAGAAACAACAATTTCTCCACTGTGGCAGGTTCCATTTCCTTATTCTCTCCTAAACCAACTCTCACCACACTATCTATACCTCTCTCCAAAATACGTTTGATTTTATCCAAATAGATAGAATACTGTCTCCACACTAGCTAACCACAACTCTCCATCAAACAACCACATTCTGAATGGAGTGTGATCACTTTATATCGGTGTTAATGCACGTACCACGAGCCGAATCAGTCACATGGTATCAGCCGCGTAGTGGGGCGTTTCCGTGATGGAAGTGTTGATACAGAAGTCACGCCCGAAGCCTCGTTGCCCGGCGATGCTTCAGATGTCATCCTTTTCAGCTCCCCCCTTAAATGAAGCAAGCCTCGATACGCGCTTCGCGGGAACGTCCCTCTCCTAGTTGGCACACGCTTCGGAGCTTCGATCCCCTGTGTCACATCACTAAAGTTAAGGTTGACTAATGTTAATTTAATCATCCATTTAACTCATTTCATGTTTGTAATTTAATTATGCATTTTACAAATTTCATGTTTGAACCTAATTTTTATTTGACATAATATGGTCATTGTTTGCCTGCTTTACAGAACCACTTGCATACATCACTGGCACTCGTCCAGAGTGTCGCCAATAAAGGACTTGAACTTTTGCTTCCTGTGTGGTCAGTGTGGCTGCCAGTTAGAACCTTAATTAAATATACATATACAGTCAAATTCAAAAAAAAAAAAACATGCTCATCGAATTGATTTTGAACTCAAAAAAGGTTACCATAGGCTTCTAACATAACTTTATACAGTTTGTGTCACTTGTGCCACTCTTCAAAGGGGTTTGTTGTGCCAAAATGGACACACAGTCAAATTTGAAAATAGAAAAATGGTATTTTATTGCACATAAAAACCAAAAACAAGCTCGTGGATCTGGTTTTGAATTCCAAAAAGGTTGCCATAAGCTTCTAACATAACTATATAGTTTGTGTCACTTATGCCACTCTTCAAAGCAGCTTCTGTTCAAAATGAGACACAGCACCACATCACGTAGTTAGTACTCCTAACCACGTGACGTGGCAGAGCATGGTCTGCCACAATGTCCACCTGACACAGCTGGGCCACAGCTCAATCTGGAAGTCCTTGTGGGTCAGGGGCTTCACCTGGTGTGACTCACTGATATTGCAATGGAGGAATTAGGCATTATAGTGTCAATATGAACAAAGTGTAAAAACACAGTGCGGTACCAGCACGCACTGTGGATGGTAGCGCAGTCGATAGCGGTAGTTGTTAGCGCACACGGTACCGCAACCTTGTTAGCGCGCATGGTACCACTAACGACCGGTAACGACTAAATGCACATGAGAGTGTATGGACAGAAATGGCGCCTGCCATCTGATTATACCAATAAAAGTAGCCATTTGAACCGCTTGTCTTAGATCAACTGTAAACAATCATATCTCTGGTTTTCTGTGGTCAATTGGCTCCAGGTAAAAACCGGAGTTTCACAACTATACAGTTGTGTAAAGATGTGCGCAGCAATCCACGTGACAGACTTTCTTTGTTACGATTGGTTTAAAACCATCATATGATCTGATTCCCTCACTCGTGAACCAGACCCCAAGATACTTAAACTCCGTTACTTGTGGAAGGACCTCATTCCCCACTCGGAGACGGCAACCCACCGGCTTCCTGCAAAGCACCATGGCCTCAGATTTGGAGGTGCCAATCCCCATCCCCGCCGCTTCATACTCGGCTGTAAACCGGACCAGTGAGCACTGCAGGTCACAATCTGCAAAATACAGCAATGCGATCCTCAGCACACCAAACCGTAAACCCTCCTCACGACTACGCCTCGGTATCCTGTCCATGAAAATCACAAACAGAATTGGTGACAAAGCGCAGCCCTGACAGGCCAACAGCCACTCGGAACAAGACAGGCTTACTGCCAACAACCCGAATACAACTCTCACTTTGGGCGTACAGGGATTGGATGGCCCTGAGGAGAGGCCCCCTCAGCCCATACACCTGCAGTACCTCCCACAGTATATCCCTGTGGACCCGATCATACTCCTTCTTCAAGTCCACAAAACACATGAGACTGGATGGGTGTACTCCAAAGCCCCCTCTACGATTCCTACAAGAGTCAAGAGCTGGTCCTTTGTTCCACGACCGGGACGGCACCCCTCCTCAATTTGACATTCGACAATCGACTGGACCTTCCTTTCCAGCACCTTAGAGAAAATTCTCCCAGACAGGCTGAGCAGTGTGATGCTCCCGTAGTTGGCACACACCCTCTGATCCCTTCTTTTTAAAAAGAGGAACCACCGCCCTCATCTGCCATTATTTGGGTACTGTCTTAGACTGCCACGCAATGTTAAAAAGACATGTCATCCACGACTGCCCTCAACACCCAGGTGACTTTGCCCAGCGAGATTGATTCGAATCCCCCATCACCCTCCAGCTCTGCAACAGAGGACGGTCTTTTGGGATAGTTGGATTTAGGAGTTCTTTAAAGTGTTCCTTCCACCGAACAACAACCTCCTCAGTCGAGGTCAACAGAGTCCCATCCTTGCTGTATACAGCAAGGATGTGACAACAAGCCCCTCCCTCTTCAGCTGAATGGCTTCACTGACCACCGGGGTCCACCACGGTGTTTGAGGGTTACCGCCCCTTGAGACATCCTGAGACCACAGCTCTCAGCTGCAGCTTCAGCAATGGAAACGTTGAGCATCGACCATTCAGGTTCGATGTCCCCAGCCTCCACTGGGATGCAAGACAAGCTCCTTCGGAGGTGTGAATTGAAGGCCTCACGGAGAGAGTCCTCCTCAAGACGTTCCCTGTTCCCCCGCATTACTTGTTTGGGCTTACCGGGTCTATCCAAAGTTTTCCCCCTCCAACAGACCCAACTCACCACCAGGTGGTGATCAGTTGACAGCTCTGCCGCTCTCTTCACCCAAGTGTTCAAAACACACAGTCTAAGGTCAGAGATGCCATCAGAAGATCAATCATTGACCTCTGACCCAAGGTGCTCTGGTACCAGGTACACTTATGAGCATCCTTGTGTTCAACCATGATGTTAGTTATAAACAATCCGTGACTAGCACAGAAGTCCAACAACATAACACCACTCCGGTTTAGATCAGGGAGGCCATTCCTCCCAATCACGCCCCTCTAAGTGGCTCCATCATTGCCGATGTGTGCATTGAAGTCCCCCAGGAGAACAATGGTGTCCACTACAGGGTACCGTGGAGGACCCCATTTAGGGACACCAAGAAGGCCAAATACTCCGAGCTGTTATTTGGTGCATACGCACAAATAGCATTCAGATTTTTACCTCCCACAGGCTGAAGGCATCGGGAAGTGACTCTCATCCACCGGGGTAAACTCCAACGCAGCTGCACTCACCTGGGGGCTTGTGAGTATCCTCATACACGCCTTGCGCCTTACGCAACTCCAGAGAACAACAAGGTCCAATCCCTGTCCAGAAGTTTGGATCCAGAACTGAGGCTATGCGTGGAGTTAAGCCCCACCAGATCCAACTGGTAACGCTCCACACTGGTAACGCTCGAACTAGTAATGCTCCAACACAAGCTTCCGTTCCTTCCCCGCCAGTTAGGTGACATCCACGTCCTCAAAGCCAGCTTCTGCCGCCCGGGTCTGGTCCGTCGTGACCCCGTTATCACTGCCACCCATATGGCAGCACACCCGACCCCATCGGTCTGCCTTGCCGGTGGTGGGTCCACAAGGGTAACATAATTTCTGATATGCATGTGCAACTGTATGTAAAAAGAAGTGAAAGGAGTTTATAGAATTTTCTTCAATCAAACTTCTGTAATGTATAGGGGATACATTAGAGTGGATTAAAGGACAGAGACAAGTGAATCGTTAAGCTAATAACTGCTTTGCAGTCTGTTCTTCAGGTAAAACTCACCATATATCCGTGAGTCATGAACCAACCCAGCTCAGTTTGCCTCCACTTCAGAAATGTAGTATTCCGCATCACATGATTGATCTTGAGAGATGTTGGTTTAACTACGATGCCATCTTTAACAGTTGTCAAAGTACATGCACCTGCGCATTCATGCTGTAAATAGACTTCCTATTCACATCATCAGCCTCATTAAGTGAAAAAGCCTTGATGGGAATGTGGGTGCCATCCACGCAGACAATTACATTTGGAAATCCTAAAAGAAATTGAAGGTACTCATCCAATTCCGAGGTTGCAGCACAATGTCAGTAGGAGAATATAATTTCAAATTAATTTAACACACTTCTAAATCCTGGAATTTTGTGGAATTCCTCCTTCATGGTTCTGACGGGGTTACGGTTTTATTTATGATCAAACACTAAAACTCACTGTCTGACAGAATGAGGAAATTAAATGGCGTGATTGGCTTTGAAGGAGGGTGGAGTCAGAGGGAAATCCTGAGTTCACGGAGTAAAACCTGCTCCAGACCAGGTTAGTTCCAGAGAGTCTGTTACTGCAGTTACAAACGCAGAGGTTCAGTTACCTCACTTCATGAAATAGGCTAGAGTTACTCTTCTTAAATTATCTCTCTTTGTGAAACCAAAAACGAGGGGTTTCCCTCTTTTCAGGGTTAACATACCCAGGGTTTTCCCTAACTGGCTTTGTGAAACAGACCTCTGGTCTGATTAACGTGACAAACACATGTAGAAAGAAAACCATCACATGTAAATACACAGCTACCTAGTGGACTGGCAGACCAGTGGATGACCACGGCAGCCTGATCTTCACAGGCCAGTTGGTTGAAGGAGACATTGGTGACTTCATGAATCACATGTTTTCCAGATGGGCATGTTAATGAACAATCTGCAGAAAGACAAAGACATAGATGAGTGAACAACAACAGCAGCATGACAGCACCTATAAATTTTATCCTTATACTTTAGTTTTCTAACTTTGTTATGATGTACAATTTGTCATTAGTTAATTGTTAGCATTAAAACCTACTGTCTTTTTCAACTTTTATTTGTAAATAGCTCACATATACTGTACTGTACAGTACATAGGTGTTGGCATGAAGAGGTATGGGTGTTCAGCCATTTCTTTTGGTTTTCTGTTTTTGTTTAGTTTGTTTTAGTGAATCAACTATATGTTGGTTTTATTTCAGTTAGTGCTTAGTACGAGAATTTGCGGAAAATATTTTGGATTTTTTGCTGGGGCCCATCCTGAAGGCATCTTCATGATATTTATCATAAATATCTGCTCATCATTTATTACTAAATTATTTTTTTGTCTTCCAGGAACTTTTGCATTATATCTCATCTTTATTTTGCACTCTTATTCTTCTACACCAGGATGAAACAGTTATATTTCACCCAGTTCAGCTGGAGGTTTAAATGCATGTGTGGCACACTGAACATTTAATTTGTTCAGATTATGTTCAGAATTGTTTTGTGTAAATTTGTTCAATCGGCCCCCCAACCCCCCACCCACCTTCATGTTTCTTATGAATATCATTTATAGTTTCATATTGTTTGTTTTGGGTCACCTACAACAGTGGTCCCCAACCTTTTTTTGCGCCACGGACCAGTTTTATCCAAGACACTATATTTGCGGACCGGCCTTCATTTGTTTGATAATCGTTAATGACACCAGGACAGCTGTAGTCTAATAATAAATCATCCGCAGTGGTTTTATGCGAAATGCAGACATCAACAGACAATAAACAAACTTTTTTTCATAAATTGATAATTAACAAATATGTAAACGAAATAACTGTGAAAAATAATTATATTAAAAAGTCGATTCAAGTGACTGCACTGATGAGCTTTATTTTGAAATATAGCGACTTACAATTAGTGCATTCAACGGAGGACAAATACTGATCATTTCCAATAAAAGGGTCAACAAGTTAATCAAATAATAATAATTACTTTAATGAAAATTAGTGGTCGGGGACTACAATGATCTAGGGAGACAATGACACCTGAAATGTATTCCGGGCATCCGGTCTACTCCGCAGTTTGGTTTTCTTTACGGTCACTGCAGAAAATCCCGCTCCACAAAGACAGGAGGTTGGAAATGGAAGCAGGGTTTTTGATACTTTTGGGACGATCTCAAGATATTCTGCCTTGACTTTAATCCAGAACACTGAACTGGTTGTGGGCTCTAAATTTAGGGTTAACCTGTCACATGACCGAGACCTGTCAAGCGCGACAGACGCATGCATTCGTCTGTGCGTCGTTCCGCACAGACATCACTTTTCAAAATAAAACATCTTTCAGAATCCGAAATAAATAAAACGGAAGTAATATCAATTATTTTTTTATGCTGTGCGGCCTGGTGCCAAATGATCCACAGACCGGTACCGGTCCGCAGCCCGGGGGTTGAGGACCACTGACCTACAAGATTCACCTGCTCCACCTGAAGTAGGCATAGTGTAATACCCATTTACGTCAGCGGGTGTCAGTACTGGTCGTGAGAGGGACTGACAGCAGCTGGACTCTGGTCCTGTCAGGAAGTAATGAGAGTGAGTGCGCGACTATAGAGGGTTAATGTCGGACGGACCGAGCGATACGGGACCAGAGGTCTCTTACGGAGGAAGAGAAGAAATAACTTGACGCTGAAGATGTACAATGGAATTTGTGGCTGTTAATAATAATGCTGGCAACTGGAAGAACATTGTAATATAAGTGTAACACATGCTTACAGTCATATTGAGCATATAGTTAAATAAAAAATGTCTTCGGCAGAGAAGAATAGAGAAATGCCATGGAAGAAAATTAATGCATGAGGGAAGGAATAAGTTTGAATGTATCTCATTGGTGGAAAGGTGGTGGAATCTTACTGGACAAAAATATATTTTACCGAGTTGGAATTGTATAGACACAAAACAACATGGAAACAGCTTAAAAAAATCAAAAACACAGACATATTTAAATTCATCTTGTAGGGTAATGAGTGTAGCTCACTTTCTCTTGGATTATATATTTTGATTTTTTTTGTTTTTACATTTGACATATTAAACAATATTAACAATATTGATATATTGTTAATATATAATGTACTAGTTCAATTCAGTTCAACAACTTATAAAGCGCTGAATCACACCACATGCACCTCAAAGCGCTTCACACAGTCAAAAAGAAGAGGAATCCAACTGAACCCCCGAAAGCAAGCATGACGCGACAGTGGCTAGGAAAACTACATTTGGAAGCTGGGATTGCGCTAGCCATTCGCCACTTCGCCGTAGGCGAAGTAAATTCCAGATTGGCTACATGATTTTTAGCTTGTGTAGCCACAGTGGTGGTCTTATTAAGGCTAAAACGTACGTTTTTGGACTTGCGAAAATCCCCGAGCGATAACAAACTTTTTCTCTCGCTAGCGCCGCTATTTCCGTCGGCGCATTTCTGTCTGCGCCACATTTTCAAACACCTTATACACTCTCTGCGCCTTCTCCTCTTCTGACACCGTTTCAAAACCAAAATGCGTCTTTCTGTTTTCCGCCGCTTCGCTGGACCAACGACGACCCATCGGAACCCAGCAGTCCCCCGGCGGCCAGACCCACAGCAGTAGGGGTGGATGGATCGATTCAAATATCGATATTATCGATACTAAGCAAGTACTTGGATCGGATCGGTACTATTGTCCTGGGATCGATACTTCACTCCTCCACCAATTTCCTAAAAGCACCGCTTCTCTGTGCAAATAGTGCACCCACCTCTCCTCTCTCGCCCAACGCCCCCTGCTACTCTGTCTCTGCCTGAGTGAGTGACTTAAGCACACTTTTAGCCCCTCCCCCTACCTGGCCACTGGCCTGCTGCATCCTCTGGACACAGAGACAATGTACTCTGGCAGAGGCTTTTTAGCCAAAAAAATCAACAATACCCAGGTAATCTGTTTTTCACAATATAATTGGGTATCAATTTTAGGAGATTGGTTCAATGGTTATATGTTCACCCAGTTGAAAAAAACCTTGTTTTACTAAGGGCTACAGCTGTCCATTACCCAAGTAATCGATTAATCTATTGAATAATTCTATTACTAAAGTATTCAGATAAAAATACAAGGTTCACAATATGTTACTGATATTGTTATTTATGTGACTGCTTTCCTATTTGGTCTGAATTGTAATGATATAAATAAAAGTTATATAGTGAATGAGAAGAAACACCATTTTCATTAGTATAATATTTATTACCCCAAAAATGAGTCTCTCATAATCTCTAACTTACTGTGAACCATGTACTTTAAAGTGTTAAACGTTAATACCTGAAATAACATTACGTTACATTGCTGCTTTTTTTGGTTTGACTCTCTTGACTTTTGTTCTGAACCAGTTATTGTAGTAGAAGTACTTTATTTTTTTGTACTGTTAAAGTTTGCATTGTAGTTATTTAATAAAAAATGAAACATTTTTATTGCCTAAAATCTTTGTGCTGTGTTTATCATAGTTATAATAAACTAACTCAAGGCGGCGGGGGGGGGGTCAATTATTCAATGATCTTGACATTTCCAAGCAAAAAGTATCAGTATCGTATCGGTATCGGCCGATACTACCCTGTATTTACTTGGTATCGGATTGATACCAAAATTCCCAGTATTGCCCACCCCTACACAGCAGCTCCCTGCGGAGCTCCCCCTATTTCCGTCGGCACATGCCAACGGAAATAGCCGAAGTGACCAAACGCTCCCGATCATTAAATATGCACTCGGTTCATGACCTCCTTTCATCCAATGAAAAACAAAAAGATTCTATTTTTACAAGCTAAACCCACAAATTGGTGTACAACAAGGTGAGGATGATCGATCGAAAGAAATTAAGAATCCAGTGTTATATAGTATAGTTTGTGTTAAAATCCTAATTAAACAACAAATGGTGAATGCTGAGAAGGGGTAGGAGTGGTGACAGACCAATCAGAAGATAAATGAAAGATATTATCAATACTTTTTTGTAGTTTTAGACTTTTAATCCCGATGACCGGCAGGAATAACCAGCGATGCATGTAAATGTGCATTCACCTCGCTTGCTACTTTTCATGCCTTTTTAAATTGAAATCAAAAATCACATTATCGAATTAAGAAAACAAAACTAAACTATGGCATACCAATGGTGTTGGTGGTGATGGTCAAAGTTAAAATGTCTTCTAGTCCAAGTGAAACTTACAAGTAAACATTGAGTAATATTTTGTATGACTGTATCTTCACATAGTGAATGCAAGTTTTCAATTGTTGAATCTCACATTTATACCTGCATGAAGTAGGATAGAAATAAAGATAATTAAGCTTGAACTGTTGACTTTAGTGTATTTTTGTAGGTAAACTGAACAGAAGATTTTGCCCTCAGAATGCACCAGGATGCAGAAAAACAATCCCACTTTCTAAAAAATTTCCCAGGGGAGGCCCACCGGTCCCCCCCCCCCCCGTGTGTGGGGGTAGTCCCCCCACACACACCACACAACAAGTGTGGTTTTACACCCCCCAACAATTGAAAACTTGCATTCACTATGTGAAGATACAGTCATACAAAATATTACTCAATGTTTACTTCTAAGTTTTACTTGCTATTATAGCAAGCCTCTGTCTTGGACACAGAATGTGGCTTTTTGTGGCTTAATTCGTTTACACTGAGCCACAGTGGCTTAGTCATACTATCTCCTATCTCCTGGTGCAAACCCAGGGAAGAAACCTCGGGCAGATCCTGACTCTGTGGTGAGTGGTCCTCTGCCTTGACCGGTTGAGGTGAAAAAGGAAATATAAAACTAAAAGAGAGAATACATTTTGTAAAGTGAGTGAAAAACAAAGAATCTACATGTTTTTCAACAACTATGCTGCACCACACTGTGTGTGATAAGAGAACATCAGGTATACCATGGAAAATTATCTAGTTTCACACACAAAACACACACACACACAGACACACAGGTAGTCCTCTACTTATGCATATTCGACATCCAGAGATATGAAAAAAAAAAAATGCCGCCCTATCTGACTATTGTTCTGCAGTTCCCCTTTCTACCACAACCCCCACCAAGCACCACGGCTCAGTTCGTGGATCCCCTGCACTCAACTCCCCCACTTGTTCTCATCCATTATTGTCTGTGTGAGCATCTCAGTGCGTCCAGGTTTGTACCTTGCACACTTTACAGTTTACAGTGGATTATAAAGTAAAGGCTAATGAAAAAAGTGGTAGTAGTGAAGACAACTCTGTTTCTGATCAACAATAATTCCCCCTCCTTCCTACTTTTCTTTCACTCTAAAGCAGTGGTTCCTAACCTTGCTGGAGGTACCGAACCCTGCCAGTTTCATATGCTAACTCACCGAACCCTTCTTTAGTAAAAAAAATTTTTTTTTTTTAAATATAAGGCATAAGTTTATGTTTTACTGGTGTATTTAATAAATTCTGCATTAATGTCACCTTTCTCAAAGAACAAAACCAGTGCATGAACTCACATGAAATGACCTATCTGCAAATCAGTGCGACTTCTGCTGTTGTTATTGAGAGACCAGAGGCCTGTACCATAAAGCTAGATTAACCTAGCCGAGCTTCCTCTTACTTATCTAGCTTCACTTACCGAGACATCCGCCTTCCGGAATTTCGGTACCATAAAGCCGGCTATCAACTCACTAATTCAATTCAGGCATGTCCACTCTAGATCTGTGCGCGCTCACATAAAAAGGGCGGAGTTTGCTGCATGTGACCAATTGCAAACATGCAACAAACCGGCCCGAGCCGCATATTTCACAACGAAGGAGCAAACAATAATAATTAATAAATACGAGCAATACAAATCAATAATCCAGGCAAAAAGCAACGCAGTTGCAGCTGCCAAACGGCGCAAGGATCTCCGGCAAAAAATCGCCAACTGTGTCAATGCGGAAGTTAGTGCCATTATAATATTACTTCCCCACTATGACTGCACTTGTATATCTGACTACAGTAACATTTGTGTGTTCCATAAATGTATGTGTGAACGACATTTTTCGTTATGGCATGTGATTGTAGCCCCTGCGACTTTATGAATAGCTATACATACTGTGTTTTTCCCGAGGTTTTAGGCATCGCCAACAGAATACATAAAAGTACCTATGAATGAATGAATCAATCCATGATTTATTTAAACAAATAATTGATTAATGGCATTTTATCTGTGGCTTGCTTGTAACCCATCCAACGAGGGATTTAATGACATCATAATAATTACGAACATCACTAATAAATATATTAACAGTGGCAAAACACCTCAGTGCAATGCACACCGTCTGCAGGACTGTTGCGGTGCGTTACATTACTGACGTAAGGCTCCAGCAGCTGACAGATGTAATGTAACCCCTCTCCCCAAAACCTGTACCTTTCGTACAGTGATTGTTCAGGCAATTCGAATGGATTACAGCGATCTCTAAATATTCTCTCGCGCCTGAGCGCAAGCTGTGCACCAAGATCCACCGGGTTCCCATAAAACGGACAGCCCATTTTCCAAGAGAACTTATTGGTCAGTAGAAGGAGCTGTTATACCTGCTGGGCTCTGATTGGTCAGTAGGTGGGGCTGTTATACCTGCTGAGCTCTTATCCTGAACTTATCCTGCTCAGGTCTTGTCCTGAGCGCAAGCTGTGCACCAAGATCCACCGGGTTCCCATAAAACGGGCAGCCCATTTTCCAAGAGAACTGATTGGTCAGTAGAAGGGGCTGTTATACCTGCTGGGCTCTGATTGGTCAGTAGGTGGGGCTGTTATACCTGCTGAGCTCTTATCCTGAACTTATCCTGCTCTGGAGCAGGTTAGGTGTTCAGCATAGGTTACTACGACAACGTAGCCCGATAGAAAGTCAGCCACCTTTATGGTACCGAAAAGCCAGAGTTAAGCCTGAAGTTATCTCGCTAAGCCGTAATCCAGCTTTATGGTACAGGCCTCAGTTCAGATATGCGTGGCTTCACCTTGGCAAGTGCTACTCTTATCTCATTTTCACAGCAAAGTCTGTTTCTTTTGTTTTCCATGCAACTTAAGAAAGTGTTCCTTTATTTTTGCCAGTGCGAGACTAGAGTTGCTCAACTTGACATTGCAAATCGCTGACTCCCATCACGTTTACAGTACATGTAAATTCACGTTGCACATATTCGTCCAACCACTTTCTTTTTTTGCTCAACATAGTTACTATGACTTAAAATATTAAGAAAGCAATCAGATGACGTACCACCATGACAGGCATAAATCGACTTCTGAGTGCGCAAAATCCCATGTAGCACAGGTAGGCTAATCGATGTAGCGTGATCACTTGCAGCCAGTGATGGCTAAGGGGGGTGTGTCATCACGAATTGACACAATGTGTCAAACGTACAGTGATTCGTGGATGTTCGACAAAAACTTGTCTTGGCCTCTGTCTCCACTGAACCCCTGAGACCGACTCACCGAACCCCTAGGGTTCGATCGAACCCAGGTTAAGAACCACTGCTCTAAAAGTACGCTACATACTACAGTAACACCAACAGCTTCTATTGAAAATTGCTCATATGAACTCTCTGATGATCACTCTATTTGTCTGGGCTGGCCATTAAATGTTAATGAGCTTCCTATGTCAACGTCTGCTACACATCCCCGTTGATGCATGTGTCATGTGCATGCGTGCAAGTGCACCCTACCAGCTCCGGTTGCGTTTATTTTTAGTAACTTTGTTAGTACTTATTTCTCTATTATTTCCCTTTTGTTTTTCCCTTATTTTTCATTATATAACTTAATTTTTCTACAGTAATCACGGATATACTTTTTCAGTCAGCAGAACGTACTAACTCTGTGGCCGCATTGTGAAAACACATGATCGCCTGAAAACTGAAACTGAAAATGACAGGCAAACATTGCGGGTTTTTTTTTAAGAAAAACACACAGTGCCTGCAAATGGGAAAGAAATCATTTGAGGAGACAACGAATGAATATGGACTAGACATAATGAAAGCCGTGTCTCCAACAATCATCACAGACATTGAGAAATGGTAACAACATGTCAACAGGATGCAGTCAGATGTGCTTCCGTGAAATGTGGTTACAATCATGGATAACTCAATTCCATTGAGGGCTTCCTGTTCATGCTGACAGGAATGGTACCGGGAGTGGCAGGAAGAAATGTGGGGGTCTTGTCTTGTGAACTACAGTACATTGAACTGTTGGATGTTGGCCACCGTCCCTTTATTACCTCCGTCCACTAACCATACATCGCAGTGAGGAGGAATGGAAGCTAGCATACTAATAACTGTACAGAGCTGTGTAAACATTGTTATTGTTTTATCCATTTTCTATTTATTATGATTTGTTTTTTATTTATTACGATCCCTTTTAGCTCTTCATTCTTAAATTCTTATTCTGACATTCTCAATGTTTTTTTCTGCAGTAGTATAACTAACAAAAAGCAATTCCCCTCAGGAAAGTATGTCTTAATATAGCAGCACAATATAGCACCACATATGACTGGTTCCCCATTCCCCCAGCTTCTTCCCCATTATGCAGCAACCCACACCGATCAGCACCACTTCATATAGGCATCTCCAATACTCATCACGACTTTGCCATACTTATATGTAACTGTAAATAAGATTAAAATGTCCCGTATGTGCGTGTGTTCGCCGTGACTCAAAGGACACCACAAACATGGACAAAAGTGGAGCTAATTAGTTAGCCAAATACAAGCTGACTTTACTCATGCTTAGAAGCAATTGTACCTAATATAAAAACATGGTATATGTGGTGTGTGTGTGTGTGTGTGTGTGTGTTTGCTATGATGCTGAGGATACACAAACACAGACCCAAGCAGAGCTAATTACAGTACAGGAGAACAATGGACTCCCCCTTCAATACACATGTCGGCAATGATGGAGACACCTAGAGGGGCGTGATTGGGAGGAATGGCCTCTCTAATGTGAACCCAAGTGATGTTATGTTGTTGGACTTTTGTGCTAGTCACGGATTGTTCATAACTAACACCATGTTCGAACACAAAGATGCTCATAAGTGTACCTGGTATTAGAGCACCCTGGGTCAGAGGTCAAAGAACGATCTTGTGATCGTATAATCTGACGTCAGACAGTGTGTTTTGGGCACTTAGGTGAAGAGAGGGGCAAAGCTGTCAACTGATCACCACCTGGTGGTGCAGTGATGTGCGGTCAGGGGAGGCAGGTGAACAAGGCACCATCCCACCCACAAGCTGCTCATTTGGGGCACGATTCTTGTCTATCATGACAAGAAACAAGATGAAGTGCATCAGTGCAACAGATTTCAGTTAGGCATGTAGCCATAAGTTGGTGTGAATCAATTTAATGTTAGCTTGCAAAAAATTGAATAGCATAAGTTAGTTTTTGGCTAAGCTAAGATACAGTAGAACACTGACATTAACATGGTAATGATAATGCACAATAGCATTGAGTGCAGTGAGTGTGTGTGTGCATGGTTGTCTGTCTGTGTGTGGCTCCGCGGCGCACTTGCGTCATGCCCGGAGTGTCCCCCGCCTCACGCCCTATGCCAGTTGGGATAGGCTCCAGCTCCCTGTGACCCATTGCAGCTGATGAAGCGGAAGAAAATGGATGGATGGAGTCTTAGTGGTGGGGTGGTTTCATTAATAATAAAACAAGACTGTTCCAGCAACACAAATTTAGAACCCTGATGCCACACCTAAAACATTAAGACGTCACTACAGACTCCGAGCTCAGAACTGTTGGCCATGAGTGGCGAGTTTGTTTTGTCTGCCAGCATAACACTGCATAATTTCAATCCATCAAATATCTCTGGTTGTGTTTGAAGTAAAAACAATAATGTTATCATTTGAAAGGAAAAATATGTACCTTGAGGGCTGGGTGGGTGGGGTTGGTAATAATGTACACAGTATCTCCCTTATCATTACATCATGGTGTGTCACATCCCCCAACGACAAGTACGGTATTGGCCCAAATATAAGACGGTGTTTTTTATTTTGAAATAAGACTGAAAAAGTGGGGGTCGTCTTACATTCAGGGCCTAGACATTATTCCCATTCACCACGCCAGATGGCGCCAGATATATTTAAAGCAAATGATGAAATTAACTCCCCAGGCCAAAGCGAACCCCTGTCACGAAAAAGAAAAAGAAAAATAGCGGTAGCACGAAGAAAAATAAAAAATAGCGGCAAGAAAGAAAAGAGAAGAAAATAAGAGAAGAGATAACAGAAAATGGAGAAACGTGGCGACAATCTGGAGAAAAGTGGGTCGAAGATTGGCAAGGTTAACAGGCAGCTGAGGAGAAGTTATGATGCCAACTTCAAGATGGTGGTGATAAAAGAGGCAGTCTTCAAAAAATTGCAGAGCGACTGTGAAATATGGTGTCACAGAGTGTAATGTACGGAGATAGAGAGCTCAAAAAGATCGCCTAAAAAATGCTCATATATTATATATAATATATAACACATAACATATAATATTAATATAAAAATTATATTCTGGCCAATACGGTTTTTACTTGATATCCATTATTACTATTATGATATTTTTTTACTTGAATTTGTTTTTCCCCCTTAAGTAAAACACTTCCTTCATGTATTTGTCTTACAGCTTGGTATGAGAACTGCTTTAAGACCATAAACACACATACACACACTCATCGATTTCTTGTCATGGTCACAGATAATGGTAGGAGGTGGGGGTCAGCTATGGCTCAGGAAAGTGACTTTTAGTGTAAAAAAAAACAAAATACCAAAAGGAAAGAAGTGCATGGTAGAGGAGAACGGAAAAATACAGCCGTGGTGGTAAACATGAGTAGACATCAGTCAATGAATTCAAGGTACTTAGAGTTTGCTTCAAGTACCTTGAAGCAAACCTTCAACAAAAATCTATATCTAAATGAAACTCACTGTCTGCTCTCAAAGAGATGGCCAACCTTTGTCTTCCATCAGCAGAATTCTGCACCTGAGAAAAAGAAAAATGGCACACATGAGGATACTGTCCATCCCCCCCTCCCCACACACACACACACACACACACACACACACACACACACACACACACACACACACACACACACACATTTGTCAATATATACTAGTAACAATCCCCAGGACCAGAATACTTTGCCAAAAACTAGAATAACCCTAAGACAGACACAAAAAATGTTTTTACCATTACAAGCCTTTTAACAAATTACAATATCTTCCCCGCATAAAGATCCTGAAAAGTCTGACACACATATCACCTCAATTAATTGTAGATTATATGTCGACTGTAATGTTTGTGCTTCGAAGATCGACACACTGCTGCACATAAATGTCCTTTGGGTAGCATTAAAAGAGAGACAGACATCATATAAGGCAGAAAGTTCCTAATTGGACTGTTCCCCCTCACCCCAGAAACACTGATTCTCTGACTGAGAAAAACCGTGTCTGTGGAGGAAGTCAAACGAGATGATTGTTGAAGAGGCCTTTCACACGGCTTCTGAAGGATGCTTCAGAGACCTGAGATGTACCTGAGCTACAAGCATGGAATAGACAGTAAATTATGCGGGGTTCCCGGAGCCTATCCCAGCAAACTTGGGGCATGCGGCAGGGGTACACTCCAGGCATGATGCCACATGAAGGACAGACAAACACGCACGTACACTCACGCCTCGGGACAATTTGAGACAGGCCAATTCACCTGTAGTGCATGTTTTTGGAGGTGGGAGGAAGCCGGACAACCCAGAGAAGACCCACATACAGTATATTCTAGTTTTGTCAAAATGGCCACCCTTTACTCTGATGACTTATTTTCTCACTCTTGGCATTCTCTCAATAAACTCCAACTTTATCGGAGAGAACTTCAACATAGTTCTGAATCCCTCAGTGGATCAATCTAATATATCAATAGTACAAGCAAAGCAACTACAATCAGTTAAAGTTCTGCAGAATTGTATGAAAGATCTTGGATTAGATGACATTTGGAGACTTAAAAACACAACAAAAAAGGAATAAACTTTCTTCTCTGCGGTGCATCAATCATTTTCAGAATTGACTTTTTCCTCACAAGTAATTCTATCGCACATAAAACTTCCATTAGAATTCATTCAATTATTATTAGTGACCATGCACCGTTATCCCTCAGCCCACAAACAGTTAATTACCATAAACCTCCACAGACTTGGCGCTTCAACATTTCTCTGCTTAAAGATCCAGAATTTGATCAAATAATTAGGCAAGAATGGGCAGAATTTTTAAAATATAATGAATTTCCTGATTCATCTCCTTCCTTACCTTAGGAAACGGAGAAGGCTGTAACCAGGGGTAAAATAATATCATACTCATTATACAGAAAGAAAAACAAAAACAACAAATGCAAACAGAAATTGAAGAAAAACTCAAACATCTAACTGAGGATTATGCAATAAATCCAAATGAAAAACTATGGTCGGAACTACAAAATGCAAAACTAAATCTTGACAATATCCTGCTAAAGAAAACAGAATTCTTACAACAACAACAGAGATATAACGATTTTGAACATAACAATAAATCAGGCAAATTTCTTGCGAACCAACTCCAACGCAACAGAGAACAATCTGTCATAATAACAATCCAGGATCCCTCTGGTAAGTATTCCCAGTCACCTCTAGAAATTAATGACATCTTCTATAGATAGTACCATAATTTATATTCCACTACTGTAAAGCTAAACAAACCTCTGGAAGACGTCGTGCATCATTCCTGTTCCCAAAAAAACCCAGCCCAGCGAGCTGAATGACTTTCGACCGGTGGTGCTCACATCGCATCTCATGAAGACGCTGGAGCAGCTCTTCCTCAATCTCCTCAGGCCTCAGGTACAAAATGCTGAGGACTCTTTACAGTTTGCATGCCAGGAAAAGGTTGGCGTGGAGGACGCCATCCTCCACGTGCTACTCCGAGACCATTCGCATCTGGACAAGGAAAGCGGCACTGTGAGGAGCCTTTTTCTGGATTTTTCTACCTCACCGACAGACCAGTTTGTCAGGCTAAATGACGCTACGTCTGATACTGTGGTCAGCTGTATCGGTGCTTCACAGGGGACTGTCTTGTCCCCAATCCTCTTCTCCCTGTACACGGTGGACTTCTGCTACAACTCAGAACTGTGTCACATCCAGAAGTTCGCAGATGACACAGCTATCGTGGGATGTATCAGGGACAATGAAGAGGAGGAGTATAGATGCTTGGTGAAGGACTTTGTTGACTGGTATCACAGCAACAGCCTGAAGCTCAACACCTCGAAAACTAAAGAGCTGGTCATTGACATCAGGAGAGACAAACCCAAACCTAGACCACTTCTGATAGGAATGGAGGAGGTGGAGGTTGTGCAGACCTATAAATATCTTGAGCTGTGGCTGGACAACAAGCTAGATTGGACAAGCAACACGAGGCAGCTGTACAAGAAAGCAAAAGAGCAGGATGTACTTTCTGAGGAGGCTGAGGGCATACAACGTCAGCAGGAAACTCCTGTGGATGTTCTATCAGTCTGTGGTTGCCAGCGTCCTGTCGTACGCTGTGGTGTGTTGGGGAGGGAGCGTGACTAAGGCGGATCTCTCCAGGCTGGAAAAGCTGATTAGGCGCGCCAGCTCAGTGGTCGCGATGAAGCTGGACCCTCTGGCAACGGTGACAGAGAAGCGAACCTTGGACAAACTTCTGGACATAATGGACAATGTCAGCCAACCTCTGCACACTGTAGCAAACAACCAGAGAAGCCTGAGAAGCCTAAGCAGCAAGAGGCTGCGCCTCCCAATGTGCAGGCCCAACAGACTTAAGAACTCCTCAATCCCCCGAGCCATTAAACTGCTCAACTCCTCTCTGGGGGAGATGAAGAAGAAGAGAGTCCACACGAGAGCTTAGGGATGACCCAAACAATGCACATGAGAGCTGAGGGATGACACAAACAATGCACCAAAAACAATGCAAACACTATAGACATTTCACTCCACTTATGCCTAACTAGGCCTATTTATTTTTTTATTTCTATGCCTATTTATGATTTTCTATTTGTATATTCTCAATGGGTTATTTATAACTATCGTTTTTATTTTCTATTTATTACTACCATATTGGTCCGAATATAAGACCACCCTGATTATAAGACGACCCCCTCTTTTTCAAGACTCAAGTTTGAAAAAAGACTTTTTGACACCATATTTCACAGCCGCTTTGCAATTGTTTGAAGACTCTGCCTCATTTATCACCATCATCTTGAAGTTTGCATCATAACTTCTCCTCTGCTGCTGGTTAACCTGGCCGATCTTCGACCCACTTTTCTCCAGATTGTCGCTACGTTTCTCCATTTTCTGTTATCTCTTCTCTTATCTTCTTCTATTTTCTTTCTTACCGCTATTTTTTATTTTTCTTCTTCGTGCTACCGCTATTTTTATTTTTCTTCTTCGTGACACTTATTTGTTGGTACTACTTTTTCTATGTGCTGGTGCTTTCTGCGTGCTTTTTCTGTTTTTTGTGTACTCACTGTGCTGTGTGTAACTTCTTCTTCTTTTCCTTTCGGCTTTTCCCTTCAGGGGTCGCCACAGCGAATCAATTGCCTCCATCTAACCCTGTCCTTTGCATCCTCTTCTCTCACACCAACTACCTTCATGTCCTCTTTCTACCAATATATTCACTATCTCTCCTCTGGACATGTCCAAACCATCTCAGTCTGGCCTCTCTGACTTTATCTCCAAAGTAGCACCAGCATAGTAGCACCAGCAAAGACTTTAGGAGCACCTACCCAAAAGCAAGGCAGTGACGGAGCGATAGAGACCGCTCCGCGATAGAGACCGCTCCGCGATAGAGACCGCTCCGCGATAGAGACCGCTCCGAGACCGCTCCATTGTTTCCGCAGGAGCACGGTCCCACTCATACTGTTCCGCGCGTATTCTACAGCAGGTCCACACTCACGTGTCCGCATCAAACAAACTGTCGCGGTAGTGCATTCGAGGGTGCAGACTCGGCGCCTACGCGTTTTCCTCACATCCACACAAAACTGTATGAGAGACGCTCACCTGAGGATGCTGCTTTGGTCCGCCTCCGGGTCAGGGGCCAAACCGAGGCACAGGTACCGGGCTGTCAGGCCAGCCAGGTACCTGGACTGAACCGTTTTGGTTATTATTGGATTGTTTGTATTTTAAAACATCACTAAAAGATGTTTTATGTTGCCCCAGACTCCACCATGCCTTTAGTGAATATTCATTTGCATTTTTCTCGGTCATTTTGCCCTCAGCTCAGACTTCAGGGGAAAATTCTACGCAAAAGATCTGTGCTTTGTTTCGTAGTGGCGCTTCATGTTACCACTTTTAATTCATGCTACGTGTTCAGACCATATGAGGTAAAATAGTTTTGAACTGCCTGACGGAGGGATAAACATAAATTTCGTCCACTCATTGTTAATCAGCAGTTTTCCTTGTTAACCTCCCGTCGTTTGGGGCTATGCTGTCTCCCTTCTTCTGTGCGCCGCTGTAGCGGTAAATTCACAGTGGTAGCGGCAGCGAGCTGCCTCACTTCCTGGTGCACTGACAGAGCAGGGTAGACAAACGATCTGATTGGCTGAACTGAGTGGCGCTATTACCGTATTAACTGGAGGAGCAGCGCCCGCCGTCTGTAGCCACGAACTGCAAGTAAAAGTGGACCAAGAAAATCTACTCTCGTGAATTTATCATGGAGTGGTCACGGGTCCGGAATTTGGTGACCCCTGCTCTATGGAGAGAGAGAAAGAGCGAGAGAGAAGAGGAAAAAAACAGATTTTTTTCCGTAGACGCACCGGTGCTCCCAAATATATTTAAGTCGCACTGATTAAAATTTGGGTGCATATGCGACCAAAATGGTCGCAATTTCGAGCCCTGCTACTTCTTGAAGCTCATCAAGAGAATGTCAAGAGTGTGCAAAGCAGTAATCAGAGCAAAGGGTGGCTACTTTGAAGAAACTAGAATATTAAATATGTTTTAAGTCATTTCAGCCTTTTTTGTTAAGTACATAAATCCACATGTGTTCATTCATAGTTTTGATGGGTTTGGTGATAATCTATAATGTAAATAGTCATGGAAATAAAGAAAACACATTGAATGAGACTTCTGACTATATATATATGTCATGCATGATTTATTACTGCTTACCAGTAGCCACAATTTTTGTTGTAAAAGAGTTAGCTTCTGTGTTGCCTATTAAATAATAAATAAATTAAACCTACTTGCCAACTATTTCTTACAGTTTTTGATTTTGTCCTCTACTCAACTTTACCAAGCTACTTCATAGTTGTTTATATCTGCTGCCCTTCGTTGTCCTTTAAATATCTTGATTGGGGGTCACACACAGCATCAAATCCATGACCACCACCACAAGGTCAGATCTCCTTTTCCAGACAGTGATTTGACCCTGTTACTCCCTTAAGTGTCAGCATTAGAGATGAAGAAGCAATGCCATTTTGATGCTATTTTATATAGAGCAGAACAATAAAGGTGCTACACCTCTTCTGTAACAAGTTGTGCGGAATAATGGTAGCAGACTGGAGAAAGTTCATTTATAAATCGGCCTTTAGCAGCTCTTCTGCCATCCAACAGCGTTCCAGGTCAAGAGCAACAGCCAAACCACCTCAACAGGTTTTTTCTTTACCACTGCTAAGTGAGTAATAATGGCTCAACAACACAGACATACACACTAAGGTTGTCAAAGACTGACTTAGCCGCGTCACAGCTGAAAATAAGTTTAAAAAAGTAAAGGCCCTTCCTTAATGAAAAACAAATGCACTACAAGAAGGAAGTTGTCGAATACCCAACATATAGCAGAAATGTCCATAGTTAGGAAAATGTCAACAATTCATTCTTTAAAAAGGGCAATAATTCCTGTGGTAATCCGACAGCTGATTGTAGCCTCAGTTAGCTGAAAATGAAGAGCAATTAATCACAGTGCTTGACGGAGGATAAAATACAAAATTAAAATTGAATGACGCTGGCATACAAAATATATTCTTTGGACGACCCTGTGCAGAAACATACAAAAATATTCTAATTTCAAGTACAGTATATGAAATGATCTGGCCAGCTGCTTCTGTCAGTGTCTAAGATGGCGGATTCTAACTCTGACGTGTGGATAGTAACTCAGATCATTGGACAATCAGCCTCAGAGCGTCACAACAGGTCACAACAACCTTGTAGTTGAACATTTTAATAGCGACATATAGAGAGATGTTACATGGTCTCACTGTATAGCATGCCAGCACAGCTAGTCGAGCCATTGCCCAATCCATGGTGAGACACGATTGGCTGGTGCCTATTCTCAAACTCTTGCCCAAGTCTGTTTATGACTTCACAGTACTTTTCTTCCACTTTGTTAAATGTCTATGATGCAGAAGCATTGTCTCTCAGCACCGACTGCACAGAGGGAAAGTGCAGCACTTTTTTTCTCTGTAAATCTACAGAGAAAATGTTCAACTTGGCTTTAAATGCATTTAAAGCACTTAACAACAGTCTTACTTTTGCCTTGCAGCTCGCAGTTCAAGTGGTTTAGTTTCCCCATAACGTCCGTCAAAAATGCAAGGTAAAGTGTCCACTCAATGTCCTCTAGCAGTGAGACATCCTTAATTTTGGACTGCATGAACTCTTTAATTTCCAACAAAAGTGAGAAAAAAACGATGTAAAACTCATCCTCTGCTTAGCCATTGGATTTCTGTATGTAAGAGAAGGTCACCATACTCAGCTGACATCTCCTCCAAAAGCACCTTGAAAATCCTGTGTTGTTTTGCTCTAGAGCGGATGATGATTTTTACGACGGAAGTCATCACGTGCCCAAAGCCGATCGCTTTTCCACATAAAGCCTGATGGTGAATGATGCAGTGGTAATGCAGAAATTTTGGGAAGTCTGGGTCAGCTTTACAGCGAGCGATGAAACCTGTTTGCCTGTCGATCATAGCAGGAGCCCTGTCTGTAGTCACCGCTACCAGCTTTACCAATGGTACTTTTTTTTGCACGAAAAACTCCTTCACCGTGTTATAGATATCAACTCCCCTCGTAGTTGTCTTCATGGGCAGTAGTGTCAGGAGTTGTTCTCTTGTGGAGAAATCAAACACCATCCGGATAAAAACCAACAACTGCGCTGTACTGCTGCTGTCCAAAGACTCGTCACACTGGATGCTAAACCAACGGCACTTCACCAGATCCTGGTCCAGCTGATTGGCCAAATTACCAGGCATAGCTGACACTCGTCTAGCCATCGTACATGCCCCCAGTTGGACGTCAGAGAGAGTGGAGATCAGATCGCTTCCATTTTTCTCGTCTTTAAGTACAGTGTTAGCAATTATTATCATTGCTTCTTTGAAAACTTCTCCGTCTGAAAATGCCTTCTTCTTCTTGATCAGAAAATGTGCAGCTCTAAACGAGGGTTCGGTTACTCTGTGTGACTTATTCACCGGCTTCGTGAAAAAAGACTGTTGCTTATCCAAAGCTGCCTTTAGCTCACGGGCTTTTTCTGCCCGTAGTGCGCTTCCCAGTGGGTAGTAAGCATGGTAGCTTTTGTGACACGTAGTAAAGTGTCTCACCACATTGTGCCGCTTTGGTGGCGCCACACTCGCCCCGCAAATGAGAAACACGGAGATTTCTTTCACTGTTGTAAAAAAAACAAACTCTTCCTCCCATTCATTGTCAAAGTAATACGATTTCTTTCTTTTTTTTCTGCCATGTTTTGGGGTCAGAAACTGCATTCGCTGTCCAACCCGCTAGCTTACGCTCCACTTGCACTGGTTCTGTCAAGTGTACAATATTGACCTTTGAACTAGAGTGGGTCAGAGGTGACCTAGACTTCTCTAAAGTTCATGTATAATTAACAGATTTTTAAGATACTGTCATTTTCAAATCTATATAAAAGCAAGTGTGATTTAAAAGAATAGCAACAAAATTAAATTAAATTTGAGTCGTAGTGAGTAGTGAGTAGTGACATAATTTGTTCTATTTTTAGAACAGCCCGCGGGCGACTTACGTGGTCCTTATGGGCAACCTGGTGCCCGCAGGCACCGTGTTGGTGACCCCTGCACTACATACTCAAAAGACGTGAGGTTCATGGCTGGTGAGGTACTGATTTCATCATAATTAGATTTACAAAAATATGAACCTACAGTTTAGCTTATTCACCATTTAATTAGCAACGGGTCATTTTTAAAGTCCCATAGCAGAATTATTTACACATACAAACTGTAATACATAATTAGGACATTTGATTAAAAAAAAAAAACGTTGTTTCCTACATGTCTGCTGATATGTTACGTTTATTTATAAATGAAGTCCAAGTGCCGCTCCTTCTGGACAAAAGTATCCAAAAAAATTTTAAATAAATTTTGGATAAATATAACCATTTAATTTATTTCTTCCATATTTCATTTCTTTCTGTCATGATCGTAGGTGAGGCCGTGCCTCACCTGCCTCCCCTGACCGCACGTCACTGCTCATAGACAGGCATACCTAAACTGTAGCAACTTAAAATGATCGTCGGTAAACCGGCTAGGGTAATGGTTTGAATGTCTTACCTTGAGAGCGCATCGTTCCTCGTTCGGTATTTTGTTGCCAAAGATCGAACATCGACTGCCAAAGAGGAACACCAGAAGAAATTCAGAGAGAAAGACGATGACGCATCGACAGGCCGCCATTCCTCCTCAAGTCACAACAACTCTTGAGAGGGAGAGGAGGAGACTGTGTGTGTGTGCGCGTGTGCGTGTGCGAGTGTGTGTGTGTGTGTGTGTGTGTGTGTGTGTGTGTGTGTGTGTGTGTGTGTGTGTGTGTGTGTTTGTGTGTGTGTGTGTGTGTTGTCAATCACACTTTAGTCAAAACAAACAAAACATTGTCAAAATAATTGTCTGTTTAATTTACAGCACCTGATCAAGCAGGCAGCTCTGTGAAAGTGGTGTTGCTGCTCTATGACTTTAACAGTATGGGTTTTAACTTTTTTCTTCTTGTGTCGTGTTGAGACAAACGTGGAAGAATATTCATCAGATGAGAATACATTCAAAATTACTATCCTTCCTATTTTATATCCTTTTGCTGTGTAATATCCCTCAAGAAATACATTCCAAAAAATAGTATTCTTCAGACAATACTGCTGGCTTCATCCAAAAGAGCTAACTGTTGAGTTGTTAAAGCCCCACACAAGGGAAGACTGGATAGACAGACACAATGAAGAAAGTATTCCCTCAAAATAATATATTGGGTTATCACAGAAGACAGAGGACCTTGAGGACAAATGCTGTAATACACTTGACACAGTCAAACACGTAGCTACTGAATGCAGCATGTATGATCAAGAAGGGATTATAAGGAGGGAAAATAGCATTTAAGTGGAGATTCTGTCAGGTGAGAGTCTTCTATATCTTTGAGAATACTAGGAATAATAAAAAGAATTTCTGCTTTTTTTTTTTGGTAGAAAATCTGCCAACATAATCCACACTCCAATCCAGCAGGCAGCCGTCATGCACCTTTAAGATAGTCTGCCAACAATCGTAAAGTTGATTGTTGTTAGGTTGGTGCTGTGAGCAAGATGAACAACCTCTTCAGAGACCGTCACCCTTTATGATATGTAAATTAGTGAATTCCTGAATTTGTGGCTCACGGTGCATTGAGCATTGATTTTAAATCTGTTTGACTCGCATTATCTGAAGTTGTTTAAGTCAATCTACTGGTCTTTTCTTGAAGACATTTCACCTCTCATCCAAGAGGCTTCTTCAGCTCTAGTGGTGTGCTGGTCTTGTCTCAGCTTCTTAACCCAGTGAGATGTGGTCAGTGCTATTCACAGTGGCGGGCCATGCATTTGACACCTAGGCCTTCAGTGATGTTCTACTTAGTCAAACTTGAATAAACACATCTCATAATACTATAAGCGGCTCCCACCACTGCCACTAATGTAGTGTTCGAGGATTTAGGCGTTTATGATGTCTCTCAAGTTGGACAAAAAACGGCTCTTTTACAGAGCCGTCAGCCCTACTCATTTTATTGTCACTCGCACAGAAGAACCCCGCAGCTACACCTTTTATAGACGTCACACAACTACGTCACAGACCAAAAGCGGCTTTGCCATTTTCCAGCAGTGATGGCAAAATAATGAAACAAATCTCTATGTGTATTTTTACTACAATCACACAGATGAGCAAGTGTGCCAAATTATTTACACACATTATATAAGAGACCGTTACATAGCGCAAGACAAGTGCGAGCTGTTTGGCATTACCCACGTCTGTTGTCTCATCCACCACTATTGCGACAAAAAGCTTTTTTTTTTAAATTTGTGTTTTGATCTCTTCTCCAATGACTTCTGAAATAGCATGAATGAGTTCATTTTGTATTTTGCCAGATGTCTCAGTAAACACTCAGTTAGTGGACAAGTGGTAATGCTGATCTTTGTCATGCTCAGCAAGAAAAGGAAGAAGTTCCATGTAGTTGCGTACCTATTCATTAAGCTGCAAATCCACTCTGGTGTCCCCAAAAGTTTTTAAAAGAACCATAGCTTGCAGGTATACAGTTGAACTTTGGTGTCTGTCACAGGCTGGCTCTCACAGCGATGACAAAGAAGGAGACACACCGTGTTTTAAAGGAATTACAAAATATTTATTTAACATTGACACGACCCGATTGACGCAGCAATCAGCAGTTTTGAGATCTTTCTTTCTGGCACACATCTTGCACCTCTTCTGCTAGCGATGTGTGTCTGTTCCCTCAGGATGGGTCGCAGCAGTCTTGGTCACTCTGACCTTTTCCATTGCGGCTGTGATGTAGGCTGGTAGGTTCGGGGTACCTTCCAGTCGACTTCTCATGTGAGGTGTCACAAGCTCCGTTGAGAGCTCCGAGAGGAGCTCCGAGAGTCTTCCATGGGTGATGCCTGTGTAAACTTCAGGGTGCCGAGCCCTGCAAAATGTATAGGCACTCAGAGCGGCGATATCAATCATGTTATAACAGGGCACCATGGGCCATCTCTGGGTCTAGTGTTTGCAGGTGAAGTTGCCAACTATCTGGTCCATTATATCCACTCCTCCTTTGGTCTGATTGTAGAAGAGGATTGCTTCTGGCTTTTTCTTTGGGCTGAATTCATCCACCGTCCTGCTGTGGTGCATTGTGCTAAGCAGCAGAGAGGCCTTCCCCTTCTTTCTTAGATAGCTGATCATGGTCATGTTGCCATAGAACCCAAATTCGGTGCTGTAGACCTCTCTGGACCTAGAAGCCTTCATGACTGGAGGAACGTCCAGCTTGTTCTGTCGCAAAGTTCCCACAATAATCAGACCCTCCGCCAGGAGATGCTCGGCAAGAGCCACGCTGGTAAAGAAATTGTCAGTGGTGATGTTTTCGACCTGTATGTCTCAATCCACTGCACAACTGACAGACGATGTTTCCCCAAGATTCTTCCAGACATTTTCCTCTGGTTGTCTCCCTAGGTACACAATCCAGTAAATTGCATATGGGCTATGTGCATCACAAACCCAGATGATCTTTATCCCGTATTTGGCAGGCTTGCTTGGCATGTACTGCAGAAGCTGGGTCCTCCCTCTGAAAGGCACGGGTTGTTCATCCACTATCACATAATCACTGGGGATGAACTTGAACCGGCAGTTGATCAGGAACAGGTCCCATATGTGGCGGAAGGGTGCCAGGAACTCTGTTTGAAGTCGGTCGGCCCTCGTCCACTTGTCATCAAGGCGTAAGAACCAGCGAATGTCTTAGAATCTTCAAATTGACATAGTGACCTTGTACAACTGGTTGTACAGAGGACTCTCGGAAAGTGTACATACCGGTAAATCCCAGTTCTTCTCACTTTCTGCAAGAATGGTCAATCCAATGAAGGCCGCCATGTCATCTTTGGTTATATTTCTCCACTCTCTCCCGGTGTCTGAGGCTGTTCTTTTTCCCTCCTTGTTTGTGCATGTCAGCACCACTTCTATTATATTGTCAGATATGAACTCCTTCCATACATCTGTTGGGGAGACAGTCCATGGAACACCCAGCGTTGCTAAATCCGAAAGAGGCTCTCCTTTACCAAACACATCCTTCTCCAATAAAGCAGACAGAACGACATCCTTTGTCCCTACTCTTAAAGGGACAGTAAAATCTAAATGAACCAGGTCTGTATTTGAAGTAAAAAGGCTTGGTGGCATTTTTATCTTTTTATGAGCAATGGGGAGTTAGAAATTTATGGAGCACGCCATGACAGCGGAAGTGACGCAATCGTAGACATCAGGGTGAATCCATATCAATGCCGATAAAGCAAGTGACAAGGTAACGAGCCAATATTTTTTCTATTATTTATCAGGATATTGCCTAAAATCATGTCATCATCATCAGATACTGAGAACGAGTTCCCTGTGAAACCACCTGGGGGGGTAATTATCCCATAGAATTATCACCCTATGTATGCAGAGATTGAGAGTTTGGAAATCTAGCAACTCATTCTAGGTGGCTTCATCTGAATCAGATTCTGACAGATATCGAACTAGCTATAGTGTCCCGTTTTGGTTTACTGTGTATATGTAAAATTTAATCACACTACTGATGCTAACACGCTTGCCCGTCAATGGGATTTTCCATATTATGTTAGCATTGAGCTAACCGCTATTTGTTACTGTTGGACTGTGTGGAGTTAATAACAACTCTGGTTTATATTAATATGTCTTGTATTTACGAATGTATAAGCATTAGGGCCTGACATGCTGTTTTTGTATGTTTTAAGTTTCACAGATCTTCTCAGTAAAATGACCTGTCCATCACTTTTGATATTGTTTACTTTTTGTGAGTGGCATAATCGCGCAATAATCTGGTCATGAAAACATTCATACAATATCTCCAGTAGTTCCAGACATTTATTAATTATCCACTGAACCTTGGGAATTCAGAATAAATACTGTGGGTTGTCCGGAAATAATCTTACTTTCAAATCTCTTTGGAAATCCTCAGAGGTAGCTCATGAAGTGCTCATGACAGATCCTCTGATCTTTGGTCATTTCGACCTTGTTTACCTTGCAGGTAACCATGATTTTTATTGGGTTTATCGCTTCTGTGATCGCATTGTGTTCTATAGCTGCAAGCTCAGTATGTCGCCAATGACATATGACGCCCACGTGACCACTGGATGCGGAAGCTGCTGCCACGCAGATTTAAAATTTTCTGACCACAGGGATGATGCTAGACATGTAAAATTTATCTTTTCTTCTTTTTTTCATAATGATGAATAACATATATGTCACTTAAAAATGAGTTTATCGTTCCTTTAAGCTTACTACCTGCAAGACCAATATTGTGGAACTCAGCAATCTGTAGTAACTGCTCCTTTGTGCAACCCTGAATAAACACCTCTGAAGGCGCATCAAAAAACCGAAGCCATAATCAACTAGCCAAATACCATCCAATGAAGTGTTATACTAATAATGATAGTAATGGGTTAGATTTATATGGCGCTTTTTTTTTCCAGACAGACTCAAAGTCGCTTTTACATTGGATCCATTATTCATTCACTCCTCATTCATACTTGGTGATGGTAGACTACGTGTGTAGCCACAACTGCCCTGGGGCAGACTGACGGAGGCATGGCTTCCAATCTGCGCCTACGGCCCCTCCGACCACCACCGGAACAATCACACACATTCACACACCAGCGAGTGCCCCACTGGAGGCGAGGAGGGCAAGGTGTCTTGCCCAAGGACACAACGACAAATGACTCGAACGGGAATCGAACTGCCAATCTTGAATCATTGGACGACCCGCTCTACCACTGAGCCACGGCTGCCCCAGTGTTATTCCTACCAAAAGCCTATTTGAGGCCCAATTACCTCCAAGGAATTTTTCCCCGCTAACTGCCTAGCTTGAATCTTACCGAAGCTTAGCCCTAGTCTTCATGCAGCTTGTGGTGGATAATTTCGCATGGTAAACCAACGTGGATTGCAGTGACGTGCGGTGAGGTTCATGGCTGGTGAGGCACTGATTTCATCATGATTAGATTTACAAAAATATGAACATACAGTTTAGCTTATTCACCATGTAATTGGCAACAGGTCATTTTTAAAGTCTCAGAGCAGATTTATACATACAAACTAACACACGATTAGCACATTTGATTTAAAAAATGTTGTGTTGTTTACTACATGTTTGCTTATATATTATGTTTACTTATAAATGAAGTCCATGCGCCGCTGCTTCTGAACAAAAGCATTGAAAAATTTTTGAGCCGAGATATGCAATCCTCCATTTTTATAGCAATGCAAGGCAGGTGGAAAACAAATCAATGGCTGCACTTGATTTGCTGATAGATTGTAGTTTACTGTCACTTCTTCTACGGCCAAGGAAGAAGACTCCTCGGCCGAATCCCTGGGATCATCAGCGCCCCCTACCATGAGGCTGGGGAACTGTGTGTCTCACTTGATGTCTTTTCCAAGTGGTTTTATGACCTCTCAACTCATGAAAGATGTTACACACATGAGGTTCTTGACCAAAAAACACTGTACATTATATACATTAGCTATGGGTATTTAGTCATAGAGCAAACATGTTTAAACATCAATGTTATAGTGACATATAGAAAGATAGCATTATAGCATGCCAGCACAGCTAGTCGAGCCATTGCGCAATCCATGGTGAGGCTCGCCTGGCTGGTGCCTCACAGCAGGTCTCTTCTCCGTATTTCAGCGATTTTGAGTAAAAATAGCCTAAAATTGTTGACGTTAAATGAAAAATAACTTTATAATACTGTGAAAAATCCCCCAAGTCCTCTCTCTCTCTACCTTTACCTGGATGGAAAATCCACAACCACTGCCACTACCTGCCTTCCTCTTCCTGGACGGGCGGAGCCCAGAGGCTATATAGCAGCCAGGCCACATACAGCAACTCTTTTACCTCTGCCCAGGTCAGCTCAAGCCACACAGACCTCTGGAAATTCCAGCAGGGAACAACTATATCTAGAAGCTTCAAGTGACCTGCAGCAGCCATATTCTGTGGCCTTGTCCAAAACTTATCATACGTGGCCACCTCAGCACTCTCTTCAGTATCACGAGGGAATACACTATCCACTTCTCATGTTCTGATACCTGCTTCACATTTTTCCCAAGCTTTCTCAAACCGGGCTATGTCTCTCAATGGACAGAGAACACCATCTGCTGTGCAGCACCCCATTCAACAAGAGCCTCAACTTGGACCAGCTCTAACTCCAGCCCATAATGCAGCTCCAAATCCAGTTCAGATTCCAGCCCATATTGCAGCTCCAAGTCCAGCTCCAATTCCAGTTCCGATTTTAGCTCAGATTCCAGACCCTCTGCCGGCTCCAATTCCGGCTCCTAATCCAGCTAAGATACCCACTTTAGCACCTTAGCTAATAGTTCCTCCACCTGCAACGGCCCTCATGCCCTCAGCAACTGAATATGCTAATGCTTCTTATGTGCAGATTCCTTATGTACACCCCCAAACTGCTGGGAATCCTCCTGCACACCCTTACAGGCAGCTTCATGCGCCTTTGCACAGCCACCAGTCAACTTCAGTTGCTGCACATCGACCTCCTTCCTCACAGCTTCAGAACACATTGACTGGTCATTACCAGTCAACCACGGGACATTACCTCCACCACAGGACTAAATGACTTCCGGCCTGTCGCTCTGACATCTGTGGTCATGAAGCCCTTTGAACGCCTCATGCTGTGCCACTTGAAGGACATCACAGGACCCCTGCTGGACCCCCTGCAGTTTGCCTACCGGGCAAACAGGTCAGTGGATGATGCAGTCAACATGGGACTGCATTTCATCCTGGATCATCTCGACCACCCAGGGACTTATGCACGGATCCTGTTCATTGACTTCAGCTCGGCGTTCAACACCATCATCCCTGAGCTGCTCTCCTCCAAACTCCACCAGCTTGCAGTCCCCTCTGTCACGTGTCAGTGGATCACCAGCTTCCTGACAGAGAGGACACAGCAGGTGAGGCTGGGGGCGATCCCCTCAGACACTCGGACAGTCAGTACCGGTGCCCCCCAGGGTTGCGTCCTCTCTCCACTGCTCTTCTCCCTCTACACGAACGACTGCACATCCTCACACCCAGCCGTCAAACTCCTGAAGTTTGCAGATGACACAACTGTCATTGGACTCATCCAGGACGGTGATGAGTCTGCATACCGACAGGAGGTGAGACAGCTGGTGGACTGGTGTAGTCGTAACAACCTGGAGCTAAACACGCTCAAGACTGTGGAGATGACTGTGGACTTTAGGAAGTTACCCTCCCCTCTGCTCCCCCTCACCATCGCAGACAGCCCTGTGGACTCTGTGGAGAGCTTCAAGTTCCTGGGGACTACTGTTTCCCGGGACCTGAAATGGACTCTCCACATCAGCTGCATCCTCAAAAAGGCCCAGCAGAGGATGTACTTTCTCAGGCAACTGAGGAAGCACGGTCTGCCACAGGAGCTGTTGGTCCTGTTTTACACGGCAGTCATTGAATCAGTCCTGTGTTCCTCCATCACAGTCTGGTTCGGTGCTGCCACCCAAAGGGACAGGACAAGACTGCAAAGGACAATCAGGTCTGCTGAGAAGATCACTGGGACCTCCCTGCCCTCGCTCCAAAAGCTATACTCCTCAAGAGTCAGGAGTCGGGCAGGGAAGATCATCTCAGACCCAACTCACCCTGGACACCGACTTTTCAAAAGTCTACCCTCTGGGAGGCGCTACAGAGCCCTCCTCTCAAAAACCACCAGACTAAAGAAATTTCTTCCCCCAAGCCATAAGTCACTTGAATGGCAACTGTTAATTATTTGTCCCAAATCCTTGCAAACGTTTACACAAGCACTCAGCACTTGCACACTGTGTCCCACCCCCCACCCCCCCCACCGCATTCTGCATCTTGTGTTGTATTAGTTATTGATAGTAGTTAAAGTATTTTAGATAGTTAAATTAATGTATGAATGTACAGTGAGACACCACCTGCCGGAAACAAATTCCTTGTCTGTTCTCCAACAGACGATGGCAAATAAAAGTGATTCTGATTCTGATTCTGATTATTTGTGCCCTCCAACTGCTTCTCCTTCTCTGAATGTCCAGAATGTAGACACCCTTAACCCATCTCATTCAGTTCTTCAGTACCAACCACAGCAACTTTCAAGGACTAGCAGAGTCTCTCATATTGCAGCTCCCTCCTTTCCATACTTTACCAGAGATGATCCCAGACAGTTTGCCCTGCTAAAGATGGCTCTTACCAATCTTCTGCCTCATGAGGAAAGCGAGCAGTTAAAATATCATGTATTATTGGATCACTTGAAGCTCGACACAGCCTGTCACCTTGCTCTGGCCTACGCACACCATCCTCTTCCTTACTCCAGAGCTATGGCAGCCCTACAGCAGAGGTATGGCCAGCCACAGCAGCTGGTACTGAACGAAATCACAATGATTCAGAACCTCCCCTCTGTTCATCATGGCGATTCCAGAAGCTTTAGTGAATTTGCTATTCGAGTCCGAGCTCTTGTGGGCATGCTGCAGTCCCTTGAAAACGGTGAAGGAGATGCAGAATTGGCCTGTGCATCTCATGTACAGCAACTTCTGGGAAGGCTTCCTTCTGAACATGTTGCTAACTTTGCCAGATTCACCCGTGCTTCAAAGCCAGGAATTCCTTACAACCTGGTTGACTTTTCTAGCTGGCTGGAAGAAGAAGCTGAGTGTCAAGCCATGGCCACTCAAACCCGAGATAATAGAAAAGGGCACCCCAAAGAACACAAATCTGTAAGGTCAAACTATTCAAAGTCCAGCAATCCAGTGGCTACTGTACTTCATGGAAATAGCCATCCCCAAAATCCAACTCAGCAACCTATGACTGAATCTGCCATTCGTCATGGGCAGACCTGTCCTTTCTGTGATGTCCCTGACCACCACCTAAGTGTTTGTCCAGATTTCCGTCAGTTATCAAGGGATGCTGTCAAAAGGTGGATCCAAGAGAAAGGGCATTGCTGGAGATGTGGACGCAAACATAAGGCCTCAAATTGTGACCTCAGGAAGCTTCGCCCAAAATGCAAAGGAAAACACCTCGGCGTCCTCCATGAAGTGAATCAACCAAGGGGAGATCCTAGTACTTCTTGCCTCATACGGTCCAGCTGCAGCTCACGCGTCCTTCTGAAAGTAGTCAGAGTTTTGCTGAGTTACAGGGGAAGACAACTTGAAACCTATGCTGTATTAGATGATGGTTCTGAGTGGACTATGCTACTAGCAACTGCAGCTAGGTTTCTTGGACTTGATGGGGCGGCTGAGTCCATTATGCTGAAAACTGTCCGCCAAGGAACTGAGACCCTAACTGGTACCACAGTTACGTTCAACGTTTCCTCTGCATCAAACAAAGACAAGAAGTTCATCATACCAAATGCTTTCACTGCTGAAACACTGGGCCTTGCACCACAGTCCTATCCTGCTCAAGTCCTGCAAAGATTCAAACATTTGCATGACATACCACTCCAAGCTTTCCAGACAATTCAGCCCCTTCTCCTTATTGACTCAGATCACCCTCATCTTGTGTGTCCTGTTGAGCGAGTTCGTTTGGGTCCAGGGGGCGACCCAGCAGCAGTTCACACACGTCTTGGTTGGGCTTTGTAAAGGCCCAACAATGACCCCTGAGGATTTCATTGCCACCTCAAGTTCTTCCTCTTGAGAGATTAGTCCAACAGTTCAGTCCTTGTTCATATCTTGCACAGCCCCAGATGCAGAACTTTTCCGTGCTGTAGAAAGACTGTGGAAAGTTGATGTACTTCCTTACCAAAGTGAGAAGGTCACCACTCGTTCCAAGCAAGATAAGGAGGCATTAGCTCTTCTTGAGAATCAAACGATTAGGGTGGAGATCAATGG
Organism: Antennarius maculatus; assembly: GCA_013358685.1. Classification (NCBI taxonomy): domain Eukaryota; kingdom Metazoa; phylum Chordata; class Actinopteri; order Lophiiformes; family Antennariidae; genus Antennarius; species Antennarius maculatus. The sequence continues at coordinate 5,883,216 of CM023609.1, read as the reverse complement.
AGTTGATTGTTATGCAACTCCCCTAATTTGCCCCTAAATTGCAGGCGCCAAAGGAATCAGTCCTACCAACCCTCAGACGGACAGAGCGGAAGCTGATAAAGAATCCAGAGCAAGCAGCCATCTATGATCATGAGATCAACAAGTTGTTAGAAGCTGGATATGTGAAGAAGCTTGGATCTCACACCGTTGAGTCATGGTACATACCCCACCATCTTGTGGAACACAATGGCAAACACCGTCTGGTATTCAACTGCTCATTCCAATACCAAGGGCAGATCTTAAATGATGTTCTGCTGCGTTTCCGTCAGCATTCTGTTGCCATTTCTGGTGATATTAAAGCTATGTTTCACCAGGTCAGATTGTTGGCTGAAGACAGACCTCTCCTCCGTTTCTTATGGCGAAACATGCGACGTGAAGAACCAGTGGAGGTCTATGAGTGGCAAGTTCTGCCGTTTGGCACAACATGCAGTCCTTGTGCCACATACGCCCTGCAGCGTCATGTGAGAGACAACCACAATCAAGTGGAACAAGGAGATGTCTTAGCATCAGTCTTGCAGTCATTCTATGTAGACAACTGTATGCAGAGTTTCCCAACTGAGGAGCAGGCCAGAACTCTTCTTGATGAGCTCAGAGCATCACTTGCCTCTGGTGGCTTTGAAATCCGACAGTGGATCAGTAACCTTCCTTCAGTGGTTGAGCATCTATCCAAAGAGGCTCGATCAGAGAACACTGAACTGTGGCTGAGTGGGGATCTTGATTACAACAATATCCACCCAGTAGTCTTGGATCCAAAACACTACATCACACAACTGCTCATCAAGGATTATGACCACAAGTTGCGCCATCCCGGCCCAGAGAGAGTTTTTGCCAGCCTCAGGAGGAACTACTGGATCTTGCGTGGGAGACAAGCAGTTAGGAAACATCAGCATTCATGTACTGACTGTAAGAAATGGAAAGCAAAACCACTGATCCCTCGGATGGCTGACTTACCTCCATCTCGCCTGCGTTTATTCAAGCCTCCTTTCTGGTCTACTGGGATGGACTGCTTTGGTCCTTTCATCATCAAAGTTGGCCGCAGACAGGAGAAGAGGTGGGGGATGCTGTTCAAATGCCTTACGACACGCTGTGTCCACATTGAGCTCCTGGCCAGTCTGGACACTGACAGCTTCCTTATGTCCTTCCGTCGCTTTGTTGCTCGACGTGGAACCCCCTTTGAGGTAATTTCTGATCATGGTACCAACTTTATTTGCGGTGAAAGAGAGTTGCAGAGAACCTTCGATCAGTTAACCCCTGCCCTTCAGGAACAACTAGCGAAACACAAAGTCCGTTTCTTGAGAAACCCTCCTCACGCCCCACACTTCGGGGGAACCTGGGAAAGGGAGGTCAAAGCCATTAAGTCCGCCTTACGTGTGACCTTGGGTGATCAAACTGTCACAAACTGAGGTGGAGGAGATCCTAAACTCAAAGCCCCTTGGATACCTGTCATCAGACGTATCTGACCCTGACCCAGTCACACCCAACCTTCTCCTCATGGGGCGGCTGGAGGCAGCCCTTCCACAAGTTGTCTATGCCTGTCCTGACCTCCTGGGCACAAGGAGATGGCGGCACAGTGCTTGCCGACCAATTCTGGGCCAGTTTTATCAAGTACTACCTACCAACACTTCAGTCACGGCAAAAATGGAAGGTGGATAACCCAAATGGTTGTGGACCCCAATCTCCCCCGTGCATCATGGCCAATTGCAAAAGTGCAGAAAGTCCTGCCAAGTTCAGATGGAAGAGTCAGAGTGGCGGAGATACTAATAAAGGGAAAAACCTATGTGCGTCCTGTCAGTCGGTTGGTTGCTCTCACGGAAATCAAAGATGATCCAGAACCCCTTAAGAGTTCCTGAGGATTTCCTGAAAATCAAATATGACTTACATATTTGAGGGGTGGCTGTGAAAAATCCCCCAAGCCCTCTCTCTCTCTCTACCTTTACCTGGATGGAAAATCCACACCCACTCCTACCTGCCTTCCTCTTCCTGGACGGGCGGAGCCCAGAGGCTATATAGCAGCCAGGCCACAAGCAGCAACTCTTTTACCTCTGGAGAACAAAGGAGCATGTGGATGCCTCAGCCTTCCTTGGAAATGTTTGAATTGAGTACATGACATGAAAGTTGTAAAGTTACTTTAGTTGACTATGATTTAGTTCTGTGATGTTTATTTCTTGATTATTTGGTTTTATGGTGTTTATATTTGAAGTTAAATGACCTTTTTGATTATTAATGGTGTAAATTAATTATGGAATTAGGAATTAAGTAGAGTTGATATTCTTTATCCTTTTGTCTTTGTCTTTATTCCCTTGTCAGACCAAAACCAGTTCAAACAACCTTGAAAATAAAAGAGTAAAGTGGAACCTCCTGCATGTGCTCATCTGTCCTAACCGACACACCATTGAGTTGTATTGATTCCTTAAACCAGATCATTCTAAAGCCTAAATATTCTTCAAATACAAATCACTGGATAAATATCACCATTTATTTTATTCTTTCCATTTTTCATTTTTTTCTTGATGGCAGGTGAGGCCGCCGTAGGTTGGCCAAGCTCCGATTGCATTTAGCAGTCCTTTCCAGTGCAGAGCGGATCTCCCTCCAGACTCGTCGGACTGTGCGATACTGGGCCTGGATTGACGGAACTGCCACTCCAAACTCCTGGCTGGGGAATAGAGGAGACTGGTAACCCATGGTTACATGAACATTGACATACCTATGGAGGAGCTGACCAGAGTCATCTCCAAGTCCTGTTTGGCCCGTTCTGTCTGCCCGTTTGTCTGAAGATAGTGTCCTGAAGACAGGCTGATGGAGATCCCCAGCGCCCGGCAGAAAGCCTTAAAAAGTTGCGAGGCGAACTGTGGACCTGTTTCTGAGACAATGTCCATGGGGATCCCATGGAGCCTGAAAACATGTAGAACTAGGAGATTGGCAGTCTCCAAGGCAGTGGGGGGAGAGGGGGTTGGGAAGGGGAACAAAATGAAATGTCTTGGAGAACCAATCAACGACCATAAGGATGGTGTTATTACCTTCCGATGGCGGGAGCCCCGTAACAGCATCCACTGCAATGTGGGATGATGGGCGAGAGGAAATTGGTAGAGGGTGCAGGAGACCCACTGCTTGGTGGGAGGATTTGTTGTGGGCAAAGACAAAACACAAGGAGACAAAGGCTCAGACGTCAATAGCCATGGATGGCCACCAGAAGTGCTGTTGGAGGAGGGAAATCATCCAATGGACTCCAGGTTGGCCCGGTATTCATGAGGCCAACCTAGACTCCCATCTCCCAGAGGTGGGAGTCCAGAGGACTGGTGGACATCTGTCCGGCATCACATGATTTTTCTGTGCCTCAAGGACTGAGTGTTTAACCCTTGTGTGGTGTTCATATTTTTGTTATTCAGCCAGTGTTCATGGGTCTGGTGGACCTGCTGCATTTTGGGGTTTTTATTGCAACACAATCTAATAATTTTATGCTAAAATACTCAACAAATGTTTATTTCATCCCAATTACAAGTCATATAAAAAGCATATATGGTTAATGTTTGATCTTTACCTTTGTTAGATCACATTTATGAATTAAAGTGCTACTCATTTTTTGCTTGTTTTTTGATAAAATTTACTAAAAAAAAGAAAATCAATTATAATCAAGATATGACTGGAAAAAATCAACAAATTTACAAATGAAGCAAGGTTTTTCATAACAATTGATTTTTATTTATTTCAACTTCATTAGAAATTTAACTCACTCAAGTCAGTTTACACAACACAAGCTGGAAGCTGGAACACATACCATGTCAGTGTAGACAACACATCAGCCCCATTGAAAACCAGCCTATACAACACATGAGGGGCAGAGTTTTACTTTGTGTATGATGCATCTGTACTTCTTGCACTTGATGCATGTATATTGTGTTTTTCTGTCCTTCATGGGTCCACAGACTATGCAGCGCTTCTTTTTGTTGCTGCTGGCTGCAACCTAGAATAATGAAAAGATCAGCAATTTTACTAACACCTCTCTCTCTCTCGCAAGGCATGAGCATCAGACAAATACTGCAACAGCAGCACACACTTCAGGAATTGCAGATGGTGGTTCTGTAGGTCGGATGGATGGGGCACCAGCATTCTCCTCCTGAATCCTCCTCATGATGGCTGCAGAGGTTGGGGTTCTTGGAACATATTGTCTTCTCTGGATTTGAGGTCTCACCAGTGCCTTTCCCAGTTCCTCGAGAAAGAGGCATCTCCTCTGGAGCTTCCCTCTGTTCCTCTCTGGGTTCAGTGCCATCCAGATGATAAAGGTGTTGTACATTGAGATGTCCCATATGTCAAAGAATATCACCAGTGGCCAGCGTAGGGTCCTCCGTTTGAAGCTGTAGGCAGTCACCAGCTTGTCCATGTTGTCTACCCCTCCTTTTGTGGCATTGTAGTCCATGATGATCTCTGGTTTCTGATGCTCCTGGTCACAGATTCTCCCATCCCTGTGCAGTGTACTCATGAGTACCACATTCTTGCCTTTCTTTGGCACATAGGATACCAGGGACGTGTCAGCCATGTACACAAACTTGGAAGACTTGACAGGCCTGTTCTTTGTTGGGGTGGGAGCTCAGGCTTGTTTTTCTGTGTCGTTCTCACCATGGTCAGCTTCCTCTTTAGGAGCTCCTGTCCCAGCTTGTGTGAGGTAAAAAAATTGTTGCATGTGATGCTGTGTCCACTGAATCCTTGAGTCATGTCCAGGACAACTCTCATTCCAAGTCAGTTGCAAGGCCCTCTGAGCAGAGAATCTTTTGGCCATCTTGATCAGTTTTTGATGAGGAACCACACTGGCAAAGCTATATTTATTGTGTCCTACCACCAATTTGTACCTGGGATAGAGCAGGACATGGTTCCTGCAAGACAGAGGGTAATGTTGCAACCTTGTGCGGGAACATCCTCTATGTAATATAAATGTGTAGGGGGGGGGTATACAGTGTGTGGTCATTGAAAATGTGTTCCGAATATATGTTCGTCACAGAAAATGAGCCAAGGCCAATGAGTCTGAGTTTGAAAAAAATAATTCATCGTATCATTTTTTGTTTGATAAAAATGAAAGTGGGACCTGAACACCATACAAGGGTTAACCTTCCATCTAACCGCTCCAACTATGCTTGCGGATGGAAGGATTCTCCCGTTCTTCAGGAACGATCTGACGAGACAGCACGTCGGGCTTCAGGTTCCAGGATCCAAGGCTTTAGGTGAGGATGAATTCGAAGTGCCTGGGGAATAGAGCCCAGAGATCCTGGTGGGACTTTAGCCTCTTAGCCGATCGGAGGTAGGGCAGATTCTTGTGGTCCATCCACACGAGGAAAGGCTTAGCTGCTCAATTCAGGAATTGAATCTGGCCCTTCAGGAATGTCGCCATTCCTGAAGGGCCAGAACCACTGCCAGTAGTTCACAGTTTCCCTCATCACAATTGCGCTCGGAAGGGGACAGGTGTTGAGAAAAATAAGATATCGGGGGAAGCTTCTGGTCTTCAGGCAGGCGTTGCGAAAAATCCCACTCCTGAATCCGACGCATCCACTTGCACCACAAACTGCCGCTCAGGGTGTGGATGAACGAGAACAGGCTGGACTCGCGAAAATCCTCGAGCGATAACAAACTTTCTCTCTCGCTAGCGCTGCTGTTTCCGTCAGCGCATGCCGACGAGATAGCCGATGGAAATAGCCGAAGCATGCTGACGGAAATCGCCGAAGCATGCCGACGGAAATAGCCGAAGTGACCCGAACGCTCCCGATCATTAAATATGCACTCCTCTCATGACCTCCTCTCGTCCAATGAAAAACAAAGATTTTATTTTTACAAGTTAAACCCGCGAATTGGTGACGACAAGGCAAGGATGATCGATCAAAAAAAATTAAGAATCCAGTGTTATATAGTAGAGTTTGTGTTAAAATTCTAATTGAACAACAAATGGTGAATACTGAGAGGGGGTAGTAGTGGTGACAGACCGACCAGAAGGTAAATGAAAGATATTATTAATACTTTTTTGTAGTCTTAGACTTTTGATCCCTATGACCGGCAGGAATAACCAGCGATGTATGTAAATGTGTATTCAACTTCCTTGCTATTTTTCATGCCTTTTTAAATTGAAATGAAAAATCATGTTATCAAATTAAGGTTAAAATGTCTTCTAGTCCGAGTAAAACTTACCAGTAAACATTGAGTAATACCAAAAATCAAATTTATTAAAATCAAAGTGTCTAAGTCAAAGTTAAAATGTCTTGCAGTCCAAGTAAAACTCCAAGTAAAACATTGAGTAATATTTTGTTTGACTGTATCTTCACATAGTGAATGTTTTCAATTGTTGAATCTCACATTTATACCTGCATAAAAAGTAGGATAGAAATAAAGATAGTTAAGCTTGAACTGTTGACTTTAGTGTATTTTTGTAGGTAAACTGAACACAAGATTTTGCCCTCAGAATGCACCAAAATGCAGGAAAACAACCCCATTTTCTAAAAAATTTCCCGGGGGAGGACCCCCCCACACCCCCTCGCAACGAGCATTGCGAGCTGCGCCATTGTCCTGGACACAGAGTGTGGCTTTTTGTGGCTTGCTCAATTCTTTTACAATGAGCCACAGTGGCTTCATCATACTAGCTCCTAGTGCAAGCCCAGACAGGGTCTTCAGTAAACAGGTCCTTCAACTGATCAAAAGATTTCTGTGCATCAGTAGACCATGTTAAGCAAAAGTTGCTGGAGGTTAGCTGCGTGAGGGGCGTTGCTATTCTACTGTAGTTTCAAATGAAATGTCATGTCATGTCATTTTCATATCACCACCGCTATATCCGCCGCAGCGGGTCACGGGGAGCCGGAGCCTATCTCAGCGGCATAGGGCTTGAGGCGGGGGACACTCTGAGCATGACGCCAGTGCACCGCGGTCAAATGAAATATCCAGAGAAATTAGCAAAACCCAGAAAACGCTGTAGCTGCTTGCGAGTACTAGGCCACCCCTTGACTGCTTCAATCTTGGCAGGGTTGGCCCTGAGTTGGCCCTTTCCCACTATATATCCTAAAAATTTCACAGAGGAAACCTCAAACTCACATTACTAGTACCCTGGGTACTACAAGCATACCCTGGGTGCGCTCGTAGTGGCAACACACCTAGGGTGCAGCGGCTCTGGACTAGCTCTTCATCTAACCTTCCAATTTAGTTGTACATCTGTATAATGACAAATAAAGATCTTTCTTTCTTTCTTAGAATATGGTGGTGAAGCTAGTGTGCCTTCTTGCACATCAACTAAAACGTCATTTGAGAGACTTGTCCATCAATTTCTTTTAATTCTTTAAAGGGACAGTAAAGTCAAAATGAACCAAGTTTGTATTTGAAGTACATAAGTAAAAAAAGACTTGGTGGCATTTTTATTTTTTTATGAGCAATGGGGACTTAGACAAACAAAATTTATCATAAGTTATGGAGCGTGCCATGACAGAGGAAGTGACGCAATCGTAGACATTGGGGTGAATCCATATCTATGCCGATAAAGCAAGGGACAAGGTAACAAGCTGACATTTTGGACATCTAGTAACTCATCCCAGGTGGCTTCATCTGAATCAGATTCTGACAGAGATACTGAACTAGTTATAATGTCCTGTTTTTGGTTTACTGTGCGTATGTAAAAGTTAATCGCATTACCGATGCTAACAAACTAGCCCATCAATGGGATTTTCCATATTTTGGTAGAATTGAGCTAGCCGCCATTTGTTATTGTTGGACTGTGTGGAGTTAATCACAACTCTAATTTATATTAATATGTCTTGTATTTACAAATGTATAGGGATCAGGGCCTGACATGCTGTATTTGTATGTCTTATTTAAGTTTCACAGATCGTCTCAGTAAAATGACCCGTCTATCATCAACTTTTATTTATATAGCCCTTAATCACATCTGAAGACATTTCAAAGCACTTTACAGATAGAAAGCCAACAATGCCCTCAAGAGCAAGCATAATGGTGGTGGCGGGGAAAAACTCCCTCATTGAGAAAGAAACTCCGGGCAGGACCCAGGCTCTGGAGGGCGGTCATCCTCCTTGACCTGTTGGTTGGGAAAGAGAAATACATTGGGGAAAGAGATAGGTCAAGTAAAAGAGACAGTTTGAGTTTAATGTCCATAGTGAGCTGTCGCTGAATTGGGAGCAGGATATCCAGGCCTTTGGATATTCTGTCTCCCATCCGCGTTCTCCACCTGTGGAACAGAGGCAAAAAGACAGCGGCAGTATCGTGCAGACAAAGAGTGTGATTTGACAGTAGTAATAACTTCTAGGAGCATAGAAAGAAAAAGAAAGAGAAGGTGAAGTGACAGGAGCTCCAGAGTATCTCCTTTTAACGGGAGAGACGGAGAAAAATACCCTCAGCAGCCTAAGCCTACAGCAGCATATCTAGTGGGGTGTGTGTTATTTCTAATTGTGGGCTCTATCAAAGAGGAGGGTTTTTAGTCTACTCCTAAATAAGCTGAGAGTGTGTGCGCCCCATCTATCACTTTTGATATTGTTTACTTTTGCCATAATCGCGCAATAATCTGGTCATGAAAACATTTATAGTAGTTCCAGACATTAATTAATTATCCACTGAACCTTGGGAATTCTGAATAAATACTATGGGTTGTCCGAAAATGATCTTACCTTCAAATCTCTTTGGAAATCATCCAGGTGCTCATGGCAGATTCTCAGATCTTTGGTCATTTTGACCCTTTTTATCCTTGCTCTCCATTTCCTTCCTAGCTTCCGAGAAGGTATTTCGAAGAAGGATAGGCCCTTGTCTTTGTGTTTATGTCCTGTTGGCATGATACCATCCTGCTGCTCACAAATGCTCACTTCTGCCCTTAGTCTAACTTCTGCTACTACAGTAGTCACCTCTTCTAGTCTTTGTTCTCTCTCATTTTCCAAGTTCATCAACTCTTCAAAGTACTCTTTCCATCTTCCCATCACACTACTGGCACCTGTCAATAGACTTACGACCCTATCCTTAATCACCCTAACCTGCTGCACGTCCTTCCCATCTATGTCTTTCTGTCTTGCCAACCTGTAAAGATCAGTCTCTCCCTCCTTACTGTCCAACCTAGAATACAAGTCATCATAAGCCCCTTGTTTGGCCTTTGATACTTCTACCTTCACCTTACGCTGCATCTCCCTGTACTCCTGTCTACGCTCCTCAGTCCTCTCAGTGTCCTATTTCTTCTTAGCTAACCTCTTTCTCTGTATACACTCCTGTACCTCCTCATTCCACCACCAAGACTCCTTATCTACTTTCCTTCCAGATGACACACCAAGTACTCTCCTACCTGTCTGCCTGATCACATTAGCTGTAGTTGTCCAGTCATCTGGCAGCACCTCCTGACCACCCGGAGCTTGTCTTAACTCCTTCCTAAAAGTCATGCAACACTCTTCCTTTTTCATCTTCCACCATTACTTCCTCTGCTCTGCCTTTGCCCTCCTTATCTTCCTCACCACCAGAGTCATCCTACACATCACCATCCTATGCTGTTTGGCTACACTCTCGCCTACCACTACTTTGCAGTCACTGATCTCCTTCAGGTTACACCGTCTACACAAGATGTAGTCTACCTGTGTGTTCCTACCACTATTATAGGTCACCATATGTTCCTGCCTCTTCTGGAATAAAGTATTCACTATAGCCATTTCAATCCTTTTTGCAAAGTCAACTACCATCTGTCCATCTCCTCTCCTGGGTACCAAAGCTGCCCATCACCTCCTCATCACCATCCAGAATTTCTCTTTCTCCTCCAGGTCACATCCTACCTGTGGAGCATACCCACTAACAACATTAAACTTCACACCTTCGATTTCTAGCTTCAGACTCGTCACTCTATCCGACACTGTTTTTACCTCCAGGACATTCCTAACAAACTCCCCCTTCAATATAACTCCTACTCTATTTCTTTTCCTATCTCCACCATCATAGAACAATTTGAACCTTGCTCCTAAACTTCTGGCCTTGCTACCTTCCCACCTGGTCTCCTGGACACACACTATGTCTACCTTCCTTTTTTGCATCATGTCAACCAACTCTCTACCTTTTCCTGTCATAGTTCCAACATTCAATGTCCCTACTCTCAGACATACTCTTGGCGTTCCTCTTCTCTCTCTTCCTACGAACACACTTTCCTCCTCTCCTTCTTCGACCAACAGTAGTCCAATTTCCACCGGCACCCTGTAGGTCAACAGCACCGATGGCAGTCGTTGTTAACCCGGGCCTCGACTGATCCGGTATGGAAGTCATAGGTTTGATTCGCATGTTTGATTTGGCAAAAGTTTTACGCCGGATGCCCTTCCTGACGCAAACCTCTGTATTTATCCAGGCTTGGGACCGGCACAATAAGACACTGGCTTGTGTCCTCTTGTGGCTACATTGGTGCACCTTATAATCCAGTGCACCTTATAGTGTGGAAAATACTGTACTTATGTCTCAAATTTGAAAAAAAATAAACATTTTTTACTACAGAAGGGTTTGGTGAGTGAGCATATGAAACCGGCAGAGTTCGGTACCTCCAACAAGGTTAAGAATCACTAGTCTAGAGACAGTGTCACTGAGGAAAAGACAGGAGACAGAGCTGGAGGTAGCAGAGATGAAGATGCTGAGGTTCTCTTTGGGAGTGACCAGGAAGGACAGGATCAGGAACGAGTACATCAGAGTTACAGCACATGTTAGAGGTTTTGGAGATAAAGTCAGAGAGGCAAGACTGAGATGGTTTGGACATGTCCAGAGGAGAGATAGAGAATATATTAGTAGAAGGATGCTGAGCTTTGAACTGCCAGGCAGGAGGCCTAGAGGAAGACCAAAGAGGAGGTTTGTGGATGTAGTGAAAGAGGACATGAGGGTAGTTGGTGTGAGAGAAGAGGATGCAGAAGACAGGGTTAGATGGAGCCAACTAAGTCGCTGTGGCGACCCCTGAAGGGAAAAGCCGACAGAAAAGAAGATCTGAATATGCCTCGAGATTATAATGTGACTGTTCAATGACAATATTGCTGTGTTCAAATGAATTTATTATATATACTAACACTGAACTGAACGCTGAAGTGTTGTAACTTCATCCAAATACACCGCTGGACATCAGTCAAACCTGAACAACAATTACTTCTAATTAAGACTGAGATGTTGCTTTTATGTCTACACTTCAGTGGTTGCTGCCATTTATGCCTCCATTGGCACGCTCTCTCTTTCAATTAATTTATTCTACTGAATATGGTGAAATGCCATCACACAGAAATATTGTCAAATCAAATCAAGACTAGGTCAAATCACAGAGATTCTATCATTTCATTTCTATCCTCATAAATTACTTAACCTTAGCACACCATTTGGAACAGAGGTTAATATTTTTTTCAAATTCAACTAAATTATACACACTTATTGGGGTGGGCATCATTCTGACATTCTTTAACTTTTTTCTTGGGACAACTCCAATCATCCTTATGATAGAATTTTGGACAATAGATTTTTGTCTTACCTTGTTGTATAAGACCTCATGTGAATGTCACTTGATGTGTCCCCAGAGGTGGTGTTGGATAAAAATGCACAGCATTGAGCAGACCAGAACTTTCAGGTTCTTAAAGACATGAACAGCGTGTTCATTGATTCCAAAAATAGTACCAAACACAGATTTCAGCAAGGTTTGTTGAATAGACAGAATGAAATGAAGTACAGAATCTAAAGACAATTCATTCAATAGCATCAGCTCTTATTAAGGCTGCCTTGAGACTGCGGACATAACGGATACCAATCAGCTTTCCTGTCATATCCAATTTTTAGGGCTGACAGTTCACATTGTTTTTAGCAAGTGTCCAGATGTGATCTGGCTGGGCCACATTATCAGTCGATCTGACAGGTTGCCGTAACAACGACATCGGGGCAGAGGCGTCGTTCAGTGCGCGTGTGAGGTCATGTAATTGCAATGGAGGCAACAACAACAACAACAACAACAACAACAACAACGACAATGAACATGAAGTTTTGTTCCCTGAGAGTATTGGCAATATCACTGTCTGGTAGAGGTGGAGAAAATCTGAGACACACCAGACATTGTCAACTTCTCCCTCCATTTTTTACTGCTCCGTAATCCACGACTCTCTTCCTTCTGGCGCCCTGGTCTCACGTTGCAGATATGACATCATGGTCCGCCATATCTGATTGGTGTATTTGGAGCTGTTCAGACTGAGATATCTGTCCATATCCGATACGAAACTACCTCCCGAAAGTGGTTTCAATTCGTCCCACAAAAATTGTCCTGCAAAAATGTGACTGTTAAGACTGCAAATGAGATATCCAATATCTTTCTGGATGGGCTAAAAATCAGATATAGCCAACCAGTTTGAACAAGGCCTAAGAGTGATGTCCAATCATCAAAGAACAAAGAGCCTAAACTATGCTAAGAATTTACAGTCTTTCTAGGAGGCTCTTTTCACCTACATCTTTCCTCTTCCTTCCGACAATACATAATCATCCTGATATGTTTTTAAATATCTATTGGGTGATTTCAGCTCTATGGTCTGAACACTGACATTCCAGACTCATATTTATATCACCCAGACCTTGAGTGCATGAGGAACACATCATTCAATGTTAATCACATTTGACATGTAGATCAATTATGTGATTGTGTAAGTATATTTTTGGCATATTTTAAAAGTCATAATGCAGATATTTTTTATAAGTGATATCTAATTGAGGTAGAAGTATTATTCAGAATTAAAATGGGCTAGAGAGAACACATTTTGCAAAAGTGCAAAAATTTTGCAAAAACTTTTAGTTTTTGAAAACAAAAACAATATATTACCAAAGTCAGTAACAAAGAAAGGTTTTCTTTGCCCACTGCCATTTTGGCAATGAATAGAACCGTTTCAAAGAAAAGGCGATCTTTCTAAGGGCCAACATGTTGCCTTTTGTCATTAAATCGTAAATCACCCAAATTAACAGGATATTTAACTCCTATCCAATAAAAATCATTTGGAAGGGCGGGACTTTTGGAACGGGAGGAGCTAATTTGGGGTTGTTCTGAATACTGTTCCTATAACTTAGAATACAGTGACAGTTGATAAGTCAATTTGTAGTGCATTGTTGTCCGTCGTTTGGTACCGATAACCAGTTACAGCTATGCCTGGTATAGAGAAGTTGCCGATCGACGAGACGATGGAGGATAGTCCGCAGGTAACAGCTCTTTTCCTGTAGACTGACTTGGCATGCTAACGTTAGCCACGTCTGTGGGTAAGCTAACCGTCATTGTTGGTAGTTTTGACCAACGAACGGCCCAGTTAGGCATAGCTATCATGCGGACAGTTTAAATAGGATATGACAGTTCAGCTGTACGTATCTGCTAAAGGGGATTCCCGTTAGTGAGCCAAACAGAACGTCAAAGTTCACACAGATGTTGGTTTTGAAGTAAAGCCGTTCAAATAATTTTTTCCTGGATACTTCCGTAGCCACTTGGCTTGACTCCCAGAGTTTCTCTTCCTTCCGGTGGTAGCTGCTAATGTTTTGGTCTAGTAGTAGCTTCGACCTGATCTTCTATATTATCGACGATCAAAACACAACAGTACAGAGATTCGTAACCGCCCTCTACTTCGCTCTGAGCTCAAATACCCCGTGTTGATGCAGCAAATTCAGGGCAAAAACACCTGCATTTTGGGATCTGGCCAAAGAATCTGTATGCCGAAATTCTTTTTGGCAGTGAGCAGACGTAGTTTACATGCTTTGGATTAGTTCTATAGTAGGTAAATCGTCAAATGTTGTCCACTGTACTGTAAACGTATTCCTAAAATGACAATGACGTGTGGGCTAGCTAACTTGTTAAATAACTCGTTTACGTAGATGAGCGTTGGTTTGTTTTTGACAGTTATACAAGGTATAATTTAGGGCAATACAGTTATCTTGCAATGGAATTTTATGCTTTGGTCAAATAATTAACTTAGACTGTATTTTCATAAATGCTGTTCTGTGTTTTGTATGTAGACACGGTCTCTGCTGGGAGTGTTTGAGGAGGACACTGCAGCCATTTCCAGCTATTGTACACAGCTCTACCAGGCCATGAATAGGATCTATGATGCACAGGTACATAATTATGAATGATCTACAGGTGTAGTGCCACTGGCAGGGAAATATTCAGGAACACTGATTTATTGCCGTTGAATGGAAGGTGTACCATCTTCTGCTCAGTACTGTCTTCTTCTTCCTCTTTAAGAATGAGCTGAGTGCTGCAACACACCTGACCTCTAGATTGCTGAAAGAATATGACAAACAGGTAGGATTGGAGCTTCAAACCTCAAGAAACATCCCAAACCCCAAGCCTACAGCTTTGTGACAATAGTCATAGCCCATAGCCTTGTCACGGTAGACGGTATGGTATTAGTCAAGAGTTTATATGTATAAGAAGAACTACTGGCAACATAAAAACCGCAACTTTATCACACTAGAGCAACCTGCAGCCTCAATTCACCATTAACCAATAAAATTATGTACTTTGCAATATAACTCGGGTTTTCAAATACTAACTACAGTTATTTCACAGTAACCACAGCTTTCTGAGATTAATCTGACTTTATACTGTAATTCAAGAGTGTTTTAGGCATATTTACTGCTTCAGCATAAACATCATCCGCACAAGAAACAGTTCTATTTGTTTATATTAATCCTGTTGTACACAGCGTTTTCCTCTGGGCGGTGACGACGAGGTGATGAGCTCCACCCTGCAGCAGTTTGCAGAAGTTATTGATGAGGTGAGCAAGAATACACAAATCCAACAGATTAATTTTCTCACTGGAGGAAATACAATATATTGGCCATTCTACCGAATTGGTGCAAAGTTCAGAGTTGAAAACACATTTTCAAAAGTTGTTTTTTTTTTTCCAAAAACCTTGTCCATACATACATTTTGCCATGTTTGCATTGTACAAATCTAGAAAAGGCGCAGTAAAATTTCATACATTAACACCTTGCCTGTTCTTGAAATGTTTTTCCGCTTCTGAAATGTGTCACTACCGTAACACAGCAACACACTGCAATAAAAACTGTTATATTAATCCAGTGCTTCTCAATTATTTTCTGTCACACACCCCCAGCAAGAAGAAAAAAATTTGCGCGCCTCCACTCTTCGCCGCGACTGCAAATATTATAATTTGTCTATAACATTGTTATAAATACACCTTTGCATAACATTGTATCCTTATTAACATTAAAGAAAACAAAAAAGAAGATGTATAGTTCAACTTATAACAAAGAATAATTTTATTAACATTCATTTTTCATCTAAAGTAGAAAATATTTTAAGTGCATCTATTTGCCTGAACTAAAAAACTAAATAAATCTTTGTTTAAACAAACATTTTTTTGACCAACTTATTGCACCATTTGATACTGAAAAATAAAATTAAAATCGATAAATAACAACACATTCAAATTCAGTTCAGCAGCATTAACTGAGGAGCACAATATATAAAGCACTTTAACATACAAAACAGAAATGAATATAACAATTTGTGCTGATTTATTCACGTGTGCTTTGGCAGTGTTCGGGAGGTTAACTGACACCTCCTGCTGTAAGTTCACACTCCAAAATTTACACGGGTCCTAAACTGCCGACCCCCCGGTCCCCAGTCCAAGACTTAGTGGACTGTGCTACTGCCGACCCCAATCAGCATTATATTCGTGTTTTATCATATCATACATAATTTAGCACTCTGAGATTCTTGAGAATGAAATGTGATTTACAAATCAATATATTATTATTGTTAATAATAATAATATAATAATAATAATAATAAAATTAATTCAAACTCAATGCAAAAAAACCTTCATTAGTCCCCAAGGGGCAACTGAAGGCATATAAAGTAGGATTGATGCACAAAAAAAGAAAAGCAGAGTGCAAAAAGCAAAGAGCAAAAACCAGCCTTAAACAGAAAGCCAACACTAACACTGAAATATACAATAAACAAATATGTACAATATAAAAAACGTATGTGCAATGCTGTACTACAAAAGACATCAAGACTCATCATATTGTGGCAGCATGGTGTGTGTAAGTATGAAGGATGTAAAAGTGCAAACTTGCAGTATAAACACAAAAAGTGTAAATATAAACAAAAATAAATATTTAAATAACAACAAATACATTGTTTATGTTAAATAATAACTCAAAACCTAGTTAATTTAAAACCTAGTTAGTTCAAAAACTAGTTAGTTTAAAACCTAGCTGGTTTATAACGTAGCTTGTTCCAAACCTGGTGGGTTAGTTAGTTAGTTTCACACCCTAGTTAGTTCAAAAATTAATTACTTTAAAACCTAGTTAGTTACTTTAAAAACCTAGTTAGTTCAAAAACTAGTTAGTTCCATACCTAGTTAGTTTAGCACCTAGTTTGTTTAAAACCTAGTATGTTAGTTCAAAAACTAGTTAGTTTAAAACCTAGTTATTTAGTTCAAAACCTAGTTAATTTAAAACCTTACAAGTTCAAAAATTTGTTTAAATCCTAGGGTCCTATTATGAAAATCACACATTTTCAGGTCTTTACATATATATAGTAGTCTTCTCTAACCCCACCACCTCCTAGAATCTGGTAAATAAATGCTTCCTACATCAATATATATTTGGAGTTTTAGGAATTTATGGGCCAGACCGAATCAATACGATCAGATTTTGCTAGAATGGCCATTTGTTGCGTCACAAATGGCACTCTCTGGACAGAGTGATTGACTATATTGATTGGTTAACATGCCCAAGGGTGTGGCAATCCCCGAGAGGGGAGTTCGTTCAGGCTATGGTAGCATTGTGGGTAATGTCCAAGCTCAGAGCTACATACTGAAAGTTCTTCACAAACTAAGTTAGCTTTTGGCTACTAGTTAGCAGTCAGGTGTGTGTTGGTGTGTGCGTGCGCGCACGCGTGTGTGTGGTTCGTGATCAGGCTATGTAGCAGTGTGTGGTAAGGTGCTGGCTCAGAGCTACACACTGACAGTTCCTCACAAACTGTGAATTCAGATAGCAGTCAGGTGTGTGTGTGTGTGTGTGTGTGTGTGTGTTTGTGTGTGTGTGTGTGTGTGTGTGTGTGTGTGTGTGTGTGTGTGTGTGTGTGTGTCCGCCCGATGCTACACAGCGTCACAGCGAACACATAACCAGTTGCACATTAGAGATAAGTGTTGTGGAGAAAAGTGTCAGGTGTGATGGAAGAGTTTCCGCTAAAATGAAAGGAAAGGTGTACAAAACTGGTGGGACCAGCATTGTTGTTTGTTCTAGAGACAGTGTCACTGAGGAAAAGACAGGAGACAGCTGAAGGTTGCAGAGATGAAGATGCTGAGGTTCTCTCTGGGAGTGACCAGGATAGGATCAGGAATGTGTACATCAGAGGGACAGCACATGTTAGGGGTTTTGGAGATGAAGTCAGAGAGGCCAGACTGAGATGGTTTGGACATGTCCAGAGGAGAGATAGTGAATATATTGGTAGAAGGATGCTGAGTTTTGAACTGCCAGGCAGGAGGCCTAGAGGAAGACCAAAGAGGAGGTTTGTGGATGTAGTGAAAGAGGACATGAAGGTAGTTGGTGTGAGAAGAGATGATGCAGAAGACGGGGTTAGATGGAGGCAATTGATTCGCTGTGGCGACCCCTGAAGGGAAAAGCCAAGAGGAAAGGAAGATTATGTTTTAGTATAATGTAACAAGAATGATAAGACATTTCCTTAAATATGTGTAACATTACATATTCTCACTACCATAATGATTTTGTCACACCCGTAATATTACCAATTGTTACGGTTGTGACATTTTTAGATAATTCCTAGCATAAGTAAAACATACTTACAAGTAAATGGTTAGAAAAAAATGTTTGAACAGTTGTACACACAACAAAACATAATGTTTTGATTTGAGTCCTTAAAGGTGTACTGACTTGTAGATAATTTGTGTATGGTTGTGAAGTATTAATGTAACATAGTGATTTTTCAGACTTTGGAACCCATGTACTTAAAAATGATGAGAGATAATGACTCGCCATGCAGCCGTAAGGGACAGGGATGCTGTATAACGTCTTGGCCAGAAATTCTGATGTGTGGTTAAACCACGCTCCACCCACGTGGTAAAACAGTGTTACGGTTGTGACATAAAGCGTGGAACAGCATTTTTTGAAGCATGTTTTGTAAAACTGCAAAGTGAATCTAACTATTTTATATTCTGTTTAAAATAAACCAAACATATATTTTAAAATTTACCATTGGAAAAAATGAAAATATTATTTTTCAGGGATTTAAATTTAGGGGTTGGAGATGGGACAACTACATTCCAATAGAAAGAAGCTAGGAAGGTAGCATAAATAATGATTTTGTATATATGTACTTTAATTACTATCTAGTTACAGTATTGTAATCTGATCTAGTTAAACACAATACTAGATCATAACATAATCTCTCCTCCGAGAGCTGCCACCTTATCGTGGTGGGGGAGTTTGAGTGCCCGAATGATCTCAGGAGCTATGTTGCTTTGGGCTTTATGCTCCTGCTAGGGTTTCCCATGGCAAACAGGTCCTGGGTGACGGGCCAGACGAAGAGCAGTACAAAAACCCCTAGCCTGGCCTCTGCCCACGGGGCCCAGCCGGGCTCAGCCCGAAAGGACGACGTGGGCCCAAACTCCGGTGGACTCAGCACCCGCCGAGGAAACCGTAGGGGATGGGTGCATTGTGGATTGGGTGGCAGTCGTCAGCATGGGGCTCGACGACCCAATCCCCAGACAAAGAGTCTAGCTCTAGGGACATGGAATGTCACCTCGCTGGGGGGAAAGGAGCCAGAGCTTGTGAGGGAGGTTGAGAGGTACCAACTAGATGTAGTCGGGCTCACCTCCACCCACAGCTTGGGTGGAGGCGTGTTGCCCAAGGTGAGAGGTGGTGGGCTGGTGTGAGCTTGCTTGTGGCCCCACAGCTCAGCCGTCATATGTTGGAGTTCACCCCGGTGAACGAGAGGGTCGCGTCCCTGCGCCTTCAGATTGGGGACAGGTGTCTCACTGTCGTTTCGGCCTACTTGGTTCGCATTTCCGGCAGTAAGTCAGACCTGTTCTAGGTGCATGTTGGACTCCGGCAGGGCTGCCCTCTGTCACCGGTTCTGTTCATAATCTTTATGGACAGACTTTCTAGGCGCAGCCAGGGTCCGGAGGGAGTCTGGTTTGGGGACCAAAGGATTTCATCACTGCTTTTTGCAGATGATGTTGTCCTGTTGGCCTCATCAAACCTGGACCTTCAGCGTGCAGTGGGACGGTTTGCAGCAGAGTGTGACGCGAGTGGGATGAGGATCAGCACCTCTAAATCCGAGGCCATGGTTCTCGACCAGAAAAGGGTGGTGTGCCCTCTTCAGGATGGTGGAGAGTCCTTACCTCAAGTGGAGGAGTTTAAGTATCTTGGGGTCTTGTTTACGAGTGCGGGAAGGATGGAACGTGAGATTGACAGACGGATCGGTGCAGCTTCTGCAGTGATGCAGTCGCTGTATAGGTCTCTCATGGTGAAAAAGGAGCTGAGTCGTAAGGCGAAGCTCTCGATTTACCGGTCAATCTACGTTCCTACTCTCACCTGTGGTCATGAGCTTTGAGTCATGACCCAAAGAACAAGATCCCGGATACAAGCGACTGAAATGAGTTTCCTCCTTAGAGTGGCTGGGCTCACCCTTAGAGATAGGGTGAGGAGCTCAGTCACCAGGGAGGAGCTCGGAGTAGAGCTGCTGCTTCATCTCGAGCGGAGCCAGCTGAGGTGGCTCGGGCATCTGTTCTGGATGCCTCCTGGGTGCCTCCCTGGGGAGGTGTTCCGGGCATGTCCTACGGGGAGGAGACCTCGAGGAAGACCTAGGACATGCTGGAGGGACTGTCTCCTGGCTGGCCTGGGAACGCCTCAGGCTCCCCTCGGAGAAACTGGAGGAGGTGTCTGGGGAAAAGGAAGTATGGGCATCCCTGCTGAGACTGTTTCCCCTGCAACCCGGCCCCGGATAAGCGGTAAATGATGGATGGATAACATAATCTTCGTGAATATTGAAAGTCTGAATTCTTATTTGTTTTGTTAAGTAGGTTTTTGTTATTGTGGGACAGCAATTTGCACAAATTTGTAGAATGACCCATATAGGCATTCTATGTCTGATTTTATATAACATCTCAAGTGATTTACTGTTAACCCTTTACCTACTGAGGGTAAGAATGGCGATTTGTACATATGTTGTTATTGTTGCTGTAAAATGGTCAAGAAATGCCCTAAAACTGATGGCTTTGGTCCGTTTTCCCCGGAAATTGTCAGCAGTTGAAAACTGCTGACAATTCCATGGCTTTTATGAAAATAATTTTTTTTAATGTTCAAGAAGTTTTGTTAAAAATGTGAACTTATACGTGTTTAGAATAATCGGCAGTAATGTTTTTGGGTAGGACTCTGGGTATGCAAAAACCAATGCAAAATATAACTAAATGCATAGGCAAAAAAGTTAAAGAAGCTTCTTCCAGACTTTTCTCCTATTCAAAGTGGATTGGCCGTTTGATTGTTCTTTATGGTCTTCCCAACATCCGTATAAAACAAAGACACACACACACACAGCCACAAAAAAATAAACCTATTTAATATTTGTTTGTACAAAGACATCACTCCTTTGCTCACTCTTTATTACTCTCTTGCTTTCCTGTCTTTTTCACCCTCATCTTCCATCAAAGCTTGAAGTTTCACCTGTACCAAATCATGTATTGACAAAGGACAGATTTTCAGCTCCCTGTCATTGTTGGAATTTTTGAGTTCGAGCAAACTTTCAAGGAGCTACGGTATTGAGAAGTCGTGTAATGATCTTGCAATATTTCCGGTGTATTGTCATGAATACTTTTTTCACACAGTTGTGACAAAACCATAATGAACCGTATATCTGCACATACCCACAATTGTCAACTTTCCAACAATGTTGGAATTTTTCTAATTGGTCAAACTTGGACGGAGTTACGGTAATAAGACTGCGAACATAGAAAACGGAGTGGGCGCTGGGGTGACGGGTCAACCTGATTGAAGAAAATTATTTTTCTTAGGCTCTCTTCTTTCTTTCTCTCTAGTTGAGTTCCTGTCATGCTGTCTTGTCCACACAGCTGGCAGATGCCATGATGTTTCCAATCACTCAGTTTAAAGAGAGAGACCTGAAGGGTAGGACACACATTGTCTAACTGTACTACACATAAGATGGTGGGGTCTGTTTCTATTTGTCATATTATCATCCAGCTAATAACACATGCAGTACATGTTGTAAGTCACAGTTATAAATGTAATAATGTAAACAGAGACAACAAACATCTCTTGATATTCTTTTTGCTCTGCAGAGATCCTCACTCTGAAAGAAGTCTTCCAAATATCCAGTGATGGTAGGTTAACTGTTTAATAATTTAATATTTATTCATTATATATGTAGGGAGCTTGTCCAGAGTGAGTGGGGCACTATGGAGCTGAAGCCCTAAAATATACCATTTATAGGGAAAAAACTATTGTCTACCAAATTTTTCATGAGTTGATACGATAAATACCAAGTGCATGTATACAATTTTTGGTCTTGAACTGTTGTGAGAAACTTTAAATAATAGAGATGTCAAGCACCAAAAGGTACTGTAATGCTCTATAGCCTAATTAAAGTATTAGGAATGGATAAATACCCCGGCTACGAACCAGATATACATTGGGGAAAACAAGTATTTGATGCATTGCCAATTTTGCAGGTTCTCCCACTGACAAAACGTGGAAGTCTAATTTTTATCAGAGGTGCTGTGAGTGAAGGAATGTAAAAAAGAAAAACCCATAAAGTCACATTGTATGGTTTTTAAGTAATTAAATTGCATTTTATTGCATGGCATACATATTTGATACATTACAATAACGGAACTTAATATTTGGTGCAGAAACCTTTGTTTGCAGTTACAGAGATCAGATATTTCCTGTAGTTCTTGACCAGGTTTGCACTCACTGCAGCAGGGATTTTGGCCCACTCCTTTATACAGATCTTCTCAAGATTCTTAAGTTTTTGGGGCTGTTGGTGGGCAACACAGACCTTCACCTCCGCTCCACAGATTTCTATTGGGCTCAAGTCGGGAGATTGGCTCAGCCACTCCAGTACCTTGAGATGCATCTTACGGAGCCACTCTTTAGATGCCCTAGCTCTCTGTTTTGGGTCGTTGTCATACTGGAAGACCCAGCCACGACCCATCTTCAATGCTCTTGGGGCCATGTATCTCAAGACCTTGAGATACATGGCCCCAACCATCTTTCCCTCAATATAGTTTAGTCATCCTGTCCTCTTTGTATGAAAGCATTCCCAAAGACTGATGTTTCCACCCCCATGCTTCACAGCTGGAATGGTGTTCTTGGGCTTGTGCTTTTCCTTCTTTTTCCTCCAAACACCATGAGTGGAGTTTAGACCAAAGAGCTTGGTTTTTGTCTCATCAGACTACATGACCTCCCATTTTTCTGCTTGATCATCCTGATGGTCATTGGCAAACTTCTGACAGGCCTGTGCACGTCCTGAGAAAGAGATGCTTGTGTGTGCTGCAGAGTTTTAATCCATGACGGCGTAGTGTTTTATTTTATTTTTGTCTGCATGTATTCTCATGGTTTAACACTGCAAAAGGGGGTCAACTTTTTATGAGATCAATGCATGTTTTAGTCTTGCAGCAAAATCTTTTTCTTTTTTTAAAATTTTTTAAAATATTTTATTGCATGCGTGTGACCATCCCCATCCCTCTCTGGGAACTTTTTTCAATCTTTATGAGAATTTCCTATTATGAGCCAGAGGGGGAAGTGCTGCACCTGTGAGTCAAACAGCGTCAAACAGAAGGAGACGGGGAGAGAAAACAGAAACAGGGTAGTGGTAAGACAGACAGTGCTGCTAGAGTGAAAGAGACTTGAGCTCTTTCATTATCTTTCACGACCTTTTGAGGGGAGACAGTGGTTTAGTGGTAAAGCAGCGGAGTGGTAGAGCAGGTCGTCCAATGTTCCAAAGATCAGCGGTTCCCGCTCCCGCCCAGCCGCCTGGAGCATGTGCTGACAGTAGGAGGTGTCAGCTCACCTCCAGAGCACTGCAGAGGCGCCCTTAAGCAAGGTGCCGTCCCCCTTTATAAAAATTTGCTCATTTGGGGCGCACCATGTAGTAGCTTGCCACTCTACCTCCCATTGCATGCCTACAAGCCCCGTTGTGTGTGTTAGTGTGCGTTACAGGGGCCTGTACATACTAACATATACAGTATATGCATGTGTTTGTTCAAACTAGAGTGTTCTCTTAATTTCCCTTCGGGGATTACTAAAGTATACTAAATAATTTTTAAAAAAATTAAAATTAATACCAATATCTTAATACTCAATAGTATAAAACACCAGAGTAGTGGAAGTCATGACAGTATAGAATAGGCCACCAGGGGAAAACGGTGCAGAAGGAAGATAGAGGGCACAAGATTATGATGTCTGAAGAGAGACCCATTATGTTCTGATAGGACTGCAGTCCAACATAGAGGAAAGTTTCTGAGTAACTGTTGCCCAAAGCTGATGGACGGTTGAACATAGCCAAAAGACCCTCATTTTATACAATTTATTTTGCATTATATGTGTTCTATGAAGTACAGTGAACCCTCATTATAACCCAATTCACCGTTTGCGGCTTCGCTGTTTCACAGATTTTTCAGTGCAATTTTTTAATGCTTTTTTCTCACAGTACGTTCTGTTCTGCACTCTGATTGGCTAAGGGACTGACCAACGCACCTTGTCTCTGTACAGCTTGCCAAATTTAAGTTTGCAAACTTACTCAGTGACAAAACCCGCAATGTTAAAGAAACGTTTTGCACCAGCAAAAGCCTGAGGACCCGCCCAAAAGGAATAGAAAGATGCTAAATATCGCAGAAAAAGTTAAACTCCTGGACATGCTGAAGGAAGGTAGAAGCTATAGGGCTGTCGGGCGCAATTACGGAATAAATTAATCTTCGGTTCGTTCCATAAGGAAGGAGGAAAATAACATAAGCAGGACAGCAGCAATAAGTTTTAACAACGGGGTTGTAAAAAAAAAGGGTGTAACTGTCCGCAACAAGACAATTGTAAGGATGGAGTTTGCTTTAGCTTCGTGGATCAACAACTGCAGGAAAAAAACATTCCATTGGATTCCAACCTTATCTGCACAAAAGCTAAAAAACTTTATGAAACCTTTGCTGACAATGATGACATTCATGACAGCCAAGAAAAAGAGGATTTCGGGCCATCGATGAGTGCTGATCATGCAAGTCGATTTAATGCCAGCAAGGGCTGGTTTCAGAAATTTCAGAAACGCTTTGGACTTTGTTCTGCATGGAGAGGCCGCCTCTGCGAATACCGCTGGAGTAGAGGCATATGTGAACAAAATATTTACAGAGATCGAGGAAGGGGGATATAAGCTTGAACAAGTTTTTAATATGGATGAGACAGGTTTATTTTCGAAAAGAATGCCCTCTCACACCTTTATCATGCAGGAAGAAGCCAAAGCCCCAGGATTTAAAGCCCAAAAAGATTGTTTGACTCTTGTTATGTGTGGAAATGCTGCAGGTTTTATGATAAAACCAGGACTTACTTATAGGTCTAAAAATCCATTTGGCGCAGGCTTGGATTACAAAAGCGCTTAATTTGTATTGGTTCAAACAGTGTTTTATCCCGGAGGTCAAGCGTTATTTGAGAGAAAAAGAACCAGACTTTAAAGTGCTTCTGCTCCTTGACAACGCCAGAGGTCATGCTGATGATTTGTCTTAGGATATTGTGCAAGTCGAATTTCTACTGCCGAACACCAAATCGCTGATTCAGCGCATGGATCGCGGCATCATCTGTGCATTCAAGGCTCTCTATATGTGCCACACCCTGCAACGTCTTGTTAATGCTGTGGAATCGGATCAAGATTTCTTACCAAAGGACTGCTGGCGTGGATACACCATTGCATCATGTCACCAAAATATTCAGAGGGCTATTCAGGAGATCAATGGAGAGTGTGGAAGAGAGGTAAAGAAGCGTATACAGGCAGAATGGAACGGGTGGAGAAAAGTGTCAGGTGTGATGTGTGATAGAAGAGTTTCAGCTAAAATGAAAGGAAAGGTGTACAAAACTGTGGTGAGACCAGCGATGTTGTTTGGTCTAGAGACAGTGTCACTGAGGAAAAGACAGGAGACAGAGATGGAGGTAGCAGAGATGGAGATGCTGAGGTTCTCTTTGGGAGTGTCCAGGAAGGATAGGATCAGGAATGAGTACATCAGAGGGACAGCACATGTTAAATGTTTTGGAGATAAAGTCAGAGAGGCCAGACTGAGATGGTTTGGACATGTCCAGAGGAGAGATAATGAATATATTGGTAGAAGGATGCTGAATTTTGAACTGCCAGGCAGGAGGCCTAGAGGAAGACCAAAGAGGAGGTTTATGCATGTAATGAAAGAGGACATGAAGGTAGTTGGTGTGAGAGAAGAGGATGCAGAAGACAGGGTTAGATGAAGGCAATTGATTTGCTATGGCGACCGCTGAAGGGAAAAGCCAAAAGGAAAAGAAGAAGATGATGATGATTCAGGAGATGAAACCTGAAACTTGGAATGCCTACTGGAAAAAACTGGCCAGAGGCAGTGCAAAACCCGAACGGGGGCTCCCTTGACGAGATCCATCACTCCGCGGTAGATACAGCTGTGAATCTATCTAAACAGCTCGGAGGAGACAGCTTTAATGACATGACTCCTGATGACATTAATGCCCTGATTGATGCGCACACACATCAGCTGACTGATGAAGATCTGGCAGAGATTACAAAGCCACCAAGTGAGAATTAGGGACAAGGGGAAGAAGAGGGGACACGTGTTGATAAAGTGAGGAGGATGAACTAACACTTGGTTGCTTGGCAAGCATGGTAAGAATGGCCTTGAAACTTGAGCGTGCGGTGCAAGAATGGGACCCTTTGATGTGTCATTCATTACAGTTCTCAAATATAATCAAAGATGGCATGTCTGTTTGTAAAAATCTTCTTGTCCAGAAGAAATAAGAGTGCCAACAGCTACCCATAACTATGTTCTTCTCTCGGAAAAAGACACCCACACCACTGCCTTCAGCAGTAAACGAGGCTACAGTGGAGCGGAGTGAGGAAGAGGCAACTGACTATTAAAAATATTATTTTACAGTATTTCCAAAAACTATCATAGTTATTTGTTGAAAACGTTTATGCTTTTATTTTTTTTTAAATGCTTGGGCCTGAAAACAGATTTTGGTCTTTGATTTCATTGTATACGTGGTTCAGTATTGTATAATAACTAAAACATAAAGCGGACCACTTCACGGATTTTGCCTATCATGGGTTCTTTTTGGAACATAACACCCACGATAAATGAGAGTATACTGTACCTTAAATTGAATTAGTTTTAAGTTAGTGGTTTGGGTTTTTTTTCTTTTCTTCATGTTAAATATTAAATTTCCACAAATCTGGGTCCAAGAATCATGGTCTAAAGATTGAGTTAAAATGTTTTCCCATTTTGTGTTTGGTAGGTGTATAGAGCCAGTTTTTGAGAGTAAACTACATGTCTTTGAGAGATTTTTCTTGAGTTTTGTGGACAGCTTTATAATGTATTTGACAAACTCAGGCAGCTGTAAGTCAGGTGGTGGTGAGGTTGGCTCAAGCGTCAGAATGCTCTTTATGGTTGTCTTCTTTATCTGCAGATATTGGAGAAATTTTCAGTTTCTTTCTTATTGGGACCGTGTCATAGCAAGGGTTTCCCACCAAGCAAACAAGGTGGAGGCAGTCAAAGGGGTGGCAGTGGCTCAGTGGTAAAGCAGGCAGTAGATCGGGTCGTCCTATGGTTCAAGATCGTAGGTTCGATTCCCGCTCCCGCCCAAAAAAAATACCCGGAGGTGAGCTGACAGTGGGAGGTGTCAGCTCACCTCCAGAGCACTGCCGAGGCACCCTTGAGCAAGGTGCCGTCCCCTTTACAAATTGCTCATTTGAGGCGCACCAAGAAGGAGCTGCCTGCCACTCTACCTCCCTTGCATGCCTACAGGCCCCCTTGTGTGTGGTTGTGTGTATTACAGGGGCCTGTACACAGTAATATACTGTATGCATGCATGTGATTTGATTTGATTTGATTGACTAACAAAAACTAGAGTGTGTGTTCTTAGTTTCCCTTTGGGGATTATAACAGTGTATTAAATTAAATTACATTAAAATTAAAGGGTTCTTGAAGCAAAAATGCTGTTTATGGATTGAGGTTATAAAGGGAAGGTCAGGGAGATTCATGTAGTTACAGTCTCTCTGTTCTAGTGCCAGCCAGGACGTATAATCTTCATGTGGATCCACTTGATCAGATATTGCAATTGGTTCGCTAAGTAATACTGCATGAAGTTGGGCGCCTCTAGTCCATCTTCAGATTTATTTTTCTGAAGAGTTGTCAGGCTAATTTTAGCGTTTTTGTTTTTTGAATCGAATTTTATAATAGCAGTATCTAATTGGAACCATTTTGATGAAGGTTTAAATGCGATCATGGAAAAAAAGTACTTGATTTGAGGTAATAGTTTCATTTTGACAATAGCTATTCGTCCCAAAAGGGAGATGGGAAGATTATTCCAATGCCTTAGATCACCAGAGATTTTGTCCAAAAGTGGGGTTTGAAGTTCAAGTGGACTAGCTAGAGTTTAGAAGAAATCTTTATCCCCACATATCTAATGTTGCCCATGGGAAAGGAATAAAGTGGGTTTTGGACTACAGGATTCCATTTGTTCTCTGTTAATGGAAGTATGATTGATTTTGACCAGTTAATGGAAAAATATGAAATGTAAACTCGTTACAACCTTCTCACATATTTCCTTCAAAAATATTTTGGGTTTTTCTAGATAAAGTAAAATGTCGTCCGCATATAAGTTAATTTTGTGTTCCGACAACTGAGAGCAGATACCTTTGATAGTTGAGTTTTTAGATATTGCTATAGCCAATGGTTCAATAAATATTGCAAAAAGTAGGGGAGAGAGAGGGCATCCCTGCCTGGTTCCCTTTTCCAAAGTGAAATTTTGAGAAATGATTCAATTAGTGGTGACTGTGGCCTTGGGTGACTTATACAGAGTTCATACCCATTGGATTAACGACTAACCAAAGCCAAATTTATGAAGTACAGAGAAGAGAAAATTCAAATTAAATTTGTCAAAGGCTTTTTGAGCATCAAGTGACATAACAATTGTTTTCCTGTGGCAGCGTTGTGTCGAACTAATTAGATTTAGTAGTCTTCTGACATTGTTGGTAGAGTGTGGACCCTTAATAAATCCTGTTTGATCATTGTGAACGATTGATGAAATAATTTTCTCTAATCTGGAGGTTTTAGATATAATTTTAATGTCGGTGTTGATTAGCAACAGAGGTTGATAGCTAGAGGGAAGCGTGGGGTCTTTATCTGGTTTCAAAAACAACTTTGCAGCTGTATTCATGTGACCTCTAATATATTGATTACTTTTAATTTAGTAATAATAATAATAATAATAATGAATTAGATTTATATAGCGCTTTTCCTGACACTCAAAGACGCTTTACATTGGATCCATTGTTCATTCACTCCTCATTCATACTGACGGAGGCGTGGATGCCAATCTGTGCCTACGGCCCCTCCGACCACCACCGGAACAGTCACATTCACACATCTCTTTTCTTTGACAGGATATTGTCAAGATTTAGTTTTGCATTTTGTAGTTGCGACCATAGTTTTTCATTTGGATTTATTGCATAATCCTGGGTTAGCCATTTCAGTTTTCCCTCAATTTCTGTCTGCATTTGTTGTTCCTGTTTTTTCTTGTATGAGCAGCACAATATTATTTTAGCTCTGATTACAGCCTTCCCAGTTTCCCAAAGAAGGAGAGGAATCTGGAAATTCATAAATTTTTAAAAATTCTGCCCATTCTTGCCTTTATTATTTTATCAAAGTCTGTATCTTAGGCAGAGAAACAACTGTCAAATGACCTAAAAACAAGGATTGTTCAACATCACGGTTTAAAGGAAGATTGTTAAAAGCTAGCTCAAAGATTTAAGCTGTCAGTTTCCACTGTAAGGAACGTAGTAAGGAAATTGAAGAACACAGGTAGAGTTTTAGTTAGTGCCCGGAGTGGCAAGCCAAAAAAATATCAGATAAGTGGAGGCGATGGATGGTGAGAACAGTCAAAGTCATCCCACAGATCAGCTCCAAAGACCGACAACATCATCTTACTCCAGATGGTGTCACTGTGCATCTTTCAACTATCCAACACACTTTGCACAAAGGGATGCTCTATGGAAGAGCAATGCGGAAGAAGCTTTGTCTGCACACATGCCACAAATAGAGTCGAATGAGGTGTGTTAAAGACCATTTGGACAGGCCAGCTTCTTTTTGGATTGAGGTGCTCTGGACTGATGGAACTAAAATTTAATTATTTGGACATGACAAGGGGCGGTACACATGGCAGATGAAGAAGACGGTGTTCCAAGACAAACATGTGCTACCCACAATAAAATTTGGTGGTGGTTTCATCATGTTTACCTGATGTCAGGTAAACATCAGGTAAACATGAACCCTCACCAATGAGGGTTCTTCTGATCAACCCTAAATAAAGTTCAGCTGTTCTACTAGGTTTTTCCTGCCTGACATATTTGTAGCTACATCTTCCAGCACAAATTATGGTCCACAAAGAGCTTCCAAAGTGTCAGAGGGATCTTATTATTCAAAGACATCAATCGGGGGAAGGCTACAAACGATTTTCCAAAGAATTAAATATACCATTGAACACGGTGAAGCATCATTACCATGATGACATTACCATGAACATTCATTACCATGAACAGGACATCCGTCCAAAATTGATGATAGGACAAGAAGAAAACTAGTCAGAGAGGCTACCAAGTGGCCGACAGCTACTCTGAAGGAGTTGCAGAAATATCTGGCAAGTACAGGCTGTATAGTGCATGTGACAACAATCAACAAAAAAACCCAACAAAGAACATCACCAAAATAACACCATACCTACATTGAGGCATGGTGGTGGCAGCATCATGCTTTGGGGCTGTTTTTCTTCTTGTGGAACTGGGGCCTTAGTCAGACTGGAGGGAATTATGAACAGTTCCAAATACCAGTCAGTGTTGGCACAAAACCTTCAGGCCTCTGTTAGATGAAGATGACGAGGAATTCTGTGTTTCAGCACATCAATGACCCAAAGCACACATCCAAATCCACAAAAGAATGGCTTCACCTGAATAAGATTAATGTTTTTGAATGGCCCAGTCAATATCCAGACCTGAATCCCATCGAACATCTCTAGGGTGATCTGAAAAGGGCTGTGCAAAGGAGATGCCCTCGCAATCTGAAAGATTTGGAGCAGTTTTGCTAAGAGTGGGCAAATATTGCGACTGTCACATTGATAGACTCCTACCCAAAAAGACTTGAGTGCTGTAATAAAAGCCAAAGGTGCTGCAACAAAGAATTAATTTGAGGGTGTGTGTATTTATGCAACCAGGTTATTTGAAGTTTTTTATTTTGTATGTTTATCTTAAAGGTTTCAGTTTGTTTTTCAATTGCCCTGCACATTTTAAAGGTCACATTAAAGGTGGAAAAATTTGTGAAATCATTTGTCTTGATTTAGTTTTTTTACATCACAAAAACTTAGCATTCGCTGCCGCTACTGCTGTGAGTTTACCGCTACAGTGGAGCACAGAAGAAGGAAGACGGCATAGCTCCAAACCTAGGGAGGTTAACGAGGAAAACCGCTGGTTAACAATGAGTGGACGAAATTTATGATTATCCCTCCGTCAGGCAGTTCGAAACCATTTTACCTCATATGGTCTGAACACGTAGCATGAATTAAAAGTGGTAACATGAAGGGCCACTATGAAACAAAGCACAGATCTTTTGCGCAGAATTATCCACTGAAGTCCGAGCTGAGGGCAAAATGACCGAGAAAAATGCAAATGAATATTCACTAAAGGCATGGTGGAGTCTGGGGCAACATAAAACATCTTTTAGTGATGTTTTAAAATACAAAACAATCCAATAATAACCAAAATGGTTCAGTCCAGGTACCTGGCCTGACAGCCCGGTACCTGTGCCTCGGTTTGGCCCCTGACCCGGAGGCTGACCAACGCAGCATCCTCAGGTGAGCCTCTCTCATACAGTGTTGTATGGATGTGGGGAAAACCCGTAGGCGCCAAGTGTGCACCCTTGAATGCACTACCGCGACAGTTTGTTTGATGCGGACAATGAGGAAACAATGAGAGTGCAGCTGCGGCTGCTCTCCTAGGCGAGGGAGAGAGGCGCACGAAACGGAGATGGAGAGAGCGGTCTCTATCGCTCTGTCACTGCCTTGCTTTTGGGTAGGTGCTCCTTAAGTCTTTGCTGGTGCTACTAACTTCTAAATTTGGGAGCACCAGTGCTACTAAGAAAAAAAGTTAATTTCGAGCCCTGCTCTGATAACACATCATAGCATTATCCATCAAGAAGTTTTGTGTGGGATGGCATGAATGACATCACGACCACGGTCATGAAAACAGTGAACTGAATCACCGTCAGTTTTAGCTGTTTTTGGATATGAACTCGGAGCACAGGCATGTTCCGTACCATACAGAAGTGCGGTGGCTTTGTAAGAGCAAAGTCCTCCAACGGTTTTTTGAGCTTAGGGAAGACGTTGCTCTTGTTATGCAGAGTAAAGGAAAACCTTTGTCTAAACTGTCAGATCCAAAGTGGCTGTGGGACTTTGCTGATTTGTGTGATTTAACCAAGCATCTTGGATGATAAAGAGGGGATCCACTTGGTGTGTTCAAGGACAGGCAGCATCTCCTCCTCAAAAACTAACCTAAAAACTTGACCAATTTAGTTGAGAACTGAGTCAACCTTTATTTTGTTATTTTTAGTTGATTCCATATTCCATTTCTTTGTTGACTTGGACAGTCAATTCATCCATGACAAATGGAGTTATGTGGGTTTCATAGCCTGACAAATTAAAGGGATTTAAGTTATAACAAAGCAATAAGCGAACATATTTTTTCCATGCAACTGTGATGTTTTTAATTTAAATAAATAATAAATTCAGTGGTATTTAACATTAAGGAGTAGTTACATTTATTTTACACTACATTGAGTTACATTTACTGTAGTTATATTTATAAGTCACGTCTGGCCCTTTGTGTGCAGCCATTATGCTGTCCACATTCGGGTGCAAGACAGAGTGATATGTAGCCTCCACTGAAGTATTAAAGGGACAGTAAAGTTAAAATGAGCCGGGTATGTATTTGAAGTACATAAGTAAAAAAAAAAGACTTGATAGCATTTTAATTTTTTTATTTGCAACGGCGAGTTAGAAAAATGAAATTTATCGTAAATTATGGAGCGCGCCATGACAGCAGAAGTGATGCAACCGTAGACAACGGGATGAATCCATATCAATGCAGATAAAGCTAACGACAAGGTAAAGAGCCGACATTTTCGTAATTAGATATACTTTATTTATCCCAAACTGGGAAATTTAGACGTTACAGTAGCAGAACAGAATTATCCGAAAATCGCCAAAAATAATGCCGTTGTCATCGGAAACTGAAGATGAGTTCCCAGTGAACCCACCTGGGGGTGTAATTATTCCATATAACTACCACCCGATGTCTGCAGAGGATGAGAGTTTGTCCTCATCTAGCGATTCATCCCAGGTGTCTTCATCTGTATCAGATTCTGACAGAGATATCCAACTAGTTATAATGTCCCGTTTTGGTTTACTGTGTGTATGGAAAAATTAATCCACCCTACCAATGCTAACGCAGTAGCATTGGGATTTTCCATATTATGTTAGCATTGAGCTAAGCGCTATTTGTTACTGTTGGACTGTGTGGAGTTAATAACAACTGTCGTTTATATTAATATGTCTTGCATTTACAAATGTATAAGGATCAGGGCCTGACATGCTGTTTTTGTATGTTTTATTTCAGTGTCACAGATCTTCTCAATAAAATGACCTATCAAAATGACCTTTTGATATTGTTTACTTTTCACGAGTGCTATAATAACGTGATAATCTGGTCATAAAAACATTTATACAATATCTCGAGTACCTCCAGACAGTAATTAATCATCTACTAAACCTTGAGAATTCTGAATAAATACTATGGGTTGTCCGAAAATTATCTTACCTTCAAATCTCTTTGGAAGTAATCCGAGGTAAAGTGCTCACGACAGATCCTCGGATCCTTGGTCATATGCTCTCCATTTCCTTGCTAGCGTCCCAGAAGGTATTCTAAAGAAGGATTGGTACTTGTCTTTGTTTTTCTTCCTCTTGTGTTGACACAACCGTTCACCTCGCAGGCAATCATGATATCTATTTCAGGGTACAGGAGGGGAGGATTAGACCTATAATCGAACCGCGGATTCAGGAGGAACAATGCGGTTCTTGTCCCAGTCACGGAACACTGGATTAGCTCTCCACTCTCCACTGAGAGTTCGAGGGTTCATGGGAGTTTGCCCAACCAGTCCACATGTGTTTTGTGGATCTGGAGAAAGCAATTGACCGTTTCTCTTGTGGTATCTTGTTGGAAGTGCTTCTGGAGTATGGGGATCGGGGCCCTTTGCTGAAGGCTGTTCAGTCCCCGTATGACCGAAACCAAAGCTTGTTTCACAATGCCGGCAGTAAGTCAGATCTGTTCCAGGTGCATATTGGACTTCGGCAGTGATGCAGTCGCTGTATAGTTCTGTCGTGAAGAAGGAGCTGAATCGCAAGACAAAACTCTCGATTTACCGGTCAATTTACGTTCCTGACCTATGGTCATGAGCTTTGTCATGACCGAAAGGACAAAGATCCTGGATACAAGCGGCGGAAATGAGCTGGGCGCACCCTTAGAGATAGGGTGAGGAGCTGAGGCACCACGAAGCTCGGAGTGGAGCCACTGCTCCTCCGCCACGAGCGGAGCCAGCTAACGTGGCATCTGGCATCTGTTTCGGATGCCCTTGGATGCCCCCCTGGGGAGGTGTTCCGGGAGGAGACCTCTGGGAAGGCTTAGGACACACTGGAGAGACTATGTCTCTCGGCTGGCCTGGGAACACCTCAGGATCCCCCTGGGGGAGCTGGCGGAGGTGTCTGGGGAGAGGGAAGTACGGGCATCCTTCCTGCGACCGTGCCCTGGATAAGCGGTTGAAAATGGATGGATGGGTGGATGGATGGAATTCATGCTGAACCTCCATCAATGGGATCCTGGTCAAACGGACAAGCCATGTTTGCCTCTGAAATGAAATGGCACGATTGGCTATGAAAGGGGGCAGAGTCAGAGGAAACCCTGGGTTAGTGGAATAAAACCTGATACTTACCAGGTTAGCTTCAGAGAGTCTGTTACTGCGGTAACAAACCCAGAGGTTCAGTTTACCTCGCTTCATGAAACTAGTCAGGGTTACTCATCTGACTCTGGGTTAAGTTATCTTCCTTTGTGAAACCGGAAACCCAGGGTTAACTTACACAGGTTTTCTATTAAACCTGCTTTGTGAAACGGGCCCTATGTGTTCAAACATGGTGTCAGTTATGAACAATCCGTGACTAGCACAGAAGTCCAACAACACAACACCGCTTGGGTTTAAATCAGGGAGGCCATTCCTCCCAATCACGCCCCTTCAGGTGTCTCCATTGTCACCGATGTGTGCACTGAAGTCCCCCAGGAGAACGAGGGAGTGGTTAAGCAACTAAATATTAGTTTTTGATTCTCAGGAAAGGCGGCATGGTGGCGAGTGGGTAGTGCTGCCGCACAGCTAGGCGGTTCCGGGTTTGCGTTCTTTTGTGTTCGGAGTTTGCATGTTCTTCCTGCGTCTGCGTGGGTTCTCTCCGGGTTCTCTGGTACCTTCCCACCTCCAAAAACAGGCAGGTACCAAATCCACCGTAGACGTGAATCTGTGTACGCATGCTTGTTTACATCTCTGTGTGGCTCCCCGGAGCACTGGCATCGCGCCGGGAGCATCCCCCGCCTCAAAATCATTAGTTTATCTATTTTTCTTGCTTTGAAATAGAAGTGTCCCCAATGAATTTGTGTTCACTATAACATTTATTTGAAGAATTTTGAGATTTACTCACCTTTTAAGACACACTTTTACTTGGAGCAGAAATATATATGCACACATATACAGATATGATACCGTACGCACATGTTATTGGCTGACAGCATCCGGAAGTGCGCTGCATTCTGAGATTCACGGAACACAGCAAACTTCCGTGAAACATGAAAGTGCTTTAAACAGTCTGTAAGGGTTTGGGAAAAGGTAATACCGAGAGAAGGTGGTTTAATGTAAGTGTGGGGAGTGTTCATAAAAGTTTAAATTACTGTAAATAATAAAATAGTTTGTCGCTATATCGTGGAATTTTGTTTTTCACGGGTGGTCCTGGAACGCACTAACTGTGAGTAACGAGGGATTACTGTATGTATTGACCTTTATGTCGATTCACAGAATCACCAAAATGTCTGCTTGCCTGTTTCTGTACACAGATCATGACACAGCCATTAACAGATACAGTCGACTGTCCAAGAAGAAAGACAATAACAGGGTAAGAAATTAATTGACAAGCTCTCCTAATATCAAATGTAAATTTAATGAACTTTATTAATCCCTGTAGGGAAGTTGTTTGCACACTCGAGAACACACTGTTGGTTTGTTGCACGGCATGCATATATGGCGTGTATAGGCCCATAACATAAAAACAAGGGGCCTGTAGGCATGCAGTAGGGGGGGAGGCAGAGTTGCTGGCAACTCCTTGGTGGTATACCCTAATGAGCATCTTATAAAGGGGACGGTGCCTTGCTCAAGGGTGCCTCGACAGTGCTCGGGAGGTGAGCTGACACCTCCCACTGTCAGCTCACACTCCGAGTTGACTGGGAGGGAGTCATCTGGAACCGCAAATCCTGCGATCATCGGATGACCCGCTCTACCCATTGAGCCACTGCCACCCCCTAATACTAGGTTCTGTCATTTTTTAGGTTCTTGTAATTTTTTATTTAATTTTTTACTATTAAGTAACTGATCCTTGTAGGGAAATTATTAATCCACTCTAGCAGACATTGTTAGTTCGCATGCATATCTATAGTAAGTATAAGCCCGTAACACACTCAAGTTCACACTCCGAAATGACTGGGTGGGAGCGGGAATCGAACCTCCAATTCTGCGATCATTGGACGACGCTCTACCAACTGATCTATTTACGTTTAATAAAG
Source organism: Antennarius maculatus (assembly GCA_013358685.1). Lineage (NCBI taxonomy): Eukaryota > Metazoa > Chordata > Actinopteri > Lophiiformes > Antennariidae > Antennarius > Antennarius maculatus. The sequence goes on along the minus strand of CM023609.1, from coordinate 5,846,987 downwards.
TACGTGCTAATGTTTAGGTAATCAATCCTGTCTATTTTCCTCCAAACAAGCATGTAATTTTACTTACAGGGAAAATACTGATCAAGCTTTGAAAGACTGTTGACTGTACTGTTTTTATGTTCGTCTGTATGAACTTTCTCCAAGGAATCTTCATTTAAACATGAAGAACAGTTCCCACTGAGTCGTAGGAGACACTTTTTATGTTAATCAGACCTGCTGCGCTCTGTTGCAAACGCTGTAAAACTGTCTGGTTTTTCTCTACAGATACTGCCTCATTACATGTGATACTAAATAATTTAAAAAATATAAACCGTCACCAACTTTTGATACTTCTAACATACATACCTGTGTGAGAGTCAAGCATTGGTCAGATGTACAGCTACAGCCAGGGACTGTTGTTTGATGAAGCATGACCAAAACAATGTGATATTATCTAATTATATGATAATACCAGAACACTGAAACAATTTTTATGTGTTGGCAGTTGCGAGCTGAAGCTGTAGAGGATGTGTACACCTCCCGCAAGAAACAGCACCAGACCATGATGCACTACTTTTGTTCACTTAACACACTTCAGTACAAAAAGAAGACAGCCTTGCTGGAGCCACTGCTTGGCTACATGCAGGCCCAGGTTTGTGTATGCACGCTCACACACACACTCTTTCAGGCTGTGATTACTTTCTTGTCACAAGAAGAGCAAATAGTGGTACAGCAGTATACGCAGCATGACTTGTCAAGTCAGTATTTTCTATCCTACTCTTAGTGTTAGGGTGTGCCGATAAACCCCATAAACACTGCAGGACTTTTTGAATTACTCTGAGGTAATCAATGTCAAACATTTCTCAATCTCATTGACGGAGACAGAAGTCTACTTGTATGAACCATGACCGCAAACCAGCCTCTTGAAACTCGGCTTGGCGTGAAAGAGTTTATATATATGACTGACATAGCCCGCTGTGGTGCAACCGTGACTCCACCCTGAGCCTTTTCGGGGTCAAGGCTTGTATGCGAGCCTCTGGTGCCCACGGGCTCATAGTTGGACCCACATCCACCCGCTTGGGCTCTGGAACCCAAACTGTTTCAGGTGACTCTTGAAACTCATCGACAGAATGTCAAACGTGTCCAAAGCAGTAATCAGTGCAAAGGATGGCTAGTTTGAAGAATACAATATAAAACATGTTTTCAGTTATTTCACCTTCTTTTGTTACATACATAATTCCACGTGTGTTCATTCATAGTTTTAATGCCTTGTGTGAGAATTTACAGTGTAAATAGTCATAAATTTCAGAAAATTCATTGAATATGTGTCCAAACATTTGGCCCATACTGTATGTCTTCATCAGTTCCTGAATCGACTTCAAATTTTGTTAATGACCTTTAATAGTCCATTCCATGTGATGTAAACCTTTCCTTAACCCTAACCCTAACCCTAACTAGTGATGTCCGCTTTGTTCCGGCACTCCGATACACACCCTGGACTCAGTGGGCTTTCCTACGTGAAGCACTGCCCCGGAGCCTGCTTCAAACATGGAAAAACCGCGTGACTGATGACGTTTGGCACACCAAGTGCGCCGAAACACCAAGCGCCTGGTGACCCTGTCATCTGGTGACACACTGGCACCCCATTCACCACGTGACACACTGGCGCCCCATTCACCAGGTGAAACAGTTTATTGGTCCGGATCAATGGGTGATCCGAAACACCGGCCGGTCCCAGATGTGTTAGAATGGAAGAAACAGCGCAGTGCTCTTCCAATACTTTACAATGGATTCAACCAGGCAGAGATCCCAAGTCTGGGAACATTTTGAACTGGTGCTGCCGAACAAAGTAGATTTTAATTTCTGAGAAACTTATTTTCAGGCTCTGTTGCTCACACAGTAGAAAATAATAAACCACACATCCATCCATCCATCCATCCATCCGTTTTCTCCTGCTTTATTCGCCGCAGCGGGTCACAGGGAGCTGGAGCCTATCCCAACTGGCATAAGGTCTGAGGCGGGGACACTCTGGCCATGACGCCAGTGCGCCCCGGAGCCACACACAAAGACAGACAACAATGCATACACACACTCACTGTTACGGGCAATTTTGGACCGGCCAATTAAGCTGTACTGCATGATTTTGGAGTTGGTGGAAAGCCGGCACGGCGGCGCAGTGGGCAGCGCTGTTGCCGCACAACACGGCGGGTCCAGGTTTGAGTCCCGCTCTGTGTGGAGCTTTTATGTTCTCCCCGTGTCTGCGTGGGTTCTCTCTCTAAACTGCACACGTAATTTTTAATTTACAGGTGAAGTGTTTTCTTTGTTCCCAACACCTGACGTACAGTAACAACATGCCATCAATGACAAGGCGCTACCGATCTAAACGTGAAAATGATGCCAGCGGTCCTGCTGTGATCACTTCTTGGAATTTTATCTCACAACATAGACCTTGTTTTTTTCCAGTGACACTGATCATCCCTATGTAACTCATGCACACGAACACACATGTATATATTTATATTAAATATACATACGTGAACATGTAATCTATATCTCTTATTGCTTTATTGAACACTGCAAGTACCAATGATTATAAAACAATTTGAAACAGTTTTCGGCACAAAAAAGTTTGCCATAGGCTTCTAACATAACTATATACAGTTTGTGTTACTTGTGCCACTCTTCAGAGAAGTTTTTCAAAATAAGACTGCGCAGGATTTGCGCATAAAAAGGTGTAAATCGTGCGCATAGTCATTTGCGTCACATAGATGTTTGCGTCACATGACAAGATGCACCGATCACTTTACATGTATGCATCACATGACAAACATGTACGAATTGTGAAACATGTTAAAATCACGTGAATCACCGCTTGTACGATGGTGACTACATGGACAGAAACACGGTGCCTGCATTCTGACGATAAGGAGCCGTTTGAACTGCTCGTCTTAGATCAAATGTAAACAATCATATCTCCGGTTTTGCGGGGTCAATCGGCTCCAAATAAAAACCGGAAGACTGTTTCATATCTATACTGTCACGTAAACATGCACACAGCAATCCATATGACAGACTTTTTTTGTTAAGAATGGTTTAAAAACATCATGTGATCTGATCAGGCCGGCGTGATCATAAGGCTGTACTTATGGTCAACAGTCCAGAGCAATGGAGAGTGTGGAAAAGAGGTGAAGAAGCGTGTACAGGCAGGATGGAACGAGTGGAGAAAAGTGTCAGGTGTGATGTGTGATAGAAGAGTTTCAGCTAAAGTGAAAGGAAAGTTGTACAAAACTGTGGTGAGACCAGCGATGTTGTTTGGTCTAGAGACAGTGTCACTGAGGAAAAGACAGGAGACAGAGCTGGAGGTAGCAGAGATGAAGATGCTGAGGTTCTCTCTGGGAGTGACCAGGAAGGATAGGATCAGGAATGAGTACATCAGAGGGACAGCACATGTTAGTGGCTTTAAAGAAAAAGTCAGAGAGGCCAGACCGAGTTGGTTTGGACATGTCCAGAAGAGAGATAGTGAATATATTGGTAGAAGGATGCTGAGTTTTGAACTGCCAGGAGGTCTAGAGGAAGGTCTAGAAGAAGACCAAAGAGGAGGTTTATGGATGTAGTGAAAGAGGACATGAATGTAGTTGGTGTGAGAGAAGAGGATGCAGAAGACAGGGTTAGATGGAGGCAATTGATTCTCTGTGGCAACCCCTGATGGGAAAAGCCGAAAGGAAAAGAACAAGATTGCCTTAAATATGTCAAACATTACATGTTGTCACTACCGTAACTATTATGTCACAACCGTAACGTTACAAACTGTTACAGTTGTGACATTTTTAGACAATTTCTAGCATAAGTCAAACATACTAACAACAATACTAGAAACAGATATTTAAACAGTTGTACACACAAAAAAACATATAATATTTTGATTTGAGTCCTTAAAGATGTGCTGACTTGTAGATACTTAGTGTACGGTTGTGACACATATTAATGTAACAGAGATTTTTCAGACTTTGGAACACATTTTCTTAAAAATGATAGCTAATGGTTCACAATGCAGCCATAAGGGACAGGGATGCTGGCCAAAAACTTCCTGGCCAAAAATTCAGATGTGTGGGTAAAACCAGGCTCCACCCACATGGTAAAAGAACTTGTGTTACGGTTGTCACATAAAAGTGTGAGATGCATTTTTTTAAACATGTTTTGTAATTAAAAAAAAAAACTGCCAAGTGAATCTAAATATTTTACATTCTGTTTAAAATAAACCAAACATATTTTAAAATATACCATTGGAAAAAAATGAAAAAATCTTTTAAGTATTATTTTCAGTGATTGAAATTTAGGGGTTGGAGATTGGGACAACTACTTCCCAATAGAAAGCACGGAGGAGGGTAGCATAAATGATGATTTTGTATATATTTAGTTTAATTACTATCTAGTTACAGTATTGTGTTTAACTGCATTACAACATAATCTTAGTAAATATTGAAAGTCTGAATTTTTTATTGTTTTGTTAAGTAGGTTTTTTTTTTATTATGGGACAGCAATTTGCACAAATTCGGTAGAATGACCCATATACATACAGTGGTACCTCTACTTACGAAATTAATTGGTTCCGGAAGAAATTATGTAAGTAGGAAATTTCGTAAGTAGAGACGCGTTTTCCATGCAAATGCCCTAATCCGTTCCAAGCCCCCAAAAATTACGACATAAATGTTTTATAGAGGATAAAAATGGATCAAAACATGTAACAAATACATGTTACGATTAGATTATTACACAATAAATGAGAGTTGTGCATAACGTAAAAAATAAAGAATAGAGTAAAGAATAAAAATGACGGTCATTTACCTTTTAACTGCTGTCCTCATTGTTTCTTGCCATCTTTGGTTCATGCGCTCCTGCCTCACCATGCTGAACAACAGAGTGAATTCCAGTCCTCCTTTTGAACTTCTCCAACCACCCACGCGATGCCTTAAACTCCTTAAACTTCCTTTTGTTTTAATAATGTGGCGATTGTAGATGCATTACGTCCATATTCTTTGGCAAGATCAACCAAACGCATCCCTTTTTCATGCTTTTCTATTATCTCTTGCTTTGTTTGTACAGACAAAAAAACTCTTTTCTTCGGCTTTTGTTTTCCTCTTTTCTCCGTCACTTTCTTGGGGTCCATAGCGAATACTCAAAAAGTTAATATATTTACGTAAAACTATCAGAAAACCTCATGGGTTGACTCGAGGGCAGAATGAGGAGGACTCTGCATAAACACTGATCTAGCTCCACACAGAGGTGGAGTGGCATCCCTGTTAGCCAATGGGATGCCAGGAAGATACTAGGTAATAGCCAATGGCAGAGCAGCTATGAGAATGTTGCGTTCAGGAACCTGTGGGTGCTGCGAGTATCGGCCCATACTGTATTTTTACCTTTCGTAAGTCGAAATTTCTTTCGTAACTAGAGGTGATATTTTCCTGCTGAGAAGTTTCGTAAGTAGAAAATTTCGTAAGTAGAGACACTCGTAAGTAGAGGTACCACTGTATATGTATGTGTATCTTTAGATATAATACTGTATATGCAGTATACATACATGCTTATATGCAATGCTTATGTTGCCGTAATAATGGAAATTTGACCACTATGGGACCAATAAAAGAATATTTTATCTTATGTTGTCTTATAACTTCTTTTATATTGTCTTATCTTTGTGTGTCTCTTCTGTGCAGATCAGTTTCTTCAAGCTGGGTTCAGAAAATCTTACCCAACAGTGGGAGGACTTCCTTATGACCATAGGAACCAGTGTCCAGAAGTAAGAACTCAGTCTCAAGTCTTACTAAGTCTGGGAAAGATCTAAATAGTTGATTTTATTTCCATTAACTCATTTACTTTTGGACATCTGTGTGTGTGTGTGTGTGTGTGTGTGTGCGTGCGTGCGTGCGTGTTTGTGACACTCTCTTCATGCAAGTGTGCGTCGGGAGATGGAGGAAGAGGTTGGACAGATGCAGCAGACCATCCAGGATTTGGAGAGGTCATGTGATCCGCTGTATGCACCATGTGACCCTGATCCTGCCCACTCCCCTGTTTGTCGCAACCTGACAAGGAAACAGGGCTACCTATACATCCGAAAGTAGGACACACATATTTTAACATTTAAAAACAAAAGTTTCTGATCCACATTAATAAAATCATTCTGAAGATATAGGTAGTTCACGCCTTTGCATTTCAGCACACACTGTTGTTTCTCTGTTATTCTGCCAATCGATGGTGCCAGAGTTCATTGTTTTAGAATAAACATTAAGTAACAGTAAGTAATTAAACGATCACAAAACTTGTATTAGACATGGAAAAACAACACATTTCAATTGATTATCATTTGAATCAGTGGTGACAGCACTTAATGCACAATAAAATTTTGGAACATGGAGACATGAAAAAAAAAAGTTAAACAATTACACAATAATTAAATATTTAGAAGAGAAAATAAAGACAGTATTTGCCATTGCATCACATACAGCCTCATTCCCTACTGTATTCTCTAAGATGGTGACTTTGACAACATAAAAATAAGCATAACTCCATCCAGTGTATACAAAGTAATAATCTATTAGAAAAAAAATAATTTCCAACTTTTTAAGATGAAATCTTCTTGAGCCACTCAAAGCTGAAACACATAAACAGGTTCAGAGTACATTAATTACTGCTGTAATAACTAACAAAATGACTAAGACAAATATGTAAAAGGTACCTGACTAAAAAGAATATGACATTATTTTTGTTGAATGCAAAATTGTTATTATAAAGTATGGTTTTTTTATGTTCTGTTAGCATTTTGTGAATATGGTTTTGAAAATCTTTAAATTTAGTGTCTTTAAAAATATCTTTCATTCATGTCAATATCGTAACATTGCTGGTGTTGGGTATTAAAGTCTGAAAATCTCTGGATTTACTGGCATCACCAATGGAAGAGTGAATTTGACTCTCTTGTTTTCCAGTAAGACGGGGCTGGTGTCATCATCTTGGGAGAGACAGTACTTTTTTACACAGGGAGGTAATCTGATGCAGCAGGGTCGTGGTGAAGTTGCTGGCAGGCTGGTCACAGACCTTGACAATTGTTCTGTCATGGCGGTTGACTGCGATGACCGGCGATTCTGCTTCCAGGTCACTTCCTTTGATGGGAAGAAGTAAGAGCGCTCCTGATTCTAACATTTGATTTCACAAACATTTCATCTTCTCCTTATTTTTGAGTTCTCAGGGGTAGTATTAATGAACTTGTCCCCATAAAGTTTTTATTAGTGATAACATAAGGTTCTGATATTTTGTAAGATAGTTTTTTTTTATGGTCAGACAAGAGGTAAAGAGGTAATTTCAGATAGCTCTGAATTTACTGTAATCAGTTCACACTTTGTGTTTTAATTTGTCTCCACAATCCAGGGGCATAGCCATATTTTCAAATATGAAGAGAGATTGTTCTGGAGAAAGATGATCACCTACTGCTCCTGTTGAGAAAATTAATTGAAACAGCTCTTCTTTTTCCAAACATTCTCCAAATTGTACACTGAAGTTCTGCTCTAAATCTGCAGTTTAACCATCTATGCATTCTGAAGTGGTTTGGACAAACATACTACCATACCAAAAGAATTTGCTTTCCTACATTTACCCACGTGTCAACTTATATGTCCACACTACAGTATGTAGGTATTACAGCTTCAACTCCTTTTGGAAGGCTTTCCCCAAGGTTAGGCGTCTGTTTATGGGAATTTTTGACCATTCTGTGAGCCAGGCTTTTTCATCCAAAATAGTCTGACTTCACAAATGTCCCTTTGAAAAGAATATTCTTCCCAAAGGTGTTCAGTTTGGTTGAGGCCAGGACTTTTCAACACCAAACATGCTCATCCATGTCTTTACGGACCTCGCTTTTTGAACTGGTGTGCAGTAATTTTGGAACAGGACAGGGTCATCTCCAAACTGTTCCCACATAGCTGGGAACTTGAAATGGTCCAAAATGTCTTGGTGTGCTGAAGCAGTAAGAATTTTTTTCATAGATCCAAACTCCAAAAACACAACCAATTGATCAACTTTTGCTTATACAGCACTTAAACACAGCAACAGACATTTCGAAGTAAAGTGATTTGTTGTTACTCGTGGTTAATGTGTTCAAGGAACCACCCACAAAAATGAAATTCAGTTATATAGCGACAATTAATTTTATCATTTGCAGCAGTTTAAATGTTTATGAACCCTCCCCATACCAATATTAAACCACCTTATATCTGTACTACCTTTTCCCACATTCATATAGACTGTTTAAAGCACTTTTGTGTCTCACGGAAGTTCGCTGTGTTCTGAGACTCACAGAACGTAGCGCACTTCCGGATGCCATCAGCCAATAGAATGCGCGTACGGGATCACGTGACTACCTACTAAAAATCCGCGATGAGGTGAAGCCGCACATGTTGGTACTCAATTGTGCGAGAGATTACAGTACTTTTACTGACAGACAAACCCAACAGAATCCTCCAAAGCAAGCGTAAGAAACAGCGGCGGGGAAAATCTCCCTCATTGAGGAAGAAAGTACAGGCAGGACTCGGACTCTGTAGGGCGGCCATCCGCCTTGACTAGTTGGGTGGAAAAGAAATACATTGGGGATAGGGACTGGGAAAGGGAGAGAGAGAGAGAGAGAGAGAGATTTGATTTTGATTTGTAAAATCCCTTTTATTCATAAAGTCAATATTACAAGATAACAAAAACCAAGAGAGGTTCACGTGAACAGGAACTCACACTTCATAAACACATTATATGAAATGTATAAGCAAAATATAAGTGAAGTAAACCAAACACAGAGATTTGATTTTTAAAATTATGTTTATTCATGAAGGCCAAATTACAAGATAATCACGTTGACACAATATTTTTGTGGACAACTAATCATTGTCCACAATCATCTTTTATACCTTTGTCTAAACAGGAACTCACATTTCAAAAAACAAAAATATGAAGTGTGGGAACATAACCAAAAAATATGTGAATTAGATTAACCACTGACTGAACAAAAGTCCTTCATTCAACACAGAACATAAGAGAGAGAGGGAGAGACTTTGATTTGATTTTAAAATCACATTTATTCATAAAAGCCAAATTACAAGATAATCATGTTGACACAAAATTCAAGAGATTTCCTTTAGGAGCTTTCTTTAATAATTCCTCGTCTATCACAACATCATCTCCTTCCTCCTCCACCTGAGACTCCATCCTGGCGGCTGTCTCTCTGGCCTCCTCAGCCTGTACCAAATCACTCTGTCCATCCTTTGTGTTGTTATCCGTGTCCTGTGTGTTATTCTGTGTCCCCTGGTTGGTGGCCAGCGACTGTTTAACCTTTGTGCTGTCACCCGTGACCTCTGGGGTGATGGCCGGCGATTCAGCGGGGGATGGACTTGGAACCGCTATACTATAAAAATAAAGCTAAAAAATGCATATAAAATGCAGCTCTGGCCTTGGACTGGACAAAATAGCATGCCGTTCCTTCCTTTCCTTTTTTTGTTTTGAATGGGATTTTTATTATAAAATAACATTTACCATCTCAGCATCTGAATTCTTCTTTTTTGTCTGTTATGTTATCTATTATTCTTGTATAAGCTGTTCATCTTTGGTGTTATTTTTATTCTGTAAATTGTGTTACTTTGGGCCTCATTTTTTAAAACTTTCATCAGCTATTTGTACGGCATCGTAAGTAATATTGAAATTGGAAAGAACTTCATAAAGTTTGAAATTTTGTCTCTTTGTCCTCTGTCAGAGTTGTCATTCTGCAGTCAGAGAGCAGGAAGGACTGTGAGGAGGTAAAGTAGTTTGATGTCACATAACAGGTTCTGTGTTGACTGTAAGTCATTCTGTTTTTTCCCTCACTCTATGATCTCTCCACCAGTGGATCTCGACCATCAACAACATCTCAAAAAGGATCTACCTAAGTGAAAATGCAGAGGTCAGTGTCCCACAATCCCTATTATGTGTAACTTCATTTTGAACTACGGCAGGCAATGACCGAGTTACCTTTGATTTGTCCTGTGAAATATTAGAGAGCTAACAGAGAGTGAAGGGACAAAGAAAAACTTAGCTGTATGCAGCCAAGGTCCTGAAACGGAAGGAGGTTGTGATATAAACAATCATTAATCTAATATGCATAAATGGTCTTCTGCTAATCAGCAGATTTCTGGCAGTTGTCTGAACTAAATCATCACATCTCCAGCCACGTTTCCGAAGTTATGGGTCACAGCTTCTGCTCCTATCTGTCCCAGCTGATTGCTGGCGAGAGGTGTGGTACACTCTGCGTGAAATGTCACACGAAAGACAGAAAACCATTCACGCTCACGGACAATTTGGACTGAAAAATATCATCTAAATTACATGTATTTGGTGGTGGGAGAAGCTGGAGAACCCGTTGAGAATCTTCTTGTTCGGCAACAGCTCTGCCCACTGTGCTGACTTTAATTCAAAGTTATCAATTCTGTAAATTGTCAGAATCACTGAGAAAATTGTAGGGGAGTTAGGTATTATTTTTGGTGTTGTCATTGATAATTATGTCAACTCAATTTTCCAAAGAATTTTCTGCGAACAGGGAATTCAAAAAACTTGAGTGTGGCAACTGGAAGAATATGAAATGTTTAAGACAAATTTGAATACCCATAGTACTTCACTACACAAATTCACACGAAGCACACATGAACGAATAAAAGAGGGAGGCATTACCGAAATTAGTAGAACATGCTACAAAAAAGAAGAATTTGTCAAACTAGAAGTGCCAATATCCTATAGCTTGAAAGCAGTTCTTGACCTGAGGAGAGATGTATCATCGCAGAAGCCTTCTTATGAGAACAATAGCAAAGCATTGAAGAAAAATCAATGACTTGCCTATCTGCCATTCTCTCTGTCTCTCTCTAATCTGTCCCTTCTCCAGGCTGGGTTCTGCCCGTACTTTGTTCAGTGAGGGCGTTTTTCCCTGCCACTGTCATTTATTCTTGCTCTGGAGGGTTGTGTTGGGTTTGTCTGCCTGTAAAAGTGCTTTGAAATGTCTGTCAATATGATTAAGTGCTTTAAAAATAAAAGCTGATTGATTTATTGAATATTTTTCTTTTTTTCTTTCCTTTAAATATGTTGGTTTAGGTCTGTACATTTTTGTATTTTTCAGTAATTTCCCTCTAAATTGCTTGTAAATTACTGAAAAACTGTACTAGAACCCCCAATCATTGGTTCTACATTAATAATTCATCTGAAAAATTGTTATCCAGTTGCCATCCCTGAATTTACACTGTGATGCAAAAATGAAGCTGACAGTATTGTCATCCTGATGACAGGAGCTGGCAGCCAGAATGAACCAGTCTGCTCTTGAAGCTGTAACACCATCGCCATCCTTTCAGCAGAGACATGAGAGCATGACACTCTACAGGTGTGTGTGCATGTGTGTATACACGTATCCTAATACTGTGTTATATATGCAACAGTTAAAGGTTATACCCGATGTATACCATATATACCCTTAGTTGCAAATTGGATTATTGTGGTAAGTCTTACTGTCTCTCTTTTCATTTCAGTCAAGATCGTGTTGGCCGAGCTAGCAGTATTAGCTCTGTGGGTTCAGAACCATCACCTGCTCTGTCTGTGCTTTCATTGGATGCATTGGTTACTCCAGAAACACCCATACAGTTTGACATAATTTCACCAGTGAGCGAGGAGAACTTGGGACAGAGCAAGACAGCAGCACAATCCAGCAGGTGTGTGTGTGTGTGTGTGTGTGTGTGTGTGTGTGTGTGTGTGTGTGTGTGTATATATATATATATATACACACACACACACACATATGTATATATATATACACACATATGTATATGTATATACAGTATATGTACTGTATATATGTATATACGTGTGTATATATGTATATACTGTATATGTGTGTGTGTATATATATATATGTGTGTATATATATGTACAGTATATATATGTACAGTGTGTGTGTGTGTATGTATGTATATATATATATATATATATGTGTGTGTGTGTGTATATATATGTATATATATGTATACATATATATATATATATATATATATGTATATATATATGTATATAAGCTGTTAGCTGACTACATGACAAAACTTTATGTAGTTACTTAAAGAGTGTTTTTGTGAGATGCCCGAAGAGCATTTTGGACACTAGATTGATTGTTCCATTCCAAAGGGAAGACATAGTGTTCCTCTAATTTCTTTGAGCAGTGTATAAAACCAAAAAAAATGTCCCTCTCACCCGTGTAATGTGGTATTCACCATGTTCCCTTTCTGCAGCTCAGCTAGCTGGCTGACTTCTCTCCGTGTTACCTTTATCTTGTCTCTTTCATGGAGGGTATTGCTTGTTATGCCCTGTATTGGTTTCATATCTCAGCATAGTGAGGATTACTGTTGCTGTACGGTGAATCAGCTTGTTGGTCTCAGTTATGTTCCCTGTGGGGATCATTGTTATCACAGCATTCACATCTTCTGGCAGATCTTCTGAGGTTACTTGACAACTGAGTTTGGGTATTTGTCGGAGGCTCCAGGTTTTCAGTTGGGTCACGATCTTGCTTCTCAGGTCAGCAGGTCTTGGATAGAGGCTGTCTGTGTCTCTTGGGGCTTGGTACCCAATCTTGGATTATGAGGGGGATGGTGAAATCGCCCCACTGACTTTGCGTCCTGGCTCCCCCTTGCTGTAGCATTGTTGTAGTATTTCATCGATCAATAGTTGTGATAGCAGTTTTCGGTTACGGATTTTGGAACACTGGGCTAACAGCTGTTTCTTTGTTAGCCTCGATTGTGGGTGTCAAAGCATCCATTGGTTCCACATCCGCCCCATATATCCCCTCTCTCTTGGATTACTCATATAGTAGCATTCCAACAACTCCATATTCTCTGCCCTTGTCCCTTTGTGTCTTGTTCCAGTAATCCTTTTCTCATCAGATTGCCCTGGTTCCCTTGCACCTGACGCGAATCTTGTTGACCCAGGCGACGTCTGAGTCGCCCGGGTCATTATTGTGTTCACTCATAACTGAGGTAGGCTGGTATAGCATTAAGGGTCTTGCCTGAGGACCCTCTGTGGGGTCCTTGTCATGGGTTCGTAGTTTCTAACCCATGACTAGGGTTCGAAACCACGCCCTCATGCAACCAAAACCACACCCTCCTGCATTCGAGTAAGTTGACTGGATAGTGCTTGCCCTGACCAGGATATATATATATATATATATATATATATATATATATATATATATATATATAATATACAATATACAGTATGTGTGTATATATATATATATAATAGTATATATATAATATACTGTGTATATGCAGTGAGGTTCATGCATATATATATATGCAGTAAGGTTCATGGCTGGTGAGGCAGACTTCATCATAATCAGAGTTACAAACATATGAACCTACAGTGTAGCTTATTCACCATTTAATTAGCAACAACGAGTGGGTTAAAAGTTTCATAGCAGAATTATTTACACATGTAAGTATATACAATAAGTATATACAATAAGTACATTTGCTCAAAAAAAAGTTATGTTGTTACCTACAGTGAGGAGCATAAGTCTTTACAACTCCTGCGATTTTGCAAGTTTGTCCACTTAGAAAATAGGGAAAGGCCTGAAATGTTCATCATAGACGCATTTTCACTGTTAGAGACACAATCTAAAAGAATTTTTTTTTTTCGAAAATCTCATTGTATGATATATTTGTATGTTACTGGAGTTCATTAGTACTTGCTCCCATGAGAAAATTAGCGCTTATATTTGGCTAATTTTCTTGTTTGCAATTAGAAAGGTGAAACCATTCTTGTAGTTCTTCACCAGGTTTTCACAACAGGATTTTGGCCCACTCCTCCACACAAATCTTCTCTAGATATGTCAGGTTTCGGGGCTGTCGCTGAGCAACACAGAAGTTTCATCTCCCTCCAAAGATTCTCTATTGGATTTAGGTCTGGAGACTGGCTAGGCCACTCCAGAATCTTGATATGCTTCTTACGTAGCCAGTCCTTGGTCATCCTGGCTGTGTGCTTCGGATCATTGTCATGTTGGAAGATCCAGCCACAATTCATCTCCAGTGCTCTGACTGAAGGAAGGAGGTTGTTGCTCAAAATCTGACAATACATGGCGCCTACCATCCTCTGCTTAATGCAGTGCAGTTGTCCTCACCCCTTTGCTGAAAAGCACCCCCAAAGCATGATGTTTCTACCCCCATTCTTCACAGTAGGGATGATGTTCTTGGGATTGTACTCATCCTTCTCTTTCCTGAGTGGACTTTTCACCGAAAAGTTCCATTTTGGCCTCATCTGACTTTCTCCCATGACCCCTCCATGACAACATGGATGAACAAGCCCCTACACAGCATGTACCACCGTCAGCTGGAGGAAGTGGCTGATATCATTAAGACATACCAATGGCTGGATAAAGCTGGACTGACAGACAGCACAGAGGCACTGATCATGGCAGCACAAGAACAGGCCCTAAGTACAAGAGCAATAGAGGCCAATATCTACCACAGTGGATCTGACCCAAGGTGCAGGCTATGTAAAGAAGTCCCAGAGACAGTCCAGCATGTTGTAGCAGGGTGTAAGATGCTCGCTGGCTCAGCATACATGGAAAGGCACATCCAAGTAGCTGTGATAGTGTACGGGAACATCTGTACCCTCTATGGACTAGAAGAACCCAAATCCAAATGGGACATACCACCAAAAGTGGTTGAGAACAACAAGGCTAAGATCCTGTGGGACTTTAGCTTGCAGACTGACAAACAGCTGTTGGCTAACAAACCGGACATGGTGATGGTGGACAAAGAGCAGAAGAGAGCAGTGGTGATAGATGTGGCGATTCCAGCTGACGCCAACATCGGGAAGAAGGAACAGGAAAAGATTGAGAAGTATCAAGGGTTGAAAGAACAGCTGGAACATATGTGGGAGATCAAGGGTGTCACTTGGGGCAGTGACACCCAAACTGGAAGAGTGGCTCCAGCAGATTCCTGGAACAGGATCTGAAGCCTCAGTCCAGAAGAGCGCAGTCCTAGGAACAGCTAAGATACTGCACAGAGCCCTCAGACTCACAGGCCTCTGGTAGAGGATCCTTGAGGATGACACACAGATACCACCCTACAAGGGTGAGAGGGATACACACATGTATGTATGTATGTATGTGTATATATATTTTTTTTACTTGGTGCCCACCACAAATCCCACCAAGTGACTAATGGTCGCGTAATCCATGTTACTCTATTCTTCTGTCTTGTGATGACACAAAGACTGGTTGATATATAGTCCCAGCAATCCACCTACCTTGTACATTATTCTAAATTATAGTAGAGTTTTAAACTTACTGGAGCCAGTATTGGCTATTCAATACTGAGTCCACATGTAATTCTGGAGAACCCACAAAACTTTTGTTTTTATTAAAACTGATGCATGTGTGTCTCCACAGAAGGAGTAATCCTTTTGGAGAGTTAGGAGAGAGTGCATCGGAAGACAGTGAAGGTACCTATCTTGTACCCTTTCAATCATTT
This sequence comes from Antennarius maculatus, assembly GCA_013358685.1. Lineage (NCBI taxonomy): Eukaryota > Metazoa > Chordata > Actinopteri > Lophiiformes > Antennariidae > Antennarius > Antennarius maculatus. The sequence goes on along the minus strand of CM023609.1, from coordinate 5,831,448 downwards.
CATTTTATTCATCCATAGTTACAGTTGATGTCATTTCCCTCCCTTTCAAGAGTTTCTCTTATGCCAAAACTACTGAACTACTCAACTAACCATCTACTACTCAACTTAGCATCTATCCACACTCCTACAAGTACCAGGACCTGTTCTCCTCGCCGTGGTATTATAACAAAATTATAACAAAAATGGTCAAATATTTTGGATATCTTATGTGTAATAAAATATGTGAATATTTCACTTTTTGAATTAAATTATGGAGGAAAAAATGCTTTTCCAGGATAGTCAAGATGTACATGCAGATTTAAGGTCAAGTGAGACTGAGTTTCAGATTGGATCAAAAAGCAGCTCAATGGCAACACCCCAAGACTGGTCCATCCAAAAGACCCCACACCACACAGTCAGAAGAGCAACCTGCTATATGCAGTTAAATGCAACGAGGAATGCTCAGATGTCTACATAGGGGAAATTAAATAATTACTCCACAAGCACATGGCACAACACAGAAGAGCCAACTCATCAGGACAGGATTCAGCATTCTTCACCTCAAGGAAGAGGGACACTAATTTCAAGATACCAATGTTCAGATTTTTGGACAGGGAGGACAGATAATTTGAGAGACGATTGAAAGAAGCTATCCATGTCAAAGTGGAGAAGTCATCTCTGAACAGGCAGGGTGGTCTTGCCACATCATCTTTTGCCTATTTTTATATTTTCCAAACACCCCAAAAGAACAACTCAGCAGATTAACCCAGGTGAGGTGACTCATGCTAATGAAACCCATTAGTAAACAAAGGCTCAGTGAAACTCGCATTTCAGCACCCATTTTAACACTTCCTGTCACCTCCATCAATCATTGATGAGGAGCCAAATGGGTTTTAGAATATGAATAGCACTGACCACACCTCACAGGGTTAATGAGTTGACAAGATCAACCACCACTGGAACTGAAGAAGCCTCTTGCATGAAAGGTGAAACATCTACAAGAAACTTTCTTTAAGTCAAGTGGATTGATAGAAGCCAGGGCTTTGAACCGGTTCATGGAACAAAACAAAAGTCAGAAACTAAGTATTTCGCCGGGAACAAAGACAAAACCAAAAACTTTATATTTTTTAATGTTGCAGAACAGAATTGGAACAGAAAATAATAGTAACCGGTTAATACTGTTTTTTTCTTTTTTCGTTCTTGAAAAAAATATCTGACCTCATGTTTCAAGTCCTGTCATTCACTCAATGCGTGATGAGAGCAGAGAGAAGTTGAGGCAGATCACCAGCAGTCAAGGAAAAGGCAGTCTCCCAACCTCAATAATATTCATAACAGGTAATGCAGTGGATCAAGATTAGAGAGGGGTTTCTGCAAAGGTCTCATCATTTAACTTGAGCCGTAGGGTTCCATAAAAAAATGCTCATTCAACTCCAGCAACTTCATGTGCTGACAGCAGGTGTGACAAGGACATGGTCTTTCAAGATGTTTCCACATATTTTTTTATGTTAAAAGTGAGAAAGAAGCCAGCATTCCAGGTAGATGTCTGTCTTTTCTGATTTGTAGACTCCATCCTCCACCAGCTCTTCATTGTTCGTTTTTTGGGATCCATGGAGGTGAGGACTGCTGATTCAGCAGATATCATATCTGACACCATGAGGCAAATCCTGGCAGCCAGAGCCATCCACAACATCTTCAGAATGATGGAATCACACCTACTGGTTACCTGTGACTGCCTTAAGTATGAACCATGACTCCAAACACACTGAATATCTTACATGGATCTCATTGTCAGCTTTGCACTTATCTGTTGCTCCTAGAAGATAATTGATGATTGTGTCTGGCCTGACAATGATTTTTGGGACAAGTGGTCCTCAAATATTTCCACTACCTGTCCAAAAAATGTATGTTGCCTAGTTGTTTAGATGTGCCCTATGTATGGATGCTGCAGTGGCCGTGGGTTTGATTTATCCTCATGGCTATCTATGACATGCTCACCCCATCAATCTCTCTTCCATTTCCCATCCCGTATCCCTGGGTTTTCAATTCATTAAATGCAAAATTGCTGAAATATATAATGTTTAAAGAGATATAGGTATTGGATAGAATGAAAGACCGACTGACAATGCAGTCTTAAAGCTGACATTGTAGTCTAATTTTGTAGTAGTGGTCAGTTTGAACTCTTCATTGTCCTCCCTTTAAAAACGGAGTACATTTGCAGCAAGCTCTGCGCATAAAATGTATTTAGTTTGAACCCAGGTCATTAGATCTTAAAGCTATAGGAACGAAAAATTACATTTTCTACTCAACATGCCAATGGAATGTCAAGCAAATTTCCTTGAGCTTCACAGCTGGAGGTTAGAACAGACTTCATCTTCATACTGCATAAATGTCTTAGCCATTTTTTGTTTCGTCTTGGCTTTTTCCCCTGAATACCAAAATGCAAGAGCAACAGTGCAGCTAATCAGGAAGCTAATTCTATTGATTTTTGTTTGTTTCCCTTTCAGGCTCATTGATCCTCAGACACAGGTCACTCGCCTCAGGGTAAGATGGCCTGTTTCTCTTATTAGAAGTTGCTAGTGTCGAATTTGTTTTTCACAAGGCTCCTCTCCTGCTGCAGTTCCCTCTCTCCACTGTGCTTCAGTTTTCTGCTCATCCAGACAACAAGAGGCTGTCTGGTTTCATCCTGCAGTCACCGGGTGGACGTGTAGACAGCCGATTCATCTGCTACATCTTTGAGTCTAACAATGACGGAGAGAAGGTGGTCTGCATGTTCATCTGTTTACTTTTTAACACTGGTTCAATCTGATTGTCTTCATTTTTGTGTTTCAGATATGCGACAGTGTCGCTCTGGCCAAGCAAATAGCCTTTCACTCTGAGATGGTGAGGTTGTTGAGAAACTTATTAAAATGAAACTAATTCTAACTGATGATGGTAACAGCACTTTCAGTTTGTGGTAATGTTGTTGTTGAGGTCGCTTATTTTTGTTCTTGTGTAGGACCGTAAAGCCATGGAGGAGAAGAAGGAACAGGAGAAAGCCAAAGAGAAACAACAGGAGGAGCTCAGTAAACAGCGACTAATAGAGAAGGTGACCTTTAAACCTAAACTCACACTAACACATAAATGTTTACCTGTACAGTAATCCCTCGCTTATTTGCGCTTCAAGATACACAGCTTCACTACATCGCGGATTTTTAATAGGTAGTCACAAGATACCATACGCACATGCTAATGGCTGACAGCATCCATGTGTGCGCTGCGTTCCAAGACTCACGGAACGTAGCGCACTTCTGTGTATTAAAGAAATACTTTTCCTTAATACAAACGTGATTTAGTCTATAAGAGTGTGGGAAATGGTAATACAGATATAAGGTGGTATAATATCAGTATGGGGAGGGTTTATAAACGTTTAAATTGCTGTAAATAATAAATTGTTCGTCGCTATATCGCGGAATTTCGTTTTTCATAGGTGGTCCTGGAACGCATTAACCGCGAGTAACGAGGGATTACCGTATTGGCCCGAATATAAGACGATGTTTTTTGCATTGAAATGAGACTGAAAAAGTGGGGGTCGTCTTATATTCGGGGTCTAGACGTTATACCCATTCACAACGCTAGATGGCGCCAGATATCTTAAAAGCAAATGCCGAACTAACTCCCCAGGCCAAAGCGAACCCCTGTCACGAAGAAGAAAAATAAAAATAGCGGTAGCACAGAGAATAAAAATATAAAATAGCGGTAAGAAAGAAAGAGAAAAAATAAGAGAAAAGATAACAGAAAATGGAGAAACGTAGCGACAATCTGTAGAAAAGTGGGTCGAACATCGGCCAGGTTAACTGGCAGCTGAGAAGTTATGATGCAAACTTCAAGATGATGGTGATAAATGAGGTAGAGTCTTCAAACAATTACAAAGCGGCTGTGAAATATGGTGTCACAGAGTGTAATGTACGGAGATGGAGAGCTCAAAAAGCCTAAAACATGCTCGCAGTCAGAGAAAAGTACTATACTTATAATCAATAAATACATCGTGGCCATCACCCATTTTACCTGGTAAGACTGTTTAGATTTTGTCTTCACTGTCAATGTTAAGAATTGATGATTTTCAGCCAGCTTTATGTCACTATAATCAGGGGAGCATGTGCAATAACAAACATAAAATTTCTTCCACATTATCTTGCTGACATACGGTCAATAATCAATGGGAATCGTGAAAACAAAAGTTCCTAGCTGGATGGAGCAATGGATAGACACAAAGAGGAATAGATATATGGGCACATAAAGCGATAGACAAAGAGAGAGACCGAAGAAGACATGAATATGGAGAGAGAGACAGATGAACAGTTGAACGGAGAGGGAGAAGAGACAGTGGGATCAAAGGGAAAGGAAGGGAGGGGGGAGAGAGAGAGACATACCCATCTTCCCAACTGTTTTGTCTGCTTCACCACCAGGATCTGGAGGAGCAGAGTCGTTTGATTGCCGCCTCCAGTCGCCCCACTATCCCACCTGGCTCGGATGGACAGATGTTAACGCTTAGCAACAGCCAATCACAGTCCAGTGATGCTGGGGAAGAGGACGAGAAGAGAGGGGAGTCTGAAGCCTAACACTGAGCAGAGTATGCTTGTTTTATCAACCAGGCAACCCCAGGGGTTCCATCAATGAGTTCAGGAATCCAAAGAGGGGAGCAACACACACTGCCAGGGGTGCCTGGGAGTGAAAACTTGCATTCCTACTTCTTTAGACTGTAAAACTTCCCATGCTGAAAATAGAAGATTGGTGAAGCAAACTATCTTTATATAAGATGAGAGGAACAGGCATGGCATTGTCTCCTCACTGACTTGTGTTTTAATCAGTGCATACCGCGTTTTTGTACCAGCTGAGCAGATTTAACTAGTTTCTTTGTTTATTTTATAAAAAGACATTATAATGGATTCAAAACAAAGAGGTGATGAAGGATATCAAGCAGTGCAACACAATGGTTTAGGTGTAATTAAATACATATGTAATACACACTGTGGTAGGAGAAAAAGAGGATTAAAGCAGTAGTCTTATTTTGAAGTGCCCATGTTGTGATGTGCTCATTCCCCAATCAAAGCATGTTTCAACCTTCTGGTTTCTATTTTTCCATCCAGGTAGTTTTTTTTTCATTTTGTGCAGATTTAATATCAATATGCAGTCTTTTTTGAAGTAGTATCCCTAATGTCAAGTATAGGGCAGTAGACTGGAATTATTATCAGATTAAGAAAAGCGTGTAATTCAGAGCTTGCCTGAGATGTTCTAAATTTTTTTAATTTGGTGGTGGCTAATACTCAGAGTTTCACCGCTTTCCAAAAAGCACAAGAAGAGCAGGACAGCTATAGATAATAATTCACACATATTTACTAATTATCATTTTAAGCATGTTATCAAAGAAGGATAATCTAAATTGGCACTTAAGATATGAGACAAAATGTTGTCTAACAGAGTTAGTTTTACTTCAAGAATGTAGTGCATCCCTGGGATGCGCTTCAAGAAAAATTTTGTGCATCCCAACATGACGTTTATGCATCCCCAAAAGTAGTAACAGAATATACGGTAGAAACCGTATATGCAAGAATTGAGTTTTGCCAATAGTACAATAGTACAATAGTACTAATTTTAATGTTTTTATGAATAACAACATCGTAGCTGTTAAAGTACAAAGAAAAAGTAAAATTATATAATACTTTTATCAAAATGTTAAAGCCTGGTAGTCATTTAAAAAAAACAGTTTTAGAAATAAAGATGTAATACAGTTCACTGTTGCTTTTCTTTCAATAGTTTTCTTTGCCTATAATTCATATATTCTCCTGTGGAAATTGCACCAAGCTGACACACATTAATATCGGTCTCTTTTTCTACATTAACTTTTGTTGTTTTTTATTTGGAAAGCACTCATTGTCACTTGCTTTTTTTCCACAAACAAGAACACTGGTCTATTGTTTTTGTTTCCAGTAGCAGCAATATCTATCCCTGGATAGATATTAGTAAAATATCACCTACTAGACGATTCTCCAAGTCGTTTCAGTCCCTGATGTGTTACGTCCATCGACAACAACAACAACAAAAAGAAACATCAGAATGTAACATGATCATCTACTTAAGAGTTGGTTGGTGAGCTAGTCCAGACCCTCAGTCTGCCTAAATAAGGGGGTAGGAGTTTCATCAAGGAAGCCCAGACAGTTCCACAAATTCCTCTGGGGGGATTCCAAGACCCTCCTAGGCTAACTGACATAAACTCTCCAGCGAGTCCTGGGTCTCCTCACAGATGGAAATGCCTGGAGCACCTCCCTAGGAAGGCATCCAGTGGTCAACCTGACCAGATGCCCGTACCACCTCAGCTGACTCCGCTCGATGCGAAGGACCAGGAGCTCTACCTTGAGCTTCTCCCTATTGTCTGAGCTCCTCACCCAATCTCTCAGGCTGAACCTAGTCACGTGGGCCAAGCAGTGCATCACAAGATATTGCACTACAAGTTACTGTTTAGAAAATATGTTGAGGGTGTTGTATTGAAGCCATGCCAACCATATTAAAAAATAAGGAGCTAGTTACACTCAAATAAGTAAGGGGCGATGTAATTGGGCTCTAGGAAGCTACAAACACTTACTTTATGGGATGGGGAAATTCTGTATTTTGTGGGTTTAGTACAGTGGTTCTCAAACTTTCTTCTGGGTCACCCTTTGGAAAAAGAAATTTCCCAAAAGCTTCACTTTCCTTTTTATTATTTGCTGTGCAAATAACATTTTCACAACAAAATCAGCATTCATTCATTCATTCATTCATTGCCAAGGTGAAATGAGTGTTAGTTTTTTTGAGTAGCTGATCTTCCTGGTCCTTTTAAATTGTACATGTACATGCAATGGTGTCATTGGAGGAGGCAAAAAGCAGCCAGTAGGTTGAGCCCCTCGACATTTGTATATGTTTCTTGGAACGTCCAATTCTATATGGAATTTTGAAGGAAGCATGCTGCTCTGTTCACACCAGCAGCCTACTTTATATCACTTTCCTGCATTTTATTATCATAAATTATCTTTTTGAAAGACTCCGGGGGCTTGGTGGCTTACCCATGTAACTCGGGTGTTTCTTCACTTCTTTGGGTTTCAAGCTGTTTCCTGCCAATGTTTTGAGACAACATAAAGAGGTCTTCATCTCCTTCCACATTCACTGTGAATCCAAGACTGAGATAGACGGTATCATATTTTCTGGTCTTGGGTTTTGGTAGTTGTGAATCATTGTTCACTTTGGCTGACATTGACTTGTTAGTTTCCAAAGCATCACAGGTTTCTTTTTGCCCCTGACAGAAGCCTGATTATACAAAATGTAGATTTTGTTGTGGTACGTCGCTAAAATGAGTTACCACAGGTATTCTTCCGTTCGACATGGGGCTCCGAACCATGCCCAAAACTCAACTGGGTTTTCTGAACTGTGGTGTAATGTGCAACCTGAGAAATCATAAAGCGGGCCCTAGGTGGTACATTCTGTTCGGACTCCACGGTGAAATGTTATGTACAAACTTGTATGCTCAGTTAATGTTTGAGTAAAACAATGGAACACAAATCTCATGGTGGTCTTCATTGTTGGTAAAATTCCTCTGAAGCAAATCAGGTTACAGGTTCCATATTATGCTGTTTGTTTTTTCATTTATGTAATTCAGCTGCCAGATGTGCAACTACAATGCATTTGAAATGTCTTGCCCCAAAGTGATCCGTGGTCCTCAATATCTCATTAAATATTGATAAAATTACTTCCAGACGCTTTGTTTAGAGGGCTGGCCTCTGAGCTTCCTCTGTCAATACCTGTCACCCCCACCTCCCCCCTTGTTTTTACATGTTTTGGAGCAGTTTCTGACTAACAAAGCTGAAACTAAGTCTGACAGTCGTTTTCAGAGTGCAACCAGTCCAAACCTGCTCAACAATATTATTCCTACCGAAAAATCACATCAAAATAATTTGTAGCACATGAAAATCAAAATCACATGAAAATGAAACATGTAGGAAAGAGGTTTCTTGCATGTGAGTTTCCAGATGAGAACAGTAGTTTTGGAGCAGTTTCTGACTGAAAAATCTTGAATGAAGTCCAACACTTCTTTTCAGAGTGAAACCAGTCCAAACATGCTCAAAACTGCTATTCTCAATCAAAACCACATTAAATTGACTTGTAATACACATTTCTTGCGTATATCTTGCATATAAACATGTTTCCTGCAAATAACTTAAAGGTCCCATTTTATTCTTTTTTTTAAATTCATGTCATTCAGCTGCCAGATGTCCAACTAGACTACAGTATATTTGAAATATCTTGCCCCAAAGTGACCTGTGGTCCTCAATATCTTTGAATAAAAATCACTTCCGTTCTGAAACACTCTGTTAATGGGTATTGCTCCAAGCTCCCTCTTTGACAACCCCCTCCACCCCCTGAGCTCACTCTATCAACATCTTTCTCCCTCCTGCATTCATGTGCGTTTTATTTACATACGCCACTTGAATGCACGCCCTCCCGGTACCGATCATTCATTGTCTGGAATTTTTTTAATTCTCAGTAACTTTGTTATGACGTACTGTATTTTGTTCTTCCTGTGTTTTGCGCTCTTGTTTTTCTGGCATCTTTTAATTTTTCTGCGCTAAGCGTGGAGCTGCTTTCTCAGTTTGCTGAACGTAACTCGTGGCTTATTTTGTAAACACGAGGAGACCAGCTGTTGATCGTGGAGATTTTTTGAGAGAAAAACACACAGTGTTAGCACATTGGATAGATATCAGCGAAGACGAGACGATTACGAACAGGATGTAATAAAAGCTTTCTTTGCTGGCAATCGTCATGGAAAGTGAGAGATTACTTACTAACAACAATGGGGAGCTAAGCGAATGCAGTCTAGGTAAGTGAAGCATATTGAACTGTTGGCTGTTCCCTTCCTGATTTCCATTCACTAACCTACTTCGCAGTGACGAGGAGGAGGAATGTATCAATATAGCATATTAGAGTATGCAAATTAGAGCTGCAAATAGGATAAAAAATGTGCTTGCTCGCTCTTTCACTTTCTCCACCTCCAACCCGGAGCCACAGAACTGCATGCAGGACAGGGATAGCAGCTCAAAGGATGAACAGAATGATTTGGTGGAGGCTGAAGGAGCCAGAGAGACAGCCACCAGGATGGTCGTCTCAGCTGGAGGAGGAAGTGGATAACAGGACAGCGTGAGGCAAGTCCTCAGAAGGACCAATGCATGGAAAGCCCCAGGTCCTGACAACATTCCAGGTCGTATCCTGTGAGATTGTGCTGACGAGCTCATAGATGTCTTCACAGACATCTTCAACATCTCCCTGAGCCAGGCTGTTGTTCCCACATGCCTCGAAGCCAACACCATCCTGCTTCAACGACTACCGCCCGATTACACTCCTCATGAAGTGCTTCGATCGGCTAGTCATGCACCACATCAAGTCTGCCCTCCCTTCCAACCGCTTGACCGATGACACCATCACCACTCACTTACACTCACCCACGACTGCACACCAACTTCTAGCTCCAACCTCTTCATAAAGTTTGCAGATGACACGACTGTAGTGGGTCTCATCAACAACGACGATGAGTCAGCCTACAGAAATGAGGTGAGCCATCTGGCTATGTGGTGCAAGGACAACAATCTCCATCTGAATGTGGAGAAGATGAAGGAGATTGATGTGGACTTCCATTGACAGTACTGCAGTGGAAAGGGTCAGCACCAAGTTCCTGCGTGTGCACATCTCCGAGGACCTGTCCTGGGGCCGCAACACCGCATCACTGGCCAAAAAAGCCCAGCAGCGCTTCTACTCCCTCTGCAATCTGAGGAGAGCAAGAGCCCCACCCCCCATCATGCTCACCTTCTACAGAGGCACCATCGAGAGCATCCTGGCCAGCTGCATCATCGTGTGGTACAGCGCCTGCACCGTTTCCTGCCGCAAGACCCTGCAGCACATCGTCAGAGCAGCTGAAAAGATCACTGGTGTCTCTCTCCCTTCCCTCACAGACATTTATAACACCCCCCTCACCCGCAAAGCCATCAGGATTGCAGGTGATCCCACCCACTCCTCTCACAGCCTTTTCAGCCTGCTGCCATCAGGTAGGAGACTGCAGAGTCTGCGGGTCAAGACCAGCAAGCTCGAGGACAGCCTGCCTTTTGTACTGCCTGTTCTACTGCCTATTGACCATGGGTCTGAGATGACTGCAATTTCATCTGTGCTGTATGTCGTGCATATATGGTACATTTGACAATAATGCTGACTTTGACTTTGATATTGTGATAGACAAGGAATTGTTAGAGATAGCTCTTAAAACATACTGACACAAGAATGAATAAAGCAAAGACAATTTTTAAAGAAATACCTGATACACCTACTGATACAAGTAGCTCTGAGAACATAAATGAAAACAGTTTGAAAAAGGCCATAACAGAAAAATATGATTCGCAAAAGAAAAAAATTCCTGCAAGACACAAAAGGCTTGAGGGCCAAAGTAGAAAATTTCTTTCCTGACCTCAACATGTCTCTAGTGTCAGTTTTTATTTAAAGAATCCAGAAAGCAATGATTAACCAGCTTTTAGATTGAAGAAACAGCAGAGAAAAGTAGAAAGGATGATTGTGGAGAACGGTTAGGTGTTTTTTTGAATTTTGTCTGCTTTTTATAAAACCCGTGTTTCTAGTTTGATAAATGTTAAAAGGTTAGATGTTTTCTTTGTTCAGGAAACACACAGTACTGGTGAAAATCCTACCATTGTTTTTAAGATGTGAATTCCTTTTTGGGTGAATCTCTTCAATTTTGTGTCAGCGTGATTATCTTGTAATTTGGCTTTTATGAATAAACATGATTTTAAATATCAAATCTCTCTCTCTCTCTCTCTCTGTTTCTCTCTCTCTCTCTGTACATGCTGGGAAAGGGTGTGGGAGGAAGTGTGAGGAGTGTGTTGCATCTAGGTGCATTTTTCATTCTGTTTTTTGCTTATTTTTTCATCTATATTCAAATTTCTGTTAAAGGGGTCCTATTATGAAAATCACACTTTTTCACGACTCTACATATAGATAGTGGTCCACCCTAAGCCGACCAACTCCTAGAATCTGGTAAACAAACGCTTCCTGCATCAATAGATATTTGGAGTTTTAGGAATTCATGGCCCGGACCGAATCAGAACGATCAGATTTTGCTAGAATACCATTTGTGACGTAATTTTCATTTTGTGACGTAATTTACTTCACAAACTGTGCTCTGTGATTGACGATATTGATTGGTTGACATACCCAAGGGAGTGGCAATCCTGAAGGGGGAGTTCGTTCAGGCTACGGTAGCATTGTGAGGTAATGTCCTAGCTCAGAGCTACACACTGACAAGTTGTTGGACTCAGTTAGCATTTGGCTAACTAGTTAGAGGTCCACTTCAGTCATGTATGTGAGTGTGTGCGGTTCGTGATCAGGCTAAGTGGCGGTGTGTGGTAAGGATCTGAATCAGAGCTACACACTGAAAGTTCTTCATAAGCTGTTGAATTCAGCTAGCATTTGGCTAGTTAGCAGTCGGTGTGTGTGTATCCACCCGAGGCTATCCCCAACATCAGAGCTAACACATAACCAGTTACACATTAATTACTCTTCTAAGTGATCATAGAGATGCGTGTATCTGCACACACATGCGCACACACGAGAATACAAGAGAAAAACTTGGTCTTACTGGTAAAATCCCATGTTTTATTAGTTTGCGTTAGCTTAGTTCCCTTGTTATCCACAAGCTCTCGTTGTCCTTAACGATTTTCAGGAAACACAGTGTAATTATTAGCCGAAAAATCAACCGTTATATCATGAAAAACAAAAGTGCAAAACTCGAGAAGAATCAGAGCGAAATATGTAGCGGTGCCCATGCCTTTGGAGACGAAATACTCCATTGATGGAATGATCTGGTCATCCAGTATATTCAGGTAATCAGCTGATCTCATTCTTTGAACACACACTGTTGCTGAACCTAGACCTGACCTGAACGGGCATATTCCAAGATGACAGTGTCAGGATTCATTGGGCTAAAATTGTGAGGGAGAGGTTCAGGGAGCATGAGACATCATTTTCATACATGGATTGGCCACCACAGAGTCCAGACCTTAAACTCATTGAAATTCTTTGAAAGAAGAATCTCAGTGAGTGCTCGAGATGGCTTTACATAGTAGTCAGACCCCATCATCATAAATGCAAGTACTTGATGAAAAATATGAAAAAAATATCCCATCACTGAATGGAAATAACTCTTGTGATATTGCATTAACTCATTAAAACAATATCACAGTTAATGCATGCTGTAATCAAAGCTAAATGAAGTCCAACAAAATATGAGAGGGTGTGACTTTTTTGACGGCGACATTTTTTGGGCCAGGCAGTTTATTTTAAATAATGAAGTTCAGAAATTTTATTTATTTATATATTTATTTATTCAGTTTATTTCTTTCTTTCTGGACATGGTATTACAGCACACACTTCATCACTTTTGCAAAATCAACAACATCCGAAAAGAAAAGAAAGGGTTGCCGGGAAGAAGCCATTTGGCTTGTAAAATTCCCGTCCCCAGAATCAACAACATCTCTCTCATTACAACATGATATAAACCAAATTCATACATTAAATTTCACATTTCACATTGATATTTTTCGCAGGCATAGCGCATGTAGCTTAATAAGCCATAATTTTTTCTTTTCCTTTCGACTTTTCTCGACAGGGGTCGCCACAGCGAATCAATTGCCTCCATCTAACCCTGTCTTCTGCATCCTCTTCTCTCACACCAACTACCTTCATGTCCTCTTCCACTACATCCATAAAACTCCTCTTTGGTCTTCCTCTAGGCCTAATGCCTAGCAGTTCAAAACTCAACATCCTTCTACCAATATATTCACTATCTCTCCTCTGGACATGTCCAAACCATCTCAGTCTGGCCTATCTGACTTTATTTCCAAAACCACTAACATGTGCTGTCCCTCTGATGTACTCATTTCTGATTTCATCCTGGTCACTCCCAAAGAGAACCTCAGGATCTTCAACTCTGCTACCTCCAGCTCTGTTTCCTGTCTTTTCCTCAGTGACACTGTGTCTAGACCAAAAAACATCACTACTCTCACCCCAGTTTTGGGGTGAGAGTACATTTGAAGACATTTCAAAGCGCTTTACAGACAGAAAGCCAACAATGCCCTCCAGAGCAAGCATAAGCGACGGTGGAGGGGAAAAACTCCCTCATTGAGGAAGAAACTCCGATGTGTGTGATATCACACATCACACCTGACACTTTTCTCCACCCATTCCATCCTGCCTGTACACGCTTCTTCACCTCTTTTCCACACTCTCCATTGCTCTGGACTGTTGACCCTAAGTACCTAAAATCCTCCACCTTTTCGTTCTCTTCTCCCTGTAAGCTCACTCTTCCACTTGGGTCCCTCTCATTCCCACACATGTACTCTGTCTTACTGCGGCTAACCTTCATTATTCTCCTTTCCAGGACAAACCTCCACCTCTCTAGTTTCTCCTCCACCTGTCCCTGCTCTCATTACGGATCACGATGTCATCTGCAAACATCATAGTCCATGGAGATTCCTGTCTAACCTCGTCTGTCAGCCTGTCCATCACCATAGCGAACAAGAAGGGGCTCAGTGCTGATCCCTGATGCAGTCCCACCTCCACCTTGAGCTCCTCTGTTACACCTACAGCACATCTCACCACTGTCTTACAGTCCTCATACATGTCCTGCACTGCTCTAACATACTTCTCTGTCACTCCAGACTTCCTCATACAATACCACAGTTCATCTCTGGGCACCCTGTCATAAGCTTTCTCCAGATCTACAAAAACACAATGCAGCTCCGTTTGGCCTTCTCTATACTTCTCTATCAACATCCTCAGAGCAAATACGGCATCTGTAGTTCTCTTTTTTGGCATGAAACCATACTGCTGCTCACAAATGCTCACTTCTGCCCTTAGTCTAGCTTCAACTACTCTTTCCCGTAACTTTATTATATGGCTCATCAGCTTTATTCCTCTGTAGTTGCCACAACTCTGCACATCTCCCTTGTTCTTAAAAATGGGCACCAGCACACTTCTCCTCCATTCCTCAGGCATCTTCTCACAATCTAAGATCCTGTTGAACAACCCAGTCAGAAACTCTACTGCCGCCTCTCCTAGACACTTCCATACTTCCACAGGTATATCATCAGGGCCGAGCGCCTTTCCACTCTTCAACCTCTTCAATGCCCTCCTCACTTCATCCTGACTAATCTTCGCTACTTCCTGTTCCACAACAACCACTTCTTCTAGTCTTTGTTCTCATTTTCTTTGTTCATCAACTCCTCAAAGTACTCTTTCCATCTTCCCATCACACTACTGGCACCTGTCAATAGACTTCCATCCCTATTGTTAATCACCCTAAACTGCTGCACGTCCTTCCCATCTCTGTCTCTCTGTCTTGCCAACCTGTATAGATCAGTCTCTCCCTCTTTACTGTCCAACCTAGCATACAAGTCATCATAAGCTCCTTGTTTGGCCTTTGCTACCTCTACTTTCACCTTACGCTGCATCTCCCTGTAGTCCTGTCTACTCTCCTCAGTCCTCTCAGTGTTCCACTTCTTCTTAGCTAACTTTGTTCTCTGTATACACTCCTGTACCTCCTCATTCCACCACTAAGTCTCCTTATCTACTTTCCTTTCAGATGACACACAGAGTATTCTTCTACCGGTCTCCCTGATCACATTAGCTGTAGTTGGCTGTCGTGGTCCAGTCATCTGGAAGCACCTTCTGACCATCCAAAGCCTGTCTTAACTCCTTCCTTAAAGTCATGCAACACTCTTCCTTTTTCAGCTTCTACCATTTCGTTCTCTGCTCTGTCTTTGTCCTCTTAATCTTCCTCACCACCAGAGTCATCCTACACACCCCCATCTTATACTGTTTGGCTAAACTCTCGCCTACCACTACTTTGCAGTCACCGATCTGAAATAAATTAAAGTTAATAATCCAATTCTGAGGTTGCATCACAATGTCATTAAGAGAATAAAATTTCAAATTAATTAATCAGACTTGAACATCATTCACCTTCAATACTTCCTTAATGATTCTGACGAGTTTATTTCCAGGGAAATAGAAAAACTGTGGTAAAAGTTTAAAGGCGAGGCGCACTGAGCATCTCCCACATTGTACAGAAAAACTAAAGTTTGCAAAAAAAAATGTTTTTAAAATGACGAAAGTGCCACATGCATCTCTGCTGCAGATGTGAGAATGGATCAGGTCGTGGATGTGCGTGATAGATCGGGACGTGAACCGGTACTGATCATAAAGAGAACTTCCTGGATATGACGGGACATCTGAATGCGATACAAAAATATCAAATTTTATGTGACTTAATGCCGAACCTTCACAAGCGGGATTTTCGTCAAACGGACATGACGTTTGCTTCCAAAATACCTCTAAAATACGGAGTTTGTTTATAAAACCGAGCTTTAGTAAGACTCTCCATCCGCCAGAACTAGGAAATGCAACGGTGTGAGCGGCTTTGAAAGGGGGCGGAGTCAAAGGACACCCTGGGTTTCTGGAATAAAACTTACTCCCGACCAGGTGAGCTTCAGCGACTCTGTTACTGCAGTAACAAATCCAGAGGTTCAATTTACCTTGCTTCATGAAACTGGTCAGTGTTACTTCTCTAACTCTGGGTTAAGCTACCTCCCTTTGTGAAACCGAAAACCTTGGTTTCCCCCCAAATGTGAAATGATCCAGGAAGAAAGCGAGAGGTGAAATTGTCACTCATTCCCAGCCTTGTGAGAGAGAGAGAGAGAGAGACACAGACAGACAGACACACACACACACACACACACACACACACACACACACACACACACACACACACACACACACACACACACACACACACACACACACACACACACACACACACACACACACACACACACACACACAGAGAGAGAGAGAGAGATTTGATTTTTGCAAAAACACTTTAATCACATTCAAAACATTTTACAATTTTACATTAGATGAAAACACTAAAAAGCTTCAAAAACACTAAAAACCAATAAGTAAGAGGAAATACAATTTAAAATCAGTGCATTATATCAGGAAGTTTGCAAAATTGAGTTGATCATCAATTAAAGTGCATAGGACATTTTTGTGACACCAGATGTTCCAAAAGTTATTTAGGTCTTTTGTCATTCTATAGAAACCAAATTGTAGTTTTAAGTGACATCTGATGTTACAGCAAAAAACAGTAGCTGCTTCTTGAACAGTATTGTTTTCAATTCTCCTCTTCCTGGTCACGTAAATTGCAAGTTTTGCTTCTCCAGAGATAAAGTTTAAAAGCTGCCACTTTCTTTGATTTGATTTATTGTACCCAGCACCGTAGACAAATTTCCTGATACTAAAATTTTCCCTGAACAGATTAAAAGCACTTGTTAGAAGAGTGAAGAGCACTGCAAGTCTCCCACACTCACTAAAAGCAGAAACGACTGTCTCACGAAGGGGACAGAAGGGACACTGGCTGGACACAGCAGGGTTAAAAACAGAGATAAAAGCATTGGAACTGATGGCATTATGTAAAATTCTCCACTGGAGGGGAGGTTTGTATAGAAGTCTCCACTGTGGGTCAGGTCCATTTCCCGTCATCCTGCTGGCCCAGGCAGTGGGTGCTCTGTTACACAGGTTTCTCTTGTTGATTACTTTTACACAGTATTTGTACAGTACTTTTTTGTTGGCCGTGTGCAGGCTGATTTGTCGTTCATCTCTGAGGAGAGGACCCTCCAGCTCCCAAAACAGGGGACTGATGTGGACCGCAGGGAAAGGATCTTTGCTGTCCGGCACAGTCCCTGTACTATAGTCCAGCAGGAGGCTTCTCTCCTTCCCGGAGAGTCTTTGCCTCCACAGTTGTAGCACCCTCTGAGCCACCCTGGTGGACTGGATGTTCAGCAGGGAGCTCACAGCCTGGGCATCCGCCAACGCTGGCCCGGCGTTGTCCACCAGCTGCTGGAGGGTCAGGGTCCTGGTTCTGCAAAGCACTGCAGACAGCCCTGGTGTAGCTCCACTGCAGATATCCAGCCTGGCTCCATGCACTAGTGGTTCCTTCAGTAACCAGAACAGAGAGTCAGAGCATTTTCCTGGGCTAATTTAAAAAGGGCCCATGACTTAAAAACACCATGATAGAAAGGAGGCAAACCGTTTAACTTTAGAAACTTAGAATCCATTAAAAATAGTGCAGCATCCAGTCCCAAGTTACTCACACGTTTGAATATGCAGCTGGCCACCTCTCTCCACGTCAGATCCGCTGGTCCAGTAAGAAACCGCTGGATAAACTGTAATCTGAACATGGCTGTTCTACTAGCCAGGTGGATGAGGCCGTGTCCCCCCTCCTCTCTTGATAAAAACAACACTCCTTGAGGCACCCAATGCAGCCCATCCCAGAAAAAGTTAACAAGTTTGGTCTGGATTTGGGCTAGAAACCCTGATGGAGGGTACATACAGGCCAGGCAGTGCCACAGCTGTGAGACTAGAGAGAGAGAGAGAGAGTTAAGTGCTTTATGCATATATTCCTCATCACAGTAGGTTAGTGGATGCAGAATAGGGAAAATAAGGACGGCGCCCAGTACTTACCGTATTGGCCCGAATATAAGATGACCCCCTCTTTTTCAAGACTCAAGTTTGAAAAAAGACTTGAACACCAAATTTAATTTTTATATATAAAATAACTACAGTACATCTGAAACAAATGATTGTAACAATATATTCGAGAGAAAAAGCATGTTATTTTGCCTTGTTCAAATCATGCAAAAACTGTATCATTTCTCCTCAGCTGTCAGTAAACCTGGCTGATCTTCGACCCACTTTTCTCCAGATTGTTGCTACGTTTCTCCATTTTCTGTTATCTCTTCTCTTGTTTTCTTCTCTTTTATTTCTTATCGCTATTTTTTATTTTTCTTATATCAAGTGTCTTGTGAATATCAAGTGTCTTGTTTATTTAACCAACGATCCTGCCATTGTCCATGTCAAGAGAAAACGAACACGAGGAGGGACTTCGAGGCCGATTGTCCAGCCGGACAGGTCCATCTCCTTCATTTGGTGACCCCGACGTGATTTTGACCGGACCCTCTTTGGACTGAGACAACACCGAACTGGGTGCCCAATTAGGTAAGAGGACTTTTGCCTCTTGGTCTTGTCTCTGTCCTTGGCGGTAAAGGCAGATCATTCCCTGTTTCAATTTGACTCCGTAAATAGATGACTGACGGTCTACTTCTGTTTTCCGATATTAATTTGGAAACTTGGAAAAGGCCTATTTGAGTCCTGGGTTAGAGGCCCTGGTGGGTTCCGGCGTGTCCCACCTAAACGGGTTGGAAAGCCTTATCTGTACCGGCGTGTCAGATAAAAATGGTTTAAACATGCCCTGTGACGGTGGCGCCCGATCACAAAACGGTTGAAAATCCCGGTGGATATTGTTCCTCGAAATAATTGGATAAAGAGGCGGCCCGATTGGGGGTTGTAATTCCTCATTAGTAATTGGACTCTGTGCACTAGGTGAGACGTCTCTTTAGTTTTGAGTAGAATTGTGTTCATTGGATAAGCAATTTTACATCCCGGTGGAGTCCGGAGGGGCTGTTACCCAATATTGAATTCCTGTAACAGCACTCAGTTGGGGTTGAAGACGTAAGACTCAGCTGTTTTAACTAACGGTTACTCTAAGAGTTCGTGTATTCATTCAGTGAGGAGCGATCTATTGGCAAAACGTCTGATAAATTCTTCCGCTTAAACAGAGTTAACTGAGAGGTTGTGTCTGGGACCGACCTGTACGCTCAAGCTCGATTTTCGTCTGGGAATATTAGTGAAACGGTCCGGGACCGTGGTTGTCTGGGACACCGCATTCTGATAAATTAAAAGGCCTGAAAGAATTCGAAATGGAAGGCGAATTCGATCGTGAGAAGGAGTGGTTCGATAGAGATGACATTCCTGACGAACCTAATGGTGCACCACTCGAAGACCAATTAAAATTGGCATTATAGTGGCATCTGAGGGTTTGCCCACTAAGATCCGCAGTAAGACGGAATCTGAACTGAAAGATTGGGTTGAGGATTCCTGTAAAAAGGGATGGTTTCCTCCAAGACACTCTAAAAAATCGTTGGTTGGCTTAATGAAAGCCGTTGAAAAAGCATGCATGAAAAAACAAGCTGAATTGGATACTAAAATCTCTACTACCAATAGAATAAGTATTCCAGGAAGGAAAGCCAGAGAGGCCCGGGAAAAAGTGGAGACAGTGAAGACAAATGCCCGATTGCTGGCTATGGGAGGAACGGTAAAAGCAGGTCGTAAGGAGGTAAAAATTGTTGGAGTGAGTAATCCCGACCCGCCACCCTATCTGAAAAATAATGCGTGTGATCCACAGCTGTCTAAAACAAACCCTTTTCTTTCGAGCCCATATGCAGAGCTCCGCAAGATGCTGACTGCCACCCCACGAGCCGCCCACGCTGAGCCCAACAGACCATTTCTCCAGACCACAGACACATACACAGAACCGGAGAAGCCATTTCTCCAGGCCCCGGTCTACAGAGTGCAGGAAGGAACGTTGACAATGGAGCAAACCACGCCAAACATGGGTGACCAAGGTAGGATCAAACCAATTTCTG
Organism: Antennarius maculatus; assembly: GCA_013358685.1. Taxonomy (NCBI): domain Eukaryota; kingdom Metazoa; phylum Chordata; class Actinopteri; order Lophiiformes; family Antennariidae; genus Antennarius; species Antennarius maculatus. Next base: position 5,811,808 of record CM023609.1, on the reverse strand, counting down.
AAGCCGCTAGAGCACTAGGTGCTACGTGTGACAGAGCTAATAAAGAATTACAAGAAGAATTTGAACACATTCTGAAAACACCACATTACATGGTGTACTCTTGAGCTTCAAAAGCAGCGTGCGCTTCCACAAATGAACGCCCCATGACTCGATCTAAATCCAAGGCCAATGATGTTTCCATGCAAGCTCCGTTGCTGGAGCATGTGGATCCCGTCACTGGGCGTAGATCTCGGGTGTTTAGACCGTTCCCACAGAGTGACTTACAGGCCTTAATGCATAGTCTTCCGTCTATAAAAGATGGGGGCCGTCATTGGTTTTCAGCTGTGCAGCGTGAGACTTCGGGACATGAATTGTGTGTGGGTGACTATGTTGCTATGTTGCTAACTAAAGCATGTCCATTGTCAGTCTTGCCACGTGTCCTTCATGACACGTTCCTTAATGTTATGGACAAAGAAGATGTTTTGACTGCGGTAGAACTCGAAGGTTTAGATGAGGTTCTTGCTGCCCACTTTCCCTTGCCACGGTGTGCTGTCCATGACATGGTCTTTGTTCCGGGTGAGTCAGAGGAGGCAGGCGATTTCATTGATAGAGCTAAAACGGAATATCAGCGACGCACAAGCTTTGTGCATACCGAGAGTGACTTTCATGGTTTGGTCTGGCGCGCTTCGATCTTGAAGGGCGTGTCTAAGCCTGTTCTCACCGCCATGGAAAATCTTCCTGACCAATCAGACATGACGGATGATCGGTGGTGTTCCTGCCTGAGACATTTTCTGAGGAGACATGCCAAGGACAAAGAATCAAAAGTAGACAAACATAAAACTGCTGTATCCCAATTGACTAACATGCAGATACAGGACTTAAAGAAAAAGGAGGACATTGTCTCCTCTCCTGTGTCACATCTGTGTCATTTTGGGGTGGTGTCCGCCCACGCAAGGACACTTGCTTTTGCCGCGGAGAGCTCGGACATTGGGCTAAGGATTGTCCGCTCCGCCCATGGATGAGTCAAAGGGGGAGGTTCCGGCCACAAGGAAATCGCGGTCGGCGTCCATTTCCGGCCCGTCCGATACAAGGACCACAGCGCTGCTCTGACAGTCGTGGTGGAGTACTCAATCAGCAGTACCTGCCCCCTCTGGTGGCCAATACCCACAATGACGATGCCCTGAACCCAATAGCATAGGCCGGCAGGAGCCTATGGTCACCTTGACCGTGGGAGGTGTTTCGACTCCTTTTATGGTTGATACCGGTGCACGATATTCCACCATTCAGCAGCTCCCTCCCGGCGCCTGTGTTACAGACGACGCTATACCTTTGGTTGGGTTCAAGGGTGAAGTGATTTCCCTGCATAAGACCACTCCCATCATGACTTCTCTAAATGATCAAAGACTGGAACATTCATACATCTTGGCTCCAACCAGTCCAGCGAACCTACTGGGCCGAGATTTGATGTGCAGACTGTGCCCTCTTATAAAATGCTCCCCAGATGGACTTTTTCGACTTTTCCAGATGGCCACACGAAAGTGTGTCTCCAGGCAGAATTATCATTGCCACCTCAGGATACTATCTTTTTGCCTGATGCTATTGTGTGTGCTACTGCTGACATCTACTGGGCTCACGTGGACACCGATTCCTCTTGATGGAAAGAGGCTGAAAAAACTTGGACCGCCTGGTCCATTTGGATTCGACACCTGCGCCCATATGACTTGGTTTCTGATGACTTGCACTGCACCTTGTATTATGACCGCTTGGAGGATGCTGTATTCCGGGAAGCTTTCCAGGAGGGCTGTCGCTGGGATCTTTCAATTTCTGATCTTTATGTGGGACCCCAGGGTGTCGCCTGGGCTGTCTCCCTGACGAAGGAACAGCAGGAGTGGTATAGGATGGATAACCCTCCGGACCCGTCCATGCCTCCGTGCTTTCCTCATGTCTCCTTGGCTGTGTCTCCAAAACACACGCAAAAAGATCTTGGCCCCTTTGTTCTCGCGTGCGTCAAAACCGACGATTGGATTTCCACTCTCCACCCAAACCTTTTGTATTCCAAAACATTGGATTCGTACCGTGTTCTTTCACCACACCTTTCTTACCCCTCGACTCTGGAGCATCACCTCTTGGACAGACACCATGGTCGTGAGACCACAGATAGTGATTTGGCTCCTCAATTGTTGGCATCTCTCCCCACATCCCTGTGGTCCCAAGGTCCCACGGATGCTGGGTGATGCAATGTCACGCCTGTTCGTTTTGATATGACGCCAGGCCCTATTTGGATTCCACAATATCCGGTAAAGGAAGAAGGCCGGTTGGGTGTAACTGCCACATTGGAAGGTCTTTTACAGGCAGGGGTCATTATTCCTATTGACTCCTCTCCATACAATACACCCATTTTGCCAGTGGAAAAGAAAGGTACCGGAAAATACCGCATGGTACATGACCTACAAGCTATAAATGCCGCTGTGACCACACCAACTCTTCCTGTTCCGAACCCACATGCTGCCCTGTCACTCCTGACCACATCACACACTCATTTTACTGTAATTGATTTGGCTAACGCATTCTTTAGTATCCCTCTCCATTCTGATATGCGTCCCTATTTTGCATTCACATGGAACGGCAAACGATATTCTTATGACCGTTTACCCCAAGGATTTGTCATCTCTCCTGGCCTGTTTAATGCCCATCTACGAGATTTGTTGACGCCACTGTGTCTGCCCGACGATGTTCTCCTGCTCCAGTATGTTGATGATTTGTTGCTGGCTGCTCCCTCCGAGCATTCTTGCCTTGCTGCCACACACAGTCTTTTGAATCGTATTGCAGCAATCGGTTTAAAGGTTTCTAAGTAAGTTGCAGATAGCGCAGACTCAGGTGTCTTTTCTCGGTCGTTGTATTTCCCGAATGGGCACAGGTCTTTCTGCGTCTCATAAGGCTGATATTTTGCATGCGCCCTGCCCCACCTCGGTAAAGCAAATGTTAGCCTTTTAGGGTTGTGTAATTACTCTCGCCATCATGTAGCTGATTTTGCTGAACGCACGACCCCATTGCGAGTAATGGTTAACGCTGTGGGTATGAGAAATCTCTCCGCAGTTTTGTCCTGGTCTGATGATGCGGAGGCAGCTTTTAACCACCTTAAGACGTGTCTTGCATCTGCTGCTTCATTGGCTATCCCTCGATATGGCAAGATGTTCTTCCTTGATGTGGCTGAAAAAGCGACCAGCTTGTCAGCTGTGCTTTTTCAGAAGGGGGATAGTGGAGAACAGAAATGTATGCATGTATGTATCAACACCATTAGACAACTATGAGAAACGACAAGCTGCATGCTCCAAATTTGCCTCAGCGCTAGCTAGATTAATTCAGAAGACAGCGCACGTAGTCTTACATCACCCACTGACCATCAGAACCAACCACAGCACGGTACAATACGTCACAAGCCAATTCTTTACCATGATGGGGGGCCGGTAGAGACGTATTGAAGCCACACTGACTCAACCACATATCACATTCATCCATGACGGTGCCAATATGGCAGAAGGACTGATAGAAGGGGAACCACATTTTTGTACAGAAAAAGTCAGACAAGACAAACAGTTGCGAACTGACCTACATGAACAACCACTGACAGACCCTGACGTGATACTGTTTACGGACGGTTGTTGTTTCAAGGGAACTGACGGACTACAATCAGGTTATGCTGTAATTCAGCAGAACCTGGGAACATTCAACATAGTTTGTTTGTGCAGATAAACTAAGCGGATCACAATCGGCTCAGCGGGCAGAGATCGTGGCGGTGACGGCAGCTCTGGAGTGGGCGGAAGGTAAGAATGTAAATATTTTCACTGATTCAGCTTACGCTTATGTAGTTGTACATTGTGCCCTGGGTGAGTGGGAACGTAACGGATTCCTCACCGCAACTGGGCAACCAGTAAAACATTTGGAGGACGTTAAACGCCTCCGTCGTGCACTGATGCTGCCAGAAGCAGTAGCAGTGGTGAAGTGTCAAGGACACTCTAAAAAGAATGATTTGATTTCCAAGGGAAACTCTGCAGCGGATGCTGCAGCAAAGGGGGCGGCGGGGTACGCTGCATCTCTCCAACTCATAGTAAGTAAGGAAGAATCAACAAAGGATGAGATAACGATCTCGACAACAAGAGGTTGGCAAGAAAAAGCAAGCCCAGAGGAAAGGAGTATGTGGAAGGTGAAAGGGGGTGTGAAGAATGACCAAGGCATCTGGGAAAAAGATGGAAAACCTATACCACCTCAAAATGAGCTCAAAAAATTGATTCAAGAAGCCCATGGACCATGCCATGTAGGTGCAGATGAAACACTGAGACGACTCTGCACCTGGTGGCATCCATTCATGAGAACAATTGTTAAAAGTGAACTGCAGGACTGCAGTGTTTGCAATCGACATAACCCTCTTCCAACCACCAAGACACCCCCAGGAATCCAGGATCAGGTCACTGGACCAGGTCGGGTGATCTCCATGGATTTCACTGACATGAATGTGACACTAAATGGGTACAGATATCTGTTGGTTATTGTTGATTCATTTTCAGGGTGGCCAGAGGCATATCCCTGCAGAGCTGAGACGTCAGCCTCTGTAATAAAATGCCTGATTAATCATTACATCCCCACCCATGGGTTTCCAAGAAAAGTGAGATCTGACAATGACAATCACAAGGGAAGGTGGAAAGAATGAATCGAACATTGAAAGAAAAACTGGTGAAAGCCTTAGCCTCCACGTTAATGAACTGGCTACAGGCTCTCCCTGTGGCCCTTATGAATGTCCAAATGTCACTAAACTCCTCCACAGGTTGGACCCCGTTCGAGGCTCACACTAACAGACCCTTTCCAGCTCCCACAGCTCCACTGGAACCAGATCCAAGGATCCAAGGCCCAAAAGGCCTTCGAGAAATAACAATCAATTTTTCCCATTTGACAGATCGTCATGAGAAACCTCCAAGATGTGTGAATGTGTGTGAATGGGTATGGCTGAGAGTAATCAAACAAAAATGGTCTGAACCTAGGTGGATTGGTCCCTTCAAGGTCACCGAAAGAACCGGAACTGCAGTCCGGTTGCAATGAAAAGGGGACACGTGGTATCATCTGACGTCCACCAGGCCTGCAAAGACCCCAGCGGGAGTCGCTCTCCCTCAACCTGACAACTGCTAAAGGTGGTGACGACCACCAGGGCATCGGCCCCAAAGAGGAAGATCGAGGACAACGTGTGAGTGGTTGTTCTACGTGGCGTAAAGTCACTAACGACCCGAGGGCGGGCTGTTGCGTTTAGCGATTGACCTAAGCTCTCAAAGAGACCCCAGCGGTCACGGTGCAGCGTTCCCGAGCATCGCTCTCAACCAGCGTCCGGACGAGCCAGTGTGTTCCAGAGGAAAAGGTGAAGACCTCCCTCTGGTGTCCCATGTTTCACATACACATCACTGAACTATACACCATCAACGGCCAGAGCGACACCTTTGTTCAACTGGTTCCTGATTTTGCAGCTATCCAAGTGTTGACCTGGAGGACCCTGCAGGTACTTTTGATTAGTGTTGGACTCTTTCGAGTCCAAAAGGGGGAATGTTAGAATTATGTGCTGTAATAAAGTTCATTGTGGGCATGGGGTGACTTTTCTGCGCAGTGGGGGCTGAGCGGTGCGTTCAAGGATAACAGAAAACTGTTTATATTATGACTGTGCATCTGGGTCTGCTCAAGGATGAGAAAAGAACATCGTATGGGAGTCAAGATAGACTGAAACTTTTCAGCAGACAGCAGCTGTCTGGGTCAGGTAGTTGTGTACGCCCATGAAATATAAAAGCTTATGTGTTGCTTTGCATTGTTGTACTTTGTGGGGAGCATTCTTCTGTAAGCCATGAATATTCTGTTTCAATAAAACTTCGAAGATTTGAGGAATAGCAAGTGTCTTGTTTATTTAACCAACGATCCTGCCATTGTCCAAGTCAAGAGAAAACGAACACGAGGAGGGACTTTGAGGTCGATTGTCCAGCCGGACAAGGTCCATCTCTTTCACCAGCCAGCCCTCTTTCCTCTCTTCCGCCCCTGGGCAGATTGCTTCCTTTTGCAGGTCCGTCCTCAGATCCAGCTGCGCTGCTCCTGTGTTCTGAGTAACCCTAGTCTGCAGAGAGTAGCTCTCACCGTAGATGGAACAGATGTCACCAAGTTGTCTCTGATGGAGTGCAGTTCGGCTGGGCTGTACTTCACACTTACATTTATCGCCATGCTGCTGTTCAGATTTTCCCTAAAACGATAACAACGGGCATCACAGCTGCACCCCTGTGCGCCGCCATCATGGATCATGGATCTGTAGAAAGATCTGAAAATTGCTGTGCAGAAATGATCTCCATCAAACCCTAAGGAACTTGAGCTGTTTTGTAAGGAGGAATGGGCAAATATTTGTCTCAAGATGTGCAAAACTTGAGACATACCCCAAAAGACTTTCGACTGTGATCGCAGCAAAATGAGGTTGAACAATATTTTTGCACATCCTACTTTTCAGTTTTATATTTGTAAACACAATTTAAAATGTTTAATAAATTTGGTTCCACTTCACGTTTATGTCTCATGTTGCTGATTCTTAAAAATATTTTCAGTTTGTTATCTTTAAGTTTGAAGCCTGAAATGTGGCAAAATGTCAAAAGTTCTTGGGGGGCCAATACTTTCGCAAGGAACTGTATTTATATGTACTGTATAAATGTGCAAGTATTTGAAGTTAAACAAAAGTAATATCTCTACAGGGATTATTAATAGATTTTTTTTAATACACACACAAAGTGTACTGCCATCACTAAAATATACATGCTGTTGCGGCTGATAAACAAATTAACTACATAATAGCCGCCGTAGGCTAAACACTGGAGTTACCTGGTGACATGCTCCAATTAATTGCTTGACTTCTGTATTTCATCAATAACCCTTGTTTATTATACACTGCACCATAATTGATACTTACATTCTGAGTGCCCATAAAACAAAGACAATAATACAGATAATCAGTATGCAAATGCAAGCATAAGCATAAATGTAATCATAAGCGAAACGAAACATAAAACGTAAATGTAAACATAAGCGTAAGCGTGAAACGGTCAACAGAAAGTTTCACTCCAGTGTTCACCCCACGTCTTAACCAACAAACCCACCATGAAAACAGGTGAGTGGCATTAATTATGAACTTCTACGAGACACACCCAGTGCCACACCTTCCACCACCAGCCAATACCCACACATACACCATCAGACACATACACATCAGTCCAACCCTCATGTATGGCTCCTACATTCTGGCCCCTAATTATGCTAACGCAGTAATTACACCACCATAAACATGCAGGAGACAAACATGAAAACTCAGATTACGAGATGTACATCCAAGCATCCCTTACATCTAACCCAAGGCCTTTACCCAATGTAAATGATCATTAACTCATGAAGATAAAACATCAGCACAAGTCTTTATACATGGAAGAGTCTATGTCCATGAGAAAAAGTTCATGCAGGTCTTCACGCTTCCTCCACTTCCTGAAGAAGACACACCTTGGTGATGGGCCTATCCAAATAGCCAGTCCTAGATATCCCCTCTCTGGAAAACACCTGGAGGCCGTGATGGCTTTGACTTCAGAAGCAGAAGATGGTTAGGAGTCAGGGCTTCCAAGTCGTTGGGATCAGTGGAAGCTTTAGTTATTGGACGGCTATTGATAATAGACTCCGCCTCACAAAGAACTGTACGAAAACCTTCGTCATCCAGATTTTGCGTTTTTAACATCGAGTTGAGCACCTTTTGAACAGACTGTATCAACCGCTCCCACACTCCTCCATGATGTGACCCAGAGGGGGGGTTAAACATCCACTTGATACCCATCTGCAAGAGCTCATCATTGATTTGTGCTTGATTCCATCTTCCTATAGCTTCCCTCAGCTTGCGTTCAGCGCCAACAAAGTTTGTGCCGTTGTCTGAACGTAACTCCAACACCTGACCACATCTTGCCACGAAACGTCTGAGGGCAATAATAAAGGAATCAGTGCACAAAGAGAACACTACTTCGAGATGGACAGCTCTTATTGCCAAACATGTGAAGATAACCCCGTATCTCTTCCTATGCTCCTTCCTCGCTTAACCTCAAATGGACCGAAGCAATCCCCCCCAACGTGGGTGAATGGAGGTTCGTCAGGTAGAATTCGATCCTGAGGAAGATCTGCCATACGTTGACTTCCTGGTGTTGCATGCAGCCTATGGCAGACAGTGCACTTAGACAGAGTCTTTCTTATTGCTATGCTAGCACCTGGAATCCAGTACTTCTGACAAAGCTTCGAAAGCATAAAGTTACGCACACCATGACCTGTCATTTGATGTATGTGACGAAGGACAAGATTGGTAATATGGAAATCCTTTGCCAATGTGATAGGATACTTTGCCTCATCTGGCATGGCTGCCCTTCCCAGCCTACCCCCAACTCTAAGAACACCACCTTCGATTATGGGATCTAATTTATAGAGGTGACTTGTTCTCTTCACAGTTTGCCCTTTCTGCAAACTTGCTATCTCGTCTGGAAATCCTTTCTTTTGACAAAAGATGATGATAGCAGTTTCTGCCTGATCGAACTCATCAATCGAGATAGAACCTTTCGTAGCCCGGGTTTTAACGCTCTGCATCTTATGTAACCTTTCCTCAAGCTGCTCTTTATCCAAGCAAGCCTGATCGAGCATTACCTTGAATTGCTTCCTCCTTTGACCAAGATCCAATAGCAAACTCCTGAACCTGAGGAGCCAACCAACCATTCTTTTCAATTGGATCCAGGATGAGAAGCGACTGATGAACTGCATGACCAAGTCTGTCTGTTCGTTAACTTGGACGATATTTACAAGCACCACAGACTTAACCTCTGGATCTTCAGGAGAAACCATTCCTGGTGGTTCAGGATTTACCGGCCACATCAACTCAGGCCTAACTAGAAACTTTGGTCCCGACACCCAACTTTCATCCTTCAGGAAAGATTCCACCTTAGCTCCTCCAGAAGCTAAGTCTGCAGGGTTACTCGAGGTATGCGCATATCTCCACTGAGATGAATGTGATTGTGTAAGTACTTCTGACACCCGATTTGCCACAAATGTTTTGAACCTTGAAGTTTTGTTCTTGATATACTTCAATACAGAAGTGCTATCTGTCCAAAAGACTGAATCAGACAGTGGGATTTGCAACTCCTTCTGCCACAACTTATCCATTCTACTAGCAACTGCTGCAGCTGTCAACTCCATGCGAGGGATGGTGATGGTTTTCAGCGGGGCAACGCGTGCCTTTCCCATTACAAATGCACAATGCACCTCTCTATAGATGTTACGCAGCAACAGATAAGTAACCGTACCGTATCCATCCTCACTCGCATCTGCGAAGTGGTGAAGCTGGGCAAAAGCGACCTCATCAAAACTATGGGGTTTCAGGCACCTATCAACTTTAAAATCTTCAAGCTGATGGAGCTCCTGTAGCCACAATACCCATTCTTTGGCGACAGCAGCTGGTAGAGCATCATCCCAACCTGTCTTACTCCTGCACAAGTTCTGAATGATTTTCTTAGCTGATAGTACAACAGGTGCTAAGAATCCCAAAGGATTGTAGATGGAGCTGATAGTGGATAAAATCCCCCTCCTTGTCAGAGGTCTATCCTCAAACGTGATCTTGAATTTAAACGAGTCTAATTGGACACACCACTGCACTCCAAGCGCCCTTTCCACAGGCAAAGTGCCGCAGTCCAAATCCAGATCCTTCATCTCAATGGATCTGTTCTCTTGAGGTATGGCTGCAAGCACAGCGCATCTGTTGCTAATCCATTTGGTAAGCCGTAAGCCTCCTTTAGCACAGACCGCACAAAGGTCTCGATAAAGCAACACTGCTTCTTCTTCAGAACCAACAGATACGAGACAATCATCAACGTAGAAATTATGCAGAATAGTGTCCACCACCTTAGGACTAAACTGCTCCTTGTTGTCTTCTGCACACTTTCTCAGGGCAAAACTCGCACAACTCATAGAAGATGTGGCTCCGAAAAGATGTACAACCATCCTATGCTCCACCAGATCTTTGCCATGATCTCCATCTGGCCACCACAGAAATCTTAACAGGTCTGAGTGCAGACTTGGAACTCTAACCTGGTGGAACATAGCCTCCACATCTGCTATAAGCGCCACTGGCTACTTACGGAATCTAGAAATTACTCCAACCAGTGAGCTCGTGAGATCTGGACCTTGTAAAAGCTCTGAATTCAGAGAGGTCCCTTGGAATGTAGCTCCACAGTCAAAAACCACCCTAATCTTTTTCTTCTGTGGATGATGCACTTCGTGATGTGGTATATACCATACCTTACCGTCCGAGCGGCACAGGTCTTCAGCTGGCACTCTCTCGGCGTAGCCCTTGGAGATAATATCGCTCATGAAGTTGGTATAGTCAATGTGAAATGACTTGTCTCTATCAAACCTTTTTTTAAGATTCAGAGCACGTTGCTCTGCAACCTTCTTGTTGTTAGGCAATTTGATATTTTGTCTCAAAGGTAAGCCTATGCTATAAAGACCATCAACCAGCTTGGCTGACTTACTGACTGACTCCATGAACTGCTGATCCTCTTGATAAACCGATTTGTTCATCCTGATTGCATTCAGGGAAATCTATCTTAGTTTGTTGTTCCCACAGTTCATCAAGTCACGCAACGGAAATCCGATTGGCCGTGACATTTTGCGTTGCAGGACTGGAGTCAATACTGAATTCTCCTTTAAGAGGACCATTCATAGTCCAACACAGCATAGTTTTAATAGCATAAGGACCACCATCAGAACTTTGAACAACCTCCCATGGCTCCAGTGCTTTGGGAACGTTGGTGCCAATTAGAAGGTCTACTCCAGAGTCAATCTCTGATATCTTTACACCATCAAGGTGTGGCCATCTTTGAATGTCTTCCTGCGTGGGTATATTTACCTGTTGTACAGGCATGCAGGTCTAAGTAAAGATATCAGGCAGCTCACAGAAACAGTCTGTGTCCAAACTGGCCACCTCCAAACCTGACACAACGTAGCTGTTAACAACTCTCTCCTGACCCATTGTCTGCATTAGAATGCTTGTTCTTCTCCCAGTGAGATTAAGCCTGTTCATGAGCTCCTCCGTACAAAACGATGCTGAGCTTTCAGGATCCAGAAAGGCATAAGTAACCAATGTTTCATGACTCTTCTTGGACTTAACTCGAACTGGTAATATAGAGAGGGAACAATCTCACTCACCGGCCCCAGTAAGACCACTGGATTGAACAGAGATTAAAGCATTCTCACTTGCTACATCTGTGTCTCTTTTCGCTTGCACGTAAGCAACTTCCTTCTCCTTGGAGTGGACATGTAACATGTTGGGATGCTTTCAATTGCATACCTTACATGTAAGACGTCTACGACAATCTTTGCTCATGTGCCCAATGCACAAACAGCCAAAACAAACACCATGTTCTTTAAAGAAAGACATTTTTTCTCCATGTGTCTTCTTTTTCAATAGAAGACACAGATCCAATGTATGTCCAGCTCCACAAAACAAGCAAACTTTAGCAGGCGAGTTCTTTTCTTTGGTCATACCAGATCCAATTTTCTTGTCTACTGTTTCAACCGTGGTGGCAAAGGTACTTCCCTTCACCTTAGAGAAACTCTGATTTAGATTGCTTCACATCTCCTTTTACAATTGCAGGAGGATCCTGTAGAGTCCCAAACTGTGGGTCACTAAGAATTTTCACCTGCCTTTCAATTAACTCAACAATATCGCAGAAAGTAGCTCTACGATTAAACCTGTCCTGTAAATCACAGGCAATGTCTCTCCATTTATCTCTGAGCTTATAAGGCAGTTTTTAACGACTGTTTGCATGTTTGCAGGGATGTCCAAATCATGACTAGGTCTGATCGCATTGCAACACCCTCGAAACAAGAAGCTGTATGCCTGCAGGGGTTTCACATCCTCAGACTTTATCACCGGCCATGAGAGCACTTTCTCCAGATAAGCTGTCGCGATTTTCAATGAACTACCAAAGTGTTCTTGAAGCAAAGCCTTAGCTTTAGCATAGCCTGATTCAAGCGGCATATGCTGACAGCTTCTAACTAGTTCTCTGGGCTGACCCCTGGTGTATTGCTCGAGATAATATAAACAGTCTCTAGAGCTGTGAGTCTTTTCTTCAATCTCTTCTTGGTAGAAAAAAGAGAGACTGTTGCGCCACAAACAATGATGTAATTTCATTTTGCTTCTCCATAACGGATACTAATTGTCGATCTCAAATACTTTGCATTGTAGGTGCAGAATGATCAGGTTGTGGCTGAACAATGGGTGGGCTTGAACACTCTGTAAGCCAATTTGCTCCACCTTTGGCTCAAACTGATTATGTTCGCTTACACTGAAAAACCAAGCATTTTGTCTATCTTGTTCTTCCTGAGGAAGTAACAGAATCACAGTCTCATGCAGCTGATTTGCATCTTCCCATAACATAGACAACCTTTCAAGATGAGACTGGACCTTTGATACATTATCATCTGTTTGCATGAGCCCTTTAATGGATCTCACGACACTCTTAATTTGGTGAACTTTAGCTTGTCGGTCTGTCTGGAGCTTTTCAATCTTATTTGCCATGGCTTTAGCAGCGACTTTCCCTTCTCTTTTGTCGTCGCCCCTTATACTAATGTCAGGTAGTGACTTTGATTCATTTAAATCCATACTAACTTTACTAATAATTGAAACTCAAATATCCAACAACAAACACTGACAATTTCATATTCATGGGTCCTTTAATGAGCAAAATACTTTAATTATTTTCAATGGAGATGATCAAACAGGTGCATATAAATAGAATTCCCCCTAAACTATATATTGAAAACTATCCACTTAACCTAGTCTTCTGTGCATGCTAGTGAGGGGTAATTATGTACCTATACACCGATAGCATTGAATCAGACTGCCTGTCCGATTACAACATTATGGCGGTACTCCCGAACCAATGGCTCCACCCGCTTGATGACACAAAAATAACAAACGGCTGAAAACAAAAAACCAACGCAACCACCTTATGTGGCTGTGTTGCTGAAGCCTAACTGGGGAATAGTTCAGCTCGACAGAATGACCTGTTGTGTGTGTGTTGCCATACCTCTCATCCAGCGACTCTTATGAATGACCCGCGCACGCGCTGGGCAGGAACGAACGTACCGTAGCACAGCTGTCAGTGGATGAGCAGATGCGCTCCAATAGCGTCATCCGCGCGCTCCGTTTCCTTGTTCGAAGTGTTGTTTAACGATCCCAGGAATCCAACAACGAAACTTTCCGAGGATGTGTACTTCAATTATATCTTTCTGTTGACTGCGGCTGATAAACGGATGAACGACATAACAGCCGCCGTAGGCTAAACACAGGAGTTACCTGGTGACGTGCTCCAATTAATTGCTTGACTTCTGTATTTCATCAATAATCCTTGTTTATTATACGCTGCACCATAATTGATACTTACATTCTGAGTGCCCATAAAACAAAGACAATAATACAGATAATCAATATGCAAATGCAAGTATAAGCATGAACGTAATCATAAGCGTAACATAACGTAAAACGTAAATGTAAACATAAGCGTAAGCGTGAAACGGTCAACAGAAAGTTTCACTCCGGTGTTCACCCCACGTCTTAACCAACAAACCCACCGTGAAAACAGGTGAGTGGCATTAATTATGAACTTCTACGAGACACACCCAGTGCCACACCTCCCACCACCAGCCAATACCCACACATACACCATCAGACACATACACATCAGTCCAACCCTCATGTATGGCTCCTACACATGCTTTGCATACTTCTTTATTTTGTTGACTGTTTTATTCATAGGCCTTCTGCAAAGTGCCACACACTTCAAACTCATGCCAACTGATTTTTAGGGCTGACTGTCCCCACTGTTTTTAGCAAGTGTCCAAATGGGATCTTGCTCTGTTCAGACTGGGCCACATTACTGTCCGATCTGACAGGCTACCACAGCAACAATGTCGTGGCAGAGGCGTTATCCACGCTCCGTAACGTGCATTAAATTCAATACAATTCAAAAAACTTTATTAGTCCCCAAGGGGCAATTGAAAGTACATAAAGCAGGATATGTGTAAAAGTCAGTTAGTTAGTTAGTTAGTTAGTTAGTTAGTTAGTTAGTTAGTTAGTTAGTTAGTTAGTTCAGAAACTAGTTAGTTCAAAACGTAGTTAGTTATTTCAAAACCTAGTTAATTTAAAAACCTAGTTGGTTCAAAAACCTAGTGGGTTAGTTCAAAACCTAGGTTGGTTAATTGAAAAACTAGTTGGTTTAAAACCTAGTTAGTTCAAAATCTGGTTAGTTTCAAACATAGTTAGTTTAGAACCCAGTTTGTTTAAAACCCAGTGGGTTAGTTAATTAGTTAGTTTAAAAAAGTAGTTATTTTAAAAAGAAAAGTGTTTCTTCAACACATGGAAGTGCGCTGCGTTCCGTGAATCTCAGAACGCAGCGCACACATGGATGCTGTCAGGCAATACCATGCGCATACGGTATCACGTGACCACCTACTAAAAATCCTCGTGAACCATACATCTCGAAGCGCGAATAAGCGAGGGATTACTGTAATTCAAAACCTAGTGAGTTAGTTCAAAATCTTGTTAGTTTATAACCTAATTTGTTCAAAACCTAGTGCGTTAGTTAGTTAGTTAGTTAAAAAACTAGTTAGTTCAAAACAGTTAGCTTAAAACATAATAAATTCCAGAACTAGTTATTTAAAATCTAGTTAGTTTAAAACCTAATTAGTTTAAAACCTAGTTAGTTATAAAACTAGTTAATAATAATAATAATAATTTAATAAAATGTTAACATAAACAATGTAAACATAAGATGGTAAACATAAATAGTAATTAAATAATAACATAATTATCATAAATTCACTGTTAATTTTGAATCATAAGTCCTAGTGAACTGTTCAAAACCTAGTTACTTTTAAACCTAATTAGTTTGAGGCATACAAGCAAACCTTGGTTTTCGAACGCTTTAGACATCAAACGTGTGGCTACACACGTAGTCTACCATCACCAAGTATGAATGAGGAGTGAATGGATCCAATGTAAAGCGTCTAATCCATTATTATTATATTTCTCGCCGCCAAACGCGAGATAAGGTGAGAAAAGTTTAAAGGAAACGTGACGGTAATGTGCCTTTTATTTTAGTTTACTGCATTCAATAATTTTTCACTTAATTTGCGTTCCATCGCCTATGGTACGAGTTACGGTACCGTAAACTTTTGTCCAAAAGAGGGCGGTAACTCGTACCTTAGGCTAACCTGATTACAGTCGATGTTTTCTTTTTCTTTCTTTCTCGTGTTTGCTTCTTTCTTCTACATTTCTTTGATATGTTTCATTACTATACAATTTGGTATATAAATGACATTATGAAATTACATATTATGTTGAAAAAAGGTAGTTTTCTAGCATCTTGGAACGGATTAAGACCATTTACATTATTTGTAATAGGAAAAATGTATTTGGAATTCGAACAAATCGGTATTCGAACAACCTTCCGGAACGAATTGTGGTCGGAAACCGAGGTTTGCCTGTAGTTAATTCAAACCTAGTTAGTTTAAAACCTAGTTAGTTAAAAATTGATAAGTTTAAAAACCCAATTAGTTCGAAAGCTAGTGAGTTAGTTCAAATCCTGTTTTTTTCTAAAACTAGTTAGTTCAAAAAAGTAGTTAGTTTAAAACCTAGTTAGTTCAACAACTAGTTACTTTAAAACCTAGATATTCAAAACCTAATTAGTTAGCTAGTTTAAAAACCTAGTTAGTTCAAAAACTACTTCGTTTAAAACCTAGTTAGTTCACAAATCTATTCAATAACAGTAATTTAACATAAACAGTGCAAACATAAACAGTTAAAATAAACAGGCATGTAGTTACTGGTAAACACAGAAACTATAGAGATTCAGCAGGAGTTTAGGAGGTTGACATCTCTGGGAACAAAAGTAGTTTCCTTCCTGTGTTACACAGGCGGGGCAAAGGAGACGGCGTTGTGACGGGAGCCACTCAAAGGAGGAGTGTGGAGCGTGTGATGAGGGTAGTAGGATTTTATTGGCTAGCTGAATTGTTTATTTTTTGTAAAGGTCAGGGATCTGGTTGGAAATCCAATAATCTTAGAACAGACTTTTGTGATCTTCTCAAGGCGGTTTCTGTTCTGAAGGCTGACGGAGTGGAACCAGCAAGTTAGAAAGCAAGCAGGATGTTTTTGTTGACTTCAAAGGAATTGAGTTTCCTTAGGAGGTATTGCCGCTGATAACATTTTCTGACGGAAAAAAATGGCTCTTGCGGCGCGTAGAGCGACACCACGGTCACTGAAATCCGATCGGTGTGTTTGGAGACGGTCAGACTGAGACGCATCTGTCCAAATGAGATTTCAAACTACCTCCAGAATGTGGTTTCAACTCAACTATCACCGTCAGGTTTCCGGTGCCCGAATGCTTCCTGAGCCGAGGCCCTCTAACGTCACCAAATACATCATCAACACGCGCCTCGACAGCGCCTGGCGGCCGTTCCTCAGTCGGACACACTGAGGTAACGGTTTTAGCTTTGACAAAGAGCGAGTTGAACTTTAATGGAGCGAAATGGTCTAAATGCGGAGTTGGATGTTTTGAGTAGATTTTCGGCTGTATGCCTTTGTCTTTAAAGCTTCCACGCGTGGATCAGCTCGTCCCCTGAAGCTAACGAAGCCTGCTAGCCGGAAACGAGCTCCACTCGAAGCACATCAGCAAATAGATCGAAACGGATCGAGTCTAGAGGAAAAGTTCTGCTGTGAAGGAGTCTAAATGTGTGACGTCCAAACACTGAAAACTTTGTCCACCAGCGACTAACTGCTGCTGCTGAAGACATCATGGAGCAGTTTGTGAGAACGTTAGCAAAGAACGAGGAGCTTCGTGGACCACAGAGGCTCCAGGAGGTTGTTATCTGTCCTCAGGTCCACCGACAGACAGCAGGTCGGTTCCTGTCGATTCTTTCCTTGGTTCAGCTTCAGACATTCAACTCAGTGTTGTTTTTTGCTGTCAGCCATATGTCTGCCAGACTTTGTCTGGTCTGTCCAGACCTTGTCCACAGGACATGTTAGTGTCCTCTGAGACACTACGTAGATCATTCAGGGACATTAGATGTGCCAGAATGTTGTCGACATAATTCTCTGCCTTGTGTGTTTTTATCAGACGTCACACAGTCACGATAACAAAACAGTTGTATATCTGTTCATGACTCTTTGATGATTCATTGATGACTGTTGATGACTTACTTGATTCACCCATCCTTAGTGTTGAGCTGAATTACAAGTGTGTTAATAATTTTGTTCTGAGCTCTTCACTAAAATGTTCGAACACTTTGACTGACTGTTAGAAAGTTGTCATGTCGGTGGTTTAAATGTCAGCAGCCTTTTAATGATGTGAGAGAAGAGGATGCAAAGGACAGGGTTAAATGGAGGCAATTGATTCGCTGTGGTGACCCCTGAAGGGAAAAGCCGAAAGGAAAAGAAGAAGAGCCTTTTAAAGATGTGTTTATTTCATGATTCACAGACGTCCAGCTGCTGGTGGTGACTAAAGAAGAGGTTGACCCTGAGCAGCAGGATATAAGGTCCCATCTGCACCAGAACAACCCCGCAGAACTCCCACACATTAAAGAGGAAAATGAGACAGTCCAGACCAATCAGGAAGGAGAGCTCCTGAAGATCAAGGGGCAGCAGTTGCCACCAGGTGAAATGAAAGTGAATGAAATATGTTTTTAAAAAAAACAAAACAATTGTTGACTGAGAGAAAAGAGGTGACATTCGAAGAAGAGTGAACTGTGGGTGTCTTTTCCACTGACCAGGAATAATGGTGACTACATATTCATTCTCAACTCAAACACTGAACAGATGTTAGGACTTTTGGAGCGTTTTTCAACTTTCCCTTGAAGGAAAAGATTTCTGCTTGACTGTTTGTCTGTTGGGAATGGTCAGGGGCGTTGAACCAAAATACACAGTGAGACAAAATTTTAAACATTGGTACAAGTTGAGGGCCAGACTGTTTGTTATATCAATCAATCAATCAATCAATCAATCAATCAACTTTTATTTATATAACGCTTAATCACATCTGAAGACATTTCAAACCGTTTAACAGATAGAAAGCCAACAATGCCCTTCAGAGCAAGCATAAGTGACGGTGGCGGGAAAGACTCCCTCATTGAGGAAGAAACTCCGTGCAGGACCCAGGCTCTGGAGGGCGGTCATGTGCCTTGACCTGTTATATCATTTGCATTTATTTTCAAAGGCTCTTCTTGCAGATTTTCTGAATTCATGTTTAACAGAAAACCTTTTTCTACAGGTCAGGAACAGTCAGAAAAAGTAATGTCCTCAACCGAAAAATCAACATGTCCTGTAGCAGCAATTGTAATAAAAAAAAATGTCCATGCATTTAAACTCTGCTGTGTGTTGGAGTCTCAGTGGTCTGAACCAGTTACTTGGTGTCTCATCTGAGATGTAACTTCATCAGTGTTTGGTGTCAGACTGTGATCTGAGGAAATCCTCAGGACTGAGTGAAGGGAAGAAGAGTCCTCCTTGATGTTTTGTTCATCTCCATCAAAGAGAACAGTTGTTCACACGGATGTGTGCTTTCAAACATGGATAACATGTGAGCAGCATGGCTTCGCAGCTGGAGCATTGTGTCTGTGGTGAAACGTGGAGACTGTGTAGCACTCACAGACTCATGCTGAGCCTTGAGTGGCACACGACCCCAGAGGTCAACCAGCTCCATGTGGAGGTTTCCACCTCAGCTGCAAATGGATTAATGAGCAGTCCACACATTTTTTGATTTTTTTTGGTCTTTAAAATAGGAAAGTTGTCATGTGAAGTCGTCACCAAAAATTATTTCTTTATAAATAGACAAGAACCGCTGCAGTTCATTGCCTTTACGCAGCCACCTTACGTTGTTGTGTGGTAGCAGGCTTTTGCCTCAACAGCTTCCAGAAATCCTCTCAGGAGGCAACGCTGAAGGGTTGAGGATGTCCTATTAAGTTGATGAGTTTCATAGCTGTGCTCATTACTTCAACAAAATTTTTGCAAAGAGTTGAACAGAGTACAGTCTGATGGATGAGATAGTGGTAAGGAATGGTACTGGGTTGTCCTCTTTATTCCAGGGCACAGCCCCCCTCTCTTTTTCCACCATGTCCCCATCTGTGGTCACAAAGACCACCCGCTATGTCCCTCTTTGTCAGCATCTCTTTTATTGCTGCATACATGTCCCCTCCTCTTGTGTGTGTTAGTGGTGTTACACCCAGCAAAGAGCTCTTTATTTTTGTGAAGGAAACTGACACACACAAATGCTGGGCATCATCAGTAACATCTGTAGACTCATCAATGGCTAAAGATATACATGGTGCACTCTGAATAGCTGTATCAAGCTGTTGATATTTCCGATTTTCTGTTTGTTGTTGACATCAGGATTTTTTAAATTTTTTCACATATCTCATCTTTCTATTTTCCTTCAAATAATGTCTCAACAATAGCGTTTTTAAGCACTCCTTCACAACTGCCCCATCAATAAAAGATTTTTTATGTCCACAATTCCTTTACAGGGAGTGTAGAATTATTAAAAAGTTGTGTTTTTGAGGATTAATTTTATTATTGAACAACAACCATGTTCTTAATGAACCCAAAAGACTCATTAATATCAAAGCTGAATATTTTTGGAAGTTGGAGTGGGGATTTTTTAGTTTTAGCTATTTTAGGAGGATATCTGTGTGTGCAGGTGACTATTACTGTGCATAATTATTGGACAACTTCATTTCCTTTGGCAAAATGGGTCAGAAGAGTGACTTGACAGGCTCCGAAAAATCAAAAATAGATACATTGCAGAGGGATGCAGCACTCTTAAAATTGTCAAGCTTCTGAAGCGTGATCATCGAACAATCAAGCGTTTCATTCAAAATAGTCAACAGGGTCGCAAGAAGCGTGTGGAAAAACCAAGGCGCAAAATAATTGCCCATGAACTGAGAAAAGTCAAGCATGCAAGATGCCACTTGACCAATTTTGCCATATTTTTCAGAGCTGCAACATCACTGGAGTGCCCAAAAGCACAAGGTGTGCAATACTCAGACATGGCCAGGGTAAGAAAGGCTGATAAACAACCACCACTGAAAATACACACAAGCTGAAACGTTAAGACTGGATCAAGGATTATTCAAGACTGATTTTTCTAAGGTTTTATGGACTGATGAAATGAGAATGAGTCTTGATGGGCCCGTGGCTGGATTGGTAAAGGGCAGAGAGCTCCAATCCAACTCAGATGCCAGCAAGGTGGAGGTGGGGTACTGGTATGGGCTAGTACCATCAAAGATGAGCTTGTGGGGCCTTTTTGGGTTGAGGATGGACTCAAGCTCAACTCCCATTCCTGCTGCCAGTTTCTGAGAGACACCTTCCTCAAGCAGTGGTGCAGAAAGAAGTCCGCATCCTTCAACAAAAACATGATTTTCATGCAGGACAATGCTCCATCACACGCATCCAAGTACTCCACAGCGTGACTGGTCTAAAAGGGTCTAAAAGAAGAAAAACTAATGACATGGCCTCCTTTTTCACCTGATCTGAACCCCATAGAGAACCTGTGGTCCCTCATCAAATGTGAGATTTACAAAGAGGGAAAACAGTACACCTCTCTGAACAGTGTCTGGGAGGCTGTGGTTGCTGCTGCACACAATGTTGATCGTGAACAGATCAAAACTGACAGAATCCATGGATGGCAGGCATTTGAGTGTCCTTGCAAAGAAAGGTGGCTATGTTGGTCACTGATTTTTTGTTTTTGAATGTCAGAAGTGTATATTTGTGAATGTTGAGCTGTTATATCAGTTTCCCATTTTTAAAAAGTAATTGAAATGGGTATATATTTGTTTTTTGTTAAGTTGCCTAATAATTATGCACAGTAATAGTCACCTGCACACACAGATATCCTCCTAAAGTAGCTAAAACTAAAAAAACCCCACTCCAACTTCCAAAAATATTCAGCTTTGATATTAATGAGTCTTTTACGTACATTAAGAGCATGGTTGTTGTTCAATAATAAAATTAATCCTCAAAAATTCAACTTGCCTAATAATTCTGTACTCCCTGTAGTGAACATTTGTTTTCATTTTGCTCGGTTATTTTGCCCTCAGCTCGGACTTCAGGTGATAACTTTGCTCAAAAGCTCTGTGCTTTGTTTCTTAGTGGCGCTTCACGTTACCACTTTCAATAAATGCTACGTGTTCGGCACATATGAGGCACGATGGTTTTGAACTCCCTGACGGAAGAATAAGCATAAAGTTCTCCGTATACTCATTATTAACCAGAGGTTTTCTGATTAACCTCCCTTCGTTTGGAGCTATGCTATTTTCACTGTCTCCCTTCCTCTGTGCTCTGCTGTAGCGGTAAACTCACAGTGGTAGCGGCAGCGAGCTGTCTCACTTCCAGGTGCGCTGACAAAGCACGTAAACAAATGATTTGATTGGCTGAACTGAGTGGGGCTATTACCGTGTTAATTGGAGGAGCAGCGCCCACCATCTGTAGCAGCAACCGTCAAAAAAATGCTCCAAGAAAATCTACTCTCGTGAATTTATCATGGAGTGGTGATGTGAGTGATGACCCCTGGTTTAGAACCTTTACCATCAATTTGTACATGTTTTTTCCATTAGTCACTGAGGCTGATCGGGTCTGATACTTAGTCGTTAGAGCAAAGAGACAAACTCTACAGGTGAAAGGGTCAATATGAATCGAGTTTGATAGGCCTCTACAATAAGAGTTGATCAAAGTCAGTTGGTGGGTTGAGTTGGCTCTTCCAGCTCCTCGACAGTATTCAGATGAATCTCACTGAGGTCACACCCATAGTAGAAGATGGAGCAGCAGCGCCATCCAGGTCGGGTCCACACATCTCCACCATACATCCAAACGTGGACATTTTAGCCGCGATAAATTTGGACTCCACTGATGTTCCTGCAAAAGTTATTGCGTTGAAAAGTCCTCCTTTGATAACAGGTTCCTTTAAAAACCAATAGAGTGATTTAAAATCCTGTGGCCTCTTCCTGGACAAAATTCCCAGATTCCAAAAAGACTCTGATAAAAACATGGAAGATCTCCCAGTCTTTCGTTTTTCAGGTCCATTAAGTACAGCTATCGATCGAGTCCCAGACCCCACCACTGGGCCAGTATTGCCTGTGTTGTGGGCCACCACACTAGGTCTTCAAGGCCAGTCAGGAACCGATGAATGAATTGCAGCTGAACGCAGCACTTCTGCTGGTCAGATGGATGAGTCCCTGCCCTCCCTCCTCCTTGGGCAGAAAAAGGACCTTCTGAAGGACCCAATGATGGCAGTCCCCAAAAAAAGCCAACACTGTTTGGATTTGTTTTAGCAACATTGGTGGGGTTCAACGCAGGACAGTCAGTACCACAACATTGATGCAACCAATTTCTTGATAATTAAAACTCGACCTCTAAAAGACAGTTCTGATGAAATCCATTTTCCAGTTTTTTAGCCTTTCTGAATCTTGTTAATAAAGTTAGAACTGAAACTGAAGCCGTGTAGAGGTTGTGGAAACTTACAAGTACATGGAACTCTAGCTGGACAGCAGACTGAACTGCTACAACTTGGGCTGTGTGTGCAGGAAGAGGCAGAGTAAGATGTACTTCCTGAGGAGGCTGGCCTCCTTCAACATCAGCTCTGAGCTAATTCATTTGTTCTATCGGTGCATTGTGGCCAGTGTGCTGTCTTATGCCACTGTGTGATGGGGTGGTGGGGCCAGGAAAAGGGATATCAAACGCCTGGACAGACTCATCAGGGGGTTGATCAGTCAGAACCGGGACTCTGTGAGACAGTTCTGAAGAGGAGGACCATGTCCAAGTTCAGAGCAATACTGGGGAACATCACCCACCACCTGCGCACCTCCTCCTCGCAGCAGAGCAGCTCTTATAGTGGCAGACTGCTGTGACCAAGAGAGACTGAGGTCCTTTGTGCCCTGTCCCATCAGGGGGTACAGTCATTCTCAGGGGGTACAATCATTCCATTCAGGAGGGGTTGCGAAATGGTGGTCTCACTGGGAACGGTGACCGTGATCGAAAGTGCTCAGTCAAGGTCAAGTCCAAAAAGGGTCCAAAAAGGGTCAGAAGGTTGTAGAGACATCCCTTCCTTGACCTTTCTGTACAAGTCTGATGAACAAGCTAACTGTTCCAGGAAAAGGAACTAAAATAGGGAGCGGGATCTGGTCAGATGACCATAATTGCATGGGGTACCCTTACGTGAAAATGATGCAGACACTGAGCTATTGATCAGCTGAAATACACCTAGAGCTTTGGAGCCAATAAATGTAATTCCAAGTGAAAACAGAGAGCCATACGCAGTTCATGTTGGACTGAACAAACGATTGGCGAAGTGGACTTTGAACATTCCACTGTTGCTGCTAACTGCATCTCTATTGTGAAATTGGATGAGGTATGAGCTTAAATGAACATGAAATGTTTCGTTAAACTGGTTAATGGTCACTACACCATTGGTTTGCCATTAAAGTCCCAATAATTTAGTAACATTCAAGTTTCACTTTCATCGCTTTTGGTAGGATAAAAATCAGGAAAAAATTTTGGATCCCTTTGCAGAAATTACGTTCAGAATTCAGATAATTTTGTGTCTTACAAACATACAAAAATATCAGTTGGAGTATTTTCCAACTTATTCAATCACATTTATGACTTTTTCTTCTTTTCTTTTCGGCTTTTCCCTTCATGGGTCGCCACAGCGAATCAGTTGCCTCCATCTAACCCTGTCTTCTGCATCCTCTTCTCTCACACCAACAACCCTCATGTCCTCTTTCCCTAACAAATATAAATTAATATATTTCTGTGTTTTTCAGATGTCCAGGTGCTGTTGGTGACTAAAGAAGAGGTTGACCCTGAGCAGCAGGATTTAGGGTCCAATCGAGAGCAGGACGACCTCCCAGATCCTCCACACATCAAAGAGGAAGAGGAAGAAGTCCAGACCAATCAGGATAACAAGCAGTTGCAAGCGCTGAAGGAGGAGGAGGATGTCACCGAGTTAACATTCTCATCAGTCCCTGTGAAGAGTGACGAAGATGAAGAGATACCTCAGTCCTCAGTGCTTCACGATGAAGAGATGAAAACAGAGGGTGATGGAAAAGAGTGTGGAGAATCAGAACCAAACAGTTACATCGAGACAGATGGACATTTACAACCAGATGAAGACCAGATGTCAGACTCTGAACCAGATGATGGAGACAGTTGTGACCCGGAGGAGACCGGTGAACCTCAGTCAGACTCAAACCAGTTGAGAAATAACCAAGAACCTGAATGCAAACCTGGAACTACACCAGTTAGTTCCCCTGAATGTGGTTCAAGCTCTGGTGATAAGAAACATCTGCAGCAACTCAGTGGAGTTCAGACAAAAGAGAAAACATTTAGCTGTTCACTTTGTAAAGTGAGTGTTTCACTCAGATCACATTTTTATAGGCACATGAGAACCCATAGAGATGAGAAATCTTTCACTTGTTCAATCTGTAGTAAAGTATTTAGGTATGGTGGACATCTAAGACTACATATGAGAAGCCACACAGGAGAGAAACCCTTCAGTTGTTTAGTGTGTGGTAAGGGTTTTAGTCACGATGGAAACCTGAGACAGCACATGAAAACCCACACAGGAGAGAAGCCCTTCAGGTGTTCACTGTGCAGTAAAGGGTTTAGTCGGGGTGGAAATCTAAGAGTGCACATGAGAGTCCATACAGGAGAGAAACCCTTTGGGTGTTCAGAGTGTGGTGAAAGATTTAGACATGATGGACATCTAAGGCGGCACATGAGAATCCATACAGATGAAAGACCCTTCAGCTGTTCAGTGTGCAGTAAAGGATTTAGGCAGGGGGTACATTTAAGAGAGCACATGAGAATCCACACAAGAGAGAAGCCCGTCAGTTGACATGTTTGTAACAATAGCTTTACTCAGGTTGAATAAAAGTGTGTTCATGACAGTAATGAAAATAAGTAATTTACAGAATTAATCTTGTTTCCTTACAGCAGAGAATGAGTCTTTTGTTGTGTTTCTGTCCTGATCATTTACTCTCTTCTGCTCTGCCCTTGTGTTCCTACCGAGGGTGTGGCTCACCCATGCTTCTCACACAGACACACAAAGAATGTTGGTAAATAATGCAATGACAATGTACCCAAAACTTACGATGCATAAACTTGAGTCTCAGAGTACAAAGCAGACTAAAATGTTGTTGTGTTTGAAGTATGTTGCTCTACAAGCTGCTTTAACAAACCTGGTGTCCTACTTCAGATACTGAGACACAGGGTCCCTCCACTAGTGTGGTAAGTTTGTCATTTGTTTTCATAAATTTCCAAGTCTGAAAAGTATGAAAAATACAAACAATTGTATGGGAAAATATTCCTGTTTCCAAGATCATTCGTCCTGTTCTACTTTCTAAAACATAAAATTGTGAATATCTAAAAAAAATGATTCGATCTGTTGTGGGACCTTAGTAACACAGCTAAAATGTTTGTGTGAGAGCACACAGTAAGCTACACGTTCACATAATAGATCCATGGCTACGCATCCCAATTGACAAATTGAATGCTCAGCTCACCCAGGTGTTGCAAGTTTGACTGCTGCTTCAATGGACAAGTGATGTCAACAAACCAAGAGCAAGCTATTCAAATTTCCTAGTATGGTTGTGTTAGAACTCAGAAGAGTAAATGTAAATTCTCTGATGACTGGCTCGTGGATCCTACATATATAGTTTGATGAGCGTCTTGAATGGATAAAGAAAGCTAAATGCAGACTGAAATTGACATCCCCAACATGGAGTCGTCAGTTATCGTCACGGCATTTTCTGTGTCAGCATTTTTGGCTCAACCCAGCATTACACCAAATCTGCCAACGTCAAGTGAACTTGCCCACACCCCTTGTGATGAAAAGTAACAAGCAAATATGTATGTCCATCAATGTTAGCTGTATTAATTTCGCTGTTGCAGTGGTTAGTGAGCTGTTTCATTAGCGAAACAAGCAATGTTTTTTAGCTTGTACATGTACTTTACTCGTCAAGCAACATCGTCATATGACCGACTATAAATGAAATATTGACACCCTTTCGCATCAGTGTACACCTACTGGGCTTATTTGCGTTACGAATTCAGTCTGTTTTAATTATGTTCAAGTTTTCAGCCATGTGTGTTGCTTATTTGTACAATACATTAAACAATAGTGGTGACTGATCTTATTATGTAAAGTCAAAGTCAGCTTTATTGTCAAATGTACCATATATGCATGACATACAGCACAGATGAAATTGCAGTCCTCTCAGACCCACG
Organism: Antennarius maculatus; assembly: GCA_013358685.1. Classification (NCBI taxonomy): domain Eukaryota; kingdom Metazoa; phylum Chordata; class Actinopteri; order Lophiiformes; family Antennariidae; genus Antennarius; species Antennarius maculatus. Next base: position 5,785,419 of record CM023609.1, on the reverse strand, counting down.
GTAAACAGGCAGTACAACACAGGCAGTACAACACAGGTGATACAACAGGCAGCACAACATAGGCAGTACAACAGACAGTACAGCACAAAGTATGAGACGAAACACAAAGGGATGGTAAACATCTCAATACATTCAAAATCCCGTAGGGGAAGTGACGTGTGCGTATTCCCTGAGTTGATGGTGGGAGAGAGAGAGCGAGGTAGTCAGGTGCTGGGGGGAGGGCAGGGCAGGGTGCAGGTAGAGTTCAAGGCTGTGGCAGGGGGCAGAGCAGGGAGGGAGTTGAGCCTCCTTGACTGGTGAAAGAAGCTGTCCTTGAGCCTGCTGGTTTTGATCCGCGGACTCTGCAGTCTCCTACCTGATGGTAGCAGACTGAAAAGGCTGTGAAAGGGGTGGGTGGGATCACCTGCAATGCTGATGGCTTTGCGGGTGACATGGGTGTTATAAATGTCTGTGAGGGAAGGGAGAGAGACACCAGTGATCTTTTCAGCTGCTCTCACGATGCACTGCAGAGTCTTATGGCAGTAAATGGTGCAGGCGCCGTACCACACAGTGATGCAGCTGGTCAGGATGCTCTCGATGGTGCCTCTGTAGAAGGTGAGCATGATGGGGGGTGGGGCTCTTGTCTCCTCAGTTTGCAGAGGAAGTAGAGGCGCTGTTGGGCTTTTTTGGCCAGTGATGCGGTGTTGCGGCCCCAGGACAGGTCTTTGGAGATGTGCACACCCAGGAACTTAGTGCTGCTGACCCTTTCCACTGCAGCACCATTGATGGTTAGCGGAGCATGCTGGGTGCGTGCTCTCCTGAAGTCCACAACAATCTCGTTGTCTTTTCCACATTCAGATGGAGATTGTTGTCCTTGCATCACATAGCTAAGCAGCTCACTTCATTTCTGTAGTCTCATTGTTGTTGATGAGACCCACCACAGTCGTGTCTTCTGCAAACTTTATGAAGAGGTTGGAGCTAGAAGTTGGTGTGCAGTACACTGTAAACTAGCTACAGTGTACTGGCATGTCCTATACCATTGTATTATTATATGGCAATAATTCGGGTGTTTAAATATTCATCATGAGCCCAGATTCCATCCATCCATCTTCTTCCGCTTATCCGGGGTCGGGTTGCGGGGGCAGCAGCTTAAGCAGGGAAGCCCAGACTTCCCTCTCCCTAGCCACTTTGTCCAGCTCCTCCGGGAGAATCCCAAGGCGTTCCCAGGCCAGCCAGGAGACATAGTCTCTCCAGCATGTCCTGGGTCGCCCCGGGGCCTCCTCCCTGTAGGATGTGCCCGGAACACCTCACCAGGGAGGCGTCCAGGAGGCATCCTAACCAGATGCCCGAGCCACCTCATCTGGCTCCTCTCGATGTGGAGGAGCAGCGGCTCGACTCTGAGTCCCTCCCGGATGACCGAACTTCTCACCCGATCTCTAAGGGAGAGCCCGGACACCCTGTTGAGGAAACCCATTTCAGCCGCTTGTATCCGGGATCTCTTTCTTTCGGTCACGAACCACAGCTCGTGACCATAGGTGAGGGCAGGAACGTAGATTGACTGGTAAATCGAGAGCTTCGCCTTTCGGCTCAGCTCCTTCTTCACCACAACGGACCGATACAGAGTCCGCATCACTGCAGACACTGCACCGATCCGCCTGTCGATCTCCCGTTCCATCGTACCCTCACTCGTGAACGAGACCCCAAGATACTTGAACTCCTCCATTTGGGGCAGGATCTCATCCCCAACCCGGAGAGGGCACTCCACACTTTTCCGACTGAGGACCATGGTCTCAGATTTGGAGGTGCTGATTCTCATCTCAACCGCTTCACACTCGGCTGCGAACCGCTCCAGTGAGAGTTGGAGATCACTGCTTGATGGAGCCAACAGTACCACGTCATCTGCATAAAGCAGGGATGCAATACTGAGGCCACCAAACCGGACACCCTCAACGCCTTGGCTGCGCCTAAAAATTCTGTCCATAAAAGTTATGAACAGAATTGGTGACATAGGGCAGCCTTGGCGGAGTCCAACCCTCACTGGAAACGAATCCGATTTACTGCCGGCAATGTGGACCAAACTCTGACATCGGTCGTAAAGGGACCGAACAGCTCTTATCAAGGGGTTTGGTACCCCATACTCCCGAAGCACCCCCCACAGAACCCCCCAAGGAACACGGTCGAACACCTTCTCCAAGTCCACAAAACACTGGATTTGGAGACTGGATGTAGAATGGATGGGCGAACTCCCATGCCCCCTTAAGGACCCTGCGGAGGGTGTAGAGCTGGTCCACTGTTCCATGGCCAGGATTAAAACCACACTGCTCCTCCTGAATCCGAGATTCGACTTCCCGATGGACCCTCCTCTCGAGAACCCCTGAATAGACCTTGCCCGGGAGACTGAGGAGTGTGATCCCCCTGTAGTTGGAACACATCCTCCAGTCCCCCTTCTTAAAAAGGGGGACCACCACCCCAGTCTGCCAATCCAGAGGCACTGCCCCTGACGTCCACGCGATGTTGCAGAGGCGTGTCAACCAGGACAGCCCCACAACATCCAGAGCCTTTAGGAACTCCAGGCGGATCTCATCCACCCCCGGGGCCCTGCCACCGAGGAGCTTTTTAACCACCTCGGTGACCTCAACACCAGAGATAGGAGAGCCCGTCTCAGAGAACCCAGACTCTGTTTCCTCATGGGAAGGCTTGTTGAGGAGGTCTTCGAAGTATTCTCCCCACCGAGTCACAACATCCCGAGTTGAGGTCAGCAGTGCCCCATCCCCACTATACACAGTGTTGATGCTGCACTGCTTCCCCCTCCTGAGACGTCTGATGGTGGACCAGAATTTCCTTGAACTTTACGCTTTAAATTCCCTAATTTTCCCTGCTAAACCAACCCCCAGTCCGCTGGACAAAATTCCTCCTACACTCCTAAAAGACGTATTCCCGCCAATAAATAATCTCATACTTGTATACATTTACCAGTCCTTTGTAACAAGGTATGTACACAATATTTTTGTGTGGCTGTAATGAAGCCAAACTTAGATGTAAGCCTCCTAAGTATCCATGAACAACTGGACCAATTGAGGGACAAAGAGCTGCCTAGGAAAGAAATCCGACCTGAGCAAAGGCAAGCCAGAACCAGAGCCTCAAAACAGTCAAGTAACTATCTCTCAAGATGTGTAAGAAGAAGCTGTACTTTTGCAAAAAGTTCCGTGTGCTTAAGTTCACAGAGAAGAAGGATGCTGTAAAAAAATTAGGAGCCTGCTGGAAATGTGTGGAGGTCCATGATGACAATATTCACTGCAAAACTTTGTTCTTGTGCAAAAATCCCGAGTGTGAGGACAAGAGAGCCACAGACCACCACTATTATCTGTGTCCCAATAATGAGGCATCCAGAGTCAATGCGGCCCAGAGGAGGAGCAAAGACAGCACAGTGGGACAAGGGAACAAGAGGAATTACACCGAGGCCCAGGAAGAATTCTTCATAAAGTTCTCACCTGAGTCAACTGGCTCCGCAGAAAATCCACACAGTGGGGGACCTTGCTGTGCTGTCGGACAAAACCAATGGGAAAGACAGATGCTGGCACCCATCCTGAGTTGTTTGAGATCATTGTATCAGCCCACACATAAAAAATGCACTTTGCAAGGTCTATGAAAACTGCTGCGTTTAAGTATGAAGAACACACCTGCATCCTCCACAAAGCCAGCAGGTCCCAATTACCATCCAATCTCAGCAATCCAGTTACGCACCTACCACATCCAACTTCCTCAAGTGGTAGAAATGGGACAGTTTTGCTGCCGGCTGTGTCCCAAGATGTGGGGGCTGCATTGTGGAAACTGTCAGCTAATGAGGTTTATTTTGAAATATAGCAACTTACAAACACGGGGCATTCAATGTAGGAGAAATACTGATCATTTACACAAAAAAGGGTGAACAAGTCAATCAAATAATAATAATTATAATTACAATAATGAGAGTTAGTGGTTGAGGACTGCTGATCTAGGGGTAATGAGAGACAAAGGAAGTGTGTACCGGACGTCCGGTCTACCCCGCAGTTTTGTTTTCTTTAGGGTCACTGCAGAAAATCCCGCTTCACAAAGATAGGAGGTTGGAAATGGAAGCAGGGTTTTCGATACTTTTTGGGCAATGTCAGGATTAATCTGCCTTGACTTTAATCCAGAACACTGGCGCAGTTGTGGACTGGCTGGTAACCTGTCAAGTGATCGAGATCTGTCAAGCGGGACAGACGCAATCATTCGTCTGTGAGTCATTTCACACAGACGTCACTTTTCAAAATAAAACATCTTTAGTCTGGTACTCAACAAAAAAAAGAAAGTCAAACTTTCCGTGCCGTCCGGTACCTAATGTCCCGTGACCAGGTACTGGGTCACGACTCGGTGGTTGGGGACAACTGACATAGATGGATGTAACAGAGAATTGGGTAATTTTTCAAAATAAAACATCTTTCAAACTCCTGAAGAGATTTAAATACATGAAATTCACTATTTTGCTGGCTGCATAAGTATTTAATTTTAATCATACAATAAACTTTTCTATCACTCTGTCTTAGTAAATTTCCACACACTTGAACTCATCTAATTTGACACACACACACACACACACAGTTACAATCACATCCCCTCATGCATATTCCTAATCTGAATTGTTTAAATTAGACCGGGCCAAGAGAGAATTTGCTCTTCTTCAGCTGTGTCTGATGCAGGACCCGTGTAGTACCGGCAGTCAGGGACACTGGGAGAGCCCGGATATTTGTATTAGATTTGTTGTCCGAAATAAATAAAATGGAAGTAATGTAATTTATTGCGGCCCGGTACCAAATGACCCAAACCCCCAGTCCGCTAACCCCCGGGACCACTGCTGTACTCAATAAGACACTGCACGCTTACAGTCATAATGTCATAATTTCATATTCATATTAGAAGTTCATTTACTTGATGTCTGTGTAGGTTCTCAGTTATCCAGTTCATAGTTGATATGTCCAATTTCTGACGAAGCCACGAATGCTTCTTGAACCGAACGTCACCACCTCCGTCATCAACACACGCCTCGACAGCGCCCGGAAGCCCCGCGGCAGTCGGGCAGACCGTGCTAATGGTTGTAGCTTTGACAATGAGCAAGTTGAATTTTAATGGAGCAAAATGGTCTAACTGTGGAGTTGGAGCGTCTGAATAGATTCTCTGCTGTATGCCTTTGTCCCTAAAGAGTTCACGTGTGGATCAACTCGTCCCGTGAAGCTAACGAAGCTAGCTTAGCCTGCTAATCGGAAACCAACTCCGCCCGGAGCACATCAGCAAACAGATCGGCACGGATCGAGTCTGGCGGAAGGAGTCAAAATGTGTGACGTCCAAACGCTAAGAGCTTTTGTCCACCAGCGACTAATTGCTGCTGCTGAAGACATCATGGAGCAGTTTGTGAGAACGTTAGCAAAAAACGAGCAGCTTCGTGGACCACAGAAGCTCCTGGATGCTGTTTTCTGTCCTCATGTCCACCGAAAGACAGCAGGTCGGTTCCTGTCTGTTCTTTCCTTGGTTCAGCTTTAGAAATTCACCTATCTGTCATTTCATTGTCAGTCATATGTCTGGAGGGCTTCGTCTGGTCTGTCCAGACCTTGTCCACAGGACCTGTTAGTGTCCTCTGAGACAGGGACCTTTGATGTGCCAGAATGTTATCAACACAATTGTCTGCCTTGTGTGTTTTACGCAGACATCACACGGTCATGGTAACAAAACAGCTGTGTAACTGTTGATGACTCATTTTACTTGATTCACCCATGCTTAGTGTTGAGCTGAATTTCAGGTTTGTTAATTATTTTTTTTGTGAGCTCTTCAGCTAAGGTGTTCCAACACTTTGACTGACTGTTAGAAAGTTGTCATGTCGGTGGTTTAAATATCAGCAGCGTCTTAAAAGGGTGTTTATTTCATGATTCACAGATGTCCAGGTGCTGATGGTGACTGAAGAAGAGGTTGACCCTGAGCAGCAGGGTTTAAGGTCCCATCTGGACCAGGAAGACTCCCCAGAACCTCCCCACATCAAAGAAGAACATGAGGAAGTCCAGACCAATCAGCAAGGAGAGCTCCTGAAGGTCAAGGATCAACCGTTACCACAAGGTGAAATGAAAGTGAATGAAATGTGATTGGAGAAGAAAACAATTGTTGACTGAGAGAAACAAGGTGAATTTAAGAGAGGAATGAAATGTGGGTGTCTTTTACACTGACCAGGAATAATAGTGACTAACATTTTCACTGTCATCTCAAACGCTGAACAGGCATCAGGATATTTGGAACATCCACTCTCCCGCTCGTCTTCTGACCTTGAAGCAAAAGCTTTCTGTGTGATAGTTTGTCTGTGGGGAATGGTCAAGGTCTTCCTTAAGGGGCGTCAAACCCAAATACACAGTGAAGAAAATTTTAAAACATTGGTACAAGTGGAGGGACGGACTATTCCAGTGTTTCGTGAGACCTTGAAAATGACCTTTTTGCAAGAACTGAAGCTGAGCAAAGCCTGCCAAGCACATCACAACATTTACAGTCAACTAAATTTATGAATAATTTTGAATAAACAGCCAGCCAAACTCCTTTTCAAGAGCCAGGAAGTGAGCGACTTTGCTCCTTTAATAATTTTCCACACAGCAGTTTACTGGCGGTGAAACATTGAATTACACATAAAAATAAAATACAAAAGATATATGTAAAACTTTGTTATAAACAGTTTAAACAATTTACAATTAGCTTAATGGACACAGAACAGGCCAGTAGGTAGCTGTAAGGTTGTCTTCTAAACACATACAAATAAAGTTTCTAAATCACAAACTCCACAAAATCTCCGCAAATATAATTACAGTATTTTCCACACTGTATGGACTATAAGGCGCACCCTCAATAATTTGTTAGTTTTATAATTTATTTCATATATAAGGCGCACCAGATTATCAGGCACACACAATAAAAAATAAATAAAATTTATTTGATAAACTGCAGCGGCTGTAGTTGCGCAATCCGTCCACTAGATAGAGCCGCGCTGCTCAGGCAGTCATGATTGCGTCCATGACTTCCTGACTACCTTTGAATGGCCCCTATTGTTATGTCAATAAGCCATTCTGAGCCTCATCAAGGAAACTTGATCACTTTGCCATCTTAGAAAAAAGTCAACACGCATATTAAAAAACCTGACATTAAAAACTGATTAAATTCATTACGAGTGCAGTCAGTGTGAACAGAGTGGATTATTTCCTGATCTGAAGTTCGAAGCAGATATTTAAGCTCCGACGTTCGTCTTAGTTTTTAACCAATATTAATATGAATATTAAGCCATATATAAGACGCACCGGATTATAAGGTGCACTACGGGTTTATGAGAAAATTTTAGGCTTTTAGGTGCGCCTTATAGTGCGGAACATACGGTACTTAAACATAAAGTAAACCATCTACACTTATAGCCATTGCTTTCTGCAGGATTGGCATGGAGGATTCCACTCAATTGTGACGTTGCAACATACACGAATGTCGTCACGCTCTTCGACTCCGCTCGCATCGCTACTCTACTTCCTACTTCCTGTTTGCGTTTCCTGTTACCGCTAACTTTCGGTCCTTCAAAATAAAAGCACCGCGATCTTTCTAAAAAGTGAACAAAACAATAATAAAACACATTTATACTATTGAACTGATCTTTTAACATTCTAAAAACATTTCAACAACTCAGGGTAGAACAAACTGGCAAAAAAAATACTCAAATAAAAATGAAGTGTTTGTAATGGCAAAAGAGAAGAGCACAAATAATCCAAGCATTTAAACTCAGTTTGCTGCTGTGTGTTGGAGGCTCACTGGTCTGAACCAGATACTTGATGTCTCATCTGGGATGCAAGGTTATAAGTATTTGGTGTGAGGTTTTGGTCTGAGGAAATCCTCAGGACTGAGTGAAGGGAAGAAGAGTCCTCTGTGATGTTTTGTTCATATTTATCAAGGAGAACAGTTGTTCACACAGGTGTGTGCTATCAAACGTGGACAACATCTGAGAAGCACAGGTACGCAGCTGGACCGTTATGTCTGCGGTGAAATGTGGAGACTGTGTAGTGCCCACAGACTCATAGTGTGTCTTGAGTGGGGCAGGACCCCAGAGATCAACCAGCTCCATGTGGAGGTCCATCCATCCATCCATCCATCAGTCCATCTTCAACAGCTTATCTGGGGCCGGGTCGCATGAGGCAACAGTCTCAGGAGGGATGTCCATACTTCCTTCTCCCCAGTCACCTCCTTCAGCTCGGGGATCCCGAAGCGTTCCCAGGCCAGCCGAGAGACATAGTCCCTCCAGCGTGTCCTAGGTCTTCCCCGAGGTCTCCTCCCGGTAGGACTTGCCTGGAACACCTCCCCAGGGGGAGGCGTCCAGGAGGCATCCGGAATAAATGCCCGAACCACCTCAGCTGGCTCTGCTCGAAGCGGAGGAGCAGAGGCTCTACTCTGAGCTCCTTCCTGGTGACTAAGCTCCTCACCCTCCTCACCCTAAGTGTGCACCCAGCCATTCTACAGAGGAAACTCATTTCATCCGCTTGTATCCAGGAACTTGTCCTTTCGGTCATGACCCAAAGCTCATGACCATAGCTGAGAGTAGGAACGCAGATTGACTGGTAAATCGAGATCCGTCTGTCAATCTCACGTTCCATCCTCCCCTCACTCTTGAATAAGACCCCAAGATACTTAAACTCCAGGTTTGATGAGTCCAACAGGACAACATTGTCCGCAAAAAGCAGAGATGAAATCCTTTGGTCCCCAAACCGGACTCCCTCCAGAACAAAATTCTGTCCATAAAGATTATGAACAGAACTGGTGATAGTGGCCAGCCCTGCCGAAGTCCAACATGCACCTGGAACTTACTACCAGCAATGCGAACCAAGCTCTGGCTTTGGTCATACAGGGACCGGACAGCCCTCAGGAAAGGGCCCCGAACCCCATACTCCAGAAGCACTCCCCACAAGATACCACAAGGGACACTGTTGAATGCCTTCTCCATATCCACAAAACACATGTGGACTGGTTCAGCAAACTCCCATGAACCCTTGAGCACTCGATGGAGAGTGTAGAGCTGGTCCAGTGTTCTGCGACCAGGATGAAAACCGCATTGTTCCTCCTGGATCCGCGGTTCGACTATTGGTCTAATCCCCTGGAATAGACTTTCCCCGAGAGGCTGAGGAGTGTGATCCCGCTGTAGTAGGAACAAACCTTCCGGTCCCCCTTTTTGAAAAGAGGGACCAACGCGATGGTCTGTAATCCATAAGTACTGTGCCTGACTGCCATGTGAAGTTAGAGGCGTGTCAGCCATGACAGTCCCTGCACATCCAGAGGCTTGAGGTACTCGGGGTGAATGTGATCCTCCATGCGGAGGTTTGGTGGAGGTTTCCACCTCAGCTGCAAATGGATTCACAAGCAGTTCACACCTGTCTTTAAAGTGGGCAAATCGTCATGTCAAGTTGTCACCAAATACAGTAATCCCTCGTTGCTCGTGGTTAATGCGTTCCAGGACCACCCGCAAAAAACAAATTTCCGCGATATAGCGACAAACAATTTATTTTATTATTTACGGTAATATGAACGTTTATGAAGCCTCCTCATACTGATATTAACCCTTAAACCCAGACCTATTTTGGCTGTTTTTTGGTACATTTGATATTTGTCTCTGTATACCACATTAAAAATGATTTGACATACCCATGCTTGGTATGTTTAGCTTCAGTACAACTACAGCTATATGAAGAGATAGTTATTGTTTTGCTATAACTAACTATATTTACATATTGGGGCAAAATACAGTCAAATTGGAAAATGGGAATATTGTATTTTATTGCACATAAAAACCAAAAACGTGCTCATTGAATTGATTTCGAACTCCAAAAAGGTTGCCATAGGCTTCTAACACACACGCACACACATATAATGTTTGTATATATACAGTGGAACCTCTACTTACGAATGTCTCTACTTACGAAATTTTCTACTTACAAAATTTCTCAGCAGGAAATTATTACCTCTAGTTACGAAAGAAATTTTGACTCATGAAAGGTAAAAATACACTATGGGCTAAGAGGGACCTCTGTGTGGAGCTAGATTGGTGTTTATGCAGTGTCCTCATCATTCGGCTCTCGACCCATGACGTGTTCTGATAGTTTTGCGCAAATAAATTAACTTTTAGAGTATTCTCTATGGACTCCAAGAAACTGACGGAGAAAAGAGGAAAAGAAAAGACGAAGAAAAGAGTTTTTTTGTCCATACAAACAAAGCAAGAGATAATAGAAAAGCATGAAAAAGGGATGCATTTGGTTGATCTCGCCAAAGAATATGGCCGTAATGCATCTACAATCGCCACATTATTAAAACAAAAGGAAGTTTAAGGAGTTTAAGGCATGGCTTGGGTGGTTGGAGAAGTTCAAAAGGAGGACTGGAATTCACTGTTGTTCGGCATCGTTAGGCAAGAGCGCATGAACCAAAGAGGGCAAAAAACAATGAGGACAGCAGTTAAAAGGTAAATAACCATCGTTTTTATTCTTTATTCTTTGTTTTTTACATTATGCACAACTGTCATTTATTGTGTAATAATCTAATTGTAACATGTATTTGTTACATGTTTTGATACATTTTTATGCTTTATAAAACATTTATGTTGGAATTTTTGGGGGCTTGGAACGGATTAGGGCATTTGCATGGAAAAGGCAGCTCTACTTACCTAATTTTCTACTTACATAATTTCTTCCGGGACCAATTAATTTCGTCAGTAGAGGTACCGCTGTGTGTGTGTGTGTGTGTGTGTGTGTGTGTGTGTGTGTATATATATATATATACATACATATGTCTTCACAGGAGTTTTTTGGGCCAAAGTTGACAGTCAAATTCAAAAATGGAACAAATTGTATTTTATTGCACATAAAAACCAAAAACATGCCCATCAATTTGATTATAAACTCAAAGTTTGCCATAGGCTTTAACATAACTATATACAGTTTGTGTCACTTGTGCCACTTTTCAAAGGAGTTTTTCAAAATAAGACTCAGTGCCACGTAAAATGCATGAATTGCGAGACATGTTTGCATCACGTGACAAAATGCCCGAATCGCGAGACATGTTCAAATCACGTGAATACATGCATCACCGCTTGTGGCGCCTTTTGTCTGGTTATACCAGTAAAAGCCATTTGAACCACTTGTCTTAGATCAAATGTAAACAATCATATCTCCGGTTTTCTGGGGTCAATTGGCTCCAAATTAAAACCGGAAGGCAGTTTCACATCTATACTGTTGCGTAAACATGTGCACAGCAATCCACGTGTCAGACTTTATTTGTTAAGAATGGTTTAAAAACGTGATCTGATCAAGGGATTGTGATAATAGGGCTGTGAGGGTTAAACCACCTTATATCTGTACTGCCTTTTCCCAGACTCTTATAGACTGTTTAAAGAACTTTCCGTGAGTCTCGGAACGCAGCGCACTTCCGGATGCTGTCAGCCAATAGCATGCGCACATGGTATCACGTGACTACCTACTAAAAATCAGTGATGTAGTGATACCGTGCATCTTAAAGCGTGAACAAGCGAGGGATTACTGTGTACTGAGTTTTTTCCCAGTTTGTTTTTGGGAACGCAGAGATCAAGACTTGGTCTTTTATCGTTTGGCAACACAGAAAAAATTTGTTGAGCCACCTTTGACTCCCACAGGCACAGCATGGTTGTCAGAGCCTTCACTGCAGCATCCATGTCTGCGATGACGCCCCTGCAGGTGTCTTTGTCACACAGAAAAGCCACTCCGCACAGCAACATTTCATCTCGGAGGTCTGTTGGGTCTTTCCGTTTGCTGTCTTTGAACCAGCTGATGTCCTCAACTCAAAGCATCTGTTCAATACCTTTCCTTGGCTCAGTCACCATACCTTTGTTTGACATGGAAGTCCTGTTCTGAGTTCACGCCCTCAAGAAAAGACTCAAACTGCTGTCATTTAACCTTTTGTATCGTATGAAATGAACTGCCCGTATTATGGTGCTTTTGTATTCCTCTCTCAAGGGCTTTCAAAGCAATGACTCTTGGTGTGTGATGCAGTGATACACTGTCAGGCCACCAGGACAATTTTCTTCCCCCATCTTTTCCCGGACTCTCCCCACTAATACAATCTTTTGACTGCACATTGTAGACACTCCATCTGTTGTCAGATGTTTATTGTAAGGCAGTCCTATGTCATGGACACACCTGGATACCTCTTCAAACAGATCTTTCCATATAGTTGTGCCATGCATTGATCGTAATCCCAAAAGTTCTTCTGCTCTGCTCAGACTTGAGTCCACTCTTTGGATAAAAATTGACAGCTGGTCAGTATCAGAAATGTCGGTGCACTCATCCACAGCTAGGGAAGTATGCTATTACTTCCCTAGCTTCCCTATTGTTATTTCATTGAAATAACAATAGGGTCGTTCACAGCCGACTAAAGGTACTCAGTCATGAATGCTCTAGCTAGTGGATGGATAGCGCAACTACAGCCCCTAGTTTTGTAAATCCATCCATCCATTCTCTTCCGCTTATCCGGGGTCGGGTCGCGGGGGCAGCAGCTTAAGCAGGGAAGCCCAGACTTCCCTCTCCCTAGCCACTTCGTCCAGCTCCTCCGGGAGAATCCTAAGACGTTCCCAGGCCAGCCGGGAGACATAGTCTCTCCAGCGTGTCCTGGGTCGTCCCCGGGGCCTCCTCCCGGTAGGACGTGCCCGGAACACCTCACCAGGGAGGCGTCCAGGAGGCATCCTGACCAGATGACCGAGCCACCTCATCTGGCTCCTCTCGATGCGGAGGAGCAGCGGCTCGACTGAGTCCCTCCCGGATGACCGAACTTCTCACCCTATCTCTAAGGGAGAGCCCGGACACCCTGCGGAGGAAACTCATTTCGGCCGCTTGTATCCTGGATCTCGTTCTTTCGGTCACGACCCACAGCTCGTGACCATAGGTGAGGGCAGGAACGTAGATCGACCGGTAAATCGAGAGCTTTGCCTTTCGGCTCAGCTCCTTCTTCACCACGACGGACCGATACAGAGTCCGCATCACTGCAGACGCTGCACCGATCCGCCTGTCGATCTCCCGTTCCATCGCACCCTCACTCGTGAACGAGACCCCGAGATACTTGAACTCCTCCACTTGGGGCAGGATCTCATCCCCAACCCGGAGAGGGCACTCCACCCTTTTCCGACTGAGGACCATGGTCTCAGATTTGGAGGTGCTAATTCTCATCCCAACCGCTTCACACTCGGCTGCGAACCGTTCCAGTGAGAGTTGGAGATCACGGCTTGATGAAGCCAACAGCACCACGTCATCTGCAAAAAGCAGAGAGGCAATGCTGAGGCCACCAAACCGGACACCCTCAACGCCTTGGCTGCGCCTAAAAATTCTGTCCATAAAAGTTATGAACAGAATCGGTGACAAAGGGCAGCCTTGGCGGAGTCCAACCCTCACTGGAAACGAATCCGACTTACTGCCGGCAATGTGGACCAAACTCTGACATCGGTCGTAAAGGGACCGAACAGCCCTTATCAAGGGGTTCGGTACCCCATATTCCCGAAGCACCCCCCACAGAACCCCCCGAGGAACACGGTCGAACGCCTTCTCCAAGTCCACAAAACACATGTAGACTGGTTGGGCGAACTCCCATGCCCCCTCAAGGACCCTGCGGAGGGTGTAGAGCTGGTCCACTGTTCCACGGCCAGGACGAAAACCACATTGCTCCTCCTGAATCCGAGATTCGACTTCCCGACAGACCCTCCTCTCCAGAACCCCTGAATAGACCTTACCAGGGAGGCTAAGGAGTGTGATCCCCCTGTAGTTGGAACACACCCTCCGGTCCCCCTTCTTAAAAAGGGGGACCACTACCCCAGTCTGCCAATCCAGAGGCACTGTCCCCGACGTCCACGCGATGTTGCAGAGGCGTGTCAACCAAGACAGCCCCACAACATCCAGAGCCTTTAGGAACTCCGGGCGGATCTCATCCACCCCCGGGGCCCTGCCACCGAGGAGCTTTTTAACTACCTCGGTGACCTCAACCCCAGAGATAGGAGAGCCCGCCTCAGAGAACCCAGACTCTGCTTCCTCATGGGAAGGCGTGTCACCGGAATTGAGGAGGTCTTCGAAGTATTCTCCCCACCGAGTCACAACGTCCCGAGTTGAGGTCAGCAGCGCCCCATCCCCACTATACACAGTGTTGATGCTGCACTGCTTCCCCCTCCTGAGACGTCTGATGGTGGACCAGAATCTCCTCGAAGCCGTCCGGAAGTCGTCCTCCAAGGCCTCACCGAACTCCTCCCACGCCCGAGTTTTTGCCCCAGCAACCACCAAAGCTGCATTCCACTTGGCCAGCCGGTACCTATCAGCTGCCTCAGGAGTTCCACAGGCCAAAAAGGCCCGATAGGACTCCTTCTTCCTCCTTCTTCAGCTTGACGGCATCCCTTACCGCCGATGTCCACCAGCGGGTTCTGGGGTTGCCGCCACGACAGGCACCGACCACCTTACGGCCACAGCTGCGGTCAGCCGCTTCGACAATGGAGGCGCGGAACATGGTCCACTCAGACTCAATGTCCCCCGCCTCCCCCGGAACGTGGGTGAAGTTCTGCCGGAGGTGGGAGTTGAAACTCCTTCTGACAGGGGATTCCGCTAGGCGTTCCCAGCAGACCCTCACAATACGTTTGGGTCTGCCAGGTTGGACCGGCATCTTCCCCCACCATCGGAGCCAACACACCACCAGGTGGTGATCGGTTGAAAGCTCCGCCCCTCTCTTCGCCCGAGTGTCCAAGACATGCGGCCGCAAGTCCGATGACACGATCACAAAGTCGATCATCGAACTGCAGCCTAGGGTGTCCTGGTGCCAAGTGCACATATGGACACCCTTATGTCTGAACATGGTGTTCATTATGGACAGTCCGTGATGAGCACAGAAGTCCAATAACTGAACACCATTCGGGTTCTGATCGGGGGGGCCGTTCTTCCCAATCACGCCCTTCCAGGTCTCACTGTCATTGCCCACATGAGCATTGAAGTCCCCCAGTAGAACGATGGAGTCCCCAGTGGGAGCGCTCTCCAGCACCCCCTCCAAGGACTCCAAAAAGGGTGGGTACTCTGAACTGCTGTTTGGTGCATAAGCACAAACAACAGTCAGGACCCGTCCCCCCACCAGAAGGCGGAGGGAGGCTACCCTCTCGTCCACCGGGGTGAACCCCAATGTACAGGCGCCAAGCCGGGGGGCTATAAGTATACCCACACCTGCTCGGCGTCTCTCACCATGAGCAACTCCAGAGTGGAAGAGAGTCCAACCCCTCTCGAGAGGACTGGTACCAGAGCCCAAGCTGTGTGTGGAGGTGAGCCCGACTATATCTAGTCGGAACTTCTCGACCTCACACACCAGCTCGGGCTCCTTCCCTGCCAGAGAGGTGACATTCCACGTCCCAAGAGCCAGCTTCTGTAGCCGGGGATCGGATCGCCAAGGTCCCCGCCTTCGGCCACCGCCCAGCTCACAGAGCACCCGACCCCTATGGCCCCTCTCACAGGTGGTGAGCCCATGGGAAGGGGACCCACGTTGTCCTTTCGGGCTGCGCCCGACCGGGCCCCATGGGTGCAGGCCCGGCCACCGGGCGCTCGCCTTCGAGCCCCACCTCCAGGCCTGGCTCCAGAGGGGGGCCCCGGTGGCCTGCGTCCGGGCAAGGGAAAACGTGCTCCACTGTTTTCATTCATCATTAGGGGTCTGTGAGCCGTCCTTTGTCTGGTCCCTCACCTAGGACATGTTTGTCATGGGTGACCCTGCCAGGGGCACAAAGCCCCAGACAACTTAGCTCCTAGGATCATTGGGACACACAAACCCCTCCACCACGATAAGGTGACGACTCAAGGAGGAGGTTTTTCAAATCTATTTTGATATTTTTTATTATATGCGCCTTATAATCCGGTGCGCCTTATACATGAACTAAATTATAAAATAAACAATTTATTAAAGGTGCGCCTTATAATGTACTGTACTTAGGGTCAACATTCCACAGCAATGGAGAGTGTGGAAAAGAGGTGAAGAGGCGTGGACAGGCAGGATGGTATGGGTGGAGGAAAGTGTCAGGTGTGATGCGTGATAGAAGAGTTTCAGCTAAAATGAAAGGAAAGGTGTACAAAACTGTGGTGAGACCAGCGATGTTGTTTGGTCTAGAGACAGTGTCACTGAAGAAAAGACAGAAGACAGAGCTGGAGGTAGCAGAGATGAAGATGCTGAGGTTCACTTTAAGAGTGACCAGGATGGATAGGATCAGGAATGAGTACATCAAAACATAATGGCGATTTCCAGATTGGAAATTTAAGTGGAGAAATAGATGAATTGTGAATATTACTGTTGAATGGAAGTGCATTTTTTCCCAATATTATATTGCGGGAAAAGGTAGCATCAATTTATTTATTTTAAGTACAGTATTTTCTGCACTATAAGGTGAAAACCTATAGCTAGAATGCAGTTTTTGACTTAAAGAGAGAGACGTCTTTTTGGAAACTTCTGAACAAGAAAAAATATTGAAGAGAAACAGTGACTAAATGTATTATTAAAATAGAAAGTTACCTTTCCATTAAACATGTTGGGTTATTTTAAGTGTTTGTTGATTTTCTTATTAGAAAATTAACTTTAAATGGTTCTACATAACTGACAAGCTGGGTGAGGGGGGTTGCAGATGTTTCTGTTGATCACAAAGACCATTTTGTATCTTAGTCTCACCCAATCATCGGCTGTATAGGATGTATATTTTTATTGAAAGAGTAAAAAAAAAACCTCACACACAACTGCAGCAATGGCTTCATGCTTACGTTTACACTGTGGATGCCACTGATGATGTCGACATGCTGTTGGAGCTCTGTTCTTGTTCTTGTATTCTTCCTAAGTCAGTTGTAAGTCATTAAAGTCTCAATTATTTAGTAACATCCAAATTCAGTTCTGTAGTTTTTGGCAGAATGAAATCGGGATAAACTTTCGGAAGCCATTTGCAGAAATTGCATTCAAAATTCAGATTTTTGTCCATGTAAGACACAAATGTATTAGTTTGAGTATTTTATAACTCATTCCTCGTTTGGAGCAATAAGTACTAAGAATAAATGAATATATTTCTTTGTTGTTTAGATGTCCTGTTGCTGTTGGTGACAAAAGAAATGGTTGACCCTGAGCAGCAGGTTTTAAGGCCCATTGGAGAGCTTGACGACCCCCCAGAGCCTCCACGCATCGAAGAGCAAGAGGAGAAAGTCCCGACCAACCATGAGAACAAGCAGCTGCAAGGACTGAAGGAGGAGGAGGATGTCACAGAGTTAACATTCTCTTTAGTCCCTATGAAGAGTGAAGATGATGAAGAGATGCCTCAGTCCTCACTGCATCTTGATGAAGAGATGAAAACAGAGGATGGTGGAGAAGAGTGTGGAAAACCAGAACCAAACGGTTACATTCAGAGAGATGGACATTTACAACCAGATGAATACCAGATGTTACACTCTTCTGAACCAGAGGATGGAAACAGTTATGACCCTGAAGAGACCAGTGAACGTCAGTCAGACTCAAACCAGTTGAACAACCAAGAACCTGAATGTAATTTTGGAACTACACCAGTTAGCTCCTCTAAATGTGGTTCAAGCTTTGGTGATAAGAAATGTCTGCAGCAACACAGTGGAGTTCAGACAGAAGAGACATTTAGCTGTTCACTTTGTAAAGTGAGTGTTCCACTTGGATCACATTTTTATAGGGTCATGAGAACCCATAGAGATGAGAAATCTTTCACTTGTTCAATCTGTAGTAAAGTATTTAGATATAGCGGACATCTAAAACGACACATGAGAAGCCACACAGGAGAGAAACCCTTTAATTGTTTAGTGTGTGGTAAAGGTTTTAGTCATGGTGGAAACCTGAGACAACACACAAAAACCCACACAGGAGAGAAACCCTTCACTTGTTCAGTCTGTGGTAAAGGATTCAGTAGGGATGGAAGTCTAACTCGACATATGAGAATCCATACAGGAGAGAAACTCTTCACTTGTTCACTGTGCAGTAAAGGATTTAGTCAAGTTGGAAGTCTAAAAAGACATATGACAATCCACACAGGAGAGAAATCCTTCAGCTGCTCACTGCGACAAAGTAATCATGGTGGAACACAAAGACAACACCTGAGAACCCCCACAGAAGCGAAACTCTTCACTTCTTCAGTGTGAAATAAAGGATTTGGTAAAAGTTGACATCTAAGACAACACCTGAAGAGCCATACTTGAGAGAAACCCTTCAGTTGAAGTTAGCTAGATACTGTAGATTGATATACTTTATTGATCCCAAACAAGGAAATTTGCTTTGTGTTTGTAGTAATAGCTTTACTAAGGTTCAGTTGTTTGTTCGAATAAATATTGTTAGCCTTATAGCTTAATTGCGTAAGTCACATTCTTTCCAAATTGTGATATCTACCTGCCTTGTCTCTAATCCTAACACACTAGTGCATCACCCTGCCTTGCTGCCTGTGTCCTCAGCCTAACAAAACGCTAGAGTGTTATTTATGGGGTTAGGGTTCATGTTAGGGTTACAATCCTGGACTTGTCATCTTGGAATATGCCCGTGCCATCATGGAAGAAACAAATCCTTTGATGGAATAACCCGGTCATTCAGCATATTTAGGTAGTCAGCTGACCTCATTCAGGTAGTCAGCTGACCACTATGTATATGTAGAGACCTGAAAAAATTTGTTTTTCATAATGGGACCCCTTTAAGACAGGACAAAAGTACAAATATTTATACACCAAATCTAATCAACAGAGCTTGAGTAGAAGTCCAACAATATCATTGATGATGCACAGGCAAATTTGCAGATACTCAGCTAATATGACGATGTACTAGAAGTTGTCATCTGCATCCTTCAGTGTTTTATGGTCTTCAGGCATAATGTTTATATGTAGAGGTGTGTGTGTGTGCTCTTGTTAAGGCCATAAGCCAATGGAATGTTCTTAGGTGGAGTGGAGATACAAAGTAAAATAAAAAGAACACTAAATCAAAAGACAAACTGACCTTATGAAGATACACACCTTCAAAATAACTTGCTTAATAGGTCATCTTTAAGCAATTTCCCCCTCAGGGTGTATTAAAGGATTCTGATTCTGGATGCACAATTTTTTAGCACTAAAGTCTGTAACTCATTAATTTTTTCTCAGTGATGAAAATAATTGACTTAAATAGCTCAACAAGTAGTTGTAGTTTGGGAGGATCTGTGGTGGCGAGAGGATTCCTTAAGACAGAACAAAGTACAAGGGTACAAATATTTATTTGTCAAATCCTACACAAGTTAAGAAGTCCAACAGTATACACCAAATCTATAATTTTAGATTTGGTGTATCATTGATGATACAAACAGACAATTCAGCAAAGATCTCTGGTACAGACATCACTGGAACCCTTTTTCCCCGTCCCCATAGATTTTTGTAGTCCTCAAATCTAATGTGTGTCTGTGTGCTTCTGTGGTCTTAAGCCAATCATCTCCACTCCAGCCCACTATGGGCTGGAGTGGAGATGACGAGGAGTCAGAAACTCAGGAGTCAGACTGGCCTTATACAGACACAAACAGAATAAGTTCCTTAATGGGTCATGTTGCACAATTCTTATGTAAGACAAATCAAATTACAGTGGTTTAATTTATCAGAAGTTGCTATATTGTTTATTTTAAAACTATTTACAAAATTGTCATACTCAACACGGCTTAATTTTTTAAAAAATTGTTTTTATCAAATTTTTTTTAAAAATTATTTTAACCACCTAATTTTCTTGCCATTTTTTTTCTCACAAAGTTAAACAATGTTGATTAAAGTGTGTATGCGTGTGTTTGTGTGTGTGTGTGTGTGTGTGTGTGTGTGTGTGTGTGTGTGTGTGTGTGCATGTGTGTGTGACTGAGTGACAGAGAGGGAGAGCAGGAGAGCGTGTGTGCGTGTGCGCTATGTAACAATTAAAGTACCTATACAGCACATAAATTATTAATTTCAACTGTGAGAAGTGAGAAAGTGTCAAATTAAGAGCAAGCACGTAAAAGAAAAAAGACGACTGGAGTGGAGGCGGTGACCAATGCGACACGAGCCATTTTCAGCTCTGGTCAAATGCACCGCGTACATGCAACAAAACATGAAACAAGTTCACCAAGTAACCTTAAATAGACCAAAATAGAGGCAAGCTGAATAAAACGTAAGGATAGCAACATGAGCTACAGTAGAGCTCATGTTGACAGATCAGTCAATATCTGTGTGTGTGTGCGAGAGTGGGGCAGCGACAGGCAGCTCTGCTCTGGTTGCAGTGGGAGGGGCGGGGTGCTGTGTGTGACTGGCCAATCACAGAGCATGAAAACAGTTATGAGGATTTTACGAGCACAAGTATTGACGAGTTTTACTCGTATCGTGCTTGTACTCGTCAAAAATGCGTTATCCGAACCGGATACTCGTCTGAAACGATTTCCCGGCTCAACCCTAGTAAATATGAAATTATGTAAGCTGTTACAAAATTCTTGTTCTGGCATTTGCACTGATTGTAGTTTTCGATACTACTGTTATGTAGTTAATGTTCAATAATCACTGGAAAACTGAATTGATGTGCTCCTCGCGGACATGAGCCGTGGAGGGATGCCCGGGCGTTGGAATGTGGTTTCTGGTTCCGGTTCATCCTGTGAATAAAGAACTGAGACCACCACCTTTGTCCTATAAGTGAAATTGTTATTGTAACTGTGTGTATGTGTGTCCGATTAGAGAGAACAGAGACCGCCGCATGTGTGTATATGTATGTGTCAAATTAGATGAGTTCAAGTCTGTGGAAATTTACTGAGACAGAGTGATAGAAAAGTTTATTGTTTGATTAAAACTAAATACTTATGCATCCAGCAAAATAATGAATAGCATGTATATAATGTTTAAATCTCTTCAGTACGAATCCCTGACCCAGAATCAGGTTGTCTGCAAGTGATTTAGCACTAGGTTCTCCACAAACGTGCGGTGAAAGTCAGGAGAGGAGCAGCCATCGTACGGCCACGCCCTGGCCCTGTCATGAATGGCCGGCCTGCCAGATGTGGGCCTGGGCTAACCGAAGTTTCGTGGCGCTATGGTATCGTTACATCTAGGCAGGATTCTGACTTAGAGGCTTTCAGTCATAATCCCATTGATGGGAGCTTCGCACCATTGGCTCCCTCAGCCAAGCATATACACCAAATGTCTGAACATGCTGTTCCTCCCGTACTGAGCAGGATTACTATTGCAACAACACATCAGTAGGGTAAAACTAACCTGCCTCACGACAGTCTAAACCCAGCTAACGTTCCCTATTGGTGGCGGAACAATCCAATGTTCGGTGAATTCTCCCCACCTCACCGGGTAAGTGAAAAAACTGTGAGTAGTGGTATTTCCCCGGCGGCCGAGGCCCTCCACTTTTTCTAATTGTAAAACCTTTGAAATTTTTTTTTTTTAAGTTTAGTCTTAAATAGAGTGTCTGCCTCCTGAAATGAGGAAGGGAGGTGGTTCCACAATAGAGGGTCTTGATGGCTAAAGGCCAGTATGTTGAGAGCGTAATGCTCTAAATGGATTATATGGAACTAAAAGTTCCTTCAGATAGTTGCCTGGCCATGAAGAGCTTTGTAAGTGAGGAGGAGTATTTTAAAATCTATCCTAGCTTTCACAGGAAGCTAGTGCAGAGAAGCCAACACAGGAGAAATATGGTCTTGTGCACTGGTCCTGGTCAGAACACAGGCAGCAGTATTCTGGATTAGTTGAAGTGGCTTCAGTGACTTTTTGTGGCAGCCTGAAAAAAGGGGGTTGCAGTAATCTAGTCTAGAAGTGATGAAAGCATGGATTAATTTCTCCACATCATTCCGTTTTAAAATATGCCTGATTTTAGCAATGTTTCGGAGATAGAAAAAGGCCATTTTAGAAACCTGATCAAAGATGACACCTAGGTTCCTCGCAGTGGTTTTGGCCTCAAAAGTGATGCTGATGTTGGGTGCAGTCTTTCTTAAAACAGGACAAATACCTATGTACAAGATATTTATTTGTCAATTCAAATCAAACATCAGTTTAGGAGAAGTCCAACAATATCATCAATGATAAAAACAGTCAAACAAGTTCACTTAACACTTATCCAATTATAACGAGATCTCTGGTCACATCACTGCAGCAGACCTGGAACCGTTCCTCTTTCTTTACTGATCTCTTCATGGTCTTGAGTGGGTGGTTATCGGAAGTCCTGGAAATTGACTATATGTCAAACTGACGGTATGTCGAACTGACCCTAATAGGTCATTTTTGCAAGACCCATGATGTAATACGGATCACCCCACCTTCAAATCCCCGAACTGCCCACAGCAATCCAACAACCCACTTCTCAGGTTCTATGACGTGACTATTATTTTATTTTATTAAACATATCACCACAATTCTATCCAAGGCTATTACATCGCTGGGCACATCTCTAACTGTTTTTGGGCTGAGCACAATGACTTCATTTTTACTAGAATTTAGATGCAAAAAGTTAGTGGTCATCCAATCTTTAATCTCTTTGATACACACCTGTAATTTGCCCAACTGATTGACTTCATCAGGTTTAATCGAGAGATATAATAGCGTATCATTGGCATGACAATGGAAGTTGATGGAGTATTTCTTTATCAAATTACCTAGAGGATAAGATAAACATTATTGGAGAACTGAGCCTTGAGAAACTCCATAGCTAACTGTAGTGGACTAGGAAGAAGAAGTATACTTTATTCAACCCCCTGCAGGGAAATTACATAGGAGGAGTCGTTATTAACGTTAACAAACTGGGAACGGTCAGTTAAATAGGACTTAAACCACATCAGTGCTGATCCCTTAATACCAATTGTTTTGTCCAGTCGTGCAAATAGAATATTGTGGTCAATTGTGTCAAAAGCTGCACTAAGGTCCAAGAGAACCAGTCTAGAAACAAGTCCTCTCTCTGAAGCGGTTAGAAGGTCGTTGCTAACCTTGACGAGTGCCATTTCCATACCATGATGTTCCCTAAAACCTGACTGGAAATTCTCAAATGAACTGTTGGATTTAAGCAAATCACATAACTGATTAGCAACTATTTTCTCCAAGATCTTAGATAAAATGGGAGATTTGATATGGCTCAATAATTAGAACAGCAGGGTCCACGTTAGGTTTTTTGAGAAGTGGCTTGATTACAGGTACTTAAAAGGACCGTGGTACACACCCTGTTGATAATGACAGGTTAATTAAATTAAGGAAGTGGTTGCTAAGTAAAGGTAAGGCTTCTTTGATGAGTTTTGTTGGAATTGGATCTAACAGACAGGAAGATGGTTTAGCTGAGGAGACTATTTTAATCAGCTGACTGATCTGTATTGGAGAAAAGACGTCCATAGAACCAAAAGGTTCAGGAGTCAGATGTGTGTTTTCCAGATCTAAGGGATCTAAAGAAGGACTGGAGTTCGTCGAGGACAAGGCGCCATTAATTGTGTCTGATGAGCAGGATCTTATTATTGAAGAAACTCATAAAATCATTGCTGTGGACACTTGATGGAATAGTAGGCTCATATGCACTGTGGTTCTTTGTCAGTCTGGATACTGTACTGAACAAGAATTTCTGACTGTTTTTATTGTCCTCGATTAATGATGAATAATAGGCTGCTCTAGCAGAATAAAGTGTATTTGTTTTTGTGTAAACCAGCTATCCACGCAGAGCAGTGTTATCTTAGTTTAGTAGAATGCCATTTCCTCTCAAGTCTTTGGGAATGCTGCTTTTATTGGTCCATATGAGAATTAACCCAGGAAGCTCACATCCCCTGTTTTAAAGTCTTATTTTTTAGTGTAGCAATTAAATCAAAGGTTTTTTGCAGAGTCTGTTGTATTGTCAACAAACTCATCAATTTGAGATGGACTAACATTAACTGAGTTCAGGAAATGACCCGCTATGTAATTCAGCTGTGGGATTAAATTAAGCATACTTGGGATTTCTTCCCTGAATTTAGATAAAACATGTTCTTCCCAGAGAAAAAAGATCTCTTCTTGGCACTTCCAACAGATTCTCCGGGATCGCTTGCGTTACCACACTGGACACCTCTCGGCGGCCGTTTCTGCCTCTCCAGATTTTGAAATCTGATCCTGACTCCCTTTCTGAGGAGGGGAAGTAGTCTTTCTGGGGACAAAGTAGTCCATCGCCCCTCTCTTCTGAACAGCGTTCGCCCGTCTCTTAGGACCGACTGACCCATGTTCAACTGCTGTTCACATGGAACCCTTCTCCACGTCAGCCTTCAAAGTTCTCATTTTAATATTTGCTGCTACCACAAAGATCTGCACCCGTGGTGGCTCCACCCAGGCCCTGCACCCTAGGCCTCTGTGTGCACCACGGCGGCCCTCCTACTCGTCCTGGCGTAGCCCTCACAGTTCCCAAGCCAGCGATGGCCGCAATAAGCTGGACACTCCATTTTCATGGATGGTACAATACGACAATTTGGCACAATGTATGTTTTTTCACACATCTCATTAGAAAACTGTCATAGGGTCTGTAATAAATCAACTCCGTTACTGGAAAAACAGAAAATGAATCTGCTCGCTCATTGATACAGTATGCATTGAAATTATCATCAAAATAAAGAGTGTCCACTCTGCAAGTCAAAATAAAAGCTTGCTCATCTTGCACAATGATGTTTGTGACCTTTCTAAACTCTATATTTGTTCCAGTATAAACAAACATACCCATCTGAGTTAGTGGTTGACACTTCACAGTATGCACTTACGTTAAAAATAGAACCTAAAACATCACCTCCTTCCAAGCTATCAATAGTTTCTTTCTTCACTGGACCAAACTCAAATCTCTGAAAATCAAAATTCTCCCAGTGGTAAGCTAGCTGTCTCTGGTGTTGTTTCGCCAATCCTTTTGTGATATTTTTGAAAGTTTTCACTGATATCTCAAAAAAATTATGTTTTGCCTCAAACCTCATGCACCGTACATGAAGGAGTGGACCTATTTTTCTAATACAACATGGATAATTCAGCATGAAATGATGCTTTGGAATCAATCTTTTCTCTGGAAACAAAGATTGAAATAGCTTGTGGTGGTCCTTAATCAAGTGCTTCAAATAGTATGTCATACCATTAGTTACAATAGGTGAAAATACAATATTCACAACCTGAATCAAGAGGAGGAGCAGATTCCAATAACAGTTATTTCTTTCCAACACATCACCAAAAATAAGAGGAGTATTTCTCACAAGACACCATGACTGAATAGCATTTAGACCAAGGTCCTTGCTAGCAGCATCCATTTTCAACCCGCTTGGCTTATTTTTTCTCAATATAACCATAGTTGAAACTTTGGACCTTCAGCGACAATGATTCCAAAGACAGATACGTATGGCTGACAAGGTATTGAAAGATAAGTTTGAGTTCGTACTGTACAACACCTTCAAGTAAGTCGTGCATTATATCAACTGCATAGTTTTCAGACGTATGGAAAAAATGCAATGTCTTGAGCAAGCATGTCTTTTTGACACCAAATGTTGAACTCAACATAGGATTTTCCTGTAGAGTCGCACAATGTTCTGCATGCATTTCTTTTGTCCGAAAAATCATGCCAGGGTCATCTTCAGTAAACACAGACTGTGACTCAACCTTACTTGTCAAACAAAATCTGCAAAAATACGTACCGCTGAAGGACTCGACAAAGCCAAACAGTCCATGTAAACCTAGGTTGTCACCTGTTACTTGTATAACAGAACCAAGCACAGGTGAGTCTGAGAAAGGCAATTCCTCAATTCCTTGTGTTTGAAGGATTTTAAGATCATCAACAAGAGGCTTTAAGATGTCATTAAATCTGTAAGTCTTCAAGTCTTGTGAGTGAAAGAGTGCCACAACATGTATATTCATCAACACAGAATTATATTTTGGGGGCAGGTTCCTCAATATAAAGTAAATGCAACCAAGTTTGTGAATCCCTTTCTTTGAACCCAAGGGATTTACTATCTCAAACTCATCAAAATAGAGTTGAATCTGTAGAGCATGTTTGTTCTGGGAAAACAAAACGTTATTCTTGAAGTATGAACCATCACATATGTCTTTATAAACTCTCTCTTCTTGACACTTGGCTTGCAAGAAGTTTTCACACAATTCAGTGTTCTTGAACATAGACTTAAGAGTTCCGAGGATGGGTGTATACACAAACTTATCCGTCACAGGGACCTGACTGTAAATTCCTGTTGTGTGATCCCTACAAACATCAAACCAAACTCCAAGAACATATTCAATAGGTTCAACAATTTCTCACTTTTCTTTAAAGAACTTCTGTCGTTTGGCTCTTGTGTTCAAGGTTGAGAAAGGATTTTGTAGTTGATCAAAACACTTTTTCACCTTCTCCAAATCTGTGCTTTGAATTTCTGAAGTATAGCTGAGAACTGTCTCTCTTGCTTGTCTATGAATGTCATTTACATGTTCCTCCATGGACCCGACCATTGCTTGGACTGTGCTCTCAGCAACACCAGATGCTTGCAACTGTACTACAACAGAAGCACACATGTTTAACATAGCATTATTGTCAACAGAGAGCTGGGTAGTTGTTGGAGAGTCTGCACTGACTGCCTGTGAAGTTAAGGGCTCACCAACTTCAGTCTGAGTGTCCACATTGTCATCAGTGTTTGTCAAAGCAACATCTCTATGGAAATGAACAAGGTGCTTCTTGAAACCTGAATAGGTGCAAAGTGATAAAAAACATCCTGGCTGTCCACATTTTAAACGTAATGTCTTTCCAGGATATAGACCATGGTTGAGTCTTAAGTGCTGGCTAAGCAATGCAGAACTTTTGTGGTGTGCCTTACAGACATAACAAAGAAACATATTTTTGTCCAGGGATATTTATCACCTCAAGCATCGTGCAAAAATCTTGCTCTGAGCTCCTTGACTCTGGGACTTTCCTTGCCACTTCCCATTCCCCATTTCGACACTGGCTCCCATCTCTAACAAAATGTAAATAAGAATCATGAGAAAATCATGAAATATAGCACTGCTACATTCAAGTAACTAAACCAATAAAAAAAAACATCAAAGACGCACGGCAGACATTGAACTGTTTAATATTTAACTGTGAAATATGACTGAAGGCACAAGCGGAGGTTTGCATAATTATGTCCACATGTCCCCATGAGTTGATGACATTAGGAGCCAATATATAAAGTAGGCTATTAATTAGTCAGTTATTGTTATCTGTTAAAGGAAAGGTTGATTAGTTAATTATGTGTATCCCTATCTGCAGCCTTTGCAAAATGGAGATGGCATCCTACAGTGTTTTTGTAAATTAGTAATTGTTAAGCTAAAAATAATCGCTAGATCAATCGGGAGAAAAATTTGGGACAGCCCTACATAAATACATTATTATTTGCATACCTGCAAATATCGAACAACATGGTCTTCGGCTTGACAGGCACTGATTTTAGGACTCTTCTTGTGGCCTTTGGACGTGGGTGGCAGCAAGTGAACCAACAGCAGAATGCTTGATAAGTCACTGTCCCAGCCTAGGAGAAAAACTGGAGAAAATGTCTGACACATTCACATCATAATTTTAAAGAGAAGGAAAGAAAGAGAAGAAACTAACCAGACCCACATGAGACGTGCTCTGTAGACAAGAGGTCTTGAATGTGTTCATTGGAGGTCAGTTTTTTGCAGTCTGTCAGGATCCTAGGTCTGAAAAAAGTAGGCTATTTTGCTAAAATCTGCCCAACACCTCCTCTCCAAACATCATGGTGAAATCTTGTTCAATCTACAGAAGAACACACATTTTTATACTTATGCAACTTAAAAGTGTATACATTGAGTGACAATTCACTTAATATAAATACGTTTTCTTTCTTACCAAGCCAGTGATGTTGAGGAATCGTGGTAAGACATCCAAAACTGTCGAAGAACACTGCTGATCTTGTACCAGTGTTTGGCGGTACTGAAAAGTAGCCCTCACCTTCTCTTTGATTGCTGATTCGTCAGTTGAATGTTTCAAAAAGGATATTGCTTCATGACACTCCTCACCAAGCAGCTGCTTATCTGTGCAGAGAAACTCACTCTTTGGACTATCCTGGTAGGGTGTGCTGGTGGAAGATCTCCAGGACTGAGCTGCAGTGTTGCGCTGAGCAGTTTTTATCCTCCAGGCCAAGTACCCAGATCCACTCTGTGGGCCATAGAAGTGTTCCTGTAATATCAAAAACATTAAATTGTAGAGTAAGTTCAGACCATATTACTACAGCATGAATTGATATACAAGCTTTTCATTTAGAAACTTACATATCCATTGTCCGAGTATGGATCTCTGAGGCTGGGAAATAGATGATTCCCAAAGCATATTCAGTTCGCACAGAGACAGGTGGGCTCCTCCTGAAAGATAAACATGACATTACTACTACAATTCCTTTAGTGCTTACAAATTTTACTGTTGTTAGTTTTTGTATCATGTTTTAGCCATTTAGTATTTATCTCTTTCACAGGAGAAAATAAATAATAAGTTGATTTACCAATATGCAATGTCCTAAAATAAGTGTGCTGTTAAAATCTGTATTGAGTAAAGTATAAATATGAACAATGGAGTCTTACCCATGAATTTCAACCATGTTGGCCATAAGAAGGTTTACCAATTGTCTCCTTGTGCTATCCATCAATGTTTTCCCCTTATCATATTCATCCAAAATAATCTGTCCACCAGGTTTACCTTTAGAGCAGTGGTCCCCAACCCCCGGTTGGGGACCACTGCTCTAAATAATTTGCATTACTTCCGTTTTATTTATTTCGGAGTCTGAAAGATGTTTTATTTTGAAAAGTGACGTCTGTGCGGAATGACGCACAGGCGAATGCGTGCGTCTGTCTCGCTTGACAGGTATCGGTCACATGGCAGGTCATCAACCATTACCCCTAAATTAAGCACCCACAACCGCGCCAGTGTTCTGGATTAAAGTCAAGGCAGCTAATCCTGAGATCCCCCTAAAAGTATCGAAAACCCTGTTTCCATTTCCAACCTTCTGTCTTTGTGAAACGGGATTTTCTGCAGTGACCGTAAAGAAAACCAAACTGCGGAGTAGACCGGACGTCTGGAACACACTTCAGGTGTCATTATCTCCCGTTACTCCTAGATCAGCAGTCCAAATCCGCTCATTCTCCTTATTGTAATTATTATAATTTGATTGACTTGTTCACCCTTTTATTGGAAATGATCAGTATTTCTCCTACATTGAATGCACTTATTGTAAGTCGCTATATTTCAAAATGAACCTCAGAGCCGTCACTTCAATCGAGTTTTTAATATAATTATACAGTATCTTACAATTATTTCGTTTACAGAGATGTTATTATAAATTTATGAAAAAAAGGTTTATTGTCTGTTGATGTCTGCATTTTACATAAAACCACTGTGGATGATTTATTATTAGACTACAGCTGTCCTGGTGTCATTAACAATGATCGAGCTAATAAAGGCCGGTCCGTGAAAATATTGTCTTAGATGAAACCAGTCCGTGGCGCAAAAAAGGTTGGGGACCGCTGCTTTAGAGCATCTCTCACCATCTAAAAGATAAAGAATCATAAAGCAAATTAGCAATTATATCCATCATCATCATCATTACATCCAACAACAAAACAGTTTAACATAGTTCAACTGAACAATATATTTGTGTGTGATATTTAATAACTAAGACCTCTTTTGCTGATTCTCGTTCAGCATGGGTTCTCATCCCTCCATTTGTGCGAACAATCACTGTTGCATCTGATGGATCAGAGGACACTGCCAGGGAGTCTTCTGACACTGACACAGATGAGTTGTCTGACATGGGTGACTCCGACGAAGTATATGAAAGATCATGATCAAGCACAACTGTAAACAGTTAAAAAATGTAACACAAAAGGAAAAAATAATTAGTTCTTCACAATACTCTTTATTGACTATCCACTCCTGGCCTGACAAGCCTGAGTCTCACCTGTTGACTTCTCAGTTGCCACCCTAACAGTAAGGTTCCCTGCTTGCAAAAGCTCCTCAAACACATCTGCATCGATTTCTGTCCCTGATTCATCTGTCAAGTGCAGCTCAGTCTCAAGTGGAAGGTCTAGCTTTTGAATGACTGATAAAAAAAATATTAAATTTAGAGCAATGGAAAAATTACAATAAACAGAAATTTGCTAAACTTGTTTTTCCCAACATTTTAGATCAAGAGCACACACTGCATTAGTTATCATAAACACAACTCTATAATATGAGACATTTACGTATCACATAAATTCAGTCGATATTATAGCAATTAGTCAATTTACACAACCACTCCGGGCTCTATTAAAAGTGATGCCAACCTTTCTGAAGAAATGTGTTGAAGTCATCATAGCCATCTTAAGTCTCAGCCACTTTGACATACTTCTGCGTTTCTCCAAATCGCACCTTCACCAACATGACGTACTATAGAAAAAAATAGAAGAAAAGACATCCAAAGGTCATTCAGGAGTCATGCTAACTAGTCTCCACCTGGACAACGGGGGCCAGCAGAATAACACTGTAAAGCTCAGCCTGCCTGCTATCATGACGGCTAACTTAGTTATCCTGCTAACAACACCGCCACTTATACATAAACACAAAGATATGGATTAGATTTATATAGCGCTTTTCTGGACACTCAAAGACGCTTTACATCGGACTCATTATTCATTCACTCTTCATTCATACTTGGTGATGATAGACTATGGAGGTGTCTACAGCGCAGATTGGCAGCGCAGAATCACTGCGTTTTGGTTGATAGTTCCGTCTTTGTTCTTTTTATAAATAAACTTTCCGCCCAAAGGTCCGAGTGGGCTTGCCTTGCTCTCCTGTGTCGCGTCCATCTGTTGTCAGTCGCTCTGCTTTGACTAGTGGCGGAGGTACAAAGTGACGTCACTGCAGCCTACGTGTCCCTAAATGGGCCAAATTCGCCATTCGCGATTAATTGCGTTAATTTTTATAGCGCGTTAATTTTCAGCGTAATTAATTAATCTAATTAACGCGTTAAAGTGACAGCCCTAAAAGATACATGATCAACTCGTCTCTGTTAGTTTGGCAAAATAACGTCAACTGAAGGAATAAACATGACAGCGACGTTACCAATGTTTTCTTCTTCATTTGTTCACAATTGTTGTCGTATTACGGACACATCAGAGCTTATGAAGTCTGTAAAAGTAGCTCAAGCTTGCTTGTAACTGAATTGAAAGACAAATGCTGTCTTTCCCCGCTCTGCCTACAGAGTGAAAGACCACTAGTTTGTGACCCTAAAGTGTTACATTTTGTGCTGATATCATGTTATTCTTTCATAACCATGGACCAGTCCTGGCCAGTGAGGGTAGTGATTTCTGAAAATAACATTTAAAAAGTAACTTTCCACAAAAGGCTGAATACTTTGGAAGAGCTAATAAGCCAGCTGAAAAAAGGACTTGGTCATCAGTATGACTTCATGCTTCACTATGAAGACCCAGAGTTCAACTATGCTTTTTGCAACCTTACGGATACAACTGAGCTGCATGATAAGCCTACACTTAAGATTGTCTCTCTGGAAAATGTAGTTGTAACATTGTCTGTTGCCAGTCCATCATCTTCAGCCAGCACATTGTTTTCAGCATTGATTGTGACCTCACTTGGGTCGTCTGACACAGAAATACTGCACAGAAGAGACATCACCAGTGACCTCAAATGAACCATTCCCTTCAATATTTGAGGTGCCATATTTCTCTGTAAATATTGAATATAGACTAAGACAGGGAAACCTAATTTATATGGGAGATGGCACAAGCATGTCAGTTTCAAGGGACATGAACATGACATTGTGCAGAAGCTAGTTGAGATGTACAAGTTCTTAGCTTACCCTCAAGATGAACACTGTTGCTGCAGCACTGATCTTTAAGCACCCATGCATTGCTGAGCCAGGGTCAGCCACAGGTTGCGATGGATGGAAGAATAGTTTGAAATTGAAAATGGGCAATCTCCATTCCAAACTTGACAAATGTTGAATTGCAGATTTGTCAGACAGCAGCAATAAGCAATTAGACAACACAGCAGAATCCAGGGTAAGGGGGTGCATTTGGAAAAAGCTTGAAGAGACCCAGAAGAAGTGAAACAAATTTCGTGCCAGATTTTCCACAGGATCAAGATGAGTCAACACTTGAATGCTGTAGACAGCCTGAAAATGAAATGAAGAAAAGGTTCCCAAATGCAGTCCTTGTAAATCAGCTGATGAACCAGACCCTGTCATTAAGATGCAAAGAAATTGTGGAAGAGCAGGCCTCTGTGAAACGGATATTGGAACGATGGCCAGCTCTTTTCAGAAAACAACGGGTAAGCAAGCACGTATGCTAAACAAATAAAGGATATTTCATGCTAGGGGGAAGAAGAAAAAAAGACAATAATTTAACTATACTCATTGCTTAGACATAAAATCACAAAAAATGTATATAATGCAAAACAGTCTCATTAATAGTTTTTATATGATTATAATTGTGATTGTGTCAACTCTTAACTTGGTACAAAACGTTTTGTTTGTGTTCTGTTTTGTCCTTGAAGGTCTTTGCAGAATTCACAAGGGTAGCAAAGATCTTGAGAGGGACTTCTTTGAGTCCTTGGACCGCCATAAAAACTTGATTGAATATTAGTTGCATTAGCAGCCTTTTGAGTCAATTTCAGTTGTCAGACTCAGGGAATGAGTCAGGTGATTGCATGGAACCTCTTAGTGAACATACTTGGTCCTTGTGAAAAATGATTAAATTTATTTTTTAATTGGTTGGAGTGGCTTAAATTATCTTTTGTTAGATAACTAAGACCATACTGGCATTAACACACCTAGTTAATACTGGATAGTGATCGCAGAATCTTTACTAAAAATTGATACTGGGCATTGAGCACTGGGAATTTCAAATGCCCTGATTGCCAATTTTCTGTAAATCCATGCAACTATTTTTTCATTTTGTTTATTGCAGTTCAGAGCACATGTTGTTTATGTAAACACGTTTCTACATTTGTTTAAAATATTTGTTTATGAGATTATTTTACATGGTTTACTTATTTGTTTTTATTGTGCACATTTAATTTGTTTTCATGAATAGTGGTCTTGGTTTAAGATGCACATGTAATAAAGGCTTGCAAACTTATCATTCCTTGTTCTGCTTACTTAGTTTTCTTAGTGCAAGTAAACCCAACTCAGTTAAGTCAGACTAACTTGGCTTACTTAAGTTAATGACACTCAGAAAGATCAAGTTTATAAGTGCTAATATACTCACAATTCTTTAGTTGCAATAAATGAATTCAGTAAATACAACTAGATTTGAAGTAAACTTAACTTGTAAATATGTAGTAAACTTCACATTGTTAGTTGTATGTACTTCCCTTTTTAAGTGAAATCTGTTTCCTGGATTCTTTTAAGTAAGTTGAACTTCTCACATTTTAGAGTGCATGTTACAAAGAGTCGCTGTCTTCTGCCAGAGAGCGGCCTAGTAGAGTGGCCTGTCATTATGATGCTTTTGGAGGTTACAGCTAATGCTGGACAAAAGATTGGGACCCTGATTGACCTAGTTTCATCACTCTTGATGCAGCAGGTCGGCTCAATCTTGTAGTTCATTGTGTAGGAGGCCCACCTCCACAGCCCCAGCCTGAACCTCCAGAGCCCCAGTATGAGTCTCCAGTAGGCATACCGACCTCCTGAGCCCCAGCCTGAGCCTCCAGAGGCCCAGCCAGAGTCTCCAGAGCCCCAGCCTTAGCCTCCAGCAGGCAAGCTGACCTCCAGAGCCGTAGCCTGACTCCTCAGAGCCCCAGCCCGACCCTCAAGTGACCCAGCCTGAGCCTCCAGAGCCCCAGCATGAGCATCCAGAGCTCCAGCCTGAGCTTCCAAGGCCTCAGTAAATGTCCGCAGCCTCAGCCTGAGCCTCCAGCAGGCAGGCTGACCTCCAGAGACCTGGCCTGAGTCTCAAGGGCCTCTGCTAACCTCCGCATCCCCAGCCTGAGCCTCCATTAGGCAGGCTGATCTCCAGAGCCCCAGCCAACCTCTGTAGCCCCAGACCTGACCTCCAGGCCCCCAGCCTGACCCTCTAGAGCATGAGCCTGCAGCAGGTGGGCTAACCTCCAGAGCCTGGTCTGACCCTCCAGAGCCAAAGCCTGATCCTCTAGGGCCCCAGGGTGACGTCAAGGACCTAAACCTGATCTTCCAGGGAATCAGCCTGAGCCTCCAGAGCCCCAGCTTGAGCCTACAACAGTCAAACTCACCTCCACAGACCTGGCCTGAGTCTCCAGGGCCTCAGCCAATCTCCACAGCCCCAGCCTCAGCCTCTAGGGCTCCAGCCTCTGCTTCCAGAGCCCCAGCCTAAGCCTCCAGAGCCCTAGCATGAGCCTCCAGTGGGCAGACTGTCCTCTACAGTCCCAGCCTGACCCTCCAGGGCCCCAGGCTGACCCCCAGAGCCCCAGCCTGACCCTCCGCAGCCCCAGCCTGACTCTCCAGGGCCACAGGTTGATCCCCAGGGCCCCAGCCTGACCTCCAGGGCTCCAGCCTGATCCGCCAGGGCTCCAACCAACCTTCACAACCCCAGCCTGAGCCTCCAGAGCCAAAGCATGAGCCTCCGGCAGGCAGTCTGGCCTCCAGAGCCCCAGCCTGACCCTTCAGAGCCCTAGGCTGACTTCCACAGCCACAGCATGAGCCTCCATGGCCCCAGCCAACCTCTGCAGCCCCAGAATGAGCCTAGAGCAGGCAAGCTGATCTCCATGACCCCTGTCTGAGCCTCCAGAGCTCCAGCCTGAACCATCAGGGTCCCAGCCTGACCCTCCAGTGCCCCAGCCAACCTCTGCAGCCCTAGCCTGAGCCTTCATTGGGCAGGCTGTCCTCCGCAGCCCCAGCCTGACCCCCCAGAGCTCTAGCATGAGCCTCCAGCAGGCAGGCTGACCTCCAGAATTCCAGCCAGCCTCCACAGACCCACCCTGACAATCCAAGGCCCTGGGCTGACCTCCAGGGCCTCATCCTGACCTCCAGGGCCCCAGCTTGATCCTTCAGAGCCTCAGCCTGAGCCTCCAGAGCCCTCGTCTTAGCCTCCAGCAGGCAGACTGACCTCCAGAGCCCCAACTGGACCCTCCTAACCTCCTGCTGAGCCTCCAGGGCCCCATCCAACCTCCGCAGCCACAGCTTGAGCATCCAGAGCCCCAGCAGGGTCAGGCTCTGGAGGGTCAGGCTGGGGCCTGGAAGTCAATCTGCCTGCTGGAGGCTCAGGTTGGGGCTCTGGAGATCAGCCTGCCTGCTGGAGGCTCATGCTGGAGGTCTGGAGGATCAGGCTGGGGCTGCGGAGGTCAGTCTGCCTGCTGGAGGCTCAGGCTGGGGGCTGAAGAGGTTGGCTGGGGCCGTGGAGGCTCAAGCTGCGGCTTTGGGAGTCAGGCTGGGGCTGCGGAGGTCAGCCTGCCTGCTGGAGACTCAGACTGGGGCTCTGGACTCCATAGAGCCCCGGCCTGACCCTCCAGAACCCCAGCATCCAAAGCCCCAGCCTCAGCCTTCAGAGCCCGAGCCTAACCCTCCACGGTTCGAGCATGAGCCTCCACCATGGGCACGGGGCATGGACCACAAGAGGCCCCACCTATGAGCTAGACCACCAGTGGCATGGGGCATGGACCATCAGGGGCTCCAGCTGTGGGCTGGACCACCAGGGGCACGTGGCATAGACCACCAGAAGCATGGGGCATGGAGAACCAAAGGCACCAAGTTTCAGCTGGACCACCAGGGGAATGGTGCATGGACCACCAGAGATACAGGACATGGACCACCAAAGGTCCCAACTATTGGCTGGACTGCCAGGGGCACAGGGCATGGATCACCACAGGTACAACTTGACCCACCAGGGCCCCAGCTTGACCCTCCAGTGCCCCAGCCAACCTCCGCAGCCCCAGCCTGACCCTCCAGGGCCCTGACTTGGACCATATCTGAATGAACTCGCTGACCAGAGGAGCCTCTCCCTTAGCCAGAGCCAGGGAGGACTCTCCATGGGCGGGCCACGGTTGCTGGTCGGTCCATGGAAAGGTTCCAAGTTAGAGCCTAGGGCCCGTGGATGAGAAATGTCAAATGGAGAGGTGGGTCACACCACTGATGTTACCCAGGGATAGTGCATCATGGCTGGGGAGACGTCTCCCACATCTCTCCATCCTTCTCTGGAAGCTCCATGGTCAAAGAACCACCAGAAAAAGCTGTCCAGGCTTCCCTCAAGTTTGTGGTAGCGCCACCTAGGCCGGTCAATGCAAAAACCAATCTTTGTCAGAGGACCGCCAGGAGGACGGGTCACACTACTGACGTTACCCAGGGATAGTGCCGTGGCTGGGGAGACGTCTCCCACATCTCGCCATCCGTCTCTGGAAGCTCCATGGTCAAAAAACCACCTGGGGGGCTGTCCAGACCTGCCCTGTGCCCATGGTAGCGCCACCAAGGCCGGCCAATGCAAAAACCAACCTTTGTCAGATGACTGCCAGGAGGACGGGCCACATCGCTGATGTTACCCGGGATTGTGCACCATGACTTGGAAACCGCCTGCCACATTTCCCCATCCTTTTGTGGAAGTGCTGTGGTCATAGAACCAGAAGCTGACTCTCTGGAGGCCTCCCTCATGACCGGGGTGCAGCCTCTAAAGTGGGAGCCAGAAAACCCATCTTCGTCTGGGACCTCTAGGTAGAGGGCCCCTCGATGCCTTCTAAGTGTCCAGCTCGCAGCTCTCAACTTTCGGATGTGAATAGGGACTTTGTCAGTCTGTAGCATATGGAGGTCAACTTCTTTTTATAGCTGCTAGCCATAAAAGGGATGGTGGTCGCTTGGAGAACACCCCAAACCTCAACTTTGCGCTCCCATGGCTCCGTTTCACATTTTCACACTGCAGAATTTTAAGCAATGGGAAGAGAACTATTAAAACATTACAATAAATAGATTTCCTTATGTAGTGCCTCTCTAGAGTTAGTGAGAGGTAGCTAACCTGTGTTCTTTAATACTTGGTATGGGTTTCTATGGTATACTTATTGTTGTCAGTATTCCCTTCTAATTTTAACTTAACCTTATCTTAGTACTTCATTCAATAAACACAACTGTTTTATAAAAATGACAATATTTACTTATAAGGATAGAAATCATATACTTCAATATCATAAACAACAAAATTTCACACTTCCATGTTCAATATAGAAATCCATCCATCCATCCATTCTCTACCGCTTATCCGGGGTCGGGTCGCGGGGGCAGCAGCTTGAGCAGGGAATCCCAGACTTCCCTCTCCCTAGCCACTTCGTCCAGCTCCTCCGGGAGAATCCCAAGGCATTCCCAGGCCAGCCGGGAGACATCGTCTCTCCAGCGTGTCCTGGGTCGTCCCCGGGGCCTCCTCCCGGTAGGACGTGCCCGGAACACCTCACCAGGGAGGCGTCCAGGAGGCATCCTGACCAGATGCCCGAGCCACCTCATCTGGCTCCTCTCGATGCGGAGGAGCAGCGGCTCGACTCTGAGTCCCTCCTGGATGACCGAACTTCTCACCCTATCAATATAGAAATACATTTATAAAATAAGGGCCCAATATAATACAATAAAATAGCCAGCATTGAATTAACTGCAGTTCATGTCAACTTAAATTGTTCAACTGGTGCAGGTCCAAACGCAGCTCGTGTATGGTGTGGCTTTAAACAAATGGCTGCTTCACCTTGTAGGCAAAATAAAAATTAAGGGATACCTTCCTTTAAAGTAAACAGAGTCTCAGGCGCGCAGGTTTCAAGATGGTAATTTGCGTTGAGAACGATGGTGGCAAGTGTAGTGAAAGCGATGGTGGCAGGTGCAATGAAAGCGATGAAGATCGGGAACACGTGGCCGAGAACATCCTCTGAGTCCCACGAAGCAGGGGCAGTTTGTAATCCTAACGCAGTCCACAGTATCCGTCTCCACACAGACTAAGCTTGTTAAGGTTGCATTTTTCTAGCTCGTTAACAAAGTGTCAGTGTTAGTTGCTAAGCCAGCAGCCACTTTCAATTGCTTTCTGTCTTCGGCGCTGAGTAGTCCACTTACACTGACAAAAAACTGTTGTCCATGTTTTCTTCTATTATAGTTCTGGTCGAACTCTTTCACCAGTGAGCAATTTCTACTCCGCTCCTCCACTGACAAAAACTCACTACCACTCAACCACACCTGTCGCACATCTCTCCCCTCGTTAAATCTGCTCCCCTTCTCTCTCACACTCACTCATTTTTTCCTTTGACCCAGGATGTGATGCAGTCATTCCTCCAAAACTTAAAAAGTATGAATACATAAATACATATTAAAACATCTACAATATATAATGAAACAACATATATTTTAACATAATTAGTGTAACTTTGTGTAACTTTGGTGTGAGAGAAGAGGATGCAGAAGACAGGGTTAGATGGAGGCAATTCATGCGCTGTGGAGACCCCTGAAGGGAAAAGCCGAAAGGAAAAGAAGTTTAATTTTGTAACACTAACATAACATTTCTTTTCACAGAAAAGGTTAACGATTTCAACCTTAAATGATATTTATTAAACTGAACTTATTATTTAACTTACGAATTTATTAATTCGAATGAATAAATTTTAACAGGGTTACACCCTTCCCCCTTTAAGTGTCTGTAGCCTTATCAGGCACTACAAAACAGATCTTAGGAGTCTTAAGGGCATAATAAATACTTGTAGTTAATGCTTGCCTATTTTTATGACAATCCCTCTGTGTACAATAGTCAGAGGCTGATTCCTGGATTTACCTGGCTCGTCATAGGTGAGGCAAATAATTGGTTTGGCAACTCTCTTAGATCTAGGCTCACATCTGACCTTCTCTCTATCCTCCTGGACCTCAGATACTTCTTCTTTATTAGACTCTGATCCAGCTTCACCGGTCACTTCCAGAGTTACCTCTTGATTACACTACTCATCCTCGGGTTCCAAGTCGGAATTTGTGTTCAACATCACCTATGTCTGAATCACCTTCCTTAACAGATTCAACATCAGGTTCATGTTCTGTTACAGTGTCATTATCATTTTCTGGTTTTGCATCATGTTCTGTTTCAATTACTGACCTGGCAGAGTATTTTGCAACGTCATTAAAGGCTCTCTGTGGGTGACATGGTGAGGAACATAATACTCCACATCAGAGGATGAATTAGAAAACTCCTGTAACTCTGGACTGGCTTCTCTTTCACTTTTCTTAGGGGTGTCTGCTCTGGTCTTAAGTTTGGCACTTGGATCTTTAACCTTGTTGCAGCTTTTGTCACTTGCCTTCCATCCTCCCTTTTAGTCTTGAGTACAGGTAGGTTTGGCATCTTTACCACTACAAGGGTAAGGGTCAGGACTCCACTTACTGTTAAGCTTGTGCTTTCCTCTCACACCTAGATTCTGGAGCAGTACTCTGTCACCAATCTGTATGGATTGAAAGGTAATTCGGCAGTCATACAGTCTCTTGTTTCTCTGATGCCGTTTATCCACAGCAGCAGAGCTAGAGGCTAACTTGTAGGCTTTCTTCAAGTTTTCTTTCAGTTTTGTGACATATTTGGTGTGACATGCATCTTCAATGCAATCTGGTGAGGTTCCAAAACATAAGTCAACAGGAAGTCTTGCCTCCCTGCGGAACATGAAGTATATAAGGCGAGTAACTTGTGGCATCACACTTGGTGTTATTGTACTCATGGACCAAGTGCGGCACATGCTGACTCCACGTACGCTTCTTCTCTCAGCCTAACGTACCAAGCATGGAAAGCAGAGTTCTACTGAACCTTTCTGGCTGTGCGTCTCCTTGGGTATGATACGGGGTTGTCCGTGACTTGCATATCCTCATTAGGGTCAACAGCTCTCGTATCAAATGACTTTTAAAATCTCTTCCTTGATCTGAATGGATCCTCGAATGCAGTCCATAATGTATTAATACTTCTCCATCAAGACCTTTGTCACAACAGGGGCTTTCTGGCTTTTTATTGGGAAATCTTGAGCATATCTGGTGAAATGATCAGTGACCACAAACACATTACTTATGCCTTTGGAGTCAGGCTCCATGGAAAGAAAGTCCATGCACACTAAATCCATACAACCATGGCTTACGATCTGGTGCAATGGAAAAGATCTCTGCAGAGGAGTTTTGTGAGTGACACACTCCACAGTTCTTGATGTTTTCTTCCACATGCACTGACATCCTTGACCAAAACAATCTACTTCGAAGCTGGTCAATTGTTCTCTCTTGTCCAAGGTGCCCCAGGTCATCAACCATAGCCTGCATAACCATTTCCCGAAATCCTCTGGGCAGGACGAGTTGACTGACCATATCTCCAGATGGTCTTTTGCTATAGCGATACAGCAATCCATCTTTCAGGGACAGTTTTCCAGCTTCTCTTTTGAGCCTGGACATCTCAGGATACTTGTTCCTGTACTCTTGCCAGTCTCCATACTTGACAGCCTGGATGGCTGGTCCAATGGCTTCATTTTCTTCCTGAGCCTTCTTAAGAGTCGACTTAGACAGAGCTCCAATGACTTTAACTCCGTGTGTGTTGGAAAAGCATACATGTCAGGTACACAGTGAGAAGAAGTCTGAAGTGAGCAACACTGGGTGTACTGCAGACAAACCCTATGATGCTGACACTCTGGCAAATGGTCTTCACTCCAGACTGAGCTATAGTCACCCAGCCTTTGTCATCTTCTTTTGGCACTTCCTTGACAACAAGTCGGCATCAATATTCTGTCAACCTGAGCAATACTGACATCACGTACGTCAACGGGTTGTTATCAGTACGTACGGTGAATCTCGCCCCATACAGGTAGTCGTGGAATTTGTCTACTACTGCCCACTTGAGTGACAAGAACTCTCACTGATGTATGGGGTAGTTTTTCTCTGCAGAGAACATTTCTGCTCTCAGAGGTGACCGATCTTTGGCCTTCAGGGTGTTCTCGGTAAAGCACAGCACAGACCCTGCAAGCTTGTGTCTAAATGCAGGATGTATGGCTTTTATGGATTGGCAAATGCCAGGACAGACGCATGCATCAGTCAGTTTATTATATGATGGAATGCATCTGTGCACGATTTGTCCCATATTTCTCCAAAAGGCTCAGATTCTTTCAAATAGACTTTGTTCGCATCTGAATCATACTTTTTTCTTTTCTGAGTTGGAGCATAGCCCTTAGTGAGTTCAGTCATTGGTCTTACTATTGCAGAGTAATTCTTAATGAAACATCGGTCATAACCACAAAATCCTAGGAAAGATTGTAGCATCTTCAGATTTGTTGGATTTGGCCAGGTGGTGACGGCCTCAATCTTGTCTGCATCTGGGGCGGCTCCATCTACCGACACAATGTGTCCTAAATACTTAACCCTAGGCCTACAGATCTGGCACTTGTCAACTGAGAGCTTCAAACCAACTTCACCAAGACAGTCTAGGACTATCAATCATTCTTCATGTTCCTCAAGTGTTTTTCCAAACCAGTGGCAGGCCGTCAGGGCCAGCAAAGCCTTCTCTGCTGGCCTAAAACATATTCAGTAAAACACACTTATTCATAAATTTTTAAATAAAATTGTAATATTATTTATTTTTATGAAAAAGGTTTTTCCATTTAAAAAGTTGGATAAAACTTTTTATCCAGTCATATTTCAGCTACCTAACATTGTCAGGTTCCATGAAATCTGCCAGACCTTCAGAATCCAAAGTGATGGTTTTGCCTGTTGTAATGAATGGACACAGCCTGTTCAGTGTACAGCGCTTGGACCAATCAGCTCGCAGACTCGCAGACCTCAGGCCCTTTTTAGAAGCCTTCTATGACGCAGACACCTGCTGGTGCAAGGGAGTCATTGGAGGTCAGTGGCGGACAGCGTTGCTGCTCTTGCTACCTCAAACCTAACTTGCTAGGTTAGGTTTCAATTGTCATTCTGCGACACATCAAACCTGAACCAGGACATTCGCCACTACCCACAATGACTGAAGGAGGAAAAGAGGTAAGAGTTAGATCTGGTCATATATTAGAACATCACGACGAGTATGATGAGGACACTGTACTTTCGGTAGATTGATTCAAAGCACGTCTAGAGGATTTTGAGTTTTGTTTTTTGTTCAACACATTCAATGGGATTTTTGAACAGGCTGATTTTGCTTTTTGCAATACGACAGAAAAAAACTTTGGATGTGCAATTCTGCTTGACAAGGGTGAATGAGTTTTGTCACTCAGTTGAGCATGCAAAGAGAAAATTCAATGACATATATGAGCAAATGGTGTGCGGGGCGCAGCGCAAGAAGATCTGCGCGCACACTACCAAAAACTCCATGACAGCATTCTAGACAACATTCGTTCCCAGATACGGAATCGATTTCAGGACCATAACATGTTGATGTTTCTCTCCTTCTTCGACCCCCAGCACTTTCACACTTACAGGGAAAAAAGCAGCCTTTTCCAGCTTAATGCAGAGGCAAGGAATACTGTTTGATTTTCCCCAACTTAAAACAGATCTGTCTGTAATGTATGTAGTGGCTGATTTTGAAGGGAAAAGTCCAGCTGATCTTGATTTTCTTTGGATCAAAAATCTGAGTGAGAGTATGGGGCAATTAACGCATTGGGGCCTCTTTGGCTGTAACCATCCCTGTGTCCACTGCTTCTGCTGAACGTTCATTATCGGCACTGAAGCGTCTAAAAAACGTATGTCAGAAATACGGCCAGACAGACGTGGCTTTCAGCATTAGCCTCCATGTCCATAGAGAAAGACTTGCTGATGGATCTGAAATGCAATGATAAATTGTTCAACAGAGCCATGAAAGTTTTTTTGAAGAAAGTAAGAAGGATGGATTTCATTTTTAAATAAAGAGGCACTGTGTGGATCCACGTTTGTGAGTGTAAAATTTTATTTGTATTCTAAAAGGTTTTTGTCATGTTTATTAGTAAAGTAATTGGTAACAAAGTTAAATGTCAAAAATACTAAAAATAATTTATTTTAAATGCTCCGGAAATTAGGTGTTGCTTGATTAGCCTTTATTAAGGGTGATGTAATGTATATGTGTGGATTCTCAAACCCTGGTGTCACACTGATGTTATACT
The DNA here is from genome assembly GCA_013358685.1 of Antennarius maculatus. Classification (NCBI taxonomy): domain Eukaryota; kingdom Metazoa; phylum Chordata; class Actinopteri; order Lophiiformes; family Antennariidae; genus Antennarius; species Antennarius maculatus. The sequence continues at coordinate 5,742,354 of CM023609.1, read as the reverse complement.
GATATTATGATGCTTATTTTAGGTAGGAATAAATATGATGTCACTGAAGGCCTACGGTTAAAATGCACTGCCACTGTTCCAAACACTATCACATGAACTAGATAAACTGGCACTTGTAAGAGATTCATGTCACCCACAGCCTTCTCCATTAACCTTTGAAAAGTTGCTGGTGCCCCAGTAATGCCTTGAGGAATTCTTTCAAACTGAAATAAGAACCACTGCAGTCAGAGACTGCAACATCCTGCGAAGGGTAGGTCAAGGTACCCTGAAAGTAGTACCCAACAAGTGCATAGCTTTGACCTTTCAGGGTAGGGCAAAGCTATGCACTAGGTTTGGCCATACATCAAAGCTAGTGCATAGGCAGATCAAAGCACTAGCTTTGATCTATGGTCTTACACTGGCCTGGTCTTTCTATCTTCAAGTTGAAATTTGACCTTCACCTAGTTTTCTCAAGGTCAAGGTCATCTACTAACTTTCATCCCCTTTGTTGCCTGAGTAATCTGCTTTTTGTTTCATCTCTCCATCTGCAGCAGTTGCAAAGCTATTTGGTGGACTAACAAATGAAAGATGAACGACTAAACGGACGAACACAGACAATTACAATACTTCACGGGATGTAAAAATCCTAACAGGCAGATAAAACCTGTTTTTTCTTTGCTCTCTTCAGACATCGCTATCTGGTAGTAGCCTGAACGCAAATCTAGTACAGAAAACCACTGACTTCCTGTTAAGGCATTCAATGCATCTTCAATACATAGTGTTGTATACTGGTAGGGTAAGGTTCTACTATTCAGGAGTCTGTAGTCTTTGCACAAATTTACCAGCTCCAGTTTCCTTTCGGCCTACAACGATGGGGGATGCATAGGGGCTTCGTGACTCAGTTATAATCCTTGCCCGCAGCAGTTCTTGCAAATGTTTCTTACATCTTTGATATCTACAGGGGCTAACCTACGTGATCATTGATGGAAAGGCCGGGAATAAACGAGTCTGATTCTGTGTTCTACCCCTTTTACTAAACCCACGTCCCACACATGCATCGAGAAGACATGTGACTTCTGACTTCCATGACTCAGATATAGGCGAATTTCCAAAGTTGAACATGTTTCCATCAAAGTCAGAGAAAGCAGTCTCCTTTGAGGGAGGCACAGCCATGGGATGAAAAATCACCTCAGCAGGCACGGTGGCTGCAGGTGACGAATCTTGAGTAACTGGCTTCATCAGCTCGACTTTGCACACTACCTGGGGGTAAGATCAAAGGGCTAGGGCCCATCGATTTGACATGGCCAGCCTATTCATCCTGGACCTGGACAGCAACACCTTTGTGTGCAGACTGATTTTCCATGATACAAACACGTAGGCCCAGTGTTCTGGTGACATCAATGCCGTTGTCTTTGCATTGGCTAACCAGACGTCTAACATTGCTTGCATTGATGCCCACAGTAACAGATGTTTCATCGTCAGTTCTGGAATTAGGACATTCATTCATTCATTCATTCATCTTCTAACCACTTTATCCGCTGTAGGGGGTCACAGGAAACCGGAGCCTATCCCAGCTGTCTTAGGGCATGAGGCGGGGCAAACTCCGGGCGCAACGCCAGTGCGCCGTGGAGCAAAACAGAGACAGACAACCACGCACACACATACTCTCACACTATGGGCAATTTGGAACGGCCAATTAACCTGAAGCACATGTTTTTGGATGTGGGAGGAAGCCGGAGAGCTTGGAAAGAACCTACGTAGACATGGGGAGAACATACAAACTCTGCACAGAGCAGGACTTGAACCCAGAACCAGCCTCTTGTGCAGCGACAGCTCTACACACTGTGCCACCGTGCCGCCTGGAATTAGGACATATTAGAGGTAGAGGTTGAATGGGAACATCAGACAAGTATTTCTGGTACCAGGGCTTAAAGATGATAGTCACCTGAGAGCCACTATCTAATAATGCAGTGCAGGACTGTCCATTAACCTTCAGCTGCACCAGACCGGGGGGCACAACCAACCTATCAGGAATATGCATCTTCTCAGACATGTCAGCCGTACTTGTCTTAATGGCACAATTAACTGTTTAAGGTGTGGCACCACCTTACGGCTGGTTCTTTGACTTCAGTGCCTGAATAAGTCTCTTAATAGCCTTAGCCAGGTTTTCTGAGCTTTTGCACTTAGCTGCAAAAATGCCCATTCTCCCCACATCGGTAGCAAAAATGTTCTCCCGGCATTTTGAAAGACCCTTGCGGGGATCTGGCTTGTGAGGTGTTCACAACTGAAATGGCAACTTGTGGTTCAATAACATTATTTGCAACTTTCAGTTGTAACTTCTTCAGTTGTTTTTCTTGTACTGGTTTAGACATGACAGCAGCAATTAAGGTCTTAAGCTCTCTAATTTCAGACTTCAAATTCTGCAGTTCAGTCTGTTTTAAATTTGCACTTGGTATAATAGGAATAATCTTTTTACATGAGACCTCAAATTCCTCTTCTGTACACATCTCCTTCAACATCTTGAGAAAGGTTGGGGGCTTTCCTCGCCTCTCTCTCAACCGAAGGTTCACTACCATCAGGTCAGAGTTTATGGCACCACGTAACAACTGTTGAAGCCGTGTTCTGTCTGCACAACCAACAGGGAGATCATCTCTCAGCACAACCTTATTCAAAGACTGTTCTAGACGTCTGAAGTAGACAGACAGCTTCTCCCTGGTGTTTGCTGCAGTAATGAAAAAGCAAAGTATAGCTACTCGCCGAAATATGCTGTACCAAAAGCATGCTCGAGTGCCTCTAAACAGTCTTCTGGGCTCACATCATTATCACTGTATCGTGCGGCTTTTACAATGATTAAGGCTGGGCCTCTCAGACTTTCCAGCAGCCTACGCCTCTTCTCTTCACTGGAGCAGTCACACTCTTCCGCCATGAGTCTTGCTTGACCCAACTGCTTTTCTCCAGCTGGAATGGGCAACACTCCAGAGAACGTTAGGAGGTGGCGATAGCTTCCATGCTCACTTGAGGGCCTTGATGTTTTGTCAAGTAAATCACTCACAGCTCGCAGAATGGCCTCTGTCAAGTTAGCAGCAGTCTCTTCAGGAGGAAACAATGTTTGTGCCCGCTCACTATCAGTTAGCTTCGGGCTGGGTATATGGAACTGGGTTTGGGATTGGGTAATTTCTTCGGCTGTGACCACAAACCATGGCCGTCCACCATGAACAGGAAATACTTTGAAAAGAATCTGTTCACCTAGTACGGCTTCCCTGCATTCTCACAAGATGTAATGTTTGTTTCGTCCAGTGTTGAAAATCCGACCACTGACACGCACCCATCCCAGACACTTAACTGTTTGCACAGTCTCTTCAATTGCAGTAATATCTACTTCTTCAATGAGCACCATGACTGCATGAACTTCCTTCTAGAGCCTTGCCAGAGCACCACCCTTTTAGTTCTGACACTAGCTCTTCTAGGTGTTCCAAATTATCATATCAGTCAGCGTAATTTACAGACTCAGAATGGTGATCTTCAAGACTAAAATTCGTTAGCTTATTAATTATTAAAGCACTAATGTTCACAAAACCAGATATACAGCAAGAAAAACCCATAAAATCCCGGCAGTGACTCCACTTTATGTAGCGCCTTTTTGGTAAATTAGTGAGAGGTGGCTAACCTGCGTTCTTGAATACCGAGTATGGATTTCTATGGTATACCTATTGTTAGTTTTCTTCTTCTTTTCATTTCGGCTTTTCCCTTCAGGGGTCACCACAGGAAATCAGTTGCCTCCATCTAACCCTGTCTTCTGCATCCTCTTCTCTCACACCAACTACCTTCATGTCCTCTTTCACTACATCCATAAACCTCTTCTTTGGTCTTCCTCTAGGCCTCCTGCCTGGCAGTTCAAAATTCAGCATCCTTCTACCAATATATTCACTATCTCTCCTCTGGACATGTCCAAACAATCTCAGTCTGGCCTCTCTGACTTTGTCTCCAAAACCTCTAACATGTGCTGTCCCTCTGATACTCATTCCTGATCCTATCCTTCCTGGTAACTCCCAGAGAGAACCTCAGCATCTTCATCTCTGCTACCTCCAGCTCTGTCTCCTGTCTTTTCCTCAGTGACACTGTGTCTAGACCAAACAACATCGCTGGTCTCACCACAATTTTGTACACCCTTCCTTTCATTTTGGCTGAAACTCTTCTATCACACATCACACCTGACACTTTTCTCCACCCATACCACCCTGCCTGTACATGCTTCTTCACCTCTTTTCCACACTCTCCATTGCTCTGGGCTGTTGACCCTAAGTACTTAAAATTATCCACCTTCTTGATCTCTTCTCCCTGTAACCTCACTCTTCCACTTGGGTCCCTCTCATTCATACACATGTACTCTGTCTTACTGCAGCTAACCTTCATTCCTCTCCTTTCCAGGACAAACCTCCACCTCTCTCGCTTCTCCTCCACCTGTTCCCTGCTCTCACGCTGGGTGGAGGACCTGCAATGCTGCTTCTGACTACACCATGCTGACTTTGCACACTGCTTTATACTTATATTAATTATAGAATGAACACTGGGGCTCTGCTCTTTGGATCACCCAATGGCCTTAATACTGTACATCCACTCCAAAACCTCTAACATGTGCTGTCCCTCTGATGTACTCATTCCTGATCCTATCCATCCTGGTTACTCCCAAGGAGAACCTCAGCATCTTCATCTCTGCTACCGCCAGCTGTCTCCTGTCTTTTCCTCAGTGACACTGTTTCTAGACCAAACAACATCGCTGGTCTCAGCACAGTTTTGCACAACTTTCCTTTCATTTTGGCTGAAACTCTTCTATCACACATCACACCTGACACTTTTCTCCACCCGTTTCATCCCGTCAGTACACGCTTCTTCACCTCTTTTTCACACTCTCCATTATTCTGGACTGTTGACCCTAAGTACTTAAAATCCTCCACCTTCTTGATCTCTTCTCCCTGCAACCTCACTCTTCCACGTGGGTCCCTCTCATTCATACACGTGTACTCTGTCTTACTGCGGCTAACCTTCATTCCTCTCCTTTCTAACATACTTCTCTGCCACTCCAGACTTCCTCATGCAATCCCACAGTTCCTCCCTGGGCACCCTGTCATACGTTTTCTCCAGATCTACAAAAACCCAATGCAGCTCCCTCTGGTCTTCTCTGTACTTCTCTATCAATATTCTCAAAGCAAATACTGCTTCTGTAGTACTCTTTTTTGGCATGAATACACACTGCTGCTCACAGATGCTCACATATTCCCTTAGTCTAGCTTCAACCATCTTTCCCATAGCTTCATTGTATGGCTCATCAGCTTTATTCCTCTGTAGTTGTCACAACTCCCTTGTTCTTAAAAATGGGCACCAGCACACTTCTCCTCCATTCTTCAGGCATCTTCTCGCTATCTAAGATCCTGTTGAACAACCCGGTCAGAAACTCTACTGCCACCTCTTCTAGACACTTCCAAACTTCTGAGTACTTGTTCATCTTTAATAGAATTTCTTTACAGAGTTAACGTAATCCATGGACAGTAACAGTTACTGTCCATGGAAATGGAAAAATTGGGATTAAAGCCGTTTCAAGGTGAGGCACACTCTTCTGACTGCTATGCATACAGTTACATTACTCAGGTGCTGAGCATCTCCCACATTATACAAAAAAAAAACAAAAAACGTACCATTTGCACAAACAGTATTGACAGTAATTGACAGTAATTATTGACAGTATATGTTTATACCTGTTTGAGGAGCGTAGTTGGAATTTAGAGTGGTGGTGGGTTTAGCAGAGGAAATTAGGGAATTGAAATCAGAGTTCCATTTGCTGAAAGCACTCCAGGATATTGCTAGTTTTAATCGGTTACTCTCCTATCAGATTTGTATTTGACAGTCTGAACTTGCGGACTGATGGGTTAAACCATGGGGCTGAACTTCCCTGTTTTTTAATTTTTCATTTTATCGGTGCTATGTCATCTAGAGTTCTTTTTAGGATGTCGGTCACACTGTCTGTGAGAAAATCAAAATTTTGGCTTGTACTAGGAGTAAGGGGAGTATACTGGCTCCATGGCTGAGGGGATTTTTTCTTTAAATTGAGTTATTACTGAATCAGAGATTGATGTTGTCAGGAAGGTTTTATCCTGCGGCTCAATGTTAATTAGGGCAAAGTCAAAATTAACTAGGGAGTAATCTGACAAGAAACTGTTTTGTGGGAAAATCATCAGTGCTCTATATCAAGGATGGTGTTTATGGGTAGGATCATTCACCATCTGTGAACCTAAAGAATCTAGCATACACTTAAACCCAAGGCAGAAACTATCATTAACACTGTTGAAATGAATATTGAAATCTCCTATTACTATAACTTTATCTTTTGTAACAGCCAGATTAGACAAAAATTCAGAAAATTCTATCAAAAAAGAGGAATATGGTCCAGAAGGACGATATACAATGACAAATTCAATAGAATCAATTAATTTATTTGAGGACCGTAGCACATTCATGCTAAGGCCCTCAAAAGAAATGCAGCTAGACTCAGATTTTTGGTTAATTGCTAAATTAGAGTTGTAAATGGCTGCCACGCAACCCCCTCGTCCACTATCACGGGCTATGTGAGCATTGATATGGCTGGGAGGAGAGGCTTCATTCAGACTAACAAATTCATCCTTATGTAGCCAGGTTTCTGTTAATCCAAAAATGGCAATGCTGTATTGGTTATTAGATTATTAACTAAAAGAGCCTTAGACAATAATGATCAAATATTTAAAAGACACCATTTGATTAACCCTGTCCTGAATTTGTCTGGGTACACACTTAATGTGGATTAAGTTACTATGTGTTGGTTCTAGCTGGCAGCCACACTGACCACGCAAGAAGCAAAGGTTGTTTTCAAATCCTTTATTGCTGACACTCTAGATGAGTGCCAATGACGTACGCGAGTGTTTCTGTGAAGCATGGAAACAATTAACATACTATATCCAGTAAACAATAGGTTTATACATGAAATTATTTAAATGCATAATTAAATTACAGACATGAAATGAGTTAAATGCATGATTAAATTAATATTACTGTAGTCAAACCTCAACATATATGCACTACAAATTGTAATCAACAAAGACAAACTTAACTTACAATGAAATATCAAGACACACAGCATACATCACCAGCTTCAGCAGCATGTGTTGAGTAGTGATGTGACGCTGGGGATCGAAGCTCCAAAGCGTGAGCCGATTAGGGGAGGGGCGTTCCCGCGAAGCGCGTATCGAGGCTTCCTTCATCTAAGGGAGCAGCTGAAAAGGATGACCTCCAAAGCATCGCCGGGCAGAGAGGCTTCGGGTGTGACTTCCGCATCGACGATTCCATCATGGGAACACCTCGCTACGCGGCTGATACCATGTGACTGATTCGGCTTGTGATACGTGCATTAACACCGATATAAAGTGATCACACTTCAGAATGTGGTTGTTTGGTGGAAAGTATATTATATATATATATATATATATATATATATATACACTTTATATATACAAGTATAGATACTAATTCTATCCCCAAATAAAAACCTATGATGTCACCAAATCATAATCACTGGCCATACATCAATGTTACAGAAGCACAATCATTGTCCCAACCCCAACCACTCTCCCCTCACTGTACATGCTTATTTTCTTTTTCCTCATATCCAAATAATCACTTTCCATTACTGTCGGTCTGTGTGTATGTTATATATACCTGTATACTGTATATATTACAGTCACTAAAATATACATGTTTTGCATACTTCTTTATTGTGCTCACAGTTTTAATTAACAGGCTCTATGCAAAATGCTACACATTTCAAACTCATGCCACCTGATATTTTACCATCCAGTAGATGTCGTACTAGAGCAAATGAAGCCTCATGAAAAAGCTTCAATGCTTCATGGGGCTTCATCCGCACATCACTAGTGTTCAGTGGCAAAGAGGAAGTCCTGCCCATTCTTGCCTGTATTTGTAGGGGAGGCAATGACAGACAGGAAGAGCTTCCACCACCTTGTGGAGTGGAGGGGGAATGTAGTCTTTTTTCTTAGGATATTTCTAATAGCCGCCCCCAGATTTGTGAAGCAAATACATTAAATGTTTTTTTCTGTGATTTCAGTCGGATTAATCTCAGGACATGGCGTATGTACTCTCGACCCTGAATGATAATTTTAGCACTGCGAACCTTTCCATCCTTCCCAGGGTAGGCTTCTGTTATCTGCCTGATAGACCAGGATGCTCGGGGAAACTGTGGGTCAACCAACATTACAACTTGACCTGAATTCAAGTTGTCCTGTCAGTCTCTCATTTCTGTCTGACTTCAAGACTTGGAAGGTAATATTTAATATATCTGACCAGAAATGATCAGCCAAGATCTGACTATGCTGCCATCTTCTGTTGCTGAGGAGTTCACTAGCACAGTAGATTGCTTGGGGAAGAGAAGAATCAGGCTGCCCCATCAACAACATATTTGGTGTAACTGGGTCAAGGTCAGCAAGGTTAGAAGAAATGTATCCAAGGGGCTTTAAGTTCAATGTGTCATTGAGGCAGTTCCATTGGAGGTTGAGTGCCAGCTCTTTGGGGTCTCCTTTCTCTGAAAGCCAACGTTCAGTGTTTGACTTTACATCTAGTGGGAGATGGTGCATTACAGTAGGATCATTGCTAGCCCATTGTTTGATGTCAAATCCACCTTCAGCCAGCAGGGGCCTAATTTTTATTGTTTTTATTTCTCGCTCCCAGCTTCCCCTGAAATGTGGTGCAGATGGAGGATTGAATTGAAAGTTGACTTGTGCACGAGCCAGCTGCTGTTTCAAATCTGGAGTCATGGCTTGGACTACACTGGCAAGCCCCTGCAGAGCCCATCCTAGCCTGGTGTGCACAGCCAATGGGCAAACAGGGGGCCCCATGAGAATTGGCTCTGTGGCTGTAATAAGATGGGCATATTCTGAGCCGATTAGTACAAGGGGGCATGCATGGTCAACAGGTTGCAATGGAACATCTCTGAGGTGGTGATACCGTTCTTGTGGCTGTCTCACGGGATATGTGTGTTCTGACAGGCCAAGATTGTCTGCAGTGAATGCATTACTGATTACATGTTTATGTGTTGGTCGGTTAATAGGAGAAATTTCAAAGGATACAGATGCTCCATTTAATTGCACTATATCTTGCCTTACTGTGCGTAGCGAGATGGTCTCAGGATGAGTTGTGAGATCCAACAACTGAACAGCTTGAGGAAGGAGAATGGACCTGTCAGCACTATCATCAAGGACTGCTAGTGTTTTTAAGGTTTTCTCCCCATTGTGGAGTCATACATTGACAACTTTCAACATGACTTTATGGGAACGATTGGGTTTGTCCATGTAAAGGAGCTCTGAGGGAGAGGATGTCAACATCACTATGGCTGATTTAGTTACATTGACGTCATGGAGGTTAGGTGAATCTCCTTACAGATGTTACATGGCCTCTTTAATGTGCATTTATCCATTTTGTGCATCCTCCCACATTTACTGCATCTCTCCTTTAGTCCATTTCAAGATGTCATTTTTAGAGAGCGTTTTGAATTCTGGACATGAACCAAGAAAATTATCTTTAATATTACAGTAAGGACAGTAAGGTTTGGGTTTAATTTGTACCTTCTCTTGGTTGATGTAGGTTTCCTTTGGCGAGGCATTCACTCCTGATGTTGACAAGTAGACAGAGGAGACAGATGTAGAAGGCCGGTATTCATTTGCCGATCGTGGTCTTTCCTGTCTATGGAGTTCAACAGCCCTTTCCGCTATCCGTTTAGCTCTAGTCTTTGACTGCAGCCAGGTTGAAAGGTCAAGGAGGGAATAAGTTTAGTTTGCTTGTCCAGAAATAATGCCACAGTTAATGCAGTACTCAACAAATCCATCTCTGTACTGCATGGGAAGTTTGCCAAGTAGTCTGTCAACATGAGAGCCACATTTTAATTCATAGCCATTAAGGCCTTCTAGGGACAGCAAGATTCCCACCAAAGCATGGATGGAAAGGGAGAAATCGTCTAGGGCCTCTACATCATTCATGTGGATCATGGGGGAATTCAATATTGTTCCAATTTCACTCTGAACAAGGAGCCTTGGCTGACCATATTTCTCCTCAAGCAATGCAAGAGCTGTAGAATATGGTTTGGCATCGTGCATACTGGACCTGGCAAGTTTATTAGCACCTGGCTGCTGCAGATGGTCCAAAAGAATATTTATACTGTTCACTGAGATATGGATGATTCCTAAGGATATTATAGAGAGCCATTTTCAACCACTCGACCACTTTTGAACACAGGGAGTGAAGGTCTTGGAATCCCATATGCAGAGGCTATTAGTGGATCCATACTATTGGGGGGTTGAATAGATGAATAAAGTGATTGTGGCTGTTGAGTAGGCTGTCTAGTACCAGGCATGGACACAGTGGGGATAGGAGCTTGGACAGTAACTGCAGGTGCAGTTATATGGTGATCAAGAAGGGAAGCTTTAATGTGCTTTAATGTGATACACTTACAGCAGCATGGACAGTAGATGACTGGGCAGGCACACTGGGCATGGAGAACATTGCAGCATCTGCAGTGGCTTCAGGAGGCAAATTGGGCCTAAATTTGGCTCCATTGCTTGGTGCACAGGCAGAGTTTGGGGAGCTATAGGGAGACCAGGTTGTGGGATTAGAGGCTGTAAAGTTGGAAGAATTTGACTGTCAGCATGCATAAGTCTTGAAGGAGCAGGGTAAATATTCTGGACTGGGGCAGATCATAAAAGGAAGAGATGGCAATATTAGGTGAAGATGGGAGAGCAGCAGCTGCATCAAATTCATCATCAGACAGGTTTTGTCGAAGGAGACTCGACACAAGTTGGGCTGATTCAAGCTCGAATTCTTTCTGGCGAATGCGTCTATTCATTTCAACCTGTCTGACAGCTCTCTCCCTTTCCTTGTGTGCCTCTTCCTGCTTTTGAAGAGCAGCTTTGGCCTCCTCATAAATCAGTCTGCATTGCTCGTCCAGTTCTTTTTCCTTCTGTTGTTGTCTTTTCAGCTCCTCCAGCTCACCTTTCTTCTTCTTTGCATCAAGTATGCTGACTTGGAGCTCACTCAATCAGGTAGTAGTGTGACTGCTACCAAAATGCCTACTTGTGTGAGATCTAGGGAGACTAAAGGTTGTTTTAGTATGACTCTTAGCACTGCGGGAGGCTTGTGACCGTGTATATGGCCTTTGCTGTAGCATAGAAGCAGGGGGCCGTGCTGGCCTTTTTGGTCGGGCAACACAGGGTCTCCATATATCTTGCCCAGGCATCTAGTGCCCTGGAGAGGAAACTCCAGCTTCACTGTGCAGTGAAGACACAACACGGGAGGTCAGCAGTTACCGGTTCTAAGCCCTTTCTCATTTGGCGTAGAGTTGGGCGCCAGGGGCTACGTCCGTCGGTGGGAGAGATGTCTGCATCTCACTGGACAGCTACCACCCGCCTCAAGCTGGGCAGCCCCCAGCCAATTAGGTGCTGTCCTGCCACAGCCTGCCTGCTTCATTGGGTGTATGAAGCTAAGGGATTAATCCTGACAAGTGGGCTGTAAATCTGCGCACCAACCAAATCAAACAGACTGTAGCATTACGTCTGGGATGCTGGAATGTCAGGACCATGACACCCGGACTAACAGACAACCTGCTTGTCATAAACGATGCTTGCAAGACTGCAGTTATCAACAACGAACTCCTGAAGCGTCAAATAGACATCTGTACCCTTCAGGAAACCCGACACCTCTCATCAGGCTCATTAAGAGAAAGGTACTATACCTTCTTCTGGCAGAGGAAGCCTCCTGGGGAAACCAGAGAATATGGAGTTGGCTTTGCAGTCAAAAACACCTTACTGGGTGCAATAGTACCACCATCAGGTGGTTCAGAGAGGATTTTAACCCTCTGCCTGAATACTACCACAGGACCTGTCCACCTTGAAGAGACCATAAAACACATCCCCAATCATGATCAGTTTTACCTGCTTGGTGACTTCAATGCAAGAGTTGGGGCCGACCACGACTCCTGGCCTTCTTGCTTGGGTCACCATGGCATTGGTAAAATGAATGAGAATGGGCAGCGTCTCCTAGAGTTCTGTACAAACCACAGCCTTGGCATCACCAAGTCATATTTCCAGTCTAAACCCTGCCACAAAGTCTCTTGGAGACACCCACGGTCTGGCCAATGGCACCAGTTGGACCTGATCATAGCACGGCGCTCTGACCTCAGAAGCGTCCTCCAATCCCGCAGCTTTCACAGTGCAGACTGTGACACGGATCGCTCTCTCGTCTGCTGTAGAGTCAAGCTGCAGACTAAAAATATCCATTGAGCCAAGCCTAAAGGACCCCCGCGTGTGGACAGCAGCAAGACAGCTGACCCAATCAAAGCTGCCGATTACCTCTCTGCCCTAGAGGAATCCCTTCCCCACCTACCCCAGTGTTGCTCTGCCCTAGAGGAATCCCTTCCCCACCTACCCCAGTGTTGCTCTGCCCAGCAGTATTGGGATGGCTTATGGGACTCCATCCACAGTATGGCCCTGTAGGTGTTTGGCAAAAGAGTGAGACGGTCCAATGACTGGTTCGAAGCCAATGCCCCTGTATTGGCTCCGATCTTGGAAGAAAAACGCATTGCCCTGACCAACAATAAATCAGAATCAGAATCAGAAAAGGTTTTATTGCCAAGTACAGTAAAAATGACTGTCGAGGAACTTGACGCGGTGTTGGTGCATTGAAGGTGGAAGAGAATAATAGAGAATGAGGAATAGGAGCAGGAACAGAAGACTATTTACAATTCACACTACGGTGAGTTGAGATATGCTGTATAAGGATGGTGTTTGCAGGCGAAGAGAGGAAGTCCAAACAGTAAACTGTCTTTGCAGACTGGTGAGGGGCGGATGGTTACCTGGGGGGGGGGGCGGCATTATTCATGAGGCTGACTGCAGTGGGGAAGAAGCTGTTTTTATGGCGTGAGGTCCTGGTCCGGATGGACCGTAGCCTCTTGCCAGAGGGGAGGGTCTGGAAGAGGTTGTGGCCGGGGTGAGAGGGGTCAGCGGCAATCCTGGCTGCACGTCTGCTGGTCGTTGTGTCGAAAAGTTCCTGGAGATGTGGGAGGCTGCAGCCTCTTGCAGCTTGGCCTTGTCCCTGGCCGTGGCAGCAGCAAACCACACTGACATGGAGGATGTGAGGATGGACTGAATGGTGGCAGTGTAGAAGTTGACCAGCATCTTCGCAGGGAGGTGAAACTTCTTCAGCTGCCGCAAGAAATACATCCTCTGCTGAGCCTTCCTGGTGAGGGAGCTGATGTTCTGCTCCCATTTGAGCTCCCGGGTGATGGTGGTGCCCAGGAAGCGGAAGGACTCCACGGGGATCACTGGAGTGTCACAGATGATGACGGGGGGGAGGGCAGGAGGGTCTTTCCTGAAGTCCACTATCATCTCCACTGTTTTGAGGGCATTGAGCTCCAGGTTGTTCCTGCTGCACCATGATACCAGCCGGTCCAACTCACTTCTGTAGGCCGACTCATCCCCATCAGAGATGAGGCCGATGAGGGTGGTGTCGTCAGCAAACTTCAGGAGTTTGACAGAGTGGTGACCAGATGTGCAGCAGTTAGTGTACAGGTAGAAGAGCAGAGGGGAAAGAACGCAGTCTTGAGGGGATCCAGTGCTGATAGTCCGGGTGTCGGAGACATGCTTCCCCAGCCTCACAAACTGCCGTCTGTCCGTCAGGAAGTCCGTGATCCACCTGCACATGGAGTTGGGCACGTTCAGCTGGGAGAGCTTGTCGTGGAGCAGAGCTGGGACAACTGTATTGAAAGCAGAGCTGAAATCCACAAACAGAATCCTGGCGTAGGATCCTGGGGAGTCCAGGTGCTGGAGGTCAAAGTGTAGCGCCATGTTTACAGCATCGTCTACAGATCTGTTGGCTCTGTAGGCGAACTGTAGAGGGTCCAGGAGGTTGCCAGTGATGTCCTTGAGGTGGGACAGGACAAGGCGCTCAAAGGACTTCATGACCACAGATGTCAGAGCAACGGATCTGTAGTCATTAAGTCCTGTGATCCTTGCCTTCTTGGGGACTGGGACAATGGCTGAAGTCTTGAAGCACGCTGGTACATGACAGGTCTCCAGTGAGGTGTTGAAGATCTGAGTGAACACTGGAGCCAGCTGGTTGGCGCAGTGCTTCAAGGTGGAGGGAGAGACGGAGTCTGGGCCTGCAGCCTTGCGGTGGTTGAGTCGTTGGAAGAGACTCCTCACCTCTCTTTCTTTGATAAGGAGAGGTGTGGGGAGGGGGGGGGGTACTGAGGTGTGGGGCTGTGAAGGACCCGATGAGACAGTGGGGGAGGGGATGGGGCTGCTGTCCAGTGGCTGGTCGTTGGTAATGATTGGGGGGTCAGGTCTGTTCCCTTGTCTTTCAAAACGACAGTAATAGTCGTTAAGGCTGTTGGCCAGACGTAGGTCGTTGACAGAGTGGGGGGCTCTGGGCTTGTAATTGGTGATAGCTTTGAGCCCTTTCCAGACAGAGGCAGAGTCGTTGGCTGAGAATTGTTCTTCCATTCTCTTACCATATGCAGATTTGGCTCTTTTCACCTCCTTACCAAATCTGTACTTGGCTTCCTTGTATCTGTCTCTGTCCCCACTTCTGAATGCAGCCTCCTTCTCTGACCTGAGCCTTCTGAGTGTGTCTGTGAACCAGGGTTTGTCGTTGTTGTAGTTAACCCTGGTGCGTGTTGGGATGACGCTGTCCTCACAGAAGGTGATGTAGGACGTCACAGTGTCCGTGTACTCATCCAGGCTGTTGGTGGCAGACCTAAACACATCCCAATCTGTGCAGTCCAAACACTCCTGAAGTTCCCCTACTGCATCACTGGTCCACTTCTTGGATGTCCTTACAACAGGTTTGTAGAGCTTTAGTTTCTGCTTGTAGGCAGGAATCAGATGCACCATGATGTGGTCGGACTGGCCCAGTGCAGCGCGGGGAACAGCGTGGTACGCACCGCTGATGGTGGAGTAGCAGTGGTCCAGGACGTTCCCTTCTCTGGTGGGGAACTTGATGAGCTGCTTGAACTTTGGGAGGTCTTGGGAGAGATTACCTTTGTTAAAATCCCCGAGGACAGTAACCAAGGCATCCGGGTGTGCACGTTCTGCTCTCAGTATCTCATCGGTCAGCACGCGCTGCGCCTCGCGCACGTTAGCTTCTGGCGGGATGTAAACACCGACGAGAATTAATGAGGAGAACTCACGGGGCGAGTAGAAGGGCTTGCAGTTGATGATGAGGGCTTCCAGGTCCAGGGAACAGTGCCGAGTTAGTACTGTCACATCGTTGCACCAGCCGTTGTGGATGTAAAAGCAAATTCCACCCCCTTTCGTTTTGCCGGAAAGCGCCGTGTTCCTGTCCGCTCTGTAGAGATCGAACCCGCTCAGGTGAAGCACAGAGTCCGGAATGAGATCGCACAGCGACGTTTCCGTAAAGCACAAGACGCAGGACGTGGAAAAGTCCCTGTTTGTGTTTAGTAGCAGGCTCAGCTCGTCCATTTTGTTGCAGAGTGAGCGCACGTTAGAGAGGAATATCCCGGGGAGAGCTGTGCGTAGTCCATGCCGGCGGAGACGCACCAGCGCACCTGAGCGCTTTCCTCTTCTGCGGCGTCTCACCTTGCTGCGAGCCTCCTTGGCTAGAATTGGCAATAAAACTGCAGTTGAGGCCAGGAAAGTCGGAAATAAACCCTCCGGAGTGGTAGCTCTGATGGCCATGAGAGCTTCCCTGGAGTAGTAGCCATCAGAGTGGCAGAAAACCGAATTAAAGCTCAAAAGAAGAAAAACAAGGGCGCACCGAAACACCGAGGCGGCCATCCGCGGCGCCATCAGTGATGCACGCCCAATGCCAAGACCCTGCACACCCTTAGCATCAACTAATAATGGAAGAGCTGGACATGGAACCAACAGCTGAAGAGCTAAGCAAGGCGATTGACAGCCTAACAAGCGGTAAATCACCGGAAGTGACGGTATCACAGCGGAACTCCTAAAATGTGGGAAGCCTGCTCTCCTTGACAAACTTCACAAGCTCCTCTGTCTGTGCTGGAACGAAGGTGCTGTCCCACAGGACATGAGGGATTCCACCATCATCACCCTGTACAAGAACAAGGGAGACAGGAGTGATTGCAACAACTATCTCTTCTCAGCACTACTGGCAAACCCTTTGCCAGAATTGCGCTGAGCAGACTCCAGGTTCTTGCAGAGAAGATCTATCTAGAATCTCAAGCAGGGTTCAGAGCCGGAAGGTCTAACACCGATATGATCTTCTCTCTGAGACAGCTACAGGAGAAGTGCAAAGAGCAAAGAAAACCACTCTACATGGCATTCATCGACCTAACAAAAGCTTTTGACCTTGTGAGTAGGAGTGGCCTCTTCCAGCTGGTCGAACGGATAGGTTGCCCCCCCAAACTCCTCTGCATCCTCCAGTCCTTTCACACTGGCATGCAAGGCACCATCCAGTTTGATGGGTCCACCTCAGACCCCTTCAGAATCTGCCGCTGTGTCAAGCAGGGATGCGTGTTGGCGCCTACCCTGTTCGGTATATTCTTCTCCCTCCTCCTGCGCCAAGCTTTTGATACAGCGACTGAGGGAGTTTACCTTCACACAAGGACAGATGGCAACCTCAAAGTCAAAGTCAGCTTTATTGTCAAATGTACCATATATGCACGACATACAGCACAGATGAAATTGCAGTCCTCTCTGACCCAGACAGAAAGGACTGCAATGTAGACAGTACAACAGGCAGTACAACACAGACAGTAGAACAGGCAGTACAACACAGGTAGTACAACACGGGACAACACAGACAGCACAACACAGGCAGGACAATACAGGCAGTACAACACAGGCAGTGCAACAAGTAGTACAACTTGTTGTACTACTTGCCTCTTCTTTACTACTTTACCTCTTCTTTTTCTTCTCCTTTCGGATTTTCCCTTCAGGGGTCGTCACAGCGAATCAGTTGCCTCCATCTAACCCTGTCTTCTGCATCCTTTTTTCTCACATCAACTAGCTTCATGTCCTCTTTCACTACATCCATAAACCTCCTCTTTGGTCTTCCTTTAGGCCTCCTGCCTGGTGGTTCAGAACTCAGCATCCTTCTACCAATATATTCACTATTTCGTCAATATATTTATTATCGCACCAATATATTCACTATTTATTTACCTAATGTAATCATCTGTTGTTGTCTTCACTGATTTCTGTTACATTTGCAAACACTGTTTTACTCCACAGATCCTCTACGATATTTACCGACCGGTCTCAGTCTGATAGAGCCACAAGTTACGTTAAGCTGACTGAGAAAGCAGTTCCACACTTAATGCAGTTATATCATGAAAAACAAGAGAGAAAACGCAAGAAAAATAGGAGCAAAATACGTAGTACCAAAGTTACTGAAAATTAAAAAAGCAGGTATACCAGGGGATGGTAGCACGCGCATTCACGTGGCGTTTGTACATCTGGGAGGAGGGGGGTATGATAGAGGGAGCTCAGAAGCACGCCCGTTAAATTGAAGCGTTCTGGACTGGAAGTGATTTTGTCAATATTCAATCAAAGATATTGATGACCATGGATTTATTTGGGGCAATGCATTTCAAATACAGTGTACTTGGACATCTGGCAACTGAATGACATGAATTTAAAAAAGCCAAATATGGGATCTTTAGACTTTCAGTAACTCTTGTTTTTCACTGTTGCTTTTCATTATACTTAAAACAGTCAACTCTCATAAGCTCACCCACAAAGTATTTTCTCTTGGTGTAAATTTCACCCTCTGTGACTGGCTTCTAGACTTTCTGACTGGCAGTTCTCAGTCTGTTAGGATACGAGGAAGTACTGTGTCCAGTATCATCACAAACATCGGCACACCTGAGGGATGTGTCCTCAGTCCTATCCTCTACACCCTGTTCACCCATGACCATGTAACCTCCCACAAGGATAACATCACCTTTTTTTTGTCTACATGTACTCTCATAATATAACCCCATAAAAGGGGGGCAGATTTTATGAGATCAAAGCTCGTTTTACTCTTGCAGCAAATTTTTTATATACTGTATTTCAGTGCATGCATGTGACCATCACCAGTCCTCTCTTGCAACTAAGTTTTCAGTCTTTATTAGAATTTCATATTGTGAGCCAGACAGGGAAGTGCTGCACCTTTGTGTGTTCATAGGGAAGTGCTGTTAGAGCAGAAGAGGTTTGAGCTGTTTTACTATTTCTCACAACTGATACCTTAACATCAATGTTATAAAACACTAGATTCATGGAGGTCCTGACAGTATAGAATAGGCCACCAAAGGAAAGCAGTGCAGAAAGAAGACAGGGGGCATTAGATTGTGATGTCTTGAGAGAGACTCATCACGATGGGACCCTACGGTTCTAAATAATTGGACTTGACAGAAGCTGGTAAACCTTGAAATAACATGCATGTGTGATGGAAACCAACACATAGAGTGGCTACCAGAACCCAGAAGGGCCATGCTAGTAGAGTACCCCCAAGCCCAGGCACCCAGGAGCATCCAGAAGCCATCACCTGAAGAGCCATCAGGGATGCCAAAAACCATGCAGACCCAGAAATCAAGTCAGGAGGCAGTGGCTGCCATCACCAGGGCACCCAGGACAGGCCCAGGGGCCACGGGGTAAGGAGACCCATTTGCCACGCACACATCACCCCCAACCCCCCTTCCCCAGGAGACAAGAAGGCCCCCTGCAGCCCATGCAGCCAGCCGCAGGGACCAATCAACATGTGACCCAGCCCCCTCCATTGCACCCTCAATCCGAGTATAGGTCCTCACACCCCCACAACCAGAAATAGGGGCCATACCAACCCACCAGATACACAAGAAATCTCCAGCAGGCCGCAAACCCTCTCCGTGTCGCCACCCAAAGAGGCAAGCTTACAAGAGGTGGTCTGCCCAAACACAACACTGGCCACCAAAGCCAGCCCATGCCAGGCCCCATCAGAGGCCCACCGTAGCCAACTAGCCCACAGGAGCCCCCCATCGAGCCCCGCCTAGGTTCAACAAGATACCGACACCAGCCCAAACCCCAGCACACAGAAAATAAACAGACCACCTGCCACCAACTGCCAACCTCTGGTCAACAGCGGCGGCCTGACACATGCCACCGAGCCAACCAACTCCGCCAAGCCCGACAGGCCAGCAGATGGGCAGCACAGCACCCAAAGCTAATCAGGAGGCAAGGTCCGCGGGAGAGAAGCCAAGCCACCCAGCAATCATTCTGCACTCAAACGCAATGACGACTCCGCACCAACGGATCCCACCTGCAGCCCTGAGACAGCCCCCTGCAGCCTGACCTCCAGGCCAGGCCACACAGCCCATACATCTCCCCAACCCCACAGCAGTCACTACTGCCACACGGCAAGTCAACGGCCACGAATGACAACCAGCGAGTCCTAAGCAGCAGCCACCAACAACCATCAACAACCACCAACGCCCGCAACCAAGCCCGGCAAGGTCCGCGGGAGAGAAGCCAAGCCACCCAGCAATCATTCTGCACCCAAACGCAATGACGACTCCGCACCAACGGATCCCACCTGCAGCCCTGTGTGGAATGTAGTGCATTAAATGTCTGGAGGGAAGCCCAACGCTGTCCAGACTCCTCCAGACATTGCAGGTTCCCCTCTAAAGTGTTAGTGTGTGTTGCATTGAAATTGGAGAGTGGGGGGGACAAGTGGGTCGTATATGTAGAGGATGCAGTGCTCTAGAGCATTGCAATCTGCCCCACAATCGAGCCCACTGCTCTCGCCCCCACCCATTACCAAAGCCCTAACTGTTCCCTATATGTGCCTATAAGTTACTATGTATAGTGCAGTGTGAAATCCGTGAGGTGAACATTAGGAGGCAATCTGGTGTGGGTCCGGCCCGCATGGACAGGGCCATTTGGGGGACCGGCATCACAGCTGGCCAATCAGCCCAAGCCCACAAACAGGCCCGGCCACAACCACCAAGGCTGCAGCCCGGCCACAGGCATCTAGTGATCATCAAGACCATCAACGACCACCGATCACTGACCAACCAGCAACCGGTCCAAGCATCCATGCCATTAACCCGCCCCCAGACAACAGCAACCCAGAAATGCACCACCGCGGCACCACAGCGGGGAAGGAAAGTGACGCGTAGCCCGCCCTACCAGGCCCGGCCGTGGGGCCACAGAGGGCCAACCCAACAGTACCAAGACCATCTAGCAGCCCAAAGCCATCACACCGTTCAGGGGTGGCGGGCGCCGAAATCTGGGCCGCACGTCCATGTCCACCGTGGCTCCCACATCAAGCTCAGGCAGGGTCGCATACCTGCCCCCAACAGATTGGTGGGCCGGCAACAGCTACAAGTGTTGGCTGTAATTGAGCGTTAGGTAAAGCCATTTCTGTTTGATCACCAATTAGGCAGTTGTTTGGAGACTGTGTAATCTTGCAGTCCAACATAGAGGACAGTTTCTGAATAATTGATACCCAAAACTGATGGACCGGTGAAAATAGCCAAAGGACATGAAAGTCGATTGTGTTCTGTGTGCATTGGGTACATATTAGGGCTGTCAGTTTAACATGTTAATTAGATTAATTAATTATGCTGCAAATTAACACGCTATAAAAATTAATTAATCGATTGTGAGTGGCAAGTCAATGCGCAAGCATTTTAAATTTGGCTCATTGAGTGACCCGTAAGCTGCAGTGGCACGTCACCTTCGTACCTGCAGTGACACTTTTGTGTCTCACGTAAGTCCGAGACTCACAGAATGAAGCGCATTTCCAGATGCAGTCAGCCAAAAGAATGAGCTTACGGTATCACGTGACTGCCTACCAAAAATCCGCGATGAGGTGAAGTCGCGAGCGTTGATGCGCGAATGCCTGAAGGTGCACTGTAGATGTCATTAGTCTATTATCTTGGAGAAGGTGATGGAGGAGGGTGACCCCTTCCTCTGCCCATGTGATAAAATAGAGAAGTTTTTTACTGTCCGGGTTCTGCTATATTGGGGAGAGTATACCAAGTTGTAATTGGGACCTTGTAATATCAAGGGTTTTCCACCAAGCAGACAAGATGGAGGCAATCAAAGGATTCTTGAAGCAAGAATGCTGTTAAAGGGTTGAGGATATAAAGGGAAGATCAGAGAGATTGATGTGATTACAGTCTCTCTGTAAGAGAGCATGGATAGGATCAGGAATGAGTACATCAGAGGGACAGCACATGTTAGAGGTTTTGGAGATAAAGTCAGGGAGGCCAGACTGAGATGATTTGGACATGTCCAGAAGAGAGATAATGAACATATTGGTAGAAGGATGCTGAGTTTTGAACTGCCAGGCGGGAATCCTAGAGGAAGACCAAAGAGGAGGTTTATGGATGTAGTGAAGGAGGACATGAAGGTAGTTGGTGAGAGAGAAGAGGATGCAGAAGACAGAGTTAGGTGGAGGCAACTGATTCGATGTGGCGACCCCTGAAGGGAAAAGCCAAAAGGAAAAGAGGAAAAGTGTAATGATTGGAACCACTTTGATGTTGGTTTAAATGGGGTCATGGAAAAAAAGTAGTTGTTTTGAGGTAATATTTTCATTTTAACAGTAGCTATTCATCCCAGAAGGGAGATGGAAAGGTTATTCCAATGCCTTTGGTCACCGGAGACATTGTCCAAAAGTGAGGTGAAGTTTAAGTGGACTAGCTCTGAAAGTTTATTAGAAATATTTATACCAAGATATCTAATATTACCCCTGAGAAAAGAATAAAGTGAGTTTAGGACTGCAGGATTCCACGAGTTCTATTTTAATGGAATTAAGATTGACTTTGACCAGTTAATGTAATAATCTGAAAGATGCGAGGAGGTTTTTATTAGTTTATATACTTCCTTCACCTATGTTTTTGGGTTTTCTAGATAAAGTAAAATGTTGTCTGCATGTAAGTTAATTTTGTGTTTCAACACCTGAGATACTTTTGATATTTGGGTTTTGACCAATTGCTACTGCCAGTGGTTCAATAAATTTTGCAAACAACAGGGAAGACAAAGGGCATCCCTGTCTGGTCCCCCTTTCCAAAGTGAAATTTTGGTAAATTATCATTAGTGATGACTGTGGCCTTAGGTGAGTTATGCAGGGTTGATACCCACTGGATCAACGACTCACCAAATCCAAATTTATGAAGCAGTGAGAAAAGAAAAGTCCAATTAACTTTGCCCAACGCTTTTTCAGTGTCAAGTGACACAACAAGTGCTTTCCTGTTGCAGCCTTGCGTCAAGCTAATCAGATTCAGTCGTCTTCTGACATAGTTGGTAGAGTATCAACCCTTAATAAATCCTGTTTGATCATTGTGATTGATTGATGGAATAATTTTCTCCAATCTGGAGGCAAGTTCTTTAGATATCATTTTAATGTCAGTGTTGATTAGCGAAAGAGGTTGAAGGATGTGTGGGATCATTATTTGGTTTTAATGACAACTTCATTGCAGCTGTATTTGTGTGACCAATTATAAAGCCATTACTTTTAATTTCTATTACTACTTTGAAGAAAAGAGGCACTAACACTGGCCAGAATTGAAGAATTCAGCAAGGAAACCATCTGGACCAGGAGCCTTGCCTGCTGGCATACTACAGTATCTAACGTGCTCTGTAATTCATTGATAGTCAGCGGATCGTTTACGATCTCTCTTTCTTCAGATTTTAGTTTGGGTAGGTTTAAAGTGGTGAGGGAATTGTGAATGTCTTTTTTGTTTGGCTTTACAGTGGTTGAATATAAGTTATAGTAATATCTCTAAAAGATGTTATTAATTTCTAGAGATGACTGGGAATCCTTACCAGAGAGATCTTGGATTGCTGTTATGAAAGATTTTTCTCTCTTGCGTTGGAGTTGGTTCACAAGAAATTTGCTGGATTAATTGTTTGTTATAAATCAGTTGTTGTTCGAAGAATTCTGTTTTCTTTGACAAGATATTGTCAAGATTTAGTTTTGCATATTGTAGTTCAGACCATAATTTTTCATTTGGATTGATTGCATAATCCTAGGTCAGGCGTTTCAGTTTTTCCTCAATTTCTGTCTACATTTGTTGTTCTTGTTTTGTTTTTTTTTGGATGAGGAGTACGACGTTTTACCCCTGATTACCGTTTTCCCAGTTTCCCAAAGTAAGGAATCGGGAAATTCATTATATTTTAAATTCTGCTCAATCTTGCCTTATTATTTTATCAAATTCTCGATCTTTAAGCACAGCAACATTGAAACGCCAAGTCTGTGGAGGTTTATGGTAATTAACTGTTTGTAGGCTGAGGGATATCAGTGCATGGTCACTAATAATAATCGGATGAATTCTAATGGAAGTTTTATGTGCAACAGAATTATTTGTGAGGAAACCCTGTTTTTTCACCTGGATTGTGAAATGGATTATTTTTGAATAAAAATTAATAAAACCTCCACTGCTCTGTACATCATTGTTCATGTTACACAAGCATCCATCTTCAGTGCCCTATTCCAACTTACACAAGCACTTTCACTGTTCTCTGCCTACATAAGCCCATGGCAGGTTACATAAAACACCTGCCATGGATTTATGGACAAGAAAACATTCACAATTTTATTTATATAAATGGGAATGTATTATATAATTATTATAAGTAATAATTATAATTTTATATATAATAATTAGAATTATTCAAACTAAGTGGTCCACTCTTAATGAATTTAACCAGTTTTTAATGTCAGGTTTTTTAATGTGACGTATATGCCACTTTGTCTGGCTCGTAGAACTGACTTTTATGTCAGTGCCTCACCACCGTGAACCTCACCGCACGTCACATATACATTATATATATACTGTATATATAATATTTTACATATATACACACACACACACACACACACACACATATATATATATACATACATACTAGCGGGATTCCGTGGAAATTCCACGATATAACAATATTATCAGACTTCATACCAAACATATGAAAACAAATGTATGGTATTATAAACCAAGTGCACCCATCACCAAGTTCTACCACCAGCAGGCAGCGCATTCCGGTCTGACCCAGAACTGGCATCGGCGTCTTTGGCGCGGAACGTGAATTAATGAATGAATAAATTGTACATAGAAACTTTGACTCATAAAAAAGAAACAGACATACAAAAATCCGAGCATGTTTATCAACGCGTCTTCAACGTGGAGCTGTTATACATCAGAAAATAGCTGGTTTTAACTCCGTCCATTCTGTGTACATGTAGACAAGGGTCACACACACCAACGTCACAGCAGTTTTTGTCACAGGAAGACACCCCCTGGATAGAGAAAGTTTTGGTTACAGCGTCCAAACGACAACGCAGACCTGGCATTTTCAAAAAACTTCACTTTGGTCAGCGTTTTCATCCCGGATATCTTTGTTGTCGTGTGGACGAAAGGCGTAACCGCAACAAAAAGTCTTGCTGGCCGATGCCTTACGCCATACTGTTCACATGATTCCTTCTGGCAGATGCGCATGATTGGTTGGGCGGTAGTGGATGGAGTTAAAACTTAACAACGTGAGGTTTTCAAGTGAGTTTATTCAGATATACAGTTTATAGATGGGGAGATACATATTTATATATATACGTTTATACACACACATATACAGTATATATATCATTCCTGTTATATATCAGACCGTGAGGCAGCGTGAGGTACAACATAATAATGTTTTTATTTTACTCCCTTCAGTACCTGTAAACCATCATGCTCTTAGTGTTACAGCATCACCTACTGGTGACCCCCAGTACAGCACACATACATGACATCTCCCTTTCTTCAGATTTGTTACCTCTTGTAATAAACAACAAACTCAGTTTCCACTAATGTCATATTATAAATCAAAACACAGTTGTCTACAAATTTACAAATAATTAGTAGGTCATGTCAATAGGACATCAGGAACATTTTTGAACAGATTATTTCTTTTTACATATGTCCTTATTCTTTGAATCTTAGCGGAATTCTTATTGGCCTCCCACACCGTGTGGTTTTCACAGTCTCATTTGTTTTGTTCAACTTGGGTGTAACATCAGGTGATGGTGACATTGCTGCAAGTACTTGTTTCTCAGGTGAGAATCTCTCCTGGACATCATCACTGTGTTCAGTTTCTCTTCCTGCAGATTGTTCAGTTTCCATCAGTTGTGGTGGATCAGGTAAGTTGTCATCAGTCTCTGTTGGTTGTGTTAAGGTCCAGTTTTCCTTTGTTTTCAGAATGTGTCTTCTGTTCCTTCTGTAGATTTGGTCCTTGTCTGTCTGGACAATGTAGGGCCTTGGCTTATCATGCGTGTTCAGAATAACAGCAGGCTGCCACGTGTCCTGCTGTCTGATTCTCACTCTTTCTCCTTCTTTCATGTCCGGCAGTTTCCTTGTTCCACGATCAAAGTAGCGTTTCTGCTTGTTTTGTCTATTTATCAAACTGTTTCTTACTTGTTTGAAGACTTGGCGCTGCAGCAAGCTATTTGACGCTGGAAGTTTTGTTTTTAGTCTTCTACCCATCAGAAGCTGTGCAGGAGAACAGCCTACTCCACCCAGTAGTGTGTTCCTGTACTCTAAAAGAGCAATGTATGGGTCTGTGTGACTGTCTTGTGCCTTTTTTTAACAAACGTTTCACTGTTTGAATGGCTCTTTCAGATTGGCCATTTGATTGCCAATCTGAATTGGCAATCAAATACCACCTCTGGGCTTGAGGTGGTATGTGTGAACTCCCAGCTTGTTGCAAACTCCCGCATTTCTTCACTGACTAGTTACCTTCCATTGTCAGAGAAGAGTTCATCAGGCACACCATGTCTAGCAAAAACAGATTTCAAAGCAGTTATGATGTGCTTGCTTGTTGTACCGCTTAGTTTTATAATTTCAGGGTACTTGGAAAAGTAGTCCACACAAAGCCAGAACAGGTTATCTCAGGCCCTTTCCTTACTTTTCACAATTCCCATGTGAGATTCATGAATTTTCTCCAACATCTCTTGTCTCATCTTTGCTAGCACAATCAGTTTTGAATTCTTTTTTTTTTATAGACATTTTTATTAAACCATTTGTTAATTTCACACATACGATTTCAAGCAAAATGAAGTTGCATACATAAGAATATAATAAAACAAAACAACTTTTTTTTTTTTAAATCAGGAACCCATCCCTCCCCCATGCCCCACACATTGAAAATAAAGTTTTGAATTCTTGAACACAAGTCCATCAGGTTATGCAAACTCCTCCCTGAATGTCCAGTACTGTTGTAGATCCTCTGGAACTTGTCTCCGTGACTCAGGCCATCCGTTCTGAATTGCAGCTATAAGCAGTCTCAGCCTCTCATCCTGTCGTGTGGCCTCTTTGAACTGACCCAGTTTCTCCTCTGACACTGGTAGCTGTTGGGCTATGTAGCTCACCTCAAACTCCTTCTCCGGTGTGACATCTGGGAGATCTTTCAAACTGGCTCTGCTTAATGCATCTGCAATGTGCATTTCTTTACCAGGCTTGTAAGCCACATGTAGGCTATATTTTTGAAGCCTTATTAACATCCTCTGCAGTCTGGCTGGTGCCTTGTGAAGAGACTTTTTAAAGATTGTCTCTTATTCAAATCTTGTTGATAAAGACTGATTTTGTGTGGTTTCACCACGGTCACCATGCTGCTCACCCAATCGGTGGGCTCTGTTTGTCCCTCTATGACATCAAGGCTTTCCATTCGTTTCAGTTCTTTCTCAATGTCTTTTTTTAAAGCGACTGGAACTTTCCTTGGATCTACTTGAATATGGTGACTTCCAGGTACACAGCCTAATCCTGTGAATAAATCTTCGTATTCACACAAGATGTCTGTCAGCGCAACACTAGACTCGCCTCCCAGTATTGCTCTTACTTCTTGCTTTATCACTTGAAATGTTATCTCATACTGCCTGTCTTTGTATGAGCATTTAATGGTCTTCTGCCCCAGTGGCTATTCTTTCTGTCCGAAAATGCCCACTAGCTCGAAGCTTGACTTTTGCAGTTTGTCATCATTCAGTTTCAGCTTTTCTAATTCACTCTTGGACATGACGTTACAGTCAGCACCTATATCTATCATCACAGTAATTTGCTGGTCGTTGACATTCACAGTCTCTTTCCAGACATCCCTGCCACTTTTCACAGTCACTTTGTTCACATGCTTGTCTTTTTCTTTAACATGCACTGTCCCAATGAACATGTCATTTTCATCATTACTTGCCATGTCACATTCAACACCTTGTACTTTCCGGCGGTTATCTGTCTGTCCGCGACTCATGCACATATTGGCGTAGTGATTTTTACGGTGACATTTGTTGCATAGTAATACATAGTACATAGTAATTTCCAAGAGCCAAAACAGATGTTGGAACAGATCACACACGAAGACACAACAGCTACCTGTAATTGTATCCAAGGCCAGCAGGTGGTTTCCTGAGCACATGAAGCATCAAGAAATGAACCATTACTTGAACCACTTGCCTGAAATGGTTCAAAGCCTCATGAGGCTTCATCTCACCATCATTAATCATTAGCTTTAGGCCAGGGCCTTTATACTTTTGGTAATGACCAACTGCCCTAACCAAGGAACATAAAACAAAGTCACCTGTAAATACTGTGACAATAATGAACAAAAAACATTTCAAAACATGTGATACATAATTCCTATACTCATGGTAAACAGTCTGCTTAAATTCAACAACCTCAGTATTTGTAACAACAACAACATACTTTTTAACAAAAATCAACCATCCCTGTCACAGTGGTATGCTCCGATCCCTTTCACCTCACTATAAAATGATCACTGAAACAAGGTGTGAATCTTTTAGAAGATTTATACCATAGTAGGATGTATTACGTGCATTTGTTTAACTTGAATTTAAATAAATGATTAAGTCAGATACTTTGTGTGTCTTTTGTAAACTGAATAAAATGTACATATAAGGTAATAAAAATTGGCACAAACTCTAAACAATTGTGATGCATGGCTGGCTGAGCAGCATTCAAATGTTCAAGTTGGGCCATGTGGAACAAACAAATGTTTGGGGAGGTGCAGACCATGTGGAGCAAACATAAATTGGAATATACTAGACTAATCATAATTAACACATTTTAGTGGTAAGGGCAGGTTGGCTTTACCGCAAGTTTAGTAGGGATCAAATTTTGTTTGTATTGCGTCCAATTTATTTGAATGTCAAAACGGAGTAAGAAATTACCGCATTCTGTTTTGTTAATTTTTGTCAATTAAGTTACAGAACTTGTCAATGGTATTGTAATGTATTCCAAGCAAAGGTGATTTGTTTACACTGTGTTCAAAAGCAAAATAAGCAGTTCATTTTTTTTTTTTCACATAAAGTTCTAAACACAGCACGCATAGCACACAGATAACAATAGATAAACGTTAGTTTGAGTCAGTACTGATAGTCACCTCATCCCTTGGGAGAGTCCGATCCCAACACTACGAAGATCACGACCAATAAAACAATCGGTGCTCGCCGGTAGTTCGTTGCTGTTGAAGAGACCAGGTGCCGTATCCTTTGTAACTGTTGAACGTCTTCAGTTAACTTTGTCCTTATCACAAATTGTCTCATCATTGTGACACTCCCACATTGTTTTTGCCTTAATAGGGAAGTTTTTCCCCGCCGCTGTCGCTTATGCTTGATCTGGAAGATTCTGTTGGGTTTTTCTGTCAAAGCGCATTTGAAATGTCTGTTGCCACGATTAAGCGCTTTATAAATTACACTTGATTGATTGAAAATATAACCTTCAACCGAGATCAAAGAACCGAAGAGGGTTTTCATTAGACATACCCTAACAGTATGCATTTATACACAGTGTCAGAATTGCGGCCCAGCCTCACAGTTAATAAACACGGCGATTTCCGGGTTGGCTTGGAACAGAACGTTTCAGCGAGGAGGGAACTATCTTGACGATGAGGCTTCGTTTCTTTGGTGGTTCCAGTTGAGGCTGGCGCGCTGTCCCTGGTCAGAAAGCACCGAAAAGTGACGACATAACGTCTGACAACAGGGTAAGAACGCGTTGCGCGTCTTTATGCCCTTTGTTAATACTGCGATCACTTCATTTTGAGGTTAATTAATTACAGATCTCTTTCTTGATGGACGTGTTTTCTATGGAAATGTTCTGGTAATGTTTTTCTGTGAAGTTCAAGGACCTGCGTTGCATTTTCGATTCAGTAGTTCGAGGTTATGCGTCTCAGGTTTTGTAAAATATTGTATGTCATTGTAAAATACGATCACACTTTTGCTAAGCTTACGTCTTTTTGCTTTCTTTTCTCAATCTTCCAGAATATACTCTAACTGGCTTTAATACGGTTTAGTATCGAAGTAAACAGTACTTTACACTCCAGTGCGCAACAGACTAACTTTTCTGTCATATTCAGATGTCTGTGTATAATGTCAGCTTTGCACGTAAATCACATTAGTGCTTGTCTAATACTTGCATGTGTAGGTTTTTTTCTTGATGCAATTTTTGCGGCGACATAAAATTAATATTTATTCTCTGTCTGTTAGCGTGGCTGACTGCGCATTTATCTTGTAGAGGCTACATGAAAGAGATAATCAGTGAGCAGACAGTAACAAAGTAGTTGTCAGATGTAACTGTAACCTTCAGTTGGCATAATTTCAGTGATTCTGAGACAAGCCAACACACATATTTAGGGATCATCTGAATTAATGAAAGATCGAGTTATTGTAAAACATGGATTGGAGCACATTTTGCAGATATTTATTTAATTCTGTTAACAACTGGTTGTTATTCATTATGCCATTTCAAATCATATGCCATAAAGTTCATGCCAGAATATTAGCTGAATAATCATTAGTTTACTTGTCTCAGTGTAAGTTGTTGATTTCTAATTGTCTAAAAAAAAACCTCCTGAGTGACAGAGTAATAACGCAACAGCTTGGCTTACACCACACTTACTCATTTATCTTGATGTTGATTAATGCCACAGGGTGTTATAATAACAGCAGAAATAGGTAATCTGTTATCTGTCTGGGGCATGGCTAAGAACACCTTTAAACCAAGCGTCCATGTACCACTTCTTTGAACATTAAACCTAAAATATGAGAGAATGACTTAAGACCTGGCGGAGACATTTGATCATTTATGTTCGAGTAAAACGTGAAACATGCAGAAAGGATGACTTAGACACTTGTGGCTCTAGGAATCTGAAGCGTTTTAGAGCTATGGCTTGCATGTAAGCAATGCATGCACTTTTTTTTTATTTGAGTGACTAAAAATAAAGCAAATCTGTAATAAGTCTGGCAAGCATTCCCTGGTTTAGTTTACCAATCCTACTCTGGCACAGCAGAAAGCCGCTTGCCTGGGAAAGTAGCTTTTTTTCTTTTTTGTTAACGCTTCTTTATCGGGGTGTTTTCTGCAAAGGAAACAAGTCTGTGCTTTGAAAAGAAAGGAAAGAGGTGAGGAGCTTCAACCAGGGACAACCTTGTCTTATCTGTGGCCTTCAGGCAGAAAGGCAGCTCAAACATTAGGAAAGTGTTTGAGCTGGAGTGGCTTGTGGCTGTATTTATGAATGTCTGTGTGCTGAGTCATCATCCCTATATGTTTGTTTGCAACATCTGATGCATGAACTTATAGTCAGCCTCCTTACACAAGCACATACTGAACATGGCACTTGGTTTAAGATCTCAAGGAGTATGTCTTCTATATTTACAATGTGTTTACATGCATGTGGCATCATATGATTGCGTAATAATGTGAGATGAAGTGCTGCTGTGTTTACGTTTGGCATAATGGTGTCTGTGGAATGTATACCCAACCCAAGTGGGATTCACGAAAAGGGTGAATGCTCCCATGCCAAAGCAGCTCTACTTTTCTTTGGTTCTTCACAGTGCATGATTTCTTGTTATCAGCCTAAGCTGAAAAGAAGAAGTTAGATTTTGACAGAATCACAGAAGTTAAGTAACTTATCACACAAACTAATATTTACATTGCCACTACGCTGGTTTTTGTCATGTCATCTTTAATCGCTGATCCTCTGCAGTCTGAAACCACGGCACCCATGATGGTTGACCAGTGGTGGGCGGTCAGGACCAGCAAGGCTTTCTCTGTTGGTCTAACATAACCAGAAATCATGATAAAATGATTTATGATAAAAGTTAATTATATTTTAATGCATTTTCCTTAAAT
The DNA here is from genome assembly GCA_013358685.1 of Antennarius maculatus. Taxonomy (NCBI): domain Eukaryota; kingdom Metazoa; phylum Chordata; class Actinopteri; order Lophiiformes; family Antennariidae; genus Antennarius; species Antennarius maculatus. Next base: position 5,711,174 of record CM023609.1, on the reverse strand, counting down.
AAATATATTCAAATATATGTATCTCCCTAACTATATATTTGAATAAGCTCACTTGAAAACCTCACACTGTAATGCTTTAACTCCACCCACTACCTGTCAATCACGCGCCCAACCAATCACGGCGCATCTGCCAGAAGGACTCACGTAAACAATATGGCGTAAGGCATCTGGTGGCGAGACTTTTGGTTGCAATTTCATCTTTCGTGCTGATGTCAGTTTTTGTCCCATTTGAGAGAAGTTATAAACATCACAGTCCTGAAGGTTACATTGGTGGCAGCGGTGGGAGCCGCTTACACTATTATGGAATGTATTTATTTATGTTTGACTAAGGAGAACATCACTGAAGACCTAGGTGTGAAATGCATGGCCCGCCACTGTGGTTGACTGATCTGCCTTTCTTCAGATTCAAAATTTGTTTCCAGCCAGCTTACATCAAGCATGCCTGTAAACTGCCTGTGACCCCATCCTCTCATGTAATGTCTCCATTTCTTCTATTTTCTTCTTTTTTCTCTCATCCTGTCTTCATTTTAGTCCATGCAGATAAACTATGTGATTCTAGTCACTGTCAGATAAACACATGACCCAATACAAAAAACAAACATTCTTCAGTTATTCTTGGAGGAATGCCCCAGTGCTACAAATAATCGCTTGGTTCACAGGATCAGTGGCGAATTACTGACGCATGGTTGTGGTTTTACAGCCTCTCTCAAAAGGATGTTCCCTCACTTAGATTCCAAGAATTTTGAGATTCTGACCCAACGTATGCTGACTTGTTTTTGGGACAATTTCATGCGACCATATTTTGAGCATCGTTTTGTGTTTTTGAATCTGAGTCACTAAGCATGACTCCCAGAGTCAACAAGAACTATTTGGTATGCTGCAGTTTCCACAGCTTTTGTTTTTCCTGCCATTGCGACAAGTTATGGCATGCTAATGACTTCAGATTTCAAATATTTCTCTATAAGATGTGGAAGCCTTGCCTCACAAACTCAAATGTCTAAGGCTCATTTTCTGAGAATGTCTGTTTATCACCAGCTGTAACTTACAGGAAAGGGAAAACTGTTTTGTCATCAATCAGGGATTTGGCTAAGGCACATGTGTCAAACTCAAGGCCCAGGGGCCAAATGTGGCCCGCCTCCTTATGTGACCTGCGAGAGCATAAAAGGTCAGAGTGTCTAAAATAAATTGGTCAAAAGTTTGCTTTGACCAAAATTACATTTCCCACAAAGCAGTAATTCAGGCAATTTTAACTTTGACGAAACCATTTTTAACAAAGTTAATGTCCTAACTTGTGTTTGAGGTTATTTTTTTTTATTCACTTGAATAGTTCGATCCTTGATTGATGGAATTATGTGGGTTTTTTTATTACCTGACAAATCAAAAGTATTTATATTATAACAGAGAAACAAACAAAAAATATTTTTTCTGTGCAACTGTATTGTTTATAACTTGAATAAGTAATACATTCAGAGTTATATAATATTAAGGAATAGTTACATTTATTTTACATTACATTATGTTACATTTAGTTATATTTACAAGTTACATCTGGCCCTTTGAGGATAGCCATTTGGCAGATGTGGTTTGGTGAAAATGAGTTTGACACTCCTTGGCTAAGGGAATGGGGTGGTGGTGGGGGTGGTAATCTGAAGCAACATATGCAGGCACATCAGACTACAACACTGTGTGTGGTGTGCATGAAACAACAACATGGTCTCTACTGCACAGCAGAGCAGCATAGGTTTAAATCAGGAATATGTTTGGTAAAATGCTTCTTCCCGTAGGGGATGAAACATATATATATATATATATATATATATATATATATATATATATATATATATATATATATATATATAAACCAGTTCATCAACATCTCGTATTTTGTTCAATGGAACAGCTGAAGGTTTAACATTGCAAATGTAACTGATGCATTGCGAGTGTGTTACTTTATCAAATATCAATATCCCATATTAGGCCAATATTTGCTCTCAGGTATAGGTTACTTTTACCTTTTATATGTATTTGAAAGTGGCCTAAAAAGAAGACAGGCTTTTTATCTCCCACTCTCCCTGCAGAGAGACAGACAAGGAAGGTTTGTCCACTTGTGTTATCACATTAGCCTCCATATTTTTTCAAAGCAGCCTTTTTGTAAGTTGTTAATTTGACTTAGATGGCTGAGTACTGGCTTTAACAGTGTTTTAAAACACAGATGGATAGTTTATTGGCATCTTGTCTCATAGAGAACATTATTTAACAAGAATATGTGCTTTTTTTTACCAGGAATATTCTCGGTCATTTTCTCCTGTTGTGAGAACTTTTCTTTCAAGATTTTCTACATGAAGCAAGTGGGAAGTAAAATAAAGTGATTAGGTTGTTTTCTGGTAATGTTTACAAGAATATCTAATTATCTTGTAATTGCTGATTGATGCCAACATGGAGGGATACATACCAGGATGAAGGTAGAAGTCCAAAGCAGAAGGAGAGATGGATAGTATTCTTATGATACATGATTGCATTTGAATATATTGGTATAGTTTATTACATGATCTGGAGCAGCAAGTGTGGTGTGATCTGTGTCTTTGTGAGGCATTTCTCTCAGACAGCTGAGATTAATCATTGCCTTCTGCTGCTGACCTACAGAAACTAGCTAGTACTAGAACATTTTGTTCTAACTCATTAGATATTTGTACCACAAAAGGTGACGAACACATAAAACTAGGAATGTTAATCAGCTAATGATTCAGTCATATCTATTCACCCACTTTTACTTATATTACTGATCTTCTTCTTCCTCTTTTCCTTTCGACCTTTCCCTTCAGGGGTCACCACAGTGAATCAATTGCCTCCATCTAACCCTGTCTTCTGCATCCTCTTCTCTCACACCAACTACCTTCATGTCCTCTTTCACTACATCCATAAACTTCCTCTTAGGTCTTCCTCTAGGCCTCCTGCCTGGCAGTTCAAAACTCAGCATCCTTCTACCAATATATTCACTATCTCTCTTCTGGACATGTCCAAACCATCTCAGTCTGGCCTCTCTGACTTTATCTCCAAAACCTCTAACATGTGCTGTCCCTCTGATGTACTCATTCCTGATCCTATCCATCCTGGTCACTCCCAGAGAGAACCTCAGCATCTTCATCTCTGCTACCTCCAGCTCTTTCTCCTGTCTTTTCCTCAGTGACACTGTCTCTAGACCAAACAACATCGCTGGTCTCACCACAGTTTTGTACACCTTTCCTTTCATTTTAGCTGAAACTCTTCTATCACACATCACACCTGACACTTTTCTCCACCTGTTCCATCCTGCCTGTACACACTTCTTCACTTCTTTTCCACACTCTCAATTGCTCTGGACTGTTGACCCTAAGTCCTTAAAATCCTCCACCTTCTTGATCTCTTCTCCCTGTAACCTCACTCTTCCACTTGGGTCCCTCTCATTCACACACATGTACTCTGTCTTACTGCGGCTAACCTTCATTCGTCTCCTTTCCAGGAAAAACCTCCACCTCTCTGGCTTCTCCTCCACCTGTTCCCTGCTCTCACTACAGATCACAATGTCATCTGCAAACATCATAGTTAATGGAGATTCCTGTCATGTCCTGCACCGCTCTAACATACTTGTCTGCCACTCCAGACTTCCTCATACAATACCACAGTTCTTCTCTGGGCACCCTGTCATAAGCTTTCTCCAGATCTACAAAAACACAATGCTTTTCTCTCTGGCCTTCTCTGTACTTCTCTATCAACATACTGAAAGCAAATACTGCATCTGTAGTACTCTTGTTTTTGGCATGAAACCATACTGCTGCTCACAAATGCTCACTTTTGCCCTTAGTCTAGCTTCAACTACTTTTTCCCATAACTTTATTGTATGGCTCATCAGCTTTATTCCTCTGTATTTGACGCAACTCTGCACATCTCCCTTATTCTTAAAAATGGACAACAGCACACTTCTCCTCTATTCCTCAGGCATCATTTCACTATCTAAGATCCTGTTGAACAACCTAGTCATAAACTCTACTGCCACGTCTCCTAGACACTTCCGTACCTCTGTAGGTGTATTATCAGGACCGAGTGCCTTTCCACTCTTTATCCTCTTCACTACCCACCTCACTTCATCCTGACTAATCTTTGCTATTTCCTGGTCCACAACAGCCACCTTTTCTAGTCTCTGTTCTCTGTCATTTTCCTCTTCAAAGTACTCTTTCCATCTTTCCATCACACTAGTGGCACCTGTCAATTGACTTCCATCCCTATCCCTAATCACCCTAACCTGCTGCACGTCCTTCCCATCTCTGTCTCTCTGTCTTGCCAGCCTGTATAGATCAGTCTCTCCCTCCTTACTGTCTAATCTAGCATACAAGTCATCATGAGCCTCCTGTTTGACTTTTGATACCTCTACTTTCACCTTACGCTGCATCTCCCTGTACTTCTGTCTACTCTCCTCAGTCCTCTCAGTGTCCCACTTCTTCTTAGCTAACCTATTTCTCTGTATACACTCCTGTACCTCCTCATTCCACCACCAAGTCTCCTTATCTACTTTCCTTCCAGATGACACACCTAGTAGTCATCTGGAAGCACCTCCTGACCACCCAGAGCCTGTCTTAACTCCTTCCTAAAAGTCATGCAACACTCTTCCTTTTTCAGCTTTCAACATTTCGTCCTCTGCTCTGTCTTTGTCCTCTTCATCTTCCTCACCACCAGAGTCATCCTACACACCACTATCCTATGCTGTTTGGCTGCACTCTTGCCTACCACTACTTTGCAGTCACTGATCTCCTTCAGATTACACCGTATACACAAGATGTAGTCTACTTGTGTGTTCCTACCTCAACTCTTATAGGTCACCATATGTTCCTGCCTCTTCTGGAAGAAAGTATTAACTATAGCTGCTTCCATCCTTTTTGCAAAGTCAACCACCATCTGTCCTTCTGCATTCCTCTCCTGGATACCGAACCTGCCCATCACCTCCCCATCACCTCTGTTCCCTGCACCAACATGTCCATTGAAGTCTGCACCAATGACAACTCTCTTACTTTTAGGTATGCTAAAAGTGAGAGAGTTGTCACTTCATCAAAGTCCAACCAGAATTTCTCCTTCTCCTCCAGCTCACATCCTGCCTGTGGAGCATACCCACTAACAACATTGAACATCACACCTTCGATTTCTAGCTTCAGACTCATCACTCTATCTAACACTCTTTTTACCTCCAGGACATTCCTAACAAACTCCTCCTTCAAGATAACTCATACTCCATTTCTCTTCCTATCTACACCATGATGGAACAACTTGAACCCTGCTCCTAAACTTCTAGCCTTGCTACCTTTCCACCTGGTCTCCTGGACACACAGTATGTCTAGATTCCTCCTCTGCATCATGTCAACCCTCTACCTTTTCCTGTCATAGTTCCAACATTCAATGTCCCTACTCTCAGTCCTATACTCTTGTTGTTCCTCTTCTCTCTTTTCCTACGAACACACTTTCCTCCTCTCCTTCTTCGACCAACAATATTACTAATACAGACAAATATTATGAAAAAACATTCTGATCTGATCTGCACAGGTTCTCAGTCATTCAGGTTGAGATAAATTAAGAGGAACAAAAAAGAATCAACGAAACTTGTTTGGTCGGTACGATGTTTCACCTCTCATCCAAGACCCTTCTAAAAGGGTTTTGGAGAAGAGGTCCAGTTGATTTCATTTTCAAGTCCAGTTGATTCTTTTTTTACTTTTTTTAATGATCTTAGATTATATTGTTGACTAATTTCTCAACACAACTGCCAATCAATTCTTGTATGATAGCAAGTGCAATTTTTAAGATTTCTGTCCATTAATGAAACATTGATTTTCTTCTGCCATGTTTCTGCGTGTATGATCTACAGTTTAAGCTTGTGACAGTATATCCTTTGGATGGACCAACAATGTTTTATTAAAAAAGCAAGTCTTCAGTCTACTCTTCAATGTAGAGATGCTGCCAGCCTCACAAACCAAATCAGGGAGCTCTTTGTAAAATAAAAGAGCTTGATAACTGAAAACTGCCACCCCAGTCTGCTTTTGGAAATTTTCTAAGAGCCACCAGCAGACCGGCTATTTGGGACCACAGAGTTCTAGTAGGGTAATATTGCATGATGAGGGCTCAACATTGAGGGCTTTACCAGGGATATGCTAGCACAGGAGAAATGTGATCTTTCAATCTTGTTCCTGTTAGAACAAGTGTTGCAGTGTTCTGAATCAGTTTCAAATGTCTAACAGAGGTGTTGGGGCAATACTTGACAATAGTGAATTGCAGTTATCCGGCCTGGAAGTAACAAAGATATGGACTACTTTTTCTGCAACTTGTTTCGTTGCTGTCACTATGATAAACTTGTACAACTATATCACTAGGAAAAACATTTCTGAGATGTTTAGGGCAAAGAAACATAACTTAATCTTTTTACAAATTTAATAACCGGAAGTTCTTGATTTAATTCAGTTCAGGATTTAATGTCTTTAATGTATGTCTTGCTGATTGACATGTTCCAGCCTTTATAATATTAATTGATGTTCAGTTGTGTCAAACGCTGCAAAGCGGTGATATATTGTAGTTGTCAGTGTGTTCGTCCGTCTGTTAATATGTCCACCAAATATCTTCTCAACCGTTACAGATAGAAAGATGAAACAAAAAGCACATTAGTCGGGCGGCAAAGGGGATGAAAATAAAATGATGACCTTGACCTTGAGAAAACTAGTTCAAGGTCAAATTTCAACTTTTGTACACTCAGGAACCGGATAAGAAAGAAAGACGAGGCAGAAGGCCAGTGTGAGTAAGACCCTAGATCAAAGCTAGTGCTTTGATCAATGACAGTAGATCAGAGCACTAGCTTTGATCTTTGACCTATGCAAACAGGTCAGGGTAAAATTTTGAATTAAGTGTGTCGTGGGATGTTACAGTCTGTGACTGCATTGGTTCTAGTTATATTTGGCATTGGGATACTAATTGAGGGGACGACCTAAGTAGATTAAAAGGGTCTTTGTCTAAGATCCAAAAGATGGGTTTAGATGAGGCAATTGTTGAAATTAATTGCTGCAGGTTGATGGGGCAGAAGCTATTCAAATAACTACCAAGAATAACAATCGCATCTCCAATTTCCATTGCTCCAGGTCAGTGTTGTGAGATGAAATAAACTGATGAATGTCATCTCTGATAGATTTGATTTTCTTCGTGAAGAATTTCATGAAATGGTTACTACTGTTACCTGTGGGGATAGAATGGTCAGTAATGCAGTAAAGTGTTGAAGAGAAACCTTGAATGCGCTGACCTTGCAGATTGCCAGATTTAAACAAGACTCCTCCATTCTATTTGAGTGCCATATTCTCTCCAGCCTTTAAATAAAGGCTGTTTGCTTTATCTACCTAAGTTCAGAATTAAACCACATGTTGCCTTTTTTTATTTTTATTTTTTTGTAAATGATGATTAATGCAGACATGTTTGCATGTACAAAATGTTGTTTCAATGATATTGTTGATTTTGTGTTTGTACCGAGAGAGTTAAATACAGTTTGGAAGGTAGTCTGAACATCAGGGGTTAAACTGAAGAAGATGTGACTGTTGTGCCTATCAGATAACGGTTGCCAGTAGCAGCCACTACAAGCATGTAGTGGGAGGAGGTATGAATTTGGACCCCTCCCCCGGCTGCACTGTGTCCTATAGAGCACACTGTGTGTGAATTACAGCTGTATGGTTGCCTTCCTCCCTAAAACTAAGTGAAACCACATTGGACAATACAATCACAGGCACACACGACACGATCACACCCAGTTTCGGTCATGTAAGGCTCTTGAGTCAGTTCTCCTTCCTGTTTTTCATCTGTTCCGAGTTCTCTTGTGTTTTCAGACTAAGCTAAAGGAGGAAGTCCACAAGGATATTTTCCCAGGAATAGTTGCAAAACTGTTCACAAGGAAGTGAGGGAGCCACAGAAGACTATCACCAGGATATTCAGGAGGTTTTTGTTGGTGTTGTGACATTTGCCCCAAGGGGTATGTGCAGTATTCACCATGGGGGCTGTGGAAGGTGTTTGGGTTGTCGGGAATAGGAAAGGCCTTTTGGAACAGGAGGAATGACTCTGTTTTTCAGTGGAGAAACTTCAACTAGACAAACCAAACACCTCCTGATGAAATTGAGAGAAAAGCCTGTCCTTGACACCTTTTGAACTGTTCAGCAATAGATTCCACACACAATCGCTTCCACTATCATAAACAAGTGATTGGAGAAAGGGATTGGAGGAACATGGACATACTAAGAGACTCTGTTCTGTATTTAACTTTTCAGATGTCAACTTACAAGAGAGCCACTCTGGATGAGGAGGACCTAGTGGACTCCACTAGTGATGACATCTATCCATCATCCCCAATGCAGGTAAACATGCAACAATACTCTGTGCAAAGCATAAAATTGTGGGCTAACGCGGGTAGGCTAAAAGGCCTTTTGGTGTTTCACACTGCACAGAAAATATCAGAAAAACATCAGGCCAAAATTTTTTTCGCTGATCGCACTGGAGTGTCCTCGGATTTTATTTAGTCATGTTTTGCAATCAAAACATGAAAGTCATTTGTGGCACAATCAAACAGTAAATCATGAAGGTGCTCAAAAGGCTGTAGTGTGGATATTGGGTGATAACACAGATTTGGTTTACATTGTGTAGTTAAAATCCACATTTTTTTCTACATTGTTGCACAGTGTTTTCACCTCTGATAGCAGCTTGCATTTGTTGAGCTACTCTATCCACTGATTAATTTCTTTCATGAATGCTTTTTCATCCATTTTTTTGTTTTTGTTTTCAAGGAAGTTAATTTGTCTACATACTCGCCTGTTTGGTTTTGGGTTAGGGTTCTCATGTCATGATGCTGTTTCTGCTCTGTACCGAGTATGGCCACCGAGCATGGCCACCATGTCACACCACGCTGGATTTACAGGCAGTATTAGTTCCATCAAGTTTGTCAGTTAACTCGACCAATAGTTAACATCAAATAGTAAAACTTTCAGAGTTCAGTGGAAAAACGCTGCAGATGACGTACTGACAGGAAAGCTGAAAAGGCCACATGAAGTCCGACATCAGAGCAAAGTGTTCACTTAGCTTTGAATTTGCTGAGTTATTGAAATATGCTATCTTAATATGATGTTAATGTTACTCTGCTTGGTGTGTGTTGCGGCAAGGGGAACTAAATTTGTTGGATACGGCAGTGCACAGCTGTTTGTATCTATAAATGTTCGTAAGTCAAATGTTTGTTTCTTGGTGACTACTAGGGCCAGCATAGCCTTCTCTCCTGGCCTAACATAACCAGAAATTATAATATTTATGATAAAGTTAATAATATTTTAATCCATTTTTCTTGAATAAATATGTTTCAATATGTGTATAACTAGCAGGAACCCGTGGAAATTCCACGATAAAACTATAATATCAGACTTTGTTTGCTTTTTTTTTTTTCTTCACCATCACAAGCAAACAAACTGACGTGTCTGACGACTTTGTGAGTTTGGTCCTGGTGAATAAAGCATCGGGGTTTCCCACATGACAACGTGAGGTCCGTCACAATCAAAGAATATAAAACGCTATGTTTGACGAAGCCAAAATGACTCCGTAACTGAGACACATGGACAAATGTGAAGACCGGAGTTAACTTGACTAGCGGCCCGAACATCCGGGTAGACGCCAGAAACGTGACAGTGTGAGGTTTTCAAGTGATCTTATTCAAATACATAGGTGGGGGATATATATATTTACACTGGGATATAATATGACATGGACGAACACTGGGTCAATGTTCTATTTTTATGTGAGAGCAGGGGCCGGGAACCCTTTTGGCTAAGAGAGCCAAAAACACCGGATATTTTTATTTGTAATTCCGTGAGAGCCATAGAATATTTTTAAAACTAAATAGAAATAAATGTGCGCACTTTATGTTATACCAACACTTTTAAAGTACAAGAAATTTCTGAAACAAGTTTATCCAGTGGTATATTTTTTCCTTTGGCGAACCCAATGAAGGACTTGAATAAATCCTCCCTTCTTGTTGTCCCTTTCATAGGCAAAACAGCAAGACTTTCCCCATGTTGAGTGTCATCAACAACATACCTTGCAATCACGCTGAACTGGGATAAATTACTTACATCTGTTGATTCATCCAAAGCAAGAGAAAAAAATGGTGCCGCATTTATGTCTTACACTTGCGTTGCCTCAATATGATTTGACATCATGATGGTACGATTGTGAACAGTTCTTGCTGACACAGGCATGTCCTGTTATCCGTTTAATTAACTTGTCTTTATCTGGAAAGTCGTCAAAAAGCTCATTGGCAATATCATTGCATATTAAGCACATTGCAGAACTTGCTCTCTCCAAAAAGGCAGATTCTGCTGTCCATTCCTTCTGAAAAGTACGATACTCCTCATCTTTTTTTCTTTTAGCCTTCTTAAAAGGGTTTCTTATATTAGCATGATGTCAACGTGACTAAAACAAGGGAAGTTTATTTCCTGATTTTACAAGAAACCAGATTGCAGACTCTTTTGCACATGTGCATGTGGGCAGCCATTTTTGACAGGAAAATATGGCACCACTTAAAAATGGTTTGACACAGTTTTTGAACAAAAATTGACCTGCTATCAATTGGCATTTGTCCCATTTCCCAGTGAGCAGAACACTGTATATAAGCCGGACTTCTTTTATTCGCGGCCTCATAGCAAACTGGTGTTTGCTATGTTCGCGTATGCGCAAAAAAGTCAATGGAAGACGTTGAATGATGAATGTCTGCTCAAAGATTTGTCCATAAGTGACAAGTATCAGGGTTCTTCCTGCGGCTCCTGCGAAGTAGCTGCTTAATGCTGGTGCTCCACATTATAAGCTCTGCCCACATTCCATGTCATGCCTTTTGAGTAGAAGTGACTAGATTTTAAATATTTCCTATTTTCTTGTTGTAGTTTTTTAGTTTGATTCTGTTGACACTGTGATTTTTTTGATGATTTGCTTTTTTGTTTTTCCAGCTGTATTATCCTGACATATTTGGAGGTCTTGTATGCTGTGCTGATCAAGAATTTTTTTTCCAAAACTAAAATTTTAAAAAGGCTAAAAAAATGGGGTTTTTTTTTCAAAAAGGATTATTCCTATGAAATTTTTTCTTAATGAAACCCTTCATCTTTTGTGGAACCATGAAAGACAATCAAGAAGAAATCTTCAGAAGCAGTTTGGGTTAGAACCTCAGCTTTTTAGAAATTAAGCTTTTTGAAACCTTTTTTTTAAATAAAACTGCAGATGGTGGCAGTAGACATCTTCTATTGCCATTCCATTTGGGTTCAAATTACACCATCACTCTGAGCTTGTGGGAAGAAGCCACTTGGAATTTGTCACATAAAACTGTGACTGTTGAAACCTCATAGCTTATAGCAATAAATAATATTGTGTCTCCCACATTTACTGTATCAAGGTTTGAGATATGGTATTTATTTAAAATGGGTATACCCAATGAATCTTCTTCTTCTCCTTTTGGTTTTTCCCTTCAGGGGTCGCCACAGTGAATCAGTTGCCTCCATCTAACCCTGTCTTCTGCGTCCACTTTTCTCACACGAACTACCTTCATGTCCTCTTTAACTAGATCCATAAACCTCAAATTTGGTCTTCCTCTTGGCCTTCTGCCTGGCAGCTCAAAACTCAGCATCCTTCTACCAATATATTCACTATATATACCCAAAGAATGAAACTATCTAAAAGATTTGTGAGTACATTTCTATAATGTGTTGGCCTTTAACTCAGCAGGAAATAAGTAGAAACAGTGCCAGAGGAGGGTGCCATTGTTTCAGTTTATCTTGACCACATTATGTGTGTTTTTCAATAAACATTCAAAGTCTTTGTTTTTCTGAAAAGCTGTAGTAATATGATTTGTCTGTGTGCAGTCCTTGGTAAGCTTTCACTTGCAATTACAAAAGTGAACCTTCATAAGCAGCAGATATGCTGTGATGGAATTTTAATTTTGTTTTTTTGTTCATGAATGTTACACAAGAAGAGAGAAAACAATAGAAAAATGCTCAACACGTTCTATGCAGGGAAACCGAACTATTTATCAGATCCAGAGAAGCTGTTTCTATAGACAGCAAATTTAACACTGCTTTAGGTCAGCAGACTGACATTTTAAGAGTCTTGAAGTGGGTTTTTTTGCTTACTTATTTATTTACATTTTTAAAGTTTGATTTGATTTGTTGGATTAAATGAAGGACATTGTCTGTGTATTTGTGTGCAGGTGACTTTTTTGCGTGTACGTGGTCCTACATGTTGGCCAGACAAGACTCAGAGGGAGAGGAGGCTGCTGTTTTTATTGTGTGTTGTGTCTGTGGGCCTGTTTGCATTTCTCATCACAACTGGCATCTTCTACAAACAGTGTGAGTACACAGTTCATCAAATTAAAACCAACCTCTGGGAGGAAAAAGAGGTTTATTAAACCTTCTAAACTGTGACAATCTTCAATTCTTGTGACCATCTTTGACAAGTATGTGAAAAAAAGTAGTGGTTGTTTTCTAGACTTTAAGCAGAAGTCATAGCAAGTTCCAGTTATGAAAGTTAATTGGATCTGAGAAGAAATAAATACCCCCCAGTCAGAGGTTGCTACATGAAACTGACCATGCTGGTTTACTTTATGTACAAAGGACTTACTGCAACACTGTGCTATACACACAGTATATGTATATAGTTTTTTAAACCAACACCTCAGCTTCAATATATGTTTAAAAACAACTCTAAATGTTTGTTCCTGATGGAGAAAAAACTGCTGGTGGATTTTACTATCCAGGTTATGTGTCAACTGTGTTGGATTCCTCACACTCACTATGAGGAACTTAATACCACTTCCACCTATTCAAACCTACATGTCAGATCACACTTTAAAATAATAAAAGGTGCAATAGTGAATACTCCACAAAGCACTAGTCATGTCACTGCTGTGTCTGTCTCATGGCTAGATAACTGTGGGGGTGACTTGTACCCTAGATCTGTACGTACTCTTCTATACACAATTATTCCTCTATGAACATTTTCGTCAGTTTGTGATTCCTGTTCCTGTTACATATCATTTGGGATTTGGATTTTTAGAAAAAATAGTATAGAGCAACCAACATTTTGTTTTTCGCTGTTTTATCGATTCCACTTAACGACACTAATCCCTCGTTACTCTCGGTTAATGCGTTCCAGGAACACCGGTGAAAAACAAAATTCCGCAATATAGCGACAAACTATTTTATAATTTTTACGGAAATTTAAACATTTATGATCCCTCCCCATACTGATATTAAACCACCTTATATCTGTATTACATTTTCCCACACTCTTATAGACTGTTTAAAGCACTTTTGTGTATCCTAAAAAAAACAAAGTGCAAAAGGTTCAATGTTAGGAAAAAGCAAATTGGAAGGCATATAGAGCCATTAAAACTGGACAGAAAGCAACTAAACGTAGTGTATATACTAATCATCATTACAGCATTTTAAAGGAAAGTGACACATCTTAAAACCAAGTCTTGAAAACATTGAGATGAAATAATCCAGGATCTTTAACCTTTATGAGTCATTTAAAAAAAAAAAATCAACAATACTTATGTTTCACTTTTGCCTTCTAAGATCACAACATAAATCACTGCATTTCAACCAGTTATTTATAAAATATTAAGATGAGAAATATTCCCTCCAGGTTGTGTGTCTAAGTCATGTGAAAGAATATTTTCCATGTGCTCTAAGCTCACATTTACAGCAGTACCTTGGGATACTAATTTAATCCATTTTGTGACTGAGCTCATAAGTCAAACATTTCCCCATTTAAAATATCTAAAAGTATTTAAATCCATTCCAACCTTGTAAAAAAGTCCCAAACCCCTCTAAATTATGAAAAAAAAACATTTTTTTTCTTAACCAATAGACATGCATAATTTGCCTGTGCATAATTATTTGTATATGTTACGTAAACAATGAGAAACACAAAAGTCACAAGCACAGGCATGCTACGTCGTTACTCTGCGAAGGAAAATTACATCTTGTCTAAGCTGATATTGTATCCATCCGCCAACATGTGTGAAAGAACGATATCCAGTCTCAGCTGTTGTATCCATCCACCAACATGTGGGAAAGAACGAGATCTGGTCTCAGTTGATCTTGTGTCCACCTGCCAACTGGTGGTGGTGTCTCGAAGCACAGCTTATTTCTCGGATTTTGCTCGTATGTCAGACAAAAATATGGAACGGCGACGGCTCGTATCTCAAACAACTCAAACAACAATCTGTGGAGCAGTTTGTGTCCCGAGGTACTACTGTATACTTAAATATTCAATATTTAAATGTTTTCAGATTAATTTCTATGACCGTCAAAAATATCATGAGACAAATTTCATAAGCATTTACACTGTAGATGGGAACTATAAAAAGTAAACCATCTTTTTTTTTCATGCTTTGTCTCCTACAGCTCACCCGGGTTTGTGTTTAACAGAGCCATGCATTGCTGTGGCTAGTGCAGTCATGGGAGCCCTCGACCACTCTGTAGACCCTTGCCATAACTTTTACAATTTTGCCTGTGGAGGCTGGGTGAAGAACAACCCACTCCCTGAGGGCAAGTCCCGCTGGGGGCCTTTTAGCAACCTCTGGGAGCGCAACATGCTTGAAATGAAACATTTATTAGGTAAGACTTATTGCCAATCTGCTTTCATCATAAACTTACCCTGGTCTCTTTTTCAAGCACATTTTACAGAGCTGTGAGATGCTTGTTTTACAGTCACATTTTTTTTATCTGTCCTGCCAGAAAACACAACCATGAAAGGTCTGAGTCAGGCTGAGAAAAAGGCCCAGCGATATTATCAGGCCTGCATGAATGAGGTCAAAATTCAGCAATTGGGATCAAAGCCTCTACAGGAGCTAATCAGTCAAGTATGCTTCTTTCCCAAAGCAGAAAACATTCCTCATAGTCACTTTTGTTTGAAGGAACCAGTTAGTTTGTATCAATTGCTCACTGATTGTCTGTGTACATATTATTTCAGCTTGGGGGATGGGCTCTAACTGGACCATGGGACAAAGACAACTTTCAGGAAGTTTTACGTTCGGTGTCTGCCAACTATCGCACATCACCCTTTTTCACAGTGTTCGTCAGCACTGACTCCAAAAACTCAAACAGCAACATCATCCAGGTAAGACTTGATCCTTTAGTTCATTTACAAGTATCTATCTGAAGACAGGTGGCATGGTAGCGCAGTGGGTAGCGTTGTCGCCGCACAACACAGCGGGTTGGGGTTCGAGTCCCGCTCTGTGCGGAGTTTGCATGTTCTCCCTGTGTCTGCGTGGGTTCTCTCTAGGTTCTCTGGCTTCCTCCCACCTCCAAAAATATGCGCTTCAGGTTAATTGGCCGGTCCCGAATTGCCCGTAGGAGTGAGTGTGTGTGTGGTTGTCAGTCTTTGTGTGTGGCTCTGTGGCACACTGGCTTTGTACCCAGAGTGTCCCCTGCCTCACAACCTATGCCAGCTGGGATTGGCTCCAGCTCCCTGTGACTTGCTGCGGCGGATGAAGCGGAAGAAAATGGATGGATGGATAGATATCTGAAGACATGTATTTACTTCAATCACATTTAACACATTTTCCTTCAAATTCCTACAAGTTTATTCCACAAGGTTTGTATATCTGGATAGATATAATCTGTGTTAATATTCTGGACACTGGTCTTTGGGTTCATATTTGACAGCGAGACTTGAGACGTCTTTCCCACATAGGACAATCAAGCCACCTCTCTTTTTTGCGATCCCCAAGTACATATTACTCATCCAACATGTGAAACCCACAGTAAGAACAATGAAAGTGTGGCCGAGGGGAGCAGACTCTGTGCTGCAGGACCAGTTCAAAGTACACAGACTGGAATACTCAGGCAGCCATTCACTCCCAGATAGACATCAAGAGTTACACTTCCTCAGTTAGGGACTACATCTCCACCGTCATAGAGGGCGTCATCACCCAAAAAAAGATTATGATAGACCCTAATTAGAAGCCCAGGATGAACAAGGATGTCCGTCTACTACTGAAGGCCTGCAACACTGCCTTCAGATCAGGAGATGCACAAGCTTACAATACAACTTGATGCAGACCTGAAAACAGGGCATCTAGAAGGCCAAGCACAACTAAAAGCTGAAATTTGAGGAGCACTTCTCTAACTCAGAATCCCAACACATGTGGCAAGGCATTCGGGCCATCACTGACTACAAGGCCACGAACCTCTGCCCCCCTAACTCTGATACATCCTTCCTCAATGAGCTTAACTACTTCTATGCTTGCTTTGAGAAGGGCAACCAAGTACCTACAATAAAGTCAGAGCTGGCCAACTACCAACCCCTGACACTTTCCCCCACTGATGTTGAAACAGTGCTGGGTAGGACCAATGCACACAAAGCTGCAGGCGCTGATGGCATCCCTGGATGTGTGCTCAGACCATATGCTTGGGAGCTGGCAAGGGTCCTGACAGACTTATTCAACCTGTTCTTGACCCATGCTGTTGTTGCCAACGGACCCAACTAACTACCAGGTGGCGATCAGTTGACTGTTGATTCTCTCTTCACCCGAGTGTGCAAAACACATGGTTTAAGGTCAGATGATATGATCACAATATCAATCAATGACCTCTGATCCAAGGTGCTCTGATACCAGGTACACTTATGAGCATCCTTGTGTTGGTGTCCATGGTATTAGTTATAGTCCAACAACATATCGCTGGTCGGGTGTAGATCAGGGATGCCATTCCTCCCAGTCATGCGCCTCCAGGTGTCTCCGTGCGTTGAAGTCCCCCAGGACAACAATGGAGTCCCTTACAGGGGTCCCTTGAAGGACCCCATTTAGGGACCCCAAGAAGACCAACTGTATTTTGTGCATATGCACAAACAACAGTCAGAGACCCCACCCCCCACCATGTTCCCATCTGTGGTGTTAGAAACCACCCGCTGCAGATCTATGTCCCTCTTTGTCAGCATCTCTTTATTGCTGCATACATGTCCCTTCCTTTTGTGTTAGTGGTCTTACACCCAACAAAGAGCTCCTTGTAAAGGAACTTGACACGCACAAAAGCTGGGCATTGCCAGTAACATCTGTAGACTCATCAATGGCCAAAGATATGCATGGTGCTCTCTGAATATCTGCATCAAGCTGTTAATATTTCTGATTTTCTGGTTGTTGTTGTTGAAGCTGACATCGGGCTTTGTTGGATTTTTTCACATCTCATCTTTCTGTTTTCCCTCAAATAATGTCTCAGCAACAGATTTTAAGCACTCCTTCACAACCATCCTGTCACTAAAAGATTTTTTTATGTTGCCCCAAAATCCACTATGCCTTTATTGAACATTCGTTTGCATTTTGCTCAGTTATTTTGCACTCAGATCGGACTTCAGGGGATAACTTTACTCAAAAGTTCTGTGCTTTGTTTTGTAGTGGTGCCCGCCATCTGTAGCTGCGACCGTCAGAAAAAAATTCTCCAAGAAAATCTATTCTCGTGAATTTATCATAGAGTGGTCACGGGTCCGGACAGAACCATCACACGGTCTGGATCCGGACCACAGTCCGCCATTTGGTGACCCCTGCTGTACACTATCACAGCTACTTGGTTGTGCCTCTCCATGTATACTGACCCGGCTAGCATCCGCTACCACATGCTGGACATTCTCTGGGGCTTCTTTACATAGCCTGCACCTTGGATCAGATCTACTGTAGCAGATATTGGCCTGTATTGCTCTTGTACTAAGGGCCTGTTCTTGTGCTGCCATAATCCATGCCTCTGTGTTGTCTGTCAGTTCAGCTTTATACAGCCATTGGTAGGTCTTCTTGATATCAGCCACTTCCTTTATCTGACGGTGGTACATGTCATGTAGGGGCTTGTCTTTCCATATTGTCTCCTCCTCCTCCTTTTTCTCATCATGTTTCTGCTGTCTAAGGCCTTCACTGAGCAGTTTATCTTTGGAGGCCATCTTCCTGATGTACTCTTGGATTTTCGATGTTTCCTCCTGGACAGTGGCCCTGATGCTCACTAGTGCTCGGCCTCCCTCTTTCCGCTTAGTGTACAGCCTCAGGGTGCTGGACTTGGGGTGAAACCCTCCATGCATGGTGAGGATCTTACTAGTCTTGATATCTGTGGCTTCTATCTCCTCCTTTGGCCAGCCCCTGAGCCAAGCGTGGAATCTGATGACTGGCGGTGCATACATGTTGATGGCTTGGATCTTGTTCTTACCATTCAGCTGACTTCCCAGGACTTGCCTTACTCTCTGGAGGTATTTGCATATGGTTGACTTCCTTGCAGCCTCCTCCTGATTGCCATTAGTCTTTGTGATTCCAAGGTATTTGTAGCTGTCCTTGATGTCTCCTATCCTGCCCCCTGGTAGGTCAACCCCCTTCAGTTCTTATCCTGCCTCTTCTCTATACCATCAGGCCACATTTGTCTAATCCGAATGACATCCTTGTGTTGTCGCTGTAGATCCTGGTGGTGTGGATCAGTGAGTCGATTTCTCGCTCATTCTTGGCATACAGCTTGATGTCATCCATGTAGAGGAGATGGCTGAGTGTTGTCCTGCTTCAGAATCGGAATCTGTAACCCCTATGCAGAACAGCAGTGGTGATAGTGCATCCCATTGGAATATGCCGCACTTGATGTTAACTTGGGCAATTGGCTTGGAGTTGGTCTCTAGGGTTGTCTTTGTCAGGTTCAAGCAACCTAAAAACATTGAAAAACTCACACAAAAAGGAGAGGACAACAGTTGTACGTTTTACTCGCGAGGAGAACGGGTAGAGAAGTGCTCAGGTACAAATCTCCCCCTCGTTCTGAGCATCTCATCCGAAAATTTCCACATTCCCATTGAGTTCTTGATGAAGGCTTTTGGTGTCCTGTTGAACTTCTACAGTTCCAGACATTCCAGTATCCACGTGTGTGGCATTTAATTGTGGGTTTTCTGGTAGTCAATCCAAGCGGTGCACAGGTTGGTCTGCCTGTTCTTACAGTCTCTGCGGACTGCTCTGTCCACCAGTAGCTGGTGCTTAGCTCCCCTGGTGTTACTACCAACTCCTTTCTATGCCCCGCTCATATATTGAACCATGTGCCTACTCATTTTAGCTGCCATGATGCCTGACAGGAGCTTCCATGTTGTACAGAGACAGGTTATTTTCCGGTAGTTGGATGGGGTGGATCCCTTCTGTGCGTCTTTCATAATCAGGACTGCGTGTGTCCCATTCCTTAGCAGCTGGTTGGTCTGTGCCTCTAGACACTCATGGAGTGCTGTCAGCTTCATTAGCCTGTATGTATGGATCATATCAGGGCCCGGTGCTGACCAACTCTTCATCTTTGACACTCTTTCTTGGATGTCTGCCATTGAGATGGATACTGGTTCTTGTTCTGGGAGGCTAAGGTCCACTAGCCACCCTCAGGTCCACTAGCCATTGGTCATCGGTGTTGTGTGATGCTTCTCTTTCCCATATGCCCTTCCAGTATTTCTCCACCTCAGCTCTTGGTGGATCTGACTGGCTGCTATTTCCCTGCCACTGTGAGTACACCTTTGCTGGTTGAGTGGGGAAGGTCTTGTTTATTCTCCTGGCCTCTGTCTCCTTGGTGTATCTCTTCAGTCGGGTAGCCAGAGCTGTTGGTCTCTACTTGGCAGTTTCGAGTACTTCAGGTATGGAGAGCTTGTAGTATTTTCTGGGTATCCCTTTATTCAGCATGTTCTCTTTCTGCAGCTCAGCTAGCTGGCTGACTTCTCTCCGTGTCGTCTTTATCTTGGTTTCTAACCATCTCTTCCATGGAGGGTATTGCTTGTTCTGCCCTGTATTGATCAAATATCACAGCTTAATATCAAGGATAGCTATTGCCGCACTGTGAATCAGCTTGTTGGTCTCAGTTATGTTCCCTGTGGGGATAGTTCTTATCGTAGCATTCACATCTTCTAGCAGATCTTCTGAAGGTACTTGACAACTCAGCTTCGGTATTTATCGGAGGCTCCAGGTTTCCAGTTGGGACAAGATCTTGCTTTTCAGGGCAGCAGCTCTTGTATTGAGGCTGGCTATGTCTCTTGGGGCTTGGTATCCAATCTCGGATTGTGGGGGGCTGGTGACATCCCCCCCACTGACCTGGCGTCCTGGCTCCCCCTTTGCCGTAGCTTTGTTGTAGTATTTCATCAATCTCTATTTGTGATAGCAGTTTTCGGTTACGGATGTTGGAACACTGTGCTAACAGCTGTTTCTTTATTAGCTTTGATTGTGGGTTTCGAAGCATCCATTGGTCCCACATCCGCCCCATATATCCCCTCTCTGTGGGATTACTTGTATAGTATCATTCCAACAACTCCATATTCTCCGCCCTTGTCCATGTGTGTCTTGCTCCAGTAACCCATTTCTCATCAGATTGCCCTGGTCCCACAGTGGACGTTGTTGACCCGGGCAACGTCCGAACCAGTATGACTGTCATTATTGTGTTCGCTCATAACTGAGGTAGGCTGTTATAGCATTAAGGGTCTTGCCTAAGGATTCTCACTGGATAGTATTCGCCATGACTGCTGATGTGATTAAGCGCTATACAAATAAAGGTTGATTGATTGATATCACCATGCCTCCCTGGGCTTGCACTAGGAGGTAGTATGATCAAACCACTGTGTCTCAGTGTAAAAGAATTGAGTAGCCACAAAACGCCACATTCTGTATCCAACAACCCCATTTTAGAAAATGGGGTTGTTTTC
The DNA here is from genome assembly GCA_013358685.1 of Antennarius maculatus. NCBI lineage: Eukaryota > Metazoa > Chordata > Actinopteri > Lophiiformes > Antennariidae > Antennarius > Antennarius maculatus. The sequence continues at coordinate 5,690,426 of CM023609.1, read as the reverse complement.
CTGCATTCTGGTGCATTCTGAGGGCAAAGTCTTCTGTTCAGTTTACCTACAAAAATACACTAAAGTCAACAGTTCAACCTTAATTATCTTTATTTCTATCCTACTTTATGCAGGTATAAATGTGAGATTCAACAGCTGAAAACTTGCATTCACTATGTGAAGATATAGTCATACAAAATATTACTCAGTATTTACTTGTAAGTTTTACTTAGACTAGAAGACATTTTAACTTTGAATTAGACACTTTGATTTTAATAAATTTGATTCTTGGTATTACTCAATGTTGACTTGTAAGTTTTACTTGCTATTATAGCAAGCGAGGTGAATACACATTTACATGCATCGCTGGTTATTCCTTCCTGTCATAGGGATAAAAAGTCTAAGACTACAAAAAAGTATTGATAATATCTTTCATTTACCTTCTGATCAGTCTGTCACCACTCCTACCCCCTCTCAGCATTCACCATTTGTTGTTCAATTAGAAGTTTAACACAAAATCTACTATAAAACACTCTATCCCCATTTTCTTTCGATCGATCGTCCTCACCTTGTCGCACACCAATTCGCGGGTTAGTTTGCAAAAATAGAATCCTTTTTTTTTTATTGGACGAGAGGAGGTCATGACCCGAGTGCATATTTAATGATCGGGAGCGTTCGGGTCACTTTGGCTATTTCCATTGGCATGCGCGCCGCCTAGCGAGAGAAAAAGTTTGTTTTCTTATGTTATCGCTCGGGGATTTTCGCAAGTCCAAAAAAGCCTTTTTTTCCTAAAAATAAGAACGCCACTGTGGCTACACAGGCTAAAAACCTTGTAGCCACTCTGGAATTTACTTTGACTGTGGCGTAGTGGCGATCAGCTAGCGCAAGCCCAGCCTACAAAAAATATGCAAAAGTTTGAGAAAAAGCAAGTGACAATGAGTGCTTTCTTGCATAAAAAACAATCAAAAGTTAATGAAGAAAAAGAGATAGTTATTACTGAGGGATATTACTGAAATTTGTGTGGAGAAGACTCAGGAGAATGCAGTATATGAATTAAGGGTAAAGAAAACTATTGAATGAAAAGCAAACGTGAAAAAATCAATTACGTCTTTCTTTATTTCTAAAACAGTTCTTTTTTTTTTATGACTACCAGGCTAAACATTTTGATCAAAGAAATATGTAATTTTACTCTTTTTTTTTTTTTTTTTAATTAAATAGTTATGTTATTAACAGTTAACAGTTATTAACAGTTTGTTTTGTTTTTAAATTGAACTACGCAAACTCAATCTTTGCGTACACTTCTACCGTATATTCTGTTATCACTTTTGGGATGGGGCGGCACGGTGGCGCAGTGGGTAGCGCTGTCGCCTCACAACACGGCAGACCCGGGTTCGAGTCCCGCTCTGTGCGGAGTTCGCATGCTCTCCCCGTGTCTGCGTGGGTTCTCTCCGGGTTCTCCGGCTTCCTCCCACCTCCAAAAGCATGCGCTTTAGGTTGATTGGCTGGTCCCAAATTGACCGTAGGAGTGAATGTGTGTGTGAGTGGTTGTTTGTCTCTGTGTGGCTCCGCGGTACACTGGCGTCGTGCCCGGAGTGTCCCCTGCCTCGCGCCCTGAGACTGCCGGGATAGGCACCGGCTCCCCCGCGACCCGCATAAGCGGATTAAGCGGGGGAGAAAATGACTGACTTGACTGACTGACTTTTGGGATGCATAAATGTCATGTTGGGATGCACACATTTTTCTTGAAGTGCGTCCCAGGGACGCACTACTTTCTTGAGGTAAAATGAACTCTGAATAAAAATGGACTAGATTTATATAGTGCCTTTCTGGACAGTCAAAGACGCTTTACATTGGATCCATTATTAATTTATACCTCATTGATACTTGGTGATGGTAAACTACATATGTAGCCACAGATGCCTTGGGGCAAACTGACGGAATTGTGGCTGCCAATCTGCACCTACGGAACCTCCGACCACTACCGGAACAATCACACACATTTACACATCAGCAAGTGCCTCACAGGAGGCAAGGCGGGTAACGTGTCTCGCCCAAGGACACATCGACAAATGACTAGGTGGAAGCGGGAATTGAACTGCCGATCTTGAATCAATGGATGACCCGCTCTACCACTGAGCCACTGCCGCCCCTATATATATATATATACACACACACACATATATACATATATATATATATATACATACATACTGTATATAGACATACAAAGACGTACACATACATATATATAGACATACACACAAACATACAGTATATATACATACACACACACCTCTCATACTCTGCACTATGTTTATTAACATGTATTTACTGTTTATATTTATTTAATCACTGCTTAAGCACTTCTGGTTGGATGCTATCTGCATTTCATTGCTTTGTACCTGTGACTAGCAATGACAATGAAGTTGCATCTAATCTTATGTAATGTCAGGAGAGTATCTTTTAAAGTGCATGCTGGCAATACAAGAATAAAAATGAGTGTTTAACTGAAAGGTGAATTGAATGCCAGATGGTGCTTTTCTCAATTCTAGGTGGATCAGTCCAGTTTGGGACTGCCTTCGCGGGATTACTACCTCAACAAAACAGCAAATGAAAAGGTAGTGTTTACGTCATTACTTGAGTTTCATGGTCTGCATGCACCGTTAAAAATTATTGTGATGAAATTGGATAAATGAAAAAAAATCTGCCTCGGGGCAAGTACTGTACTCTGCATGGTAATCTACATTCTGATAGTTTAGTATTTCTCTCCAGATTGAATTTTAACACAAATGCACCTACCCCATCTCCCCCTACACGTCACTGAATGCCTGCATGGCCTTTGCAGTATCTGACTGCATACCTCAACTTTCTGGTGGAATTGGGGGTTCTTCTGGGTGGCTCAGAGGAGACGTCTCGAATGCTGATGGAAGAGATTGTGGCATTTGAAACCTGTCTGGCGAACATTACTGTCCCTCAGGAGGAGAGGAGAGACGAGGAGGTCATCTACCATAAAATGGAGGCCAAGGATCTGACAGTAAGAGCTATGTAATTTAATTCACTAAATAGTCAAGATAGGTTTGTAAATGTGTCTAAATCATTCATAGCTCTGAAATTGTTAAAAATCGATTCTGATTCTTGTTTGACACATTCTTTTTAAAATGGCCTCTGCACTGCAGACGAACCTTCAACCGTTTTCTTCCTGCTAGGATAGAGAGAGAGAGAAAGAGAAAGGAAGAGATAGAGAGATAGACAGATTAAATCCAGGGTTTTATCAATGGGTCTGTTTCTCCACACACAGGTATCCTATCTGTATCTTTCAGACTCTGGTTCCTGCTGTGGACTGGATGCCATATCTCACAGAAGTGTTTGCTCCTGTATCACTTAATGAGTCAGAGCCAGTGGTTGTTTATGCAAAGGAGTACCTCCAAAAAGTTTCTGATCTCATAACTAAAACAAATAAAAGGTGAGATACACTCCCTGGGTTTTTCCATTTTATGTCAAATATATTCTTTGAAATAAATCCTGTTTTCATCTTTCTACTGAACGGCATTTGGCATTCAGTGTTGCCGAGGCAAAAAAAATTCCCATTAATTGATATGTCCTTCTCAGCCTACTCAACAACTACATGATAATGAAGGTAGTGAGGAAGATGGTGTTCATTTTAGACCAGAGGTTCCAGGATGCTGAGCAGCGCTTCCTTGAGGTCATGTATGGAACCAAGAAGGTGAGAGATTAAATTTTGCCTTTTGGAGTCATTATAATCCAATATGACACAAATTTAATTAATATGAATGATGTGTTTTAGCTTTTGACAAATGTTCATTGTGATAAAGAATTTTGATTTATGTGGAATGAAAACTAAAAGCTTTAAGCTAACAGTTGAATTCATTTAGTTTGAGTGTTACGATCATTTGAACTGCTAGAAAACCTGCTGGAATCCAGAAGTTTTTTAAAGTCTCGTGCCGTAGCTAAGCAGCACGGTTTAAAGACTCCTCTAACTTAACCTTTTGTTGTTGCATGACAGTTGGCAGAGGATTAATTTGTACCCAATGTAATTAAACTGGCACAAAACAGAATCAAGCTCTTTTCTCTTAAACTTTATGAAAAAGGAAAAGCCAGATATTTGAGATAAGAGAACAATACGCTGGTATAGCTACATTTTGTGCAACAGAAACTTAATTTTATCTACATGCTTTATTAATTTAATCTGGATGTTTATTTTCACATGTTGAGCACTGCCTTTTGTAGTACAGGGACAGCAGAGTGAGAGGAGTATAAAACTTCTTTTGTGTCAGATGATGTCTTAAATACTAAAAAATAAGCCTGTTCTGTTTAAGGCTTTACAACTATAATGACCCGAATAAGAGAATCTACACAGACAAAATTAAACGGAAAGTGAAATGAACAAAAATAAGACCGCATCCACCAGGCAGAAGTAGACGTAATGTAAAATTCAGAAAGAAAGAAAATCTGTTTTTTTTTTTTACTGATTTTAATGCTACGAGTGTTTTTTTCATGTCATCATAGATTTTTTGTTAAAATTGGGGCTATATTTATAATATGAAATCTATATTTTATACAAACTATTGAAGAAATAGTTTCAGTGACAATGCAGCTGGTATTGTCGATCATTCAGAGTCACTCGGAAATTGTTGTTGAAGACGACAGAAAAAAATGAGTTCAACTTGACTGAGGAGGCCTGGAAGCATCCACAGTTAATCAAATCAAAGCTACCGGTATCTGCATTAATTGTTTGTTCCATATTATGGATGTGTGTTGATCTTTGTTGAAACTTCCCCTCAGAACTGGAAAGGCTACAAGTAGTAGTTGCAATTCCAGGGATCTTTAACATTAGACAGTAAACAGCATGTAAGACAGATCTTGTTACCTCATCCTTGTTTTCAACTGGGGCCGAGCCGTAACAACAACTCTTAAACTCTTTGTAGGTGTCCCTTTGTGTATCTGCTTTTTGTTAGTATACAGCTGTGTCACTTTTTCCATACGTGCCTGTGTTTGCAAATTTACAGGCTTCTTAGACCAGTCTTTAATCCCTCAGTCCATACTTGGTTCTTCTTTATCTTTGCTTACATGCATCTCCATCTGTCCTTGCTATTTGTCTTAATCTTTTTTTTTTTTTTTTACTTGCAGTCAATAAAATAGATGTTTTAGTTTGAGGTTCTGATCTTGAAATGAAGATTCCCGGTCAGTTTTTTAAGATTGATGAATATAGTCACGGTGGCACGGTGGCGAAGTGTGTAGCGCTGTTACCTCACAACAAGAAGATTTTGGTTCAGTTCCTTTCTGTGCGGAATACTTTCTCCCAGTGTCTGTGTGGGGTCTCTCTAGGTTTTCTGGCTTCCTCCTACCTCCAATATCATGCAGTTAAGGTAAAGTGGTCACACCAAATTATTCGTTGGTATGAGTGTGAGTGTTTGTCTTTTGTATGGCCTAGTGCTAAGCCGACATCTTTTCCCTGTAGCCAGCTGGCATGGACCCGTGACCTGCAAGGCAGACAAGCAGCTGTAGATAAGATGATTGCTATTGTCTCGTCTATAAGACGATGGATGAAGATAAACACTAAATTTGAATCGTTAGGTCATTTCTTTTGTACTTGTCTTATAGTCTTTCATAGATAGACTTAGTACAAACAGAATGCATTGTAACATTCCCATGTTATTTTACTAATTATGGCCAAATAATTTTTGATCATAAATGTGCAATTCTATCTGGTCTAGCTGTCACTCTGTCTCTCTATCATTTCCTTGCTCTGTCTCTATCCCAATTGTATTTCCACTCACACCCAACCGGTCAAGGCGAATGACCGCCCTCCAGAGTCTGGGTCCTGCCCGGAATTTCTTTCACTTTGAGGGAGTTTTTCCCTGCCGCTGTCGCTTATGCTTTCTCTGGAGGATCCTGTTGGGTTTCTCTGTCTGTTAAAATGCTTTGAAATATCTGCTGATATGATTAAGTTCCATGTAAATGAAAGCTGATTGACTGATTGATTGATTGATTGGTTGGTTGGTTGATTGATTGATTGATTGATTGATTGATTGATTGATTGATTGATTGATTGATTGATTGATTGATTGAAATTTAACACAAATAAGCTTGGGTCTGTGATGAAAAAATAAGGAAACATTGAAACATTTTATTTTTCACAGATATAGCTAGAATAAGTTGTTTCAAACATAGATTTATGGAAAAAATATACCCACATATAGCAAACAAAAATGTCAATCTCTTCCTCAGCCACTATCAGAGTGTTTAGCTTGAAAAGAAAGTCCTCTTCATAAATTGGGATGCAAGTCTTTTCCCCCACTTTTCAATCTAGTAGTCACTTCCATTTTGTTAATGTTCTGTCAGTCAACACATTTCTTCAGGTTTGACTGTAAACAAAACCAAAGCAAGACATGGAATCTGGATAACTGGATAACTGAGAACCTACACAGACATATGAAAAAAGCTCCATTAAGTTCTGTAGAGCGAACATTGTATTTCTCAGCCCATAGAGAGATAATGGTTCAGCTTTGCCTTATTAACGTTGAGCTCACTGGTAGCACGATTGTCACAATCATTGTCTGTCTTCTGCTCTGTCAAACCAGTGATTATGTGTTTTTCTTTAACATGTCTTTTTGTGTTCATTCAATGTTAGACCTGCATGCCACGTTGGCAGCTGTGTGTTAGTGATACAGACAGCACCCTGGGCTTTGCCCTCGGAGCCATGTTTGTCAAAGCCACATTTGCCGAAGACAACAAGGCCATTGTAAGCACTTCAAAGTCCTCTCATACCAGTAGCTGTTTCTTACAATGTGGGATGATGCAACACTTAATTAGTCATCCATGTGTTCATCAGGCAGAAGACATGGTTTCAGATATCAAATGGGCATTTGAGGACAGCCTGAAATATGTGAGCTGGATGGACTCAGAGACGAAAAAAGCTGCAAAAGAAAAGGTGAGATTAAGACTGTATTTTTTTTTCCAGCTTATGCTGTTTGCTGAAGTATTTAGTAAATACAGCACTGCCATCTTGTGTAAAAACACTGTGAACAGATTTTGTGGTTTGACTTGTCACAGGCGGATGCAATATATAACATGGTTGGTTATCCGGAGTTCATTATGAATGCCACAAAACTGGATAAAGTGTTCAATGATGTAGGTACAGTACATGTGCAACCATTTATGTCCTTAATGTTTCTTCACTTGTCTTATTTTGTCACACTAAAACACTTAGTTCTGAATGTTTTCTTATCACTTCTGATTGGTCTTCCTTTTAGTTTGAGGTGGTGCCGGAACTGTACTTCCAAAATGTCATGCAATACTACAACTTCTCAGCCAGAGTGACTGCGGACCAGCTGAGAAAAACTCCCAACAGAAACCAGTGAGTTATTCCCCTATTCCCCACCATCCTGCTGGACGAGGGGAAGTTCAGATGAGAACACATTCCATTTGTGCTGACTAAGCAGGAAGCCGCTGCCATCCACATATGTCCCCACGGTTTCAAGTGATCCGTTGTCTCTAATTAAGCTAGAATTGGGGAAGGGGAGAAAAGTGTTCCGATTCTGTACAATTTGAGTTGCCATATTGATGCCAGCCTCACCTGGCAATGCCTTGTTCCTTGATCCTGCAGATGGAGCATGACCCCTCCAACAGTGAATGCATATTACAATCCGACCAAGAATGAGATGGTCCTGCCAGCAGGAATTCTCCAGACTCCATTCTACAGTCGTTCCTGGCCTAAGTACACATTCAGGGCTTAACTTACTGAAACATTTCAAATTGAAAGAAAACAAGTTTGCCTAGAGACCTCTCGATTACAAACTGACTTAAGTGCATAAATCCATATATATGAAATGTGTGTGTGTGTGTGTGTGTGTGTGTGTGTGCGCGTGCGTGCGTGCGTGTGTGCGTGCATGTGTTAGTACATTCAATTTCATGTGATTGAAATTAAATTCAGATATTGGAGCTCCAGAGTCAAATTTTGATAGACACCCAGGGAATAGTTTCTCATGGAACCCTCAAACTTGTTATAGTGTACCAATGAAACACACTCAACAAAATTTTGGAGGTTAATTTTTGTATAATTTCTTGTTGTTTCCCTTAGTCCCCACGCTTTGTGGTAAGACTTTTAATAGGCTCTGAATGATTTTTCTAAAGAGTCAACTATTGCTTTGCATCATCCATAAACACAAAACCTATGATCAAAATTTGAGGTGTGCTTACTTGTACATTTTGACAAAAATTTCAGAGCTCTTAACTTTGGTGGAATTGGAGTAGTAATGGGACACGAACTGACTCATGCTTTTGATGACCAAGGTTGGTTAAAGGTTGTCTTTTTTTAAGCAATTTGAATTTCATAGAATGAGGGTGAGCATTTGGAAACACCTTTGAGCATGATCTAAGTATGGAATAACTGCATTATTCCATGCTGTCATTCAAAGGGAGGGAGTACGACAAGGATGGAAACCTGCGTCCCTGGTGGAAGAACTCATCTGTGGAGGCCTTTAAGAAGCAGACCCAGTGCATGGTGGAGCAGTATGGAAATTACAGCATCAACAAGGAGCCTTTGAATGGAAGACACACTCTGGGAGAGAACATAGCTGACAACGGTGGACTTAAAGCTGCCTACAAGGTCTGATAGGAATGATGGGAAGCAAAAGTAACCTAAGATATTAATATATAAAAGAAATGACTTTCTGCCACTAAGCTAAGTCAGTGTTGGCACAGGAAATCACTTAGATTTTTATGGAAAGTTTCTTCTACTGTAATGTTGATTACATATTTACAAGGTAAGAAAATGATCGCACAGATCTGACACTCATCTCCTGCATTAGCATATTTGTCGAGGCTATTCACATCCATTAATCTGTATTGGAAAATGCCACTTGTGTAGTTTATGTAGAGGCCTGAAAATGCAACAGGTGCTTATAAGCGACAGTCTCAGTCTCAACCTATGTCTTAATATGCACCCAGTGTTTCCATCCAGTGAAAGGCCACAACACATATGCTGTGAAGCAGATGAGCAAATCATATAGAAAAGAAAGGAACCTGCCTTACCTAGAGCGTGTTAACCAGTGGATATGTTTGTGTGTAACATATTTTGTTGCTTTGAAAGGCGTATATGAACTGGATCAAAAAAAATGGTGAGGAGGCCACGCTGCCAGCACTGGGAATGACAAACCATCAACTGTTTTTTGTTGGATTTGCTCAGGTTTGTTGAGCTTATATTATCATTTTGCTCACTTATAAATAATTTTCAATATAAATTTTAATATAATTTTTACTGTATTTGATTTCCCTGTTACCATATTTACTTACACACTTTGCAGTCAGTCAGTCATTATCTTAACCCGCTTAATCTGCTGACGCGGGTCGCGGGGGAGTCTCAGGGCGTGAGGCGGGGGACACTCCGGGCACGACGCCAGTGTACCGGGGAGCCACAGAGAGACAAACAACCACTCACACATTCACTCCTACGGTCAATTTGGGACCGGCCAATCAACCTAAAGCACATGCTTTTTTGGAGGTGGGAGGAAGCCGGAGAACCCGGAGAGAACCCACGCAGACACGGGGAGAGCATGCGAACTCCGCACAGAGCGGGACTCGAACCCGGGTCCGCCGTGTTGTGAGGCGACAGCGCTACCCACTGCGCCACCGTGCCGCCCACACACTTTGCAATAGATCATAATTTATATCTGATACGGAGTTCTGAAAAAAATTGCTTCACAATAGCTTGAAAATTATTGTATATGCACACAAAATCCATTATACTGTACTGTATGTCTAAATGCAAATGGTGTTCCAGCCTTAACAGCTATACACAATGTTTCATTGAAATTCTCTTCTCAGTGTATGTGTTCTTGAGGTTTACGGCTTCCACACTGCACTTGTGTGAGCTGCCTACTAGGAAGTGATTGGCTCCAAGTTAGTGACGTCAGTAAAGCTGACATGTACTGTATGTTTACATGTTCATGAATGAATGCTTTATTTCGAACATGCGCAGAATAACAACAATAATCAAGACAACAATAATAATAATAATAATACACAAAACATGTCTGAAAAGGAGTAGGATGAAGCATAAGATTATTTAATCCTACCCATTCTTCACTTCTCCATTAACATTAATTCACTACTTATATTAATAGAATGCATAGTACAAAAAAAGTAAATAAATGAAGTACTAAACATATACATATATACAAAAACATATACATATATACATGTTGAACTCATATTCAAGATCTCAGAGAATCCATTTGACAACAGCCTTGTAGTATTGAATTCTCGACAGTAAAGTTCTTTAATCACAGTTAAAGGGACAAGTAAAACTTTGACTGGAGGCTAATCTTAGAACAATTAAAGTAAAGCAAACCTGAATATAAATGTATCCAAATTAGTGAATGAATTCAGACCAAGTTGTTTGTGCTGAAAAAGTAATTCCTCACTTTGTGTTTATCTTTACTCTTCATGCAGGTATGGTGCTCTGTCAGGACACCAGAAAGCTCACACGAGGGTGTGATCACAGATCCTCACAGTCCACCAAGATTTCGAGTTATTGGTGCCATCGCCAACTCACACGAGTTTTCTAAGCACTTCGACTGTAAAGCAGATGCTCCCATGAATCCCAAGCATAAATGTGAGCTTTGGTGATGCCCTTTTGCTCAGCGTGGTTTGTCATCAAGGAAAGAAATGGACAACGGGATAAAATAACTTGAGAAGGTTCTCTTCAGAAGGGAATGCAAGAACCACTGACACTGCAACCTAATGCATTTCAGAGCCTTTCAGGACTAAATGCGGTTTCTATGTATGGAAGACTGCAACTTTAATCTTTTGACTGTGGATTTAGCTAACAGTTTTTCCAACTAATGAAGATAATGTACCTATAAATAACCTTTTTTTACACTGGAAACTCAACAAATGGTTAGTAGGAATGTGGTAAACCGCTCAGGTTTTAGAAATGGTTTGTCACAGATATTGAGAAATAAATATTATGGGGTTTTTCTTCTTCTGAGTTGTCACTATTTGGATCTGTACCATTTTACGTAAAACCTATTTCATTTATGGTTGCACAGTTTTATATCCTATAAGCAAACCAAGGACGTACAACAACTTCAGCCTTACGAAAGTTGGAAAAATTGATGTAGAATTTTTAAATCCATTTATTAGAAAATAAGTGTAAATATTTTAACAGTTGATGTCAAATATTTTGTACAATAAGGTCAAGCTGTTACATTTTATATAGACTCATGATATACAACACTGAAAAATGAAATTATTTTTGAACCTGGTGTCTCATTTTGGTATTGTATTGCTGTAGTGGAAGGCCAATGCAAATCAAAAACCGTTAAGAAATTTCGAAATTCACAGCAATAAATTACAGCATAATTGATAATTTTCTACACTCAGAATGTGTTCCATAGCTGTTTCTATGTGTAAGATGGTCACAAATTATTTTGTGTAGTGAAAAAAAAAATTTAAACAGTTTGTTTCCTCTTGTAATCACTGGTTTCTTTTACTTACATACACATGGTGAAGGTTTTTGTTGCGCAGAAATGTTTTACCTGACACACCGACCCACTAAATGACATTGTGTCAGAGTACAAACATTCAGATGTAAGGCAGTCAGAGTGACAATAGATGGCGCCAATAACACACAGGTCTCACAGTAATGCGTCTCATACATCCTACAAGCTACTAACTTTATTGTTCTGATTATTGGATATATATTTCTTTCAATCCGAAACGCAATTTAGTAGACATGTTTATGAAATTTCATGTAATTGAGATGCTTCCTTAGTGAGATTGATTTGCTTCTCTATATATTCAGCTGTAGATAGCAGGGATAAAGTATGCTAAAAAACAACCAAACCACAAAATAAAGACTAAATGAGTATTCAGACATCGGCAAACATGAATGATAGTTTGTGCTTGATTGCCTTTTAGATGGTTCGCCGAACGCATCCGTAACTGGCCGAGAATTGCCGAATCATTTGTCCTGCCCGGACTATTGGAAGCGGCCGCAACGCCATGTTGGCGGAGTGTCTCATTTCTGTGAGGAAAAAAATGATCGAAAACATACTTGTCGAAGAGCAAAGGTAGATCGCCGAAGGACGTTGAAGTTCGAGGCGATTATTTATTTTGAAGGAAGAAAACCGAGCCGGATCCGCAGCGGTTCCGGACGGGCAAGGGAGGCTAAACCTCCCACCGTCCCCATGAATAGCACCGCTGATCCGAACCGCGACTTTCCATGAAAAAAGACGTTTGTCTTTCGATTCGAGCTTCGTTATCCCTGCTTGTTAAAGGGATTTGGGGCCTGCTTCGAGAATCTGCTACGCTTGTTGTATGCATGCAAGCTAGTAATTTTTGTTCCAGTAGTCATCAAGGCATTGTGTTTATTTGTTGATTTTTTTTTTTTTTTTTTTTTTTTTTTTTTTTTGCGATGAGTTTGCCGCCGAAAGCGGTCCCCAAACCCGCCGCTGTCGCAGTTAGCGGACCTGGAACTGGCCCTTCTCCGTCGAGCCAACTACGGGCTACCCATACCTCCGTGTCTCTGCCGCCGGGAGCCCCAACAGCTCCTCAGCCCGGCCCGGTACCACCACCTCCGTATCCTTTGATTTGGGTAATATGGATGTGACTTTTGATATGTTTTTCACTTGTCATCATAACATAAACATTAACTATTGTTTTATTAGTTTTACGTAACCGCTGATGCAGAGATGATTTCGTTTGGAGGGAGTTTGAAGGGGAGGGGATAATTAGCTAGCTAAGTAAGCTAACGTTAGCTTATCAAGCCGGCTGACAAAGATATGAGTACGCCGTACATTTACATATTTTCATTACATTTGGGATTAAATGTCTTTCGTGTAAAAATATTGATAGTATAGATAAAGTGGCATTGTTTGAGCATTTAAAATGAAACTATCGGTGACCTATTGGGATTTGAACAGCGGTTACCGGCTTTGTTCAACTATCGTGTTTGATTAGCAAGGTGTTTTAGCGTCATTAGATTGCTAGCAAGCTACTCTCGAGGCTCTCTACAGTGACTGGACCATGCACAAATCAGTTTCTGCAACGTCAAAGACGAGTACATTGTCATCCGTTTCAGGTTGTTGACAGTGTAGCTAATATAACCCCACACGGAGCCCAGTTTGTTCCAGTGAAACCAAATTCCCCCCTTAAGCATGCTAATCTGGACTTTCACAGGCCTGTCGGTACCCGGGCCGGCGAGCTCCCAGGAATACTCTGTGTAGAATTTAGCAGTAAGGACGTAGCTAGCTAGTTTTGGGACCATCTTGACATTTTGACACATGGTTTCATAAGAACATTTTGTTAAAGCTATGTTAGCTGATTCCTCTTCCGACATTGCTTCACTGATACAGAATAGCGTTTATTCTGTGAAACATGTTCTCTAAATATTTATCATACACTGTGCATTTTTTTAGGCTTTGTTTTGGCATTCCACAATCATGGCTCAAATTATACTTTTCCCTTCGAGTTGAGGCAGAGACTTGAGAATTAATATACCCTACTTTTTGTGGAGTGAAATCACCCATGTCACCATCCGTTTTATTTACATCATGCCGGCGGTATTGTGATTGAATGGATTAAGTTGGTGTCTCCTGCCTGTTTGTGGCACAGGGTTATGCGTGTTTTGGCTATGCTTTGTGGTGTGATACCTAGCCCTGATGCCCCACTTATGGTAGCTATGTCCACTAAGTCTTGAGCTGGGGACAGGAGGGTCGCCGGCACAAGACCCATGAGGGCCAAAATATTTGGATTGTGAACTGAAAGTGGGAGGTGCCAGTTCATTCCCTGAGCACGTGCCCTTGAGCAAGGCACCATCCCCTTACAAAATGCTCATGGTGTGCCCCATATGAGAGCTGCCCGCCATTCTATCTTCCATTATCTGCATGTGTGTGTGTGTGTGTGTGTGTGTGTGTACAGGGCTGTACGATAAATATACTGTGTCTGAATATTTGGAGCAGAAAAAGTAATTTTCCCACATTGAAATCCAAGGATTTATTTATTTTTGTTTACAAAGTAGCTAGAGGTATGCAATTTTAAAGGTCCAAATTTTATACTTTTTTTTTAGTTTGTGTCATTCAGCTTCCAGATGTCCAACTACATTGTATTTGAAATGTTTTGCCTCAAAGTAATCCGTGGTCCTCAATATCTTTGATTGAATATGGTTGAAATCACTTCCATTCTGAAACACTCGCTGTTAATGGGCATGGCTCTAACCCCCCTCTATCACCACTCTCCTCCCCCCTCTGAGCTGCCTCTGTCAACAATATCCCTCCCCCCTCGCGTTTACATGCTTGCTGTTTACATGCCTTCATGAATGTGTGCAACCGCTATTGATCGCATAGTCTGGAACTTCTTTTCAACTCTCAGTAACTTGGTTACAACGTACTGTGTTTCGCTCTTGTTTTCCAATATAAAACTGTTGATTTTTCTGCGCTAAGCGTGGAGCTGCTTTTTTAAGTCTGCTGAACGTAACTCGTGGCTCATTGTGTAAACACGATGAGACCTGCCTGTGATCACATAGATTTTTTTGGAGAAAAACACAGTGTTAGTAAATGGGATAGAAATCAGTGGAGACAAGAGATGATTAAGAACAGGATGTAATGTTTCCCAACAATCGTCAGGGACAATTAGAGATTGCTGGCTAACAACAACGGCTAACGCAAACTAATGTAAGGTAAGAGAAAGTATATTGAACTGTTGGCTGTTTCCTACTTTATCCCTGTCCACTGAACTATGTCGCAGCGATAAGGAGGATGTATCAATATAACTGTAAATAAGATAAAAGCATGTCTCTCACTTAAATAAAGGCTGAGGCTGTTTGTTAATGAGCGGTGTTGCTTTGGCTACACGCAGCTGTGTTGGCTGTGATGCTGAGGATACGCCTTTAGCACAGCGGTCCCCAAACTTTTTTGTGCCACGGACCGGTTTCATTTAAAACAATATATTCACGGACTGGCCTTCATTTGCTCGATAATCAGTAATGATTATCAGCTGTAGTCTAATAATAAATCACCTGCAGTGGTTTTATGTAAAATGTTGACATCAACAGACAATAAACAACCTTTTTTTCATATATTGATAATCAACATCTCTGTAAATAAAATGCCCATTGTAAGAAGTAATTATAATAAAAACTCGATTGAAGTGACTTCACTGATGAGGTTTATTTTGAAACTTAGCGAATTACAATCAGTGCATTCAACGTAGGAGATATATTAATCATTTCCAATAGAAGGGTGAACAAGTCAAATAATAATTAAAATAATGAGAATTAGTGATTGGGGGCCACTGATCTTTGAGTAATGGGGAAACAATGACACCTGAAGTGTGTTCCGGATGTCTGGTCTACTCTGTAGTTTGGTTTTATTTACGGTCACTGCAGAAAATCCGGCTCCACAAAGACAAGGTTGGAAGTGGAAGCAGGGTTTTCGATACTTTTGGGGCGATTTCAGGATAATCTGCCTTGACTTTAATCCAGGACACTGGTGCGGTTGTGGGCGCTACATTGTGTGGGCTGATAACCTGTCATGTGACCGAGACCTGTCAAGCGGGACAGACACAAACGTCACTTCAAAATAAAACATTTTTTAGACTCCGAAATAAATAAAACGGAAGTAACGTAAATTATTTTTTCTTTCTGTGCGGCCCAGTATTCAAATGACCCACAGACTTATACCGGCCTGGGGGTTTGGGACCACTGTTTTAGCGGACACACGACTGAAAAATGCTAGTTGACTTCACACAGCTTGTAAGGAACTTTCAGTGTGTTGCTCTGAGCGAGGACATTACCACACACCGCTACCATAGCCTGAGCGAACTCCCTCTTGGAGATAAACATGCCCATATCCAGGTGGACGATCAAATATGACTCAGGATAGGTCAATTTACCCTATCAATCACCCCAGAGATGACATAAAGTTCGGAGATTTATGAATCCCATTGTTTTTGATTCTATCCAGCCATGAATCCAAAAGATTCCAAGTATCTATTGATGCAGGAAGCGTTTATTTTCCAGATTCTAAGATTTGGTCGGGTTAGGAAGGACCACGTGTTTTTCATAATAGGACCCCTTTAAATTACCACGATAGTAATTAAAATGTAAGTGATGTCATGTTTTCACCTGAAATATTGTGTTTAATACACTGAGGCCTATCGTTTAATACAGTGGTCCCCAACCCCCGGTCCGTGGACCGGTACAGTCCGTGGGTCATTTGGTACCTGGCCACAAAGAAAGAAAAAATAATTTGCATTACTTCCGTTTTATTTATTTCGGAGTCTGAAAGATGTTTTATTTTGAAAAGTGACGTCTGTGCGGAATGACGCACAGGCGAATGCGTGCGTCTGTCTCTCTTGACAGGTCTCGGTCACATGACAGATCATCAACCATAACCCCTAAATGAAGCGCCCACAACCGCGCCAGTGTTCTGGATTAAAGTCAAGGCAGCTAATCCTGAGATCGCCCAAAAAGTATCAAGAACCCTGTTTCCATTTCCAACCTTCTGTCTTTGTGAAGTGGGACTTTCTGCAATGTCCGTAAAGAAAACCAAACTGCGGAGTAGACCGGACGTCCGGAACACTTCAGGTGCACTGATTGTAAGTCGCTATATTTCAAAATGAACCTCAGAGCCGTCACTTCAATCGGGTTTTTAATATAATTATACAGTATCTTACAATTATTTCGTTTACAGAGATGTTGATTATCAATTTATGAAAAAAAAAAAAGGTTTATTGTCTGTTGATATCTGCATTTTACATAAAACCACTGCGAATGATTTATTATTAAACTACAGCTGTCCTGGCGTCATTAACAATGATCGAGCAAATGAAGGCCGGTCCGTGAAAATATTGTCTTAGATGAAACCGGTCCGTGGCGCAAAAAAAGGTTGGGAACCGCTGGTTTAATAGTTTTAATTAGTGGGAACCTGTGGAAATTCCACAATAAAACAATGATATCAGACTTTGTACCAAACATGAAAAGAATAAATAGCTACCTTTTTCTATGGAGCTAACGCTACACTGCTAACGTTGAGAGCTCCAGCTAAACAATAGCCAAATGATGCTAGCCGAGCTTTTGCCGCAACACGTCAGACACATTGATGTTATGTATGCTAGCGCATATTCTTTTTAGATTACTACCTGAACAGTGATTTCTACATTTTTAATGAATGAATGTTGAATGAATGAATGAATAAGTAAATATATAAACTTTATGACTCATAAAGAAACAGACGAACAAATATCCAACTGTCAAGCATGTTCATTAACGCGTCTTTGACGTGGAGCTGTTCTACGTCAGAAAATAGCCGGTTTTAACTCCGTTCATTCTGTGTGTACATGTAAACACGGGTCACACACGTCACAGTGGTTTTCGTCACGCCCCCTGGATAGAAAAAAAAAAAAAATTGTTCACGTGATTGCGCCGTGATTTGTTGGGCGCTTGATTGACAGGTAGTGGGTGGAGTTAAAAAGCGTGACAGTGTGAGATTTTCAAATGAGCTTATTCAAATATAGAGGTGGGGAGATAATGATGAGCTCGCCAATGTTTTTTAAAATCAGTAACCTGGTCTGCTTTTGTCAGTTGTACTTTAATGAATTTTGTCATTTACTGGTTTTAAGAGGCTTTGTTGAAACTGTCTGGTAATGTTTTGATTTAATTTATGGTGCTTCTCAATAGAATGGATTATTTCGGATTTTCAGTTTTTAAAAGGTTAGGCCTGTAGTTTTGTTTGACTTTGTTTAAATTGTCATCACTGCAGGAGGTGGAAATGGTATGAATACACTTTCCAACACCAAATGAGGGAATTTGTAGGAAAATTACACTTTTTACTCCAAGATCCACCTGATGCACTGATGCTGCAATATCCTGCAGTACAGTTAGATTTTTATTTTAATGTGAAAACAGATTCCCTGAGTGTCACCAGTTATTGACATCTCAATCTCTACTGACCCCTGAGGTTGGATGTGTAACAGCGGGATGTGTTATGTCTGGCTTTTACTCCTGGTGTGTTGGAATTCCAACTTAGTGAATATGTGCATGTTTTTTTTAGTCCTTAGATGCACATCATCTTTTTGAAGCGGAATGATGAAGCGTGTATTTATGCAATGGGGGTGGGGGGTGTTTCTGTTCCTGGTTGCCAGAGAGACATGCAGCACATGTGTCTACTGCTGCACTTTTCAGACAATAGCAGTACTGCTTAGCATTCAGAGTGACAGGCCAAGGTGGCACTTCACACCAACTTCCAACAAAGACCCAGGTCATCCAGCCAGCCTCAGTGCACCCTCATTTCCTTCCATCCCCCCCAGGCCTCACGTCATGTTGTGTCCCAGCTGAAAAAACTGAGAACATTTTTACCTTATTTGTCGTGGTTTTGTTTCCTATTGTCAAAAAAATTGGCATCACTTGTCAACGAGGAAAGAAAAATATTGTGTAATCTACAGGGAGTGCAGA
Organism: Antennarius maculatus; assembly: GCA_013358685.1. NCBI lineage: Eukaryota > Metazoa > Chordata > Actinopteri > Lophiiformes > Antennariidae > Antennarius > Antennarius maculatus. The sequence continues at coordinate 5,671,972 of CM023609.1, read as the reverse complement.
ATCATTAGGCAAGTTGTATTTTTGAGGATTTTTTTATTATTGAACATCAACCATGTTCTTAATGAACCCAAAAGACTCATTAATATCAAAGCTGAATATTTTTGGAAGTTGGAGTGGGGCTTTTTTAGTTTTAGCTATTTTAGGAGGATGTGTGTGCAGGTGACTATTACTGTGCATAATTATTAGGCAACTTAACAAAAGACAAATATATACCCATTTCAATTACTTATTTTCACCAGGGAAACCAGTAGAACAGCTTAACATTCACAAATATACATTTCTGACATTCAAAAACAAAACAAAAACAAATCAGTGACCAATATAGCCACCTTTCTTTGCAAGGACACTCAAATGCCTGCCATCCACGGATTCTGTCAGTGTTTTGATCTGTTCACGATCAACATTGTGTGCAGCAGCAACCACAGCCTCCCAGACACTGTTCAGAGAGGTGTACTGGTTTCCCTCCTTGTAAATATCACATTTGATGAGGGACCACAGGTTTTCTATGGGGTTCAGATCAAGTGAACAAGGAGGCCATGTCATTAGTTTTCCTTCTTTTAGACCCTTTCTTGCCAGCCATGCTGTGGAGTACTTGGATGTGTGTGATGGAGCATTGTCCTGCATGAAAATCATGTTTTTCTTGAAGGATGTGGACTTCTTCCTGTACCACTGCTTGAAGAGGATGTCTTCCAGAAACTGGCAGTAGGACTGGGAGTTGAGCTTGACTCCATCCTCAACCCGAAAAAGCCCCACAAGCTGATGATACCAGCCCATACCAGTACCCCACCTCCACCTTGCTGGCGTCTGAGTCGGGCTGGAGCTCTCTGTCCTTTACCGATCCAGTGCTGCATCCCTCTGCAAGATAACTCACTATTTTAGACTTTTTTGGAGCCTGTCAAGTCCCTCGTCTGACCCATTTTGCCAAAGGAAAGGACGTTGCCCAATAACTATGCACACCTGATATAGGGTGTTGATGTCATTAGACCACACCCCTTCTCATTACAGAGATGCACATCACCTGAAATGATTAAATGGTAGTAGGTAGTGATGTCTGAATGGCGCCCCATGGCGACAATTGTGCCGCAAACTGTTTCATTACGCGGCGCCCCATTCATTGAGAATGTGGATACCCTCTTAGGCAGGGTGACTGTACTGCAGCCACACAACGGTCCATGAGCCCAGAAAACAGTGCTTTGACGTTTCCTGTATTGCATTTATTTTACGAATAAAACCGAATATAATCTAATTAAATGTGTTAATACTTGCTTGCTATATTGTAACCATATATGATAAGAAATTGTTTTATGATCACTGGTCCTTGCAGGGTTCAATAGGTTCAATAAAGCAATAAGAGATATAGATAACGTGTTCATGTATGTATATTTAATATAAATATATACATATGTATTCGTGCGCGTGAGTTACATAGGATGATTAATGTCACTGGAAAAAAACAAGGTCTATGTTGTGAGTCTGGATTCTGAGACGTTAGCACAGCAGCACCACCTGCTTCAATCTGACGTCTGGATCGGTAACGCCTCATCACTGATGACGTGTTGTTAATGTACGTCAGGTGCTGGCAAACACTTCACGTGTAAATTAAAATGACGTTTGCGGTTTATCATTTTCTAGTGTGTGAGCAAGCAGCCTGAAAATAAATTTCTTAGAAATTTAAATCTACTTTGTTTGGCGCCACCAGTTCAAAATGTTCCCAGACTTAGGATCTATTTCTGGTTGGATTCATTGTAAAGTAATTTAGACGCAAACTGTCTGTCAGCAATCAGAACGTTAATGTGATCAATCCAAGGAATATTGACACAATAGGCAGCGCACCGCGATGTTTCATCCATTTTGACACATCTGGGACCGGCCGGTGTTTTGGATCACCCATTGATCGGGACCACTAAATTGTTTCACCTGGTGAATTGAGTACCAGTGTGTCACGTGGTGTTTCAGCGCACTTGTGTGTCAAACGTCATCAGTCACATGTTTTTTCCTTGTTTGAAACAAGCTCCGGAGCAGTGCTTCATATGGGAACGCCCACCGAGTCCGGGGCGTGTATCGGAGCGCTGGAACAAAGCGGACATCACTAGTATTAGGCTTTCGAGCCTACTACTAGTGTAATGTACTCATTTGCCTAATAATTCTGCACTCCCTGTACATGCAGTGAATCCTGGCATGCTTTCAAAGCCAGAAATACATCTGTATAATATGTGCCCTTCTGGCAGCTCATACAGCACAATATGAATTTTCAGATATAAGCGGCCTCTATGAAAGACAGTTAAATGTGCACATTCACTGTCGGATATGAAAGAAAAGAAAAATTGTCATAAATCAGCATGACGGACTGTTCGTTTCAGAGACGCAGTGGCCTGTTAAAGAAAATACTTTCACACTGACTCTGTGGTCCCCCTATGTTTTCAATGAAATTACTGTCACCCACCATGAATTCATTTTTGTCTCTAAAATGTATACATGTATGTACTTAATATATCAGCTGATATTGAAATCCCTGGCATCTTGTTATGGTCTCATTGCTGTCAGTTGTAACTCTGAGTACTCTATTAAGATGATTTTCTTTGAATCCACTGCACTCACGTACTGATGGTTTCAAGTTAATTGGAGTTGATTCTAATATCCATTAATGAAGTAGTGATGCATTCTGGATTTGTGAGACATTTCGCATACATTGCGAAAACTTATGTATTCTGGGATTCTCCAGAGTTTTTGGGGATCAGTGCTGAAAATGTTGGTCTATCATGTAATGTTGAAATACACTCTAGCAAATGCTAGCCAAGTTTACAAAACTATTTCTCCTTGCTGTCTGTGTTATTGGTTGTTCTTTTACAGTCACACATTTCACAGGTGTCTTCATATAAAGCAAGCTAACACTGATTAAATGTCTTACTTGTTTTTGGTTTGTAATCTAATGTTGTTTTTTGTCCCTGTTGTCTTCTGTTGGCATTGTCATCTGGCTCAGGTTTCATTTCATGTTGTGGTATTGATTTCTAAGTTTGACACTAATGCTGTTTTTAACGCAAACCAGTAACCACATTATGAAGTACTGCTGACTGCAGTTCTAAGTACTGACCTGTGTTACTGCTGCCTTCAAAGGTCTGCAAGCAAATTCCTCAAGTTGGACATAGAGATAAAGCAAACTTTATTAATCACTTGGGAAGGCTCCCTCAGGGAAATTTGGAAAAGAAGTAGTTATCAATTAAGACCTATAAAGACCTGGGACACGCTGGAGGGACTATGTTTCTTGGTTGGCCTGGGAATGCCTCGGGCTCCCCCAGGAGAAACTGGAGGAGGTGTCTGGGGAGAGGGAAGTATGGGCATCCCTGCTGAGACTGTTGCCCCCGCGACCCGGCCCCGGATAAGCGGTTGAAGATGGATGGATGGATGGATGGGTGTAGTTATCAATACTTCTGTCTGTCCAATTTGGCTTACAATATATCATCTATGTCTTAAAGAAGTTATTACAGCCTTTTACACTAGTATTTTCAAAAGCAGTTATGCTCAAATTCTAATGTAAGATATGCAAAAAAATAGTCAAAGTTTCACTGAGGTTAATGAACAAAATAACAGGAATTATTTTCACATTGTTTAATGAAACAGTGCAGCTTTTTAGTGGCTGCCGTTGTGAGTGTGTGACTGGTCATTTGCTTTGTGGGCCCTCTCCACTCAGTCTTTGCTTCCATGTTGAAGTGAGCTTTCCAGGTGTCATTATTACTGTACTGCAATAATTTGATCTCAGTTCTTTATTTTTATTTTAAATTTGTGTCCACAGCCTAGTCAATAAATGCAAAACTGGCATCATTCTCTGACTTTCCTGTTACTTATTTTCACAGGCATTTCTTGTTTACTCAGCGTGCTCTTGCTTTCTACACAGCTGTGGTTCCTTAATTTAGTGGCTTAAGCTGCTTTATAATGCTTGCTGGCAGGTGTGCTTAAGATTTGTACAACAAACTATTATTTGTGACTATTAATACAACAAACTATTTGTGAATTTCCCACTTTGGGATCATTAAAGTCTGTCTGTCCGTCCTTCCTCCCTCCTTCTATCTGGATTTCAACTACTCCTGTTTAGCTTGAACCCGGTTAAATATTTAACTTGGATGCATAATCACTTGCTGCATTTCTGCTGTCTACTTTTCACATATTTCAGAAATTTTGACCGTTATTCTCTGAAATAGCATTGTTGTAGTATTAAGTCTTCATGTTGACATTGTGCTGTCCTCTAGCAGAAAATTAATGTAGCTCAAGCTAATGAATGTCTTTACAGTCAGCCATTTTCATAGTTGTGCCCAAAACATGCATTAGTGCTCGACTGAGTCTTAATCATTCTGGCAACCATAGCAGCCCAGGAAAAGGACCAGACATTCAATATGTTATAGTCTTTAAATGCGTTTTTGGTATTTATTTAATGTCCAAGGGGAAGTTCTTTCACAGAAACCCTGTTAGCACTACACAGTCCCTGTTGAACAAGGCTTCCTACTCCAGGCATAACAAAACAAAAAGCTAAAAATTATGTTGTTTGTGGTTTAATTTGACTTCTTTTCACCTAAATTTCTATGTTGGCTTGAACACTCTGGGGTTTCTTTGAAAGGCACTGCCATTACTAAATTCTAAAAAAGAATTCAAGAACAATTTTATGTTTTGATATTTGTAGTCTTAATGTTATTTTCAATTGCATAAGGAATTTCAGTGACTTGCGCATCATTGCGTACTGTTTTTATTGATATTTAGGGTCTCAGCATTTTTGGAAATATATTTGTACAACTCGCCGTGTTCCTCCTTTTGGAGATTCAGCCTTCTTTTTCTGTTACTTTTTTTAAAATCTCCATTTTGTGTTGATGGTCAAAAGTGGCTGTCCTGGTGAGCAGCCAAGTGACCAGAGTAAAGGCAGAGGAATTTAGGGGCCTTTTATTTCATCAGTGCAGCTTGTAGGATTCGGTTCAGTTTTAGAAACTGAGTGTGATGAGAAGTCTTACTGGGTTTGAACGTCCCTCTTCATTTCTTGTCTCTAGTATTTCACAACCCAGCCAATGTTTGACTGCCTTCCATTGTGGCCACTTACTCTGACTACAAGCTTTTGTTAAAATATCCAAAATATTTGTACAACACATTGTGCAAAAGACTTCTTTCCTGGTATGACAGGCCCTATGGATGTTTGGTTTCCCATAAGAGTATGGGTCTCGTCAGTCGCAAGCAACATACCCACCAGAGGGCTTCCCTGTGTTAGGTCTGAGCTTCGCCTTCTGAGTCTCGTTACATTTTTCATAGCACTTATAGAATGTTCTTGTCTAGTTTTTGTTCAGACAAAATCTGTCACGGAAAGTCCTAGAGTTTTATGTTGTGACAGCCATGATTGATTTGACCAGTTGTACTTTTAGTATGAAAAAGGGGATTAATATTGAGAGAAGTTGTTGTTATTAATTTGATGCGATGTCAACTGCTCTAGGTCTGCTTGCCCTAAGTGGTCCAGAAATCCATTTCAGATTTTCCCTTTAACACTTATAAAATGGTTGAAGGTACACAGTGTTCTTCCTGGGATAAGGTGCATGAAGTCAAAAGGAGTAAATCAAATCAAATATATGAGACTTTGGAATTTAAAAACAAGTTCTTAATCTATACGAACAGAATATATTTGATCAAAAAATTAGGAAGTCACCATCGTTAGTGGTGTTTGCTAATACTGTCGCAAATATTTTAAAAAATATATGTACTTACACAAATACATATTTTTGTAGGTGTGTTATATCTTGTTTCAAGTTTTCAATATTCTAGTGCTGAAAGTGGATAACTGAAATTTTGGCAAAGAGAATGGATCAATGGTTAATGACTGTAGTCACAAGTTCACCCTTCCTCAACTCCTTTTGTTTGCATCACTGTAGTCTGTTGACCATTTTTTTCAGCAGGATGTTTTATGAAGACTCCCAATAAGCACAGCTTGCTTTTTTTTTTTTTTTTTTTTTTGAACCTTTATTACATTTTCCACAGTGGCAGGTGCAATTGGAGGAGCTTTGTTGATTGAAGGGTTCAATCTAAGGGGCATTGTCCACTTGATAAAACAACCTGTGCCACTCTTGAAAGGATTTTAAAAAATACCTGTAATGTAAAACCTGTAATTTATTCTATCTTTGGTTGGTAAATCTAGGGCTCCACTCAGTTAAATCTACTGTGTGGCAAATGCTCAAAAGTATATGAGAGATGCACAGCTTCAAAAATGGAAAGTTGTTATCCTAGCAGGTTGTCGCAAATAAATAAATGTATGGGGACCCTGGACTCTTCTCCCCCAAACGTTTTTTTTTGGTCTGCAGTTGTCTTAGGAGTTTTCCTTAACATTTCTTTTCAAGAATCCCACGGGTTCAGCCATCACTGGATGACCGAATCTTTCCCGCGCAGCCTGCAGTCGCTGTCTACAGCGTAAGTCACACCACGTACATGCACCAAAATGCTTCAGTAAATATCCAGCTGTGTATTCTACAACCCATCCTGTATTACAATGCTTAATGACTGAAATTTTCATGTAGGGACTATTTTGAATATTTGCATGTAGGTGGCCATTGATTTAAAATGGAATTAGTCAGGTTAGAGTCAGGGCTCATCATTGAGCCACTATGGCTTTTGATGTTTCCAAAAAGTAGTTGAGAGATTATATTTTAATAACCCTAGTTTAAAGAATCAGATTTGCAAACCTCTTAGATCACTCATGTTAAGCTCACAGCTCTATGTCGAATCACCAGTTTATTTTATTGAGGGGAAAAAGTAGTTGTTAACTTTTCAAATAACTTTTTCAAATTGAACTTTTCAGGCCCAAACATTACAGACACACTACATGTAAAACCGGTAAGGCCCACAGCATAGTATGTATTTTAAATTTGTATGGGGTTTGTTTGATTGAGGGTAACATCTCTGTTATATTTGAAGTAACTACTGTAGAATCAAATAAAGCCTGCAAGCAGGATGTAATGATGGCATTTCATTTCAAGCTCATCGTAATATGAACCTAGAAACGGATAAAGAGTCGTCTGAGAACAAAACTAAAATGGAAAACTTAGTCCCTTAAATATCTCCCCACCTATATATTTGAAAAAGCTCACTTGAAAACCTCATGCTGTCACGCTTTTTAACTCTACCCACTACCTGTCAATCACAGCACATCTGCCAGAAGGAATCATGTGAACAATATGGCGTAAGGTATCGGGCAGCGGGGCTTTTTGTTGCGGGTCACGCCTTTCCTCCACACTACAACACAGATATCCGGGTCGAAAACGATGGTTTTTGAAAACGCCGGATTTGTGTTGCTGTGTGGACGCTGTAACCAAAACTTTTCTATCCGTGGGGCGTCTCCCTGCGATGAAAACCGCTGTGACGTTAGTGTGTGTGACCCGTGTCTACATGTACACACAGAATGGACAGAGTTACAACCGGCTACTTTCTGACGTATAACAGCTCCACGTCGAAGACGTGTTGATAAACATGCTTGACAGTTGAAATTTGTTTGTCTGTTTCTTTCTTTATGAATCATAAAGTTGATAAATTTATTCATTCATCATTCATTCGCGTTCCTTGTCTGAAACGCTAACGCCAGTTCTGGGTTGGAGCGGGTTGCGCTGCCTGCTGGTGGGAGAACTTTGTGATGGAGGTCGTCCTCCATGAGGAGCTGCGTGAATTTCCACACGTCTCGGTCCCATTCTCGGAGTTGTTATGCTTATAAACATGTTGATCAACGCACTTACAGTGCCTTGCGAAAGTATTGTTCTCCCCCCCCGCCCCCCCAAGAACTTGTTGACATTTTGCCACATTTCAGGCTTCAAGCTTAAAGATAACAGACTGAAAATATTTTTCAAGAATCAACAAAATGTGAGACAGAATTGTGAAGTGGAACCAAATTTATTCAACATTTTATATTGTGTTTACAAATAAAAAACTAAAAGTAGGATGTGCAAAAATAGTGGCCCCCTGTTCTCTCAGCTCATCTAAACGACTCCAGAAGTTCCCTGATGACTTCTGAATGATCCAATGTTAACCTAAATGACTATCAATGACAAACAGTGCACCTGTGTGTCATTTGGTCTCTCATTTGCACATCCTACTTTTCAGCTTTTTATTTGTAAACACAAAATAAAATGTTGAATAAATTTGGTTCCACTTCGCGATTGTGTCTCACATGTTGTTGATTCTTGAAAAGTATTTTCAGTTTGTTATCTTTAAGTTTGAAGCCTGAAATTGGCAAAATGTCAAAAAGTTCTTGGGGGGGGGGGGCAATACTTTCGCAAGGCACTGTATGCGGCTACGTGTGGACATGGCCTGATTCAGGTAGTGGTTCGGTTTGTGCCGCGAATTTTGACAGCGATATAAGGTGGGTGTTTTCTAAAGTAGAAGAATTATTGTCAAAAAAAAAAAAAATCACCCAAGACCTGAAACAGTGGACAAAAATGTTTTTTTTTAAAAATAAATACCAATGATGTGACCCAAGCATAATCACTGGCTGTACCTCAACGTTACAAAAGCACAGTCATTGTCCATACCCCAACCACCTCCCCTCACTGTACATGTTTACTGTATTTTCATTTTCGTTATGTCAAAACAATCATTTTCCATACCGCCTGTGTGTGTGTGTGTGTGTGTGCCTGTGTGTGTGTATGCATTGTTCTCATTTGTGTGCATCCTTGCGTCATTGACGCACCTTTTTTGACGGGGATGCACGATCGTCAGACAGCGTGTGTCCCTGGGACGCAAGCTTTAAATCCGCGTCCATTCAACAAAAATATTCACAATTTCTTCTTCGATTTCTCTACTTAAATTTCGAACCCGGAAATCGCCATTATTTTTCAAAACTCACAAGTTTCTTGTCACGAGACTCACCTGCGTGATTCTACAACACAACGGCAACACGTCTGCCCGTTTTACACGCTGCAATGAGAGTGAGGAGTTTGTTAGACCCTCCAGAGCAAGCATAAGCTGTCTCTTATGTTTGGAGAGTCCTGTTGGGTTTCTCTGCCTTCTCTAAAGCGCTTTGAAATGTCTGCTGATATGATTAAATGCTATACAAATAAAGGTTGATTGACTGATTATCACCATGCCTCCGAAAAACATGCAAATGTTAGAGAAAAAGCAAGTGACGATGAGTGCTTTCTTGAATTAAAAAACAATCAAAAGTTAATGAAGAAAAAGAGACAGATCTCACTGACAGATTACTGAAATTTGTGTGGAGAAGGTTGTCAGCTTGGTGCAGCGTCCACAGGAGAATACAGAATAAAAATTAAAGATAAAACTACTGAGTGAAAAGTAAAATAAAAACTGTATCCCATCTTTTTTTATTTTAAAACTGTTTTTTTAATGGCTACCAGGATTTAACATTTTGATAAAACTAATATATATTTTTACTCTTTTTTTCTTTGTACTTAAGCAGTTATGATGTTATTAATAACATTAAAACAGTTTGTTTAGTTTTTATATTGTACTATTGGCAAAACTCAATCCTTGGGTACCTGTCTACTGTATATTGTTAATACTTTTGGGGATGCATTAACGTCGTATTGGGATGCACAAATTCTTCTTGAAGCGCATCCCAGGGATGCACTACTTTCTCGAGGTAAAATGAAGTCTGTATATGTATACCGTATACGTGTGCAAGCATTTGGAGTTAAAAGTAATTTCCCTACTGGAATTATGAATAGATTTGTTTTTTTATTTTTATACACACACACAGAAATTAGCCTGTTAACATTCATCTACGGATTGCCCGCCCAGCGCAATCTATGATTTGCCAACACAAAGTCGTTACATCACCACGTTGATTTTTGACTACGGTGGGGGCGCTTGGTCTATAATACCAATGCATTTGTTTTCATATGTTTGGTATGAAGTCTGATATTATTGTTTTATTGTGGAATTTCCAAAGGTTCCCGTTAGTTTAGTATATCATTACATTAGAGTAAATTAAATGTGTGCAATAGAGATGAAATACTCTCCACCATCAGAATCATCCATTCATCTTCTGGAAGACGAAACCATCGTAATCGTAATTCAGCAGCTTTATCTGAAATATGGGTCTTGGATTCTACTGTAGCCACTGTCCTCCTCTGTCCTTGTTCTGGGATCGCACAGCTGAATGAGAGCAAAAGGCAGGGTACCCTCCTGATGAAACACCAGGTCATCGCAGGGCCATACATAGACCAACATTCACGTTCACATTCATATCTAAGGAAATTTTAAAGTGACCTATTCACCTAAGTTGCAAATAGAATCAAACCCAGGGTCTACTTGCAGTGAGGCAAAAGTGCTCCTCATTGTGCCACTGTGCTGCCACCTATTAGAATTATCCTTTCTTTTTTTGTTTTCCATCCATGAAATTTGCCTTTCAGACAGCAGCTTGATGGCAGAGGCTGATCAAAGTTTGTCATGTGTTAGCTGGTCTGACTTTGAATCAGTCTCATATGATACATCAGTATTTAGTTTTAATTAGACTACCGGGAACCCGTGGAAATTCAACAATAAAACAATAATATCATACTTTGTTTTTTTCTTCGCTGTCACAAGAAAACAAACTGCTGTGTCCGATGAAGCCATAACGGCTCCGTGTGTGTGGGAAGGACGAACGCGAAGACAAAGTCCGCTTCGGTGTTATGGTCCAGCCATCTGGGTAGACGCCGGCTTCATGAGTTCGGTCCTGGTGTATTAAGCAATGGGGTTCTCCACATGACAACGTGAGGTCCGTTACAATCAGAGAATATAAACCGCTATGTTTGACGAAGCCAAAACGGCTCCGTAAGTGAGACATAGACAAATGTGAAGACCGGAGCTAACTCGGCTAGCGGTCCGAACTTGTTTATTGTGTCTTCTTGATGTTCTGTTAACACAACCGTTCACACAGGTAATCATAATATTTTTGGACTTAATCGCGTCGTGGATTGCACTGTTTCTTATGGCTGCCAAGCTATGTTGGGCGCCAGTGACGTATGACGCCCACGTTACCACTGAATGCGGAAGCTGCCGTGGCCCAGATTTTAAGCTTTTAATATTCACATTAATAATTTTTGATAATATTTTTGGTTTTGTTTTACCATATGACATTATCACATGATTAGTGGGTTTCAAGTAAATCCCTAATTATGTTCTGTATGACCTTCAATCTAATATACAGTGCCAGGCTTCTCCTAACGTGTATTTACATGGGGGTCATTCGTTTTTCAGTGAAACTTTGTAAACTGATAGTGACAGTCTCAATATACAGAACCCAATTGCCTATTTTTTCACATACTGTATATGCGTTTTTACTACAGAAATTACACTATAGGTGGATTGAGTTCCTGCACCTCATTTTGTTAATTTTTATGAAACGAAACAGACAGATCAAACAAATAATGCTGCAAAAACAATTAGCATCTGTTTTCAATTTAGACAATATACCGTAAGAAATCCCTTTTTTACACAATGGTTCAACAGAAAGAAGAATTTTCTTGTGTGAAATGTGGTAATGTAGTAGATAGCTTCTGAGTCATTATAGTCATTACAGTGCGCCCTCATTCTTTGCAGTTAATGCGTTCCAGGAACCACATGCGATTGAGGAATCTGACATTGTGATCTACTTACCTTACTATTTACAGTAATTTAAACGTTTATGAACCCTCTCCATACTGATATTAAACCACTGTCTATCTGTATTACCTTTTCCCACACTCTTATCGACTGTTTAAAGCACTTTTGTGTCTGACGAAAGTCCGAGACTGACGGAACAGAGCGCACTTCTGGATGCCGTCAGGCAATAGAATGCGCATATGGTATCAAGTGACTGCCTACTAAAAATCCACAATGACGTGGAGTCAAAATTGTTGACGCACGAGGGGGCACTGTATAAGGTTTTGACATGTTTTCTAAAAAGCCCTTCCTAAAAGATCTGACTGCAACAATGAGGACACTGGTGAAAATAAACAAATTCATGACATAAAACATCTATGCTTGTTAGTGGATGTGGGGTTAGCATACCCTCTGTTTTTCCTCTTTGCCTTTGCCTCATGTACATCCCCTCCCCCACCCATCACTCTATGTCCTCAGAATACATCAATTGCCTGAGGTAAAGGAGGCCCCTCCCCTGTCAACAGCAACTAAATTATAGTTGCTTTATTCCAGGTCATCTGAGGGAAGTGGGCCACACAGAGAAGCTGGAGTGATGTAGAATACGATATAAAGCACTAGAGAAGTTGCACAGTATTAACACAAAGTATTCCCTGTAGTAGTACCTAGTGGTTTTAAATGACACAATTTAGATATAGCAGTATTTTGATTTTAGAATATTCTTTTTAATATTTAACTTATAGATTGTTTGTGGTGAAATCAAAAGCCCTGAGATAATGTTTGCATCTGGTCCTCTAGTTTTATAATTTCTTGCCAGGCTTATAAACTAGTTCTGATGATAATGTTATCATCCTCAACATTTCTGGTCTTCTTTATGTCCGAGGTGAATAAGAGGCTTGGTTGTAAAGCACCTACATTAAATTACTTAAGTTTAGAAAACTGGAGGGCCGGATGCAAACATTATCTTCCATGACCCCTATACAACATCACATTGACTTTACGGTCAGATGGGATGAGGGATTTGATATCTGGAGGGATAGGGGGATCGCGACTCTGGGAGATCCGTTTGATAATAGAATAATGCTCACTTTTTGCTGCAGGTTAGACAGAAAAAAGGTTTTCCCTGTGAATCACTTTTTTGGGTATGTACAAATTTGTAGCTTTATTGATAAATTTTATTTAAAGGCACCTCTCTGGTACTCAAGGACACCGTACATTAAAAGCACAAGAGGTAAAAGCAAACATCTAAAAGTAAGAATTGGTTAAAAAAAATTAACGTGCATTAAAATCACCGAGCAGGAGCGGGAATCAAACCGCTGATCTTGGGAACATTGGACGATCCGCTCTACCGCCCAAGCCACTGGTGCCATATCTCCTAGTCCATCTAATTTTATGTTTTATTTGATGCAGGTACCAAGGCATGCTGGTCCTCCTTACAATACTCATGACATCGCAAAGGGACACCCTAGCTTGGCGGGCACTCCGCCCGGTCATGCCCACTCCCCAGCGCTCTCTCAGGTATCAGTAGCCACAGCTTCTCCGTATCGCTACCCTAAGGGCTGGGAGGCAGGTGGAGGGGTGAGTTTATCACTGCAGCCGCCGTCATCCTCTCTACTTGATCATGCTCAATTTCTCCATTTGTCTGCTTGCTCCTTATAAATTTTGTGGAGACAAACTGAAAATTCAACACTAGAATTTATTGTTTGTCAATGTAATCATGTTGAGACAAAGTTTCACAAAGATACATTGCTAAATTAAAGTTTATTTTTAATTCACTTGATAAAACACATGTTAAACATTCTGACTTGATGACTTGATTTGAACACTTGTAACACACATTCTAAAATAATGCTTTAAATATACATGGCACCTAATGCCCATGTCACAATCCATTGTCTTTATTTTTTTTCTGAAAATTTTTTAGCATGCATTACCATCCTGCTTTTTTCTTTCCTGGGTATGCTTCGTAGAGCTAAATTATATGCTGACAAAAATCAAAAATTTCATTTACTTCACGACAAGAGGACAGAAGAAATATTAAAGTAGGGGTGCTCACACTTTTTAGCAATCAAGCTACTTATAAATTGACCAAAGTCATAATGATCTACCTACTACAAAAGTACAAACGTTTACAGTGATCCCTCGTTACGCGTGGTTAATGCGTTCCAGGACCACCTGCCATAAACAAAATTCTGTGATATAGCGACGACCTATTTATTTACTGTAATTTAAACGTTTATAAAGCCTCCCCATACTGATATTAAACTACCATATATCTGTATTACCTTTTCCCCACTCTAATAGATTGTTTAAAGCGCTTTTAAGTGTTTCTTTAATACACGGAAATGTGCTGCGTTCTGTGAGTCTCAGAACGCAGCGCATTTCTGGATACTCTCAGCCAATAGGATGTGCATACTGTATCATCTGACTACCTACTAAAAATCCGCGATGAAGTGAAGCCGGGCATCTTGAAGCATGAATATGCGAGGGATTTCTGTATTTATTTGTAAATATACTGTATATGTACAATATATGTTGACGTACTCTGCATAGCCACATGAGCCCAAATTGCAGAACACAGCACAATAACTGTACATTTTTGTAATTTCCCAAGTTAACTCTAATGACTTGCATCATTTTAAGCGGTTGTTAAACTCTGACAGACAGTCGTCAATCCAGTCTGTGTAGTGTGCACTGTCAAATTACACACAGACATCTCCACCTATGACACCAGGTTGTGGAAATTTGCCAAGTCATGACACTGCAGTTTTGAGGATAGATTTAGCATCTTTTGTTTGAACACATTGACTCTTTTAATTAGCTGAGTCAGCTGATGCCTCTTTCACCATCTCTCCATTTTGGAAGGACTTCTTAATCTTAACCATGACTCACCTGAAACGATGCTTGGGTGGCAGTTTTTGTATTTGAATTTGACTGTGAGAAAAGTGATTGCTGTCCAGACAACTTAGTTCCTTCCCAGTGGGAAGTTGGTCTCATACATTTCTTTTCATTACTATTGAGATAGTAAACTGGCAGACGAGGAAAACACACTTTGAAAATGTCAGTGAAAAAAGTCCTCCTCCCATTCTGTATGAAAATGTTACGTTTTTGTTTTATTACTTGGTCCAGCTCCCCCACTCAGTTTTATACTTTTTCTTAAACTTAAGACAAAAAACGAGGGCTAAAAATTGTAGGTAACTCGCTAGATGACTTCCTGTTGTTGTTGGCTGAGCACCATGTCTGCACATGTGTGGTGACCTCAGTTCCAGAAAAAATCAGATGTCATCTGATTAGCTGCCCTGAAAGTGAACCAAGTAACGGAATGGATGATTGGCTATCTATATTAATGTTGTTCAATCTACTCAATCTCTAGCTAGCTTGTTAGTCTTGCTGTTTGTGCATACACAGTGACCTAAATTCAAGACATTAATTTTTTTCCTGTTATGTGATCATCCAAACTACCTTTGCGATCTGACAGAACTACCGCCAGGATCGACCGTTCAATCACGAGCGATTTTGTTGTTTTGTAGTTTAAACCGCCAGACGATTCTTATGAGGAAACAGTAATAGATTTGTCAAGTATGATAAGCCTGAATAGCCAGAAGTTGCAAACGTGCAGTTATTGCTGCTAATAGAGGACTGATTAGAAAGGTTATTGGTCCATTGGTATAAAATTATCCCAGATGGTATTCAATCATTACATTTTATTTAATTCTAACTTTGATTTGGCAAAAATTTAAATCATTTCAAAATATTCTTAATATTTGACAAAAATGTAGCAGAATGAAATTGTCTAACTCGGTCCACAAGCATTAAATCAAGCATTAAGTTTCAAATCCAAATACATACTGGAAATAGATGGGACTTTGAGAAATCTTTTAGGGTTAAGATATTTATCTAAATATTAAATGCATTCAAAGAACCTTACAAATTTACTCAACTAGAATCTTATAACAATCCTCAAATTTTTATGTTTACAACAGCTAAATAGTTTATGTAGTATGTTTTGGGCCCATGTTAGGTCAAGTCAAAAGATGTGCCAAATCCCCCCCTATATGAATGCAAGAAGCATGTGAAACAGAAAGTGTGGATCTAAAAATCATGTTCATTGCAATCATTGTGATATTCTGATATTGTCCAGCTTGCAGTGCAGTAAAACCTTCAAATTGCCTGTTAAAGCCAAATCCATGACTCTGCAGGTCCCCAGAAAAGTCTAAACAGCCATACTTTTCATGTGTTCTCTTGGTAAAAGCCTTATAAAAAACACAATTGGGTTAGGGTTCATTATAAAACAATATGGTATAAAATCCTGTATGTCACAATTACAAATTGAATTCAGACAAGCTCATTTAAACTCGTTGGTTGTCAGCTGTTTTTTAGAGCATGGAACTTCATGCTGCCAGTGGTTTTGGAATATTTTGAATGATCTTTCAAGGCCACATAGAATACATGGTGTTCTATACCATGTAACACCGACACTACCAAAAGAAGGAGTAGACTCTCTTCTTTCATCAGAATTTCTTTTTTTCTTTTTCCTTTTTTTTCCCCATTCTAATAACAGGATCTTCAGTCTGTCGTAATCGGCAGTAAAAGGTAGGCTGGTTTCACCCAAAACAACAGTTCTTGTTAGAAAACAGAAAATAAGCTTTTTGTTAAAAGCTGTGTCAGAAGAGAAGACTGACTTTGACGCAAATGGTTTTTTTTTTGCATTTGTGACAGCTCAAACATCTCAACAACAAAAACAATACTTCTACAAACCAACAAAAACAATACTGAGAAAAGGCTTGTGATGGTAGAATAATTTATTTACAAATATAAACCTATGTTCACTACGCCTGCTGAAATACGTAATTGATGTCTTTGTTTCAATGACAGTTAACAATTGGAATCAATCTGACATCTATAGACGAAAATGGCAGCCAATGAGTTAATGAATTAGGTCAGGGTTAGACATGCTCAAAGTTCCAGTAGAATGCTAAAAGGGTACAAGGACAAAAATACAGTAGAATTACGTTAAGTTGAAGTGAGAAAAAAGGATTCGTTCATTTTTTTTCTGAGTTTGTGACATCAGTTTTACATTCTCTGGTTCTGCCCCTTACTAGGTATAAACATGATGAAACACAGTCAAAAGGTCACATCTGTGTATAAAGGCCTCACTGTATGCCTCAGCAGTGCTCAGTTGGCTGAACTCTACAGCTACTAGTTTGCACTCTATATTTTTTGGTTCACGCTGGTCACCCTCTGGTCCCCAACCCAAATCCTTGTGGACTGAGATAATGCTACCATAATAAAGGCGCACAGTTTGAGGGTACAAATTGTGTTTGTGCAATTCTTAAACACCAAATCAAACCTATTTCCTTCCAGCTCCATATGAAGTAATTTGTTGTATGTTTTTGAGGTGTCTGTACTGACTGAGTGCATAATATCCAGTCTGCACATAGCAAACTTTCCTTCTTTGTCTTTCCTTGTTCTCTTCACAGTCTCCATACAACCCTGGACAAAATGCTGGTTCTGCCCCTTTAGTGTATTCTCCCCAGACACAGCAAATGAATGCACAGACACAAAGTCGTCCGGTGAGTATCCCTGCCAAATATTTACAGTTCACCTGCTTTCACATACCCCAGCAGTTGGTGCTTGATTGAAAGTCTCATTGAGTCAGCTGTGGAGCTATGGCAGCGGTCCCCAAACACAGGGTCGCAACCCGGTACCAAAGTAACCCACAACGGCGCCAGTGTTCTGACATCACCTAAAAAGCATGGAAAACCCTGCTTCCATTTCAAACCTCCTATCTCCGTGAAGAGGGATTATTTTTTTCCTCTTCTTTGTCGTCTTCCTTCTTACTTCTTACTACTTCTTCTTCCTTCTTCTTCTTCCTTCTTTGACTCGTTATTGGAAATAATCAGTATTTCTCCGATGTTGAATGCACTGATTTAAGACTATATTTCAAAAACCTCATCAGTGCAGTCACTTGAATCAAGTTTTTTAATATCCCCACCTATACATTTGAATAAGCTCACTTGAAAGTCTCACGCTGTCACCAACTCCACCCACTATCTGTCACTCAAGCGCCCAACCAATCACGGCGCATCTGCCAGAAGGAATCATTTGAACAATATGGCGTAAGGCATCTGCTATGTTAGGAGAAGAAATAAATACACATGGAGTTCCCAGTTAATATAATTTTAGAGTGTCATAACTGTTCCAATAATTATCGTGTTTTTGAGCAGAGTCCAAACAGCAGGAACGACACAGAAAATGGCAACAAATTCTGAGTGAAACTAGCTGGCTAGTACAAACAGTTTGTCCAGCTATGGTTTCCGTTTGGAATGGGGCAATCGATGTAGCATCCAAAATGTCCTCAGCCATCTGATAAAAATGCTCTTTAAGTAACTACATATAGTTGTGTTCATGTAACAGAACTATCACTTCTCTAAAATTTCTTTTCCACTTGCTCTTTTGACTGGTGCCTTTTTCTTTAACGTTAGCTGCTTTCCCAATCTCACGATTAGTTAGCTTTCTTTCTCCATTTAGCCTGCTAACATTCATCTACGGCTTCGCAATGCCCGCCCAGCGCAATCCATGATTTGCCAACACAAACTCGTTACGTCACCACGTTGATTTTTGACTACGTTGGGTACGCTTGGTTTATAATACCAATACATTTGTTTTCATGTTTGATATGAAGTTTGATATTATAGTTTTATCATGGAATTTCCACGGGTTCCCACTAGTAACTATTTCTTATGATTATTTCATTTACAGATATGTGGATTATCAATTTATGAAAAAAAGGTGTTTATTGTCTGTTGATGTCTGAATTCTACATAAAACCACTGCGGTGATTTATTAGATTACAGCTATCCTGGTGTCATTTACAGTGAAAATATTGTCTGAGATGAAACTGGTCCGTGGCACAAAAAGATTGGGGACCGCTGCTCTATAGGATATATGTCCAGACATTTATGTTCAGTGTGTTTGTTTCTTTTAATGTTCATTGTGGATTGTTGTGGTCAGTGGTCAAATATGAGATATTTTTACATCCCAGTGTAGGATTTCAAGTGCATCACAAAAGTTAAAAGTTGTTGTGTGTTGTTATCTTGCTTAGTTTAAAATATGCTGGACAATTCATTTTGTTTTTCCTGTGCAGTTAAAGGAAAGTCAGTTGATAGTCAGAATTGACAACATCATTGTCCAACTATAGGATAAACAATTTTTGGCTGCAGTTTGGCAAAATTTGTAAATTTGCCGATAATCATATAATATAAATGCAGTAATCCCTCGTTACTGACTGTTAATGCATTCCAGGACTCCCCGCAAAAAATGAAATCCCGCAAAATATAGCAACACAATATTTTTTTTTATTACGGTAATTTAAACGTTTATTAACCCTCCTCATACTGATATCAAACCACCTTATATCTGTATTACCTTTTCCCACACTCTGACTGTTTAAAGCACTTGTGTCTCATTGAAGCCTGCTGAGTTCTGTGAGTCTCGGAACGCAGCGCACTTCGAAATACTGTCAGCCAATAGAATGCGCGTACAGTATCATGTGACTATCTACTAAAAATCAACGATGTAGTGAAGCCATGCATCTAGAAGTGCGCATAATCAAGGGATTACTGTAAATAATTTATTTTTAAAGTTGGTTTTTAATTTTGAAATTACTCCAATTACCTCAATGATATTTATCATGAGTGAAGACTAATTATCGATATTGGCAGTCCCTCTGATGTCTACGTTGTCCAATTGCAGTTAACCAAACATACTACTTATGCATACTTGAAACAAGCTATTACCTGTTAATACACACTGACTAAGACCAGAGAGCAGCATTGTTCACCAGTTTAAAGTGTTGTTGGTCCGTGGTTTTGTATGTTATTTTTTGGGTGTCTGCCTTTGTCGCTTACCATTGTGTCTCTTGTGCGCTTTCCTTTCCCTGTTTTGTCATCACTGCTTCAATTCTTCTTGCTGGACCTCTCCCCACTCTTCGAACCAGTTCGCTACAGGCCCTCGACCAACCCACCATCAGGTAATTTACCCCCGCTGAATGTCCCTCCTGCTCACCCTCTCACATCATCATCAGAGCAGTTTGCTGGTTCTTGCTGGCAAAGGTCAAATTTTAGGAAGTCGGCTGTTCCTTAAAAAAGCCTCAGATTTGCAGGCCTTCAAGTATTTTGGATGCAGTTGAAGAGGTTTTAATTATGGGATTTTCAAGAACATGGTACTGTTTAGTCAAAATACCCAGGCTGGTGCACGGAGCTTTCCTTGATTGTGTGTTGTTCCACTATTCATGCTCATTTTTGTGGTAAGATTGATCTTCATTCTTTCTGAACTGGTAAATAGCTTTCTTTGTACGAATTAGGTGTGATGATTCTAATGAAAGTTCAGTTTTGAGCTCTGTTCGTAGCTAATGGGAGCAGGAGTAGCTCACTCCACTAAGTCTTGGACCCAAAGGTCGCTGGTTCAAGACCTGTGTGGGCCAAAATATTTGGAGTGTGAACTCACAGTAGGAGGTGCCAGTTCACCTCCTGGGCACTGCCGAGGTGCCCTTGAGCAATGCGCCGTTCCCTCTCAAGTTACAATTACAAGTTGCCCATTGGAGCTGCCTGTCACTCTACCTCCCCATTATTTGCCTGCCTATAGGCCTCTTGTGATTGCGTGTGTGTGTGTGTGTGTGTGTGTGTGTGTGTGTGTGTGTGTGTGTGTGTGTGTGTGTGTGTGTGTGTGTGTGTGTGTGTGTTACAGACCTGTACCCACATATATACATGTGTGACAACTAATGTACCAGAGTGGACAAATGATTTCCACTACGGGTGATTAGTAAACTTGATTTCATTTCAACACATTTGATTCGTAAAGTTGATTTCATTGTGACCCATTTATTGTGATTGTATTTGTTTTTTGACCTTAGTGCCACAGAGACATTGCATTAACCCAGGTGTTGGACTGTCTTGCAAATTTTTTATCACAAAATTGCAGAAAACATTTTCAGTGTCACGCTTGCATAGTTCAGTCATTCAGACTGAATTCCAGATAGTCCTCAGCCTATGAACACAACTGGTTCTGAGAGGTTGTTTGTAAGCTAAATTGTTTGTAAGTCGTTTATTATTGAATTTCAATTTATAATCAACATTTGAGATCATTTAATTGCCATTACTACTCTACATAAAAAATACAGGTTGTCGTTCTCGATTATACGTCGGTTTTAAACAAAAAATAGACCAACAAACAATTATCAAGTTTAAATCATTTCACTGACTTTAGGTCTGTATGCCCAATATATTAGTCGTAAAATCACTACAACACTGTTAAATCACCTAATATTGTAATATCCCAGGTATTAACCATTACTGCACCAGAGATGGAACTCGCAGACACGGGCTTTATCAGGCTTTTTCATCTCTTTACACACCCAGGGATGTACAGTAGCTCAGCATCTGCAGCCCACAAGTCGGCGTCAACTGTAGGCTGCTCCCAAACCCGGATAAATGCAGAGGGTTGCGGCAGGAAGGGCATCCAGCGTAAATAATACGTTGCCAAACAAATGTGAGCGCTCATCTAAAAAAATGGAAAAAGGATGACGTGGTGTGGCGACCCCTAACGAGACAAGCCAAAAAAAAAGCCAGGGACTCCTACCTGAGAAACAACTCCCACTAAAAACTAACTCACTGACTCATTCTCTTTCCCCAAGTCTAGCAAACTCCCGCACAGCCCAACACATGTGCAGCCGACAGCTGCGCATGTGTTGGTCACAATAACAATCTTTATAATCACGGGTTATCACAATATCATGTTGCCATACTATAAATAAGAATTTTATTTTTTTATTCAGTTTATTTTTCTTCTTTCCAGACTTGTTATTACAACATATTTCACTTTCATCAGTGTTGGAACATCAGCAACAACATCCGAAAAGAAAAAACAAAAGGTTGACGGTAGAAGCAATTGGCCTGTAAGGTTCCCGTCCCCTAGATCATCAACAACATCTCTCTCATTGCAGCACATTGTCAACCAAATTCATACATTGCACGTCACAGGTCAATATCAATTATATTACTTTGGTGCATTGTTGTTTTAAATTGTCCATTCAGTCCAATAGACATGCATCTTTGCACACGTCTTTGTCAGTTTTTGAGAAGAGTCCAATTATTTTAATGTTCTTTTTGTAGCAGTCATAACATCTTGCATGTGCTGGCTATTAATCCAGCTATCGACATCAACATCTCAGTTACTTCACAAAGGGTACAGTTACAGTGACATTTATTTTGCAGGCATGACAACATGTAGTTTGATTAGCCATAACAATGCAGTCCTTTAACCATCATTTACGTCAGAAATGTAACCTTGCAAAATCATGTTTTTAAAAGCTTTTTTTTTAAGGCAGATAGAGTTCCCACACTCCTAACTTCATTATCCAGTTTGTTTCAAAGTTTGACGCAAGTAAACGAATAATAATAATGAAAATATTTTTAATGTTGTTCTTGCTTTCTTCTGTAAAAATACTGTGTTCTCTCTTAACTGGTAATTTGATTCATTAATCTGTATTTGTGATTGTATATTTTGAGGTAAATAGTTATTGGCTGCTTTATACATAAATTGTACAGTTCTATAGCTTATGATGTCATGTATTTTCAGTATTTTGGATATATATTAAATCATATACTTAATCATATTAAAATACATTTGTATATGTCCAATGTCTACCATTAAGTGTTACTCCTGATTCATGTGATTGTTTTGAATTCAGATTAGTTTCTGGAAAACTTTTGCTTCTTATAAATCCTCGACGAGAACAAGAATAAGGAACTCTCGACCAGTTTTTAAGAGCATTAACATCAACAGCTGACTCTGGCTGTTGTTTACGATCCGCTGTACGTTAAAGTAGTGCCATAATGAAATTTACCTTTAGAGTAGTGGAGGGGGAAGGAAGCATTGTTGTCGCTCAGAGGCTGAGTTGTCATCGGACAGATTGTCACCACTATCAGTATCATCACTAGCCTTTGCTTTATCAGCCATGATAAATGGTAAATCAATCAATCAACCTTTATTTATAAAGAGCTTTTTAATACACAGTGAGTAACCCAAAGTGCTTTACATAAAAACAATATAAAAACAGTTTACACTGGAAAAATCCCCCCTCATCCCCAACACACACACAAGCTAGACTAAAAGGTTAAAGTAGTACTTTAAAGAAAAAAATTAATAAATTGATAATTACATTTTTAGTTAAAAGCCAAGTTAAAAAGGTGGGTCTTGAGTTTGGTTTTAAAAATTTCCACAGATTGTTTTCCTCAGGTCCTCAGGCAAACTGTTCCACAAGTGTGGGCCGTAGTGGTAAAAGGAGGCCTCGCCATATGTTTTGGTTAAAGCTTTTGGTGTAATTAAAAGGGCAGTGCTTGAAGACCTGAGAGATCTAGAGGGTGTGTATGTTAAAAGCAAATCAGATAAATAATTAGGCCCAAGACCATTAAGAGCTTTAAAAACCATTAAAAGGATCTTAAAATCGATTCTGACACGTACAAGTAACCAGTGCAGAGACTTTAAAATTGGTGTAATGTGAGCTCTCTTTCTGGTCCTCCTCAGTACTCATGCAGCTGAGTTTTGGAGATGTTGTAATGGAGTAGTGCTTTTTTAGAAGAGACCAGAAAGAAGAACGTTGCAGTAATCAATTCTACAAGTAATAAAAGCATGCATTAGTGTTTCTGTGTTGGTTTGAGATAAAAATGGTCTTATCCTGGCAATGTTCTTTAGATGATAAAAACCACTCTTAACCGGACTTTTGATATGAGCATTAAAATTCAATTTAGAATCTAGAATAACACCAAGGTTTTTTTTACCTGCTCAGATGTCTTAAAAGCCAGGGCTTTGAGTTTTAAATTAAGTTTTTCTCGGTGTGCTTCAGGACTGACGACAAGTACTTCTGTTTTGTCCTGGCTGAGCTGTAAGAAGTTACCTGCCATCCATAACTTAATATCGAAAATGCATTTTAAAAGAGCATCTGTTGGCCCAGTGTCATCAGGGGACACAGCTATGTAAAGCTGTGTGTCATCAGCATAACTATGGAAATTAATGCCATGCCTCCTGATGACATCCCCCAGCGGTACCATATAAAGATTAAAAAGAGTTGGACCTAAAATTGAGCCTTGGGGGACACCACACTTCAGTTCATAGCTCTTAGAGGAATATTCGTCCATGCTTATAAAAACTGACTTGAACCAATTTAAAACAGTACCAGAGATGCCAATCAGGGTATAAAGTCTGTCCATGAGAATTGCGTGGTCAACTGTGTCAAACATTGCACTGAGGTCAAGCAAAACAAGAACAGAAAGTTTCTTTATGTCCATATTGCACCTTAAATCATTGACAACTTTTGTTAATTCCGTCTCTGTACTGAGTTTGGCCCGAAACCAGATTGATATTTTTCAAAAATATTATGAGAGTTTAAAAAATCATTCATTCATTCATTCATTCATTCATTCATCTTCTGCCACTTTATCCACCGTAGCGGGTCACGGGGAGCTGGAGCCTATCTCAGCTGGCATAGGACGTGAGGCGTGGGACACTCCAGGCACAACGCCAGTGCACCGCGGTAAAAAAAAAAAATCATTCAGCTGATTAAAAACAAGTTTTTCTAAAATCTTACTTAAAAATGGCAGATTGGATCCAGGTCTGTAATTACTGAGGACTGATGGATCTAAATTGTTTCTCTTCAGAATGGGTTTAACTATTGCGGTTTTGAGAGAGGATGGGAAAACACCCGTCTGAAGCGAACAATTAATAATGTTGAGCAAATCATGGTCCAAGAAGCCATAAACTGATTTAAAGAAGGATGTGAGGATGGGATCTACAACGCAGTTTGTGGGTTTAAGTTGAGAAATAACCTTTATCAACATCTCAGCATCAACCAAGACAAATTTCTCTAGTGTTTCCTCACTTGTAATGAGAGGTTCATTGGTATTACAATCCGAGGTTTGACCTTATGGTATCAATTTTAGTATTAAAATGGTAAAGTATCTAAGTAGGTACTAAGCCAGATTTACTGAGATGCTTAGAGATAAGATGGGGAGATTAGTACTGGAGATGTGAGTCCGTAGTGGTGCTCCTTGGTGAGGGCTGTGGCAGAAATGGGAACTGCAGTACAATTGTCGGATATGGCGCTGCGCGGTTGTTCGTATCTCCGAATATCCATAAGGTGAATGTTCGTATCTCGAGGACTGCTTGTGGTTGTAAGATACTGAGTATTCCTCAGTGCTTCTTGAAAGTTTATATAACCAAGACTTACTCGCTAGATTTACAGGATAAAACAAGAGGAAATTGTATATGCCATTGATGGTTTGTCGAGGAATTATTATGCACATTGTGCCTCTGATATTGGTGTCGCTTGCGACCTGTTGAGAAGACGACACTAGTGTCATGATTATGAAGCTGTGTAGGCAGCACGATGGCGCAGTTGATAACGCTGTCGCCTCATAGCAAGACGGTTCTGGGTTCAAGTCCCAATCTCTGCAGAATTTATATGTTTTCCCCATGTCTGCGTGGGTTCTCTTCGAGTTCTCTGGCTTTCCCCCACCTCTAAAACATACACCTTTGGTGAACTGATCACCCCAAATTGCCCGTAGGTGTGAGTATGTGCTTGAGTGGTTGTTTGTCTTACATGTGGCTCCCCAGTGCACTGGTGTTGTGCTAGGAGTGTCCCCCACCTCTCACCTGCAAGTCAGGTTGGATAGTCTTCAGCAATCCCTGTGACCCGCAATGAGTGGAACATGAATGAGTAGAAAATGAATGAATAATAATGTGTTTGGTCTAGGACATTTCTGATGTTGACTTTCAGCCAGCATGAGTCTGTATTCACATAAGAGTATTTTCTGGTTGTCACAAACTGGTGCTGGAATTGCTTGTGGCACCATGGAAGTGATGTCAGAAAACAAATGAAGCCCAACAGTGGCCTTTTATTCTGATGGAGAAAACAGCCTTTGTAATTCTGAAACACTCTTGATGCATAGTCAGTTGTATACAGTAATCCCCTATGCATTTCAAGATTCGCGGCTTCACTACATTGTGGATTTTTAAAATCATATAATAGACTGCACACGCAAGCTATTGGCTGACAGCATCCATGTGTGCACTGTGTTCCAAGACTCACGGTTTTTCCTGCAGTTTGGTTTTGACTTGTGAAGTGGAATTTCTTCTTTGTAAAACGTTTGCGATGGCTCCCAGACATGCTGCTGGTTTAATATCAGTATGGGGAGGGTTCATTAACGTTTAAATTATACGTAAATATTAAATATTTGGTCGCAATATGGCAAATTTTTGTTTTTTGTGAGTGGTCCTGGAACACATTAACCGCGAGTAACAAGGGATTACTATACTGTATACTGGTCAAAGAAGTAATTCATTTGGCCAGTACTTGTAAGGATTGTCTTCATTTCTGGTACTTATAAAGTGCAACAACGATTTCCGTATGAAACAGATTTTTTAGAAATTTTATATACTGACTTTAATTCCCGAAGGAATATATATATATATATATATGTATGTATATAATGTGTGTGTGTGTATGTGTATGTGTGTGTGTGTGTGTGTGTGTGTGTGTGTGTGTGTGTGTGTGTGTGTGTGCAGCCCCTGAACACACACAAGGGAGCCTGCATGCATTCAGGGGAGGTAGAGTGGTGGGCAGCTCCTTTATGGTGCGCCCAAATGAGCAACTTGTAAGGGGGATGGCACCCTGCTCAAGGGTGCCTCGGCAGTGCTCCGGAGGTGAACTGACACTTCCCACTGTCAGCTCACACTCCGGGTGTCTTTTTTTGGGGTGGGGGGTGGGGTGGTGGTGCAGGAGCGGAAATTGAACTGCTGATCGTGGAACATTGGACGACCCGCTCTACCGCCCGCTCTACCACTGAGTCACTGCCGCCCCAAAACCCTTTTATAAAAGTAATAGCAATAACTCTGTAAATCATTTTGTAAAAGCATACTCTAAAATGCCTCAAACTGTGGAAACATGCCATATTTGCCAAACTTCTCATAGGTTAATGTTGTTACTAACAGGACATGATGTTGTGTTGATTTCTGATAGTTATGGGAGTATTACTCTAATGTAGTTGTGCTCAACATTTGAATTCATTTGCACACAGCCATAATACAGGAGAAAAGAAGAGAAACTTAAATCAAAGAGATGATTCAAGAAATATAGAAAAGGCACCCAACCTGAGTTTAGTGTCATCAGCCCACCTCTTCCAAGGTGGAGCCAGTTGGACCACTCTGCTACCAGAGTTGAGAAAAGACATCCATAAGGTGACAACCAGGTCCCATTAGCCAGACTGGCACACAAGGTTAGGTTTGTTTACACAATTTGATGAAGGGACTCCCTTGTGAAGTAGTGTTAGGATCAGAGATGCACATGTGTTGATGTGACATGTTGAATTGAAACCTTTCTTAACCAGCCATTAGTGGTAAGCATAGCCTTTCTGTTCTCCATTAACCAATCAAAGTGGTTCTCAGGGAAAGGCGCTGTATCAGCGATATTCAACAAATTTGACAAATCTTTCTTTTATTTATTTATATACTGTTATAGTCCCCGAAGTGAAATTAATAACACACTCTAGTAATCAGTCAATCGCATGCATATAGGTGTGTACAGGCTCTGAACACACACACACGCACAAGGGGCCTGTAGGCATGCAGTGGGAGATAGAGGGATGGGCAGCTCCTTCTTGGTGTGCCCTAATGAGCAACCTGTAACGGGGGATGGCGCCTTGCTCAAGGGCGCCTTGGCTGTGCTCGTGAGGCGAGCTGACACCTCCCACTGTCAGCTCACAGTCTGGGTGGTTGGGCGAGAGCAAGAATCAAACCACTGATCTTGTGATCACTAGACGACCTGCTCTAGTACTATGCCACTGCCGCCATTGTTTTAATTTATGAGGGTCAATGAGTAAATACTTGTTTTGTATTGAGGCTTCAGTCTCCCACTGGCTTTTCTCTCTTTCCTGCTTTCACTACTCAAGGGAGGATTCAGGCCCATCCAGGTAATCTTAACCTCTGTCTCAAATGTCTCAGCAGACCTGCATGGCATGATGAAGATCGCCCTGAAATGATCCACTCCCTTCTGATTTTTAACCTTGCACTCCTGCTCATTTCCATGACTGTGTACTCAGTAGAGGGGCCTGTTTTCATCATTTGATCTCTCCCCTCTTTTTACCTCGTAGAAAACCAGAATGAGATTTTTCCCTTCATAATTGTATCATTTTGCACTATTCATTAAACATCTTTAAATTCTTGCAACTTGATAGCATGCAGAATGTAAGTTGTTCTTTATTCCTCCCTAAAATAAGTGTTTTTATTACATCCCGATGTATTGTGTAATGGACATTGTTCGTATGTTCGTCCGTCCGTTTATCCGTTTGTTAGTATGTCCACATAATATCTCCGCAACCATCGCAGATAGAAAGGTGAAACAAAAAGCAGATTACTAGTGCAGCAAAGGGGATGAAAATGAGTTGATGAACTTCACCTTGAGAGAAGTAGGTCAAGGTCAATTTTCAATTTTTGTACAAGATGGAAAGGCCAGTGTGAGAAAGACCACCATAGATCAAAGCTAGTGCTTTAATCTACCTAGCTTTGATCTATGGTCAAAGCTAGTGCATAGCTAGCGTTGACCATAGGGTAGGTCAAAGCTATGCACTTGTCAGGTGCTACTTTTATGGTACCCTGACCTACCCTGGAAGTAGGTCAGTGCAAGTCGCGGGATGTTGCTGTCTCTGATTACCTGTCTCAGGCTCTGTTCAGACTGGGCCACATTATTGGCCGATCTGACAGGTTGTCGAAACAAAGACGTTGGGTTTGAGGCGTCATTCAGTGCATGTAATGTGTGAGGTCATATAATTGCGATGAACATGAAATTTTGTTACCTTGGCATATTGGGGATATCACTGTCTGGTAGAGGTGGAGAAAATCTCACAACAGACATCATCAACTTCTTCTGCCATTTTGTACCGCTCTGTAATGCGCAACGCTCTTCCTTCTGGCACCTTGCTCTCACATCACAGATATAACGTCACGGACCGCCATATCGGATCGAAATGTTTGGAGCTGTTCATCTGTCCATATCCGATATGGAACTACCTCCCAAATGTGGTTTCAATCCGTCCCACAAAAATAGGATGTGGTATGTGACTGTTCAGACTACAAATGAGATATCCAATATCAATCTGGATGGGCTACACATTGGATATAGGCTCCCAGTCTGAACAAGGCCTTAGACTGTTTTCCAACATTGATTATTTCTTTGGTTCATTTGAGTACAGTATTGGTTATTCCCAGCTAGAAGTCTATATGTTTGGAATTCCATCACAGCTGTTGGTTGCGGGTGCCCTTCTGGCCACTGTGGACACAAAGCCAAACAATATTGACCTGGTTGAACTGGTGATGACTTGATTTATAGAGGTCATTGTAGCTCCAGTTGCTGCAAGTATATTTTCATTGTTTTGTGTGGTTTATGCCGATTGCTGTCGAAATGGCTGCCTGCAATAACCCAGAAGCTGAGGAGATGCTTAGAGACTGCTTCCAAACCACGGACTGGGATGTAATTATTGGCCCACATGGGGAGGACGTCAAGGGGTTGGCTCAATGCTTAACAAATTATTTTAACTTCTGTGTGGACACGGTGGTCTTGTTACCTCAACAACAAAACCTGGTTTACTAAGGGGGGGGGGGGCTTGTGGACATCACTTCCTCTCCCTGAACGCCTGAGTGTATCCTTGAATGCCTTGCACACACTGGACCTCCTCTACCAAATGCAACTACTGGGCACCCAAGATCACTGGATCCACCAGGAACCCCACATGGCTTTCTCAACACACACTGTTATTACCAGCTGAAATCAACGCTGAGGAAGCTTTGTCCTAGGAAGGCTGCCGAACTGGACCAGGTCACTCCGAGACTCTTTTGGCCCAATGCTATGCACTGGGCAACCCTCTTCAACAGGTATTCAACCTCAATGTAGGGCTAAGGAGGGTCCCATCATTGTGGAAGACCCCCTCCATTGTCACTGTACCCAAGAGGAGACTCCCCACAGAGCTCAACGACTATCGATCAGTCGCTCTTACCTCACATGTGATGAAGACCCTAGAGCGACTGTTTCTGGAGCTCATGCGTGCCCAGGTTCAGGCTGCGATGGACCCTGTCCAGTTTGCCTACCACCTTCAGGTTGAGGTTGATGACGCCATCCTGTACCTCCTTCAACGTGCGCTGACCTACCGGGATGTCGGGGGCTGCGCTGTGATGGTACTCTTCTTTGACTTCTCGAGCACCTTCAGCACCATCAAGCCCCTGCAGGACAAACTGGCCTCTATGGCTGTCGACCTCAGCCTTGTGGATCACTGACTACCTGGCCAACAGACCCTATTATGATCGTATGGGGGACTGTTTGTCTTCTATGGTGACCAGCAGCACAGGATCCCCCCAGGAAACTGGGGGCATCAGAGGGTTCAACGAGAGTATCGGGAAAACAAAAGGGGGGGGGGTTTCGTGGTCAGGAAGATCTGTCTGTTTTGGTCTATAAAGTCGTGTTTATACAGTTGTGCTCAAAATAGTAGCAGTGTCTTTAAAAAGGTGAGTAAATGTCAAAATTCTTCAAATAAATTTTGCTTTAATGAACACAAATGCATTGGGGAAACTGCGCATTCCATTTCAAAGCAAGAAAACTTGAAAAAGTGATTCTTATAATATTTCACAGAAAGTCAAGAAATGTAATGATCAAAAAACAGCAGTGGTGAGTTTCATTAGGGAGAGCGTTGATTCTGTGGGGAAAAAAAAGGTGTTAACAGGTAGTCTTTATTTAAGGATCAAGGCAACTGATATTGTATATGCTGGCTGTGCATTTGTCCTGAAAAACTGAGTAAAATGGGTCGTTCAAGACATTGACGAATTTTGACATTTACTAACCTTTTTAAAAGCACTGCTGTTATTTTGAGCACAACTGTATGTCTCTTGCCCTTATATCCTACCTGTACATCCCTACATGCTGTGTTTATTTGGCGTGAATGCTGTGTTGTGTGATAACTGATAACTGTATTCTTGTGTAATTAGAATACAGCTATCAGACTGGCCATAGAGACTGGCCAAAATGAGGGAGATAATTTTTAAAATATAAAATACAAGAAGTAATGACATGTTTACTTCTGACCCCATTCAGTTAGTGAAACCTGTCAAACACCCATTGTCACGTTCATCCATTGATCATGTGTATATGGGCCCTCTGTAGTACACCAGTTATGTGCTTTGACTTCCTATTACCAAATTTGATTTCAGTTGGACTTTTGATTTCAGTAGAATTGTTATTCGCTGCTTTTGTGTAGTTGACAATTTGGAATAGGCAGTGAATGTAGACACAGTGGTGTTGTGTTAGTCATGTCTTTCATAATATTGCTTAGTAATTGCTATGTAAAATCCAACCATTAGAAATGTTTAGGAAGCACATTTTGGGACTAGATGACAGTTTAATGACAGAGGCATTTTAATAGACGTATCAAATTGTGCATTTGTGCCTATAAGTAATACTGCAATATACAACTCAGGCGAGTTTTAATGTAATGATCTGCTGAGTGTTGTGGGGTTGTCGCATGGAAATGTGTTGGCTTGTATGTATTTCAGGAGGATGGCAGAATGTTAAGATCATTGGCTCTGCTTGTTTACTTCATGGCTTTGTTGTTTTATTTGTTGCTTTTAGTTTTTCCAGAGGACTCAAATGCAAACTGCAAGACCCACCATTCCTACAAACACACCCTCCATACGGCCCGGCTCTCAGACCCCTGCAGCAGCTGTCTACCCCGCTAACCAACCAATCATGATGACCATGACACCCATGCCTTTCCCTTCCCCACAGGCTGCGCAATACTACATCCCACAGGTGACACACACAATCTAAACATGTGAACTATGTTTTGTCATCAATTCAAATGGAGCATAAATTTTTTCCCATATTGTTCAATAAGATGATTGATCCCACTGCCTTGTCTGTTTATTAAATAAAAAGCTGCAGCCATTCTCAATATAGCTGTATAAGAATGAAGACTTGAAACAGGGGTACACCATTAGACTTTTGAAAGTTACCAAACCTGCCCAAAAAAACTCCAGAACGAATGGTTAGAACTATATTTTTCAATAATTGGTATTCATGGACTCCATATATTCCCACTTGGTTGAGGCTA
This sequence comes from Antennarius maculatus, assembly GCA_013358685.1. NCBI lineage: Eukaryota > Metazoa > Chordata > Actinopteri > Lophiiformes > Antennariidae > Antennarius > Antennarius maculatus. Next base: position 5,640,179 of record CM023609.1, on the reverse strand, counting down.
TGCAACTTCACCTGCATGCTTGGCGCCAGACAGCACGTAGAACTGGCAGACTGTTTGAGCGTTGGGGCAAATAATAGGCATTACCTTCTGTTGACACCAGGCAGTTCTCCCCTGTCAGTTCATTCTTCTTATTCCAACCCATCTTGAATAGCAGAATCACCCTGCAGAGTTAATTTTACCTCAAGAAATTTTACCTCAAGTGCACCCCTGGGATGCGCTTCTACAAAAATTTGTGCATCCCAACATGACATTTATGCATCCCAAAAGTAATAACAGAATATACTGTAGAAGCATACGCAAGGATTAAATTTGGCAATAGTACAATATAAAAATTAAAACTGTTAATTTTAATGGTTTTATTAATAACAATATCATAACTGTTTAAGTAAAAAGAAAAGTAAAATTACACATTATTTTTATCAAAATGTTACAGCCTGAAAGTCATTCTTAAAAAAAAAAAAAAAAAGTTTAAGAAATAAAGATTTAATAGTTTTTTGTTTCCTTTTGCTTTTTACTCAACAATTTTCTTTGCCTTTATTCATATGTTCTCTTTTGGACACTGCACCAAGATGGCAGAGCCTTCTCCACACACATTTTTTGTAAGCTGCATTTTGTCTTGGGTGCTGACATTTAGTCATGCCTCCCCCATGGAAACAATTACGTCCATTGCGGTACAAATGTTCGGATTTTTGCTGGTTTCGCTTGGCCTTCTCTGAATCTTCTTCGGTACTGTCCACAGTAATATCTGTCTCTTACTTTTCATTAACTTTTGATTTTTTTTTATTCAAGAAAACACTCATTGTCACTTTCTCCAACATCTTTTTCTTGGGCATGGTGATAATGTGCCCAAGAAACTCGTCGCTCTCTCACTGCAGCGTGTAAAATGAGCAGACGCCGCATTGCCGTTTGGTCGATTTTATTCATTCATTCATTGTCACAACCGTTTCATCCGTTGTCGCGGGGAACTGGAGCCTATCCCAGCTGACTGTGGGCGTGAGGCGGCGGAAACTAAGGGCGCAACGCCAGTGTACTGCGGAGCCACGTGGAGACACAGACAAACACGCACACACTCATACCTACGGTCAATTTGGGACCGGCCAATTAACCTGAAGCGCATGTTTTTTGTGGTTGGAGGAGGCTGGAGAACCCAGAGAGAGCCCATGCAGACACGGGGAGAAGATGCAAACTCAACACATAGCAGGACGTGGACCCGGAACCACCTCAGTACGCCACCGTGCCGCCATTGGTGGATTTTGATAAGGCTGGACTAAGCAGATGAGTCTCGTGACGAGAAACTCTCGCGAGATCAAAACACAATGGCGATTTCCGGGTTTGAAGTTGAAGTGGAGAAATGGATAAATTGGAGATTTTTTTGTTGAATGGAAGTGCATTTTTTCCCAATATTATATAGCGGAAAAAGGTAACATCGATTTTTTTATTGTAAGTATTTAAAGCTTGCATCCCAGGGATGCACGTTGTCTGATGATTGTGCGTCCCTGTCAAAAAATGTGCGTCAAAAGCGCAAGGATACATGCAAACAAGAACACTGACCCTGTATTGGGATGGAGAGGCACCTTTGCAACTGTATCAATTCAGCTGATATGCTCTAGAGCAGGGCTATTTAATTAAAAGTCACGGAGGTCCAGTCATAAAAATTTCCTCTTAGTAAAAGGTCCGAACCCAAGTCCAGTTTGTGTCCTACAGCCAGTCCCTATGTCCACATTATCATTTATTATCAATTTTCAATGCAGGATATGTTTAACTGAGTGCCTCACCATTAATAAAAGTAGACCCAGGCAAATAAATTTCAAGCCTTTGTTAGACTGAAGAACACAGAAACCTCAGAATTAAAAATAAAGTGTAAAAAGAGCTGAATAATATTTTTTCTCTTAAATTAAAGACATCCCAGCCTAAAGAACTGAAGGCCTACACCTCAAGTAAAAAAACATTAACATGTTCAGAAATCATGAATAAAAACTGTTCTTTCAGGGGAAAAATGCAAACAGAACATGAGAGAAAGGGCATGTGGCCTGCCAGTAATTTACTTGTACACAAGTAATCTTGTGGTGGTGGTCACCTTGTGGTGGTCTCCGTCATTTGTGGTGAAAGAGACCACTGGACTTTGTCAGCATCTCTCTTATTGCTGCATGTACCTGTATGTCCTCTCCCATTGTGTGTGTTTCACAGTGGTGTTACACTCAGCAAAGAGCTCCTTATCTTTATGAAGAAACCCAACACACACAAAAGGTACAACTCATCAATGTCCACAGATTTACATGGTGCTCTCTGAATAGCTGCATCAAGCTGTTAATATTTCTGATTTTCTGGTTGCTGTTGAAGCTGACATTGGGGAGTTTTCCACACATCTCATCTTTCTGTTTTCCCTCAAACAATCTCTCAGCAGCAGCTTTTAAGCACTTATCCACAACTGTCCCATCACTAAAAGATGTTTTATGTTGCCCCCAAATCCACCATGCCTTTAGTGAACATTCGTTTGCATTTTTCTCGGTCATTTTATCCTCAGCTCGGACTTCAGAAGATAATTCTGCGCAAAAGCTCTGTGCTTTGTTTAGTAGTGGCGCTTCATGTTATTAATTAATTAATGCTACGTGTTCAGACTATATGAGGTAAAATGGTTTTGAACTGCCTGACGGAGGAATAAACATATATTTCGTCCACTCATTGTTAACCAGCGGTTTTCCTCATTAACCTCCCTTCGTTTGGAGCTATGCTGTCTTCACAGTCTCCCTTCCTCTGTGCTCCTGTAGCGGTAAACTCACAGTGGTAGCAGCAGCGAGCTGTCTCACTTCCAGGTACACGGAAACAGCAGGTAAACAAACGATCTGATTGGCTGAACTGAGTGGCGCTACTACCGTGTTAACTGGATTAGCAGCGCCCGCCGTCTGTAGCCGCGACGGTCAGCAAAAATGCTCCAAGAAAATCTACTCGTGAATTTATCACGGAGTGGTCACGGGTCCGGACAGAACCATCCGGACCGCGGTCCGCCATTTGATGACCCCTGCTCTAGAGCAATGCTCCCCAACCCCTGGGCCGCGGACTTGTACCGCTCCATGGGTCATTTGGTACCAGGCCGCACAGAAAGAAAGAATAATTTACATTCCGTTTTATTTATTTCGGAGTCTGAAAGATGTTTTATTTTGAAAAATAACCCGATGTCGGTTACATCAGTCTATGTCAGTGGTCCCCAACCACTGGGTTACGATCCGGTACTGGGAGGCACAGAAAATTTGACTTCTTTTTTATTGGTTACTAGTCTAAAGATGATTTATTTTGAAAAGTGACATCTGTGCGGAATGAGGCACAGACGAATGCGTGCGTCTGTCTAGCTTGACATGTCTCGGTAAAGTGACAGGTTATCATCCGTACCCCTAAATTAAGTGCCCACAACTGCGCCAGTGTTCTGGATTAAAGTCAAGGCAGATTATCCTGAGATTGCCCAAAAAGTATCGAAAACCCTGCTTCCATTTCCAACCTCCTATCTTTGTGAAGTGGGATTTTCTGCAGTGCCTGTAAAGAAAACCTAACTCTGGAGTAAACCGAACGCTCGTAACACACTTCACACACTTGACTTGTTCACCCTTTTATTGGAAATGATCAGTATTTCTCCTACGTTGAATGCACTGATCGCTATACAAGTCGCTATATTTCAAAATAAACCTCATCATTGCAGTCACTTGAATCGAGTTTTTCATAAAAAAATTTTCTTACAATTATTTTGTTTACAGAGATGTTGATTATCAGTTTATGAAAAAAAAAGGTTTTTTATTGTCTGTTGATGTCTGCATTTTAAATGAAACCACAGCGGATGATTTATTATTAGATTACAGCTGTCCTGGCATCATTAACGATTATCGAGCAAATGACCGGTCCGAGAAAATATTGTCTGTGATGAAACCGGTCCGTGGCGCAAGAAAGGTTGGGGACCGCTGCTTTAGAGGACAGTACAACCAGAGAAGATCTAACGTATGTTATATAATTTTTATTCCTTCTATTTTTTGAAAAAAGTGATGAAAGAAGAAAGCAGCAGACTTCAAACTGAATTTACTCAGAGGGGCTTTTGAAGCTGGTTTGTTACAAAGAGGACCTAGCAGACAAAAAATGTCAAGCTAGAGAGCCCCTAACTCTTTATTTCATTACCACAAAAACATAGATTCAGTCAAACAGAACCTGGGAGAAGTTTGAGCTGCAGCCATCTGTATCTTCTGTGGCCTTGGGGTCCATGCTTCAATTCAAAATGAAAGATATAGTATGTCAGAGATAAACAGAGCCAATATCTGATATTTTTTAGATGAAGCTTAAGCACTGCAACAATTCAGCAAACTGATAAGGCAGAGAAGAGCTACAACACTCAACAGTGAGTCACAGGTGTCCTGCTGATGGAAACAAAGACCAGAGAGAGTTGGTTCATAATTAGAATTGGCCCTCCATCAAACAGACATCTTAATATATTTGTGAGTCAAAGGTATTTTTCTACCGTCTTTCTTCAAAAAGAGCTTTTGACTCAAACATGGATCAAATATGTCATGTGGTGCACTACATAAACACGTTTTTACTACTGGGACATCACTGAATTTTAGTTAAACATTTAGTTTCTTGGAATTCCATGAATTTATTTTAGACTGTTAAAGGTCTGGTTCTGACCTCTTGTTTAGTTTAAGTTACTACAGAGAAACACTATGGTTGCAGTGTGTACTGGTTAGATATTACCAATTGTGTAAAAATACGAAACAAATCAACCTTTTCAGTAGGCTGATTAAAATCTTGTTGTATTTTTCCACAGTGTGTGTGTGTGTGTGTGTGTGTGTGTGTGTGTGTGTGTGTGTGTTCATGTGCATTTAAAAAAAAACGGTCCCATCTTCGTCTGTCTGCCCTCTGCAGTATCGCCACAGCACCCCTTACGTGGGACCTCCTCAGCAGTATTCTGTGCAGCCTCCGGGGTCTGGTACCTTTTATCCAGGGCCGGGAGAGTACCCGGCCTCATATCGTGAGTAGTTGACCCAACACAGCTGTCCATCAAGTACTGTTCAACAACTGCTATCACATTTATAATCTGAACTCACCTTACAGTAACTCAAATACATTCAACCAATTAGACTTGTATATGTTTAAAGCAGAGACCGTATGAGCACCTTGGTAAACTGCGTTTTCATTTGTGCTCTTTCAGATCCCCTCAGGTACCACCCACCTGTCTCACCTTCTGTTCCCGCACCCGTTCCCACAGCCGGCCCGCCATATTACCCAGGACAGACTGTGTACCCTCCGTCACCCCCCATCATAGTGCCTACACCACAGCAACCTCCACCAGCTAAACGTGAGAAAAAAACAGTGAGTATCTTAGTTGTTCCTTTGTTTTTCTCTGCTTCTGTGGAGGCTGTTTTTGCTTACGATTTAATGGCAGGAATAAATGCTTTTAAGGTCTCCTGTATGAGATGTCAACTTTTGATAATTTATTTACTGTGTACTTAGAAAATGGTTATTGTTTGATCAAACAGGTTAAATATTAAATCCTGCATAGTTTACCCATAAATGACAGTGATGGGCCCAAATACAGGCAAACCTCGGTTTCCAACCACAATTCATTCCGGAAGGCTGTTTGCATACCGATTTGGTCGAATTCCAAATACATTTGTCCCATTACAAATAATGTAAATGGTCTTAATCCGTTCCAAGACGCTAGAAAACTACCTTTTTTCAACATAATATCCATCCATTTTCTGCTGCTGTATCCACGTACTATATGTTACTTCATAATGTCATTTATATATCAAATTGTATAGTAATGAAACATAACAAAGAAATGTAAAAGAAAGAAGCAAACACGAGAAAGAAAGAAAAAAAAAACACAGACGTAATCAGGTTAGCCTAAGGTACGAGTTACCGTCGTCTTTTGGACAGAAGTTTACGGTACCGTAACTCGCAACATAGCCAATGGAACAAAAATTAAGTGAAAAATAATTTAATCCAGTAAACTAAAATAAAAAGCACATTATAGTTAAAGCATAAGAACAATAAAGATAAGAATTTTTATCTTTGTGGTGGTGAAAAGTTTGTTGAGTACGATCCTGTGATGCTCTTATTTTGGGACTTCTTGTTGTACCTGGAAGTGGTTACATGTAAATATAATACGCGACATGCGTAATGTGCTTGTGTTCAATTGAGTGTTCAGGTGAGCAAGCGTGAACGTTGGAGAGGGAGAGGAGGAGGATGGATGTTACTGCGTTTGTTTTGCGTTCGACTTCCAAATTTTGTTCGACGTAAAAGACAAAAAAATTCCGAATTTTTTGGTCGAATTCCGATTTGTTCGATGTCCAAAGCGTTCGAAAACCAAGGTTTGCTTGTACATAAGTTGGCATTGAACATCAAACTGAACTGAATGAAATGTAACTACTCTGGTGTACTGACAGATTCTCTCATATTTTAATCTATGCAACTCTGCACCAGCTTTATCTGCTCGTTCTGATGGCTGTAACTGGAATGCTTATTTACTTTTCAGATCTAACTTGTCTTAACAAAGAGATTGTTGCCTGATGAAAAGGCTCAAAAATAATGCGTTACTCCACATTTTGAAAGTTGGTGGAGCGGAGTAGTGCTGTTTGTAACCTCAGAGACTTCAGCGGCTGGATTGCAGTACTTATTGGCAAACTTTAGCCTGAACTGTACGGCTACCTCCAGCCAACCCTCTCCATCTATTCGGCTCAGTTTCCTGCCTCTTTTTCTTACAAGATTTACCTATCACAATCATGTGCATCAGGATTGATTGCAATAGATTGCTCAGGTAGGCATACAGATATTGGCCTACTGGTGGTGGTAATCAGATAGTGATACGAGATTGTACCCAGTCAGCATTTCCCAGGCTGCACCACAGGGAGGTTTCTGTATCAGCAGCTTGGTCTACACTAATGACCAACCACTCCCCCCACAATGCCACCGCTTCATCTACAGTGATGATTTCTGCATCAACACTCAAAAAGAAAACTTCAGTAACATCGAAACCACCCTGGAAAGTGCCCTCCAAGACATGTCCACCCACTACAGTAACAACCACCTAAAACCCAACCCATTAAATCCCCAGCTATGCAGCTTCCACCTGAAAAACCAAGACGCAGGAAGAGAACTGAACGTCTCATGGGACGGGCACAAACTCCTAAATCATCCCCATCCAGTGTACCTCAGAGTCCCACTAGACAGGAGACTTTCCTTCAGAACCCACCTTCAGAACGCCAAAGCCAAGGTCAACACCCACGAATAATATTCTGCACAAACGGGTGACCTCAAAGTGGAGTGATGATCCACCAACCATCCGTGTCACAGCCCTAGCCCTGTGTTTCTTCACGGCTGAGAATGCGTGCTCAAGCTGCAGCCGCACCCACCAAACCAAACTGATTAGACCCGGCTTTCAACGACACCTGTCGCATCATCGCGGGGTGCCTAAAGACAACGCCAGTCTCGTGCCTGTACGCACTGGCCGGCATTGCCCCCCTCTTATCAGACGCTCCATTGTTGCACTAGATGAATGGAGAGCACATGAGTCTGATATAAGGCACCCCCTGTACGGACACACAGCACCCCCATCCAGACTAAAATCCAAAACCAGTTTCCTGCACACAGTCCCCCCTTTTGGTCAACCAAGGAATCCGCCCGGACCAACATGTGGAGGGTGGAATGGCACCAACCCAACAGTTGAACCCAAGAATGGAAGGACAGGGGAATAACGTCTACTGAATGCCTCGCCAGCGGACACGACCTCCCATGGCTAACCTGAAAGACCCTGAACAGACGGCGAGTGGAGCAGAGGAGGTGCAAAGCACTGTTGAAGGCATGGAACGACCTCACAGAGGAAACGTGTGGCTGTGTTGCAGTACAGACAATGCCTCATCTGCTGGAAAACCACATGCCCCCCAATGCAGCCCCCAGGACCTGGCAGAGCCGTCCCTATTAGCTGTATCCCGCGTCAGACACTGGTAGAACGACATCTAAGATTGCAAAGGGCTCAAAGAAGAAGATCAGGATTGACTGGCTGTTGATAATCACTATTTTAAACATGCTAAAAGTAGAATACACAACTTCCGTTGAAGATTTTTCAGTGTCATGTTAACAGTGTCATGACACAAATGGGGGACAAACCAGGGCAGGGGCTCTAATTACATATGCAAATTTTGTTAGCTTTTCCATTGACACTATTTGCAGCCAGATGTAGTATGTGCAGCCAGATATTGTAGTTTCTTGCTTTATCAACACAAAAATGTTTCATTCCTATGGATTCACCTCCTGTCATTGTGGTGCATATAAAAAATTGTTAAAACTTGTCCAAGTTATGGTCTTTCTAAGACTTGGGTGCTTTAGTGAGTTGTGTTTTTTGTACCACTGTCCTCCCAGATCCGTATCCGTGACCCCAATCAGGGTGGCAGGGATATCACTGAGGAGATCATGGCAGGCAGTTCAGGGAGCAGAAATTCAACGCCTCCTGTCGGTCGCTCCTCCTCTAGCCCTACATCCCCACAGGTATGACTCTTTCGCTATTGGCCTATTCTATAGGTGCAGAGGCAGCATAGCATTCAGAGACTTCAGGTAGAGGTCACAAAAGGAATTTCATCTTGATTGGTAGCTGTGCTTTTGACCTGTCTGAATGCAGCCTCTTTGTCTTAGGTCATTTACTTAGAAATGCTGACCTCTAAAGTCGTAGTTAATTTCCTCAAGATGCTGATTCTTTTTTGTTTAGGACTGATATCAAAAAACTTGATAAAGTCCGCAATAGTTTTTTTTAAATATGGTAAAAGCACTTTCTACGGAATAATGTGGAATAATGTAGTCAAAGGACTTGCAGTAGTAATAATGAGGCCTTTCATCAACGTTACACACAACATAGAGTATATCACATCTGTAATATTTTAAAATCTTGTGGTATTGTCTCATAATAATCGCTCTAACAACTGTTTCAATGTTACGCCTTCTTCCTTTCTGTCACTGTTTCTTTTCGTTCACTCTGTCCTTCACCAGTATGTTGCATTTGTACAGTGCATGTCCTCTTTCTCGGGCAGAATCCACACAGATTCTGTCATCTGTCCATTCTGTCCTTAAAAAAAAAGTGCATTACAATGTAGGGCTGCCACGATTCACCGACTAGTTGATTATGTTGACCATTAAAATTATCGATGCATCTTTTTTTGAATCTTTGTTTTTCTCTCTAAACTGCTGCACCTTCTTCTGCCACTTCTGTCTGTCTGTCCTTGACACACACTACTGCACGTGTATCAAGGACACACATGTGCAATAGTGGTAATTGGGGTCAGTCATGATACCACTAGTTAAACTAGATAGGTTCTGGTATCATGTCTACCCGGCGGCAAAGGAGTTCAAATGTGTGGAAGCCTTTTAAGAAAACAAAAGAGATTATTACGGTAGTCCGTCGCTGTGACATGGGTCATCTTTCACTGATTTTTCACTTTGCGCAGTTTCACGGATTCATTATTACAATTTTTGCATGATGACATGTCATGTCTAGCTTTGATCTATGGTCTGAGATATTTTCTATCCTGAAATATTTTTGCACATATCTCAGGAACTGTATAAGATTGTTATATTTGTTATATTTATAGGTCTTTTATTAAATTACTCTCACCTATGAAAGTGTCGCGGGATGTTGCAGTCTCTGACTGCCTTGTTTTTCGGGACATGGAGTAGCAGGCAGCCCCTTTGTGAAGCGCCCAAATAAGCAACTTATAAAGGGGGCGGCACCTTGCTGAAGGGCACCTCGGCACAGTTCACCGGAGGTGAACTGACACCTCCCACTGTCAGCTCACACTCTGGGTGCTTTTTTGGGTCCGCTCTACCACTGAGCCACTGACGCCCCAAATCATATAGAAAGGAACACAACAGGGTCCTGGGTCAAAGTACAAAGCTGAAAACAATTATGGAATGCAGTTTGCACATTTTAATAAATAAAACATGCTAAGCCAAACAAAACAGATTTTCATTTATTTTTTACTTTTATATACTGCACTGATCTTCGAAGGGAAATTAGTTAGTTGCACACTAGTTCACACTGTTAGTTTTTAGTCATGCATATATATTATATACAGGCTCTAACACAAGCTTAAGGGGCCTGTAGGCATGCAGTCTGGGGGAGGTGGAGTGGCGGGCAGCTCCTGCATGGTGCGCCCTAAGGAGAAACTTGTAAAGGGGACGGCGCCTTCCTCAAGGGCGCCTCGGCAGTGCTCGGGAGGTGAGCTGACACCACCCACTGTCAGCTCACACTCCAAGGTGGCTGGGCGGGAACGGGAGTTGAACCCATGATCTTAGAAACAATGGACGATCCGCTCTGCCGCCCGCGCTACCATTGAGCCACTGCCGCCGCCTCTGGACTTTGAAGGAGGACATTGTGACTTTCTCTGTGTTCTTCTGTGGATGTTAACTGTCTTTCCTCTTTCTCTGTCTTCTGTGCCCTTTTGACTTTTTTTTTGTTTGTCTCTGCTTCCTGATTTCTCCTTTTTCCTGCATTATTCTGAGTTATTCACCTCCTCCTGCATTGATCTGCATTCTTTTCTGTCCTCTTAATCTAACTGTTCCCTATTTGTCTCCTTATTTGTGCTCAAACCTGCATTCGGGCTCGTTTATTTATTGTTTATGTGCACTGCTTGCTTGCATCTCTTTGCCTGTCTCTCTGATTTTCTGTGTTTCTAGTTTTTATGGCTGTACCCTCATTATCCTCACATTTTCTACCTCAAATCGCAGCAGCTGAGCAGCAGCCAGGCTCCAGAGCAACAGCAGCAGTCCCAGCCACCTCAGCCACGGCAGTCTCATTCTGGAGGCTACACATTTGAGCCACTACAACTCCAACAGCAGCCGATGACTGCTGTTGCTTCAGACACCAAACCAGGTCCAGGTCTGCACCAAAGTCCTTAATCCTATTTAGAATACACCCACAACTCTTAAGAAATAGGGCTGCTACATAAAACCGGTGTTTAAACTATAATGTTTTATCTATGTTTTGAGCCTACCATGTTTAACTGCTGTATCATTGTCTTTTATATCAGCCAGTGTCCCCCTCATGTGCAGCATTAACTTCTGTGTCCCTCTATTGAAAAAAATGATTTCCCTGACAAATGCATCAATTTCCTTTCCTCAAAACAGGCCGCATGCTTTCACTTTTATTTCAGTCACAAATCAGTATGAACTGTCAAAGGGCTCCCTGCCTTTCCAGTAATTTCCTGGAATATTTTAACCAGATTTACTCAGGAACCAATTTTACCTGTTTCAAAGTTGGAATACAAGGCTAAATGCTGCAGTTTACAGGTATCCCACTCTTGGACAGTTTTGTTTTCCTGGTTACTGAGCTTTGAGCTGTTGGTCATGAAGGTTATGGTGTTTTAATTTGTTTACTATTTACAGATTCTAAAATGATTGATGCACCATATTTTACGGACCATCAGTCGCACCAGATTATAAGGCACAGTCTCAGTTACAAGGTCTTACTGTACTAAGCCATACATAAGGCGCACTCTATTATTAGGCGGATGCTAAAATAAGGTAACAGCAGCGAAACAGTGAGTTTGGTTGAACTTTATTCTACAACATATTTAAAAATAAACACATTATTTTTTGATCAATCTTTTGTCTCAAATCCATCAAAGTCCTCATGTTCTGTATCTGAATTGAACAGCAGAGCAATTTCACCACCAAACATTCCGGGTTCCCTCTGGTCGTTGTCAGAGTCAGTCTCGTTGCCAGGTGGTTGTTCAGTAATGATGTCGGCTTTCGTGAAAGCTCGGACAAAAGTCATACCTCAGACCAGGCATCCACAATCCAATCAGATATGGTGGCGTAAATTGCCCGGCACTGCCTTCCAGTCTTAGTAAAGGTGTGTTTGTCACTTCTCATCCATCGCTCCCACGACTCTCGCGACTGCGCTTTACACCAATATCCAGCGGTTGAAGTTCTTTGGTTAATCCTCCCGGGATTACAGCATGCATCAAATTGATTTGCTGCACTTGGTTTTTCAAAGTAGCAGTGATATGGGCGGACATGGAGTCGCAGATCAACAGACGGTGAAGGCCCATTTCTGTTCACAGCTGCGTAACTGAAAGCCTGTAGTTTGAATCGTGGCTCGTAAGGGTGTCACTTCACTGATGCCATTTTTGGGGAGTTCTTAACCAAAAAAATGTTGTTTTGCAGCGTACCTGTAGTACATTGTACCTACCTATTGGAGGCATGGCGGAGGTATGCATACATGCTGTACATAGTTTTAAATAATGTTCTCAATTGTTTTATCGCTACCAGCGTACGTAGTGATGTTTTACGTCCCTATTGCGGTGGGAAATGGTCTAGCGGAGCGCTAACTAAAATGACACGACGACATTTTTACCAATTTTGGAATCCATTGCACACATAAGGTGCTTTGGGTTAAAAGGAGCACCATCGATTTTTGAGAAAACTAAAGGCTTTTAAGTGCGCCTTATAGTGCAGGAAAGACAAAGCTTGTTATTTTGGTTTACATTGAGCAATCCTTCTAAGAATAACTGTGCTCATGATTTAATATTTTCTTCAATATATTATGCAAATATTACCCGTATGACATATCTCAACTCTTCATCTTTTCAGATGAACCTCTGAAAGTGGAGCCAGTTGCCCAGAAGTCCACCTCCCCGGAGCAAGTTCAGCCTGAAGCTTCTGTGGTCAGACTTGAGGCCAGTACTTCTGTAACTGAGCCCTTTTCTATTGTTGAACCAGAGTTATCCTTCCCTGATGCAATGGCTGCTCCCGCCACGCTCCTTCTTTCAGTAGCCAACAAAAGTGACCATTCCTCAGCCAGGGACTCCTCTGCTTCTGCTTCCTGTCCCTCCCCCTCAACTGGGGAGCAAAAACCATGTTTGACACCACTTCAGACTCCCATCGTTGACAAGCCTCTGTCAGACACGGCACACACTCTAGCTGCCTCGCCAGCACTGGCTTCCAAGGCTTTAAACGGCCTTGCAGACATTGGGATGGAGTTGGATGCCCCGGTGCATGAGCCTTCTCTCCTGGCCCCACCTGTGCTACAGGCCCAGTCATCGTCTGTCGTTTACAGGGAGGTTACGGAAGCTTTGCCCGTGGACGTGAGACCGGAGATGCCCATTGCTGCTGCACTCACTCCACTGGCACCTGTGGCTGTTGTGCCTGTCACGCTGACCTCAAGCCCTGCCCCAGCTTTACCTGTTATTCTCCCCCCTGGACTTCCACCTCTAGTGCAGGCCACAGTAGAGGCCGACGAGCTGAGCAAGTCTTTAGAAACTAAAGACCGTATCACCAGAATCGGAACAGAGGCACATGGGGACATTACTGGCAGCGTAGCGCTCACTAGAAAGAGTCCCACTTCAGGTAGAGCACTGATTGCATTTCAACAAATATATTGCATTCTAGATAATTTTTTTCTACAACCCAAGGTCAGAAACATGCAATAATTATGCGTTTTTGGTGATATTTCAATGCAAAATGATAAGATTAGGATTTTTTTGTGAGGGGGGGCACAAGTGTTTTTTGACTACTTTCATAGTACACATTAAATTTTACATCTCAGCAAGTATATGTTGACAGATTTAGATTCAGTAAATTCAGAAAAAGCTAATTAAAATATATTTTTTCAAAGGATAGTAACTCTTAACAAGCTGAGAAAATTTGTCAGCATGTTTTCTGAATGTGAATCTAAAAGCCATTTTCAATTTTTCTTGTTTGTATCCATCACAATATAAATTAAAAAGTAGTTCAGTAGAATCAGAATATGTAGAGCAGCACCTGCAACATGAGTACAACTGAAGGGTCTCAGTGGCGTCTGTATGGAGCACTCTTGATTTACTGTCTCTAGATGTGCAGGATGTTGAACGTCATTAATACATTCCTTCTCCATTCAGCGTCAGGTTTATTATAGCATTGTTAGCTTATTTTTGTTTTTTTATATAGAATAACTGCTTGACAGTTAACCATTTTTTGTTTTTGTTTTTTGGTCAAAGTCAGTGGCATGTCTTTTACCTTTTATAATCATCAATGAATTATTCCTAATAGTTTATCATGTTCTTGTGTTATACTGTATAACCTAGGGGGAAAATACATTTATGACTACTGTTACTCATTGTACATACTGTATATACATAATCTTAGGAACTTCAAGTAGGAATGTCTTCGTTGACTGTCATACCAACTTAGTGTATTAGAAGATTCTCTGGATATATCCTTGAATAGCATGCGTCATCATAGATTTTCACATTTTCCCTGTTTTGTCAGACTTGATGTTTACTTTAGTGTGACAGGAGATAGCTGAGGTTTAATATATGAATATCACATTTTGGGGTTTAATTACATTTACCAGCTTTTTTTATAAAGGTGCATTTACAGGTTTTTACATCTAGACCAAAAAAATACTTGCTTTCCACTGAATCATTTTAAATCCGTTATGTTTGTGTTGTTTGCATATCAGCAGTGGCTGACTTCATGCTACTGCATTTGTATTTTGCTGCAGTAAATGAGATAGCTTCTGCTATACCAAAGATGTGGAGGAAACCAAATGATGCTTCTGGAGATGCACCTCTGGAAGAGGTAAGAATAGAGACCCAAGAACAGAAACAGACCTGGGATAGTAGTTAAATGTCTGCTACGTACATACAGTTATCATTAATGATCTCAAAGTTTAAGTGGTTTCAACTTCAATTCTTATATGCTTTTGGTAGAAACGAGGTGCTTCTATTTCCCCTATTTAAACTTTTTTGTAAGACTTTTTGACGTGCCTTTGACACAGAAAAAGACCAGATGTCTGGATGAGAGGGAGATGAGGGAAAAGGCACAGTGGGCAAAAAAGTTGAAGTGTTTCCACCTGTGGGGATAACACATAAATGATTTTGGCGTTTTGTATCATCCAAGAACAACATCAAGTAGTTATTCATCATCTCCAGTGTTTAGCCAGCCCACTTTATGAAAAATCCTTATTCTGCTCTGCTTGTCTTGAAACTGTGAGAATTGCTACACCACTGGTTGTACATACTTTTATGAATGGCATCTCTTTAGGAGTCATTAAACAGCCATAATGAGTGAAGAAATATTTTAATGCACAGAAATTAACAAACCTTACATTACAAACAAACATTACAAACATTACAGGTGATTGATCAAAATTCAATTCGGCCCCGCTGGTTTAAATAAAAGATGTTTCCCAGTTGCATTCATGTTGAAGAAAAATGACTGTCATAGAAAACTAAGAAAACATGAGAAATTATTCAGATTATAGCATTACACGTATATATTATTTTGCTTTGTAGAAATATATTCCCTGTTTGACTCTTAGTCATAGCTTAATGTTCTCTTTCAACATCTTTTTCACCTCTACCTTTTCATGTTTCTATTTATTCGTAACTAATTTTCCATTTCTGCTGTTTTGCTTTTTTTGTTTCCTCATAGCAGATGAGGTCTATTTTAGCTCATTGACCTTGTTGCATGAAGTAATGTTTTAACTAGTTTTATACTTTGAACTGCCAAGTCAAATCTCCCACAACACACGTTAAGAACGATGCATCACAGCAAGATTTTTTTTATTTCGCTTGCATCAGTTCATATGAATTTGAGAGCTGTCTTACCTCCACACAGGACAAGCCCAGGCAAGTGACTCAGCCTGCTGGAAACCACGCCTTTCAGTCAGCTCTTCTGACTGGCATCCCAGTATCTCCACCACCAGTCTTTGCTTCCTGCCCTACCCCAGCCCCTGCTAGCAGCCCAGAGCCTGATGGAAAACCCGCTGCCCTCGAGGAGAATGGGGATGCCGAGATGGAGCCCATGAGAAATGGGGCAGGACACATTTCAGAGACAGAAAGTAGCGACAGCAGTGCCACCGTCGGAGAAAAGGAGAACTCCACAGGGGCTCTGCCAGACATTGAAGGTCAGAGAGGGCCTCATTAAATGTTTTTAATGTACAATACAAGCAAATCATTAGAACAACAACATAATGCTTTTCTACTGTTATGTCTTTCCTCTCTACTTGGGAGTCCAGACCTGTCCGAACCCACTGGCAAGCGTCAATATAATAGGGAATTCCTGTTGGGCTTCCAGTTCATGTCTGCCTGCATACTGAAACCTGAGGGGCTCCCACCCATTAGTGATGTGGTGTTGGACAAGGTGAGTCCACCTCTTGGTGCTGATTGGTCTGCATAAGTACTCAAGGCACCAAATATTTTTAAACCGCTCAAAGGTGAATCAATTGGCTGGATATTATTCCTACAGTTTTTTTTTACTTAGCAGATGACCAACTACTTATGGAGGGCCTTCCCTGAATTTAGCCTTTTAAGGAAAAGTCACTGGAAAGGTTTCTGGACAAATGAGACCTCAGTCCACAAAATTAACAAACAAAAAAATGGCAACAATTTTTTTATGAGCGTGAAACAAAGATCCCAAACATTCTGTGGCTTCTCCCCTTCAAATATGTGC
Source organism: Antennarius maculatus (assembly GCA_013358685.1). Classification (NCBI taxonomy): domain Eukaryota; kingdom Metazoa; phylum Chordata; class Actinopteri; order Lophiiformes; family Antennariidae; genus Antennarius; species Antennarius maculatus. Next base: position 5,623,718 of record CM023609.1, on the reverse strand, counting down.
TATCTTTATTTTTAACAATATATTGTGAATTTAGTGGATTTTTGATTATCAGAATGATTGACTTGTGTTTTCCAGTATTCACCATTATAAAAAGTTTTAAAAACTATGACTAAGATATTGAACGATAGATTGATCAATAATGAATGCTGTCAGCTGTTGAAGCCCTCTTTTTATATGAACCCTGTCAGGACGAAAAGTTTCTTGTTATTCACGTCGGCAAGAAGTGTTTCAGATAATGGTTGTTTGTTAAGCTTATATCAAAGGACATCTGGGTCATTCACTGATCCACGCATAATTTTGAGTGGAGCATACGGCATGCTGAAATGCTGTTTTGATTAAAATCGCATTGCTAGTATGTCACACTTGGCAGTTTTAAGAGTTTGTGTGCCCTTCCTCTACCTCCCGAAAAGAACAATGAGACCGGAGAGCAGCTGATGTGTAATCCCACAGTTCATTTTATTTGAGGGAAAAATGACTTCTCTCTGGGAAAGTAGAGAGGAAGTCAAGGACAGCAGAAAAACGAAGAACTGGATTTGTTCTTGTCTCCTCCCACAACTATCTTACTCTCCCCTGCGTTCCTCCTCATAGCCCTAGCCCCTCACCCCCCCACATCTGGTTCTGACTTTTTTTAGTGAACAGGCTGACCTGCAAGGTCTAGTTTTATTATCAAATCATTGAAAATACTCAAACCAAAATCTGTTAACTCAGCACCCCTGCACATCACTGTTAAATGACCAATGGTTTAGAAACATGCAAACACATACACACACAGAAACTTCTGTCACCCCCTTGCCACTAATATTGGGAGATCACTGCTCCTCCTGCTGTCCAGCTCTTGTAATGCATGTGTGTAATAATGATATTTTGTGCATTTGTATTGTGCAGATGAACCAAAACAAGTTACCATCTCGAGTGGTTGATTCCAGGGCTATATCCAGAGGACCTGATTTCACACCTGCCTTTGCAGAATTTGGCAGGCAGATGGCTGGAGGACGAGGTTCATCAGTGAGTCACACATGCATTCATAATGTCCAAAGGAGTTTTACAGCTCCGACTTTCTGTACACACTGTTAATATAATAGTATGTGTATGTAGATATTTTGCTGCTGTTAAGTTGTTGATGATAAGCAACATTTTACCTTCAGAAAAAATAATGGCTAATCACCATAAATCAATGGCAATTACATTATTCAAATGTGTGTAATATTTTTTGCTAGCTGTTCAAGAGACGAACAAGACTGAATATAACTGTAGCATCTGGCTTTACTCTATTTTACAATGGCTATAATACACTGCCTGGCCAAAAAAACTGTCGCCACCAAAAAAAAGTCACCCAGCCATCTCCAGCACATCTTTGGGATGTGCTGGAGATGGCTTTGCCCAGCGGTCATATCCCACCATCATCAATGCAAGATCTTGATGAAAAAAATAACGCATCACTGGATGGAAATAACTCCCTTGATATTGCAGTAGCGTATTGAAACAATATCACAGGGATTGCATGCCATTTTCAAAGCTTAATACAATCATATATAATACAATCATCTGGTGCATTCTTTCACTTCTTTATCTAAATGAGCGTTCTGATTTGAAACTATCAGTAATAGGAGAAAGGCCTTCCTATGATTCCCAATTAAATACAAACCTTTGAGTTTCTAGCAGTTGTAAAAATGCTGAATTACAACTGCAGCCCTGTCTGAGCATACTGCAAGTGATATGGCTACATAGACAATCTTTAAAATTCAGCAGTTCCTCATTTTTCTCATTCCCCACCTTTGTACTAAGTGGAATGCAAACCAGTGTTTAATGCAAACTCAATAAATATTGAATAAAAGAAATTCACAATTATTTTTCCAATTATTTTCAAATGACAAACTTTAAATTTTTGTCCACTTGAAAAATATTTTTGTGATTAAACGATGAAATCTTTGGACCAAAAAACAGAAACTTTTTTTTTGCTCTCATTGTTATATTGACACTTAAAGGGGTCCTATTGTGAAAAACACATGTTTTCAGGTCTTTTCATATGCATATTGGTCCTCCCTAACCCGACCCCATATAATCTGGAAAGCATTTCCTGCATCAAAAGATATACATTGCGCCCTTGCCCGTTCACGCATCAAAGCTCGCGACTTCACCTCATTGCGGATTTTTGATAGACAGTCACGTGATATCGTACACGCATTATGTTGGCTGACGGAATCCGGAAGTACGCTCGGTTCTGTGAGTCTCGGACTTAAGTGAGACACTAAAGTGCTTTAAACAGTTGATAAGAGTGTGGGAAAAGGTAATACAGAAAGAAGGTGGTTTCATATCAGTATGGGGAGGGTCATAAACGTTTAAATTACTGTAAATAATAAGATAAATCATAGCTCTATCGTGGAATTTATTAATTGCGTGTGGTTCGTGGAATGCATTAACCGCAAAGAACGAAGGCACACTGTATTAAAAAATTATATGTTAAAAATGAATGATTGACAGAGTGATTGATGTATCCTGAGACATATTTAATTGATTGACGCCCTTTACGGACGTGGTCATCCCCGATGGAGTTCGTGTTCAGGCTAAGGTAGCAGTGTGTGGTAATGACCTGCTCAGAATTACACACTGAAAGTTCCTCAGAAGCTGCTCCAGTCAGCTAGCATTTGGCTAACTAGTTAGCTCCGCTTTAGTTGTGTGTGTGTGTGTGTGTGTGTGTGCGCGCGTCCTCGTAAAATTTATCCTCAGCATCATTGTAAACACATAACCAGTTTAATAACAGATGAAGAAACTACTAAAATCCTAACTGTTGTCTGTTTTTTCATGAATAAAAGCAGCTTTCTATGTGATCTGAGAGCTGGGTGTATCCAAAGCGACTACTCCACTCATTAACAAACAGCCTCAGCCTTTAATTGGAGCCTAATAGACATTCACTGTCACCAGTCAAGGTTACGTTCAACTGACCCAAACTGTGCATGTAAAATAATCCAGGCAGAAATCAAGAGGTGAATTTATCACTCATTCCCAGCCTATGGGGGATATGCAAACACACACACAGAGTGTTACAGTTGCTTGAGTATGAGTAAATAATTGATGCAGTGACAAAAAGGACCAATGTGACATAGATTGGAATACAGAGATAAAGTAGGAAACAACTAACAGTTCAATATACTTCACGAATACAAGAAAAAGCCTTGGTTACCTCCCCGGTAACGTCCCATATTTCATTAGACTGCGTTTGCTTAACTTCCCGATGTTGTCCGTGACGATTGCCTGGAAACACAAATTTAATTACCTCTTGTCCATAATCATCTCTTATCTTCTCATCTCCACTGATTTCTATCCCACGTGCTAACACTTTTGTGTTTTTCTCTACAAATCCTCCGCCAGTCTGAGGTCAATCAGTCATCATGTTTACATAATGAGCCACAAGTCTTTATTCAGAAAACTGAGACAGCTCCGCACTGTCCGCCGAAAAATTAAGTTATATCATGGAAGAGAGCTCGGAGGCACGCCCATTAAGACAGAGTGTGATTTTATCAATAATCAATCAAAGATAATGAGGACCACAGATCAGTTTGGGGCAAGATATTTCAAATACAGTGTAGTTGGACATCTGACAGCTGAATAACTTGAATTTAAAAAAGCATAGCATGGGACCTAAAAACAAAATGCAGTTTTAACTACTACTGTTGCTGCTTTATGACATTCCGAATTCCATCTTCCTTAACATCCACAGCTTATGAACATCGGGGCTCGGAGGCCTCCACCCAGAAAGATTATCATGAATGTGTCGGTAAATGATGAAGTTCAGCTGCAAAAATCAGAGAATGCATGGAAACCTGGACTGAAAAGGGAGGGTCCAATGGAGGATTCTGAGAGCCAAAAAACAAAGGTGGGTTCAAATTTACATGTAGATATGTACAAAGACACATGCAGTATAAGAACGGTAACCAAATGACATGTTTAGGAAAGAAAGGCATTACCAGCACACATCAGTATCAGATTGTTTGGTCTGGCTGTTTCTCATTCTAAAAAGTAGTCCTGTGGTGAACTATCTTTATGCCTGATTTTCCCTCAGGAGCTTTTCAGGAAGGTGCGTAGCATCTTGAACAAGCTAACACCTCAGAAGTTCAACCAGCTGATGAAGCAGGTGACGGACCTGACCATTGACACGGAAGAAAGGCTCAAAGGGGTCATCGACCTGGTTTTTGAGAAGGCCATTGATGAACCAAGCTTTTCTGTTGCCTATGGAAACATGTGTCGCTGCCTCGCCACAGTAAGCTCTGTGTCTGTCAGAATGCAGGAAGTAGGTCAACTTTTCGAGAAAAGGGGAGGTGTATTTGTGTCAGAAATATTTTGAATCAGTTTGCTGTTTAAGACCATTTGATGACATACTGTCAGCATTTTCTAAGATGTGTACAACTAATGTTTCCAGTATCAGGAAAGAAGGTAGCGTTAACACAATTTAAAATTTAATGTAATGATAGTGAATAAATACCTAATATTGACCCTCTTTCAAGTGGGTCAATATTATGTATTTATTCACTGTTGAAGAGATTTTTCAGAACAGCTATTGTTGAAAATAACTGCATAGCATACTTAAAAAACAATTTGAAATAATCCACAAACGTAAAGGCTTTTGTATACCGGTACAGTAGGGTTCTGGTGTTGTAGTCACATTTGAGGCAATGTTCTTTAAAGATTAATATTTCGTTACTTGGTTTATCTCTATACCTCTGCTTCAATACGCTTATATGTTCTGTTCATGTCCAGCTCAAAGTGCAGATGGCAGACAAACCCAACACCACAGTGAACTTTCGCAAACTGCTGCTAAATCGCTGCCAGAAGGAGTTTGAAAAAGACAAGGTTGATGATGTGGTGTTTGAAAAGAAGCAGAAAGAGCTGGACTCTGCTGCATCGGTATGTCATTTTATAAACAGCTCAAGTGTGTCAACAAATTTCGAGCTAGACTGAAACAGTTTTAGTCCCTGGAAAAGAGAATGAAACATCTTACAGGTGAGGTATTTGTGTTTCATTCGGTCCCCTAAGGTGACAGAACGGGACAGGCTTCAGGAAGAGCTGGAGGATGCCAAGGACAAAGCGCGGCGGCGTTCCATTGGCAACATCAAGTTCATCGGGGAGCTTTTCAAGCTCAAGATGTTGACAGAACCAATCATGCATGATTGTGTTGTTAAGCTGCTGAAAAATCATGACGAGGAGTCTTTGGAGTGTCTGTGCCGGCTGCTCACTACCATTGGCAAAGACCTTGACTTCGAGAAGGCCAAGGTGAGGCTGAGAAGGACATTGACTAAGTAAACTCATTAAAGTCTGGGTCTGTGCTTTAAGGGAAAGCTCAATATTTTGTATTTATACTTTTATTTGTTTTTCTGCTGAAGATTGAGATCATCTCCCATGTACAGGTAGTCCTCAAGATACAAAAATTCGACAAACATTCATAGATACGAGCCAACCGTGCGCTGCCATATCTCACTACTGTAGTTTTCCTTTCTGCGGCAACCAACACCGAGCAGCACTGCTGTGGACGCGCATCCAACACTCATCTCCCCCTTTTGTTCTTGTACGTGTCTGAGCATCTCAATGGGTCAGGCTTCATACTCCGTTTGCTACTTTACGATTTATCATGGCTAATAAACCAAACATTAGTGCTAGTGGTATTGGCAAAAGCAGGGCACCTTATAGTGGTAGTAGTGACAATCTCTGATGACAACTCTGCCTCTCACCAGCAATAACTCCACACTCCGTCTCCTCTTTCTTCCCTCTGAAGGTAAGTTACATTATGGTAGAACTGTATTTCATTTCATTTGTGCTGTTTTTATGCCCTGTGACTGTTTCTGGTAAATCTTCGGGAATATTACTTTAATATTTAGAGTAGCAATGACATTTAAATGACCTAAAAGGGCAATTAGAAAAGAAAGAAAGTCAACTTTATTGATCCCCTACGGGGAAATTATCTTTGCACTCATACATACATATATATGTCAAACCATGCATACAGTGTCGTGTACAGGCCCCTGGACAAACACAACACACTAGGGGCCTGTAGGCATGCAGTTAGTGCAACAATTGTTAGTACATGGAGAGGCAGAGTGAAGGGTCACGACTTCGGGTGCGCCCCAAATGAGTAGCTTGTGGGGGGAGCGGGGGGGCGCCTTGCTCAAGGGGCGCCTAGGCAGTGGCCTGGAGGCGAGCTGACACCTCCCACTGTCAGCTCACACTCCGAGGATGTCTGGCGGGAGCGGGATTTGAACCGCCGATGTCTGGGCGATGTCTGGTCTTAAGACGTCTGCTCTACCGCTGAGCCACTGCAGCCCCCACGATTCATAAATCCGTCCATTTTCTTTCACTTCTTCCGCTTTTTGCGGGTCACCTGGTTTGGTGGAGCCTATTTCAGTGGGACTACAGGCGAAAAGCTGGGGAACATTATGGGTGCATTTGCTAGTGCACCATGGAGCCAAACGAAAGAAAAACAAGACAAACACACACAAACACCTACGGGCAATTTTGACTACCAACTAATCCAAACTGCATCTTTTTGGAGGGGGGTTTTAAGCCAGAGAACCCACACAGATACGGGGAGAACATACAAACTCCACCTAAGAAGGACTTGAACCCGGACGACAGCAGCTTCACCGTGCCGCCGGCAATGATAGATTGAAAATTAATAACGACTTACGAACAATTCAGCTTACGAACAGACTCTGAGCCAATTGTGTTCGTAGGTTGAGGACTACCTGTATCTGTTGACCAAATTAGACTAAAAGATTGCCACCACTTAACTTTGTGGGTGGTTGGAGGATTTTGTTACATTTGAAAAGAGTCAAGTTTTCCCTTTGCTTCCAGTCTTTATTCTAAGTTACCTGTAATTGAAATTAATTGGTGTCGGTGTAGTCAGTTATCCAGGTCATGGTTATCCAAAGCTGTTTAAGTCAGTTTGAAGTCTGTTGGATGAGAGACTAAACGTCTTCAGGAACTTTAACGTCCAGTGGATTGACTTAAAGAGCTTTGGAAAATCAATTGGTGCTTTTCTGCAGCTTCATTATTTTTTTATTTTTTGTTTTGAAGTGAAATTGAGAGTGATGTCAATTTTAACATGTTGGTTAAAAAGTGAACAAGTCCTAAATATTTGTTTTTTAGTCTGTAAAATACAAGCTATACAAAATATAAAATCCCAAACATGATTTCTATAATTTTTTGTTAGATTTAAGTTCCTTTTTTATTACATGCTATGTATTCAGTTTAAATATTGAGTCATTTAAATTTGTTTTCCACTTGTAATCATGGCATTCATGTTATCTCAGCTTTAACAACTTTACAACAGTAGATTTAGAGATACATAAGATAGGTATAATGATAGGAGTAAAAATGATATAATGAAAAAATACAGAATAGTTACTTAAATTAGAATAAAAGTAATTTATATAGAAAACACAATATGAGATGAAATAAAACGGCATTATTATAATATTGCATTGGTGCTCTACAGGGTGAAAATGATGATCAGGTATATTTCCAGAATCTAAAAGCTTGTTACATGCTAAAGTGAAGAAAACCATTCTAACCTTTATTTAAAAAATATTTTGTGAAGTGACTGCTCGAATGTTCCACATATTTGGTTTACCGGTATAAATGAACTAGGCTGCATCCAGGATCTTTCTTTTGACCATTTCTGGAAATTTCTATTACTATTTCAAATCTCTGTGCAACCATTATATTCACTGTATAACGAAATTTCACATCATGTATGCATATTGCCCAACACCTGGTGTTTTTATTTTTGACAGGATTTCAAAATGTCCCAAGGGTCAGAATTGCTCTTTTGAAGCTGACTGAATAAGATTTCATAGTTAATTGTATCAAACACAATGCTTAATCTGAAAGATTGATAACTAAGACCTAATTTTAATTAGAATTTGGGTCACTGATTATTTCAATAATGGCAGTGTCAATACTTCTGTCTGTAATTATAGGTAATTGGTTGCAATAACATTTCGGGTTTTGGATGCAAGACACAGGACAAAGTGAAGCGGTTTAAATTAGAATAAACCATATGTTTGAGTTTAATATGTTTTGGTTGAGCACTTAAGGGCATTTTCCTGTATCACCTCATCAAAGGTCAGATGGTTCCTTCCCCCATACACTTTTACACTTTTGCTTAATTATAGGACAGATGCCCACATCAAAAAACCTACTATCACAGATATCTCACTGTGTTATTAAGTGTTGATGCTCTATTTACAAATAGGCAATCAAAATTTTGTCTGCAGAGTGTAGACATTCATTTGTCCTTTAGATAAGTGTTGTCACGTTTAATGTGGTCATATTGTGGACTTGTTAATTTTCATGTTAGGTCATTCCATTTAATTGGATTTTGTTTTTCAGCCATTATGGTTTATGTTCCTAATGTTCCAGTGTTCCATTTTAATAGCAGCTCCTGCTGCAAGTAATAACACAAATTAATTTTAATGAAATAATGTCAAAATCCCTAAAATCTACCATCCATTCAGTAATAAATATAAAAGAAATATAAAACGAAACTTTTATCTCTTAAATTAACCTTTTTTTCCTCTTCATTTTTTCCTCAGCCTCGAATGGATCAGTACTTCAATCAGATGGAAAAAATTGTCAAAGAGAGGAAGACATCATCGCGGATACGGTTTATGTTGCAGGATGTTATTGACTTAAGATTGGTGAGTGAGTGTACGTTGTTCATGTTCTGGCGAGTTTGTGATTACTCTTCTAATATTCTGCTGAATATTTCAATAAATGCACAAGTTTAAGTTAGCATTTTGGCCACTTTTCTTATCAATCAATTGAAAGGATGTTTGTGGATGATTTTATGATTTGCCAAGATGATAAAGTTTCTTACCATGGAGCAAAAATAGTGAAAACATTCCTTGAAGACACACATGAGGTCAATGTCATGGCCTGCAAATAATTCGGATCTCACTCCAATTGAAATCTGTGGTGGAAGTTTAAGAAAATGGTTCATGACAAGGTCCCAACCTGCGAAGCTGATCTGGCAACAGCAATCAAAGAGAGTGAGAGGCAGATTGATGAAGAATTACAACCTGTTATAAAAGCCAAAGGTGGTGTGGTGTGTGTTGTCAGAATTGAATGATTTCTTTTTTTTCCCCCACTGTTTAGTCTAAAAAAGTAACTGTTATTGACGACCACTTTTTTTTTCTTGATTTCTTTTAGTGTTTATTAAAGCCAGAAAGTTGCCATTTTTAATGGCTTTAGTTTTGTGTCATGTCTGTGATCTGCTTTTTTTCCCCACAAAATTTACTGTTCACTGAATGAACATCTTCTGGGACAAATGAGTCCATAATTTTTGCCAGGGGTTGTAGTCGCCACTTTTTAAAACCAAAAGTTAGCTTAAGACTACGTTTTGGTAGAATAAAATCTAATTTTGCGTGACAATGTGATCCACATCACATGATAAAGGGGTAACAGTTTAGCATATTGCTCTACTGTGAAAGGGTATATTGTTTCCTGTGCATATGCTCTTTGTGTTTGTATCTCAGCTTTCTCCTTCATCTGTTTGTTGATTTTTTGTTGGAGTGGATGAGTCAAAAGGGTTAAGATGTATCACAACACTGCCATCTAGCTGCTTGGTGGTTTGAACAACAAAATGAAAGGCTGCCATGGATTTTGGCTCTAAACAAGGCAATAGAGCATTTTATAGATACACAAGTATATTGATCCGACATCTACTACAGTCAGTTAGGAGACTTTGACCATCTTTGTATCTACACACTGCCATGTCGTCATACACAGATTTATCATTAAATGTAAACACTTTATTGTATTTAATTAGCTGTTTTGTTTGTATTCGTAATCTCTTGTGACAATTCTATTTGGTCTTTTTAATTGTTTCAACTTCAAAATTATACTCATTCAGTGAGGGCGGTGCAGTTTAGCATGATGTCCTCTGTATATCATTTCTGAATTGTTTCAGAAATGTACACCATATTCATCATGTGCACCATATTATACACCATATTCATCTTGACTGATAAAGACATTACCAAATTAAGGGTTATCATGCATTGCTAACCTTTTCCAGACATGTAATGGAGATAAATAAAGCCCTCCAGTACTCTGTGCTATTTAACTGAATGCTCGATGAATCTGGAAAGGCTTAGATCAGCGGCCCCCAACCTTTATTGCGCCACGGACCGGTTTCATCTAAGACAAGATTTTCACAGACCGGCCTTCATTTGCTCAATAATTGTTAATGATGCCGGGACAGCTTTAGTCTAATAATAAATCATCCACAGTGGTTTTTCTGTAAAACACAGACAATCAGCGGACAATAAACAATCTTTTTTTTTTTCTTCATAAATTTATAATCAACATCTCTCTAAATGAAATAATTGTAAGAAATAATTATAATAAAAACTCTATTCAAGTGGCTGCACTGATGAGATTTTATTTTAAATTATAGTGACTTACAATCAGTGCATTCAACGTAGGAGAAATACTTATCATTTCCAGTTGAAGGGTGAACAAGTCAATCAAATAATAATAATGACAATTAGTGGTTGGGGTCCTTTAATCTAGGGGTAACGGGAGACAGTGACACCTGAAGTGTGAATGTTCAGACGTCCGGTCTACTCCACAGTTTGGTTTTCTTTACGGTCAATGCAGAAAATCCCGCTTCACAAAGACAGGAAGTTGGAAATGGAAGCAGTGTTTTCGATACTTTTTGTTTGATTTTAGGATAATCTGCCATGACTTTAATCCAGAACACTGGTGCAGTTGTGGGCGCTTAATTTAAGGGTAATGGCTGATAACTTGTCACGTAACCGAGACCTGTCAAGCTGAACAGACGAACGCATTCGTCTGTACGTCATTCCGCACAGACGTCACTTTTCAAAATAAAACGTCTTTAGACCGGTAATCAACAAAAAAAAGAAAGTCAAACTTTCTGTGCCACCAGGCACCCAGTGACCCGGTGGTTGGGGACCACTGACATAAGACGGATGTAACGGAGAATTGGTAAATTTTTCAAAATAGAAAATATTTCAAACTCCAAAATAAATAAAACGGAAGTAATGTAATTTTTTTTTTTTTTCTGTGTGGCCCGGTACCAAACGACGCATGGATCGGCACCAGTCCGGGAGTTGGGGACCACTGGCTTAGATGAATTCCACTGCTTGAATTAATTCTCCAATTATTATGGTACCTGTCATTCTTTCAGCACAACTGGATCTCACGGAGAGCTGACCAAGGCCCTAAAACTATCGAGCAGATCCACAAGGAGGCAAAAATTGAAGAGCAGGAGGAGCAGAGAAAGGTCCACCAGCAGCTGCTCTCCAAGGATAGCAAGAGACGGCCAGGTCAACCTGCAGTCCAAATCCTCTTTAAGGCTTAGTCACACAGCTACACACAAACTCAGACTCGGAAAGCAATCTTCCTCTCCTTATGGGCTGCAGAGATACTCTCATGCCCAACAACAGAAAGGATGCCACTTACTGCTTCCCATCTGTTAACTGACATAGTATTTCATTATGTGGAGCAGAAACAGTCAAATCTCATAAGAGATATTTAATTCTTCACTGAAGTCATTTTAGAACTGCCTGTGTCTTGTTGGCCTTGTAGATTCAAGAGAACAGCGTGTGCATAGAGAAGAGACCTGGAACACTGTGCCCATGACCAAGAACAGCAGGACCATTGATCCCACCAAGATCCCAAAGATCTCCAAGGTGAGATGTGGTGTCTAAATATGAATAGTACTCCTTCCAGACCTGTAGATCAACCTTGCAGCTTAGGATCAAGGGTTAAAAAAGTGATCTCTGGTTTGTGTTGACATTGACTTGTTGAAATACCTGCAGCAGCCTACAGCACTCTTGGGTTTAGCATACTTGAGCGTGTAACAGAAAAATCTCATTGGCATTCCTACCTGTTAATATTACTGACAAATACTGTGCATTGTATGCATCATTAACAGAGATAACTGCTTTGACACTCACAATACACACATTTAATAGTAGTAACGGTGTAAAACGTGCATTTTACAGATGTGGATGGTCTGTTTTACTTTGACAACACACACACACAAAAAAAACAACTGACATCAGGGTTTGCTTGGACTGAATTTCAACTGATTTGTGCTGATACAAAGTGATCAAGGATCAATATAAGATCTGGGATACCCTGCAGGATTTTTTCTTTAATGATCTGCATCCTGCTTTGTCTGCTGAGTCTTAGTTGTGTGCCTGTATGATAGCGATTTGATTGAATGTGAAGTTGTTTCCCAAGTTGTCACAAGCTTTTCTTGCACTCATGAAAGGTTTTTCCACATCAGTCACAAGTTAATCACTCACCGCTGCTCTTTGAACAGAAAGTTTCTTTACATAGCAGATAATTGTGTACACATTATCAAGACAAATCCTGTGGCTTATCATGTGTGCACCCAAATTGTTCCTGGCCTCATCTGATCTCCAGCATTGTGTGTGTTTTTTTTTTCTGTAGTCCACACTCCCCCTGCTTGAGACACAAAATACTCTTTATGAACCAGTGTTCCATGTTCTCAGTAGTACTGTAGACACCACACTTAATTCATCTGTCCATTTGTTTGTAGATAGATGATAATAATCAATTTTGCCTACAGCCGCTTATCCCCCTTGCGGGTCACAGGTCTGCTGGAGCCTATCTCAGCTGGCTATGTGCAAAAGGCAGGATACATCCCAGATAAGACACCAGCTCACTGCGAGGTTAAACCGAACAGAAACACACACACACTCATGCTCATACTTACATTTTTTGTGACCAATTCAGCTAAACTGCATGTTTTTGGATGTGGGAGGAAGTTGGAGAACCCGTGGTGACACAAGGAGAACATACAAACTCTGGAACCTTCTTGTTATTAGGCAACAGACTGTATGTGTATGTGCGTGCCCATACACGCTCTGTTTGCTCATTATATTGAGTGTAAAAAGATGTTTCCACTGAGAATCAATAAATTAACTTTATATACAAGAGACGGTTCATTTTAGATTGTATGAATGTAAGCCGGATACTGTCGAAACTATGGGAGTTGGTGCCTGCCTTTCAAAGTCAAGTGATCACAGTAACCAAAGACATGAACCAGACCCAAAATGTTACGTGCAACTCTGGTGGGGGTATTCTGACAGCTTGGAACATCATCATAACAATTATGTGCATTGAGGTTGAGGCCATTTATTTTGTCAAATGTTGTCCTCATTTCACTGTGACTTTTTGTGTTCCAGTCTTCTAACTTGGTCTTCTTCTGCAGCCTCAAATGGATGAGAAGATTCAATTGGGTCCACGGGCTCAGGTCACATGGGTAAAGGGCAGCAGTGGAGGAGCAAAGGCCAGCGACTTGGGTAAGAGCTTGAATTAAAAAGATGAGTCATCTGAATATTCAATTATTAAAACTTAAGCAAGCACACAATAATTCCATACTGGTCAGGCAGCATAATACAAGTCTCCAGAGTCCTCAAGATCTCTGACTGATCTGAAAAGATGTTACTTACATCATTGTTACTTGTTGTAGCTTTTTTACCCTCCTTAGATAAGGTGCATACTAACATATTTACCTGAGAACCTATACTATTGTTTTTAGGTTAAAAAACTATGTCAGGACTTCTGTGGACATCAATTACGAATAGGTTCAGGTTAGTTTGTTTTGTCTGCGTGATAACATCCAGTTGAAGCATGGAATACACAAGTAGGCAAAATAACACAGCCCTTAAAAGAATGTGGAATGTGGAAATCACACAATCCAGCTCATTTCAATGTGAAATCCATTGAAAAGCAACTCAGATATCAAGGATTATACTACATTATCTCAGATATATATCATAAATTCCTGACGTCAGTGGCAACAGTTGGAATTGTCTAACTCAGTGGTGAAAATGAGTAGTGATGATCAGATTGTAGCTTTGAACATAGGTCAGTGTTGCATATTTTCAGTGTCATTATGCCCAAAACAAAGTATAACGAAGGCTGCATTCAGATTGCAAGCTAATCGGATTCCAATCACATTTTCTTTCATTTCCGATTTTTAGGGCTGACTATCCATACTGTTTTTAGTAAGTATCTAAACGGGATCTTGCTCTTTTCAGACTGGGCCACATTATTGGTCGATCTGACAGGTTGCCTTAGCAACAATGTAGGAGCGGAGGCGTCATCCACTCTCCGTAGCGCGCACTGGCTCTTGCGGAGTGTGTTATGTGACTGTTCGGACTACAAAAGAACCATCTGCTTTTAATGTGGATGGGCTAAAAATCAAAGTTTGGCTGCCAGTCTGACTGCAGCCAAATATTGATACCTTGTATTCGTATTTTACGTTTTTGTGAAAAATGACAGAAATAGATGAGTTAATTGAAAAATTATACTATATAGACCATGTACTTCTTTTTGGTACAGCGCCATTGACTCGTGCCATTATTTTAATCATCATGAAATCAGCGGATGAGGCAGGAGCCTGGGGCCAAACAAAGATTGTTATTTGGAAGATAACAGGTTTTTTGCTTAAAAAATTTTAATATATCTTTCACTGACATTATTGCCCATTGACAAGTCAAGTTATTTACAACACATAATATGAAATCGACATAAAAATACTTACAGTATTTTCAGACAGCAAAGGAGTGGAGGAGAAGTGTGCTGGTGCCCATTTTTAAAAACAAGGGAGATGTGCAGAGTTGTGGCAACTACAGAGGAATAAAGCTGATGAGCCATACAATGAAGTTATGGGAAAGAGTAGTGGAAGCTAGACTAAGGGCAGAAGTGAGCATTTGTGAGCAGCAGTATGGTTTCATGCCAAAAAAGAGTACTACAGATGCAGTATTTGCTTTGAGGATGTTGATAGAGAAGTACAGAGAAGGCCAGAGGGAGCTGCATTGTGTTTTTGTAGATCTGGAGAAAGCTTATGACAGGGTGCCCAGAGAGGAACTGTGGTATTGTATGAGGAAGTCTGGAGTGTCAGAGAAGTATGTTAGAGCGGTGCAGGACATGTATGAGGACTGTAAGACAGTGGTGAGGTGTGCTGTAGGTGTGACAGAGGAGTTCAAGGTGGAGGTGGGACTGCATCAGGGATCAGCTCTGAGCCCCTTCTTGTTCGCTATGGTGATGGACAGGCTGACAGACGAGGTTAGACAGGAATCTCCATGGACTATGATGTTTGCAGATGACATTGTGATCTGCAGTGAGAGTAGGGACGAGGTGGAGGAGAAGCTAGAGAGGTGGAGGTTTGCCCTGGAAAGGAGAGGAATGAAGGTTAGCTGCAGTAAGACAGAGTACATGTGTGTGAATGAGAGGGACCCAAGTGGAAGAGTGAGGTTACAGGGAGAAGAGATCAAGAAGGTGGAGGATTTTAAGTACTTGGGGTCAACAGTCCAGAGCAATGGAGAGTGGGGAAAAGAGGTGAAGAAGCGTGTACAGGCAGGATGGAATGGGTGGAGGAAAGTGTCAGGTGTGATGTGTGATAGAAGAGTTTCAGCTAAAATGAAAGGAAAGGTGTACAAAACTGTGGTGAGACCAGCGATGTTGTTTGGTCTAGAGACAGTGTCACTGAGGAAAAGACAGGAGGCAGAGCTGGAGGTAGCAGAGATGAAGATGCTGAGGTTCTCTCTGGGAGTGACCAGGAAGGATAGGATCAGGAATGAGTACATCAGAGGGACAGCACATGTTAGAGGTTTTGGAGATAAAGTCAGAGAGGCCAGACTGAGATGGTTTGGACATGTCCAGAGGAGAGATAGTGAATATATTGGTAGAAGGATGCTGAGTTTTGAACTGCCAGGCAGGAGGCCTAGAGGAAGACCAAAGAGGAGGTTTATGGATGTAGTGAAAGAGGACATGAAGGTAGTTGGTGTGAGAGAAGAGGATGCAAAGGACAGGGTTAGATGGAGGCGGTTGATTCGCTGTGGCGACCCCTGAAGGGAAAAGCCAAAAGGAAAAGAAGAAAGAAGAAGATTTTCAGACAGCAAATTCCTATTGGGAGAGCTGTTTATATCATGCATAAAGATCTCATTTTATACTCTTTAATAATAAAGTGTACTTGTACTCTTTAGTACAAGTATACTTTATTCAAAATATGTTGCCTCAAATGTATGGAGAGGATGCGGCTAACGGTAGCATGTACCAATGTTTACAGGCAATGTAGCTGGCACGTTGTCATGAAAAATAAAATGCAACCAGGGTCTCTTCTGTTCTTCTGTCTTTGGGACAGTATATAAGCACTTATACTGATTTGTACAACCAATGACTTAGAGCAACATACATTTCTTGCTCTGAGCAGTGATATTGTGACACCCTGCTATCTTACCACTGGACACACCAAACTTCACCTCTGGGAGGAAAGCCCTCTTTTCTGGGGAGAAGGGAACGTTTTTGCGTAGATGGGGCTGGGCTGTGCAAATCACTCCTTGTTGCATCGAAGGAACTGATTTTGACCAGCGTGTTTCAGGACTGCTTCACGAGTTTGTGGGCTGTGCAGTTGACGTAGAACCCATTTGTTTTCCTCAACGGAGGACCATTGTATATGTAGGGACCAGAAAAATTTTTTTTCAGAATATGACCCCTAGAAATAAAGCAATACCTCTGTGAATTAGTTGACACTTTTGTTGATTTTTCTGTTCATTTATGATGATCTCCACTTTCTTCTGCTTGACAGAATTATCACGGACAGCTGGCCTCAATCGTTACTCTGCACTACAATCTACACATTCACCCCAGTCCTGTACCACTCCTCAACAGAACGTAGACTTTGAATCCAGAAGGACTCTGGGAAGGTAAAGGACAGCATTAGGCTAACCCAAAGAGCTGCTGTGAACTTTTGATATCTCTGACACAGCAACATTTAGGCTGACATAGCTGCACCTTTGTTTTTGTCTCAGTCGTAACAGTAAGGGCGGGGACCGCAGTGAGAAGCCACTGATCTCTGGCTCTGCATTGTCACGATCCGGACATTTCATAAGGGGAAGTAGTTCAAAGGAGATGGTGGAGATTCAATCCTCTGCTGACACTCGAAGAGACCGAGAGCGCAAACCGAGCGTCACTGAAGACAAACCAGAGCCAGACTGCAGCAGAGCCAGGGAGCATGGTGATTAGCACAGTACTGCGCTGGATACACATCAAATTTATGATAACCATAATCAGTGACACGGCACTGTTACATTTTTTGTGGTATTTGTTGTCTTTAACAGGTTTGACATCTAAATATTTGTAGTGGATTTTATGTTTTTGTCAGTGCACTATAACTGTTGTTATATGATTCCAAAATAATGATGTATAATTTTGTTTAATTTCAGTTTCTCAAATGCGTCAAGGAGAATACAGTATCACAAGCTAATCAACAGTTTGAAATCCTGTTTTTAAGCAAACGTATCAGTATATCAGTACCATTATCAATATATCGTATTCGCTCACTTAGTCCTTCTTCTAGATGCGCGGCTTCACTACATCGCAGATTTTTAAAATTATATGTAATATATTTTCTTTGATGAGGTGTAAGTTTCATCCCATCAAGGACAAGGCAGAGAGAGAGATGCGGGAAGCCAGTGTCTCCCATGAGCTGTAGTCACGCATCTGTGTGTGCACTGCGTTCCGAGACTCATGGCTCCTCCTGCAAGTTTATACATAGTCTGCCATGTGAAGTGGAATTTTTTCTTTGAAACCATTGCATTTGCCCCCAAACGTGCTGCTGGCTTAAGATCAGTATGGGGAAGGTTCATAAACGTTTATATTATACGTAAATAGTAAAATGTTTGGTTGCTATATGATTTTCATTTTTTTAGTCTTGTCTGTAAACATTCATCTTTCGAACCGCTTTATCCGCCGTAGCGGGTCATGGGGAGCTGGAGCCTATGTAATCTCCTAAAACATGTTTCCCCCAAAAGTTTTGATATGGATTAATACATATACCATTTTTAACTTAGTCTATGATTATTTATTAGCGACTGAGTAGAGCATACACATCGAACAAGACAACCTTATTATGAACATACGGTAATTATTTTGTGTAGCTTTTGTCAAAATTCTGTAATCTTTTTGTTATACTTCTTTAAACAAACCAATCAACCAATAGACATGATGAGTTAGCACTTGCTTGGATGTGGAGGATTTAATTAGGACTGTTTGTCTTTATCTCACTGTTGTTTTTGCATTGACAGTGAAACCTGAGCCAGTGGTCCAGACCTTGGATAGACCTGCGCTGTCTGAGGAGGAGGTAGAAAGGAAGTCCAAATCCATCATTGATGAGTTCCTGCACATAAATGACTACAAGGTACTGAATATCAGATTCCTTATATTCTGGAAAATCTTTCACTTGCATCTAATTACAGGACATTTTAAGTATGTTAAGTACAACAACCTGTCAGTTCGACAAACATTGCGTTGCATTGCAGAATAAATACATATCAGAACCTTTCATATTTTTATATTTTTGTTGCTCTTAAATAATCATAGTTGTTTGATAAAATGCAAACAACTTTCATTTTTTTTACTGTCAGTGAGCGTGAAACAGTTTAAATTCATCTTACATTTAATATCTTGTTTGTAATTTCTGCAGGAGGCTGTTCAGTGTGTGGACGAGCTTGACTTGGGTACCCAGTTAAATATTTTTGTTCGTGTTGGAGTTGAATCAACTCTGGAGCGCAGTCAGATAACACGGGACCACATGGGTCAGCTCTTCTTCCAGCTGGTGCGACAGGGCCTACTGCCCAAACCCCAGTTTAACAAAGGGTCAGTTTACCTCCTGAATACAGCAAGACTGAGATGTTTATATTAATTTATGTGGTAGTGTATATAAAGTTTTAATGTGGATTATTTCACATTTGCTTGGTGTAAAACTTAATATACAATTACTGTATATTTTCTATTTATCCTAACTTTTACTTCCTAAAGTAAGGAAATTTTTATAAATTCCAAGTTTTTGTGTATTCTCGTAATGTAGTTGTGAGATATTAAAACTTCCCTTGTAACATTAGTGAGTCGAGTTTGGAAAACTGATATTTTATAGTAAAAACAGATTGTGTGAAAATTCTATTCTTTAAGACACTTATTATAAATCAAAAAAATATGAACATACGTTCAGTCTTCAGCCATTTATGGTTTAACCATTATTACTTACGGTGTTTGTGTCATCAGGTTTGCAGACACACTGGAACAAGCGGATGACATGTCCATCGACATTCCCCACATCTGGCTGTACCTGGCTGAGCTGCTCAGCCCTATGCTGAAAGAAGGGGGCTTCTCTATGAGAGAGCTCTTTAGGTACAGAGAATGATCACCATTTCCAAAGCAGTTTACACAAATGTTCCCTCTAATTTTTCATTTGTCTGGGTATACACACAAGCTTCCTGAGCGCCCTGAGGACCACTGTGAGCAACATCAAATGTGCACACTGTGGCTTCACACCAGTATCACACTTGTTTTAAGCCTTGGATCATAGCAAGTTACAGTAACAATTTGCATTAGTTTACTTTTAATGTAAGTGATATGGCCCACTTGAAAAGGACAAAAATCTTCGAGATATGTAGTATGTCATATGTGAAGGTTGTGCATTGGCCTAGGTGAAGTCCAATTGTTGCCTGGTTTAGTATACTGTTCTGGAAGAAATGACACATGTACACATTTCAGACATAACATTTCGTTCACATTAAAACATTTGCATTTTGCACAATAATGTGTGCTTGCTTGTTATCATAATTATATAAAATATAATTGTGATAGCGAAGGCATTTACAATGTCAATACCTGTAACACTTTTGTCTGTAAAATATCTAATTACCCTTTTTTGTTAGGATTTCTACTACCCAAAATTATCCAGTAGTAACAGATTTAATGATTAATATCCATAGATAAAAAATCTTAATAAATGTCATTAGAATATGCAAAAATCTGACTTAAATTTTACTTTATTTTATTAGTGGTTGTCCATGTTAATGGCTTCGTCTGTTTCTTGCTTTGAACTTTCTCAAAAAGAAAAAAATCCAACCCAGTTTCACAGCTTGTTCTACTGTTTGTAGCTCCACATGTTCTCCGACAGCCATTCCATCTTAAAAGAACCGCATTTCTTTTTTACTATGGTTTGATGAGTCT
This sequence comes from Antennarius maculatus, assembly GCA_013358685.1. Lineage (NCBI taxonomy): Eukaryota > Metazoa > Chordata > Actinopteri > Lophiiformes > Antennariidae > Antennarius > Antennarius maculatus. The sequence goes on along the minus strand of CM023609.1, from coordinate 5,603,642 downwards.
GTGTCGCTGCCCGTTAGTTTCCAGTCATTAAATAGCTAACCTGCATGGCAGGTTAGCTATTTAATGACACGTATGTGGATAAAATTGTTGGTACCCCTCTGTTAATGAAAGAAAAACTCACAATGGTCACCAAAATCACTTGAAACTTAGCAAAATAACAAACAAAAATGTATTGAAAATTAAACAAAATCAGACATTACTTTGGAATTGTTGTTCAACAGAATTTTTTTTTTTTTTTAAACAAATTAAACAGGCCTGGACAAAAATGATGGTACCCATAATTTTATATTTTGTTGCACAACCTTTTTAGGCAATCACTGCAATTAAATGATTTCTGTAGCTGTCAGTGAGACCTCTGCACCTCTCAACAGGTATTTTGGCCCACTCCTCATGAGCATACTCCTCCAGTTGTCTCAGATTTCAAGGGTGTCTTCTCCAGCTCTTTCCACAGATGTTCAATAGGATTTAGATCAGGGCTCATAGAAGGTCAGAATAGTCCATTGCTTTTCTCTAAGCCATTCTTGGATGTTTTTGGTTGTGTTTGGGGTCATTATCCATTTGGAAGACCCATGATCTGCGAATGAGACCAAGCTTTCTGACACTAGGCAGCACATTTCTCTCCAGGATGCCTTGATAGTCTTGAGATTTCACTGTACCTTGCACATATTCAAGACACTCTGTGCCAGATGCAGCAAAGCAGCCCCAGAACATAACCAAACCTCCTCCATGTTTCACAGTAGGGACAGCGTTTGTTTCTTCATATGCTTGATTCTTCCGTTTGTGAACATAGTTGATGTGCCTTACCAAAAAGCTCCAGTTTTGTCTCGTCTGTCCAAAAAAGATTCTCCCAGAAGCTTTGTGGCTTGTCAACATGCGTTTTCGCAAATTCCAGTCTCGCTTTTTTATGATTTGCTTTTATCAGTGGTGTCCTCTTTGGTCGTCTCCCATGGAGTCCACTTTGCTTCAAACAGCGACGAATAGTGCGATCTGACACCGATGTACCTTGGCCTTGGAATTCATCTTTAATTTCTTTGGAGGTTGTTCTAGGCTCTTTGGATACCTTTTGAACTATTCGTCTATTCAATTTATCGTCAAATTTCCTCTTGCGGCCACATTCAGGAAGGTTAGCTACAGTCCCGTGGATCTTAAACTTTTGAATAATATGTGTCCATTGTTGTCACAGGGACGTCAAGATGCTTAGGAATTGCCTTATAGCCTTTACCTTTAACATGCTGGTCTATAATTTTCTTTCTAAGCTCCTGAAACAACTCTCTCCTTTGCTTTCTGCTGTCCATGTTCAGTGCGGTACACATCATGTCACCAGACAGCACAGTGACTGTTTGTCATCCTTTAAATAGGCAGACTGACTACTTATGAGATTCAACACACCTGTGATGCCAATGACAGGACACACCTGAGTTATTCATGTTCCTCTGGTCAATCTTTTACAGAAGTACCATCATTTTTGTCCAGGCATGTTTCAGTAGTTTTGTTTTTTTTTAATTATGTTGAAAGACAATTAAAAAGTGATGACTGATTTTAATTGTTTAATTTTCAATAAATGTTTATTGTTACTTTTGTAAGTTTCAAGTGTTTTCAATAACCATTGTGGATTTTTCTGTCATTAACAGAGGGGTACCAACAATTTTGTCCACATGTGTATAGCAGGGTGCACATACAGGACCGTCAATGCTATGATTGTGGCTGCGTAGAGTCAGTGAAATTTATCGTGTTATTGGCACTCACTGAGTTACAATGCAAAATGGTACAGAAAACAATAATATTGGTCTAATTAATTAGATTACATTAGATCTAATATTAGATATTACTGTATTTAACACTGATACCCCAGGTATGATGTAATGTGGGCAAGGATGACAACCATACACTTCCTTTGGCTAGCTTCATTTCAGCGTCCAGCCTTAACAAGTAACAATCCAGAGCTCCTCGCAACTACGGCTCGGCACTCACCTTTTTCACTCACACCTCGCCCCTCCTTTCAAGTCTCACAAACTCATGCACAACTCACACACTCGCAGAACAACTCAGGGCAGCAACACACAAGAGTAACAACACACAGGATATCACAATATGTTTATATTGAATTTTATTTTATGCGCAGCATAGAATTTGTTGTGTGCCGAGACTGTGTGAGCAGTGCGCAATTGCGCCGGTCGCACAGCTTAGAGGGAATACTGTTTTACATATTATCTCTCTTCTCTGTATCAAGGAAGAAATTTGTGGAAAACATGCATTCAAGTTTTGTTACCTCTGTTTGTTCACAGTGAATTAAGGAAACCTTTGCTTCCTGTGGGAAGAGCCGGGATTTTAATTTCTCAAATACTGCACATACTATGCAAACAAATGGTAAGCAAAATTTGTATCTTCAGTTTTTTTTTAGGTTTTTCCTGAACACAAGTTATAGGAAACCCTTGACCGGGAAAGTCTAGGGTGGAGGTTTATATTGAGCCAACTTCATTCATGTGAGGACTGTCTCAATGATGAAAATGACAGACAGTACAGTAAATGAAACTTTAGATGAACATGTATAAGTACATTGATGATGCACTTCTGTTACAATTTTTGAATTTGGTGTTTGCAATCCACACATACGACAGAAGGGGTTTTATTGTCATTGCATGACTGTTTCCAGAATTACAAAAAACTGTTGATGTTGACTGTATCAAGTAAGGTAAGTATAATTCCTGAGCCTTCCTAGCTGAAGTCCAGTCTTTCTTCTGTTAAGGAGCCCCTCAATTTTGAGCCTTGATTCATTTTTAGCTGCCTTGATTCCACACTTCAGGTTGGCTCTTGGAAGGCTGAAGGCGTCATTGTCTAAGGTCAAGGTTATTTCTGAACTAAACTCAACCCATAGCAAGAAAATATCTGGACTCTCATTCTCAGCTTCTGGTTAATTATGTTCTGTAAACTCCAGCTTTCATCTACAGAGACAACATGAGCATCAGCCTGAGGACTGTTGCAAGATTTCAACATTGTATCAATATCTGTTGGCTACATATATGTCTGTGTATGTTGGCATTTATTTCATCCCATAGGACACATCCCTGAGCATCAGAGATGCTTAGGGAATGTTGAAGCTAATATACTACATAATCAACAAGAGAGCTAAGTTGTTGTAAAACTAGTGACGGTGCTACTGGCCAAAATTGCTGCATACATTTATTGTGCATACTTCCATTATAAATCAATGACATTGTCTTCCTCTCTTGTCTCAGAGCCATAGGACTGTGGGTGCGTTGTGGAGGGAGTCTGGCCTCAACTGGACTGACTTCCTGCCTGAGGGAGACGATATCCACGCTTTCATTTCACAACAGGTTGGAAATACAATGGCCACTTTTTTTCTGTTATATCCATTTTCCCATATTTTTGCTTCATATTAATATCATTTGGCTTTGCTAAGATTACTAGTCTTTCACTGAAGCATTTTGGAAAATCAGAAAATCAGATCAGATTTGTAATATCAGACTCTGCAGTTGAGAAAAACCAACAAGGTTTTGACTTCACAGACTGACTCCTAATTTGTAAGGAATGTTTGTATAAAGTCACAGACACAGGTTCATCTCTGTGTGCTTGTTGCGTTTCTTTTCATACTTTAGCTTTGTTTAAATAACTTATATATAATTATACACAGGAAGAGTATGCAAGTCCATTGGTTGGGAATTTTTTTTTTTCACAATTCATGGGATTTGGATTTTTTTTAAAAGGCTGGAACATTAAAAAAAATTTTAGTTACTGTATTTAAAATGAGTTGTTTGACTTACAAACTGAGTCACAGAAAGAATTAAACTCGTATCTCGAGGTACTACTGTAGTGAAATACTTCAGTGAAACTCTCAACCGGAAACCCTGATATCCTCTTTTCTTGATCCAAAAAGAAACTCCAGTTCATTTTGTCAGATGGCTCAAGTCCTGAGGCCCTTGTCTCTAAAAGGATCTGGGGACCTGAAGAGCTGACCCAGCAGCTGGAGAAACTCCTCCCGGAGGCCAGCGATGAGCAGATTTTTGACTGGGTCGAGGTATGAGGGGTGACCCCCTGAGGGCAAGTTTTGAGAGGGGCAGGCTCCTAAGCTGCTAGGTAACAGAAGGGATTCAACAAACATGTCTATCAAGCTGTTTTCAGATAGCCTGCTGCAGTGTCTGTAAACCAGTGGTGTCAATAATTCTATTTTTTGTTTATTTTATTTTTTACGTTCCAAAGTTAACTTTGTTGTTATGTAGACGGGGTTTTTTTTTGTTTAATTTATTTCCATTGGAAAGCAACAAATCATCTGTTTTGACCTCTTCCTCACTCCTTTTTCCAGGCAAACCTAGATGAATCTCAGATGAGCTCATCTCCCTTTCTGAGGGCCCTGATGACAGCTGTGTGTAAGACAGCAGTGAAAGGTAAGTGCTCCACCACCTGGAGGGAAGATTCCTCACAAATAGACCACTGATTGATGTTCTACTGAGGCGGAGGGCGCAGCATGCATTCATTGCCTCGTGCTTTTTCCACACAGATGATAACACCAACTGTCGAGTGGATACTGCCATCATCAAGAGGCGATTACCTGTATTACTCAAGTACCTTAACTCAGACACTGAGCGACAGCTGCAAGCACTTTATGCACTTCAGACGCTGATCGTCACGCTTGATCAACCTCCAAGTAAGTACAGTTTGCTCCTCTTTTAAAACTATAGGATTTGTCAGGTCTTGTCATAAACAAAGAGAGTATTTCTTGCAGATATGCAATTAAGAAGAATTGCAATTGGCAGGGTTAACTTAACTACAGTACTTTTTAGTGAAACATATATGTAGGGGGCTCCTGTTTTTCATGCTGTCCTATATATTATTTTTCACTTATGTTGTATTTACTTAAATTTAAATCAGATGTCATAAATAATCTCCCCACAAAAGATTGTGAAGAAGTCATCTAGACCTATTCAAAATTTCACATGATAATGAAATACATGAAGTAGAAATCAAAGTGGGTGTTGCCGCTTATTTGTAAAACACTTTTTGTACAGAGGTTGTGCAACTGCGCTGTGTTAAGCCCTTTCACTTTGATTCCTTTTGTTAGCACCGAATAAACTGAATCGAGCCGTTTCCCCATGTGAAGCTCTTCTGAGTTGATTTTCTTTTTAAGTTAACTGTTAGCGCCTAGAAGCTTTTTTTTTTTTACATCAAATTTCAGTCAGCAAATCTAAAGTTATTGTTAATTAAAAGATGCTCCACCCTCTACATGAATGTGTCTCTCTTCAGGACAATATATTCATTCACTCAAAGATATGATTGAATTTTGGAATCTGTCTTCCTGGTCAAACCTTTGTCAAAGCTATAAGAAAAAAAATGACGGACATATCTCTGCTCTTGTAGACCTCCTCCGGATGTTCTTTGACTGTCTATATGATGAGGATGTCATCTCAGAGGATGCTTTCTACAAGTGGGAGTCAAGCAAAGACCCTGCTGAGCAGCATGGTAAGGGTGTGGCCCTCAAATCTGTAACCGCCTTCTTCACCTGGCTGCGAGAGGCCGAGGAGGAATCGGAAGATAATTGACAAGGGAGCCACCCGGGGACACAGCATAGTAGAATTGCATCATTACAGAGGAACAAACATTCAAAATACGTGAATGGAATGGACAACAAGTTTACAGCTGGAATTTTTTTTCTGCGGTACAGTTCTGAGTTTGGATTGAGTTTGGATTCCAGTGGCGGAAGCACTAAAATACGTGTATTATACATAAAAAATATTTTTGTTTTAAATTTTAACTTTTTTTTTTTTTTGTTACTTTTTAAGAGGAGACTTGAAAAAATACATAGGTTCTGGACTCTTTAATTTATTATTTTTTTAAGGACTGCAAATATCAAAGTTATTTAACATTTGCAGATGCTCCCAAATTGAGACCAAGACAACAGAAATAACAATATTATTATTATAACAAAATAATAATTGTGTATTAAATACCCTCCCTGGATTCTACGCTGTTTGGTTTAAAACAGGGTAAAACAAAATTATTTTGGGATGAAGGGGAAGGAGGGATTAAAAAAAAAAGTCAAATGCACAGAAGCTATTATTGTTGTCCATGTACGATGTCACAGGTCAAAGGTTATCTCTTAATAACGAGGAAATGTTTCCCTCTGCCTTGGCTTGCTCTGCTTTAATATGTACATACACCTCATTAGAGGTATGCATTTGTGAAGCAATGCAAAACAGTCCACAGAACTGTCAAAACAAATACAGATGAACAAGCCAGATATGTTCAACTGAAATGAGCAAAAATGCAACATCAAAAAGCAAATGGCCAAGGTCACTAGACATGATTGCTTGTAATACTTCAGACCTACAGAGCAGAAAAAAGCTTGTAAATACATTAAAGACAACAAAGGTATTTAAAAAAATGTTGATTCTCTGGTTTGTTCTTTTGATTACAGGGAATGTGTGTTGTCAGAATGTGTGTCCTCTGTCACTTTGTTTGTGTGAATGGGACAAAGTGCCTGGGTTAAGGAATCAATTACTCAATTTTTTTATAAGGCGTTTAATCACATCAAGAGACACTTCAAAGTGCTTTTACAGACAGAAAAACCCAACAGAACCCTCCGAGCAAGCATAAGGCCTTGACGGGGAAAAACTTCCTCGTTGAGGGAGAAACTCCGGGCAGGACCCAAACTCTGGAGAACAGACCCAAACTCTGGAGAGTGAACCATACTCTGGACGGTGACTATTCGCCTTGACTGGCTGGGTGGAAAAGAAGTATAATGTAGATGGGGACAGGGAAGGAGAAAGAGAGTGGCAAACAGGCCAGATAGTCACCCGTTTGATCCAGCCTGTTTCTTTGTTATGGACAATGCCTTACATCCTCAGATTTAAAGATTCAACCTGGAGGAACCGGTGAAGTTACTGGGAGCCACTGAAGAATCAACAATAATTGCATTAACTCACAATTAGTCATGCCTTCTGAGTTGTTATGGCCATTTATCTGCCTTGTTAACTGCAAGTTTGATGTTCTTGACTGATTTGACAGTGGTATCAAAGTGATTACATTCTTATCAGATCACTGCCTGGTTTGCACAAATACGACATTTTTTAAAGCTGATTTACATCACCCAAATAAGAATTGTAATCAATCTTTTGTTTTAGGAGGTCGTGAGTTGAAACAAAAAAAAGATCGTCTTGATTTTGCAAATATGTCACTTTTATTGCTCGTTACATTTTTTTATTACTGTAATGTTCTCCATGTTGTCTTGCTTCCTCCCACCTCCAAAAACATACAACTTAGGAGATTTGATCATACGACATTACCCTTAGGTGTGAGTGTGCGCATGAGTGGTTGTCTTCCATCTGGCTCCGCAGTGCACTGGCGTCATGCTCGGAGTGTCCCCCGCCTCTCATCCACAAGCTCGCCAGCAATCCCCGCAACCTGCTAAATGCGGAACAAGCAGCAGAAAATGAATGTAATGACAATGTTATTGATGTTAACAAGTCATTTTGGGCAGTTGAAGTTATGAATTCAGATGAGTCAAAAGTTACTGTCAACTCCTGGGGGTACCAGTGCAAAAAAAAGTGCAAGTTAAATAAGCTTAAGGAGTCTTAAATTAAGCATTTGACAGAAATTGAAATGGTCCTTATGTTTTCTGTTAATCATCTACTGCTACTGCTAACTCTTATAAGGTTAAAGTTATTTATAATTTTTAATTTAATATACTGATTATAATCCCCGCAGGGAAATTAGTGGCACACTCTAGTTTCTTTGAACTATGCACGTATATAGGTGCTGGTCATATAATTAGAATATCATCAAAAAGTGAAACTTGTATAATGTATACATTCCACACAGATTATTTCAAGTGTTTCTTTTAATTTTGATGATTATAACTGACAACTAATGAAAACCCCAAATTCAGTAACTCAGAAGATTAGAATATTACTCAAGACCAATACAAAAAAGGATTTCTAGAAATGTTGGCCAACTGAAAAGTATGAGCATATACAGCACTCAATACTTAGTTGGGGCTCCTTTTGCCTGAATTACTGCAGCAATGCGGAGTGGCATGGAGTTGATCAGTCGAGTCGATCAGCGTGGTGGTTCTTGAAGCACTGACTCCAGCTGCAGTCCACTCTTTGGGAATCTTCCCCATATTTTTGAAAGGGTTTTGTTTCACAATCCTCTCCAGGGTACGGTTATCCCTATTGCTTGTACACTTTTTTCTACCATATATTTTCCTCCCCTTTGCCTCTCCATTATTGTGCTTGGACACAGAGCTCTGTGAACAGCCAGCCTCTTTAACAATGACCTTTTGTGTCTTGCCTTCCTTGTGCAAGGTGTCGATGGTCGTCTTTTGGACAACTGTCAAGTCAGCAGTCTTCCCCATGATTGTGTAGCCCACAGAACTAGACTGAGAGACCGTTTAAAGGCCTTTGCAGGTGTTTAGAGTTAATTAGCTGATTACAGTGTGGCACCAGGTGTCTTTAATATTGAATCTTTTCACAATATTCTAATTTTCTGAAATACTGAATTTGGAGTTTTCATTAGTTGTCAGTTATAATCATCAAAATTAAAAGAAATAAACACTTCAAATAATCAGTGTGTGTAGAATGAATGTGTACATTTTACAAGTTTCCCTTTTTGAATGGAATTACTGAAATAAATCAACTTTTTGGCCCTGAACACACACACACACACACAAAGGGCTTGTACGCATGCCCCTTGTGTGAGCTGCCCGCCACTCTACCGGAGGAGGTAGAGTGGCGGGCAGCTCCTTTGTGGTGCGCCCCAAATGAGCAACTTGTAAGGGGGACGGCGCCTTGCTCAAGGGCACCTCGGCAGTGCTCCGGAGGGGAGCTGACACCTCCCACTGTCAGCTCACCTCCGGGTGTTCTTTTTTGGCCAGGAGCGGGAATCAAACCACCGATCTTTTGAAACGTTGGACGACCTACCTCTACCGTGCTCTACCACTGAGCCCCTGCCGCCCATAATAACGTGATATCATTTGTTACAGTTAAGAAAAATATAACTAGCAGGAACCCATGGGAAATCCACGATAAAACGACGTCAGACTTCACACCAAACATATGAAAACATCGGTAATATAAACCAAGCGCACCCATCAAAGAGTTCTCCCACCACCAGGCAGCGCATCCCAGTCTGACCCAGAACTGGCGTCTGCATTTTTGGCGAAGAACATGAATGAATGAATAAACAAATACATAATCAACTTTATGACTCATAAAGATACAGATGAAGAAATATCCAACTGTCACGCATGTTTAAAAGGCGTCTTCGACGTGGAGCTGTTATACGTCAGAAAATTCTCTGTGTACATGTAGACACGTGTCACACACATGACGTCACAACGGTTTTCGTCGCAGGGAAACACCCCCCGGATAGAAAAAGTTTCAGTTACAGCATCCACAAGACAACCCAGACCCAGTGGTTTCAAAAAACTTCACTTTGGCCAGCGTTTTCGTCCCAGATGTTTTCATTGTCGTGTGGACTTAAGGTGTAACCGAAAACATTTTGTGTTGAGATATGTAATCCTCCATTTTTTATAGTAAGACAAGGCGAACAAAACAAATTAATGGCTGTACTTGACGCGCTATAGATTGTGATTTACTGTCACTTCTTCTGGCCATATCTCTGGGATCACCAGCGCGCCCTACCATGAGGCAGGAGAATCGTGTGCCTCATTTAGTCCCTTTTCCCAGTCATTTCAGGGCCGCTCAATTCAAGGAAGACATTACACAAATAAAGTTGTTGACAAAAAAAACACTGTACATTATATACATTAGCTAAATTATGAGAATTTAGTTCATACAGCAAACATGTTCAAACATTTTAATAGCAACATATAGAGAGATAGCATTATGGTCTCACTGCATTCCAGCACAGCTAGTCGAGCCACTGCGCAAATCATGGTGAGGCTCGGCTGGCTGGTGCCTCACCGCAGGTCTCTGCTCAGTATTTCAGCGGTAAATGTGAAAATTCAGCAATTTTGAGTAAAAATAACCTAAAATTGGTGACATTAAACGGAAAATAACTTTATAATACACATCACTGGATAAACATAACCATTTAATTCTTCCATTTTTCATTTTTTTCTTTCATGTTGGCAGGTGAGGCCATGCACGTAACTGGCATGTAGTACGCTGTATACCAGCGGTCCCCAACCTAATGGGGACAACAAAGGTATTTAAAAAATGGGTACCTAATGTCCTATGACCGGGTACCGGGTCGCGACCCGGTGGTTGGGAACCGCTCACATAGACGGATGTAACAGAAAATCGGGTCATTTTTCAAGATAAAACATCTTTCAGACTCCAAAATAAATAAAACGGAAGTAATGTAAATATTTTTTCTTTCTGTGCGGCCCGGTACCAAGTGACTCACGGACCAGGGGTCACTTGGTACCGGTCTGCGGCCCAGCGGTTGGGGACCACTTCTGTATACAATGGGGGGGGGGGGTGGTGCCTTGCTCACTGGGCGCCTCGGCAGCGCTCAGCCCCGGTAACCTGGCCCCTCCCACTGCCAGCACACACTGGACTCGAACCGGCGACTTCCGGTCCCCAGTCCAAGGCTTGGTGGACTGAGCTACTGCCACCCCCTAGTAATCTCATTTCCACTGGCCTTGTTCGGCTGGCGCCATGTAACGGTAGCGATAACCTCGTTTATCTGTGATTATCCCTGAATCGTGTGTACATTTCGGCAGCCATGACAGCGGGAATCCTCCTACGTGCTCTGTGACGCTACTACGTGCCAAACGGTCTCAGTGGGGCGGGGCTCGTGCACCGACAAACCTACATAAAGGATCGTGCAGAAAATTTCTACAGCTAAACTCAGTTTTCCAGCTTAAGTTAACGGTAAGCCTGCTTTTTATTGACCTGTGCGATTCGTTAAATATGTCGTTGCACGGATGCAATCCTGGTAACGAGCGAAAACTGGTGTTTTTTTAGGCCATGCAACTGAAAATAAAATGTATCACCCTTATGCGACGCCATCACTGTGTGTGTGTGTGTGTGTGTGTGTGTAAGCCAGTTGACAAAATGGCGAAATTTCCGAAAAATTCTGGCAACTAATCTTGCGTGGAAATGAGCGCAGTGTGTTAGCCAGCACTAAACAATTGGTCGAAAGGCTTTACATGACCTATAAGGTGGTTTGCCTTCGGACAAATGAACATTTTATCTGATAGAAAATTACTGGCCTCAATGAATGAAGTGGGTTTGGCAGTTTCGCCATTTCGAATCGCACGCAGACAGAGTCTCATACCAGTGCCGCTGCTAATGGGCTTTCCTGATGTTGATGGACTTGATATTTTTTGCAGGCAAATCTCCTGTAATGCCGATTCGCCGAACAGCAACGACTCCAACTCAGGAGAAGCTCCCCAGCGCAGCAGCAGAGAAAGGTTAGGCCAAGACAGATCGTCACCTTATCCTCAAACCCGTGAACGCATCACTGTCTCTGACACGGCATCAAAAGGCAGCCCCCCCCCCCCAATATGAGCGAATGAAAGATGTGTGAATCCAGGAATTAGTAATTAAACAATTCAAAGTCATGCATTTTATAGGTTTGGGCCAGTTCTTTGTCATCCATTTCTTATTCAGAGCTATGCGTACACGCAGACGTAGAGGATAGTCCACACGTTTAGTTTACTAGTCAAACTCCACCACATGCAGAGAATAAACAATGAAGCAACCCTCTAGAATGCTTGGTGAAAAAAAATTTATTCTTGGGGGGGAGGGGGGGACCAAGAATAAAAATACAGGTTTCAAGAATGAATTAAGATGTTTTGAATCAGATGTAAATGAGGGGTGACGTGTTTAGTTACCTGTTAAATGTTCTGATAACTTCAACATATTCAATATAGAAACTATATTTTCTTTGATGAGGTTCAAATTAAAATACCAAAACGCTGAAGACAGCTGTTTTTCTGAGCTCATTGAAAGTTGACTGTTACAAGTAAACTATAAGTTTATCTTGTAGAAGACAATGTTTTTTTTATTAAAGACCCAATATTGTGCTTTTTTAATTCATGTAATTCAGCTGCCAGATGTCCAACTACACTGTATGTGAAATGTCTTGCCCCAAAGTAATCCATGGTCCTCAATATCTTTGATTGAATATTGAATAAAATCTCTTCTGCCTTGAAGAGCTCTGTGTTAATGGGGCATGACTTTTTTCCAAAAGTCTTGTCCATACATAAATTGTGCCATGTTTTTATGGTACAAATCTAGAAAAGGCGCAGGCGAATTTTATAAATGCCTTGCATGTTCTTGAAATGTTTTCCTGCACCTGAAACGTGTCACTACCGTAACACAAACACACTGCAATAAAAACTATTAATTTGTTAATAGTGTGTCCATACACCCTCTAAAGAATATTTTTAGAACTTTATTATGAATGGTTTTACAAATAAATCACTTGAAATCAGTTTTTAAACACATTTCATTTTCCAAGACTTATTAAAATTTAAATGCAATTTTTTCTAAAATGAATTGGTGATCTTAAAAGATCAGTTATTACATTGAATGCACATTTAACTAATACTGTCATTTAATTTAATGACTTTGTTCTTATTTTGCAAAACAGTTCCTGTTATGGTAGTGACGGCACTTTCACAGTAGTGTCTGTACTGCTTGGTTGTGACCACATGATTGTTTGCAAAGTTGTACTGTATCCCCACAACCATATTTTTTAACATTAACTCATAACCTGCTTTATAGTTTGAATTTTACAAACACAAATGTTTATAATCAATAAAATCAGGTCATTTACTATTTTAATTACTTCAACATAGCAGCGTATCTACTGCAACATGACATTAGAACATCTAACGTGTTCTTGAAAGTGCATTAAAGAAAAAAAATCTAGAACATTAATAATCAAGTTATTCACATACTGAAATTATAACCCATAACAACTCCTTCATGGTGCACCTGCAATGACCAACTTATAAAGGGGACGGTGTCCGGGAGGTGAACTGACACTTCCCACTGTCAGTTCACACTCCTGGGTCTTGAACCTCCAGTCCCCAATCTAAGACTTAGTGGACTGAGCCGCCCCCAATTATATTTGTTTTATATCATATACATTACTTAGCACTCTGAGATTCTTAGGAATGAAATGTGATTTATAAATCTATATCATTCAAATTCATTTAAAAAAAAAAGTAATTAGTCCCCAAGGGGCAATTGAAGACGCATAAAGCAGGATTGGTGCACAAAAGAAGAAAAGTAGAGTGCAAAAAGCATAAAACAAAAACAGACTTGATAAACAGAAAGCCAACACCAAAATGTACAATAGACAGACTTGTACAATATAAAAAGGTATGTGCAATGCTGGGCTTGCACTAGGAGGTAGTGTGACTAAGCCACTGTGGCTCAGTGTAAAAGAATTGAGTAAGCCACAAAAAGCCACATTCAACTTACAAGTAAACATTGAGTAATACCAAGAATCAAATTTATGTCTAAGTCAAACTTAAAATGTCTTGTGTTCCAAGTACAACTTAGAAGTAAAAATTGAGTAATATATTTGTATTACTGTATCTTCACATAGTGAATGCAAGTTTTCAATTGTTGTGGGGTGTAAAACCACGCTCCTCATGGTGGGTTGTCCGGGGGGCTCCCCCCGGGAAATTTTTTAGAAAATGGGGTTTTCCTGACTAAAGTCAACAGTTCAAGCTTAACTATCTTTATTTCTATCTTACTGTATGCAGGTATAAATGTGAAATTCAACAATTGAAAACTTGCATTCACTATGTTAAGATACAGTCATACAAAATGTTACTCAATGTTTACTTCTAAGTTTTCCTTGCCATTATAGCAAGTGAGGTGAATACACATTTACATGCATCGCTGGTTATTCCTACCGGTCATAGGGATCAAATGTCTAAGACCACAAAAAAGTATTGATATCTTTCATTTACCTTCTGATCTGTCTGTCACCACTCCTACCCCCTCTCAGCATTCACCATTTGTCGTTCAATTAGAATTTTAACACAAAATCTACTATAAAACACTCTATTCTCATTTTCTTTCGATCATTCGTCATTGACTTGTCGTACACCAATTTGCGGGTTTAGCTTGTAAAAATAGAATCCTTTTTTTTCATTGGACGAGAGGAGGTCATGACCCGAGTGCATATTTAATGATCGGGAGCGTTCGGGTAGCTTCGGCTATTTCCTTTGGCATGCGGAAATGTCCGCATGCTATTGTTTTCTTATGTTAATCGCTCGGGGATTTTCGTGAGTCCAAAAAAGTTGTAAGTTTTAGCCTTTTTTTCCTAAAAATAAGAACGCCACTGTAGTTACACAGGCTAAAAACCTTGTAGCCATATGGAATTTACTTTGCCTATGGCGAAGTGGCGAATGGCTAGCGCCAGCCCAGCAATGGTGTAATAAATAAGATGTCAAGACCCTTCATATTGTGGCTGCAATATTTGTGTTAGTATGAAGGGTGTAAAAGTGCAAGCAAAAAAGTGTAAACATAAATAATAATACTAGCAGGAACCTGTGGGAATTCCACTATAAAACAATAGTATCAGACTTTTTCTTTTTTTTTCTTCGCCGTCGCAAGAAAACAAACCACTGTGTCCGACAAAGCCGTAACGGCTTCATGTGTGTGGGACGGATGAACACGAAGGCTGCTTCGGCGTTACTATCTGGTCATCCGGGTAAATGCCGGCTTCGTGAGTTCGGTGCTGGTGAATAAAGCATCAGGGTTCCCCACACGACAACGTGAGGTCCACCACAACCAAAGAATATAAACCGCCATGTTTGACGGAGCCAAAACGGCTCCGTAAGTGAGAAACATGGACAAATGTGAAGACCGCAGCTAACTCTGCTAGCAGCTCGAACTTCCAGGTAGATGGCGAAAGCATGAGCTCATTAAAATATATGGGTGGGGAGATATATACACTGTTTATGTTACATAAGTCAAAACCTAGTTAGTTTTGAACCTAGTTTGTTCAAAACCTGGTAGGTTAGTGAGTTCAAAACCTATTTAGTTTAAAAACCTAGTTTAAAACCTAGTTAGTTAGCACCTAGTTTGTTCAAAACCTAGTTATTTTGTTATTTCAAAACGTAGTTGGTGTAAAACCTAGTTAGTTTAAAACCTTGTTAACAAGAAGAATTTCACATAAACAGTGTAAACATAAAGAGTATAAATATATCCGGGATTAATAAAGTATATAAACAAGTAATAATAATAAGTATTGACATATGTATTATGACAATGTTTGAGTATAATGTAACAATAATGAGACAAAGACGTAAATATGTGAAACATTACATGTTGTCACAACCATAAGGATTATGTCACAACCGTAGCTTACAAATTTTTACGGTTGTGCCTGTTACAGTTGTGACATTTTTAGACAATTTCTATCATAACTCAAACATACTAACAAGTAAAAGGCTAGAAACAGATATTTGAACAGTTGTACACACAACAACACATATTATTTTGATTTGAGTTCTTAAAGGTGTACTGACTTGTAGATAATTTGTGTACGGTTGTGACACATATTAATGTAACATACTGATTTTTCAGACTTTAAAAGACATTGATTTACATTATCCCTCATCATTTAAAATGATGAGGGATAATGAATCACCATGCTGCCAGAAAAGACAGGGATGCTGTGTAACTTCCTGGCCAAAAATTCAGATGTGTGGCTAAAACCAGGTTGCATCCACGTGTTAAAACAACTTATGTTACAGTTGTGACATAAAAGCATGGGACAGCATTTTTTGAAGCATGTTTTGAAATTAAAAACTTCCAAAGTGAATTTAAATATTTTACATTCTGTTTAAAATAAACCAAACATATATTTTGAAATATAGCATTGGAAAAAAATGAAGAAAAATCTTTCAAGCATTATTTTCAGGGATTGAAATTTAGGGGTTGGAGGTTGGGACAACTACTTCCCAATAGAAAGTACCTATGAAGGTAGCACAAATGATGATTTCGTATATATTTAATTACTGTATAGTTACAGTACAGTATTTTCCGCACCACAAGGCGCACCGGATTCTAAGGCGCACCCTTAATAATGTGCTTGTTTTTTTAAAATGTATTCCATATGTAAGCGCACCGGATCATAAAGCGCACACAATAAAAAATAAAATTGATTTGATAAACTGCAGCAGCTGTAGTTGCGCAATCCGTCCACTAGATGGAGCCACGCTGCTGAGGCAGTCATGATTGCATTCATAACTGCCTGAGTACCTGTGAATGACCCCCATTGTTATGTCATTAAGCCATTCTGAGCCTCATCAAGGAAACCTGATCACTTCGCCATCTTAGGTAGGAGTCAACACGCATGGGTTTTTCCCTTAGTTGCTGAGATTTTCTGATAAAAGTAGTACAAAATACTGTAGTACAAAATTTTCGAAAAACAGTCAAATTACATTTATTTCTATAGCGTCAAATCCTAACCGAAGTCATCTCATGGATCTTTCCATATAGAGCTGGTCTCAAGCCTATTTACAGAAAACCAACAGAATTGTCCAGGAGCAAGAAGTGGAGAGAAGAGCAGAGCCGATTCTCAGCTGTAACCTCAACCCCCCACAGTTTTCTATCTGGTCAGCAGCCCAGACAGAATACACAAATCTAAACTGTGCTTCCTCCACCCACAGTTACCTGTTGTTTCAGCTATCAACTACATTTGAAAATCAATTGCAGCACACCAGACACCTTTGTCTAGCAGTGAGTTAGCTCTTGAAATTTCAGAAAAGGCTGGAAGTTGAGCTTTGAGGGTCTGTCATTCACCTTTATGCCAGTTTCTCCGTTTCTTTCCATAGACTAGTAGAATGGACCGTCACTAGATTACAGCACTGACAGTCAAAAATGTTGTTTTTTAGACCAAATAAGTTTAAAGTTGGTTATTTCCTGTGGCACAGTGGTTGGGAAACCCTTGAAGTCAGTCAAACTTTATTAATAGAATTGTTGTAGCGAAAGAGGACATGAAGGTAGTTGGTGTGAGAGAAGGATGCAAAGGACAGGGTTAGATGGAGGCAATTGTTTCACTGTGGCAACCCCTGAAGGGAAAAGCCGAAAGGAAAAGAAGAAGTTGCAAATTCCTATGTTTTGCCAATTTACGTGGTGTTTATTTTGAGTCAGGCACCTTTTAGAACTGCTCGGTTGTCCTGTTGGACCCTATGGTTTATCTTATTTTTCTTTAGCCCCGGTGCAGTGACTTAGCGATATATGTTACACGGAGGATGTTTTCCGTAGAAAAACGAGAGTTACCACTGTGGATATGGTGGTTCCAACAAATCATGCACAGTCCCCGAGTCTTCCTTTAATAATAATTTTCCGTTCACTGTCATAACAAGTAACATACGTTGAAAACAATGTATTCCCATCTTCATTTGTCACAGTTCAAAGCTGTTTTATTTATTTTTCCCAGAGATAACGTCAGTGACGTAGTATTATTTTTAAGAACAGCAAGCAGAAAGTACAACAGGTAGCGCAACTTTTTCTCACAAATCAAACGTTAGTGCAATGACAACACAGTAACTCGAAATAGTGCAAATAACAATTTTGCAATAACACAATGACAGTTTCAGTCTAATCATGATCAATGAATCCCTCGAATTCTTCCCTTTCAGTGTCTGAGTTGAACAGTTGGGCGATTACGGCATCCGTCATGCCCGGTTCCGACACGTCAAAGTCATCATTCGAATCATTTTCGCCACCGTTTTCTGGCAGTTCAGTGACAATTCCTGCGTTTGCAAAAGCGCGGACCACAGTTGAAACTGATATATCAGCCCAGGCATCCACGATCCATCTGCACATTGTGGAATCCATCCACAATCCACCCGGAATGACGGCGGGCACCGAATTAGTGCGCTTCACTATTTGTTTGACATGGTGATATGTGCCAACATGGAGTCGTAGATTAATAAGGACAGAGCTGTGTGAAAAAAGCCGCCCGATCTCTTGACAGCAACTCATCTTTTCTTTGTCCATCCATCCTTTTGGGTTAGATTTAATGACGCCGGCTGGAAAGTTTTCTTTAGGCAAGGTCTAAAAATTACCATCGGTGGAAGTTTCTAGCCATTAGCCTGGCATGCAAGAACGATAGTAAAGGATGACATCTCGTTCCCTGTGGTGCGTATGTTCACCGTACTGGTCTACCTTTTCTCCATGGTGCGGTTCACAGGTATATCAAAAGTCAGCGGAACCTCATCCATGTTGACAATGTGCTCTGGCTGGAGCTTCAATTCACTGATCTTGTTTTTGCAGAAACTGTAGAAAGAGGACATCTTTTCTTCGTAATCTCTCGGCAGTAGTTGTGAGATCGCGTGCGGATGGAGAGATTATGTCATTTCATGAAGCGAAAACACCAACAAGGACCGCCTCTAAAGTTATCAATGTTCATGTCGCTAGCCAGTGCTGCTGCCTTCATCCGGATAGTGACTGTAGAGACACTTCTACTCCCTGCTCTCTGTTCAACCACCCACTGTTCAAGTTTGTCCTCCAGCTGTGGCCATCTCGCTTTGTTCCCTCTGAAACTTTGTTTAGTCTTCTTGACTTGCCGCAGATCATCTTGCTGCTTCTTTCACTTTCGTACCATTGATTCATTAATATTGAATTCTCTCGCTGCTGTTCTGTTGCCATGTTCTTCTGCGTGAACAATAGCCTTGAGTTTTAAATCTGCGTCGTAAGCGTGTAAGCGTTAGCGGGAGCCATTTTGAGGTCTTAATCTATACACAAGTGGGACTAGAATTCCGCTTTATCGACCCTTACTTTACCTGTCACACTTCGGCGACCCTCCCTTACTCTCATGTGCCAGTAGTCATGCCGGACTGCGCCCCCGAACAGCGAGCCAGCCTGTCATCTGGGGACGCCCCCTGGTGGCGTAGTCCGGAATGACTACTAGGCCACGCTGCCGGCTCTTCTTTTCAGCGGTCTTGTTTTTGGCCAATATTGATATCAATATTGGTCCATATACAAGGCACACAGATTTTAAGGCGCACTGCTGGATTATGAGAAAATTTTAAGCTTTTAGGTGCGCCTTACAGTACGGAAAATATTGTATTTAACTAGATCACAACATCTTCTTTTCCTTTCGGCTTTTCCCTTCAGGGGTCGCCACAGCGAGTCAATTGCCTCCATCTAACCCTGTCTTCTGCATCCTTTTCTCTCACACCAACTACCTTCATGTCCTCTTTCACTACATCCATAAACCTCCTCTTTGGTCTTCCTCTAGGCCTCCTGCCTGGCAGTTCAAAACTCAGCATCCTTCTGCCAATATATTCACTATCTCTCCTCTGGACATGTCCAAACCATCTCAGTCTGGCCTCTCTGACTTTATCTCCAAAACTTCTAACATGTGCTGTCCCTCTGATGTACTCATTCCTGATCCTATCCTTCCTGGTCACTCCCAGAGAGAACCTCAGCATCTTCATCTCTGCTACCTCCAGCTCTGTCTTCTGTCTTTTCCTCAGTGACACTGTCTCTAGACCAAACAACATCGCTGGTCTCACCACAGTTTTGTACACCTTTCCTTTCATTTTAGTTGAAACTGTTCTATCACACATCACACCTGACACTTTTCTCCGTTCCATCCTGCCTGTACACGCCTCTTTTCCACACTCTCCATTGCTCTGTACTGTTTACCCTAAGTACTTAAAATCCTCCACCTTCTTGATCTCTTCTCCCTGTAACCTCACTCTTCCACTAGGGTCCCTTTCATTCACACACATGTACTCTGTCTTACTGCGGCTAACCTTCATTCCTCTCCTTTCCAAGACAAACCTCCACCTCTCTAGCTTCTCCTCCACCTCTTCCCTACTCTCACTGCAGATCACAATGTCATCTGCAAACATCATAGTCCATGGAGATTCCTGTCTAACCTCGTCTGTCAGCCTGTCCATCACCATAGTGAACAAGAAGGGGCTCAGAGCTGATCCCTGATGCAGTCCCACCTCCACCTTGAACTCCTCTGTCACACCTACAGCACACCTCACCATTGTCTTACAGTCCTCATACATCTGTAGTACTCTTTTTTGGCATGAAACCATACTGCTGCTCACAAATGTTCACTTCTGTCCTTAATCTAGCTTCCACTACTCTTTCCCATAGCTTCATTGTATGGCTCATCAGCTTTTTCCTCTGTAGTTGCCACAACTCGGCACATCTCCCTTGTTCTTAAAAATGGGCACCAGCACACTTCTCCTCCACTCCTCAGGTATCTTCTTACTATCTAAGATCCTGTTGAACAACCCAGTCAGCAACTCTATTGCCACGTCTCCTAGACACTTCCAAACCTCTACAGGTATATCATCAGGACCGACTGCCTTTCCACTCTTCATCCTCTTCAGTGCCCTCCTCACTTCATCCTGACTAATCTTTGCTACTTCCTGGTCCACAACAGTCACCTCTTCTAGTCTTTGTTCTCTCTCATTTTCCACGTTCATCAACTCTTCAAAGTACTCTTTCCATCTTCCCATCACACTGCTGGCACCTGTCAATAGACTTCCAACCCTATCCTTAATCACCCTAACCTGCTGCACGTCCCTTCCATCTCTATCTCTCAGTCTTGCCAGCCTGTATAGATCAGTCTCTCCCTCCTTACTGTCCAACC
The DNA here is from genome assembly GCA_013358685.1 of Antennarius maculatus. Lineage (NCBI taxonomy): Eukaryota > Metazoa > Chordata > Actinopteri > Lophiiformes > Antennariidae > Antennarius > Antennarius maculatus. Next base: position 5,583,059 of record CM023609.1, on the reverse strand, counting down.
TAGCATACAAGTCATTATAAGCTTCTTGTTTGGCCTTTGCTACCTCTACCTTCACCTTACGCTGCATCTCCCTGTACTCCTGTCTACTCTCCTCAGTCCTCTCAGTGTCCCACTTCTTCTTAGCTAACCTCTTTCCCTGTACCTCCTCATTCCACCACCAAGTCTCCTTATCTACTTTCCTTCCAGATGACACACCAAATACTCTCCTACCTGTCTCCCTGATCACATTAGCTGTAGTTGTCCAGTCATCTGGAAGCACCTCCCGACCACCCGGAGCCTGTCTTAACTCCTTCCTAAAAGTCATGCAACATTCTTCCTTTTTTAGCTTCCACCCTTTCGTCTTCTGCTCTGCCTTTGCCCTCTTCATCTTCCTCACCACCAGAGTCATCCTACACACCACCATCCTATGCTGTTTAGCTACACTCTCGCCTACCACTACTTTACAGTCACTGATCTCCTTCAGGTTACACCGTCTACACAAGATGTAGTCTACCTGTGTGCTCCTACCACCACTCTTATAGGTCACCCTATGTTCCTGCCTCTTCTGGAAGAAAGTATTCACTACAGCCATTTCCATCCTTTTTGCAAAGTGAACAACCATCTGTCCTTCTGCGTTCCTCTCCTGGACACCAACCTTGCCCATCACTTCCTCATCACCTCTGTTACCTGCACCAACATGTCCATTGAAGTCTGCACCAATGACAACTCTCTCTTCTAGGCATGCTCTGCATCACTTCATCAAAGTCGAACCAGAAATTCTCCTTCTCCTCCAGCTCACATCCTACCTGTGGAGCATACCCACTAACAACATTGACCATCACACCTTCTATTTCTAGCTTCAGACTCATCACTCTATCTGACACTCTTTTTACCTCCAGGACATTCCTAACAAACTCCTCCTTCAAGATAACTCCTACTCCATTTCTCTTCCCATCTACACCATGATAGAACAACTTGAACCCTGCTCCTAAACTTCTAGCCTTGCTACCTTTCCACCTGGTCCTCCTCTGCATCATGTCAACCAACTCTCTACCTTTTCCTGTCATAGTTCCAACATTCAACGTCCCTACTCTTAGTCCTATACTCTTGGCGCTCCTCTTCTCTTTCTTTGTGCGAACGCACTTTCCTCCTCCCCTTCTTCGACCAACAGTAGTCCAATTTCCACCGGCGCCCTGTAGGCCAACAGCGCCGATGGCGGTCGTTGTTAACCCGGGCCTTGACCGATCCGGTATAGAAGTCATAGGTTTGATTTGCATCTTTGATTTGGCAAAGGTTTTACGCCGGATGCCCTTCCTGACGCAACCCTCTGTATTAGATCACAACATAATCCTTGTAAATACTGAAATTCTGAATTCTTAATTTTTTTAGTTCAAAACCTAGTTTAAAACCTAGTTAGTTCATCCAAAAAGTAGTTAGTTTTAAACCTAATTAGGTACTTTAAAAACAAGTTAGTTTACACCTAGTTTGTTCAAAACCTAGTGGTTAGTTGGCACGTTAGTTTAAACCTAGTTAGTTTAAAACCTAGTTTTTCAAAACCTAGTTAATAATTTAACAAAAGTTTAAACAATGTAAATATAAACAATAAACATAAATAACATAAATAACATGATTCAAAAGCTAGTAAGTTCAAAACCTAGTTCAAAACTAGTCAGTTATTTAACAACCTAATTAGTTTAAAACTCATCCATCTTCAACCGCTTATCCGGACCCGGGTGGCAGTGGCAACAGTCTCAGGAGGAATGCCCATACTTTCTTCAGACGCCTCCTCCGGGGGGGTCCTGAGGCGTTCCCAGGCCAGTCGAGAGACATGGTCCCTCCAGCGTGTTCTAGGTCTTCCCCGAGGTCTCCTCCAAGGTCTCTGGATTTTAAACTAGGTCTTCTAAAACTAAACTAAATGGAGACCTGGTTTAAAACCTAGTTATTTCATAACCTAGTTAGTTAAAAACCCAGTTAGTTTAGCACCTAGTTTAAAAACCTAGTTAGTTCAAAACCCAGTGAGTTCAAAGCCTAGTTAGTTTAGAACCTATTTCTTGTGGTTAGTTTAAACCCTAGTTATTTCAAAACTTGGTTCAAAACCCTTAGTTATTTAGTTTAAAACAGTTTAAAAAACTTAGTTTGTTCAAAAACTAGCTAGTTTAAAAACCTAGTTAGTTTAAAACCTAGTTATTTCAAAACGTAGTTGGTTAAAAGCCCAGTCAGTTCAAAAACTAGTTGGTATAAAACCTAATTTGTTAGTTCAGAACCTAGTTAGTTCAACATAGATCAAAAACCTAATTTAAAAACATAGCTAGGATATACAGTAGTGTATACTTTATTAATCCCAGAGGAAATTGCACATATTCACTGCTCACACATAATAAATACTGGGTAAACACCAGGAGAAAAAGACACTGACAACACAGGACAGGATACACCACGAGACATACGCTACATTAACAGACATGTACAACACTAACAGGACATACTGTATACTAAACTGAAATACAAAGAATATAAAATTGAATAAAAGTGATAGAAACCAGGAGGCCCACCTGGTGGGTAAGATACATTTTTCTTACATTGTTAGACACGTCATTATCCCATTGTCACTGTAGGCACCACGACACCTTGGCCCCACAACACTATACAGCACATGCTAAAATCCCACTTCCCCTCCATTCAACTGCTTGCTGACCTCACCGCCTCCCCGCTCTCCTCCTGAGAGAGTCATTGTACCCCCTGATGGCACGAAGGAGGACCTCGGTCTCCCTGTGGAGGCGCTGTGTGAAAGAAGTCTGCCACTGAAGGTACTCCTCAGCTGGGAGAAGGTGGTGTGCGGGGGGTGGCTGGTGGTTATTCATGATAGCCCTGACTTTGGACATAGTCCTGCTTTCTAAAAGCATCTCCAGAGTGCAGGCTTTGTCCGACCACTGAGCTCGCTCTGCGGATGAGTCTGTTAAGACAGTCCATGTCTCTTTTCCTGGCCCCACAACCCCAATACACAATGATTTAAGACAGCACGCTGGAAACGACGGACTGATAGAACCTGAGGAGCTCAGGACAGATGTTGGAGGCCAGCCTCCTCAGGAAGTACACCCTGCTTTGCCCCTTCTTGTACACACAGTGCATGTTGAATGACCAGTCCAGTTTACTGTCTAACCGCAGTCCCAGGTATTTGTAATTTCCTTCCACATCCACCTCTCAGCCCTTGATGACCACTGGCTGTGGAGAGGGGGGTGCCCACCGGAAATCCTGCACTGTCTCCTTCGTCTTGGAGATGTTGCGCTGGAGCTTGTTTTGTTGGCACCACTCCACAAAGTCCGCCACCAATGCCCTGTACACCATCCAGCCGGTGCTGGATGGTGTTAAAGGCGACGAAGACAACGACATGTGAAAACTCACGCGCCAGGTAGTAGGACCTGGTGCTAACAGCTGGCAGCTCCAGATCGCGTTTGCACAGCATTGATTTCACCGTCACATCTCCCGGGTGGCAACATCTGTCGTTAGTGTAGATAATTAATCCACCTCCTTTCTTCTTACCGGTAGTGTTCATGTCCCGGTCCGCTCGTACGGAGGAGAAGCCGGTCAGTCCACCGTTGGTGTCGGGCACGTTGCAAGTCAGCCACGTTTTGGAGAACACAAACAAGCTGGTCTCCCGGTAGCACTGTTCAGTCCTGCACAGCGCCGTCGGTTTGTCCAATTTTATCGGTAGTAAATTTATGTTCCCCATGACGGAAGGCTCAACTCACCTCTGGCTAGTGGCTCTAGCCGTTGGCCTAGCCCTTTCAATGTGACCTGCTGGGCAACCACGATATCTGTCAGTGCTCAGCTAGAACCAGGTCACGAGTTCCTAGATCTCCTTTTACCCTCATGGACATAAACTCCTCCCTGGAGTACACTAGCCTAGTGCTATCCATTGTATAAAATAAAGTAAAAATAACACACAAAAACACCAAACTAAACACAAAACACTCGCTTAGAAAGGAGGAAAGTTTCAGCCTGCTCATGCATGCGCATTAAATTCTAGTTAAACTGGTGTTAAACTAATTAGTTTAACACCTAGTTAGTTCGACATGTAGTTAGCATAAAGTGTTTTGTTCCTTTTCTGCAGTTCTGCCAGCTAGCTGACTTCTCTCTATATTGCCTTTTATCTGTATGTATTTAGAAAATGTTATAGATCTTTGAGCTCATCTCCAAAACAAAAGTGTTTTGCGTTTATATTTTTGTTCAGTGTGTTTATGTGCATGGAGACGTTTGCAAACATCGCACAAGCTGAACTTCAAATGTTTTGCTGTTTGATGTTAATTATTGGTTAAGTTAAATGAGAAATTCAATGGAAACGAAACAGAGTAATCAATCCTAAAGGGACATGTCAGACTTTTGATTACAAGGAAGTACATCAGCACGTCATTCACATAAGTGCGGTGGTATACCTCAGTGACTTAAAGTGTGGCTTAGCCTCTACACTCCCTTTATTTCATTTATGTGTTAGTTTATTTTCTATAATTATATCTGTTGAGTCTTAGGAAATAGTACTTTTTGTATTTAGAGTTGTAATGGCATTTAAATGACCTCAAATTATTATAGATTGTATTAAAAGTTTAAATCTAATAACGACTTACAAACAATTTAGCTTACAAACAGCTTCTCAGAACCAATTGTGTTCTTAAGTGGAGGGCTCATATATATTCCTGTGAATGGATAAAAATCACACTCAAAATTTTATGATTTATGAAATCTACCCAAGTAATCACTAGCTGCTGTTATTGGAAAGTATTGTCACATGGTCAGTCGAGTACAACTTTTTAGTCAGCGGACATATTGGCTGAGTCAGATGTTGTGACACAAATGAGTTACATTTTTTGCAGAAACGTTGATAGACAGCTTTGTTACTGAAGGAGAATAAAAGTGTGCAACCCTAAGTGTCAGTGTTTCCATATTAGAGGAGTTAGACAGCTAGGTTTTTTACAATGATTTTTTCTAAATGTCGTCAGACCACAGTACATTTTTTTTGTATCTTTTGAGGCAATTTATTGAATCTAAGACCACTAACATCTCTTCTTCTACTGATTAACTGTTGATACTGTTTTTAAATTTGACATACATGGACCTGGATACATTGGGCATGCTACTATTAACTATGAGAAAGTGTAGTTTTAAATCTGGCAACACTTACTTTGCGCCCACAGGCAAGCTTTACAGGGGATTTTTATTGAAAACCATTCATTATTTGCAGTATATATTAAAGCAAAGTAACAAATTACATTTGTAAAATAATTGAAGATGAAAGAAAATGATCACATCCATGTTTTGATTTTTTCTTTTAATATTCACATGGTTAATACGCAATTACATGGTGCTTAATTTCGATGACTTCCCCTGTCAGAGCCTGTAGCCTCTGCAGAGGAGTCTCCCTCCGCTGATGATGAGCAGGCCGCTCCTTCGGCCTCAGCAGCTGACATCAAGGAGGCAGAGCCCAAGGCCACAGAAGAAACAGAGTCCATGGAAAATGGAGAGAAGGCCAAAGAAGATGCAGAGGAGAAGGGAGAAGGGACAGAGAAGAAAGAGTGAGTATCACCAGAAAAGTAGTCTGCAACTCTGAACATGGCGATATTTCACTTTGATAGCACTTTTATCTGTACATATTATCCTTACCTCTGCTGGATAACAGCGATAGCTCCTCTTTGTGCTGTTGCATTTCCAAAAGATGTGACCTATATTCATTAAATTAAACGGGCATAGCAGCACCTTTTGTTCAGTCTTGGAGAAATCCAGGAGGAGAGAACATGTCACAAGTTTTAATTTTTGACTGGTCTGTTGATCTTTAACTAATTGATTAGTTGTTTGTTTGTAAAATTTCAGGAAATGGTAAAAAAAGAGCCTGAAATAACATCCCACAGTCCATTAAAACATATTAATTTTACTGTCACAGAGGACATAACAAACCAGAATAAATTCAAATTTGAGACATTAAAGTCAAAGAATTCTAATCTTTGATGAATTGAATATAAAATTAGTTGTCAGTTTAATTAATATTTGAAAACAAATCAATTGACTAGTCGTAAGTCTAGTCACTGACTTGTATATATCAAAGATAGTTAACTCAAAAAACAGCACTATTAAAAATATACAGAACTTTAGTTTTGTTTTCCTCATTAGAAATGAAGTTCAGGAACTTCAGCATTTTGTGAGAAAAGCCATGCAGTTAAGGTGTAGGTGATCAAATGTTTGGACATTTCACAAGAATCACAAACTTTTTTTAACAATTGGCTCAAACTTAAGTGCCATATTTCTAGTAATTTCTCATCCCTTCCTTCTCCCTGACCCTAACAAAGCAAACATCACAGTTTTAGCATGTAGTTCACTAGCATAGCACCTTAGCTGGGGTGAAATTACTGTGGTGATTATCAAGACAGATGTTCTTAAACTACATTTTGTCTTTCCCGTCGGTGACAAATGGACAAAGTGACAAATGCAAGGACTGCGCGGCTGGACAGTGTGCAACACACTGCTATGTTCTCCTACTAAGGTGAGGATGTGATAAGGATAAGGGTGGTAACAATCATAGTGAAATATCGCTTCTACAGAAACAGACGCTTCACTGAACTTGTCTTGCTTCATTTGGCGACAGGTTGAAGGATGGCTACAAGTATGAGAAAACCAAAGTCAAGAAGGTGAAAAGGACGATTCCTGCATGGGCTAGCATCACTGCTAGCAAAAAGGTCCCTGTTACCAACTATGCTGGGACTCAGCACAAAGTGGACAATATCCTCATTGAAGCCATTACGGTGTGTAAAATCTTTGTGAATCCAACTCCTGCCACGCCTAAAACGTGGTGGATTTTATTTGATTTAATTTCCTCTCTTTGCAGTCTTGTAATGACAAATCTGGAGTTTCATACCAGTCTGTCATGAAATACATCATAAAAAAATATCCAGGAATGGAGCTGGATAAGAAGAAGTTTCTCATTAAGAAAGCGATGAAGAAGCATTTGGAGAAAGGCACAATTAAACAGGTAAGGAATGTTCACTTGGGAAGTATTTTATTTGTTATGTAAGGCCATGAACACAAACACTGTCTCCTGTCTGGCTAAGAAGCACATTGTCAACATGAATTTTTAAACGGATTGTTCAGTAAACCCTGCCCCCTGGTTACTATGCCTGTCAAACTTTCAAGTTACATTTACATTAAAGCCTCATCATTCAATTCAGAGTTTTTCTTAGATTTTAGTTACGATCAGCTCAACAGTTCACACACATACTGTAGTTATCCAATTGCCTGTGTCTAAAGTGAACATATCTATGCTTTGAAACAGTAGGAGTTGTACATTAAGAGCCCAAAAAATTGACAGTTTACAATAATTGCCCTTCTTATGCTCAAACTTACTTACCAATACAAAGATATACACTATATTGCCAAAAGTATTCTCTCATCCATCCAAATAATTAGAATGAGATGTTCCAATCACTTCCAAGCCCCCAGGTATAAAATCAAGCACCTAGGCATACAGACCTCTTTTACAAACATTTGTGAAAGAATGGGTTGCTCTCAGTGAATGGGACTCAGTGAATTCCAGCATGGAAGTTATAATATGTCACCATGCAACAAATCCAGTCATGACATTTCCTCACTCCTAAATATTCCATATTCAGCTGTCAGCTGTATTATAAGAAAGTGGAAGTGAATGGGAATGACAGCAACTCAACCATGACGTGGTAGGTCACGTAAGCTGATAGAGTGGAGTCAGCGGATGCTGAGGCGCATAGTGCAAAGAGGTTGACAACTTTCTGCAGAGTCAATTGCTACAGACCTCCAAACTTCATGGTGCCTTCAGATTAGCTCAACAACAGTGTGCAAAGAGCTTCATTGAATGGGTTTCCATGGCCAACCAGCTGCATCTAAGCCACATATCACCAAGTGCAATGCAAAGTGTCAGATGCAATGGTGTAAAGCACTCCACCACTGGACTCTAGAGCAGTGGAGACGCATTATCTGGAGTGATGAATCTGGCGGATAAGTGGGTTTGGTGGTTGCCAGGAGAATGTTGCTTGTAGAACTGTATTGTGCCAAGTGTCAAGTTTGATGGAGGGGAGATTACGGTGTGGGTTTGTTTTTCAGGAGCTGGGCTTGGGCCCTTAGTTCTTGTGAAAGGAATTCTGAATGCTTCTGCATACCATGACATTTTGGACAATTCCACGCTCCCATCTTTTTGGGAAGTTCTGAGTTGGCCCCTTCCTTTTTAAGCCTGACTGTGCACCAGTTCACAAAGTAAGGTTCATAAAAACATGGATAACAGAGTCTGGTGTGGATGAAGTTTAGGGTTTAGAGTCCTGACTTCAACTGGTTAAAACACCTTTGGAATGAATTAGAGCAGAGACTAAGAACCAGCAGTTCGTGTCCAACATCAGTGAGTGACCTCACAAATGCACTTCTGGACAAATGGTCACAAAATTCCCATAAACACAATCTTAAACCTTGTGGACAGAGTTCACTGTACTGATGGTAAAATAGTAATTTAAGTCAAATAAAATCCTGGGAGTGCTGGAAGGCATTACGGTACCTACACACCCTCAAAATAAAAAATACAAATCCAAGATTCCAGAACTGTATTCTCTGATGGTCCCTGTGTTTTGGATAAGAATATCACTCAAACATGAATGAAGCCCCAAAGAATGCAAGAACCTCCGAAGTAACTCACCACTTTTTGTCCCCAAAACAACGTTATGACTTATATGCTTTTATTGTAATGCGCTAATTAATACAACAAATAGTAGATCTCAATTTGAAAAACTGTTAGCAGATCTACTCAGGCCTTTAAATGTCATTTTCTCACCCATCAATGTATAGTCTCCCCACCCCCATTTAAGTATGCCTTAAAATTAATAAAAACATCCTCCAAAAACATGTGCTTCAGGTTAATTGGCCGTTCCAAATTGCCCATAGAGTATGAGTGTGAGCGTGTGTGGTTGTCTGTCTCTGTGTGGCTCCATTGTATGCAATATGGCAAGGTAAGTTTCATGTGCCTGCACATTAATAGAAGACAGTGGGATATTTTCTAAGATAATTTCCCCATTGTGTGGACAAATAGTGATTTAATCTTTCATCATTGTTCATCCACACGTTCATGTAATTCTCATAGTTACGTATTAATTTGATTTACAAATTTCAGTGTAAAATACTAATGAATAGTGAACACTTTCTTCCAGCAGAGGCAGAAACATAGGGTGACCTATAACAGTGGAGGTAGGACCACACAGGTAGACCCCATCTTGTGTAAACGATGTAATCTGAACGAGATCAGTGACTGCAAAGCAGTGGTAGGCGAGAGTGTAGCCAAACAGCATAGGATGGTGGTGTGTAGGATGAGACTGGTGGTGAGGAAGATGAAGAGGGCAAAGACAGAGCAAAGGACGAAATGGTGGAAGCTAAAAAAGGAAGAGTGTGCATGACTTTTAGGAAGGAGTTGAGACAGGCTCCGGGTGGTCAGGAGGTGCTTCCAGATGACTGGGCAACTACAGCTAATGTGATCAGGGAGACAGGTAGGAGAGTACTTGGTGTGTCATGTGGAAGGAAAGTAGATAAGGAGACTTGATGGTGGAATGAGGATGTACAGGAGCGTATACAGAGAAAGAGGTTAGCTAAGAAGAAGTGGGACACTGAGAGGACTGAGGAGAGTAGACAGGAGTACAAGGAGATTCTGCATAAGGTGAAGGTAGATGTGGCAAAGGCCAAATGAGGGGCTTATGATGACTTGTATGCTAGGGTAGACAGTAAGGATGGAGAGACTGATCTATACAGGTTGGCAAGACGGAGAGACAAAGATGGGAAAGACTTGCAGCAGGTTAGGGTGATTAAAAGATGGAAAGAGTACTTTGAAGAGTTGATGAGCGGGGAAAATGAGAGAGAACAAAGACCAGAAGAGGTGGCTGTTGTGGACCAGGAAGTAGCAAAGATTAGTCAGGATGAAGTGAGGAGGGAATTGAAGAGGATGAAGAGTGGAAAGACAGTCGGTCCTGATGACATACCTGTGGAGGTATGGAAGTGTCTAAGAGAGGTGGCAGTACAGTTTCTGACTGGGTTGTTCAACAGGATCTGAGAAAATGAGAAGATGCCTGAGGAATGGATAAGAGTGCGGGTGCCCATTTTTAAGAACAAGGGAGATGTGCAGAGTTGTGGCAACTACAGAGGAATAAAGCTGATGAGCCATACATAATGACATGAGTAATGTAAATTGATGTAAAAACTTTATATGTATTTTAGCTCTTAAGTGAAGCTGACCATTTGGCTTAGCTTGCACTATGATTAGTAACTGAGCATGTATAATTTTTTTTTTTACATTAATGTTGCATATCTGTAAATCAGATATGAACCTGACATGGCACCACATATGAAAGTGACTCCAATCTGATTTCAAGAGATCTGTGTTTATTTTTCATACAGTCAGAAAAAGCAGGTTTGCAAACATGTCTCATACATACATATGAGATAGGTTTAATTCATGAATCTACTGGTCTTTCATTAATTTCAGACAGATGTCAATTTCAATTTAACCCTCTAAATTATCACTGTTTGGTAGCTGACTTTTAATTATTGCTATTTTGCATATTAGCTAAGGGTAGTGCTGAGTTTTTTAGACTGCCTAGTCCAGATGTTGTCTTAAGCCGATTATTTTAATAAAAATGTATCATGTAAAACATGGCTTAAAATATTGGTTTAACCTTTAGTCAGTGTATGCTCAGCTAGGTGTTGTTTTTTAAAAACAATTTTATATGGCAGTGAAGTCCTTAAAATACTTCCTTGACCCGTCTTGCCTTAAATACATCTAAGATTGTGTTTCATGGGTATTTTTGTTGGAATAAAATATATTTTGCATAGTGTAGTTATATAATTATTGTTTCTGTCTGTCCTACAGCTTAAGGGTAAGGGTCTCTCAGGAACCTTTACCATTGGAAAACAGCCAACTTTGTCCAAGGTATGTTAAAGACAAAGGAAGAACAGCAATTGTTTTTTGTTTGGCAAGGAGCAGCATTAATATATAAAACATTAATATATACCGGTAATATAAAATGAGTTAAAGTAGTTTTGGAGGTGCCAACCTTACTCGCTGGTTTCCAGTGTATGGACTAAGCTAGATTTTAGAGTAGTAAGGATGTTTTTCCATTTAATTATCAGACCATTGCTGAAAATGTGGGAGCATTTGTTTATGTCTTGAGTAAAGTTTTAATCCTGCCCACTCCAGTTTTGATAACTGTTTCCTCAGTGCTCTGACATGAATTATCATACAGCTGAGGTTTTTCTTAGCTGCATGATGCTCTGAGATCACAGTGCAAGACTGTATGGATTTAATACTGTGTAATGATGTAGTGTCATCAGCTTCCTTCTTGAGGATGTTTGGTTGTAATCGTCATGCTTGAATGGATGATGTTTTAGAAAGCTGCACAAAAGGCTGAGTCTCTGGGAGATGCTCTACCTCTCATCATCACTCGGCTCTGTGAGCCTAAAGAGGCTTCATACAACCTGATCAAGAAATACCTGGAGCAACACTTCCCCACCCTCAACATTGAGAACAAGTATGTTCACGTTGTTCTTGTTGAAAGTTTAATGTCACCTGGCTGCAAGTAACTTAAGAATGTTTATTCATGCCTTTATGATTTTTAATTTTAATAAGTCTTGTGAAATCAGATAAAAGCCATTGTCATAATCTGATCAACAAAGACAGCCAAAGCATTGATCTGTGAAGGACAGTGAGATAGAGCAGTGGTCTCCAAACCCCGTGTCGTGGACCTGTACAGTTACTTGGGTCAATTACAGGGGTGTGAAAAAGGTCATTCCTGATAATTTTCCTTTATAAATCAGTGGTTGTTTGTATCAGCCATTTCAGTTAAATTTATGATACAGCAGAAACGCAGTAATATTTGGAAAGTGAAATAAGTTTCATAGGATGTACAGAAAGTGCGCAATAACTAAACAAAAGTAGGCAAGTGCAAAAATTTGGCCACCCTTGTTACATTGATTTGAGTACCTTTAACACTAATTATTGGAACACAAAATTTGTTGGGTAAGTTCTTTGACCCTTGACCTACATACATTGGGGAAGCCAATCATGAGAAAGGGTATTTAAGGTGGCCAGTTACAAGTTATTCTCCTCTTTGCATCTTCTCTAAAAAGTGGCAACATAGGAACCTCAAAACAACTGTCAAATAACCTATAAGTAAAGATTGTTCAACATCGTGGTGTAGGGCAGGGGTCGGCAAACCGCTGCTCCGGAACCGCATGCGGCTCTTTAGTGCCTCCCTAGTGGCTCCCTGAAGATCTTCTTCTTTTGATTTTGGCTTTTTCCTTCAGGGTCGCCACAGTGAATCAATTGCCTCCATCTAACCCCGTCTCCTGCATCCTCTTTTTCACACCAACTACCTTCATGTCCTCTTTCACTGCATCCATAAACCTCCTCTTTGGTCTTCCTCCAGGCTTTCTGCCTGGCAGTTCAAAACTCAGCATCCTTCTACCAATATATTCACTATCTCTCCTCTGGACATGTCCAAACCATCTCAGTCTGGCCTCTCTGACTTTATCTCCAAAACCTCTAACATGTGCTCTGATGTACTCATTCCTGATCCTATCCATCCTGGTCACTCCCAAAGAAAACCTCAGCATCTTCATCTCTGCTACCTCTAGCTCTGTCTCCTGTCTTTTCCTCAGTGACACTGTCTCTAGACCAAACAACATCGCTGGTCTCACCACAGATTTGTACACCTTTCCTTTCATTTTAGCTGAAACTCTTCTATCACACATCACACCTGACACTTTTCTCCACCCGTTCTATCCTGCCTGGACATGCTTCTTCACCTCTTTTCCACACTCTCCTTTGCTCTGGATTGTTGACCTCAAGTACTTAAAATCCTCCACCTTCTCCCTGTTACCTCACTCTTCCACTTGGGTCCCTCTCATTCACACACATGTACTCTGTCTTACTGCGGCTAACCTTCATTCCTCTCCTTTCCAGGACAAACCTCCACCTCTCTAGCTTCTCCTCCACCACTTCCCTACTCTCACTGCAGATCACAATGTCATCTACAAACATCATAGTCCATGGAGATTCCTGTCTAACCTCGTCTGTAAGCCTGTCCATCACCATAGCGAACAAGAAGGGGCTCAGAGCTGATCCCTGATGCAGTCTCAACTCCACCTTGAACTCCTCTGTCACACCTACAGCACACCCCTCACCATTGTCTTACGGTCCTCATACATGTCCTGCAGCGTTGTAACATACTTCTATGCCACTCCAGACTTCCTCACACAATACCACAGTTCCTCTCTGGGCACCCTGTCATAAGCTTTCTCCAGATCTATAAAAACACAATGCAGCTCCGTCTGGCCTTCTCCCTGCTTCTCTATTAACATCCTCAAAGCAAATACTGCATCGGTAGTGCTCTTTTTTTGGCAAGACACTATACAGCTGCTCACAAATGCTCACTTCTGCCCTTAGTGTAGCTTCAACTACTCTTTCCCATAACTTCATTGTATGGCTCATCAGCTTTATTCCTCTGTAGTTGCCACAACTCTGCACATCTCCCTTGTTCTTAAAAATGGGGACCAGCACTCTTATCCATTCCTCAGGCATCTTCTCACTTTCTCAGATCCTGTTGAACAACCCAGTCAGAAACTGTACTGCCACCTCTCTTAGACACTTCCATTCCTCCACAGGTATATCATCAGGACCGACTGTCTTTCCACTCTTCATCCTCTTCAATGCCCTCCTCACTTCATCCGACTAATCTTTGCTACTTCCTGGTCCACAACAGCCACCTCTTCTAGTCTTTGTTCTCTCTCATTTTTCTCGTTCATCAACTCTTCAAAGTACTCTTTCCATCTTCCCACCATACTACTGGCACTTGTCAATGGACTTCCATCCCTATCCTTAATCACCCTAACCTGCTGCACATCCTTCCCATCTCTGTCTCTGTCTTGCCAACCTGTATAGATCAGTCTCTCCCTCATTACTGTCCAACCTAGCATACAAGTCATCATAAGCCCCTTGTTTGGCCTTTGCTACCTCTACTTTCACCTTACGCTACATATCCCTGTACTCCTGTCTACTCTCCTCAGTCCTCTCAGTGTCCCACTTCTTCTTAGCTAACCTCTTTCTCTGTATACACTCCTGTACTTCCTCATTCCACCACCAAGTCTCCTTATCTACTTTCCTTCCACATGACACACCAAGTACTCTCCTACCTGTCTCCCTGATCACATTAGCTGTAGTTGTCCAGTCATCTGGAAGCACCTCCTGACCACCAAGGGCCTGTCTTAACTCCTTCCTAAAAGTCATGCAACACTTACTTTTTCAGCTTCCACCATTTTGTCCTCTGCTCTGCCTTTGCCCTCTTCATCTTCTTCACCACCAGAGTCATCCTACACACCACCATCCTATGCTGTTTGGCTACACTCTCATCTACCACTACTTTGCAGTCACTGATTTCGTTCAGATTACACCGTCTACACAAGGTGGGGTCTGCCTCAGTGGCTCCCTGAAGATAAATCACAAAATTTTTTTTTTAAAAAGTGAAAGAAGAAAAAGTAGATAGCTAAAAAACTTATCAAACATTTTTGACCTCTTTTCTTGAATGTGACTGTATTGGGCCTACATTTCTGTCAACGAAGAATTGCGTCATAGCCTGCGACATGCGTTTCAGCGCAACAATATGCCAGGCAGGTATTTGTTGTAAACAAACTGGTGGTTGTGATGGGCCATGGATCTCAAAGAGGAAAGGAGAAAGATAGCTGACAAGAACAGAGGATTCATGGAAGAATGGACCAAATCATTTGCTTTCATTGCCTTACCTGAAAGACATTTTCAGAGAAGGCATGCTAAATTTGCATCCGACCACCCATTTGGGATTGACAGAAAAAGTGAGATTGCAGTACTACTGGAGAAATAAGAGGAGCACAAAGATATATTTAAGAAATGAATCGCATCTCCAAACTCTACTACTGCTGCTAGTTTTGTTGAAACTGAGAGATAATATATAAAAGCGTGGAAAGCCATTCACTGATGGTGATTTACATGAAGGATTCATTCGTTAAAATTTCAGAGCACCTATTTTCAAACTTAAAAAACAAAACATAGATAATACATTTGGTTGTGTGTCCCCATAAATTGAAATTAATCTGTCACCAAAGCTAAAACGAAATGTAAAAGTGAAAATTGCATTATTCTAAAAATAAGTGCGATTGCTGGGATGAAACTCCAAATATGAGACAAACACAGATAAATTTGCAATAGGAATATATACAGGCTGATACAAAAAGTGGGATACGTGTTAAATGCAATTAATTAAAGGAACACACACATCAGAAAGTTTTCACACAATCTCTGCCCTGTATAGATTTGCTAGAAAATATCTGGAGTCAGACTAACTCCAAACAGAGATGGTCTGAGCCATGTAACTGAGTGTGTTGCCCCTGGTTTGTCCTCAGGCCTGAGGTATTGAAAGCAGCCCTGGTGAAGGCAGTGGAGAAAGGACAACTGGAGCAAATAACTGGAAAAGGAGCCAGAGGGACCTTCCAGGTGAAGCAATTTATAACATTTGGATTCAGTCTTATTGCAAAATGTAATCAAAGTAAATGAAGGCATTGTCTCCTATCTCCAGTAATGCATTTTTGTCAGGGACTTAACTTTCATTCATATGATATCCCATAGTGGTAGCAGCATAGTCTGATCTTATTTCAGTAGGCCTAGATATTCAAATTTAAAGATACTACAGGTAATATTCCCTACATAGTGAGACAAGTAGGTGAGAAATGGAGGTACTTGCAAGTGCTAGTAAAGAGTATATTTCATCTACCATATCAAAAACCACTTTGCAAATAGATACTACAGATAGCAATTTTTCGGCTGATCAGCAGATTTCTGACTATTTTAATTCAGATTGATCGAATTCTGTGAGTCATTTAATTTCACTGAGAAAATTTTTGTTGGGTACCGTATTTTTATTGTCATCAAAACATGGTCAACTAATTTCACAACAGGAATACAATAGGAACAACTTCATTGCATTTTGTTCATGGATTGGGGATTGGAAAAATATAAAACAATTTAAACCAATGGGAATATTTGTAGCATTGTACTTGTGGCGGCATAAAAAGATATTTAGATTTTGATTAATTATGGATGTTGGATGTTATGGATGTTGCATTGCTCGATCATGCATACAAAGTGGAAAATTTGCCATTTGTTGAAGCCACCTTCAGTTGAGTCTGCATTTGAAAAAACAATCAACGCTATGCTGGTTTATGTCAAATGTATGTTTTGTGTTTATCTTTTTTTATCTTATCTAAATTTGTTATAAATTACTAAAACGTTCTCAGTTTCAAGGTGCATAGACCCACTGAACTGTGAGAAATGAAATCTAAAACAATATTCTAGAAAATCACATTGTATTTTAAAAAAAATAATTTGCATTTTATTGCATTAACTATTTGATCACCTACCAACTAGTAAGAATTATGGCTCTCACATACAAGCAAACCTTGGTTTTAGAACGCTTTAGATATCGAACAAATCGGAATTTGACCAAAAAATTCGGAATTTATTGTCTTAGAAGTCGAACAAAATTTGGAAGTCGAACGCGAAACGAGCGCCTTTTTGGGGCGTACCTTAGGCTAACCTGATTACAGTCGATGTTTTTTTTTTTCTTTTTCTTTCTTTCTTTCTCGTGTTTGCTTCTTTCTTTTACATTTCTTTGATATGTTTCATTACTATACAATTTGATATATAAATGATGTTATGAAATAACATAGTGAAAAAAGGTAGTTTTCTAGCGTCTTGGAATGGATCAACACCGTTTACATTACTTGTAATTGGAAAAATGTATTTGAAATTTGAACAAATCGATATTTGAACAGCCGTCCGGAATGAATTGTGGTCGGAAACCGAGGTTTGCCTGTACATGTTTTCTCCGTTGTTTGTGTGTGTGTATTATGGTATATGTACTGTATATATATGGTGTATATATAAAGAAATGGATGATCAGAGCAATAGACAAACACAATGTAAAGGACATTATATTGATGTGTGTGTGTGTGTGTGTGTGTGTGTGTGTGTGTGTGTGTGTGTGTGTGTGTGTGTGTGTGTGTGTGTGTGTGTGTGACTCACAGCTGAAACGAACTGGTAACCAGGTCCTGCTGAAGGGGGGCACACTGGAAGATGCCATCACAGCTGCCATCACAGCAATGAATGAACCTAAAACTTGCAGCACCACCACGCTACGTAAATACCTAGTAGATGCCAACAAAGATCGAAAGGAGCACCAGTTAGGTAAGGCTAGAGGCTAATATTGATTATCCACCTGATTAGACTACCAGGATTCTTAATACAGATAAAATTTTGATCTCTACAAAGCCAAGTGAACAACACACTAGGGACTGAAAAATAATTAGCCTAGAAACGGCTAATGTTAGCCGATAGAATAAAGCCAGTTACAAATGGTGCCATCTGTCTGTCATTGGTGGTCAATGTGCACGAGTTGAATGATGCTGAAAATGTGATCAGAGGAGAAGCCAACTATCTTGTGATGAAACGTGTATGTTTTTTTGTATTAATTTGTATAAAGCAGCCTGAAGTAATTTTTTTTTACCTTCATTTTGAGATTTATTAGATTGAGGCAATGTTTTACCTTTGCTGCAGTTTGAGAAATTGTTTAAGTGGCACCTCATTGGGCTTCAAACCCTTTGGGACAGTTGTGTCGGAAACAGGCCTTCCATTCATTGGGAACGTGGGCGTCCTCTTTGGCAGGGTGACTGTACTGCAGTTACACAACGATCGATAAGCCCAGAAAATATCGCTTTGATGTTTCCTCTATTGCATGCTTTTTCCAAATAAAACCGAATATAATTTAATTTAATGTGTTAATCCTTGCTTACTATATCGTAGCCATATATTATAGGAAATTGATTTAATTATTGATCCTTGCAGAGTTCAATAAAGCTTTAAGAGGTATATAGTAGATTGCATGTTCATGCATGTATATCAAATATATATACATATGTGTTTGTGTGCATGAGTTACACAGGAGGATTATGGTCACTGCAATAAACAAGGTCTATGTTGTGAGATAAAAGTCAGAATCCCTAGACATCATCACAGCCGCACCACTGGCTTCAATGTCATGTCTGGCTCGGTAACTCCTCGTCGTTGACGACTTGTTGTTACTGTATGTCAGATGCAGGGAACAAAGCATCTGACACACGTCATTTGTATTTTTCACCTGAAAATTACAAATGACGTATGTGGTTTATTCTTTTCTACTGTTTGAGCAACAGGACTTGAAAATAAGTTTTTTCGGAATTGGATAGATCTACTTATCCCAAACTGGGAAATTTAAATGTTACAGTAGCATTTAAATATAAGAATGGACAGAAACAGGGAAAATATAGATTGAAGAAAATTAAGACAATAGGTAAAGGGAATAATAAAAATATTAACAATAATAATAATGGTACCCAAGCATGGCAGGCATTATGTTATAAAGTGTGGCACTCTGTGGCCATACAAAGGACTTAATGAAAGCCATATCTAAAACCTCAGACTAGTGGAACTCTATCTGATATTTTAGAGCTGTTGAATAGAGCGATGGCTTGTGGCAGGAATGACTTCCTGTACCTGTCCTGTCGACAGTGGATCTGTAGCAGTCGGAGAAGGAGCTCTGCTGCCCATCCAGTGTGTGGTGGAAAGGGTGAGCGGGGTTATCCATGATGGATAACAGTTTGTTCAGAGTCCTCCTCTCCACCACAGCCTGCACAGTGTCCAGACTACAGCCAATCACAGAGCCAGCCTTCCTTATTTGCGTGTTAAGTTTGTTGGTATGGCTGGCTCTGATGCTGCTCCCCCAGCAGACCACGGCAAAGAGTACGCTGGCCACAACAGACTGATAGAAAATCTCCAACATCCCTAACATTAACCCTGAACATGACAATGAGATTTGTGCAAATGAAAATCAGAGCATCTACATAAATTTAGAGAAACAAAACCCATTTTTTGGGAACAAGGAGCATCAAGACAAGCCTTGTATTAATATGTACCAATTGCGTATAAACCTATAATGTGTGTACAGAAACTTGCGCATCAGAATAAACCTGGTTCTGACTTCTGAGCTAACTGCTGCTGGTATTCATGAACTGCAATACAGTTTGCAAATTAAAACCATTGTGTGATTGGTGATATTTGTAGAGCTGTTTTTATATTACATTTGGTGGGAACTTTCATTCAGTGGATGCAATTGTTAAAAGGCTCGTGCTCCTGGCCCTCACTGTTATCTAACTATTAGTGCAAATGTTAGATTTGTAGTGGTGTACTTTCTCTCCACTTGAACACGATGCACAGTGAGGTTTGGGTATAAAGGTGTGTGCATCTTAAATGATCATAAAATCTTGACTCCTTCCTTTAGTGGCCAGTCTGAGGAGAACCCTCACAAAGTGTAAAGTGCTCGGCTGGATGGAGCAAATCACCGGTCATGGCTTCACAGGGACCTACCAGCTCTCCTTCCCCTTTTACCCCAGGTACATCAGTTGTGTGGTTGTGGTTCTTTAACTTAACCAATAGTCTTGTAGTATACAGTGTAGTACAGGAAGAGTACTATAATAGTATAGTAGTAATTGTGTATCTATACACAATTACATATTTTCATATGTTTCATACTTTCATGTTCTTCATATTCTTTTTTTTTTTTTTTTTTTACAAGTCCGACAATCCTGTACCCAGACAAGTTCACAAAGCTTCAAAAGAACAATCCTTTGACCAAGCGGCGACGAGCTGTTGAATCATCTGATGAGGAAAGTGATGATGAAGAACAGTCTGAGGATGAAGCTCCTTCCCGCAGAAGGTGTGTGTATTATGAACAGAGTTGAAGTTTCACTATATTTTACCTGCTGCTTCACTGACATGTAGCAGTCTCAACTCAGTTAAGTCACATGATGTTGGTGTATAAAGTCATGTGAAAATGTATTGGAATTTTTTCTGGTTTTGCCCATCTCATTATAAAATGTTGGCTCTTACAGCAAAAGTTCACATAAAATGAAAGATACCCAAGTAAATGCTGCATACAATTTTCTGATGAGAAAGTAGTGTGGCCACATTGCAGGGTTTGAGAGCAGGAACTGTTCCTTCCTAGTTATCAGTATACGTCATGACTCACTATGTCCTAACCCTAGTTTTCATTAGTTTTATTCATTTTTTGTTTTTTTGAGGTGGACTTTATGACTGAATCATGACTCAGCTGTGTTTAAGCTTCAACCCTCAGACTGATGACCTTGTGTCCTTAAGAACTTTTAGTTTGAGAGCACAAGTCATGTTTCTCTCAGAAACGAAGCATCCCTGTAACATCATACTAATACCTCCATTCAGTACAGTGGTGTTTTAGTGGAATACTGTGTTTGATTAATCCCAGATTTAACAGGACCACTGTTTTACACACAGATAGACTTAACACTCAACAGTTCATAGAACATTCCCCCAAAAGCTCTGAGGGCCAACAATGTGTGTTGTGGTAAAATTCAAGTAAGTCATGATGTTCTAATGAAAAAGTATGCTGTCATTCAAGTTTTCCAAAACTTAGATTTTATTTTTTTTTTAATTAAAAAAAAAAAAAAGTATTTCAAAAAAAAAAAGTACAAGTTCTTTTAGAACTTGTACTATGTCTTTGCTCTGGTTGACTTTGTTTATGCTAAGTGTTCTGAAGATCTCCCACACTTAAGAAATTAATAACATAAAAATAAAAGAAATAAGGAGCAGGTTCATTACACTTTTGCACAGACAATATACATATCTCATAAGGCTGCTGTGTCGAACCACCTAACCTTCACGGGGTGATGAAAAGTATCTAAAGATTAACATCAGAGAATAGAGACACAGAGACAGAATCCTATCAAAACCTTTAACTATTGAAATTTTTCTTAGGAAATTTCAGAAGAGGCCTCCACCCAAAGCTCGCCACCCTCCCCCTGCCAAGAAGTCAAGAAGCACCAGTCAGTCAAAAGTTAGAGGCAAGAGATACCCAATCACAAAGACATCTGTAACCAAGAAAGCAGCGTCTTCTGTCACTGTGTTGGCAAAGAAAAAGGTGGCCTCAAAGAAGGAATCCACACCGCCGCCATCAAAAGCCACTCCTGTGAAGAGAGGGGCTCCTGCACGAAAGCCCAAAACACCGGCTGTGAAAAAGCTGACAAAAAGAGGGTCCAAGCGACCTGCAAAAGCAGAGTCATCCTCTGAGGAGGCTGCAAACTCAAAGGAGACAGTAAGGAGCACCTCTAAGGGCTCAAAGTCTCGAGAGGCGTCCAATGACGAGCCTGCTATAAAGCCAGTGACCAAAAGTGGGTCCAGACAACTCAAGCCTGCAGAGTCATCCCCTAAAGAGCCTGCAGTCAAAAAATTGGCAAAACGTTCATCTCGTAAGTCCAAAAGAGGGAAACACTGAATCCAGAGCGTACCTTCCATGGACTGGGCCGCTCTAAATATGCAGCAGCCTGCCACCTTGTTTCAGTGCTTTTTCTATTTTATCATTGTTTTCTCCCTTTTTAATGGGATTGTAGGTTTTTTTTTTTATTTCCATTGTAGACAAAAGATATCCTAATAGTTGAGTTTCCATATGTTGAAAGTTTCTGAATTTCCATTCAATCACCTTGTAGAAAAGCTCAGTGAGTGTTGCAGTCAAAATAGATCCCAGCTGCTAGTTCAGAAAAGCATAGAAAGACCCAGTATACTGTAACTAGAACCCTGTAGTTAATCTGTTTCTCATTCGAACTTTGGGTGTCTAAAGCACACAATCCTAATATCAAAAAATGATCAGTGTTTTTAAAGGTTGAAAACCAACTCTATACAGTGTAGGTTAAAAACTTTTACTATTGTTTTGTAAAACACAGATTTTTAGGTGGTTATTATTACATGATTTTGGACATGCACCAGTACATTGGTATATGAATTTCTGTGCATATTTTCTGAAATAAATTTTTTTTTTGACAATTACTGATTGTTAATTTAAAGTGTAAAATCAGCCCTACAGAAAATAATGTGTGCAGCTGACAAGTTGAGGACTGAACCAATGCCATGTCATTGTAAAACAAGTCACATTTGGGGAAAAAGTCTTCTGATATGTGTGTGGGAAAAAAAGCATATAAGTCAACTGCACAGCTTTAGTTCAGTACCAAACTAAGAATTGTGTTGTGAATAAGAAAAAGGAAGATACTAGCTCATACATACCCTGCATGCATGTATTACTTGTGTTGTTAATCTGTTTTTCTAAGTCATTAATAAAATGGCTATATTTGTAAACTCTTGTTGGGTAGAAATTTTTTAACATTTTTACAGCGTATTTTCATGTGCATGGCATTTACTGTTTAACACAGTACTGTAAAACTAGTAGATCATGATTCCTTTGTCTAACATGAGGGAGTCTTTAAAGGAACTTGTAATGACTAGCGGAGTATCTTGAATAATTCACCAGATTCATCACCCTAAAGGTTATTTGGGATTTAACTTCAGAAGTCTCCTTCAGAAGTCTACCTCAGAAGTCTACACTAGTCTAGCAAAAATAATTTAAATTTATTTTATTTTTCAATTTATGGAGATCCCAATAATCATTGATACTTTTGTCACAATTGTATAAAATTTTTAAAACTGGGTTTTTTATGGTGTTGAAGAGAAAACATTTAGTGCAGATATGCTAATCTCAACTACATTTTAAAGGAAAACATCGTTTTCATATATTTGTCAATCTGTAATCATTGTTAGGTTGGGGTTTTTCATTCATGTGGTGTTCAAAGCAAATTCTGTAAAAATTATTAGATAAGAATACAATTAATTATTTAAACAGAATTAAGTTCCCATCTGTTTTTTTAATGCAAGTTAGAGCTATATGCTCTCGCTGAGACATAATACATGTAAACTCCACAGTATGTCCCCCATTTAATGTATGTAATCTATTTTCAGTTAAAATACAACATATGGTAATGTATTGACTACAGTAAATACCTCCTCCAAGACCAGTCATTATCACCCCTATGAAAGTGAGCTCGGTGGATGCGAATGGACTCCATTTGTCACATCAATGTCCCCTAATTAAAAAAAAAAACATGTAACAATAGAATACAGTATTTGCTGCGCTATAAAGCGCACCGGATTATAAGGCGCATATAAATTTAAAAAAACAAAACTGTATTGGCTGTAGTTGCGCTATCCGTCCACTAGAAGGAGCATTCATGACTGAGTACCTTTAATCAACCGTGAAGAGCCCCTATTTATGTCAATAGATATACTTTATCCCAAATTGGGAAATTTAAAAAGGCCATTCTGAGCCTCGTAAAGGAAACTTGATCACTTTGCCATCTTAGAAGTCAACACGCATGGGTTTTTTCCTTAGTTGCTGAGATTTATTGATGAAAGTAGTACAAAATA
The DNA here is from genome assembly GCA_013358685.1 of Antennarius maculatus. Lineage (NCBI taxonomy): Eukaryota > Metazoa > Chordata > Actinopteri > Lophiiformes > Antennariidae > Antennarius > Antennarius maculatus. The sequence continues at coordinate 5,559,637 of CM023609.1, read as the reverse complement.
CTGTAGTACAAAATTATCTAAAAACATGGTCAAATTAGATTTTAATTCTATGGCGCCAAATCCTAACAGAAGTCATCTCATGGATCTTTCCATATAGAGCTGGTCTAAGGAAGTTACTCAAGCCTATTTACAGAAAGCCAACAGAATTCATGGGCGCAAGCAGTGGAGAGGACAAGAGCAGAGCTGAGTCTCAGTTCTTGACGTGCGGTGAGGTTCACGGCAGTGAGGCAACGACGAAAAAGTCAGTTCTACGAGCCAAAGTGGCGTGTTTGCCACTTTGTCTGGCAAAATACGCCACATTAAAAAACCTGACAATAAAAACTGGTTAAATTCATTACGAGTGTACCACTCAGCTTGAACAGGGCAGATTATTTCCTGATCTGAAGTTTGGAGCAGATATTTAAACTCAGATAGATAGATAGATAGATAGATTATTTATCCCGGTTTGTCTTCATTTATTAATTAAATCTTGAGTCGATTGATCGGTAGTCCAGTTGGAGGTGAGGCGCAGCTATTTGCTGCTGTACTGTGTGTCCTAAACAATTATACAAAAGTCTAAACTGCCCCCTCCCCCCGCCCCCACACACACAGTTGTTTCAAGTATCAACCACATTTGCAAATCAATTGTAGCACACCAGACACGTTTGTCTAGCAGTGACTCAGCTCTTGTAATTACAGAAAAGGCAGGTAGTTCAGCTTTGAGGGTCTTTCATTCACCTTTCAGCCAGTTTTCCCGTGTGTTTCTGCAGACTAATAGAATGGACCCACTAGATTCCAGACTACCGTAGTCAGGGGGCATAATCCGGCCAGACTATCGGCCAGAGTGTCTTCCTAGGGCGCCCCCTGGTGGCGTAGTGTGGCATGACTGCAGGCCAGACTGCCGTCTTTTTTTCAGTTATCTTGTTTTTAACCAACATTAATACTAATCCATATATGAGGTGCATCGGACTATAAGGCGCACTATAGGTTTATGAGAAAATTATAGGCTTTTAGGTGCGCCTTAGAGTGCGGAAAATACTGTAGTCAAATTGGTCAACTAGATATGTTGAAACTTTCATCAAACCTTTTCCACTATTTAAGTTTTAAGAGGTTATATGCTGTACTATGGCTGGGTTTTGTGTCAGCCTTTTTGGGACAGAACTCAAAAACTATTGGAATGCAGTGGCGAGGCATTCGGAGTTTACCCCACTTCTCACCCATAGCTAGCTGTGAAAGTCTCCAGCAACACCCGCAAGGCGGAAAATCGGCTGATGACAGTTTATGGGAAACGAGATGTTGTTATTTCGTCTTCAAGAAAATGGAAGGATGGACTTCTAAAACTGTTCTGTACATTTTAATAAAACTTTGTGTGCTGGAGAAGAGCCTTTTGATATTTTGATTCTTCTATGTATATTTTTCTTACCTTGAAAATAATGGGAACATCCACACATAAATACACACATATATACTGTACATTTTCTTGTATGACCGAAATCATTTGAACTCTTCAGTTGGATTAATTGCAAAAAATATAATGTGGTGAGACCAGCGATGTTGTTTGGTCTAGAGACAGTGTCACTGAGGAAAAGACAGGAGGCAGAGCTTGAGGTAGCAGAGATGAAGATGCTGAGGTTCTCTCTGGGAGTGACCAGGAAAGATAGGATCAGGAATGAGTACATCAGAGGGACAGCACATGTTAGAGGTTTTGGAGATAAAGTCAGAGAGGCCAGACTGAGATGGTTTGGACATGTCCAGAGGAGAGATAGTGAATATATTGGTAGAAGGATGCTGAGTTTTGAACTGCCAGGCAGGAGGCCTAGAGGAAGACCAAAGAGGAGGTTTATGGATGTAGTGAAAGAGGACATGAAGGTAGTTGGTGTGAGAGAAGAGGATGCAAAGGACAGGGTTAGATGGAGGCGGTTGATTCGCTGTGGCGACCCCTGAAGGGAAAAGCCAAAAAGGAAAAGAAGAAGATAATAGGATCTTGTAGGGCAGCGGTACCCAACCTCTTTTGCACCACAAACCGGTTTCATCTAAGAAAATATTTTCACGGACTTTCCTTAATCATTAATGCCGCCAGGAGGGCTGTAGTCTAACAATAAATCACACAGTGGTTTTATCTAAAATGCAGACATAAACAGACAATAAACATTTTTTCATAAATTGATAATCAGTATCTCTGTAAACAAAATAATTATAAGAAGTATATTAAAAACTTGATTCAAATGACTGCATCAATGAGGTTTATTTTGAAGTATGGCGACTTGCAATCAGTGCATTCAGCGTAGGAGAAATACTGATCATTTCCAACCAAAGGGTGAACAAACTCTTTTCCATCTAATTCTTTAAGCTTTGCACAGTGTTTCGCTGGGATTGTGAATTCAAGATCACTATGTTGTTGTTTTAAATGAGGGACCTTCCGTCCACTCTGTGTAACGTCACCAGGATGAATTGCGCAATGGACAAGAATGTGTGGAGGTGGATAAAAGTTTTAAGGCAGAGGTTGTTTTACCTAGTCTTGTGCTGACTCTCACGTTGTAGGTGGAGTTCTTCTACTACACCGTCACTTTCTTCCATTCCTCCTCCCCCACTAGTATCCACTCCTCCCTTCTCAATCAAGCCCCTCCCCACGCAAGCAACACACCTGGACTTCGACCTGATCTGAGCAGCAGCAGAGGAATGTGAGAAGAACCTTGGTATAAAATACGGAATGTGAAGAAGACACCGGCCGGGTGGAGAATGAGATGGTCGTATGCTCCTCGACAAAGAGCAAGTTTCAAAAATGTAATTTGTTTCAGGTTGAGGAGCTCCATTGTGCTGTTGTCCTTCTCAGTAGTAGAAACGGTTCAGATCTACAGAAGTTTGTTGTCGTGTCGTCTGTTACACAGAGAAATGAGAAGGTTTTCCCTTGGGTTATCTGATTGTTCATCTTGTTTTTGTGCAACTGTACGTGTTCTGGCAGCTTTGTAAACTTTATCTTAGTTTTTGCTTGTAGTCGTAGTTTGAAGATGTTTGTGTTGTCTGGTTTTACACACAGACATCATGGGTGAGGCACATGTCGGAGAAGATAGTACAGTGACACGCTCTGCAGAGGTAAATCTGGAAATGTGAAATAACATTAGTGCTGTTTAACATTTTTTCTAAGCTTGTGTTGTTTCTGTAAAGTATGTGGGCTCATTTCCTGTGTATGACTGCTGTTTGGATGACCAAATACAGCAATTGCACATTCAGCTGAAGTCTCTAAAAGTAAGTTATGTGAGTGTTGAAAATGATCAATGTTAAAAAAACAAAGTTCATGTTAATTTGAGACTGATTTTATCTCTAGTCATGTAAGAGGAGGAGGCCTGTATCCATTAAATTCTCCATCAAAGGAGTGAAAATATATGATGAGGATGAGACTGTGAGTATGGTTGTTTATCTGTAATGGAGTCATTATGGTTTGACCTTGATTTTACCTGCTGCAATGATTTCACTCATTCTAGTGATGCTGGTTCTTGTATATGATCACAGACACTCCTGATGGCTCATGCCCTACATAGAGTCTCTCTATGCACTGCAAGGCCAGATGAAGCCCAGTTTGCATTCGTCTCCCACAACCCAGGAAGTGTTGATGCCCAGCTGTACTGCCATGTATTTCAGGCTAGACATGCCAGAGCGGTAAGAAATGACCTGTACTATTATAATATTACAACCAAGAAAAATAAGTCTGCTTTTAGCTAGAAAGAAAAAAAATGGCACTCCTTGTTCTTTTTTTTTTTTTTTTGCAAAGAATTCCTTGATGCTGATTTCTGCAAAAATGGAACCTGGCTATGAATTATATATATACATTTTTTTTAGTTATAGTCCTAATACATCAAAAGGAGATCATTTCTTGGGCTATTACTGTACTCAGATTCTCACATAGGACATCCCTGTTCTTGTCATATTAACCTCATTCACCTTCATTGGACCCTGACAAACCTGCAGCCCTAGTCTAAATGTTTTTAGTCATGACTTTATGAGGTTGGGTGTTTTACTGAAAATATTCAACAATAAATATTTATATGGTTGCATGGTCTTTGTGAAGGGGGTCTGGAGGGTGTGCTGAAACTATAAGGGGCTCACACTGCTCAGCCTCAATTTATGGGTCAATCTACATTCCCACTCTCACCTATGGTCGTGAGCTTCAGGACAAGATCCCAGATAAAATCGGAAATGAGTTTCCTCCTTAGAGTGGCTTGGTGCACACTTCGAGATAGGTTGAGGAGCTCAGTCACCAGGGAGAAGTTCGGAGTTAGCCACCACTTGTTCACATCTAGTGGAGCCAGCTGAGGTGGCTCGGGCATCTGTTCTGGATGCCTCCTGGATGGGAAGTCCTCCGGGGATGCCCTACCGGTAGGAGGCCTCTAGGAAGTGTGGGCATCCCTGCTGAGACTGTTCCCTACACGACCCGGCTTCAAATAAGCAGTTGAAGATGGTTGGATGGATTGATATTGAAAGGTGTGGTTCATATTTCTCAGATACAAATTTCAACCATATCCAATGAAAACCTAGACATGTTAAGATGAAATCTTAACGGTCAGCATACTCAGCAGAATTGTTGATATTTCACTGCTGTAAAAGAAAAAAGAAACCCCCTCTAGGTTTCTTTACTTGTTTCCGGTGGATTGGTGGGTTTTAAAGTCTTGTCTTAGACCTGCTCTTTGTAGTGCACCTTCATAAATTTAGGTTGTGAATTTGTGCAATACTGTATTAACCAAACTGACTTGACTGTGGAACATCCCTACAACTGAAGTGGTTAATGATCATTACACCCATGTCTCTTAATAGACATTTCTATGATATAGTTTTTAAAGGCCCTGTATACCTGTAGTTGTTTCTGACTACTTGGATAACCTGTACCACCCTACAGCAACAAAAAATATATGAGAAAACATAACCATTTTATTTATATTGTGGAAAAAATGCTAACAAATGCAGTCTTAAAAGGAGACTGTTAAGGCAACATAACTTATCTGTTGGTGGGAAGCGATTTTACTGTCACTATTAATAACCTTGAGAATGAAAGACAGAAATTCTTGTTAACACCACTACTGATCTCACAGTAGATGCAGAAGCCTTTTTTCCCCCCAGTTTTTAAACAGACCTTGATCAAACATCCTTCTTCATTTCCTTTCGGCTTTGCCCTCCAGGGGCCGCCACAGAGAATCAATTGCCTCCATCTAACCCTGTCTTCTCTTCCCTCACACCAGCTGCCTTCACGTCCTCTTTCACTACATCCATAAACCTCCTCTTTGGTCTTCCTCCAGGCCTCCTGCCTGGCAGTTCAAAACTCGGGGATTATAATGGTAGAAGGATGCTATCTCTCCTCTGGACATGTCCAAACCATCTCAGTCTGGCCTCTCTGACTTTATCTCCAAAACCTCTAACATGTGCTGTCCCTCTGATGTACTCATTCCTGATCCTATCCATCCTGGTCATTCCCAGAGAGAACCTCAGTATTTTCATCTCTGCTACCTCCAGCTCTGTCTCCTGTCTTTTCCTCAGTGACACTGTCTCTAGACCAAACAACATCGCTGGTCTCACCACAGTTTTGTACACCTTTCCTTTCATTTTAGCTGAAACTCTTCTATCACACATCACACCTGACACTTGTCTCCACCTGTTCCATCCTGCCTGTACACGCTTCTTCACCTTTCTTCCACACTCCATCGTTCTGGATTGTTGACCCAAAGTACCGTATCGGCCCGAATATATGATGGTGTTTTTTGCATTGAAATAAAACTGAAAAAGTGGGGGTCGTCTTCGGGGTCTAGACATTATACCATTCACAACGCTAAATGGCACCAGACATCTTTAAAGCGAATGCTGAATTTAACTACCCAGGCCAAAGCAAACCCCTGTCACGAAGAAGAAAAATAAATATAGCGGTAGCACGAAGAAGAAAAATAAAAAATAGCGGTAAGAAAGAAAAGGGAAGAAAATAAGAGAAGAGCCAACAAAAAAGGGAGACACATAGCGACAATGTTCAGATATTAAGATGTGATTGACAGTTTTTGCATGATTTGAATGAGGCAAAATAACATGCTTTTTCTCTCGAATATATTGTTATAATCATTTGTTTCAGATGTACTGTAATTATTTTCTGTATAAAAATTAAATTTGGTGTTCAAAAAGTCTTTTTTCAAACTTGAGTCTTGAAAAAGAGGGGGTCGTCTTATAATCAGGGTCGTCTTATATTCGGGCCAATACAGGACTTAAAATCCTCCACCTTCTTGACCTCTTTTCCCTGTAACCTCACTCTTCCACTTGGGTCCCTCTCATTCACACACATGTACTGTCTTACTGCAGCTGACCTTCATTCCTCTCCTTTCCAGGACAAACCTCCGCCTCTCTAGCTTCTTCTCCACCTGTTCCCTGCTCTCACTACGGATAACAATGTCATCTGCAAACATCATAGTCCATGGAGATTCGAAGTTAGACAGGATTCTCCATGGACAATGATGTTTGCAGATGACCTTGTGATCTGTATCCTCAGCTCTAGCAGAGTCTGACGAGCGCTAACAGTGTACGTATAAAATAGGAAAAAAAACAGAAATACAGCAGCATGAGTAACTGACGGTTCGCCTGGCACACACTTAGGTTAACCACTTTAACAAATGACAGACCTCAATCTGAGGAGTTCTGTTTACCCCAGATAAGCCCTATTTAATGAAATTAGGTTATATTGTTTGATCTCACACAATTTCCATAGAACTCCACTGACTGACAATTACAGGCATTTACTGTACACTGTTCCACAGACTTGCCAGATACAGTGTCACAACACTGGCAAATAGTAGAAACTTAAAAGTGTTGGCTAAAAATGTTGATGCTCTTTGGATTAGACAAGGTTTGTCGAAATTTGTTACTGGTACTGTGTTTGTTTTTTCTGTCCGTGTTTAATAATGCAGGCTCAGTTCCTGAATCTGCTGCTTTGCCGCTGCTTCCAGTTGTCTTACTTGGAGAAGCACCCAGAGGAGGTCCAGGAAAACACTGCTGGCTCCATGCCTCGTCGCAACCCTTCCCTGCTCAACCATGGCTTCCCTCTCAGTGTCAGCGCCCTGGTGTCCTTCAGGAGAGCTCCTTTCCGAGGGTTGCTGCCGGGATCTAAGGTTTGGAATTTCACTCTTACAGTATAACATTACTTAATGTATATAATGCATGAATTATTGGTTTTAAATGAGTCTGCCAAAAGGTGGATGAGGTTGAAGGAGACAAACCACGTCCTTTTCCCTGTGCATAGAAGAAGCACATAAAGTCCGATGATGTGACCAGCAGCCAAGATGAGGTCTTTCCCACCTCGTCGCCCTCCTTGGTGCGCAAGGAAGCCATCCGTGCTAAAGAGCTGCGGTCTGGGGCCTACCGTTCCTTCACTTTCACACCACTCAAACAACGAAATGTCCAGGAGAGACTTAAGTTGTCACAAGGTGGGCCAAGTGTTCACAGAGCGCTTTCAAGAGTCACAGAGTTAATTAGGTAAAGAAAATCCCTCAGTGTTTGGTGATGGGCAGTCACACACTGTCTGTGGTGTCAGTAAGTAGCTCTGTTGATCTGGATCACTTCACAAGGTGATGGATAATAGTGAGTCAGGAGGGTTGTTCAGCACAATGCTATGGGGATTGATGCTCACATTGGCTTCTCAAAAGTATATGATAACATTGGACCAGAGGTTGCTTTGTGTTTTCACGCATTTTATGACACTTCTCTGAAAATAAACAGGTAACAGTGGAGGAAGATTCCAACTGGATAAACAGAGGTTATCTACTACAGTTATGTCATTTTTTTTAACCCATGATTAGAAAGAAATCCATACAGCCAGAGATCAATGAGTGATTCAGATCATCCATACAATACTTTTGGATTACGTATCATATCCATTTAAGGTTATGTGCAAAGAGGGAAATGTTTGTGTTACGTCTATCAAGGAAATAGAAGGGCACCTTTTTTTTTTTTTTTGGCCAATAATTTACACATCATCCTCGTCCCTCTTCGATCACTGATGGCGCCGCGGATGGCTGCCTCGGTGGTTCGGTGCGCCCTTGTTTTTCTTCTTTTGAGCTTCAATTCGGTTTTCTGCCACCCTGGTGGCTACTACTCCAGGGAAGCTCTCATGGCCATCAGAGCTACTACTCCGGAGGATATATTTCCGACTTCACTGGCCTCAACTGCAGTTTTAATGCCAATTCTGGCCAAGAAGGCTCGCAGCAAGGTGAGATGCCGCAGAAGAGGAAAGCGCTCAGGTGCCCTGGTGCGTCTCCGCCAGCGTGGACTACACACAGCGCTCCCCGGGATATTCCTCTCTAATGTGCGCTCACTCTGCAACAAAATGGACGAGCTGAACCTCCTGCTAAACATGAGGGATTTTTCCACGTTCTGCATCTTGTGCTTTACGGAAACGTGGCTGTGCGATCTCATTCCGGACTCTGTGGTTCAACTGAGCGGGTTTGAGCTCTACAGAGCGAACAGGAACACGGCGCTTTCCGGCAAAACGAAAGGAGGTGGAATTTGCTTTTACATCCACAACGGCTGGTGCAACAATGTGATTGTACTAACTCAGCACTTTACTCCAGACCTGGAAGCACTCATCATCAACTGCAAGCCCTTCTACTCGCCCCGTGAGTTCTCCTCATTCATTCTCGTCGGTGTTTACATTCCGCCGGAAGCTAACGTGCGCGAGGCGCAGAAATACTGAGAGCAGAACGTGCACACCCGGATGCCTTGGTTACTGTCCTCGGGGATTTTAACAAAGGTAATCTCTCCCAAGACTTCCCAAAGTTCAGACAGCTCATCAAGTTCCCCACCAGAGAAGAGAACGTCCTGGACCACTGCTACTCTACCATCTGCAGTGCGTACGACGCTCTTCCCCGCGCTGCACTGGGCCAGTCTGACCACATAATGGTGCATCTGATTCCTGCCTACAGGCAGAAATTAAAGCTCTGCAAACCTGTTGTGAGGACATCAAAGAAGTGGACCAGTGATGCAGTGGGGGAACTTCGGGAGTGTTTGGACTGCATGGATTGGATGTTTTTAGGTCTGCCACCAACAGCCTAGATGAGTACACGGACACTGTGACGTCCTACATCACCTTCTGTGAGGACAGTGTCATCCCAACATGCACCAGGATAAGCTACAACAATGACAAACCCTGGTTCACAGACACACTCAGAAGGCTAAGATCAGAGAAGGAGGCTGCATTCAGAAATGGGGACAGAGACAGATACAAGTAGGCTAAATACAGATTTGGTAAGGAAGTGAGAAGAGCCAAATCTGCATATGGTAAGAGAATGGAAGAACAATTTTCAGCCAACGACTCTGCCTCTGTCTGGAGAGGGCTCAAGGCTATCACTAATTACAAGCCTAGAGTCCCCCACTCTGTCAACGACCTACGGCTGGCCAACAGCCTTAACAATTATTACTGTCATTTTGAAAGACAATGGGACAGACCTGACCCCCCCATCACTATCAACGATCAGCCACTGGCCAGCAGCCCCATCCCCTCCCCCACTGTCTCATCTGGTCCTTTACAGCCCCACAGCTCAGCGCCACCCCCCCTTCCCACACCTCTCCTTATCAAAGAAAGAGATGTGAGGAGTCTCTTCCAACGACTCAACCACCACAAGGCTGCAGGCCCAGACTCCGTCTCTCCCTCCACCTTGAAGCATTGTGCCGACCAGCTGTCTCCGGTGTTCACTCACATCTTCAACACCTCTCTGGAGACCTGTCATGTACCAGCGTGCTTCAAGACTTCAGCCATTGTCCCAGTCCCCAAGAAGACAAGGATCACAGGACTTAATGACTACAGACCCGTCGCTCTGACATCTGTGGTCATGAAGTCCTTTGAGCGCCTTGTCTTGACCCACCTCAAGGACATTACTGGCAACATCCTGGACCCTCTACAGTTCGCCTACAGAGCCAACAGATCTGTAGATGATGCTGTAAACATGGCGCTACACTTTGTCCTCCAGCACCTGGACTCCCCAGGAACCTATGTCAGGATTCTGTTTGTGGACTTCAGCTCTGCTTTCAATACAATCGTCCCAGCTCTGCTCCATGACAAGCTCTCCCAGCTGAACGTGCCCGACCCCATGTGCGGGTGGATCACAGACTTCCTGACTTCCCCAGCCTCACGAATTATCGTCATGCTTCCCCAGACGATAATTCGTGAGGCTGGGGAAGCATGTCTCAGACATCTGGACCATCAGCACTAGATCCCCTCAAGGCTGTGTTCTCTCCCCTCTGCTCTTCTCCCTGTACACGAACTGCTGCACATCTGGTCACCAGTCTGTCAAACTCCTGAAGTTTGCTGACGACACTACCCTCATCGGCCTCATCTCTGATGGGGATGAGTCGGCCTACAGAAGGGAGTTGGACCGGCTGGTATCATGGTGCAGCAGGAACAACCTGGAGCTCAACGCTCTCAAAACAGTGGAGATGATAGTGGACTTGAGGAAAGACCCTCCTGCCCTCCCACCGTCATCATCTGTGACACTCCAGTGACCCCTGTAGAGTCCTTCTGCTTCCTGGGCACGACAATCTCCCGGGTGCTCAAATGGGAGCAGAACATCAGCTCCCTCACCAAGAAGGCTCAGCAGAGGATGTATTTCTTGCGGCAGCTGAAGAAGTTTCACCTCCCTGTGAAGATGCTGGTGAACTTCTACACTGCCACTATTCAATCAATACTCACATCCTCCATAACAGTTTGGTTTGCTGCAGCCACGGGCAGGGACAAGGCCAAACTGCAGCGTGTCATCCGCTCTGCGGAGAAGGTGATCGGCTGCAGCCTTCCACACCTCCAGGAACTGTTCGACACAAAGACTCGTAGATGTGCAGCCAGGATTGCTGCTGACCCCTCTCATCCCAGCCACAACCTGTTCTAGACCCTCCTCTCTGACAAGAGGCTACGGTCCATCTGGACCAGGACCTCACGCCACAAAAAAAACTTCTTCCCCACTGCAGTTCATGAACATATGTATATGTAAGAGTTTAGAATAAATTATTTGAATGGAAAAATATCACCTTATTGATCGGCTTCAGCTTGTGGATAGCTAACACCAGCTAACACCGGACAGCAGCAAACGCTGGATGCGACGTCAGCTCAGAAATCTTTGTACCTTGTACAAATATCTTGAATTTTTGGCTCACAGACTAGATTGGTCTTATCTCACATGGGTCAGACTGTACACATATTTTCTTAGTCTTTCGCTTCCTCACATTTTGAAATGAGTTTTTTCACTACCCCTTCATATGTCCTACATCGAGTGGGAATAAACAATGATGTTCTCTTAATTGCTTGTCCACTTCTGGGCTTCTTGTAATGTTAAAAAAATAGAAATCATTTCACTTCTTGATACACATGTAACAGGAAACGATCCAGACAAGGCACTGGTGAGAAGATCCCGCACTCCGAGCTTAGCAGAAACCGAAGAAGCATTGGCTCAAGCAGTGTGGTGCTGGGCTGGCATTGCAATGTGAGTGTGGCTCGCACATTTAGCTCATGATCCTTACTTGTGTTGATGGTTTTCTGATGACATGTCTGTTTCTATTTCAGTGACAGCAGCTATTCCTTACTTGCTGATGATGTTCTGGGAGCATATATTCTGCATCCACATCCTAAAAAACCCAGTAATAGCTCTCTGATTATTCGCTACCCCACTGGCCTGATCACCCATGCAATAGAACACACCCGTAAAGGCAAATTCCTGCTGGAGGTAACTGATACATCTTGTTCATCAGTCTGTGCTATCATTGTTTATGTGCCACATTTTCATATGAGATTTCAAGAACTTAATACACAAGATCAGCTGGTTAACAGTGAGGCCAAGATGTGACCGAGACCGAGACCAATTAAATGCCAAACTGGCGCATCTATTTGGACTTGTGGTATCCACACACGTGGTCTTTGCCAATAGGTGCCTCTCAATAAAAGCAAAAGGCATAGGTAGGGTTAGATCATTGGAGTTACTCTTTCTTTTACAAACGAACAACGACTGATGGAAAAACCGACGTAAATGTCCGTGGGTGATGGAATGCAACTTTTTTGTAGATATATGTTGGATCTAGATTTACAAATCTAGTCTTATACCTCTTGGCCTTCTCATAGACAATCAGACACACCTCAATAATTTTCAAATGTATTTGACATTCAAGAGTTAAAATCTTGATTAATATATGTGTATTTTCTCAACAGCAACACTTTAATCAATGAGAAAGATGATACTGCCAATGTTGAGCAGTGGCAAACATTTTAGCCTTTAGGCTAATGTTAGTTCTTCTCTACTTTAGACCATGCGTTATGTATTGTAATGCAGGAATGAAACAAAGTATATATTTAAAGTAGCACTTATATGACCATTTTAACATATTGTCAAAGTAATAACTGATGTCCATGTTGAAAGTTGATTGCATTTTTTTTTCTTGGCGGCAGAAATGCAAGACTGAATTCAACTCCATTGCAGAACTGATTGAACACTACACAGAGATTGGTAATGAGCTGCCATATCTGTTGAGCTCTGCCCGAGTAAATCACTGTTATGAATGGGAGGAAAATACCAAACAACCAGCTATGAAGCAAGACTACAGCCTGAGCAAAGCCAAAATGAAAAGTACCAATAGAGAGGGAAATGTGTGAACCTTTGATACTACAGCATACTGTAGATTGCCACTTTCTGATATCAAAAATAAGCACGAGTATCTCTTACTTCTTAATCACATTTGGTATAGCAGAGAGGTTTCACAAACCATATAAAATAATGCACCTATTACCAGTGTAGGAACTTTTTTGTATAGCATATGTTATTTCATCAAAGGTATTTATCAAAGATGTCATATTTTGTCTCTACTGCTGTAGTGTTGTTTTGTTGCAGAATGTTGTTTGTGCCTGAGAGGCTTTAGTGTTTTTATGCCATGAAATGAACAAACCGAGACTGAGGAGTGGAGTTGGTCATTGCACTTTGTGTGTGTGTGGTCAAAATATTTTGATAAAATTTTACTCTTTCATTGTTTTTTAATCTTGCTTACATGTTAATTTTTGTAAGTGTTTGACCTGGAGGAACGAGGAGAAATACTATTTTAAAATTGTCAGTGATATAGTTATCTGGTTGTATTACAATTGAGTACTAAATCTTGGCACTTGGTTCCATCTCTTCCATATTAAACCATTAAACAATCTTCATATTATGCACTTTTTTGAGATTAAACATTTTTCTGTTTTCAACCCAACAAAATGTCTGCTTTTTTTTATGAAGTGCTGCATGGCTTTGATCTAGAGAAAATTTCTCCTTTGCGGCAGGGAGCATAGAGGTGGAGGGCAGCACAATTGCCCAATGGGTAGAGCTGTTGCCTTGGTTCAATTTCACCTAAGGGCCTTTCTGTGCAGTTTGCAAGTTCTCCCCACGTCTGCATGCTTCTCTGTGTTCTCCGGCTTCCCCCCACCACTAAAAACATGCAACTTAAGTGAATTGGTTGCTCCAAACTGACCATCGGTATGATTGTGAGCAAGAGAGGATGTCTATCTTTTTGGGCTTGTGTTGAATGTGGTTACTTTTCCGAAGACACCTGGGATAGGCTGTAGTATAATAGCAACCAGGATTTGGATAAGTGGCTGAAGACAAGAATATTTTTAGATGGAAGTACTGTAATACTTAAAAAATGGCCACAACGTCACAAAAACCTAACTTTTTAACTTCAACATTAACATTTCATGAGCCTACACTACTAACTCAGCTGTTACCAATCAGAGTGACTGCTCCCTTATGAGATGAGATGTTTAACCATGGTTAAAAGTCAAGCACCAGCCAGTATTTTGTATTTCTATTGACTGGCGTGTTTGTGTTTGTCTGCCAGGGTGGTGGAATGCATTTTTAACCCATTTGATGTGTGTTAGAGCAGCGGTCCCCAACAACCGTGTCGCGGCCCAGTACCAGATCACAGGTTATTAAGTACCAGGCAGCACAGAACGTTTGAAATTTTCTCTTTTTTATTGATTATCAGTCTAAAGATGTTTTATTTTGAAAGGTGACTTCTGCACGGAATGACCCACAGATGAATGCATGCGTTTGTGCCTCTTGACAGGTCTCAGTCACGTGAGAGGTTACCAGTCATTACCCCTAAATTAAGCGCCCAAAACTACGCCAGTGTTGTGGATTAAAGTCGAGGCAGAAAATCATGACATTGCCTAAAAAGCATGGAAAACCCTGCTTCCATTACCAGCCTCCTGGCTCTGTGAAGAGGGATTTTCTGCAATGACTGCAGACAAAACCAAACTACAGAGTAGACCAGACATCTGGAACACACTTCGGGTGTCATTGTTTCCCGTTGCCCCTAGATCAGTGGTCCCCAACCACTATTTCTCATTATTATTATTATTTGATTGACTTGTTCACCCTTTTATTGGAAATGATCAGTATTTCTCCTATGATGAATGCACTGATTGTAAGTTGCTAAATTTCAAAATAAACATCTGTGCAGTCACTTGAATCGAGTTTTTTTTATTTAATTCTCATTATCAACATCTCTGTAAATTAAATAATCAGTTTATTTAAAAAAAGGGTTTTATTGTCTGTTGATATGTGCATTTTACATAAAACCACTGCAGTGATTTAGTATTAGACTACAGCCATCCTGTTGTCATTAACAATTAAGGGCACTCTGACAATTTTTGTCTTGGATGAAATCCTCTGTGGCCGAAAAAAGGTTGTGGACCACTTTGTTGAGAGTATAAGTCTGCTTCTATTTGGATAAAAACATAATATCAATGGAATTGATACTTTAAAAGTTTTAAACTATCAATTCCATTTGTAGCTTCTCTACAAATGTACATCTGTACATTTGTAGAGAAGCTCTTGTGAGACGAGGTCGTCCGATCCCTGAACTAGCTAATTGGTTGCTGGATTTGTTGCTCGAATTAAAACGCACAGATAAACTGTACAAGTCATCGAACTGTTCTTGAGGAAAGAAAGAAGAATGTATTTTGTGTTTAAGTAAGCTATTCGAACAGATGCTTTGGTGAGTACAAGCACTTTATTTACTTAATTTTTCATATTTAAAAGACTTATTTCGTTATAACTCCCACACTGCTGGAAAATAGCCTGTTTTACACACGACAGAGGTGATGCAACATCCAGTAATGTATCAGTGTATTTCTGTATTTAGTTTTTCTAGCTGTGGTGTCATAAATGATGGTCATTTTAGTCGGTTTAATTCTGTGACATAGTTGTGTGGCGTCTAAAAAAGATGTGGCCATGGATTCTTCTCTGCGAGTGACAAAGAAGTGGGGCTGACGCCTCTTCAGAAGTGAGGTTTTTGTCCCATTTGAGAGAAGTTATAAACGCATCAGTCCTGAATGCTACATTAGTCGCAGCAGTGGGAGCCGCATACAGTATTATGGGATGTATTTATGCAAGTTTGACTAAGTAGAACATCACTGAAGGCCTAGGTGTAAAATGCACAGCCCGCCACAGCCAAAAGTATAGGTCAGGGGTGTCAAACTCATTTTCACCGAGGGCCACATCACCATAATGGCTGTGATCAAAGGCCAGATGTAACTTATGAATGTAACTAAATGTAACTCAATGTAATGTAACTACTCCTTAATGTTAATTAACTCAGAATTTATTACTTATTCAGGTTACAAACATTCGTTACACAGAAAAAAATGTTCTAACATAAATTACTTTGTCAGGTTATGAAACCCAAATAACTCCATCAATTAAGGATCAAACTATCCAAGAACATAAAGAAAAATAACATCAAACACAATTTAGGACCCTAACTTTGTTCGAAATGTTTTTGTCAATGTTAAAATGGGCTTAATAATTGCATTGTGGGAAAAGTAGTTTCACTCAAAGCACACTTTGGCACTCTGACCTTTTATTTTCTTTTATTTTCTCGCAGCCTCATAAAATGATGTGGCGGGCCACATTTTGCCCCCGGCCCTTGTGGTATAGATTAAACAAAACATTTAGTGTATGATTGGAGACTGAACTCTAGGGGGCAGCAGTAGCTCAGTCCACAAAGTCTTGAACTGGGTACAAAATTGTGACTGGTTCAAGACCCATGTTGGGCAAAAAAAAAAAATCTGTGACTGTGAACTGGTAGTGAGATGTACCAGTTCACCTCCCGAGCACCGCCGAAGCGCCCTTGGCAAATGCACCGTCCCCCTTACAAGTTTCTCATGGGATTGGAGCGCACCACGAAGGAGCTGCCCACTGCTCTACCTCTCACTATAATGTATATTGCAACAGGCCCCGTGTGTGTGTTTGTTTCAACGTGTTAGTCCTTGCTTAATATATTGTAGCCAAATATTATAGGAAATTGATTTATGATTATTGGTCCTTGCAGGGTTCAATCAAGAAATGAGATATAGGGCCCGTTTCACGAAGGCAGGGTTAAACAACCCTGAGATAAACCTGTGGTTCTGGGTTGACCTACCCTGAACTTGAAAACCCAAGGATTTTGGTTTCACAAAGGCTTTTCAGCCTTTGTGAATGCAGGTGCAACAACTCTAAAAAAAGCCATCATCAAATGAGCCCCGATTCAACGATTCACCATGACGACAGACAAGACGCGCACCGCAGCGCTTTACGGCAGTCGGAGTACAGATCTTAATTCATGTATAAGAAGACTCTGAGGACATTTTCCAAAGGAAGAGCAACAAGGCTGCAGCTGCAAAGAAGAGGGAGATGGCGCGGGAGGAAATTGTTGCTTGAGTTAATGCGTAAGTTTAAACGTAGTCTGTTGCAATCACAGTAAAATTATGGAGGTAAACGGCTTAAAATAAAAGTCTATTAATTTATTTTATTTAGTTGCAGTCCAGTGAGGGAGAAGCGCAAATGTCAGCAGCTGAGAATGAAGTATAAAAACATTGTTCACACAGGTCAGACTTCTGTATCATCCCATTAGGGATCCTCCTCATCCTCATTTGATATTGTAATGTACAGTAAATATAGTAGACGTTTGACTTGTCAGTTATCGGCAACATAATGCTCGTCACACACATAAATATAAATGTTTTTTATGACATGTAAATAAAACACCCCTCCTTGAGTCGTCACCGTATCGTGGTGGAGGGGTTTGTTTGTCCCAATGATCCTAGGAGCCAAGTTGTCTGGGGCTTTGTGCCCCTGACAGGGTCACCCATGACAAATAAGTCCTAGGTGAGGGACCAGACAAAGGACGGCTCAAAAACCCCTAATGATGAGTACAAACAATGGAACACGTTTTCCCTTGCGTTTTCCCCGGACGTGGGTCACCGGGGCCTCCCTCTGGAGCCAGGCCTGGAGGTGGGGCTCGAAGGCGAACGCCTGGTGGCCGGGCCTGTACCCATGGGGCCCAGTCGGGCCCAGCCCGAAAGGACAACGTGGGTCCCCCTTCCCATGGGCTCACCACCTGTGGGAGGGGCCATAGGGGTCGGATGCACTGTGAGCTGGGCGGTGGCCGAAGGCGGGGACCTTGGCGATTCGATCCCCGGCTACAGAAGCTGGCTCTTGGGACGTGGAATGTCACCTCTCTGGCAGGGAAGGAGCCCGAGCTGGTGTGTGAGGTTGAGAAGTTCCGACTAGATATAGTTGGGATCACCTCCACACACAGCTTGGGCTCTGGCACCAGTCCTCTCAAGAGGGGTTGGACTCTCTTCCACTCTGGAGTTGCCCATGGTGAGAGACGCCGAGCAGGTGTGGGTATACTTATAGCCCCCCGGCTTGGCGCCTGTACGTTGGGGTTCACCCCGGTGGACGAGAGGGTAGTCTCCCTCCGCCTTCTGGTGGGGGGACGGGTCCTGACTGTTGTTTGTGCTTATGCACCAAACAGCAGTTCAGTGTACCCACCCTTTTTGGAGTCCTTAGAGGGGGTGCTGGAGAGCGCTCCCACTGGGGACTCCGATGTTCTGCTGGGGGACTTCAACGCTGACGTGGGCAATGACAGTGAGACCTGGAAGGGCGTGATTGTGAGGAACAGCCCCCTCGATCAGAACCCGAGTGCTGTTCAGTTATTGGACTTCTGTGCTCGTCACGGACTGACCATAATGAACACCATGTTCAGACATAAGGGTGTCCATATGTGCACTTGGCACCAGGACACCCTAGGCCACAGTTCGATGATCGACTTTGTGGTCATGTCATCGGACTTGCGGCCGCATGTCTTGGACACTCGGGTGAAGAGAGGGGCGGAGCTGTCAACCGATCACCACCTGGTGGTGTGTTGGCTCCGATGGTGGGGGAAGATGCCGGTCCGACCTGGCAGACCCAAACGTATTGTGAGGGTCTGCTGGGAACGCCTGGCGGAATCCCCTGTCAGAAGGAGTTTCAACTCCCACCTCCGGCAGAACTTCACCCATGTTCTGGGGGAGGCGGGGGACATTGAGTCTGAGTGGGCCATGTTCCGCGTCTCCATTGTCGAAGCGGCTGACCGTAGCTGTGGCCGTAAGGTGGTCTGTGCCCGTCGTGGTGGCAACCCCAGAACCCACTGGTGGACATCGGCGGTAAGGGATGCCGTCAAGCTGAAGAAGGAGTCCTATCGAGCCTTTTTGGCCTGTGGGACTCCTGAGGCAGCTGATGGGTACCGGCTGGCCAAGTGGAATGCAGCTTTGGTGGATGCTGAGGCAAAAACTCGGGCGTGGGAGGAGTTCGGTGAGGCCTTGGAGGACGACTTCCAGACGTCTTCGAGGAGATTCTGGTCCACCATCAGACGTCTCAGGAGGGGGAAGCAGTGCAGCATCAACACTGTGTATAGTGGGGATGGGGCACTGCTGACCTCAACTCGGGACGTTGTGACTCGGTGGGGAGAATACTTCGAAGACCTCCTCAATTCCGGCGACACGCTTTCCCATGAGGAAGCAGAGTCTGGGTTCTCTGAGACGGGCTCTCCTATCTCTGGGATTGAGGTCACCGAGGTGGTTAAAAAGCTCCTCGGTGGCAGGGCCCCGGGGGTGGATGAGATCCGCCCAGAGTTCCTAAAGGCTCTGGATGTTGTGGGGCTGTCCTGGTTGACACGCCTCTACAACATCGCGTGGACGTCAGGGACAGTGCCTCTGGATTGGCAGACTGGGGTGGTGGTCCCCCTTTTTAAGAATGGAGACCGGAGGGTGTGTTCCAACTACAGGGGGATCACACTCCTCAGCCTCCCTGGCAAGGTCTATGCAGGGGTTCTGGAGAGGAGGGTCCGTCGGGAAGTTGAATCTCCGATTCAGGAGGAGCAGTGTGGTTTTTGTCCTGGCTGTGGAACAGTGGACCAGCTCTACACCCTCAGCAAGGTCCTTGAGGGGGCATGGGAGTTCGCCCAACCAGTCTATATGTGTTTTATGGACTTGGAGAAGGCGTTCGACCGTGTTCCTCGGGGGGTTCTGTGGGGGGTGCTTCGGGGGGTGCTTCGTGATCTCCAACTCTCATTGAAGTGGTTCGCAGCTGAGTGTGAAGCGGTTGGGATGAGAATCAGCACCTCCAAATCTGAGACCATGGTCCTCAGTCAGAAAAGGGTGGATTGCCCTCTCCGGGTTGGGGATGAGATCCCGGATACAAGCGGCTGAAATGAGTTTCCTCCGCAGGGTGTCCGGGCTCTCCCTTAGAGATAGGGTGAGAAGTTCGGTCATCCGGGAGGGACTCAGAGTCGAGCCGCTGCTCCTCCGCATCGAGAGGAGCCAGATGAGGTGGCTCGGGCATCTGGTCAGGATGCCTCCTGGACGCCTCCCTGGTGAGGTGTTTCGGGCACGTCCTACCGGGAGGAGGCCCCGGGGACGACCCAGGACACGCTGGAGAGACGATGTCTCCCGGCTGGCCTGGGAACGCCTTGGGATTCTCCCGGAGGAGCTGGACGAAGTGGCTAGGGAGAGGGAAGTCTGGGCTTCCCTGCTCAAGCTGCTGCCCCCGCGACCCGACCCCGGATAAGCGGTAGAGAATGGATGGATGGATGGATATTAGAGTTGTTAATAATTCCACAGTCCAACAGTAACGAATGGCAGCTAGCTCAATGCTAATATAATATGGAAAATCCCATCGACGGGCTAGCGCGTTAGCATCTGTAGCAAAATTAACTTTTCCATACACACAGTAAACCAAAACGGGACATTATAACTAGTTGGATATCTGTCAGAATGACTCAGATGAAGCCTGGGATGAGTCGCTAAATGTCCAAACTCATCCTCCTTGTACATCGGGTGGTAATTATATGGAATAATTACACCCCCATGTGTGTTCACTGGGAACTCTTCTTCAGTTTCCGATGACGACGATGTTACTTTTGGCGATATTCGGATAAATTATGACAAAAATGTCGGCTCTTTACCTTGTCGCTATTTTGGCCCACTCCTCGTGAGCACACTCCTCCACTTGTTTCAGGTTTGCTGGTCTATAATTTTCTTTCTAAGCTGAAACAACTCTCTCCTTCGCTTTCTGCTGTCCATGTTTAGTGCGGTACACACCATGTCACCAGTGACTATTTGTCATCCTTTAAAAAGGCAGACTGACTACTTATGAGATTCAACATACCTGTGATGCCAATTATAGGACACATCTGAGTTATTCATGTCCCTCTGGTCAATTTTTTTTCAATCTTTTACAGAGGTACCATCATTTTTGTCCAGGCACATTTTCAGTAGTTTGTTTTTTAAAAGTTTTTTAAAAAATTATGTTGAACGACACTTACGAAGTAATGACTGATTTTGTTTAATTTTCAATAAATTTTTATTTGTTACTTTTGTAAGTTTCAAGAGTTTTCAATAACCATTGTGGATTTTTCTATCATTAACAGAGGGGTACCAACAACTTTGTCCAAGTGTGTATATGTGTGTGTGTGTGTATGTATACAAGTGGGCACCCGTCGAAATTCAATGATAAAACAATAATATCAGACTGTTTTCTTTTATTCTTCGCTGTCACAAGAAAACAAACCGCTGTGTCCGACGAAGCAGCTCCGTGTGTGTGGGACAGACAAATGCAAAGATGAAGGCCGCTTTGGCGTTATGGTCCGGCCATCTGGGCAGATGCCGGCTTAGCAAGTTCGGTCCTGGTGAATAAAGCATTGGGGTTCCCCACATGACAACGTGAGTTCCGTCACAATCAAAGAATATAAACCGCTATGTTTGACGAAGTCAAAATGGCTCCGTAAGTGAGAGACATGGACAAATGTGAAGACCGGAGCCGACTCGGCTAGCAGCCCGAACTTCCGGGTAGACGCCGGAAGCGTGTCAGCGTGAGGTTTTTAAGTGAGCTTATTCAAATATTTTGGTGGGGAGATACATATACGTATATACATATATATGTATACACATACACACATATATATACACACACATACATATATATATATATATATATACACACAATGGTAAGAAAAAGTTTGGGCACTCTTGATAATTTTCCAGATTTTCCAGCAATTTCAGTTTCAGGCAATTTCAGGCAAACAGTAATATTTGAGAAGTGAAATGAAGTTTATAGGATTTATAGAAAATGTGCAATAATAATTTAAACAAAAGTAGGCAGGTACATAAATTTGAGCACCCTTGTTTTTTTATTGATTTGAATAACTTTAAACAAATTTTGTGTTCCAATAATCAGTGCCAGTCAGCTCATTGACCCTTGAGCTGCATACAAAAGTGAAGCCAATCACGAGAAAGGGTATTTACGTTGGCCAATTATAAGTTGTTGTCCTCTTTGCATTTTTTATGAAGAGTGGCAACAGGGGAGCCTCAAAACAACTGTCAGATGACCTGAAAACAAAGATTGTTCAACATCTTGGTTTAGGGGAAGGATGCAAAAAGGTATATCAAAGATTTCAGCTGTCAGTTTCCACTGTAAGGAATGTAGTGAGGAAATGGAGGAACACAGGCACTATTCTAGTTTAAGCCCGAAGTGGCAAGCTAAGAAAAATGCCAGATAAGTGGAGGCGACAGATGGTGAGAACAGTAAAAGTCATCCCACAGATCAGCTCCAAAGACCTACATCATCATCTTGCTGCAAATGTCACTGTGCATGGTTCAACTATTCAGCATACTTTGCACAAAGGGATGCTCTATGAAAGAGCGATGCGGTAGAAGCTTTGTCTGCGCACATGTCACCAACAGTCGCATGAGGTATGCTAAAGCACATTTGGACAAGCCAGCTTCATTTTGGAATTAAGTGCTCTGGACTGATGGAACTAAAAGGGAGTTATTTGGACATAACAAGGGGTGGTACGCATGGCAGATTAAGTAAACAGTGTTCCAAAACAAACACATGCTACCCACAGTAAAATTTGGTGGTGGTTCCATCATGCTGTTGGGCTGTGTGTCCAGTGCAAGTACTGACAATCTTGTTAAAGTTGTAGGTCACATGGATTCCAGTCCATATCATCAGGTTCTTGCAAACAATGTTTAAGGATCAGAGACAAAGCTGAATTTATGCTGGGGCTGGATACGTTAAGACAGCGACCCTAAACGCTGTTCAAATTCTACTAAGGCATTCACGCAGAGGAACAAGTACAATGTCCTGGAATAGCCATGAATATTGTCAAAAATTTGTGGTGAGATTTAAAGGCTGACCATGGTGGCAACCATCAAACCAACTGAACTGGAGAAGTGTTGAGAAGACAAATAGTCAAAAATACCTTCAGCCGAAATTAAGACCATCAGTGGAAGCCTTAGAAAACATTTAGGCCCCGTCTACACAGTAAAGGAACTTTTTGAAAACTTTTTTCACCCCGCATAGAAAAAGATTTGCGTCCACACGACAGTTTTCGAAAAAATGTCTGTCCACACAACCACATCAGTACGTTGATCAACACGTTTATAAACAGAACAACTCTGAGAACGACAGGAGAGAGGACTGGGACGTATGGAAATTCACGCCGTTCCTCCTGGAGGACCGACCTCCATCAGAGTTCTCCCACCAGCAGGCAGCGCGTCAGGTCCGACCCAGAACTGGCGTCGATGTCTTTGGCAAGGAACGTGAATGAATGAATAAATAAATAAATATATAAACTTTATGACTCATAAAGAAACAGACGAACAAATATTCAAGTGTCAAGCATGTTCATCAACGCATCTTCGACATGGAGCTGTTAAACGTCAGAAAATAGCCGGTTTTAACTCTGTCCATTCTGTGTGTACATGTAGATACAGGTCACATACATGATGTCACAGCGGTTTTTGTCGCAGGGAGACGCCCACTGGACAGAAAAAGTTGCGGATACAGCGTCCACATGACAACGAAGACCTGGTGTTTTCAAAAAGTTGCGTTTTCGTCCTGGACATCTGCATTGTCGTGTGGACGGAAGGCGTAAAAGCAACAAAAAGTTGCGTTTTCAGAACGATCAGGAACTGTGTGGACGGGGCCTTAGAGGCTGTTATTTCTGCAGAAACAGGCTCTACTAAACACTAATGTCATTTTCGTGTTGAGGTGCCCAAATTTATGCACCTGCCTACTTTTGTTGAAATAATTATTGTACACTTTTTGTAAATCCTATAAACTACATTTCACTTCTCAAACACGACTGGTGTTCATCTGCTATATGGTACATTTAACTTAAATTGTTGATTCAAATCACCAGTGACTTATAAAGGAAAATCTGGAAAATTATCAGGGGTGCCCAAACTTTTTCATACCACTGTGTGTGTATATGTATATGTATATAAACACCCAAATCTATATTTATGAACATACATGAGTGCGCGCGCACACACACACACACACACACACACACACACACACACACACACACACACACACACACACACACACACACACACACACTCATAATAAATCACAACATTGAAATCAAGATATACAGCTTTGAGTGTTAAAGCAGTAAAATCACATTAAAAAACACTTGATCAACGATTAATGAACATGGAGGACACTGAATACCTACATGATGTATCTCATGGCCAGAGGTGATAAAACATCCATTCAGTTCAATAGAAGTGTAAAAATATCTTCTCCCGCTATGTGATCTCTCTTGTGCGTTAGAGCAGAAATAGTGTCCTTGTTACACTGGATAATCCAAATACAACACTGGAAATTATCACCAGGAGATTTTCTTCAAGCTATGGCACAAGCACAGTACATGCAGCATGTCTGAGGACTGGAAAGAGTTTAAGAAAAGATTGTGTTCTGCTGTTACAGACAAGGAAAAAGTCTAAAAGCCATATACTGTACATTAAATCTTCTGACTTCAACCCTTGGAAGTCATTTGTGCAATGGTTGTATATCCTCTGAGCTCCACTGTCAAAAAATGACTAATATTTTAAGGCATCACATGGATGAAATCACCTCACCAGAAGTCCAACATTTATAGCAGAATTGTATATCACAGCCCAGCCGAGGTCTCCGTCCTCCATCACTTCTTTCTGCCTGGAGATTAAAATGATGATCCATCACAGATGATGTTCTGGCCTCGGCCAGGGAACAGTTCCATTTGCCAGTACCGAGGGTCAGCATAAACTGCACAGGTGACAAGTCAGAAGGGACAAGCTATCAACCTAGTGTGAACACCAAAGTATGTTAGCAGTCATGTGACAACAGTTTAAAAGCATTGGGAATACATTCTGTATTCTATGTCTCTGTTTAGTTAAACTCAGATGTGATGGTTCACGTTCAGTTACAGTGAGCTGTATACATCACTAACCATAGGCATGAACAAGTTATACAATCTAGGTTACAACAGCACCTAAAAGCATACGAGATCAGACTGCTAATGCCTCTTTGAATGTATCAGGTGTTTAGAAAATGTATTTCTGTAACATATAAAAATCAGTTGTCGTAATCTAAAAATAATGCAATTTTCTGCAAAGCCCCAACAGTATACTTTTTATTGAGGCACATACTGGAAGCTTATTTGTTTAAAGTAGTGTTGGCATATCATCATGTTAATAGTGTGTTTGGATAAAAAACATCACCCATATCTCCAGGCGTCAGCCACAGGTTGAAAGAGCTGCAGTGTTTCTGACATCGTTGAACTGGTACAACTCTAACTGTTGGAAAGCCCTCTCCCACCACCAACCAGTCCAACACTCCAAAACCCTGAAACACAAAGACTAACAGCTGAGGCTGAGGGATATAGAAAGTCACTAAATATCAGGTCAACTACAAAATACACAAACTTACAATGGTAATTAACAATTTTGTTGATAATATAAGAATAAGGTAAATGGTTTTATCTAGTGATGTGACGTTCCGTTTCTAGGTTTCGAAGCGTGTGCAGAGTAGGGATGTTTCCGTGAAGCACATATGGAGGCTTGTTTCATTTAGGGGAGGACCTAAATGAAGCACCCGTTGTCTGGGTGATTTCAGTGACTGACTCAAGAAGTGGTAAAGTTTACCATGAGTTTTGAAAAGTGATATAAACACCTCAGGCTCCATAAAAAAGGTTGTTTCACAGAGAGTTGCCATCAGTGAAAGTTTGGAGACAGTCGGGAGACAGTTTGGATAATGTCAGAAATGGTTTGGAGAGAGGCAGAGAGCCTTTGAAGAAGTTGTTTTTAAATAAAAACGAATAATGTGTCCCCAACCACCGGGCCGCGGACCGGTACCGGTTCGTGAGTCATTTGGTACCGGGCTGCACAGAAAGGATAATTTACATTAATTTTGTTTTATTTTGGAGTCTGAAAGATGTTTCATTTTTAAAAATTACCTGATTCTCTATAACATCCCTATATGTCAGTGGTCCCCATCCACCGGGTCACGACCCGGCACCAAGTCGCTGAACAAAAGGTACCGGGTGGCACAGAAAGTTTGACTTTTTTTTTAAATTGATTACCGGTCTAAAGATGTTTATTTTGAAAAGTGACGTCTGTGCGGAATGACACAGACGAATGCATGCGTCTGTCCCGATTGACATGTCTCGGTCACGTGACCGGTTATCAGCCACTACCCCTAAATTAAGCGCCCACAACCGCGCCAGTGTTCTGGATAAAAGTCAAGGCAGATTATCCTGAGATTGCCCAGAAAGTATCCAAAACCCTGCTTCCATTTCCAACCTCCTATCTTTGTGGAGCGGGATTTTCTGCAGTGACCGTAAAGAAAACCAAACTGTGGAGTAAACCAGACGTCTGGAACACACTTCAGGTGTCACTGTCTCCCGTTACCCCTAGATCAGCGGTCCCCAACCACTAATTCTCATTATTGGAATTATTATTTGATTGACTTGTTCACCCTTTTATTGGAAATGATAAGTATATCTCCTACGTTGAATGCACTGATTGTAAGTCGCTATGTTTCAAAATAAACCTTATCAGTGCAGTCACTTCAATCAAGTTTTTATTATAATTATTTCTTACAATTATTTTGTTAACAAAGATGTTATCAATTACAATATTTATGTTGTCTGTTGATGTCTGCATTTCACATAAAACCACTGCGGATGATTTATTATTAGACTACACCTCTCCTGGCATCTTTAATGATTATCGAGCAAGTGAAGGCCGGGCTGTGAAAATATTGTCTGTGATGAAACCGTTCCGTGGCGCAAAAAAGGTTGGGGACCACGGCATTAAACAACTGGGCTTGCGCTAGCCGATCGCCACTTCGCCACAGGCAAAGTAAATTCCAGAGTGGCTACAAGGTTTTTAGCCTGTGTAGCCACAGTGGCGTTCTTATTTTTAGGAAAAAAAACAAACTAAAACTTACAACTTTTCTGGACTTGCGAAATTCCCCAAGCGATAACATAAGCTAGGCGGAGCGGATCTTCTTCTTCGTCGACGCACATGCTGACGGAAATAGCCGAATTGACCCGAACGCTCCTGATCATTAAATATGCACGCGGGTCATGACCTCCTCTTGTCCAATGAAAAAAAAAAGAATTCTATTTTTACAAGCTAACACGCGAATTGGTGTACGACAAGGCAAGGACGATCGATCGAAAGAAAATTAGAATAGAGTGTTAGATAGTAGATTTTGTGTTAAAATTCTAATTAAACAACAAATGGTGAATGCTGAGAGGGGTAGGAGTGGTGACAGACCGATCAGAAGGTAAATGAAAGATAATATCAATACATGTTTGTAGTCTTTGACTTTTGATCCCTATGACCGGCAGGAATAACCAGCGATGCATGTAAATGTGTATTCACCTCGCTTGCTATTTTTCATGCCTTTTTAAATTGAAATGAAAAATCATATTATCGAATTAAAAAAAACAAAAAACTAAACTATGACATACCAATGGTGTTGGTGGTGGTCAAAGTTAAAATGTCTTCTAGTCTAAGTAAAACTTACAAGTAAATACTGAGTAATATTTTGTATGACTATATCTTCACATAGTGAATGCAAGTTTTCAGCTGTTGAATCTCACATTTATACCTGCATAAAGAAGGATAGAAATAAAGATAGTTAAGTTTGAACTGTTGACTTTAGTGTATTTTTGTAGGTAAACTGAACAGAAGATTTTGCCCTCACAATGCACCAGAATGCAGGAAAACCCCATTTTCTAAAAAATTTCCCCGGGGAGGCCCCTGGACCCCTCCCTGTGGGGGGGGGGGTCCGCCTCACACACCCCCGCGACGAGCGTTGGTCGTCCGCACGCTGCGACGCTGTCTTGGACACAGAATGTGGCTTTTTGTGGCTTACTCAATTCTTTTACACTGAGCCACAGTGGCTTAGTCACACTAGCTCCTAGTGCAAGCCCAGAACAATAATCACTGGCCACACCTCAACGTTACAGCAGCACAATTATTCTCCATACTCCAACCCCAACCACTCTTCAATGTAAATGATCATTTTCAAAAAATCATTTTCCCATACTGCCAAAATTATATATACATATATTTAATTATACACACACACACACGCACGCATATATATATACAGTGCACCCTCGTTCTTTGCGGTCAATGGGTTCCAGGAACCACACGCGATTGAGGCATTCGCGATCGAAATCGCAATCTATTTTTCTTATTATTTACAGTATTTAAACGTTTATGAACCCTCTATATACTGATATTAAACCACCTTCTATCTGCATTACCTTTTCCCACTCTTCTCAACTGTTTAAAGCACTTTTGTGTCTCACGTAAGTCCAAGACTGACGGAACAAGGCGCACTTCCAGATGCTGTTTGCCAATAGAATGCATGTACGGTATCACGTTACTGCCTACCAAAAATCCGTGAGGAGATGTAGTTGCGAGCATTGATGCGTTCCAGGAACCACACTTGAATAACTAATTCCACGATATAGCGAGAAACTATTTATCTTACCATTTACCGTAATTTAAACGTTTATGAACCCTCCCCGTACTGATATTAAACCACCTTCTATCTGTATCACCTTCCCACACTCTAATGGACTTTAAAGCACTTTTGTGTCTCATGGAAGTCCAAGACTCACGGAACGTAGCGCACTTCCGGATGCCGTCAGCCAATAGAATGAGTGTATGGTATCACGTGACCAAAAATCCGCAATGAGGTGAAGTCGCGACTGTTGATGCGCGAATGCAGGAGGGCACACTGTATACATATATGTATGTAAATATATACAATTATATACACTTACATACACTTTGTCAATTAATTATTTGGTCCTACATTTTTTTTGTTGTAGTCATTTCCAACAGAAATGACTACTACAAAAAGGATCACACATGAAGACACAGCTGTCTGTAATTTTATCAGCAGGCCAGCAGGTGGTTTTGTGTAGTTAATTTTTATTTCCAAAATTCTGTTAAATCTATGTAACAAGTAGACTTTCAATTCCAATACATCATATTAAATAGAGCCAACATGCAAAAATATGTTTTTGTAAATAACCATGGCTATATTTAACTGTTTTCCCATAATTGTCCCTTATATTTTTGAATAAGCGTAACACAGCTTGTCCTCCAGTCTGTCTGGATTTGTGAACTCACCTTGCTCTGGGAGTTGTGCTCTGTGCTGTGAGTGACCAGGCAACGCTGTACAACAGTTCCAGCACTGTCCAACAGGGGGCAGATCGTTGTTTTGGGGAAAAGCCACCTTAACACCTTCTCCCTGGTCCCAGAGCTGAACCTCCTGAAGAACACAGAGATCACCAGCCACTCTCAATAAACAGCACTTCTTAATGAACATTAAAAGAAATGCATTTTAAGGTGAGCTGAAACTGTATAAGTTAAAATGACAAATGCTTTTATTATATTGTCAACTTTGATCAACAGTTTAATACCGATTCCTCTCACTGATTGCAATGCAGCAGATTACTTGATAAAAAGTACACTTAGATAAATGCAGATTTGAGATCATAGACCAAAATTAGTAAGCAAAACCATAGAGTCATTCTGAACCTTGTCTGACTTGGACCTAGATTATGTTACTGATTCAAAAAATTCATAAGAGCTCTGAATACAAATGTGTACCACAGCAAAGTGAAGTTGGCAGGTCCTTGCGGAAGGCCAAGGTTGTTGTTGTGCAGACTGTCATCCTCCTCTAACAGAACAGACATGGAGCTTGAATGAGCTAAATAAAGCTCCTCTAGCTTCTGCCGCTGGACACTAAGGGACTCCCCACCCTGCAGAGACCAGCACCCACAATTTCCAGTTAAACAGAAATCTGTGTGAACAAGCGCACTGGAACATCATCCTGCAAGAGGCCACCTCACAGAATGCTCTGCATATTTTTGAAAGCATAAAAACTATTTGGAACATGTACGTTTGTGCATAAGAATGCTACAAAACCTGGCCAAAAGCACTTGTTTCATTAACAATTCATGAAACATTAACTTATTTCATTACTGAAGTTATTTAAAACCATCAGAAGAACAAGCCTATCTGTGTTGATCTCAGACCTTCAGCAGGATGAGCTGTGGTCCTCGTCGCAGAGTCACTGTCCCCCTGAGGCTCTCTGGGACTTCCAGCACAGAGGAGATCTTCGCACAGCCTGAACAGTTGACCATATTCTGCCTGAGAGAGCCAGCATTCCACAAGTCATGGAAACCTAGAGCAAAGACATTATTTCATGTTTTCAGGCCAAATACTGTACTCTAAAGGGCAACATACAGCATAAGTCAAAAGACAAGCTACAGTGCCAGTGCAAGTTTGGTGACATGTGTAAGCCTGAAACCTGGTAGTCTGAAGATGAAGAGCATCTAGACATCAGGCCATGAAGATAGCACCCAAATCAGAAGTTAATTTGTTGCCAATAAAGTTATTTTTACAGTAAACAGAGATCTCCAGTTTTTTTTCTCTATAACAAAAGCAACATCTAATAAGGAAAGGGTAATGTTTTTGAACACACATTCAGGAAAGTGCTAAATCACAATAAATATAACAATAACATAAAAAACATTGAGTTGGTCAAGTTTTTATATGTAAGTTCTATTATATTTTTAATTATCCAGCATTACCAAATAGGTTTTGCCATGAGACACATAAATATACAAAAAACAAATTGTACTATGATGTGGATGTGTTGAGATTACAAACGCATAAATAAATGTTTAAATATTTAGGGTACACTGATAAGCATTTAGACTAATTTTAAGGGCCTGAATATTTTATTTAGTACATTTACAAATCTGTTTTGCATATGCAGATTCTGACAACAGTTTTTTTAATCCTCTAAACATACTTAGAGATAATTTTACTAATTTGTTCCCATAATTCAAATGCCCACTTCTTTGTCAGCAGTGAAACCATGTGTTTGTGTGCATATGCAATAGGAACACAATGAGAGATTATGCTTCAGACCTTGTAAGTTGTACTTCTTGGCGATTGGCAGGGACAACAAGCGCACATGGCTGAGGGGCGACGACCAATTATAAGAGCCCAGTCTAACCGGACCCAGCTGGGGGCCACTCTGAGAGTAGTTGAAGGCCAGCACTGCCACCAGCAAGAAGGTGACTACCACCACAAACTGCAGATATAAAAGGAAATGAACATCACAACAACTGCAGCCTTCCTCTCACAAAACTCTTTTTACACAATAGTACATTTATTGGTTTGGGGGATGGATTGGTCAGTATCAAAATCATTGTTTTATTCCAATAAAATATTTTAGAGAAATAGTAGGCTACCATAAATGTATTGTACACTTTGTACATTTATCATACATATTATACATTTACTGTACATTTATATCATGTACATATTTACTGTACATTTACCAAATTCCATGTCATATTCCACAAATTTTCTTTATCATCCCAGCCACATACTGAAGTTGTTGTATTGACTTTAGACTTTCAATACACTCCTGGAAGCTTTATGGTGGGCAACCAGTCCTAGGAAGGTTCGCCACTGTTCCACATTTTCTTTAGTCTTAGATAATCATTGTTTCACAGTGGACCTGGTAATTTTACAGTTTTGCTCCCCTTAATAAGTAATGTAATCAATTAAAAATGGCATTTTGTATCTACTACTTATCATTTTCTAATATTAAAATTTGTTTAATGATCTGAAACACTGATGTGTAACAAATATGTTAAAAAAAAGTCAGAAAGGGGGCAAATACCTTTTCAGGGTATTGTATGTATAGTATGTACAAACAAATCGAACCCTACATGTTCCCCTGGGCTGGGACATGAAGGTTAGCAAAAAACTGATTCCTAATCTCTGGTAGACCTGACCTTTAAAGCGGCCTTTAGGATAGGAAACTGAGGAGGTTCCCTTGTGGGCTCGTTGGTCTCCAGAACCTGCTTGATGAATCTCTCAATCTCCCTCTCTGACATTCCATAGCGATAGCCCGACTGACGGAGGATGTCAATGCTCTCCGAGAGCTTGTCGTAGATGCATGGTTCACTCATGGATATTCCCATAACAGAAGCAGTGACTGTAGATTTTCAAACACGTCAATCTTCATCTGCCAATCTCCAAGCGCATGGCGTCACCTGAGGAGTCATTAGAATCATTTTCTGCCACTTCACAACTTGAAAACCAGCTGGCCATCATGACTTACATGATTAAATGTGTTTTCCATGTGGACATCCTGATAACATCACTGATTTGTTTTAAATGAAGGTGCATCCAACAGTAGAATACTGTTAGGATGAGATGCTTTTGGTAGACAGACTGCAGAATTTCAGCACATGTACCGACAAACCTTCACCTGAAACAAATCAAGAGAAAGCTTTAAAATGTTCGTATTTTTAATGAAAGCAAGTCATGTGTAATCAGGCAGTTTTATTTGCTTGAAGACAAATGAAAAATATCAGTCACCTATGAAAAATCACTGTTAGTCTTAATGTACTGCCTCCATTTGCAAAACTTGGACAATGGAAGAGACAAATTAACTCTGATAATCCAATCTCACTTTCTCACTACTTTGTTCTGACTAAAAGAAGTTTTAATCCCGTCAGTCTTCCACAAAGTAGGTTAAGCACGGACGCACGCGCGCGCGCGCACACACACACACACACACACACACACACACACACACAAAAAAGATGATAGATATCACCTTAATAATACCACTCTGAATGCTTAACTTGTTACATCAATTAAGATATGTGTTCCTTTTCCCAAATGCCCCTCCACCTGTTTCCACCTCCAGCAGTTTAATCCAGTAAAAGCTCTGACCACTTTGGGGGAAACAGACAAATTAAAATCATTATGTTCAATAACTCTTACCAAGGAATTTGCAGGGTTTACAATAAAACTTTTTTTTTTTACAGGTTTTACAGGACTGTACATAGCTGAATTTTGAGATCTCATCAAAAACAATTATCTTAAGTCATAATACCGAGTATACACAATGAGACCAGAATTGTAGTTACCATAACTTTTAAAAGTGAAGAACAAGGTAAAAAACCCCCACTATTTTGATTAACATCTGAGGAAGAAATCAAATACATTTTTGACAGTAGTAATAAAAGTAGTCTGCTCTTTCTGCTATGACGTGGAATTAATTAGAGTTGATTTAAAATTTACGAAGCAGCCAGACAATTACTTGGAAGTAATTTCAATTCAAAATGCATTCACAATTCAACATAAGTGAGGTTTACAACTCCTCCAGCTGCCGTTCAGAACTGAAGAAACCTCTTCGATAAGAGGCAAAACTTCTTTAAGCTTTTCCTACAAGTCCAGTTTACTTACTTCAACCTGACCTTATTCAATCCATGCGATGTCAAAACAGAAATGTTCCAATATCTTGTGTTACTTATCGCGAAATGCGAAATAAAACACGTTCACAATATCACAATATAAAATTGGAAGGCAACAACCACCTCTGTCCACGACTCTAACAGTGATGATGCTTCAGGTTCAGCTCGCCTGATTGCTGAAACGAACGTAAGGCAACTTGGCAAATTGACAGCATCAGAGGAGAGAAGGTAGTATAGCCTCTCAGGTGTACACATTCTGACGTAACAGACAAGTGTCTGAATGACTCAGCCAATCATCAGGCTGGATCAGTGAACAGTTCTATTCCCGAGGCGATTGGTGAAGTACATTTTCCAACAGGAAATCCGTTTAACACTATTTGGAACATAAAATGTCGAAACAAGAAACACTTGGATGAAAAACTCACTCATGTTCCGCAGCAGATCAAACGTCAAGCTGCTGCAATACACTGACGTTAGCTTGAGCATGCTAGCCTTGATTTAGACTAAGTTTCACGATAAAAATATTAAAAGAAGGAAACCTTACCTTAAGCCTTAAATTGGGATACACGACCGCATCGTGACCCTCTTGCTTGTCATGTTACGGCTCAAAATAAAAGTGGTATGTTTTGTTTTGTTTTTTAATGACAAGCCTCGTGAATGAGGAACGCCGCCACGGAAAACGTCTTCTTCGTTTACTGACTGTTTCACCACTTGTTGTATTACCGCCACCTACTGGTACACGTGGCGTCATACCGTTTAGTAAAAGTTTCTTGCACTCAACAGGTGCATATCAATTAATCAGAATCGCATGGTAACTTTTATTAACACTATGCCATAATTCTAAAAATATAGACTGTATTCTAATCGATTTTGTACTGTTTTTTGGGGGGGGCTATTTAAACCTAATCAAAATTTTACTCTGAAATTGCTTTATTAGTTAATTTCAACATAGCCGTGGTACCTTCTGTCCTCATCTGTCAAAACCTTATCAAACGGAAATGGTAAGAAAAGTTTTATTTTAAATTTGAACAGATTGTCATAATGAAGGTTTGTGTGTCATTTCTGCTTTTTATGAATGTGATTTATGGGAATGTAGCCGCAAGAGGGCACAAGCCAGTGTCTTATTGTGCCGGTCCCAAGCCCGGATAAATACAGAGGGTTGTGTCAGGAAGGGCATCTGGCCAAATCAAAGATGTGAATCAAACCTATGACTTCCATACCGGATCGGTCGAGGCCCGGGTTGACAACGACCGCCATCGGCGCTGTTGACCTAC
The DNA here is from genome assembly GCA_013358685.1 of Antennarius maculatus. Classification (NCBI taxonomy): domain Eukaryota; kingdom Metazoa; phylum Chordata; class Actinopteri; order Lophiiformes; family Antennariidae; genus Antennarius; species Antennarius maculatus. The sequence continues at coordinate 5,525,399 of CM023609.1, read as the reverse complement.
AGGGCGCCGGTGGAAATTGGATTACTGTTGGTCGAAGAAGGAGAGGAGGAAAGTGCGTTCGCACGAAGAAAGAGAAGAAGAGCGCCAAGAGTATAGGACTAAGAGTAGGGACGTTGAATGTTGGAACTATGACAGGAAAAGGTAGAGAGTTGGTTGACATGATGCAGAGGAGGAAGGTAGACATACTGTGTGTCCTGGAGACCAGGTGGAAAGGTAGCAAGGCTAGAAGTTTAGTAGCAGGGTTCAAGTTGTTCTATCATGGTGTAGATGGGAAGAGAAATGGAGTAGGAGTTATCTTGAAGGAGGAGTTTGTTAGGAATGTCCTGGAGGTAAAAAGAGTGTCAGATAGAGTGATGAGTCTGAAGCTAGAAATAGAAGGTGTGATGGTCAATGTTGTTAGTGGGTATGCTCCACAGCTAGGATGTGAGCTGGAGGAGAAGGAGAAATTCTGGTTGGACTTTGATGAAGTGATGCAGAGCATACCTAGAAGTGAGAGAGTTGTCATTGGTGCAGACTTCAATGGACATGTTGGTGCAGGTAACAGAGGTGATGAGGAAGTGATGGGCAGGTTTGGTATCCAGGAGAGGAACGCAGAAGGACAGATGGTAGTTGACTTTGCAAAAAGGATGGAAATGGCTGTAGTGAATACTTTCTTCCAGAAGAGGCAGGAACATAGGGTGACCTATAAGAGTGGTGGTAGGAGCACACAGGTAGACTACATCTTGTGTAGACGATGTAACCTGAAGGAGATCAGTGACTGCAAAGTAGTGGTAGGCGAGAGTGTAGCCAAACAGCATAGGATGGTGGTGTGTAGGATGACTCTAGTGGTGAGGAAGATGAAGAGGGCAAAGGCAGAGCAGAGGACGAAATGGTGGAAGCTAAAAAAGGAAGGGTATTGCATGACCTTTAGGAAGGAGTTAAGACGGGCTCTGGGTGGTCAGGAGGTGCTTCCAGATGACTGGACAACTACAGCTAATGTGATCAGGGAGACAGGTAGGAGAGTATTTGGTGTGTCATCTGGAAGGAAAGTAGATAAGGAGACTTGGTGGTGGAATGAGGAGGTACAGGAGTGTATACAAAGAAAGAGGTTAGCTAAGAAGAAGTGGGATACTGAGAGGACTGAGGAGAGTAGACAGGAGTACAGGGAGATACAGCGTAAGGTGAAGGTAGAGGTAGCAAAGGCCAAACAAGAAGCTTATGATGACTTGTATGCTAGGTTGGACAGTAAGGAGGGAGAGACTGATCTATACAGGCTGGCAAGACAGAGGGATAGAGATGGGAAGGACGTGCAGCAGGTTAGGGTGATTAAGGATAGGGATGGAAGTCTATTGACAGGTGCCAGCAGTGTGATGGGAAGATGGAAAGAGTACTTTGAAAAGTTGATGAACGTGGAAAATGAGAGAGAACAAAGACTAGAAGAAATGACTGTTGTGGACCAGGATGTAGCAAAGATTAGTCACGATGAAGTGAGGAGAGCACTGAAGAGGATGAAAAGTGGAAAGGCAGTCGGTCCTGATGATATACCTGTAGAGGTTTGGAAGTGTCTAGGAGAGGTGGAAGTAGAGTTTCTGACTGGGATGTTCAACAGGATCTTAGATAGTGAGAAGATGCCTGAGGAGTGGAGGAGAAGTGTGCTGGTGCCCATTTTTAAGAACAAGGGAGATGTGTAGAGTTGTGGCAACTACAGAGGAATAAAGCTGATGAGCCATACAATGAAGTTATGGGAAAGAGTAGTGGAAGCTAGACTAAGGGCAGAAGTAAACATTTGTGAGCAGCAGTATGGTTTCATGCCAAAAAAGAGTACTACAGATGCAGTATTTGCTTTGAGGATGTTGATAGAGAAGTACAGAGAAGGCCAGACGGAGCTGCATTGTGTTTTTGTAGATCTGGAGAAAGCTTATGACAGGGTGCCCAGAGAGGAACTGTGGTATTGTATGAGGAAGTCTGGAGTGGCAGAGAAGTATGTTAGAGCGGTGCAGGACATGTATGAGGACTGTAAGACAGTGGTGAGGTGTGCTGTAGGTGTGACAGAGGAGTTCAAGGTGGAGGTGGGACTGCATCAGGGATCAGCTCTGAGCCCCTTCTTGTTCGCTATGGTGATGGACAGGCTGACAGACGAGGTTAAACAGGAATCTCCATGGACTATGATGTTTGCAGATGACATTGTGATCTGCAGTGAGAGTAGGAGAAGCTAGAGAGGTGGAGGTTTGCCCTGGAAAGGAGAGGGATGAAGGTTAGCCGCAGTAAGACAGAGTACATGTGTGTGAATGAGAGGGACCCAAGTGGAAGAGTGAGGTTACAGGGAGAAGAGATCAAGAAGGTGGAGGATTTTAAGTACTTAGGGTCAACAGTCCAGAGCAATGGAGAGTGGGGAAAAGAGGTGAAGAAACGTGTGCAGGCAGGATGGAATGGGTGGAGAAAAGTGTCAGGTGTGATGTGTGATAGAAGAGTTTCAGCTAAAATGAAAGGAAAGGTGTACAAAACTGTTGTGAGACCAGCGATGTTGTTTGGTCTAGAGACAGTGTCACTGAGGCAGAGCTGGAGGTAGCAGAGATGAAGATGCTGAGGTTCTCTTTGGGAGTGACCAGGAAGGATAGGATCAGGAATGAGTACATCAGAGGGACAGCACATGTTAGGTTTTGGAGATCAAGTCAGAGAGGCCAGACTGAGATGGTTTGGACATGTCCAGAGGAGAGATAGTGAATATATTGGCAGAAGGATGCTGAGTTTTGAACTGCCAGGCAGGAGGCCTAGAGGAAGACCAAAGAGGAGGTTTATGGATGTAGTGAAAGAGGACATGAAGGTAGTTGGTGTGAGAGAAGAGGATGCAAAGGACAGGGTTAGATGGAGGCAATTGATTCGCTGTGGTGACCCCTGAAGGGAAAAGCCGAAAGGAAAAGAAGTAGAAGATGAATGTGATTCATGGGGATGATTTGGAGGAAAGGCAAAGCATCATTACAAGGAAAGTGGGACCAGCAGATTCTTGGTCAAAAGAAGACTGCAGGGCGCCTTGATTTGGAGGAAAGGCAAAGCATCATTACAAGGAAAGTGGGACCAGCAGATTCTTGGTCAAAAGAAGACAGCAGGGCGCCTTGATGAGGTGGGAGCAGGCGATAGAGCATCGTGTCACCTGGAAAGATATGTGGCAACGGAACCCCCAGAGGATGAAGTTCTTGATTCAGGGGGTCTATTATGTCTTTCCATCACATTGAACCTGTGCACATGGAGCAAAATATAAACACCAGCATGCCCCCTTTGTTCCATAACAGCAACACTGGAACAAATACTGAGCAGCTGCCCCGATTTACTGTGTGAGGGCCAGTAACGATGGAGGCATGACCAGGTCCTCAAATCCATTGCCGAAGCAACCAGCAAGGGGATAAGTGGCAGTCGATAGACCCAAGCCACAGCTACGGCCATTAACTTTGTCAAGGAAGGACAAGAGCTAGAAAAAAACAATGAAAAACTGCCATGCTGGTTTGTTTGCAGCGGCCAGAGACTGGGTGATGACAGCTGACCTTGAAAGGCAGCTAAATTCCAGCCCACATCATCCAGACCAGAGTAAGACCTGACATCATCTTTGACTAAGAGGCCACTAAACAACTTGTCTTGCTGGAAATGATGGTTCCTGGGAGGAGTAATCATGGAAGAGGAACACAAAAGAAAGACTGAGAGGAATCGACCGCTGATGCAGGATTGTTGAGGAACGGATGAATGACCAGGTTTATGCCAGTAGAGGTGGACAGTCGGGGATTTGCCAGCCACTCCCCGAGTAAAGCATATGGCACACTGGGAATAAAGGGTGAAAATCGAAGAAGAGAAATAAACACCAAGATGGAGGAAGCAGAAAAAACTTCCAGATGGCTGTGGTTGAAGAGGGGAGAACAGTGGGCACAGTAGCAAGCCCCTTGTACACAATCCGGGCCTGATTAGCCTTGGCCAAGTCACCTGGAGGAGGATGTATGTTGTAAGACTCGAAACACCCTATAATTCCAGGAAGAAAAACTGATGATGTGTCCAAGGTTGTGCATCAGTAGATGTATTGATAACTAAATAAAAAATCATTCCACTACAGAAGAATATTAGACATTCTCTTTTGCAACTCCAAACAAAATGTGGGAAGTGTGTACACAAAATGTGACAGCAGTTTTGAAATGTGTCTAAATTGTTATTTCTGTTCCATTAGGTAATAGCCAAAGTATAGTAAGGAATTTCTTTTAATTGGTCTGACTTGAGTTTTTGGTTTATTAAATATTACATTCCAGTTTTGAGTTTCTCAATCTTGAAGTTTTTTGTGACTGTTTCAGTCTGACATTAAATGAACTTTGAAGTTATGCAGCACTGTTTTAGAATATTTAGAATTTAAATATTTAAATTATTTAGAAAATATTATTTCTCAAACATACATTTGAAATTTTAGATTTTACTTTTGAATATATTCTAACCTAGGGAGGATGAAGATCAAGCCTGCAAAGATGAGGCCTGCAAAGTCTAGGAGCCTGTCGATCAGAAAAGGAGTGAGGGATGACAGGACGGTGTTCACGGTGGGAGGAGAAAACATACCGCTCCTGGCAGAGCAGCCCATCCGAAGCCTTGGAAGGGAGTACACACCAGAGTTCTCCGACAAACAAGTGGGGCGGACAGTTCAAAAACAGCTGCAAGAGAATCTCACAAAGATTGACAACAGCCAACTTCCTGACAAACTGAAGGTGTGGTGTTACCACTTCACACTTCACACACGCTTTCACACGCTGATACTTTCACTAGGAATTTCCCCTAGTGAAAGTAGGGGAAATTCCATCTTCCCTAGTCAGCAAGATGGACGGCATTGCCAACAAGTACATCAGGAAGTGGTTGGGCCTACCCCGCTGCTTCTCAGACACAGGTCTGTTCGGAAAGAACATCCTACAGATTCCTCTGAAGTCGATCAGCCTAGGATGCAAGCAGGAGAAAAATTGACTGAGGGAATCCAGAGACGAAGTGGTGAAGGGCGCAACGGTGACTGTCTGTACAGGGCAGAAGTGGAAAGCCCAGGAGGAAGTGGAGCAAGCAGTCTCTAGGCTGCAACACAAGGAGGCCCTGGGGAGAGTCCAACTCGGCTGAGCAGGGTTGGGCTGGGGGTAACTTGTCCAGTTCTGGTCCAAAGCCACAAGGGAGCAGAGAAAGACCATGGTGGTGGATGAGGTCTCACAAGTAGAGAAGGTCAGCTACCTGAGCCACGGGACGGCCGTGGCTCAGTGGTAGAGCGGGTCATCCAATGATTCAAGATCGGCAGTTCTATTCCCGCTCCCGCCGAGTCATTTGTCGTTGTGTCCTTGGGCAAGACACTTTACCCTCCTTGCCTCCAGTGAAGCACTCGCTGGTGTGTGAATGTGTGTGATTGTTCCGGTGGTGGTCGGAGGGGCCGAAGGCGCAGATTGGCAGCCATACCTCCGTCAGTCTGCCCCAGGGCAGCTGTGGCTACACACGTAGTTGACCACCACTAAGTATGAAAGAGAATAACAATCCCACCTTCTGTCAGATTAACTTTTGATGGATGACGTCACATAAATTTAATCATCAAAAAAAATACCTAAAAAATATAAGTTCCCAATTGGCCGGTTCCAAATTGACCGTAGGAGTGAATGTGTGTATGAGTGATTGTTTGTCTCTATGTGGCTCCGCGGTACACTGGCGTCGTACCCGGAGTGTCCCCCGCCTCACGCCTTGAGACTGCCGGGATAGGCACCAGCTCCCCCGCGACCTGCGTAAGCGGATTAAGCGGGTTCAGAAAATGACTGATGACATGACAATTGATCATTGCCCAGATTATTTTACATTATAGTTCATTTTACACTGCTTGGGTATCTTCTTTCTTCTTTTTCTTTCGGCTTTTCCCTTCAGGGGTCGCTACAGCAAATCAATTGCCTCCGTCTAGCCCTGTCCTTTGCATCCTCTTCTCTCACACCAACTACCTTCATGTCCTCTTTCACTACATCCATAAACCTCCTCTTTGGTCTTCCTCTAGGCCTCCTGCCTGGCAGTTCAAAACTCAGCATCCTTCTACCAATATATTCACTATCTCTCCTCTGGACATGTCCAAACCATCTCAGTCTGGCCTCTCTGACTTGATCTCCAAAACCTCTAACATGTGCTGTCCCTCTGATGTACTCATTCCTGATCCTATCCTTCCTGGTCACTCCCAAAGAGAACCTCAGCATCTTCATCTCTGCTACCTCCAGCTCTGCCTCCTGTCTTTTCCTCAGTGACACTGTCTCTAGACCAAACAACATCGCTGGTCTCACCACAGTTTTGTACACCTTTCCTTTCATTTTAGCTGAAACTCTTCTATCACACATCCCACCTGACACTTTTCTCCACCCGTTCCATCCTGCCTGGACATGCTTCTTCACCTCTTTTCCACACTCTCCATTGCTCTGGACTGTTGACCCTAAGTACTTAATATCCTCCACCTTCTTGATCTCTTCTCCCTGTAACCTCACTCTTCCACTTGGGTCCCTCTCATTCACACACTGTCTTACTGTCTTACTGCGGCTAACCTTCATCCCTCTCCTTTCCAGGACAAACCTCCACCTCTCCAGCTTCTCCTCCACCTCTTCCCTACTCTCACTGCAGATCACAATGTCATCTGCAAACATCATAGTCCATGGAGATTCCTGTTTAACCTCGTCTGTCATCACCATAGCGAACAAGAAGGGGTTCAAGGCTGATCCCTGATGCAGTCTCAACTCCACCTTGAACTCCTCTGTCACACCTACATCACACCTCACCACTGTCTTACAGTCCTCATACATGTCCTGCACCGCTCTAACATACTTCTCTGCCACTCCAGACTTCTTCATACAATACCACAATTCCTCTCTGGGCACCCTGTCATAAGCTTTCTCCAGATCTACAAAAACACAATGCAGCTCTGTCTGGCCTTCTCTGTACTTCTCTATCAACATCCTCAAAGCAAATACTGCATCTGTAGTACTCTTTTTTGGCATGAAACCATACTGCTGCTCACAAATGTTCACTTCTGCCCTTAGTCTAGCTTCCACTACTCTCTCCCATAGCTTCATTGTATGGCTCATCAGCTTTATTCCTCTGTAGTTGCCACAACTCTACACATCTCCCTTGTTCTTAAAAATGGGCACCAGCACACTTCTCCTCCACTCCTCAGGCATCTTCTCACTATATAAGATCCTGTTGAACATCCCAGTCAGAAACTCTACTGCCACCTCTCCTAGACACTTCCAAACCTCTACAGGTATATCAGGACCAACTGCCTTTCCACTTTTCATCCTCTTCAGTGCTATCCTCACTTCATCCTGACTAATCTTTGCTACTTCCTGGTCCACAACAGTCACCTCTTCTAGTCTTTGTTCTCTCTCATTTTCCACGTTCATCAACTCTTCAAAGTATTCTTTCCATCTTCCCATCACACTGCTGGCACCTGTCAATAGACTTCCATCCCTATCTGGGGATAGGGATGGAGGACGTGCACCCTAACCTGCTGCACATCCCTCCCATCTCTATCTCTCTGTTTTGCCAACCGGTATAGATCAGTCTCTCCCTCCTTACTGTCCAACCTAGCATACAAGTCATTATAAGCTTCTTGTTTGGCCTTTACTACCTCTACCTTCACCTTACGCTGCATCTCCCTGTACTCCTGTCTACTCTCCTCAGTCCTCTCAGTGTCCCACTTCTTCTTATCTAACCTCTTTCTTTGTATACACTCCTGTACCTCCTCATTCCACCACCAAGTCTCCTTATCTACTTTCCTTCCAGATGACACACCAAATACTGTCCTACCTGTCTCCCTGATCACATTAGCTGTAGTTGTCCAGTCATCTGGAAGCACCTCCCGACCACCCAGAGCCTGTCTTAACTCCTTCCTAAAAGTCATGCAACACTCTTCCTTTTTTAGCTTCCACCATTTCGTCTTCTGCTCTGCCTTTGTCCTCTTCATCTTCCTCACCACCAGAGTCATCCTACACACCACCATCCTATGCTGTTTGGCTACACTCTCATCTACCACTACTTTACAGTCACTGATTTCCTTCAGGTTACACCGTCTACACAAGATGTAGTCTACCTGTGTGCTCCTACCACCATTCTTATCGGTCACCCCATGTTCCTGCCTCTTGTGGAAGAAAGTATTCACTACAGCCATTTCCATCCTTTTTGCAAAGTCAACTACCATCTGTCCTTCTGCGTTCCTCTCCTGGATACCAAACCTGCCCATCACTTCCTCATCACCTCTGTTACTTGCACCAACATGTCCATTGAAGTCTGCACCAATGACAACTCTCTCACTTCTAGGCATGCTCTGCATCACTTCATCAAAGTCCAACCAGAATTTCTCCTTCTCCTCCAGCTCACATCCTACCTGTGGGGCATACCCACTAACAACATTGACCATGACACCTTCTATTTCTAGCTTCAGACTCATCACTCTATCTGACACTCCAGGACATTCCTAACAAACTCCTCCTTCAACTCCTCCTACTCCTCCTACTCCATTTCTCTTCCAATCTACACCATAATAGAACAACTTGAACCCTGCTCCTAAACTTCTAGCCTTGCTACCTTTCCACCTGGTCTCCTGGACACACAGTATGTCTACCTTCCTCCTCTGCATCATGTCAACCAACTCTCTACCTTTTCCAGTCATAGTTCCAACATTCAACGTCCCTACTCTTAGTCCTATACCTTTGGCGCTCTTCTTCTCTTTCTTCGTGCAAACGCACTTTCCTCCTCTCCTTCTTCGACCAACAGTAATCCAATTTCCACCGGCGCCCTGTAGGTCAACAGCGCCGATGGCGGTCGTGGTTAACCCGGGCCTCAACCGATCCGGTATGGAAGTCATAGGTTTGATTCACATCTTTGATTTGGCAAAAGTTTTACGCCAGATGCCCTTCCTGACGCAACCCTCTGTATTTGTCCGGGCTTGGGACCGGCACAATAAGACACTGGCTTGTGTCTTGTGCGGTATATAGTGCTGAATAGCAATTTGGTACCTTAGGAAAACTAATTGAAAAAAAGTACTAGTGATAAAGGAACAATTGATATCAACAGAGACAAAATAAATTTACTTATACCATACAGCACATTCTGGAGTTTGGCTTTCTCCTCCTCTAATTTTTCCACCTCTGCCCTGCATGCCCCACATGGCTTCCATGATCTGTTTTCTGTTGATTCAGGCGAACTCAAACACGGTTCTCCACATCATGGAATTGGATCACGCTCCAGGATTAAAGTATCTGAAGATGAGCTTGAAGATGTCTCATGTGTAGACATACTAGTTTGGATCTGATCCTCAAGAACAGCAGCTTGTTGTTGTGTAACAGGACTCTACAGCATTTTGAGAAAGCTGTCTTTGGCTGTTCCAGTAGGAGATACTGGCTGTCTTTGCTGGTCCAAATCTATCAAAACAGGCTGATGTTTTGATAGGTCTGTAGGTCTATGATGACGCTGTGAAGGGTAATATTGATGCATATGTGCAGATGACTGAGAAACTGGAAGTTGGCACTGTAGCCAGACAATTATGGGCTGATGCTGTGGCTGGACAGGTAGAGATGATTCGGTAGATGGAGGTGGGTACACTGGCCATGCAGTTGGAAACTGGATGACACCATGTTCCACAGCATGTGGGGGACCCTGTGCAGCGATGGACTGGCCTGCTTGAGGTCAGGATGGAAGGCTGTAGAATCTTTGAGCTCCTGCATCACTTTTTTTAAATGTCCTTCTTTGTGGCCTTTTTTTTTTTTATCCACTGTGAGCTTTTCCGATGAAGTTCACGGTGGCACTGTAGAACCTGTTGTCAGACCATCTTGCAAGGACTTCTTCTCCTGGCTTCAGATCTCTGACACAAGCGATGGGTTCATCATCTTTGCTTAGTATATCACAGACATTAAAATTTTTTGCCGAGTATCCATCCTCAAATGTCAAAAATACTAAATGTCCTAAAAATGAACACAAAAGTAAATAGAGGAGATTTTCAGTAAACCAGTGCGGGCTAAAAATCATTCTTACTTAAACATATAACTTCCTGTATATCTTACTTGTCTCATTTCTATTCCTTTCAGACCTTAGCAAAGTCAAAAATCTATCTCTTTACATTTGTCTTTAACTTTATTCTTTTTTGCATTTGTGTCACACTTCTTTTCTAATACAACTTTTTGAATTATGCACTCTTCGTTAACTTTGCTTTTTTCTCATTCAGTATTTACTGATTATGTATTTTATTATATTTTTTACAAATGTTCTATGAAGCACTTGGTGCTGGAATTCTTTGTTGTAAAGCACTTTGAGCTTCAGTTCTGGTATGAACTGAAGCTCAAAGCATTATTATTAATTAATGTTAATAATAATGCTTTGCATTATTAAGCATTATTATTAATTTAGAAATCAAAAATCTGCTCAATTGGGTAGGGTACAATAGGGCAATAAACTGTGTGTTTACGCATGCCGATTCAGCTCGGATTAGATTTCCTTAATATTTTTTTATCTGCTACATCAGTCACTCAGAGCGGATTACAGACACACACACACACACACACACACACACACAAACACACACACACACACACACACACACACACACACACATACACACACACACACACACACACATATCCTTTCCCTCTCCCCACAGTGTGACAATAAAGCACCTGTATAACACACATACCTACCTCAACCCCCACCTAACGAAGCTTTCTCATTCTACCTCCATAAGAAGCCCCCATAAGAAGCCCCCATAAGAAGCCCACATAAGAAGCCCCCACCCCACACCCTCTCAATGAATACCCTCATTCATTAACTTTACCCTATCACTGCACGATCACCTGACAGAAAGGGAGGAAGCCACATTCAATGCGAGATGCGGGACATACAATAGAGGGGCGGGACATACACCGGAAGGGGCGGGACTTATAGTTTTTAGGTATTTTTTTTGATGATTAAATTTATGTGACGTCATCCATCAAAAGTTAATCTGACACAAGGTGGGATTGTTATTCTCTTATGAATGAGGAGTGAATGAATAATGGATCCAATGTAAGCGACTTTGAGTGTCCAGACAAGAAAGCGCTATATAAATCGAATCCATTATTATTATTATTATCATCAAAGCCGTGTCCCAGGGTAAACAGGGAGCATGGACTCGCTGGGAGGATACCATCAACAGTCATAACCTGGGATGATATCTGGCGAACTCCACAATCACGACTCAGCTTCCTTGTGAGGGCAGCCTATGACAACCTCCCGTGCCCCTAAAACCTTGCTGGGTGGTTCGAAAGTGAGGGCAAGTGCTCCCTGTGCAGCAAGGACAATGCAGGTCTCCAACACATTCTGTCAGGGTGCAACATCGCACTGAGACAGGGCCGCTTCCGGTGGTGGTACAATCAGGTGCTGAGGAAGCTGGCAGAGCAGTTGGAGAGATGCAGTTGTCACACAGACAACTCTAAGGCCGGACACCATGATATGGTCCACAACTGCAAAGAAAGTCCTAATAATTGAACTGACTGCCCTGGGAAGAGCGGATACCAGGAGCACACAAGTTCAAGCATTCAAAGTACAGCGACCTGGCGGAGGAGTGCAGAGGAGGCTGGTCCGCGACTCTTCACCCAGTGGAGGTCGGATGCAGGGGCTTTGTGGGGGGTTCTGCAATCTGTAAACTACTGATGGAATTTATGTACTCCCAAACTTCTGCCATACTCCCAAATCCCGGCAAAGGAAATTGGTACATCAGAAAAAGTAATTATATTAAATGAAATTTTTTTTTTTGTCTTGTCTGCATGTATTCTCATAGTTTAACCCTATAAAAAGGGGTCAACCTTTTATGAGATCAATGCTTATTTTAGTCTTGCAGCAAAATCTTTTATATATTTTAATACATGCATGTGACCGTCACCAGTCCTCTCTGGGAACTAAATTGTCAGTCTTTTACAATTGACAGTGAAAAAGGTTTAGTCTGTTTTATCCTATCTTAGAACTGATATCACAACACCAATGTTACAAAACATCAGATTAGTGGAGGTCCTGATAGTATAGAATAGGCCACCAGATTAAACCAGTGTAGGAGGAAGATAGAGGGCATAAGATTGTGATGACTGAAGTGAGACTCATCACATTCTGACGGGACCCAATGGTTCTCAATAATTGGACTCGACAGGAGCTGGTAAGCCCTGACCCAACATGCATGTGTGACGAAGCCAACAACCAGATAGGCTACCAGAACTCAACAGGGCCATGCTAGCCGAGCACTCCCAACCCCGGCAGCCAGGAGCACCCAGAAGCCATCACCCGAAGAGTCACTGGGGGCACCGAGAACCACGTAGACCCAGGGACCCTTAGGAGGCAACGGCCGCCACCGCTAGGGCGCACGGGACAGGCCCAAGGGACACGGGGCAGGGAGTTTATCAAACATCTTTTTCTTTTCTCATTTTTATTCCTTATTTTCCTTACAGAACTGACACAGAATGTCAAATGTGTTGTCTTCAATACCACAGTGCTATACTGGAAAGAGATAAACATTTGATCTCTTTGGTTGACTCATTCTTTTTCTGTACATCTGATTGATGGAATCACATCAAACTGCTTTTTTTAATAAGTCATTTTGTATGTCATTGAAATTTTGTATTCCTGAATGATGACGTCACAGATTCCCAAAGTAAATCATGCTGCTTGAAATATTGTCTCCAGAAGAATAAGGCGTCAGTTTTATTTGCACTTTTAGAATGAAATTTTCATTGCAAACTCTATTGTAAACATGCTAAAATCTGAAATTGACTGCAGACGTCTCTCCTTACAAGACTAAGGAAATCTTGACCAAAATTATTTTATTTACACATCATACACAGAAGGCTGTAAGACAGCACCCGCAGAAAATAATGGAACCCGTAATCTTAAAGTAGATAAGTAGACAAGAAAGCAGACAAGAAAGTGACACCTTTAGAGACTTGATATTCGATGTTTGATATGATTCTGTTGTGAAAGGGGATTGGGTGCATGTATGTTTTTAAATCCTTAGTATAGCTCTGACTCAAATGTGATGGTTAAGTTTAGTACCTTTTGCAGACTGAAATTGTTTCAGAAAAAGTTATTGACAATTGGAATATATTGTGAAAACAAATAATGTGATTGTGATTATGTAGCAGCGAGAACATGAACAATTCCGATCTGTTTTCCCACCCTGCTGTTGTGGGTTAAGGGTATTTTTCCTGGTAACATAAGTAAAATGGCAGAAACAGAATCACCATCTCTCATGCATTTAAGAAGGTAAAATCTGTCAGGCTGAATTCTGTACATTGTTGATGTTGGATCTAAAGCCATACTGTATAACCAAGGCATCTCTGCATGTCTCACACTTCCCACTGTTAGATTTTCGCATGTGGTTTAACACCCAGTTTTAAGTTGAACATAAACTACAGTGCGCCCTCTTTCCTCAAGGGTAATGCGTTCCAGGAACTACACGCGATAAAGGAATTCCGCGATAGAACGACAAACTATTTATCTTATTATTTACGGTAATTTAAATGTTTATGAACCCTCCCCATACTGATATTTAACCACCTTCTATCTGTATTACCTTTTCCCACATTCTTATCGACCGTTTAAAGCACTTTTGTGTCACGGAACATGGCGCACTTCCGGATGCCGTCAGCCAATAGAATGCGTTTACGGTATTACGTGACTGCCTACCAAAAACCTGGGATGAGGTGAAGTCGCGATTGTTGATGCGCAAATGTACGAGGGCGCACTGTATACAATTTTGCATTTTCTACCTTTCTGCAGTTGACATCAGTTGACAATGTGAACAACCTAGACCAGGGGTCAGCAACCTTAAACGTTCAAAGAGCCAAATTGGACCAAAAAAACCCTAAAATCAAATCTGTTTGGAGCCGCAAAAAAATTATAAGCCTTACATGAAGGCAACACCGGCTGTAAGCCTACTATCAAATTGACTAACTAGTCTTCAAATACATTATAACATTCATGATTAAATGTTTATTTTCCATGCAGCACATCCTGGAGAGAGTGATGCACCACGTGACTACTCTGTTTGGTGCTTTAAGTTTAACATCATTGTTTTGTTGCATTGATGAACTCCTTAGATCTGCTCCCAAATGCAACTCGCATATCAACAATCGCTCCTAAATAATCCACGTTCAGTGTGTGATGGTGATGAACGTCTCTGGACTCTTTCAGGGAGGGGAGGTGAGAAAGTCTCGCTGTACATCCCTGATGAATACAGTCAGCTTGAGCTCCAATGACAAAACAGTGTTTCCGCTCCTGGAGACTTTTATTGAGCATGTTTTAGTGATAATAATAATAATAATAATAATAATAATAATAATAATAATCAGTCCTTTATTCGTCCCTCTTGGGGAAATTCTTTTTCACTTCACCCACACATGTACATATACAGACTGGGGGTTACAGGTTACAGGCCCCTGAACACAACACACACTAGGGGCCCTTAGGCATGCAATTAGTATGCGTTCTGAACAAGCAGTGCTATTACTTCGATCATTTCTTCTTGCGGCTCATCGGAGTTTACATACCTGCAAAACACTCGACACGATGTGTCGGGTGTTTTGTCTTGACCTCAATCTCCGCCGAACCCCTGAGACTGACTCACTGAATCCCTAGGGTTCGATCGAACCCAGGTTAAGAACCACTGAACTAGACTGTATTCCAAATATTTTGACCTAAAGTGATCTGTGGTCCTAAATATTAGCTTTTCAAAATCGCTCATCTGAGCTACTCACAAAACGCTTTGTTTCAGGCCTCTGGCTGTAGTATGCTAATGAGCTCCGCTGGTCAACGCCTCCGTCACCTGGGTCACGCCCCTCTGAAGGAGAGCGTTAGGCTAACGGGACACTGACCGGCAGTACATTTGTTATCACTATGGCGTTCGGAGGACCCATCGTGTCGCTGTACATTTATGACCCTGAGTCGGACCCAGAAGTGGAGACTCCTGAAGAAACAATGACCGTGCGGCTGCAGCAGGACGTTTCTGAATGGTTAGCACGTGTGAACGTTACTTTGTTGGTTCTGTGTTGTGTTTTGTAACCTATGTCATCACTGGACCGGAGCATCGTCCGGTAGCTACTTTTTTCTACCCCCGCCTCTTATCACACAGTAATAATGTCATATCTGTCTTATGTATTTTGTATGTTGTATATATAAGGACGTGTTTACTGCTAAAATGTTCCTGTACTTCTATAAGTGACAGTAAAGTCTGATGGTGGTTCTGATAGTTATTACCATGTGGCTAATGCTAGCTTCTGCTCACGGCTAAGTTACTTTATTTTTATATCACATTGATTTAATCCGTTACTGAGCTGCAAAATATTTGAGGCAGTCCTGTGACAAGACACACGCAGCTAACACTTGCCACCATCACACCAGGTTAATGGTGAATTGATGCAGCCATATTGCAGTTATGCCTTTATCTACTCTATTTTGAGATGTCTTCACCTTCTGTTTATTGTACAGGTGTTCCTGTGGACACTGAACGGATGCCAACGGAAGCAGAAAACATCTGCTAAACCTTCACGTCTGAGACAAATACATCGGTAAGTCGTTCTTTGAAAAATGTCACAGAATAAAAACTACAGTTATGTCTTATTTTGCTTCTTCAGGCGTACCTTCATTAATGCAGTAACACATGACAAATATAGGTACAACAAAGTCTAATATACTGTATTTGCGACACCTTGATTTTTGTCTTATTAATAGACATGTTGAGTATTTTTTGGTATTCACAATCCTTTTCTGTTGACATATACAAGCATTTATTTACATAAAACAATACACCCAAAAACAATAATAAGACAATAACAATAATGAGAACACAGGGCCATCCTATCAGGAAATCAACAGTTGTAATAGTCAGGATTGAAAACATTGTGAAATAAATAATTTTGTGTCCTTTTTCTGTACACAGTGTAGACATCTGGCCTATCGCACCTTTGCTGGCTGGTGCTGGGGCTACTTAAGGTGCAGAATCCGGGTCGTCATTCGCATACGCCGGGAGTTTCCTGAGGACGAAGGCCACTACGCTGGATTTAGACTGAGTCTCGGTTGAACCTGGTCACGTAGCTGGCAATGACCTCCTCCTTGTCCGAACGCTCATACTGGGCAGAGATTCTCTGTGACAGGAATGGCCATCATCTCATTTGTGTATGGC
Organism: Antennarius maculatus; assembly: GCA_013358685.1. Classification (NCBI taxonomy): domain Eukaryota; kingdom Metazoa; phylum Chordata; class Actinopteri; order Lophiiformes; family Antennariidae; genus Antennarius; species Antennarius maculatus. Next base: position 5,509,216 of record CM023609.1, on the reverse strand, counting down.
ATGGGGTCCACCAAGACTTTGTCAAATATGGGGTCCATCATGTCAGCTACAAAACCTGTTCAATAAAACACAAAGATATATCTTTACTGTTATTGATATTGATTTATTTCTTATTTAGAAAAATTGTGTTCAAAATACATCCTGGTACTTGCTGTAATTTATTTATTTGTGTGGCTGCTTTTTACTGTGTTTTGTTGTGAGCAATTACCAGCAGAATTTCAAAACATGTTTGTTTGAAATATTAAAATATTGCAACACTAACAGAGTGTCGGCTCTGTCTTGTGAGGTTTGACTCTGCATTGTCCCTTCAAAGCCTTTGGAAAGTGGATCTTGTAGAGGGGTACACCTTCCTGGGTCTCGGCTTGTGGTCTGTCTGCATTTTCATCGAAGTACATCGCAGCCAGGTAGAGTCTGGAAGTTACTCTACAGTGAGAATAGTTATTTGAATTGAAGGGAATGCAGTTGCACATTATTTACCTGTGCAATTTTTACAAAAAGGAAGCTCCACTGAGGTACACAGCTGCCTAAAGGTGCAGGTTCCCAGCTGGTGTACTCCCAAGGACAGGCTGGCTATTCCAGTGCCTACGGAACTTTTTTTTATTTAAAATTTTCCCAAAACGTTTTTTAATTGAAAATTACAAATGATTTACGTGAATGAATTTAAATATTTAAACTGTTAATCCTCCATTAAAAAGTGTTTAAATTATTTATTGAATTATTTATGTATTTCAAGGTGCTCAGCTGCCATTACATTCGCGCACCCCCTAGCAGCAGCTCGCGCACCACAGGGGCTGCGCACACCGCACTTTGGGAATCCCTGATCTAGTTGGTTGAACAGATACAGATACAGATAGTGGTGTACTCACTCATCCTTAATGGGTACAGTAACTTATGACCCAAGTGTTGACTCTGACAGTGCTGTGATGGACTGCAGGATCATAGGTGTGATCCTCCTCCTTTGCAGCTGACATAGTAGAGCTGCCCTCTAATGGATCTTCCTTCAGCTCCTCTTCAAGGTCCAGAGGAGGTCTCTTTATAGGTGTTGATGAAAAAAGAAAGGATGGGTCTGCTGGGGATGTTCCAACACCAAAATCTTGACAGGACGCAGTTGCCTGAACACCTGTAGACAACAATAGTTAGAAAATTAGTCTATTTAACTAATTTTATTAAAACATATTGTATGGAATATGACTTTTACATAACTTTACTCATAGTGGAAATGAAGAGTCTTGAAGGACAGCTGTGTACCAACAATATGAGCATCCACTGGGTCAGTTTGGCATGCCACGTCCCATGAAGCTGGTGGCTGAATGGATGCACAAGGAAGAGGGACACTAATTTCAGGACACCAATGTTCTGATTTTGGATAAGGAGGACAGACCTGTGTGCGTTGTCGCTATGACACCGAACAAACAATCGACTCTAACATGTGCGCGCGCACACGCAATACGAAACAAAGCACAACTCCCTACTTAGCCTAGCATAAGCTGACTTTATTCATGCTAACAAACAATAAGAAAATATGAGACCAACTTATGTGCGTTTTAGCTTTATACTGTAGGTCCAGCGCGCACACATTTGTTGGAGCATGCGTGCACACACGCAATACACAAACACGAAACAAAGGAGACCATCCTTCATAGCCTAATATAACATGACTTCATTCATGCTAACAGACAACTTGAAAAAAGATCAAATGTGAGTCAAACTTATGGCGTTGTACGTAGATACTGTAGGTCCACACGTATTGGAGAGTGCGTGCACGGAAACGCGAAGCAAAGCAGTACTACCTAATTAACCAAATAGAACTCGATCACTCATGCTAACAGACAACCGCAAAAAAGATAAACATGGTGAGACTTACCTGTAACCAGGGTGCAGTTCCTTGGTCCGATATGGTTGGGAGTGATCCTTGAATGAGGATCAGTCTCAGGTAAAGCCACGTCTGTACTGACCCTCATTGCTAAAACAGGCTGGAGTGAAGTGGTTCCACACACAAACAAACGTGCAGGCGATGTAGCCGCACATAGCCATTAAAAATGAAATGCAACCACGCTCTCTTCAGTTCTTCTTTGGATGGGATGAAAAATAAACACTGGCGTTGATTTGTACAATCAACAACAGAGCAACTATCATGTCTCCTTCTCACAGACGCCATTTCAACTGACTGCTGCCTCACGTCCGATGCAAAGGATTCTTATTTGGGGATGCCCTTGGGCATGTCAACCAATCTATATCATCTAATACTCTGTCCAATTGCACAGAGCCCCTTGGCTGACGTCAAGAACGGGGAATCTAGCGAAATGTGATCGATTTGAGTAGTTCAGAGCCATGACTTCCTAAAACTCCAAATATCTATTGATGCAGGGAGCGTTTGTTGACCAGATTCTAGGAGTTGGTCGGGTTAGGGAGAACCACTATGTATATGTAGAGACCTGAAAAAGTGTGATTTTCATAATAGGGCCCCTTTAACTTTGTGAACAGCCTCCATAAATCATATCTGTGACTCTATCGCTAACTCACTACACATACACAAAAACATCGTCTTGGACCCCACGGCGCATCTGTGCTGTCCTAAAAGGTGACTAAATTTTTAAACGTCACAATGATGTCGATAATGTAACAAAATGTAGGAAATTTACAACAATGAGTTTTGTTTTTACTCATAGCTAAAGATTTTTAGCTATGAGTAGAATGTCTATTTTTTTCTTTTAAAGATTGTTTTTTATTTTGTGATTAATCTCTACGGAGGCGCTAAAGAGCCACATGCGGCTCCGGAGCCGTGAGTTGCCGACACCTGACCTACATTCTTGCACTCAGAACTGTGCGGCAGATACAGACAACCTTGCAAACCAGTCCATATGTTAGCCTAAGACACTGAGGCTCTCTCTATAATATGCCCACATGACTCCAGAAGTACAGAGTGAGCTTGCCAGGACCTGTTATTCATGATATAACCCCCAAAGAAATGTGCATACAGACCAAAGAGGCATTAGAGCTGGCCCTTGATAGAGAGATTTTGGTAGCCCTGCTGTGAGAACTAGTTGACTACACACCAGCTCAGGAAAAGCACTGAGGAGGCTTTATCTCAGGAAGGTGGACGGCCTGATCGGGTCTCCCTAAGTCTCCTTTGAACCTGAGCTGCTGAACTAGGAGAAGCTTTTCAGCACATATTAAAAGGTCCCATATTATGCTCTTGATAATCATCTTATACATCTATCACATGTCCAATTACAGTTGTGGGAACCTACACAGGCAGGCAGACAACCCAGCTGCATCACATCCACTCAACAGCCAGGTCACATGTTTTGGGTCCAATTAGGAGGTGATAAATGTTTGACGGTAGGATGACTCTCCTTGAGGTATTCAGTTCTCTGGTTGTGGGAGCTGTGCTCACTTGTCTGCAGGTACTTCATGGTAGAATGTTACTCACTGCCATTTGATCTTCTAAATGCCTATCCATTTCATTTTACCAGGATAATTGTCATTGCTTGGAGGACACAGATTTCAGCAATGAGACCTCTCAATGATTTACTTCACTGAGACCTGAGCTGCCAGGCTGTACGGGTAAATGACTAAAAATACACATTTTTATTGAATATTTTATGTATAGGCATTGGGATATGTTGGTCAAATTGCTGGTTTGTTTGGTAGACAGAACGTGAACCACAATTTTTACTGTCCAAATATGCGGTGGGACAGCTGAGGAGACCAAAAAAAAGTAGGCCCACACCTTTGTTACATTCAGTTGCTTGTGTTAAATTGTTTTAATGAGGCTGACATCTAACATGGTTGTCCTTTTCTTAAAGGGACTGGGCCAGCCACTGTTTTATAGGAAAATTTGTACTTTTAATTTCTTTTTCTGTGTTGCCCTCCTGAATTTTATCTTTTTTTAAGGGGTGCTGGTGGTTCTCCTGTGTCTTTGATTTAGGATACTCGTTGTACAAGGCCGGACCTACGCTGATGCTTGCACCTTATAGGGGGATTGTACTGGTGAGACACGACCTCGGTGTGAACTTTTAACAATTTTAACACGGTGTGATAATTTATAGTTTTTTAGATTTTAAGTATGGAGTTTTATTATTGCATGCTTGTGTTGGTATTGGGCCTGTGTTTTTACCCTTGTCTCACCAGGGGCCTCCGTAGCAGGGGTCTTGCATCTGCGGGACCGGCCTTCCTAGACTGAGGAGAATCCGCCAGCCTTTTATAACAATGTTTTAAGGGAAATGTTTTTCACTGTTTTTATGCTATGTCTGAGGGGCAGCAATAAATTTTGAATACAGCTATATATACCTGCCTCTTATCAATTGTCCCTCAGTGGGGAAGATATAGTGTCAGCCACGCCACACTTAGAAAAGTTTTGTCGGTCCTCCTGCCCAGTCTCAGGAGGTGGCGTTGTCGGACTCAAAGTGAGGTAGCCAGACTCCCCAGTTACCACACAGTATTTTCCACACTATAAGGTTCACCTAAAAGTTTTTAGTTTTCTCAAAAACCGACAGTGCACCTTATAATCCAGTGAGCCTTATTAGTGAAAAAAGTTTTTAAATAGGCCATTCACTGAGGGTGCACCTTATAATTAGATACACCTTATAATCCAGTGCGCCTATTATATGAAAAAGGTTTAAAATAGATCATGACGGTCATGTGGGGTTGCAAGACCCCATGTCCGGTCTAGGGGGGCTATGTAGGGGGGTGAGTCACATGTCGCTCGGTCACTGCGGCTGACCCCTGGGGCTGCGGGGGGCATTCCTATCTCCTGGGGTTGGGGGGTTGGGTGGGATATGGGTGTGGGGGATGGGGTGTGTGGTTGAGCGGGGTGGGGTGGGGGGTGATGGAGAGGCCTCCTTGCCCCTTGGGCCTGTCCCGTGCGCCCTGGCGGTGGCGGCCGCTGCCTCCTCTGGGTCCCTGGGTCTACGTGGTTCTCGGTGCCCCCGGTGGCTCTTCGTGTGACTGCTTCTTGATGCTCCTGGCTGCCGGGGTTGGGAGTGCTCGGTTAGCGTGGCCCTGTTGAGTTCTGGTAGCCTATCTGGGTCTTGGTTTCATCACACATGCATGCTGGGTCAGGGCTTACCAGCTCCTGTCGAGTCCAATTATTGAGAACCACTGGGTCCCGTCAGAACTTGATAAGTCTCACTTCAGTCATCACAATCTCATGCCCTCTATCTTCCTCCTACACTGGTTTCCTCTGGTGGCCAATTCTATACTATCAGGACCTCCACTAATCTGATGTTTTGTAACATTGGTGTTAAAGAAGAAAAAAAAAAGACCAGTCATTGAAGGTGCGCCTTATAGTCCAGTGCGTCTTATAGTGCGGAAAATAATGTACACTGTATTCAAAATGCATTGCTCCAAGCTGATTCGTGGCCCTGAATTTAAGCTTTTAAGTGAATTCAACAAGATCTAGCATTATACAAAAAATACATCGTATCAGAATCATAAAAAAGAGACATCATACTTTAACACATCTTAGGGAATGCAAGTATTAAAACAGGTACTATGGTTGATATTCCTAAAAAAATTGGAGGGTTTAGTTCTATTTATGTTTGACTTTTAAGAGGGCAGAAGGGTTGTTCCTCAGACCTTTACTAGTTTCATGAGGTCACTGGGCTGGACCTCAAACAACCAGCATCTTGGGAACCAAAAAGAAAAAAGAATTTCCTTTAAAAGAATATAACGGCTTTAATTTATTCTGGCGTAGCATTTTCTTATGCAGTAGTAATCCTGTTGATTCACCTTTGGTTTCCCACCATAACTAGTTGCAGAGATTTTTCAGAATGTTTTGATGGTGGAAAAATGCTGAACATTAGCATCCAATTAATTTGACAGCGTGATTTTGAAGGGGATCCCTTCAGAACCGTATACTGAAATGTTTCAAATTGTGCTCTCATTGAAAACCAAATCAAAATTTGATAACTTTAGTCACAATAGCTAACATTAGCATGATGGCTGTCGACTGCAACCCTTGGCATTGGCTTCGACAGCTGCCATTGCCTAACTCGACCAATGATAACATGTTATTGAAAATTGGCAGGTCTCATTCCATAATTTTAGCTATTATAACACATTAATACTGTTGTTAAAAGTTGGCATAAGTTATCATTATCCATGATAGATTAACCTTATGGCCACTGATAATCTTACATAAGATATGCATTTGTGTGTTTGGGGCTTTATATGAAAAAAACATGAGTTACTCTGATTTAAAATTGTGTTAATTTTTCAGTCCAAATCATTCTCCAAGTCAGGATCAAACTAATTTTTCATGTCTACTCCGGCCTTTAGAGAACAGCGTTGAAGTTCAGAGAGGAAAAGAATCAAGTGGATTAAAACTTAATGCTGCAAAAAATTTATTTTAATTTTGGCTAAAAAAACATTAAGTTATAGACAAGGCAGTTCAGTCAGTGGCCGCTATGGTCCAAACAAAAAGTCTTCACAACAAGGCATCACAACAATTTTAAGTTCCTACACCTCTAGACAACAAAATTATACAAATTGGTATTTAAATTCTTCACGTTCAAAGTTTGCATCACTGATTCATAGCATATGGTCCACATTCAGTAAAAAGTAATCCCGTGTCTTAAATCTTCCTCTTCCATACTTCCATACTCAACCCAGTCAGTTTGATCATGACTACATTCAAAAACTAGTTTTCTGAAAAAGCAGCTGAGTACCCTGGACGCCTATTGGAAAATGGCCAAAGCCAAAATGGTGTTCATTTTGGCTTTGTAGCAGAAAGGGCTTATGTGACTTTTCAAACTTGGGAGCACTCCTATGTACTCAAAATGGTCATGTTTTGTAGTGATACATGTGAACACATCACAGCCTTCAGGTTGCACCAGCAGAGGATTTGTGTAAGAAATTGTGGATCTGCTGTGCTGCAGCTTGACCAACGATGGGTTCTAGTTCAGCAGGGGCAGAGTTACAGAGCTGCTGGATGCTGGAGAAGTGCTGCAGAAGGGCCAAAGCTTTGACCCTGCCAATCCCAGGAACCTGCTGGACCAGAGCCAGCACCAGAGGGTCCAAGCACTGAAAGGAACTCTTGATTCTGAAGAGGTCATCCCTCCCCTCGCCATGAACCTGGAGACATGTAGAATAGGTTGGAAAATCAGCACATGAGAAAAAAGTGTGGCACCAAGCCAGGTCTGAAAATGGACAGCTAGGTTTACACCGAAGATGTATTTGACCGTCACATTATAAGACTTTACTAAGGTCACATGATTGCACTTCACGTGATTTAGTCCCACATTGCTGCCTGTAAACACACAACATACAGTATACAAAAATGTAAATCAGAGTGATTTGATTGATCTCAAATGGCATTACTACTGATACAACTATTAAGAGTATGACTACTACTTACTATGTGACCAGTGAGCTGTGAGGCCTCGAAACTGCTAGAAGTACTATTATGGCCAATACCACTACTACTGCTAGGTTGCTATACAATGCTATACAATGTGACTGATGAACAGTGAGATCTTGGCCCATTACAACTACTACCACCACTATTAGTTTATTACTACAACTACTACGTTGCCAGCACTACTACTACAAGATTATTACTATCATTAGTACAACTACCAATACTGCAACAACTACCACTACTACTCCCTTTGATGTGACTGATAAGGTGTGACATCTCAGGCCCCGTCCACATGGTGCTGGAACTTTTTGAAAACGCAACTTTTTTCACCCCGCATAGAAAAAGATTTGCGTCCACACGACAGCATTTTCGAAAAAATCTCCGTCCACACGTATCCGCATCAGTGCGTTGATCACCACGTTTATAAGCAGAACAACTCCAAAAACAACAGGAGAGAGGACTGGGACGTGTGGAAATTCACGCTGTTCCTCCTGGAGGACAACCTCTATCACAGAGTTTTCCCACCAGCAGGCAGCGCGTCCCAGTCTGACCCAGAACTGGCGTTGGCAAGGAACGTGAATGAATGAATGAATAAATACATACATACATACATAAACTTTATGACTCATAAATGATCAGACAAATATTCAAGTGTCAAGTATGTTTATCAACGCATCTTGGAGCTGTTATACGTCAGAAAATAGCCGGTTTTAGCTCCTTTTGTATATGTAGACACAGGTCAGATGCATTACGTCACATTGGATTTTTTTCGCAGGGACACGCCCCCAGATAGAAAAAGTTGCGGACACAGTGTCCACACGACAACGCAGACCCGCCGTTTTAAAAAAATTTCAACTTGGCCAACGTTTTCAAAAAGTTGTGTTTTCATAAAGTTGCGTTTTTGTCCCGGATATCTGCGTTGTCGTGTGGACGGAAGGCGTAACCGCAACAAAAAAGTTGCGTTTTCAAAAAGATCCGGCACCATGTGGACGGGGCCTCAGTCTGCTAGGACAAGGTTAGCACTACTTCTATTACTTACGATGTGACTGATGAGCTGTGAAGCCTCGGTTTGCCCGCTGACTGGCAACAGTGTCAGGCCGAGGTCAAACACCACAAACTTTTGCACAGCAGAGAAGTACTGCTCACTGAGTCTTGTGTTCTCCACCAGCACCAGATCCTGGAAGCCACTGCTGCTCTTTAAAAGAAATCACAAATCATACCAGGAACCACCGCACATACAGGCTATCAGCAAAACTGCACAGTCCCTCATCTCCTTCAAACTCACATTTCGGAAGCAAACAAGTTTCCTCTTGTAGCCTTTTCCTGCTATAATGTCACACTCAGACACATACAGAATGCAGCATTTTTTGGGCAGCAGGAAGTCTGCAACACCAAGCTCATTTTCAAATATAATCTTCACACAACCTGCAGGAGAAGGATGAAAGGGCAGTTACCCCACTCATGGCATCGAATCCATCATCTTGAAATTAAGACTGACATTTTCAACCAACTGTGACATGGTCCATTCTAAAGCTGACAGACTTTAAAGAACCTTTATGAAAAAAAATCACATCAAGTCCCATTCTGGGCATGACATGACTGGGACAATGTAATGTTAGAACAAATTTTGAACAAAATGCAGAGCAAAGGTGGGGGTGGGTTACAACCTGAAAGAAAACCTCTGAGACTAACTAAGTGGTAAATTTAAAAGTAAAAAATCTCTAACAATACAGTCATTAGTTTAAAAATACTGTAATTGTATTGTTGTCACACGTACGTTGTCTGTCGTAAAAGAAATTACCCACGCGCTTACACGCCGTTGTAATCATCCACTTTCATACCTTTCAAGGTCTGAATAAGTAACGAGTGTCTCCACTTGTCGCTGGTAATAATGTGTCCGAGAGGAGGAGACATATTCAGCGCAAGAAATGATTTAGTCTCCATGTAGCTCCACACTGGACGAACCGTGGACCTGCTGTCGATGAAAAATTCTTTAACGCTGACATTACGAACGGTTTTCGTTCCGCCAATTGACTTCTTCGTCTTCTGGACGTTGCAGTCTATTAAGCGTAGGTGTCCCTCTATCGCCCCCTGTAGGACAATGGAGAAAAGTAGGAGGTGGGCTCAGAAACACTGTTGGGGAGGGTTCCTGTAGATTTTCTTTAAGTACAGGTAGTCGTCGACTTACGACCGCGATTGGTCCCGACAGATCGGTCGTAATTCGATTTGGTCGTAAATCGACTCTTAAGTAAAAATTCAATCAAGACAGCAAAATACAAAAACTTAGTGGCCGCTGGCATCACTGGTGCTGGTGCTTGGATGTGGGTCGTCCGCTGGGGCAGCGCGTGGGTTGGTGGGAGCGGGAGACGATCTTTTCATAAACATTGTGAGCTTTGTCTGAATTGTTCTTTCCTTTTTCTCCTCATAAATTTCACGATATGGACGGAAAGCCTCGTTTGCCATCCGTTCAATCCTTGCAAATCTTTCTATGTTTGGGTCCATTTCTTCCAAGTGTGCAAGGAGTTTATTTAACAGGGAAAAGCCTTCTGACAAGCCTTTGGTGGTGAACATTTTTTCTGGTTCCTCCTCTTCTTTCTCTGCTTCTCTTCTCTCTTCTACTTCCACTCTTTCTTCTTCCAGCGCGATAAGTTCTTCATTCGTAAGTTCTCCTGATTCTTTGTCTAGCAACTCCTCGATATCTTCCACTTCACGCTCCAAGGAGGTTTTTTGCCAGTTTCACTATTTTCTCCCGAATCTGATCAAGCTCTTTGTCACTTTCAAATCCAGCAGAAGAGTTCACATAACGCTTGACAAAGTTTTTCCATACGCCATTCATACATTTCTCCGTCACAGCCTCCCAAGCAGTAGCAATATTCTTGATACACTTTAGAATGTTGTACTGTTTCCGAAAATCTCCCAGCGATAGTCCTGGGTCTGCATCCATTGGGCGAAGGTGGTACGGAGATAGTTTGCCTTGAATGCAGCAATTGAACCCTGATCCATGGGTTGGATAAGTGGAGTTGTATTGGGAGGCAGAAAAATCACTTTTACATTCTGATGGAGATCAGATAAGTGAGGTGGATGTCCAGGTGCATTGTCGAGGAGCAGCAAAATCATGAAAGGAATTCCATTCTCTAAACAGTATTCTCGCGCTTGAGGAATGAAACAATTCATAAACCAATCCTCAAACAATCCCTGGGTCATCCATGCCTTCCTGTTAGCACGATATGAAACTGGCAAAGTGTGTTTGTTTACATTCTTGAAGGCACGCGGGTTTTCTGAGTGATAAATTAAGAAAGGCTTAAGCTTAAACCCTTTGACATTCCCGCCGAGCAGCAGAGTCAGCCTTAACTTCTAGGCTTTAAATCCCAGCATGCTTTTGGCTTCCTTATGGATGGAAGTGCGTTCTGGCATTCGTTTCCAGAACAACCCAGTTTCATCAACATTGAAGATTTGTTCTGGAAGATACTCCTCTTCTTTAATCAGTTCATCAAGACTGGCGACAAACTCACCTGCTCCTTTCTCGTCTGCACTCGCTGCTTCTCCGGTCACTCCAACATTATGCAGCTGGAATCTTTTCTTAAATCTTTTGAACCACCCAGTACTAGCCACAAAATTTTGACTAGTCTTCTACAGCACGTTCCTTCAAAGTCTGAAATAGACTTCTAGCCTTCGTCTGCACAGTAAAATGGATTAATGGAGTCCGTTTTTGAATCTGATCTTCCATCCAAATGTGCAGTAATTTTTCCATTTCATGGATGGGCCCAGTGCGTTGTTTTGTAATTACTGTTGAGCGGATAGATGCAGAAACTTTCACAGCTTCACGGATCCTATCTTTGTCTTTCAAAATTGTTGACACAGTAGAGTGTGATAACTTCAAGTCACATGCGATCACATTCATTTTTTTTCCTCCGTGCTGTTTTATCACCATAATTTTTGTGTCCAGATCGATGGCCCATCTTGCCTTCTTGGCAGCCTGAGTAGATGATGAAAACAATTTCCTCTTCGTAGACATCTTGGGGGTATACAGACAAGGAAGAAGTGTGCTGCACTGTACTGGGCTGGGCTACTGATCTCACAATGTGACTGAACAGTGTGTGTGCGGCGTGGTGACTGAAGAGAGCGCGGGAGTCTCAGAGCGTGAGTACTGTGGCAGGAGGGAATGCCCGCGTTGCCCGGACATTGTGGTCGTAAAGTCGGTCGGTCGTAAGTCGCATAGGTCGTAAGTTGACGACTACCTGTACTGTATTTTGCCGCAGTTGCCTTTATGAAAAGTTTTGATTGATTGAAAAGTTCATCCCACCGTGTTTTATTTGAACTAATTGGAAATAGGATTTTATGGCTCTTTGGAAATATTACTTGAAGTAATTTTGTCTGATTTGATCTGGTATTAATAGAAGTTATTTTAATTGATTTCATCAAAATTTTAAAAGTATTTCGAATGATTTAAAATATAATATTTTAAGTGACTGGATCTGATCAGACATTGAATTCAGAATCACTATTTTGCATTGAATGCTGTTTGTTTTCTGTCTGTGAATCCAGAACCTCATCCAAAAGGAAGACACCAGAGGATCCCAGAGATAAGAGACAGGACAAGAGGGAAGATTCATTCATTCATTATTTCATTCATTCATTCATTCATTCATTCATTCATTCATTCATTCATTCATTCATTCATTCATCATCTTGTAGATGAGACACTTGCAAGCGTCTAAAGCTGCTCATGCACCTTGTGGGTCACAGGTCTGCTGGGGCTCATCTCCTATCTCCAGCCTATCTAACTTATTATGGGTGAGAGACAGGGTACATCTCAGATCTATAAGCAATTTTAATGGGACCAATTCATCCTAGCTGTATGTTTTTGGTAGTGCGAGGAAGTCATGAGAACCAACACAGACATGGAGAAAACATACAAAAGGAGGTACAATATTTAATAAAATTATTAAGTCATTCTTTTCAGGTCGTTCACAGAGATTAGTTTTGAGATAAGAGCAGGTATCAAAATATTTCCGGTTCCTCAATTTTAAAATGAAAAAATAATCAGTGCTAAATTGTCCATTAATTGTATTGTGTAATTTGTTTTGCCTTCACCTTGATAAAACGAAGCTAGGTTTCATTTATGGCGTTCTTTGCATTGGATACTATCTCCTAAAAACCAGAAAACAATGTATACAATATGCTGTGGCAGCACAAAAATTTATCTTGTTGTCTGTTTAATCTACAATTCACTATCTCAGCTGTTCATTTGTTAAAATATATACAACGTACACGCGTGCGTGTGTTGTTTGCTTGCGGCTTGTCTCACTTCCTCCTCATCAAAAAGGCTGCCATTGTAGGCAGTCTCAACTATTGTTTATGGTTGCTAAGCAACCATTAGATGCTGTGCAGCACAAAAGCAAGGGAACTACGGACACCTGACGACAACAGGCAATGTCTGGATATATTTGCATCTCCACTCAACTTGATTTTATGTTTAATGCATCATTAAGCAAATTCTTATTTGGTGTGTAAAGTGCTCTACTCAGTTTAAATAGAATAATTTATTACTTAGCTGTTAGCATAAGCTGTCTGACTATCTGGATTAGCTATTGAGAATGCTGCTGCTACTCAGATCTGTAAATATGTATCTGTGATAGAGAATTCAACCTCTACACTTAATTGTATGGGCTATTTATTGCACAAGCCAGCTGCTGTAGGGTGAATGAGACATGGGGTCTGAGTCAGTGAAGGTTGTAGTCAGGTGTAGGCCACTGAATGACAGGGAGAAGGCTCTTTGCTCGAAGATGGTGCTGTCCATGGACCTGCATCGCTGTCAGTGCTTCTTAGAGAAGCCTAGTGCAGTGGACGAGCCACCTAAACAGTTTACTTTTGACGGGACTTACTTCATCAATCAAACCACAGAGCAGATGTACAATGAGATTGCCTATCCATTGGTTGAGGTGAGTTCCTCTTTTTTTTTTAATTCCAGAGAAAATATTTTGACAGGGCATTGATGCAGATCTTACAAGACACCAGACACCCTGTGTCCAACAAAAGTATGGGACATATCTAATTGCTAATGACTGCAGACCTCACTGTTAACTTACATCTCCAGTCAGTCACTGAGAAGGGTCAGTAGGGTGTTGAATATAAAAAAAACCCAAAACAAGAACACTTCAAATAACGTAACTTTTCAATTCCTCAAAGGGTATCACTGAAGGATACAATGGGACAATATTTGCCTATGGTCAAACTGGAAGTGGAAAGTCTTTCACCATGCAGGGAGTGTCTGATCCTGTATCCCAGAAAGGGGTAATTCCCCGAGCATTTGAGCACGTCTTTGAGAGTATTCAGGTTGGTTTCAACATATCCATCTTCAGGGTTGATTGATTGTACACAAGTAGTGTATGAAATGTGAAATAATTTTCATGTGCTTGTTTCTGTTTCCGATCTAGTGTGCAGAAAATACTAAGTTTCTAGTGAGGGCCTCCTACTTAGAGATATATAATGAGGAAGTCCGAGACCTTTTGGGAAGCGATACCAAGCAGAGACTTGAGGTAAGCTGTTGTTTCAATAAACAGATCAGCCCGGGCTGTGTAACATTAGAAGCCTTAACAATTATTGCTCTTATAAATCAAATTATTGCTCTTGTAAATCCAATTATTATGTGCACTGTGTTCACTAACAGTGAACACAGTGTACAAGTTACCACGGAGATCTAAAAGAGCTGTAGTCACAAGATTCTTTGAAGGTCAAGGTGTTTGAACAAGAGGACAGATCTGGATTTCTTGTTAATGCTTAGCTGAAAGAACATCCGGAGCGTGGGGTGTATGTGCGGGACCTCTCCATGCACACTGTGCACAGTGTTTGGGAGTGTGAGAGAATCATTGAGCAAGGCTGGAAGAACCGGGTGGTAGGGTACACATTGATGAACAAGGACTCCTCCCGCTCACACTCAATCTTCACTATTCATCTGGAGATCTGCAACACAGGTGAACACAAAATGACACAATACCTTATAAAATTTTTGTACATACTTTTAAAATATTTTATTTGTGGTAAAGGAATTGTATTTGTTCAAACCTTGTTTGTAGGATCATGTGATCCTCTTATATCTCAAAACATCACCTGCTGGTTTACACAAAACATTTTCATATTTTCAACAGATTTATTGGCTTAGTGGAGCTTGCATTTTCTTAACGGCCCCTTTATCCCCTCAAATTCTCAGATTTAGCTGGCCAGGATCATCTACGAGCAGGTAAACTTAACCTTGTTGACCTGGCAGGAAGTGAACGTCAATCAAAAACTGGCGCTACCGGTGAGCGACTCCGCGAAGCCACAAAGATTAACCTTTCCCTCTCAGCCTTGGGGAACGTCATCTCTGCCCTGGTAGATGGACGCTCCAAATATATCCCCTACCGAGATTCCAAGCTGACCAGACTGCTGCAGGACTCTCTAGGAGGAAACACAAGAACCTTAATGATAGCCTGTCTGTCCCCTGCTGACAACAACTATGAAGAAACCCTGAGCACGCTGCGATATGCAAACCGAGCAAAGTGCATCCAGAACAAACCTCGTATCAATGAAGATCCCAAGGATGCTCTCCTCCGAGAATATCAGGAGGAGATCAAGAAGTTGCGCGCCCTTGTCTCGGGACAGTTGGGTTCAGCTAACCTGAAGTGTATGTTATGTTATGTATGAAAAACTCGATGCAGAAATTTAGACATTGTTATTTGAATTTGATTCTTTACTGAATTATTTCATGAAATTATTTGCCTTGCTAAAAATCTTCTCTTTTTCAATTAATAACTAAATGCAGCTCTGCTGTCTGGACAGTTGTTGGAAGCTTCCCCTACTGTTTCTTCAAGAGGACAGTCCAGCATCACAGAAGAAGAGAAGGAGAAGATTAAAGAGGCAACTACAGGCTGTTTTCATTTTTTACAGTGTTTATATCCTACATCCCTGGGTGATTTATAAATCTGTGTTCTCTTTTCTTCTCAGGAGTACGAACAGAAACTAGCCAAGTTGCAGGCAGAGTATAACGCAGAGCAGGAATCCAAAGCACAGCTGCAGGAAGATATCACTGCCCTTCGTTCCTCGTTTGAGTCCAAGTTGTCTGAGTTGGAGAAAGTTCCAGTCAGCAGGAGAAGTTCTGTCCTGAGAACTGGTAGGAAAACACCTGCATACAAGACAGATCTATTCATCCATCCATCTTGAAACACTTATCCGGGGCCTGGTCGCAGAGGCAACAGTCTGAGCAGGGATGTTCAAACTTCCCTCTACCAAGACACCTCTCTAGCTCTTCCGGGGGTATCCTGAGGCTTTACCAGACCAGCCAAGAGATAAAGTCTCTTCAGTGTGTCCTAGGTCTTCTCTGAGACGTCCTCCCAGCAGGACATGACCGGAACACCTCCCCAAGGAGGCGATCAGGAGACATCCAAAATAGAAGTCCTCACCACCTCAGCTGGCTACACTTGATGTGGAGGAGCAGCCACTGTACTCCGAGTTCCCCCCTGGTGACTGAGTTCCTCACCCTATCTCTAAGGGTACGCCTAGCCACTCGTTAAAGGAAACTCATTTTAACCACCTTTATCTGGGATCTGTTGCTTTCGGTCATGAAGCTCATGACCATAGGTGAGAGAAGGAACGTAGATTGGCCAGTAAATCGAGAGCTTTGTCTTTTGGCTCAACTACCTTTTCACCATGACAGCCATATTAAAGGAATGCATAACTGCAGCTGCTGAAGGTTCAGCTTTAATGAAGTCAACAGGACATCATCTGCAAAAAACAGAGATTAAATACTTTGATCCCCATTCCAGACCCCCTGGCTCCCTGGCTGCACCTAAAAATTCTGTCCATAAAGATTTTGAATTAAGACACGTGTCTGTAACATTGCATGGCAGTTGGGGACAGTACCTTTGGATTGGCAGACCAGGGCGGTGGTTTCTCTTTTCAAAAAGGGGGACTGTTCCAACTCTAGGGGGATTTTTAAAATATTTTTACTCCTCAGCCTTCCAGGGAAAGGCTATTCCATGGTCCTGGAGAGGAGGATTAGACCTATAGTCAAACCAAGGATTCAGGAGGAACAATGCGGTTTTTGTCCCTTTGCGGAACACAGGACCAGCTCTACCCTCTCCATTGAGTGCTGGAGGGTTTGTGGGAGTTTGTCCAACCAGTCCACATTTGTTTTGTGGATCTGGAGAAGGCATTTGATTCTGTCCCTCATGGTATCTTGTGGGGAGTACTTCAGGAGTATGTGGTTCGGGGCCCTTTGCTGAGGGCTGTCCAGTCTCTGTATGACCAAAGCCAGAGCTTGGTTTGCATTGCCTGCAGTAAGTTATACCTGTTCAAGATGCATGTTGGGTTACGGCAGGGCTGCCGTCTATCACCAGCTCTGTCTATTATCTGTATGGACAGAATTTATGGACAGAATCTTCCCATGGCCTCACCACCTATGGGAGGGGCCATTGAGGTCGGGTGCATTGTGAGCTGGGCGGTGGCCGAAGGTGGGGACCTTGGCGATCCAATCCCTGGCCACAGAGGCTGGCTCTTGGGACGTGGAATATCACCTCTCTGGCAGGGAAGGAGCCCGAGCTGGTGTATGAGGCTGAGAAGTTCCGACTAGATATAGTCGGACTAACCTCCACACACAGCTTGGGCTCTGGTACCAGTCCTCTCGAGAGGGGTTGGACTCTCTTCCACTCTGGAGTTGCCCATGGTGAGAGATGCCGAGCAGGTGCGGGTATACTTATGGCCCCCTTGGCTTGGCGCCTGTACATTGGGGTTCACCCCAGTAGACGAGAGGGTAGCCTCCCTCCGCCTTTGGGTGGGGGGACGAGTCCTGACTCTTGTTTGTGCTTATAAACCAAGCGGCAGTTCAGAGTACCCACCCTTTTTTTTTGGAGGGGGTGCTGGAGAGCGCTCCCACTGGGGACTCCATCGTTCTGCTGGGGGACTTCAATGCTTACATGGGCAATGACAGTGAGACCAGGAAGGACGTGATTGGGAGGAACAGCCTCCCCGATCAGAACCCGAGTGGTGTTCTGTTATTGGACTTCTGTGCTCATCACGGATTGTCCATAACGAACACCATGTTCAGACATAAGAGTGTCCATATGTATACTTGGCACCAGGACACCCTAGGCCGCAGTTTGATGATCGACTTTGTGGTCGTGTCATCAGACTTGTCGCTGCATGTCTTGGACATCAACCGATCACCACCTGGTGGTGTGTTGGCTCAGATGGTGGGGGAAGATTCCGGTCCGACCTGGCAGACCCAAACGTATTGTGAAGGTCTGCTGGGAATGCCAGGTGGAATCCCCTGTCAGAAGGAGTTTCAACTCCCACCTCCGGCAACACTTCACCCACGTCCCGGGGGAGGCGGGGGACATTGAGTCTGAGTGGACCATGTTCCGCACCTCCATTGTCGAGCATCGTGTGGACGTTGGGGACAGTGCCTCTGGATTGGCAGACTGGGGTGGTGGTCCCCCTTTTTAAGAAGGGGGACCGGAGGGTGTGTTCCAACTACAGGGGGATCACACTCCTCAGCCTCCCTGGCAAGGTCTATTCAGGGTTCTGGAGAAGAGGGTCCGTCGGGAAGTTGAATCTCAGATTCAGGAGGAGCAGTGTGGTTTTCGTCCTGGCCTTGAAACAGTGGACCAGCTCTACACCCTCCGCAGGGTACTTGAGGGGGCATGGGAGTTGCAGCTGAGTCTGACGCGAGTGGGATGAGGATTAGCACCTCTGAATCCGAGGCCATGGTTCCCGACCAGAAAAAGGTGGTTTGCCCTTTGGGTTGGTGAAGAGTCCTTGCCCAAAGTGGAGAAGTTTAAGTATCGTTGGGTCTTGTTCACAAGTGAGGGAAGGATGGAATTTGAGATTGACAGACGGATTGATGCAGCTTCCGCTGTGATGAGGTAATTGTATAGGTCTTTCGTGGTGAAGAAGGAGCTGAATCGCAAGACGAAGCCTCGATTTACCCGTCAATTTATGTTCCTATTCTCCCCTATGGTCATGAGCTTTTGGTCATGACCGAAAGGACAAGATCCTGGATACAAGCAGCTGAAATGAGTATCCTCTGTAGAGTGGCTGGGCACACACTTGAGGAGCTCAGTCACCAGGGAGGAACTCGGAGTAGAGCTGCTGCTCCTCCACCAGGAGCGGAGCCAACTACGGTGTCTGTTCCGGATGCCTCCCTGGGGAGGTGTTCCGGCCATGTCCTACCAGGAGGAGATCTTAGGGTAGACCTAAGATGCGCTGGAGGCACTATGTCTCCTGGCTAGCCTGGGAATGGCTCGTGATCCCCCCGGAGGAGCTGGAAGAGGTGTCTGGGGAGAGGGTATAGGCATCCCTCCTGAGACTGTTGCCCCTGGACCTGACCCCAGATAAGCGGTTGAAGATGGATGGATGGATGGATGGATGGATGGAGGATTATGAATGGAACTGGTGATATAGGACAGCCTGCAAAAGTACAACACGCACCTAGAACAGATCTGACGTATTGCCAGCAATGCAATCCAAGCTCTGGCTTCAGTCACACAGGGGCCAGACTACCCTTGGTAAATGACCCCTAACCCTATACTCCCGAAGCACTGCCCTAAGCCAAATACGACGTGGGATGTGGTCGCCTTCTCCAAATCCAAAGCACATGTCCACAAAGCACAAGGCAAGACACGATGGAACTTGATTAATCCAGAGGGAAATTCTATTTTCAGGTTTTCAGGTTGTGTTACCAAAGACAATGTTGGTGGTGCAGAACTTTCTCCTTCTGAGGCAACAGACGGTTTGCCAGAATTTCTTTGAGGAGGTAGTCCTCCTCCATGGCCCCATCGAACTCCTTCCTGACTTGAGTTTTTGCCTCCATAACCACTTGAGCTGCGGTATGCCTTGTCTACCCATACCGGTAGGCTGCCTCCAGAGTCCCATGAGTCAACAAGGCTCAATAAGAGTCCTTCAGCTTGATGGCATTCCTTACTTCTGTCATCCACCACCATGTTTGGGGGGTTGCTGCTGCGACAGGCACCACGGACCTGGCAACCAGAACCCCAAGCAGCTGCTTCATCAACGGAGGTGGGGAATGTGGTCCACTCGGACTCAATGTCCCCAGCCTCCCCAGGGATCTGGAGAAGGTCTCCTGCAGGTGAGAGTTGAAGACCGACGGTTCTTCCAGATATTCCAATGACACCTTTGGACCTGCCAAGTCTGTCCGGCCCCCTACTCCACCAGCGGATTGAGTTCACCTCCAGGTGGTGATCAATTAGATAGATAAATAGATAGATAGATAGAGAGAGAGACTTTATTTATCCCAAAGGGGGAAATTTAAACATTACAGTAGCAGAACAGACAGAAACAGGGAAAATATACATTGAGAAAAAATAAGACAATAGGGAAAAAAAATATTAATAATAACATAAAAAAATATTAACAATATTAACAATAATAATAATGATAATAATAACATCAATAACAGTACCCAGCATGGTAGGCATTTAATCATAAATAAGTGTGGCACTCTGTGGCCATACACAGGACCTAATGAAGCCATATTTAAACATCAGACTGGTGGTGGAACTCTATCTGATATTTTAGAGCTGTTGTACAGCGCGATGGCTTGTGGCAGGAATGACTTCCTGTACCTTCCTTTTTGACAGCGGAGCTGTAGCAGTCTATTGGAGAACAAGCTCCGCTGTCTGTCCAGTGTGTGGTGGAGAGGGTGAGCGGGATTATCCATGATAGATAACAGTTTGTTAAGAGTCCTCCTCTCCACCACGGCCTCCACAGTGTCCAGACTACAGCCAATCACAGAGCCAGCCTTCATTAGCTTGACTACTCTATTCCTCTTTCTACTTGTGTATTCAAGACATGCGGTTGTAGGGCTGATGATATGACAACAGAGTTGATCATTGACCTCCAGCCTAGGGTGTTGTGCAATGTGTACTTATAGTCAAGCCTGTACTTGAGCAAGGTGTTAGTTACGGATAAACTGTGACTATCACAGAAGTACAATAACTGAACACCACTTATGTTCAGACTGACAAGGCCATTCGTCCCAGTCAGTGAAAGGTCTGACTTTCACTGCCCACCTGATCATTGAAGCCCATCAGAAGAGTAATGGAGTCCCCAGTTGGTGCACTATCCAGTGAGCCTCCAAGGGACTCCAAGAAGATCGAGTACTCTGCACTGCCATTCAGCCTGTAGCCCAAAATAACAGTGAGATACCTGTCGCTGACTTAAAGGTGAGGGAACACGACTCTCTTGTTCACGGGGGTCAACTCCAAGACATGGCAGCTGAGCTGTGGGGCTATGAGCAAGCCCACACCAGCCTGCACCTCTCATTGTGGAAAACACCAGAGAAGTGGAGAGTCCAGCGGAGAGTCCAGTGGAGTGTCCTCTCAAGGCATTGGGTTCCAGAGCCCAAGCTGTGAGTGGAAGTGACCCCAATTATATCAACCTCCCTCACAAGCTCCGGTTCCTGGCTTCCCCCCCAGTGAAGTGACATTCATTGTCCCAAGAGTCAGTCTGTCTGGGGAGGGACCCTAACCCCTAACCCAGTTGTGCCATACTGGGCGATGTCATGGTCCTTGACTTTGATGTAACATAGGGCTTTTTGAACTGCTTTCAGACTGGCCCGTCACCCACGACCTGTTTGCTATGGGAGATCTTACCAAAATCATAAAGCCCCCAACCCACATAGCTCCTAGGATCATTCGGGCACTCAAACTCCCCCGCCATGAAAAGTGGCAGTTCAAGGGGAGACAACACAGATCATGGATCAGATCAGGTGGGGAGATGTTCAATGCGTGATGAAAGCGGAGAGAAGTTCAGGCATATCACCAGTCAAGGAAAAGGCAGTCTTCCAATCTCGATTATATTCATAACAGGTAAACACTGCAGTCTGTCAGTCTTAAAACATGTTTGATTTAGACATTAACTCATTGGCTTCCACTCATTTTCAGTGCAGCATGTCCCCGTACTGCCAGAGCTTTGTAGCGATTAATCTCCTTCGGTGGACTTCCTTCGACCCTCCGGACATTTATCGGTGTTTTCTTTCTGTTCTTGAATGATCACAAGATGCTTTGTTCAGAGCTTCACGTGTTCGCTCCCTGGTGAGCTCTGACAAACGCAAACTTTGTATTATCATGAGCTGCCACTTCTGTCTCCTTCTTGATTCTCCATCCTCTGCTCCGTAACTGGATCAGTGCTGCCATGCTGTTTACTGTAGGAACGTACTGTATATACAATATGTAAACTGACTGTCTTAATTGCCAATTTAAAAGTCCTAAAGCTACCTCCATCCATCCATTTTCTTCCTCTTAATCCGCTGCAGCGGGTCACGGGGAGCTGGAGCCTATCCCAGCTGGCATAGGGCGTAAGACGGGGGCACTCCAGGCACGACGCCAGTGCGCCATGGAGCCACACACAAAGACAGACAACCACGCACACACACTCATTCCTACAGGCAATTTGGGACCAGCCAATTAACCTGAAGGAACGTTATTAATTGGTTTGGGAACTACGTATATCTGTTCTTACTGGTTCAAGAACGTCAGTTCATGGGTGGAACGTAAAACTGGAAACGTTGTAATTCCGTTTCTGTTCAGAACAAACCAATTGGCAAAAAATTCTGGTTTCAAAGCCCTGCTTTAGACTCCTAGCTAAAGCTGAACATTGTAAAATTTTTGTAAAGTTATTATTCTTTTTTTTCATGGTTTCCCCTCTTTTCACTGATGCTAACAAAGATTGTCATGTCTTCTAGCATTGGTGAGCTCTAGCTGTATGACACAAGGTTCTGAAGAAGAGATCTACTGCAATATATTTGGACACCCTTCCCCGTGTGAGGTATTGTTCACTTGCACCGTCCACCCGTTATCATTCAGAAGATATGATTGTTGCATATTGAGGTTTCATTAAATGGAATGAAAACACAACTACTGGGTTTCATCTCCTTATGGTGGTGAACCAGGCTGCTGTACCTCATGAAGCAGGTGGTTTGGAGACAGAAAGTGATGGGCTCATAGCCTCATCCAACATGACCACTGCAGGTCCCGTGGATCAGCAAGATATCCTGCAAAGGTTTGTCAGCATGCATTATACACACATACAAATATCAATGTTGCTTGTGTCACTGAAATGTGGTATGATTGTTCTTATGGTATTGAAAACTAAGGTACAGGAAAATCATCATAAATATATACTGTAATCAAATTCTAATGACTCTTTAGTAGATGGAAGTAAATTTGTACGAAAGTATTCTATCTATAATAAAGAAATTACTCCCAACAAGTGGTGCCAAAATATCAGAAATATTTTTATGGCTGTAATATCTTACAAAAGTAAAAACAAACATTTGAAGGTACCAAAGAGAATAAAATAACACATACATACCAATTATATATTTTTTAGCTTTTAAAATGCTAAAAAATATACCGAAGAGAATAAAATAACACATACAGTACATACCAATTATATATTTTTTAGCTTTTAAAATGCCTGTTTGCAAACATAATATCAGTGAATAATTTAGCAGCACACAGGTGCAACATGTTCACCAACTTAGCATGCTACATATAATGAGCAAGAGCTTGAACATAAATGTATTTTTTACATTTAAACCTGAAATGTCTCTCTCATATAAGTGCAAAGACAGAGCACAAAACCGTATTTTTGAGAACATGAATCCTATGTAGTTTCTTCATCCTTGACCTAGAAAGTAGTTGACCATTGATGCTTCCCGAGTGTGTCTCAATAATTAGGGCCCTGCACTAAAACAGCTGACAAGTAACTGTAATATACATGACTTTGACACCTTACTCGAAATAAAAATGGTTAATTATATACACTTAATAACTGCAGATGCACTAACCATTTCACTAGCCCTAACCCTATCACTTACAACATGAATGTTGTGAATACCATGATTGAACAATAGTACCTGATAGCTAAGCTATACTTTAAGTAGTAAGATTTTAGATTCTTGCACTAATAATGATGGTACTACAAACAAAATGGATTTTTATCATGATCTGAGTGTCATGTACTTTTGTTCAAAATTTTTATTTACTTTTCACCAGAACATTAAAATATTCATATCAGCTTTATCAACAGATAATTTACTGGCTTTTTAATGAAAAACATAGTGAGTTAGTAAAATTACTAACATGAAATATTTGGTCTAAACTTTGGACATCTGCTGTATATTAGTGCTCATTATAGGCTATGATTGGAAATATTTGCATGAATGCAAATTTCCTCCTAATCCATCTCTCCTCAGGCTGAAACAACTAGAGCAGCAGGTGGTGGGAGGTGAGCAGGCCAGGAACACAGAGCTACAACAGAGACACCGGCAGAGGAAGAACCTTGCTGACCAGAGAAAAGTCCATCTTATCCATGCTCTGTCAGAGAACAGTGAGGACAGTGAGATGCTGCTGAATGTCTATAACTCCATCCAGGAAGAGGTCCATGCCAAAAGCCAAATGTTGGTGAAGGTCCAGGGCAAGGTTTGTCAACTTATTTGGGACATATAAAAATTCAAAAATGGATTTAAAAAAAAATGGACAGAAACACATTTTTTGTTTCTCTTTAAATTTAAACCCATGGTGACACAGTGGCACAGTGGGTAGCACTGTCACCGCATGGCAAGGCGGTTTTCGAGTCCCGCTCTGTTCGGAGTTTGCATGTTCTCCCTGTGTCTGTGTGGGTTCTCTCCGGTTTCTACCGGCTTCCTCCCATCTCCAAAAACATGCGCTTCAGGTTAATTGGCTGTTCCAAATTGCCCTCAGGAGTGAGTGTGTGTGTGTGCGTGCTTGTCTGTGTCTCTGTGACTCTGGCATCGCGCCCGGAGTTTCCCCCGCCTCACACCCTCAATCAGCTGGGATAGGCTCCAGCTCCCTGCAACCCGCCACAGCGGATTAAGCGGTACACGATGAATGAATGAATGATTTAAACCCAGAGAATCAGGAAACTCCTACTGTTCGATTGAATTTGTTAAAAGTCTCACTGTGGTATATACTCAAAAACTTGTTCATTCTTTACAGTGCAAAGAAGCGCAACTATTTTTGTTTACATAGCAAACATCAACAACAAAAATTTAACAAGATTTGCACTAGAAATACTGCATAATGTTCCAAATTACAGTCTATTTCAGCTTTCATTGCAAAATTACAGGTCTATTTCTTTTATATTATGACTCATTTTACTGTCAAATCACCTGTTGCTGCAGCTTAAAGGGGCCAAACTAGAGATCCGTGACCTGCAGGCAGAGTTTGAAGTAGAGAGGAACGACTACCTGGCAATGATTCGCCGGCTAGAAAGGGAGGGTCAGTTACTGCAGGGTATTCTGGAGCGCATGGTGCCGCTGGTCCGCCGTGATTGCAACTATAGCAACCTGGACCGCTTGAAGAAAGAAGCTGTCTGGGATGAGGACAGCGTCACATGGAGGCTACCAGATGTGGTGGTGCAGAAAACAACACTGCCCTCAGGTACCATATGGGAAGAGGGGATACATAAAAAAATGTTTTTTTGCAGTGAGTCTTTTTGTGGGTTGTTTCCTGAACATATCTCCATCCTCTTTCTCTCTCACAGCAGTGGCTTCAAAATTTTCAGGTCACAGAGGTTCACTGGCTGATGTTGGAGAATCATCTATGGTAATTATATTTCAGATACTACTTTTTTTTCTCACAATCGATGTAACATTTGTAATTTGTTTATTCTTTAACAGGTGGATGAGGACAGGTACAAGGAAATGTTGGACCGCAGCAACAGTGAGAACATTGCCAACAGGTATTTCAAGTCAAGGAGAACAAGTCAACTGCTGGGACGTGAAGCTTCCAAGGGACATGGTAAGGAGAAGACCTGCAGACTCTTTTACTGACCACTGACCAAACAATCTAGAATGACAGAGACCACAAATGGTACTTTAAAGGTCAGAGTGGAAAACATCCATTCATTATTTCGATGTTTTCCTGTTAAGGAACATTTGATCAAGTTGAGATCATGAAAATTTAAATACGATACAAATATAATCATGTTTACAGGTGGCACAATTTCAAATTTAATTTAAAAATGTATTCTTTATATAAAAAAAAAAAAAAAAAAAAAAGATAATTCTCACATTAATATTGCCATAAAGCATCCACCGGTACTTTTTCTTACTCATTTAAAAAGCACAATCGATGAAAACATTTTATGAGACATTTTAAAAATATAGTTTTTATTTCTACTGGACAATAATTGTTTCTTTCTGAGCTATAAAATCCATTCTCAATGAATTTGACACATTTTGAAAGTGAATTGACCTTTTGTAATATTACCCTAACTTGAAGTTTAAATGAGGCCAGAGAACTTTGCTTTCACTATATACATGTGAAATAAGTATTGTAACATATGTTCAACTACAGGGGGAAAAGAAACATGTTTGAGTGGTTTTTCTTTTGGTTTACCAATCTGATGGAGGTCTTCCCCTGCAGCCATTGTCTCTCCTCCCTTGGTTAACGGGATGCTCGGTCTCACTGTAAGCAGTCCCACCACGACCCCACCCATCAACTCACGACCTTTCCGCCTTGAGTCGTTGGATGTTCCATTGTCCAGCAATAAGGTGAAGCACAAAAAATGCAAACCTCACATCCACAGTGAAGGGATTTGAAGCATCAATATAATACATTGTAGCATCTCGCTGTAACTTACATTTGTTTAAAAAGATTTTATATAGAGTGATTGATTTCATGCAGTATATGGTGTAGTATTTGGTATAACCACATCACTGATAAGATAACCATTCATCTTTAATTTTAGAAAAATGCTGCCTACACTTTGATGATTCCCTTTAATTTGTGACTCAATATACTTGTTTTTAACACCTATGTATTTCAGTATTGCTGATTGTGAACAAACATTTTGACATTTATAGTTAAAACACTGCAATTGCTGCTGAGTTAATAAAATAAAAATATATTTGCTTGATGACTGATTTAATTTGTTTTAAAAAGACTTTTTCAGTGAGTTATGAAGTCACCAGTTTGTTGTGTAGTGGCTGTTGTCATGGCAGAAATGTTGACAGGTAGGGTTAGGTTAGACAGTTATCTAATGTTACACATGAGCTCTGGGATCAACAGCGCAGGTACTAGTTACTTCATTA
Organism: Antennarius maculatus; assembly: GCA_013358685.1. Classification (NCBI taxonomy): domain Eukaryota; kingdom Metazoa; phylum Chordata; class Actinopteri; order Lophiiformes; family Antennariidae; genus Antennarius; species Antennarius maculatus. The sequence continues at coordinate 5,482,739 of CM023609.1, read as the reverse complement.
AAGGCCAAGTGATTTAGTCTTCAAGTCCTCAAGGATTTAGTCTTCTAGTGTGTTATCTAGTTGGGTGGTTGTTGGCCACAATGAACTGAATACCGCTTTTCTTTCCTTTCCCTCTAAAAATAGGAAAAGAAAAGCACTCTAGGAAGTCATGTTTAATTTGTCAACTCTGGGCAGCTGCAGAATATATACCAATTATAGAGATTTATTTAAAATATGAATCCTGTTAAGGAATCTGTATTACACTCTGTATTTACATTTGTGTCTCTCATGAACTCCGTCCTTCCTGCAGGTCGCTTTTCTGTCTCAATGTCATATTTTTAACTATGGATATACCATAGACAGATTTCCCTACCCACTGTTTAACTTTCTTAGCCAATACTGAGTTGTGTCAGTTTCAAAGTTTGCCACCCTTATTAGCCTATTCACAGCCATTGATACTGTCTCATTTGATGAACCCATTTGACTGAAGGACAGTACACATAGAAAAGAGATTACTTACATAATTATAGTCTTCATACATATATAAACCTACATATATATATAAATATACATATATAAAAGACAAATAAAAGTGATATGGATGAGAAGTTTACAGAAAGATACGCTCAAGATAATCAGATAATGAAGGGACAGCTCAAGTTATATGATAGTCAATTCTGTAAGTGGAGTGTTGGACGGAGCAGAAACAGGTTTGACAAAATTTTAACAGTACAAGGAATTAAATCACAGGTCAGTTTCAAAGTTGCAGTCACATTTTCAGATCTAGGTAGCACAGTTGAAAATGTTTCCTTTATTAATTACATAGAAACACTATTTTAAAACTTCAGGTAAAACGTTGGTAATAAATAATCCCATTATAATCACTATTTTTATTTCTGTATAAGCATTTCTAATATTTAAACCAGGAATGAATGAACATTTTTCGTATAATTTTAAAACCAATTAGACCATAAACATAAAATAGTAATAGCAATATAAAATAGTAGTAGAAGGAAATTAGTTAACTATCAGTAATTTACAAATTGATAATGATGGTTTAGAACATGATTAGAACACAGCGGAAGGCCATGCCAAAAAATACATTTTTGGTTTGACAATAATTACGAGCTGTACATAAACACACACACACACACACACACACACACACACACACACACACACACACACACACACACACACACACACACACACACACACACACACACACACACACACACACACACACTTACATATAGAGAGGAAGACCAAAGAGGAGGTTTATGGATGTAGTGAAAGAGGACATGAAGGTAGTTGGTGTGAGAGAAGACGATGCAGAAGACAGGGTTAGATGGAGGAAATGGATTCGCTGCGGCGACCCCTGAAGGGAAAAGCCGAAAGGAAAAGAAGAAGACACAACCATGAACTTAGAGGCACATCGGTGATAAGTAAAGCAAAAAGATTTGGACTGATGTTTTCCTTGAACATATAATGACGCTTGTCTTGTACAGTGTAATAAGGAAGGAACAAAATAAATGGAACACTGAATTACGACTTGTTTCAATTATATTCATCTTTCTTACCCGCTTCATCCTCTGTTGCGGGTCACAAGGTGCTGGAGCCTATCCCAGCTTAAGGGGGCGTGAGGAAAGGTACACTCCCGGCACGACAGCATCACCAATTTGGTATCACCAATTCAGCGGAAGCGCATGTTTTTAGAGGTGGGAGGAAGCTGGAGAAGCCACGCACACAGAGCAGAACTCGAACCCGGAATCATTAAAAAATGTTCACATTGATGCTTTGACTATAGAAAAAAAATTTTTTTTTCATAAATATTTATTTTGAATATTTACTATATATCTTAATAAGTGAATTTTAAACATGCAATTACCCAGTACTGCAACTGAATTTGAGTTGGTGAAGGCTGTTACTTTTTGATGGCTATATTGATTCTTTAATGGCTTCCTGTTCCACATATGCACTCTTTGGGTGATATCAATGCAAAAAAAATATGTATTTTCATCAAATGTAACTGCCATCATAATAAGACGTTGTGATTAGGTGGTGTTACATTAAAGCTCCATTTTAATCAAACACATGAAGCCCTTTGCAATGTGTAAGGTGCATTTAAACCACCTGTAAAAGTAATTAATTCCGACCTACACATATGTTCTTTTTTTTATTTTCCCAAAGCACTATCTGACTATTGTGCTTTTTTCATCAAACTGTTGGTAGTCTTATGGTATCTTGCCAGCAGGCCTTAAGCAGTCAGACGACTACAATTTATCTGTTTTAATTTTTGAGCAATCCAAGCTTTCGAAGGGCTTCTTTTCGGTCAGCCCCCATCCCAGGCACCACCATCACTGTGTACCCAACTGAGTTAGAGGGGTTATGAGGTACAGCCTGAGCTGCTGTGGTGGTTCTCTCTGGCTTGGCAGCTATGATATATTGTGTCTCAGGACAGTTTCCACCATTTTTGTGGCTGTCCAGGGTAGCAGCGCACTCCAGACGAGCAGCCTTCAATCTATTGAACTGAGATGGATATGATGTAGAATTAGAGTGATGATTATGTTTGGAGTAGTGATGGAAACTTGCACTGCTATGCAGAGGCTTGTTTTTAGGTTCTGATGGCACTTCTGTATAAGAAAACGATGGGATTCTTAATGGATTAACATTTGATGGACCTCCCGTGGTTCTCTTTGTTATTGTGTCCACGGAGGGGCAAAATTCAGGAGGAGGCAGGGGGGTTACATTCTCATTTTCTGGCTGTGAATCTTTGAGGAGGCCAAGCTTTTGTAAAGCATCCATTCTGATTACCTGGGGATCAGCTGCATTCTTGATAGTGTATGAAGTATTTTTTGCTAATGAAGGCATGTTGGCAGGAATCTTTTTGGGCTTGGGTGCCACAACTGGAGGACTTCTCTGACAAGCCTCTGACTTGGAACTATAAGATGATGTATTTAGTGCTTCTACTGTAACACGAAGGTTCTTGTCCAAATCTATAGTATGATCAATTGTGGGACATAAAGGTGTCTTCTTCGTGGAGGCACTACTTCGCAGGTGAACAAGAGCATCATAAGACAGAGGACCTCTAGGTAAAGGTCCCTCAGGTGTCTTTACAGGAGATAGAATCACAACATTTCCTTCCAATGGTATTTTGGAGGGTAATTTAGAAGAAACAGTTGGTTTCAAGTTGCGTTCTTCATTTATATGAGTGAAGTCAGTCTTCGAGGTGTTTTTGTATGGAAGGACACCCAACTTAACACTGGGAACAGAATATGATGAGCTGCTCGCCACAATAAAAGGTGTTGGAATCAAGTAGCTCTGCAAGGGGTTGGGCTCCATCTTTTCCTGCTTGAGTTCCTTTGAGGCATGTTTCTGTGTATCTGAAAGACAAAGAAGCATGTTTGTTTTTTAGTCATTGCGTTTGATTAACTACAAGTGAATTTTGCATCTTTGTCTGGGTATTAACTCACTGCTGAGCCTGCTTTTGCTAATCGAGGCTGACAAGTCAGCCAGTTTGGTAGCAAGGTTGCCAGGTTTGGGGAGTTGGTCAGGTTCATCATTAGACAATCCGCTGTCCTCCTCAGTATCCAAAGACTCAATAGTCTCCTCCAAAAACATGAGACATGCCCTCTCTTCGGCAGACAGGTGCTCCAGACTATCATTGCTCTGGAATAGATAAAAGCAAGGCTTTCTGTTTGTCAAATTAAAAACTGACAGCACAGAAAAATTGATGTCAAGTTTTGTCGGGGAATCTTTAAGGCTTAGTGGTATACAGGCAAACCTCGGTTTCCGACCACAATTCGCTCCTGAAGGCTGTTCGAATACCGATTTCTTCTAATTCCAAATACATTTTTCACATTACAAGTACTGTAATGTAAATGATCTTAATCCATTCCAAGACGCTAGAAAACTACCTTTTTTCAACATAATATGTTATTTCATAATGTCATTTATATATCAAATTGTATTGTAATGAAACATATCAAAGAAATGTAAAAGAAAGAAGCAAACACAAGAAAGAAAAAGAAAAACATTGACGTAATCAGGTTAGCCTAAGGTATGAGTTACCGTCGTCTTTTGGACAAAAGTTTACGGAACAGTAACTCTTACCATAGGCAATGGAGCGCAAATTAAGTGAAAAATTATTGAATACAGTAAACTAAAATAAGAAGCACATTACCGTCACATTTCTCTCAACTGTTCTTACCTTTTTTTTTTGCTTGGCGGCGAGAAATAATAATAATAATAATAATAATAATAATAATAGTAATAATAATAATAATAATAATAATAATAATAATAATAATAATAATAATAATAATGGATTCGATTTATTCAGCGCTTTTCTGGACACTCAAAGACGCTTTACATTGGATCCATTATTCATTCACTCCTCATTCATACGTGGTGATGGTAGACTAAATGTGTAGCCACAGCTGCCCTGGGGCAGACTGACGGAGGCGTGGCTGCCAATCTGCTCCTAGTGCCCCTCTGACCACCAGCAGAACAATCACACACCACTGGAGGCAAGGAGGGTAAAGTGTCTTGCCCAAGGACACAACGACAAATAACTTGGTGGGAGCGGGAATCAAACAGCCGATCTTAACTCATTGGATGACCCGCGATACCATTGAGCCACGGTTGCCCCAGAAAGGTGTTCGTTTCACTTTCGACTTCCAAATTTTGTTCGACTTCTAAGACAAAAAAATTTTGAATTTTTTGGTCGAATTTCGATTTGTTCGATGTCTAAAGCGTTCGAAAACCAAGGTTTGCTTGTAAATGCAAATCTAAGAATCCAGATTCATCCTTCAGCTTTTACGTTTGATTTCCTATTTACATACATGGTTTTTCTCAGCCATTTCATGATGTTGTGGTTTCATAAACTAGTAGGACTAATAACGTCTTCAGTCAAAGGTTCTCTTGAGATTAAAAGTGTCTAAGTGTGAAGTCTGTAACTTACAAATCCAGAATTGGCACTGACAACACTGTCACAGCTGCCGGCACTGTCCATGCTGGCCATTGTCTCCAGTCCATCACCGCCTGGCCAGGTATCGCTTTCGAGCATCTTAGTGCCCTTAAAATGGAAGGTTAGTGGCACAGAGCGTTTTGTTTGACTCTGTGAAAAGGGAATGGAAGGTAAGTTCAAATGTCAATTTAAAACACCAAAACAAATCAAGATCTATAACCACATACATATATAATTTATATTTTTCCACCCAGTTTCATACTGATTTGTCAAGTACTGTAGTTTATGTATAATTGAGATAGAAGATCTTAAAAACCTGCCCTTGTAATGTAAGAAAACACCTCACTCAACTGAATTTTTGCATTCCTGCAACAATAAATTTCTCGATAGATAGTAGTTTCTTTTCTCTCTCTTACTTATTGTTAATCACCTGTTGTTAATTGGTCTTCTTAGAAGTGTATCAGCCCGATAGTTTTTTTCAGCTCTGTTTTTACTAAATATATTCGAGCTGTGAGGGAAGGAAAATGCAGAAATGGCTGAGTTAATGGTAACATTGCCATACAGAATGTTAGAAATCAAATGTGCTGCTAAGTTTATGTCACAACTGCATTAGAGTCTGCATGACATGCAGTCCTGCCATAATCAGGTTTTCTTGTAAATGTCAACTGTTAAGAACATGTAAATTTATTCATAGGAATATTTACGAAATGTCAGCTTTTTTTTAGAAGCATTTGTTTCAAGAGTCAGGCATTTAATGATTGGACTGTCTGTAAAACTATTGACCAATTCAACTACTGACTGAATTCAAGATCTTTGACCTCATATGATTTATTATTTTATGTTGGCTGAAAAGGAATTTAGGATCTGAGTTGCACGGTAATTAATAAATGACTCGACAATGTGCAAAAGTAGACACTCACATTGTTAGTGCCAGATGGGCTGATCTGAGTACTGTATTTCAGAAAACTGCTGATCTACTGGAAATTTCATCCACAAAAATTACTAGGGTTTAGAGAGAATGGTCCGGAAAAGTGAAAATATCCAGTGAGCAGCAGCTGTGTGGATTAAATGCCTTTGTTGATGTGAAAGATCAGACTAGTTTGAGATGATAGAAAGGTAATAATGACTCAAATAACCACTTGTTACGATCAAGGAAAGTTGATTACCATCTTTAAATGTACATGTCAAGAAGATGGGCTACAGCAGAAGAAGGCCACAGTGGGTTCCACTCCTGTCAGCTAAGATCAGGAACCTGAGAGTATAATTCGCACTGGTTCACCAAAATTGGACAATAGAAGATAACAGTTGGTAAAAGTTGCCTGATCTGACAAGTCTCGATTTCAGTTGTGAGATTCAAATGGTGATGTCAGAACTTTGTGTAAATAATTTGAAAGGATAGCCCCTTCCTGCCTTGTATCAACAGTGCAGACTGTTGGCGGTTGTTTAATGATATGGGAAATATTTTCTTGGCACATGATTACAATGTCGCAGCCTTCCTGAATATAGTTGCTGATCATGTCCATCCCTTTATGACCACAGTGTAGCTATCTTCTGATTTCTAGCAGAATAACACAGTGTGTCACAAAGCTCATATTATCCCAAACTGGTTTCTTGAACACAACAATGAGTTCACTGTACAATACTCCAATGGCCCCCACAGTCATCAGATCTCAATCCAACAGAGCACCTTTGGGATGTGATGGAACGGAAGTGTAGTCAATAAATCTGCAGCAGTTGCTTGATGCTATCAAAGCCACAGTATATCAATCTGTCAGAAGTGTTTTTATCTTGTTTAAAGCTTGCTGTATAGAATTGTCATGGCATGTCATAGCTTAGTGTGTTTCTGAAAGATATTGAACTGGTCTTCTTACAACATGATGTGGATTACAGCACACTAGTAGGTCTTAATCTTCTTAACCCAGATCAGTTTCAGAGGGAGTGGAGGGCAGCAGTAACAATCTCCTTTAAGCAGCATGATATCCAGTTTGGTTATAATGTCTTAGGGTAAGGACGCTTTGGATGAAATGTATGCAATATTCTGGCACTTTACAGTATTTATTGTGATGCCAATAAAAGTCAGGCAGTTATTAATAGCTTTTGGATACGTCTCAACACTTGAGAGAGAATGGTATCTGTAGCACAGAAAGTCTCTTGTTCACTGACATCCAATCCCTATAAAATTTGTAGCCCTTATCACCTGGCCATATGTAAATGTACCTGTGTACATGAATCTCAGACAATGAACACTCTCGGATAACAATCATGGTGCTTTAAAAAAAAAAACATCTGGGATATTTGAATGTAAATGAAAAGGGAAGCTTTGACTTGGAAGAAGATTGGCAGCAGAATTCTGATAGATCAAATTTCTGATAGATCACTTTAAACCTTTTTTTTTTTTTTTTTTTTTTACCAATTATTTGGCTCCTGTCCTGTTAAGTGTGCAATATGACTTGCTTGTTTGCTTTTAGACAAAAATCATTAACTCCTGTAGGGATTTTCCTTAACATTAAAAGTTAAAAAATTAAAAACAAATCATGTCATGTCAATATTAATCCCCCTATCAAGACAGAGCAAGCTTCCACAAATTAGGAAAATCTTGGTTTTCATCAAAACCTAACACAGAAGTCAAGGAAATATTTGTTTCTGTCCCATGGAGTTCCCTCAGCACTAATCTCTGGTCCACTAAAACATTTGGAGTATATTTTGATTGGGGTCATAAAACAGCAAGTCTAAATTCTTTTATTATTTTCAAACCATTGTTCCAAGTGGATTGTGAAAGTGGGTGAAAACATCACCAATATTCCCCACATTTACTTAAATCCTCAGTACCCCACAAATCCTACACTCTTTATGGTCCAGCATAAGAAGGGAGACTTTACCTGCCTCAAATACATTATCTGTCAAATATATAAACAACACTTGATCATGAGACTTTTCCCTGTCTTAAAACACAAATATCCTGAAGCTATAAAATACATAAGCTGCCACGGTTTAAGTGTGGAGTACTACAATCGGGTTTCCTTCCATATCCGATTGGATATGGAAGGATTTAGGGCTGACTGTTCACACTGTTTTTAGCAAGTTTCCACATGGGATCTGGCTCTGTTCAGACTGGGCTACATTATTGGCCGATCTGACAGGTTGCCATAACAACGACGTCGGGGTGGAGGCGTCATTCAATGCGTGTAATGTGTGTGGTCATATAATTGCGACAGCAGCAACAACAACTACGACGAACATGAAGTTTTGTTACCTTAGCGTATTGGTGATATCAATTCTGCGCCTTGCTCTCGAGTTGCGGATATGAGTCATGGTCCGCCATATCCAATCGGAGTGTTTGGAGCTGTTCAGACTGAGACGCATCTGTCCATATCCAATATGAAACCACTTCCTCAATGTAGTTTCAAATCGTCAGGCAAAAATTGGATATCATGTGGTATGAGACTGTTCAGACTCCAAACAAGATATCCAATATCAATCTGGATGGGCTAAAAATAGCATATAGGCGACCGGTCTTAACAAGGCCATGATGAACAAGGCGATAATTGTCATGTGGAAACAAAAATGGAAAGAAACAAAGAATTAACACAATGAGTTTAGGTCAGCAATAGTTAGTTATATAGATTGATCTCCTAATTGGGGCTTGTTCAGACTGGTCACCAAAATTTTTAGCTCATCCAGATTGACATTGGATGTCTCTTTTGTAGTCTGAACAGTCACACACCACACCAAATCTGATTTTTGCGGGATGGATTGAAACCATATTCAGAAGGTAGTTTCATATTGGATATGGACAGATGCGTCTCAATCTGAACAGCTCCAAACACACCGATCGATTATGGCGGCCCGTGACGTCACTGTACGCGATGCGAGCACAAGGCGACAGATGGAAGAGCGTCACGCATTATAGAGCAGTAAAAAATGCAAGAAGAAGTTGACAATATCTGGTGCATCTGAGATTTTCTCCACCTCTACCAGACAGTGATACCGCCAATACTCTAAAGCAGTGCTTCTCAATTATTTTCTGTTACACCCCCCCACTCTCCACAGTGACTATAATATCAATTATCTATAAAATTGTTATAAGTACACCTGTGCATAACATTGTATCCTTATTAACATTAAAGAAAACAAAAAAAGAATGTAGTTCAATTTATAACAAAGAATAATTTTATTAACATGATTTTTTAGTCTATAAAGGAAAAGTTTTAAGTGAATAAATTAGCCTGAAATAAAAAACATGTTTAAACTGTAAATATATTTGACCAACTTAGTACACCATTTGATACTAAAAAGAAAAAAATAAAATCAATAAATAACAAAAAATTCAAATTCAGTTCAGTAACATTAACTGAGGAGCACAATATATAAAACACCTTAACCTAGAAAACAAAAATGAATAAAACAATTTGTGCGGATGTTTTCTTTCTTTTTGTCAAAATAAGGAAGTCAAGATTAATGGCTACAATGAGCATGTTCTGCAGTGCACAGCTGTTCAAAGCGAAGTTTGTAGCATAATACTGAACTCTCAGCTCCTGCAGCGGCGTGCTGGGGGTGTAATGTCTAAGTGGCGTCTTAATTTATTAGGCTTCATGCTGTCCGCTGCCAGCATTATTAGACACATTATACACACTGGTCTCTCCTCGTCTCCCACTGTAGTCACAATAAATAAGTCACAGTGGGAGACGAGGAGAGGGGGGCGCGCCCCCACTATTTGAGAACCGCTGCTTTATAGTATCCAGCCTCCATGTTCATCGTTGTTTTTCTTGTTGTGTCGTCGATGACCTCACACATTACACCTCCAGCCCGACGTCGTTGCTCCTGGCAACCTGTCAGATCGGGCTGATCATTTGGCCCAGTCTGAACAGAGCAAGATCGCATTTGGACACTTGCTAAAAACAGTATGGACAGTCAGCCCTTAAAATCGAATATGGAAAGAAATCTCATTGGTATCCGATATGCCTGCGGTCTGAACGAAGCCTTAAAGTCTCAAGTACGAACTTATCCCATGTAAAAGTTGTTATAAAGAACCACATACCTGTTTGAATCTTCTTACATTACTCAATCGACCATGAATGAGGGAGCAGCACCTACACTGGTGAAGGACTTTGTCCTTAAGCTCTTAGCCAATCGCAGAGTAGCATTCTCCTTAAGACGCACGAGCCGTCGTTGTCATAGTAGCCATGCAGTAATCTGCTAATCAGTGATGCTGTTTTAGACGCAGACACTGTTAAATGCTGAAGGGCCCGTTATTGAAAGCAGTAATTGTTATTTACTACGCTTTAAAATGAAATGTAAAAGTAGTGCTTATATATGAGTGTCTAATACAATAAGTAATGATAGTCTGTGTACTCTACAGTGGTGGAAGTATTTGACATGTGTGTAACTTATACTCTGTGTGATACAGCAAAAGTGGGTGAGGGTGAAGTGGGTCATGCTGTTTTCCCACAGCAGAGGGTCCTGGGTTCAAATAACGTGAGACATTTGTGATTGTAGACAATGGAGATCGTCTCGTCTACAAGAGAATGCAGAGATGGATAAAACAGTTGAATTAGAGTAAAACAAAACTGGAAACCAGGACCAGTTGCAATGTTTTCAGACATTGGACTATATGGTGGTATGCATCATTTGTCAATTAATGTCAAAACAAAACATTATGCACAATGATGTAGTTATTGAGGAAAAACATAGTTTAACCTATTTTATTGAATTTCGTTCTTTATATTGTGGATTCATCTGCTAGTCATTTTCTTGAGCCTTTACTTTGAGGTTTGTTGTATAACTTAGTGATGCCTTAAAAGGAATTTTGTCTCAGCTTAGATTTATTCTGGTGACTGCTGTATACAAAATGCCAGATATTTTCCTATAAAAAAGGTGAAATGAAAAACAATGGATTATCAAAACTGAATTTGTTCCAAAGAATTGGAACGGTAATCATTTATATTGTAGATTGAAAACTAATCTGAATCCTTTAAAATGTTGACTGTTAAGAAAACGTATACTTTCACAAAACAGAAAAACTGGCCTTTCCTGAAGGCTAACATGTCAGTCATTGGAAAATAGGTGCCACTAATCACACTCTATACAATAGGTAAAGTTATTTATTACTCAGATATCACTCATATCATCTTTGTAATTTCTGCTACAATTTGTTTTACAAAGGTGTGAACAAATCTTGGATCCTATTATGAAAGAGTAGAGGTTCGTTAAAATAACATGTGGGCAGTGTTCATGTCCAAAGGAGTCAGCTGAGGTGGTTTGGGGGGTGTAGTGTGGATGTCACCAGGGCGCCTCCTTAGGGAGGTCTTCCTTGCACGCCCAGCTGGGAGGAGACCTCGGGGCAGACCCAGGACCAGGTGGAGGGATATTATTTCCACACTAGCTTGGGAGCGCCTCAGGATCCCCCAGTCAGAGCTGGTTAATTTGGCCAGGGAAAAGGAGTTTGAGGTTCTCTGTTGAAGCTGCTGCCCCCGCTACCTGACTCTGGATAACGCGGACTAAGATGAGATGGGCAGTGTAATCCCTCCATGATGGCACAGGACAAGTGTTTATCCAACAAAGGTTTATTTTCAGTAGTGATGGATCGTCAGTGGTAGATATAAATAGACTGACAATTTAAGCACAATTAGAATTTTACAGATTGCTACTAATAAAGTTTATGGAATTGTGATGATCATTACATGAAACCTAAGATATGGTCATGTAAGTGAAAAAAGGGAACCACTCTTACACAACACTGTAAACTATACATTTTAATTGTGACAACACTGAAAAAAAATCAAGTAAGTCCAGCTATTCTGTAGTGCTTTGTGTGCAACATTCATGGTTATTATCCTTGAAAAGTCACAAACTCAGTAAATGCAAAATACGAAGCCATTTAATAGTTTCATTTTTATACCAGCCTATGATAATCACTGTCAAATAACCTACAGTAACTGGAGATAAAAACATATCATTTCAACATTTGCTTTGTTTTCCATTTATTCTGAACATCTGAGGCTGAACCAATACAATTTCTAAAACATTCCCAAACAAGTAATCCGCTCTCAGTAAATGTGGGGAACAACTCTGTACCAATCAAACTATGCTCCAAAGAACCCCCCCCCCCCGACATAATCTGTTTTCCACATATATATGGCATATAAAGTGGATATTAGAAAGGGTTTTATGTTTTCCAGTTACACATATGGACCATGTCAGGGTCCTGTGTTGTAAGTGTTGGAGTTTAGACCAAAAACATAAGGTAATGTCTGTTCATAGAAGATTGAGCTGGGGAACAATGGAAACTTTGAACCTTGTGAACATCAGTCCACTCCCATGAGATGATGTCTGACTGAAAATGTTAGAAAATGCTTTAATTGTGCAAAACATACAGCAGATCACAATTTCAATGCCCACTTCTTGGACAGCAAGCACCACCACACCACACCACAACATATCTTTTATGATCATTTTCAAACACCCTGGGTAGAGTTCCTTTTGGATTGCACATGTGAGCTCAAAATTAAAATTGCAAAAATAAATGATTTGTAAAGCACATGATGTAAGGATTGTACCTGACCATTATATGCATGAAGTGAGCACGCTTTATCACATACAGGATGACTTACACCAGTTTCCACTTCTCTCTAGTTTTTGTGTTCAAATGCAGTGACATACTGTAATGCAAAAAACTCTCATGCCTCATCAAGCTTTATGAATTTTTAAAAATATGTTGCAATATAAAACAAAAAACACTCCAAAAAAAAATTAGTTCTTACACCATGAAATTTGAAAATTACAAACTGCCACACATGAAAAATCGCCACACGTCCGTTAGAAAAAAAAAAAAAAAAGCTACAGATTATGTAAAATGTATTCAGCACCATTAGTTTTTTTCTAATCAAATTTAATATAACCCACAGATAAAACATATTGCAATATCAAAGAAAGTAAGTCTGACACACATACATATTTAGGATAATTTGTGATGGTGACGAGTGATAAGTCCAGATTTTTCAGAGATATAGAACTTCAATCTCAAGGGCCACTGCTTAGTCAGTTGAAATGGACATCTTGTCTAAAGATGAGATACCTAGCCAAGTATTATGCAGCTCATCAGTCTTGAACCACCTAAAATCTAAATTGACTTATAATTTTTTGTAATGGACATCTGTATATCTGATACACAGCAAATCAAGTCTTGACAAACCATACATGATGAATAACAGTTTAACTCTGCATGCTGCTCTTGAGAAAATGGTGGATCATCTGATATTGTAAATAATTCTTACAGAATGCTTTAAAGTCTTTCTAGATGTAGACAGCAGAGTTTTTATGTTTAGTAAAACAGGTAAGGGTTCACTTTCTCAGTAATTTCACACTCATATCAAATAAATCCTAAGAATTGTTTGCATATTTCTATCTACCCATTTCAACAGAAAACATACTGGACAGACTAAATATTGGTTCACTGACAAAGGAACACTGTAGTAACATTTCTGACTTTACTGAGAGCAATTTGAAACAATATTGAACATTGGTTAACGGCTGAGAACAGTGTCTGCAGATTCTCCATGGACATCATTAGACAATGTGAGGTAGAGGATCACACAAACAGTCAAACAGTTGCCAGATGTGGGGCATGGGGTCGGTGGTGGTTGTATTTGTGAGAGTAAGAAAGGACAAAATACCCCAAAACACTCACACTTCACCAAAATTGGTATGGCCAGTCTCCTTGGCATGTTCACGAGCTTCCTTTTGTCCCACCAGGCCTGTCTGGCACACCATGCAGCGCAACGCAAATCTGTTAACGTCCGTGTACTGCCGCTTGCGGCGAGCCTCATCTGCCAGCTCAAGAGCCTGGGCCAAGACTATGTCATCAGTGGTGGAGAAGATAGTCTGGGGTGGCACGTCAGAGCCAGGTGTTTCTTTCTGAAGTGGGTCGTAATGAATACCATCATAGATGAGCAGCACACGTTTGTGGTAGCCAGCATCTTCCCCAAAGCGATCCACTCGGACTGTCTGAGTGTCCACCACGCAGATCTCACATTGGTAAAACTTGGATAAAATAGAGACCTCGATGGCTCCTCCCCAGGTATCATCACGTCTGATCCAAGCACAGTACTCCTCATTGGTTTTTCCTAGAACTGCTTCTGAATAAGCTGTCGGGTCACTTGACACAATCTGAGCAATGAGGCCTCGCATTTCTGGGGCACAAGCAGGGTCATATACACCACCTTCCACCACATAATACACACTGGTGAAAAGGCAAGAGTTATCAGCCGGGACAACTCGACGTGCCAATATGGGTGATGCATTCAGACGCGGCACTTTAGTCACAGTAGGGTGATCCTGAGACTTAAGCTTGTTCTTCTCTTCCTCAACAATGAGTGTGTCTCCTGGAGAGGACAACACACACACACAAACACACACACACACACACACACAGTAAGATTCTGGAGTAATGAGTTAAAGAGGAAATAACTAACTTAGCGGTGGCTACCAATTGGCTGACTTAATGTTTTTAATACTGTATATTAGAAATAAAAAGCAGAAAGTTGGCATTGAACCTGAACTGACCAAGGGAAAAGAGGAGCAAGCTTTCGAAATTTTATTAGACTTCAATAAATGGGGTGAATTTTGTTTGGGACTCTCGCAGCGTTAGCTAATTCTTTTGATGGAAATTATTTATTATAAAATTTAATTAAATTCTTTTTTTAATGACTTTGCTTCATTTTATTTGAATACTTTGGATTCTTGACGATATACCTGATTTGATGGGATAATCCTTGAGGTGGGCATCTCCATTTCGAAGATCAAGGCTACAGGGTGGATAACCAACCATAATTTTCTGCACATCACAGGGGATCCCAGTCAGCTCCTCCACCTTACTCTTCAGCTCTTGCACACAAGATTGATGAGTCAACCCCTGCATTATGTGACTCCCATTTTTGGTCTTACAGCGAAGCCGCAACATCCTGCCTACGATAACATGACGGAATGTCAGAAAAATGCAGCTTGAGTTACAGACACTACTTGGTATGGCTTTATTTGTGTAAATTATCAAGAAGATGCAGTGGTTATGACATATAAGCCAACAAAAGAATATAAATGTTAGTTATTGATTATTAAAAACAAACCGCAATCGACCCAATCACTCATGTCTAATCAGTATTTTGTTTCTGAGTCTTGGCATTCAGAAAATCAAACATTTGTCAGTCTAGAGAGACAGCCTTTAAAAAATAGAAGAAAAAACTAATTTTTTTATGCTGATTCAACGTATTTTTCTTTGCCAGTTTTAATTTTACATCTCCATGAAATTGATTATCATGGCTGAATACAGTGTGAAGTACTTGGTGAAGTGTTGAAAAAGTACAAAAAAAAAGGTACAAAAACAGGAGAGAACATTTTAGCTTTTCTAATGCCTTTTACCTTTTCATATTCCTAAAAAAGTAAAGACTGAATGAAACAAAAAAATGATTACCTTTTTTTTTTTTTAAATATAAAGAATCACCTTGAAATTCCTGAAGATTCCTACATATATAGCTCTTTCCTTCATCCTATGAACGACAACAACCACACAAAGACAGTGTCTGACTGTCTTTATTTTTGTCGAGGAATGGAAAAACAAATCAACAAATCAAATCAAACATTTGTCAGTCTAGAGAGACAGCCTTTAAAAAATAGAAGAAAAAACTAATTTTTTTATGCTGATTCAACGTATTTTTCTTTGCCAGTTTTAATTTTACATCTCCATGAAATTGATTATCATGGCTGAATACAGTGTGAAGTACTTGGTGAAGTGTTGAAAAAGTACAAAAAAAAAGGTACAAAAACAGGAGAGAACATTTTAGCTTTTCTAATGCCTTTTACCTTTTCATATTCCTAAAAAAGTAAAGACTGAATGAAACAAAAAAATGATTACCTTTTTTTTTTTTTAAATATAAAGAATCACCTTGAAATTCCTGAAGATTCCTACATATATAGCTCTTTCCTTCATCCTATGAACGACAACAACCACACAAAGACAGTGTCTGACTGTCTTTATTTTTGTCGAGGAATGGAAAAACAAAAACTAAAATGGATTAACACAAGTTTGAGTTACTGTTCGAAACTGCACATCCTGTGAGATGGCAAGATACTGTAAAGAAACGTATGATGAAATAAAACATAAGAAAACTCCCTCATATATGCAATAGTTTTAACGTAAATTGCCTGTGTGACACTCGAACACTATCAGATTCCCAAACGTACCACTCGACATTTTGATCATTCAGACAATATGAATAAACTTTTAACAAATATCCCTGATTGAGTTAGTTGTGAAAACTATAGCTTACTTAACGGTACGTAGGTTATAAGAAGTTATCTTCTTTGTATTTCCGTTCACTGGCTAATTGCATTTGTCAGCAAATGCAGCATAATAAAAAACGATTGTGCCTGGAATTCTACATTATTCCAACTTCTATGTTACAATGAAACCTTCTTAATGGACGAGACTCAACAATGAAACTGCTGATGAACAGATAGTTACGTGAAGCACGTGACAACTCTTTGTTTTATTGTCAGTGAACGTTCACGACGTAACAAAAACGCGACTAAAGACAAAGCCCAAACAAGCAAAAAAAAAAAAAAAAAAAGCATAATTGTGTGAAGCCATGTATCAAGTATTCCAACATAATAACCAAGCAATATTAAAGCTCGAAACGTAAGGGCGACCAGCTCGGACTGGGGCTAGCGGTATCATGTTACATTGTCAACTGCTACCTTTAGCATGCTAATCTGCCAATGGACATTAACTAGACATTTTCCCAGCGTGTTGCACCCGATCAGACATTGACAAATTCTAAAAAAATTGCCAGTTGATTTGTCTACAAGAAATATGACACAATAAGTCATATGACAACTAGTTATTTTGTTTTCTTACCTACTGTTGCCTGCAATCCTGCACAAAACAATAAACATTCAAGAAAAACCGTAGTGCCTTTACGTCGACATGACGTCAGGACGCAATTATACCGTAGTTCCTGTAATAGAAGAGTCGGTTTGCCAACAGTCGTAGTGAAATTTCCGTTCGTCCGTGGTGTGTTAGTACCCGTATGTTAGAGCAAAAAGGTCATGAAATAAGTACACAATCTCATTCAAAGAAAAAAGTACGAAGTAAAAAAGACGGATACAAACATGTCACGTGTCGGTATGGCAACAAGTTCAGTAACAGGTACACAAGGAATACCCTAGCTATTTCTAAAAAGTAATAAACGCCAAGCTGGCAATAAATGCCTTGTGAGCAGTGACGTGAGGTGAAGCTCACGGCTGGTGAGGCACCGATTTCATCATGATCACATGATCAGATTTACAAATATATGAACCTACAGTGTAGCTTATTCACCATTTAATTAGTAACAGTGAGTGGGTTATGTTGAAAGTCTCATAGCAGAATTATTTTCACATGCAAAGTGAACCACACAAATAAGCACATTTTGATTAAAAAAACGTTATGTCGTTACCTAGCTGTTACCTACCAGGTTTACTTGTCATTGAAGTCCACGTGCCGCTCCCTCTGAACATACGCATCAATAACTTGTCCGTATCTTCCTTCAGTTTTAAAAGTATGTCTGTCTCAATTGAGATCAGTGCCAGTGAAGAAAGTTGTCCTTGATCAGTCCTGTTCTGACAATATGTTTTCAGTCTTTTCAGTGCTGAGGATGACCGCTCCACCAATGCTGTGGTAGCCGGAACAGTCAGCACTAGTTGGAGCAACTAGTCACTTATTCTACGCTGATGAGTCTCAAGAAGAACAAGGGAGGCAGAGACTACAACCTCCCACGATACCCCTGAATTCAAAATTTTACCCTGAACTACTTTCACAAGTCAGGGTTAGATAATAAAACACACATGATCCAACAAATTCATAGTCATAGTCAACTTTATTGTCAAATGTACCATATATGCATGACATACAGCACAGATTAAATGGCAGTCCTCTCAGACCCACAGTAATTGGTGCATTCTATTTGTCATGAGGTTTCAGAGATGTGTACCTAAAATGGCATGAAGTGAAAATATGACCTTGGCCTAGTTTTTCAAGGTCAAGAATGTGATCTAATTTTCATCCCCTTGCCTCCCTGAAAATAATGCCTTAATTTTTGTCTTTTTATCTCATCTGTTTCCTGAGATACATAAAAAAATATCTCAGGATAGAAAATATCTCGGATCATACATCAAAACTAGTGCTTTGAGCTATGGTCAAAGAACTAGCTTTGATCTAGTGCTTTGATCTATGGTCTTACTCACAGTGGCTGGCCTCCCTCATCTTTCTATCTTATTCGGTTCCTGAGTTCCTGAGCACAAAAGTTGAAATTTGACCTTGACCTAGTTTTGTCAAGGTCAAGGTCATCATGTCATTTTCCTCCTCTTTGCCACCTGAGTAATGTGCGTTTTGTTTCATCTTTCTATCTGCAACAGTTGTGAAGGTATTTGGTGGACAGACGGATGGACGGATGGATGGACGAACACACAAACACTGACAATTACAATATATCACTGTTCGTTGGACTTTGATGAAGTAATGCAAAGCATACCTAAAAGTGAGAGAGTTGTCACTGGTGTAGACTTCAATTGACATGTTGGTGCAGGAAACAGAGGTGATGAGGAGTGATGAGCAGGTTTGGAATCCAGGAGAGGAATGCAGAAGGACAGATGGTGGTTGACTTTGCAAAAAGGATGGAAGTGGGTACAGTGAATACTTTCAGAAGAGGCAGGAACATTGGGTGAGGTATGAGCACACAGGTAGACTACATCTTGTGTAGATGGTGTAATTTGAAGGAGATTACTGACTGCAAAGTAGTGGTAGGTGAGAGTGTAGCCAAACAGCATAGGATGGTGGTGTGTAGGATGACTCTGGTGGTGAGGAAGATTAAGAGGACAAAAGCAGAGCAGAGGACAAAAGGAAAAAGGAAGAGTGTTGCATGACTTTTAGGAAGGAGTTAAGACAGGAAGGAGTTAAGACAGGCCCTTGGTGGTCAGGAGGTGCTTCCAGATGACTGGACAACTACAGCTAATGTGATCAGGGAGACAAGTAGGAGAGTATTTGATGTGTCATCTGGAAGGAACGTAGATAAGGAGACTCTGTCTACACAGTAGTGTAGACAGAGAAAGACTTTAGCTAAGAAGAAGTGGGACACTGAGGGGACTGAGGAGAGTAGACAAGGGTACAGGGAGATGCAGCGTAAGGTGAAAGTAGAGGTAGCCAAGGCCAAACAAGGGGCTTATGATGACTTGTTTGCTATGTCGGACAGTAAGGAGGGAGAGACTGATTGGCAAGACAGAGAGACAGAGATGGGAAGGACGTGCAGCAGGTTAGGGTGATTAAGGATAGGGATGGAAGTCTTTTGACAGATGCCAGTAGTGTGATAGGAGGATGGAAAGAGTACTTTGAAGAGTTGATGAACGAGGAAAATGAGAGAGAACAAAGACTAGAAGAGGAAGCTGTTGTAGACCAGGAAGTAGCAAAGATTAGTCAGGATAAAGTCAGGAGGACTTTGAAGAGGATGAAGAGTGGAAAGGCACTCGGTCCTGATGATATACCTGTGGAGGTACGGAAGTGTCTAGGAGAGGTGGCAGTAGAGTTTCTGACTGGGTTGCTCAACAGGATCTAGTGAGAAGATGCCTGAGGAATGGAGGAGAAGTGTGCTGATGCCCATTTTAAAGAACAAGGGAGATGTGCAGAGTTGTGGCAACTACTGAGGAATAAAGCTGATGAGCCATACAATGAAGTTATGGGAACGAGTAGTTGAAGTTACACTAAGGGCAGAAGTGAGCATTTGTGAGCAGCAGTACAATCCATGCTAAAAAAGAGTACTATAGATGCAGTATTTGCTTTGAGGATGTTGATAGAGAAGTACAGAGAAGGCCAAACGGAGCTGCATTGTGTTTTGGTAGATCTGGAGAAAGCTTATAACAGGGTGCCCAGAGAGGAACTGTGGTATTGTATGAGGAAGTCTGGAGTGGCAGAGAAGTATGTTAGAGTGGTGCAGGACATGTATGAGGACTGTAAGACAGTGGTGAGGTTTGCTGTAGGTGTGACAGAGGAGTTCAAGGTGGAGGTGGGACTGCATCATGGATCAGCTCTGAGCCCCTTCTTGTTCGATATGGTGATGGACAGACTGACAGACGAGGTTAGACTTGAATCTCCGTGGACTACAATGTTTGCAGATGACATTGTTATCTATAGTGAGAGCAGGGAACAGGTTGATCTGACCTGGCGTCCTGGCTTCCCCTTGCCGTAGCATTGTTGTAGTATTTCATCGATCTCTAGTGATAGCAGTTTTCGGTTACGGATGTTGGAACACTGGGCTAACAGCTGTTTCTTTGTTAGCCTTGATTGTGGGTTTCAAAGCATCCATTGGTATATATATATATATATATATATATATATATATATATATATATATATATATTCAATAAAAATGCATTAAAGTATAATCACGATTTCTGGTTATGCTAGGCCAGCAGAGAAGGCCTTGCTGGCCTTGACTGACCAACAGTGCTATGAATGAAACATGTGCCAGTGTACCTAAATGAAAATTAAAAGAAGCATTCAAGATACATACAGTATGCATGACACAATTAAAATATTTGGCCTGTATGATGGCATACATACAACAGCAAAGAAAAACCTACCAGTGTTTTTGTTGTGCAATGCCCTTTCTTACAGTACACAAGTAAGCAGAACACTTGATTTACAGAACATTAAGGAATTGCTATATATAAATTCAAATTCACTAAATACAGTGCTTGTGGAAAGTACTGACATTGCTTCACTTTGCCCACATTTTCTTCTGTTATGGCCTCATTCCAAAGTGGAATTCTTTTTTCTCACACAATTCTGCACACTACACCCCATAATAACAAGACTTTTTTTGGAAATGTTTGCAAATTTATTACAACTGAAAAACATAGACATAATATGTACATAAGTATTCACAGCCTTTGGTCAATACTTTGTTGATACACCTTTGGCAGCAGCCAAACGGCCTGAAGCTTTTTTGAACATGATGCCACAATTTTGGCACACCTGTCTTTGGACATTTTCACCCATTCACTCAGCACCTCTCAAGCTCCATCAGGTTTGATGGGGAGTGTCAGTGCACAGCCATTTTCAGATTTCTCTGTAGATGTTTGACAGGATTCCAGCAGGTTTTCATTCACAATCTCTCTGCACATTGCAGCATTCATCTTTTCCTCAATCCTGAGTAGTCGCTCAGTCCCTGCTGCTGAACAACATCCTCAAAGCATGATGCAGTCAACAATATGATTCACTGTGGGGATGGTATTGGCCAGACAATGAACAGTGCCAGGTTTACTGCAAACGTGACGGCTGAGTTCCGTTGTTCTCTATCAGACCAGAGAATTTTCTTTCTCATGATCTGAGAGTCCTTCAGGTACCTTTCGGCAAACTTCAGGTGGGTTGCCATGTGCCGTCCACTAAAAGGACCGTCATCTGTCTACCACTCTACCATACACGCCTCAGCACTGCAGAGACGGAAGGTTCTGCTCTCTCCACAGAGGACCTCTGAATCTTGGACAGAGGGCCCATTGTTGGGGTCTTCGTCAGTCCCTGACTAAAGCCTTTATTCACAATCGTTCTGAAAGGCAGTCAGGTCTAGGAAGAATCCTGGTGGTTCTGAACTTCTTCCATTTACAGTTGACTGAGGCCACTGTGCTCACTGGAATATGCAAAGCCACAAAATATTTCTGTACCCTTTCCCAGGTTTGTGCCTCATGACAATCCAGACAATTCCTTTGACTTCAAGCATGCTTTGTAGTTTCATATACACTGTCACCTGTGGGCTTTTATCACAGGTGGACTCCAATTAAGCTGTAGGAACACTTCAACGATGGATCCAATGGAATCCTGCAACTGAGCTTAATTTTGCACTTTGTGACAAAGGCTGTGAAAACTTATACATGTACATATACATGTGATGTTTTATTTACTTTCAATAAATTTGCAAAAGTGTGAAAATAACAACAAAATTTTTTTTCTCTCATTGCCACTGTGGGGTGGTGAGTTTGGAATTTGAGGAAAAAAATAATTTGAAAAATACTTCATTTATTCCCTTTTGGAATCAGGTTGTAACAAAATGGGGAAAAAAATGTCATGCGCTATGAATAATTTCTAGATCCACTGTAGGTGTGTCACAGGAAGCTTATGATAGAAAATTAAGATTCTCCATCTCCCACTGGTTGCAATGTGGTATATTTTCTAATGACAAGTAAAACACAATGCTATGAAATCAAAAATAACTCAGTGCAGAGCCTTAATTTATTTCAGAACGTGTCAATGTATTGTTAAATCTAAACCAGATTAATAACATACTGCAGTACGTGTCAGATGATAGCTCCATTCATTAGAATCAGAACTTCTGCTTGGTTTTTATTAGAGTGAGAAATAATCAACAGTTCTAAATGTTTTCTACATACTATGACAAACATTGGTTTCTTTTTAACAGTGCAGCACTTGTCAAATTACATTCAGCACAGCATACAAAAGTGCAAGTTCATTATTATCAATAAGACATTGTAATTTACTATAAGGAGATGTTTCCACCTCTGAAACACACTCTTTTGGTAGACTGATTCATTTTGGAACACATGCAGGCATTTTTACATATTGAAGAGACTTGAAGTTTGAAACCTCAGCTTGCAGAGCAAAGACAGGGCATATATTTAGAACGAAAACATGGAAATATACAAAGTCTTATTTATCTGTCCTATATCTATTCTAATGGTTTGTGCCACAGCGAGAATCTTTTTTCTTCACTCAGAGGCTGACATGGCAACTACTTTCTTCAAGGCAGTTCCTTCACATAGGAACTCCTTGAAAGAAAATGTCACTGACTTTCATTTATTCAAGCCTTTTAAAAGTAGCTTCCCAGGAGGCCCATGGGTCCATTTTCTTATTTGAAAATTTAGGTCATGGTCAAGTGTGGTCAAAGTTCACAAAGAGGATATGCTTCTTTAATAGTTATCACTTTTTGATAGAGTTATTCACACTCTCGATCATATTTTATGCTTTCTTTAATCATAATCTGGTGCATATATTCGAGTGCACATCATTTGTGAAAATAATCCACACTTTAATACACTTAGGGCAGATTTAATATACAGGAACTACATTATTTCCTCACTTTGACCTACACTTAGCTTTCTATTTATTGAAGGTAATTTTTCTGATTTAGCCAGTAAAATTAGGGAATAATTCTTCTTTATTAAGATAAGAATCAATCCATGACATTATTCTTGATAAATCTGCTTAGATAAAACAAAGCCACTTTCATTCTACCTAAAGTGCAAAGGTGATGGAGAACCATAAAAATACACTATTGCTACACAACATGAATTGAGTGACATGAATATAAATGAAAGGCTTGTTTCAGAAACTGCATATCTTAAATACTCACAGAGAGCCACTTCTTGTCCAGGGCTGCAAGACAGGTTTGAAGAAAGTGAAGGAAGAAAAAGATACCAATGTGGAGAAGGGCTGTAGCACTTAACTTACAAGACAAAGCCAACAAAAACAACACATATACACATATATAAGTATGACTACCCATTTTCATAATTTTAGATTTGTTTCTATGCATGAAAGTTTTATTTATGTGTAAAACTATGAAATTGTTACTGTAGATTTTTTATATGTGTTCATTATTGCTTAGATTATTGCAAAAGTTTGTGAATCTTTTTGTACCTCATACAAGCTAACTCATGAGGAGAAAAAAGTGTACATGTATTCTTACATATGTAACATAGTTGAATAGGTTGCAGTAAAAATGGGGAAACTACACCATCTACTGTTGTACATAGCTGCATTATGCCTGCTTCATGTTATCAGGGAATCAGAGTCTTTATTTGTTATGCTGACACACGTTTTCACATATGACAGTACGAAATACATCTCTGAAGGTCCCAGTAAGCCCAGTCAATAAATAAGATAAATAAGTTAAGAAAAACAAGAAAAAAAAGGGGTAAAAATGTAAGATAAATAAGAAAGAGAACAGAGAAAAGTTAAGAATGCTGGATATATAAAGTGTAAAGTGTAAATTGTAAAGTGTCTGAACAGCAAAAATTTATTTACAATGCAGCAGCTTAAGTATGAAGGTGCTCCATCTATTGGACCTGATGAAGCACCATATTGCATCAAATCGTCGTGAGGGTGACTACAGAGCACCACAGGGGTTCAGCTGACTAACAGCCTCTGGAAAGAAGCTGTTTCTCAGCCTGGTGGTCCTGGTCCAGATGCTCCGTAGTCTCCTGCCTGAGGGGAGGGGTTGGAACAGATAGTGTGCTGGGTGGGTGGGGTCTGCCATGATGTGGGTGGCCCTCTTTCTACACCTGCTTGTGTAGATTTCTGTGGTGGTAGGTAGGCCACCCCCTACAGTTCTCTGTGCGGCCTTCACAACCCTCTGCAGAGCTTTCCTGTCTGCTGCAGAGCAGCTGCCGTGCCACACAGTGATGCTGGTGGTGAGGATGCTCTCCACCGCACCCCTGTAGAAGCACTTCAGGATGACACTCCCCAGTCCAGCACGCCTCAGCTTCCTGAGGAAGTAGAGCCACTGGTGGGCCTTCCTGAGCAGGTAGGAGGTATTACAGCTCCAGGTGAGGTCCTCAGTGAGTTGAACCCCCAAGTACCTGTAGCTGGGGACCACTTCCACAGCTGCTCCTCCGATGTGCAGGTGGGGAGGGGAGTGTCTTTTCCTCCTGAAGTCCACCACCATCTCCTTGGTCTTCCCCAAGTTGATGCAGAGGTTGTTCTGTCTGCACCAGTGCACCAGGTGCTCCACCTCCTCTCTGTATTTGGACTCATCGTTGTTCTGGATGCGTCCCACCACTACTGTATCGTCTGCGAACTTTACTATATGACAACTCGGGTGTTTCGCTGAGCAGTCATACGTCAGTAGGGTGAGCAGGAGGGGGCTGAGCACGCAACCCTGCGGGGAGCCGGTGCTGAGGGTGATGGGGGAGGAGACCGTGTTGTTAATCCTGACGGTCTGTGATCTGTCTGTCAGGAAGTCTGGGACCCAGTTCCTGTGGTTGCAGACAGTCCCAGCTCTGCCAGTTTCTGCACCAGGGTCTGGGGGATGATGGTGTTGAATGTGGAGGTGAAATCCAGGAAGAGCAGGTGGATGTAAGAGTCCTTGCTCACCAGATGGGTGAGGGATGTGTGGACCACAGAGGAGATGGCATCATCGGTGGAGCGGTTCCTCCTGTTGGCATATTGGTGGGGGTCCACCGTTATGTCTATGGAGTCCTTGATGTGTGCCATGACCAGCTTCTCAAAGCACTTCATGACTATTGGGGTGAGGGCCACCGGCCGATAGTCATTCAGCTCGTTCACCGAGTGGCCTTTGGGGACCCGGACGATGGTGGCGGACTTCAGGCAGCTGGGGACTGTTGCTAGCTGCAGTGAGGTGTTGAAGATGTCTGTTAACACCTCTGCTAGCTGGTGGGAACAGTCCTTAAGCACTCTCCCTGGGATGCCGTCGGGGCCTGCAGCCTTGGGAGGGTTGATCTTTTGCAAGGTCCTCCTCACATCCTCTGTGGTCACACTGAGGGGCGTGTCGTCGGAAGGGGGTGTTAGTTTGGTGCTGGGGGGGTGTTGGGGTCCTCAAAGTGGGCATAAAACTTGTTGAGGGCATCTGCTAGGGACGGGTCTGTCGGGCCCTGTGCATTCCTGGTGTTAAAGTTGGTGATGCACTTGATGCCCTTCCACATGCTCCGTGGGTCCCCTGAGGTCAGGTGACCCTGGATCTTTTGAACATAAGTGGATTTGGCCTCCTTTATTCCCTTATCAAGAGCCCTCCTCGATGCCCTTAATGCCCCTGCCTCCCCCGCCCTGAATGCAGCATCCCTGGCCTTCAGCAGAGCTCTCCCCTCTGCATTCAGCTCTGCATTCGAAGGATGATGGGAAATTCTCAGTACGATGGAGGATTTCCGTGAGACAGGTGATGTCCGTATGTCTGTGGAGAAAATGAATCATCATTTTGAAAAACACTTAGAAGTTAGTCTGGGATACATGCCTGAAAGCTAACGCTATTAAACTAACTCTGTTACGCTTTTTGTTAGGTCAAACATTAACTTTATAGACATTGTATTACTTGTAAAAAAAAACGTGTCCAGTACAATTAGTGAACAGGTTGTATCGTTGAATGTTTAAAAAAACAACAACATGAGCTCTGGTCAGCCTGATGGAACCCTTGTCAGTTTGGGTAGGGATATCACATGTGGGTTAAATCTCACACCTGTCCCATTTTCATTACGTGCTGATCGAGTGAGGGATGAAACATGTATAGTTATTGATCCTGTGGACAGTCCTGTTGAATTTGACAATGTACCCTTACCCCATGATCTGTCTATAGATGGGTTACACCCCCCTCAGCACACTGTCCCAGACCCTATCCTTGATGAAGTGAGATTTGCTGACCAAATGAACACCGTTGTACAACAGATAGGACAGCAGATTGCAAATAGTATTTTGACACACTACACATTGACCCCTGCATCACACCTCACATCGACCCATTCAGCTACGGTGCACACGGCCCATGGAGATACATGCAGGAAGGAAAGCTATCTGCCCAGCCAGACACTAGATCTCTCCCAGGTCCAACTGGTCACTCAGAGGCAAGGAGCCACCTACAGTACATTCAGAGGGGAAAGTTCAGAAACAATGGCTTTTGATGAATGGGAGGACATGATGACAACCTACATTAGGAAGAGCAATATTTGGGTAGAACATCAGGCTGAGGAGATTGTCATCCACCTGAGGAGCAGAGCAAAGGATGTTGTGCGATTTGGAATAAGGAATGGCGAGGTAGATGTGCAGCAGAACCCACAGGCCATCTATGTACTCCTATGTAAACATTTCAGTTCTAGCCACTGCTCCTCTGTTCCTCTAGCTGACTTTTATTTCACCCTGCCAAAAGACCAAAAGGATCCATATGATTATTGACTTCGGTTGAACAGAGCTGCTAATGTTGCCAGTTGTCTTAATGCACAGGGAAAGTTGTTTGACAACCCTTCTGTTGAAGTTATATGTATGTTCATCAGGCACTGCCCCAGTAGGGACTTTTAGGTCCAAGACAATTGGTAAGTGGTCAGCTGGTGAGGTTCAGGAAGTGTTAGATGAATATCATCTGGAAGGTTGAGTTGTATAACAAAGTCGATGTGAATACAATTGAGGTGAGCCCTAATGCTAATTTCAACACAGGTATACCTGAACAGAAAACAACTGTGAGTCAAGACAACCCTACCCTTGAGAAATTGATTGGCATGCTAGAGAAGGTGCTACTTCAGGGCCCGGATCGTGCACAGGCCAATACAAGGCCAAATAGCAACAACAGATTTCTACGGATTGAGGGCCTGAATGACATACCTTGTTCTATATGTAAAGACAGCTCTCACTCTGCCTCAACGCACTGTGGAGAGGGGGGGCTGTGCTTCCTGTGTCACCTGCCTGGCCATTCAAGACTCAACTGCCCAGAGGGCGGACGTCCCCATCCTCGTGGTCAGCAGGGAAACTGAATGATCTCCGTGCAGGGGAGGACAACGCAGATCAAATGAGTCAGCCTCCCACCTGAACAGGTACTTTTTATGAGGAATCATGCACGACCTTCAGCAGTACGGGACTATCAAAGAACACTGTGATTTTCGAGGATCTGTAGAGACTCTCAAATATTGATAGTCTCTTCTACACGGATGTGACTACTGATGATGGACTTGTCCTCAGGGCATTAGTGGACAGTGGCTCAAGTCACCTGAGGGCTTTGTCATTGTTGGCTGTGGGGGTAACCTGGTCACACCTTCTTCTATGTATGACATCACTGTGTCAATTTATGGCGACAAGGTGATAATCCCAGTTCTTGTTGTGCCAGGCCAACGTAATGATATGATTCAGACATCATCAAGTGGCTCATTACACAGACGAAGATGATTATGAGCAGCCGGAGCATAGCATCTCCTGCAAACAGTGCTCCGAGTGATGATTTGCCCCGTCTAATGTCCCTGTTGGCCTCCTCGGGTGAATGTAATGATACAGCGATGCTGGTCAGAATTGGAACAGCGAGGCTCAAAAGATGTGTCACTCTGAAGCCACTGTCTGAACATTTAGTGTGGGCTAAACTACCAGCGTATGACGTCTCAGCGGTGGGTAGCACAGTCATGATTGAACCCATCCAGTCTGAGACCAGGCCTGCACAAATTCTGGTGGGCAGAGTTGTCACTCCCTTATGGGAAGATGGCTATGTTCCAGTTAAGATAGTAAATCCCACTGACAAGCCGTTGACGCTTAGAAGAAATGCGGATGTGTCCCTGTGCAGGACATGCCGGGACCAGATCATGTCCAGTCCAGTGCACAGTACACACAAATCTCGTCACCTGCACACTGGTCAGAAGCTGAGATGTTAATTGTTCTGTGTGACATGGGCCTGCAGGAGTTGGACCTCTCATCCTGTGAGGTCTCCCTTGAGTGGAAGGAGAAACTGTTGCAGATCGCTGAGCGGTATGAGTCAATTTTTTAAAGACCCAAAATGGATGGTGGCGAAGCAAAAGATTTTGTCCACCATATCCGCTTGTTAGATTATAAGCCTTTTAGACTTCCATAGACGCAAGTCCCACCATGAAATTATGACAAGCTGCGGATAATTCACAAGTCTCAGAGCAAATATGCATCTCCCCTTGTCTAAGTTGTCAAACCTAATGGTGACCTTCACATTTGCAATGACTTTCGGTGGCTGAATACAAGAATGGTAGAAGACACTCATCCCCTCCCTCATCAAACTGACGCCCTCGCTGCACTAGGTGGCAATGTGCTGTTTTCCACT
This sequence comes from Antennarius maculatus, assembly GCA_013358685.1. Lineage (NCBI taxonomy): Eukaryota > Metazoa > Chordata > Actinopteri > Lophiiformes > Antennariidae > Antennarius > Antennarius maculatus. The sequence goes on along the minus strand of CM023609.1, from coordinate 5,453,927 downwards.
ATAGACCTCCCATCAGGGTTCTACAATGTGAGGCTGCATGAGGACGACAAGAAATTCACAGCTTTCTCCTCCCCATTCGGGCTTCATGAATATAACCGTATGCACCAGGGCCTGACAAACAGTCCTGCAACCTTTATGAGAATGATGATATCTATCTTTGGCCTGCTTTGTTACTTAGATGAACTCATGGTGTATGCTCCATCTGAACAGGTGGCGCTAAAGCACCTGCAGATGGTCTTCTCACATCTGGCAGCTAACAACTTGAAGCTCTCGCCTAAGAAATGCCACTTTCTCCGCAGGACTGTTAAGTTTCTAGGACACATCATATGTGCAGATGGTATTAAGATGGACCCAATTAAAGCTGAGGCCATAAATAATGTGCAGGAGACTGACTTGATGGAATCTGATGGGGTAACTCCATGCGTGAAAAAAATAAGTTCCTGTTTGGGGATGGTTCTCTAATATCACCGTTTCATTAAGGGATGTTCTGCTAAAGCCAGCCCACTGTTCAACCTTGTCGCTGAGCCTACAGCACTGCACAAGAGAAGGGACGGCCATAAATCCAAATTCAAAAAGGGCCATGTGAAATTGTCTCCGGCAGACTGGACAAATGAGTGCAGAGAAGCATTCAGAGCCTTGAAACATGAGCTTGTGCAGCGTGTCACGTTTGCCCATCCAGACTAATATGCCATTCATCCTTTCAGTTTGCTAGTTTTGATGGCCTAAGAGCTGTGCTATCACAGTTGCCCCCAGATGGGAAGATTGCTAGACCAGTGGCGTTCACCAGTAAGATGCTCTCAGAGTCTCAACTAAACTATCCAGCACACTGGCTGGAGTTTCTGGCTCTAAAATGGGCAGTGTGCGACAAGTTCAGCCACTGGCTGAAAGGACAGAGCTTCTCTGTCTGGACAGATAATAATCCGTGAACATACATCTTGACTAAACCCAAGTTGGATGCATGTGAACAGAGATGGGTATCAAAGCTTGCAGCATACAGTTTTGACCTGAACTATGTCCCTGGCACAAAGAATGTAGTCGCTGATGCACTAAGTAGACAGTCATTTGTCAGGTCATGAATGAGATACTGTCTGGTGATTTGATTGAACCCTACACTTTGCTGCTGAACCAAGTGAATGGTATGGTGGATGGCACAGTTCAGGATGCTTTCAGATATACTAATAACTGCCATCTGGTTGTTGATCAGTCTGAGGAGGGAACTGAGCTAACCCCACCTCCATCTCCGGGGTCCCTCTCTTCGCGAGATGTGTCAGCAATGTTTGATGCACATGACTCTGGTGGTGTCTGCCAAGTGAGGGCCACAGGTCCGACTATCCCTCAGCTTGCCAGTATAGATCAGTCTACCTCTTTACCTAAGAATGAACTAGCTAATATGCAGAAGCAGGATGCTGTCAGGGGTCAGTGTTGGGTCCAAAATTATTTACACTTTACATAAATGATTTATGTAAGGTTTCAAATGTACTTAAAATTATACTTTTTGCGGATGATACAACCATCCTTTGCAAAGGAAATGACATAAATAAGTTAGCCCAAATGGTCAATGAGGAATTGGCCAAGATGCAATTATGGTTTAATATAAACAAATTATCCTTGAACCTAACGAAAACTAAGTACATGTTATTCGGGAAGAAAAGCAGCAAACAAAATTAATATCAAGATGAATGAAGTAAATATTGAACAGGTTAATGAAGTTAAAATGCTAGGAGTCATCATTGATGTGATGCTAAATTGGAAACCTCATTTAAGACAACATCAAAAAAAGTTAGCCAGAAGTGTATCCATACTCTGGAAAGCTCAAAAATTATTGAATCAGAAGGCACTCCATAACTCCTGTGGTGAAGTATGGGGAAACACATATAAAAGTGGCTTACAACCTTTATTTCTGATCCAGAAAAGAGCCTTAAGGATTATTCACAATGAACATTATAGAGCTCACACAAACCAATTATCTGTTAAATCCAAACTACTGAAAATACATGACATCATAAGCTATAAAACTGTACAACTTATATATAAAGCAGCCAATAACTATTTACCTCAAAATATGCAATCACAAATACAGATTAATGAATCCAATTACCAATTGATAGAAAACATAGTATTTTTACAGAAGAAAGCAGGAACAACATTAAAAACATTTTCATTATCATTTACTGGCGTCAAACTTTGGAACAAACTGGATAATGAATTTAGGAGTGTGGGGACTCTAACTGCCTTTAAAAAAGCTTTTAAAAACATGATTTTGCAAGGTTATATTTCTGACGTAAATGATGGTTAAAGGACTGCATTGTTATGGCTAATCAAACTACATGTTGTCATGCCTGCGAAATAAATGTCACTGTAACTGTAACCTTTGTGCAGTAACTGAGATGTTGAACGATAGCTGGATTAATAGCCAGCACATGCAAGATGTTATAACTGCTACAAAAAGAACATTAAAATAATTGGACTCTTCTCAAAAACTGATAGACATGTGCACAGATGCGCGCCTATTGGACTGAATGGATGATTTAAAACAACAATGCACTAAAATAATATAATTGATATTGAACTGTGACGTACAATGTATGAATTTGGTTGACAATGTGCTGCAATGAGAGAGATGTTGTTGATGATTTAGGGGACGGGAACCTTACAAGCCAATGGCTTCTACCCGTCAACCCTTTTTTTTTCTTTTCGGATGGTGTTGCTGATGTTCCAACACTGATGAAGGTGAAATATGTTGTAATAACATGTCTGGAAAGAATGAAAATAAACTGAATAAATAAATAAATAAAGAAATAAAAGGATCTTCAATCATTGTGGCTGACAGAGTCCTGCTTGCTAATTGTGGTCTAAGAGAAGTGAAGAAAGTTGCGGACAAATGGGACTCTACAGTTTATGAAGTGGTTTCTGTGAAGACTGGAATAAATGTGTACCGCATCCATGACCCTGTGACATCTAGGGAAAAGGTTGTTCACAGAAACTTGCTCCTCCCTGTGAGCTTTCTCCCCATGGAAGATGATAGTTTTGAGGCAAGCCGCTCTTCAGTGACTGTAAGTGAACAGAGTGGCCCTTTGGTTCCTGTTGATGTACAAGACAGTGAGACAAAGACGATTAACTGGCTTCTGAAAATGGAGAATGGGAGTGATGATGATGCTATAACCAGCCGGTCTGAATGTTCCTCTGTCGTGGCTGTGGGTGCCCCATCATCTGAGGTTGAAATGGCTGTAGTCCCTCAATCTTTAGGTGAAGTCTCTGGTGCCTCAGATACTCCACCAAAGACTGCACAGTCCCCTTCTCCTGCCCCCCCTCCTGGATGCACAATACCCCAGGATTCACTTTCCCAACCCTCAGCTGAAGTAGCACAACAGGTGCACTCACCTCCCCTTGACATTGACATGCAGACAGATCATACACAGACAGATCAAATACAACATACACAAGTTGTATTTTTGAGGATTAATTTTATTATTGAACAACAACTATGTTCTTAATGAACCCAAAACACTTATTAATATCAAAGTTGAATATTTTTGGAAGTAGGAGTGGGGCTTTTTTTAGTTTTAGCTATTTTAGGAGGCTTTCTGTGTGTGCAGGTGACTATTACTGTGCATAATTATTAGGCAATTAACAAAAAACATATACCCATTTCAATTACTTATTTTCACCAAGGAAACCAATAGAACAGCTCAATGTTACACTCGTCCAATGATGACAATATTCTTGCAGGTGCCAGTGATTTTATTGACATCAATAGAGTTCGTTATACATCCTCAGTGTCAAGTTATCCCTCCTTGTTTTCTTCTTCATAGAACTGCTTGTACGTATCGCTCGCTGGGTCCGACATTAATTCATTCTCTACGCTATCTTCGAGCGTGCTCACTCTCTCACTACTTCCTGAATCTCTGGAGGTCAGCAGTCATCTGTCCCTCTCAGCGCTGGTGCTGACACCTGCTGACATACAGTAAATGGGCTTTACGCTACGTTTACTCCAGGTGAAGCAGGTGTGTCTCGTAGGTGACCCAAAACGAACAATATGAACTTGTAAACAATACTAAGAAAAATGGTGAGAAAACCAACTGATTGAACAAATGAACAAAAAACAATTGTGAAATTAATCTTAGCTAAGTAAATGTTCAGGGTGCCACATCAACATTCACAAACACACATTTCTGACATTCAAAACAAAAAAATCACTGACCAATATAGCTACCTTTCAAGGTTCAAGTTTATTTATTCTTATATAGCCCAGATTCACAAACAATGTCTCAAAGGGCTTTACAATCTGCACGATATCCCTCTGACCTTTGTGCACTGCGAGCAGTAGTTCACAAAGGATAAAGAACAACTCCCCCCAAAACCCTTTTAACAGGGAAAAAAACGGATGGGAGAAACCTCAGGAAGACTACACAGGAGGGACCCCTCTTCCAGGAGTGGACAGACGAAGCAATAGATATCGCATGTACAGAAAAACAACACAATAATAATTACAATGACAATAACAATAATAGATGTATGACAAAGGCACGCTGATCCATCCAGTAGAGCGAGTCACCACCAGCCGATGAAGCACACAGAGGTCACCGATTGCCGAGGATCCACCACTCTGAGGACAGACCAAACAGTGCCGAAGTCATTGATCTCAAAAAAGTTATAGTTTGAGATTACTCTGCCAAAACCCAAAAACCATGGCAAAAACCACCTTTCTTTGCAAGGACACTCAAAAGCCTGCCATCCATGGATTCTGTCAGTGTTTTGATCTGTTCACGATCAACATTGCGTGCAGCAGCAACCACAGCCTCCCAGACACTGTTCAGAGAGATGTACTGTTTTCCCTCCTTGTAAATATCACATTTGATGAGGGACCACAGGTTCTCTATGGGATTCAGATCAGTTGAACGAGGAGGCCATGTCATTAGTTTTCCTTCTTTTAGACCCTTTCTTGCCAGCCATGCTTTGGAGTACTTGGATGCGTGTGATGGAGCATTGTCCTGCATGAAAATCATGTTTTTCTTGGATGATGCAGACTTCTTCCTGTACCACTGCTTGAAGAAGGTGTCTCCCAGAAACTGGCAGTAGGACTGGGAGATGAGTTTGACTCCATCCTCAACCCGAGAATGCCCCACAAGCTCATCCTTGATGATACCAGCCGATACCAGTACCCCACCTCCCCTTCGCTGGCGTCTGAGTCCGACTGGAGCTCTCTGTCCTTTCCGATCCAGCTAGGGGCCCATCCATCTGGCCCACCAAGACTCACTCTCATTTCATCAGTCCATAAAACCTTAGAAAAATCAGTCTTGAATATTTCTTGGCCCAGTCTTGACGTTTCAGCTTGTGTGTCTTGTTCAGTGGTGGTCGTTTTTCAGCCTTTCTTACCTTGGCCATGTCTCTGAGTATTGCACACCTTGTGCTTTTGGGCACTCCAGTAATGTTGCAGCTCTGAAAAATATGGCAAAACTGGTGGCAAGTGGCACCTTGGCAGCTGCACGCTTGACTTTTCTCAGTTTGTGGGCAGTTATTTTGTGCCTTGGTTTTACCACATGCTTCTTGCGACCCTGTTGACTATTTTGAATGAAACGCTTGATTATTCGATGCTGCATCCCTCTGCAATATATCTCACTATTTTTGACTTTTCGAAGCCTGTCAAGTTCCTCTTGACCCATTTTACCGAAGTAAAGGAAGTTGCCTAATAATTATGCACAGTAATAGTCACCAGCACACATAGATACCCTCGTAAAATAGCTAAAACTAAAAAAAAAACAACACTCCAACTTCCAAAAGTATTCAGCTTTGATATTAATGAGTCTTTTGGGTTCATTAAGAACATGGTTGTTGTTCAATAATAAAATTAATCCTCAAAAATACAACTTGCCTAATAATTCTGCACTCCCTGTATTTTGGCCCAATATGTCAATGTAATAAGATATAGGGAATTTGTAACTATCTCTTACTATAGCTTAAGTTGTGCTGAAGATACCAAGCATGGATATGTTGAATCATTTTTAATGTGGTGTATAAAGACAAATATCAAAGGTACCAAAATTTAACCACAAGAGTTGACCATTGTATTGTCACATCTAAACATGAAGCCACATATGCTGGAGATGATCTTTGCCTTCATGTTGCGGGCTGTTATAGGCCTAGCGACTAGTCATCAATATGATTAGTGCGAAGACTACATCTTGCAATAATATGCATCTTTTTTTCATGGCCGTTTGGCAAGAGGCATTTTAGTTCAGAAGCATTTGATGTTGGGTATCCTGAATTCCCTTTCCTGTAACAGCTTCGAATGTGCTGCTGTAGAGTGGAAAAAATGTTTCTTTGCGAACATTTTTTTAAAAATAAAGTTTTTATGTTTTGTGAGCTCTTGGTCATATTGGTTTATAGGACTCACTATTTTCCATTAAAAATTAAGATAAAAAATCAGTCAGTACAAGGCAAGGCACTGTAACTTCAGTTTGTGAGGAACTTTCAGTGTGTAGCTCTGAGCAAGGACATTACTGCACAATGCTATCGTAGCCTGATTGAACTCCCCCTCGGGGATGGCCACACCCTTTGGCATGTCAACCGGCCACTATTGTCAATCACTCTGTCCAATCACAGACCACCGTTTGTGACATCACAAAGGGCAAGTCTAGCAGAATTCGATCGTTTTGATTCGGTCCAGGCCATGAATTCCTACAACTACAAATATTTATTGATGCAGGAAGTGTTTGTTTTCCAGATTCTAGGAGTTGGTCGGGTTAGGGAGGACCACTATGTACATGAGATTTTCATAAAAGGATCCCTTTAAGTTCAAATATGTACAACGCAGGATCGCTGGAAGTGTGTTCATTTGGTATAAGAGGAACCAGATTTGTTTGATATTCTGACAGGAAAATCCTAAACATCTCAAGTCGAAACAACTCGGAAACTCCAGAAAAGTTTATACACGACTTGTTGATTGACAAAATACGATTCCAGATATTTACTGTAGTTCAAGGTTAGAACCTAAAAAATTTTTTTTCATAGATGAAATGTATTGTTTTCGTTTTTTGGTTTGCAGGATTTCGCTTCTGTCAACATCAATCTGTAATTTAAAATCATTTATTCGCATTAGCTCTGATGGGGTCAGATAAAGCAATACCTTAAATGGATTTAAGGAAAACAGCTGACACATGCAAGGTTCACTTACATATAAAAATTCAAGCAGCTTTTGTCATAATCACATGCTGCTGAGCGATACAATTCAACATCATTTCTACTGTCCACGTTTTTTTTTGTTGTTTTTTTTATCACATTATGACTTTAAAGGTTATAAAGTCAGGCAGAATACAGGCTTTAGAAATTTGTCAATAGTAGTAACTAAAAACCACCTGAATGACCCATAAATAAAACAAACAAAAAACCACAACTTTTCAGAGGATGAGGGTTCAGATCAGCATGTATGAGTCTGAGAGAATGCATAACCATGGATGAAACAATCATTGGCCCAGCTCTGAAAAGATTTTTATAGAAATTTCTGTATTCACTTTGTTTTATTCAACAATGCTTGTCAATACAAAAGGCAGATAGTGGTCAGAGAATTAAAGGTACCATTACAAGTTCAAACGCTAAACCAAAAATCTAAATAAATAAAGGCCACTTAAACAAAATGTTTCCAAATTAAATAGTACAAAATGTTAAACAAAAGCACAGCTAGTCACCCACTCAACTTGACCAAATTGGATTTACTGGCAACAGAGGTCACAATGCTTATTTTTTGATTAACTGCACAAATGTATTGATGAAAACCATTGTTCATGATTACTCATTGATTTCAACGTATTTACATTTTCATTTTGTATCCACTTATCTGTAAAATATGAATGCCACAGAAGCTAAAATTATCTTAAAATATGCAGAGGAACATTTAGGGGACAGGTCACACTGGGTTACTGTCATAGCCGTGACACCAGATCGTGGATTGTGAGCAACTGTAAAGCATCTCAGGCTTGAGAATGACTGACGAAACTGATGGAAACTGACAAAAAAACATAAAGATTTCAGTTGGAAGGCACAGACAGTAGGTATGCACTTTTTCTTGTTTTAGATTAGAGGTGGTCTGCAGCTGACAAATAGAAACGCTGGTCTTCAGTGTCCATTTGTTAGTGGTTTGTTGTTTTCACATTAAGGCTTAATCTTCCACAGCTGGGAGCAGAGGAGATAAAATTTTCATTAGAGAGAGAGAGAGAGAGAGAGAGAGAGAGAGAGAGCAAAAAGCAAATACTTTGATGTGTTAAAGAAAAACACACAGAAACACATCTTGTTTCACTCAGACAAGTAATACAAGAGCAATAGAGAAATCTTATGATGTGAATCTCTTTGTCTACAGCAATACAAATAAGCTAACTGCTTATGTATTTTTTCTTAAGGCAAGGAATACATCAATAGTACTACTTTTATATTTTTCAGTGTTGGGTACCTTCATTTAAAGGCACTGGCTATGGTTTTGAGATCATCTTCAGACATATCTCTTCTTTCATTAAATGTAAACTTATCACACCACAAATGAGACACAGGTATACCTCGGCTTACATCGTTTCGATTAACGCCGTTCTCGATTATACTTTGGTTTTCAAGAAAAAACAAGACAATAAACAGACAGGGAAAGTTTATGTCATTTATCCTTTACCCGCAATGCTGAAGAAGTGGCTGAAGACGAGATGACGATGTTTTTTCTGTACTATGGTAAAAAATATTTATTTGTAAGCTTAAAATAGATTTGTATGAACCACATATTATTGAAAATGCATTTATAAAGAAAGTACAATACAGAACTGGCAATGGTTATTTTCATATTTAGCATGGAGACAAGGTAATTCAACTTTGGTTGTTTTTCAACTTTTGTTGTGTCACCTGGAAGCCATTAATGAATTAAGCTGAGGTATACCTGCATCAATAAATCCTGTATACAGTTGTGTTCAAAATAATAGCAGTCCAGCATGAATAACCTGTTTTTAGTAGAAATTATATTACTGCATGGCAAATAATTTACCAGTTGCTGTAGTGGGGTCATAGAAAACCAACAGAGCCAACATTCATGATATGTATGCTCCTGAGTCTGTGTAATTGAGTAATGAATTGAAGGGGCGTGTTCAAAAAATAGCAGTGTGGAGTTAAATTAGTGAAGTCATTCAATCTGTGAAAAAACAAGTGTCAATCAAGTGGCCCTTATTTAAGGATGAAGCCAGCCCACGTTGCTCATGCATTTCTCTCTGAAAACCTGAGAAAAATGGGTCGTTCCAGACATTGCTCAGAAGAAAAACATACTTTGATTAAAATGTTGATTAATGAAGGGAAAACGTATAAAGAAGTGCAGAAAATGATGGGCTGCTCGGGTAAAATGATCTCCAATGCTTTAAAATGGAAAGCAAAACCAGAGAGACGTGGAAGAAAACGGAAGACTACCATTCGAATGGATGGAAGAATAGCCAGAATGGTGAAAACTCAGCCAATGATCAGCTCCAGGATGATCAAAGACAGTCTGAAGTTACCTGTGAGTACTGTGACAATTAGAAGACGCCTGTGTGAAGCTAATCTATCAGCAAGAAGTCCCCGCAAAGTCCCACTGTTAAAAAAAAGACATGTGCTGAAGAGAATACAATTTGCCAAAGAACTCATTGGCTGGCCAAAAGAGAAATGGAGAAACAATTTGTGGACGGATGAGAGTAAAATTGTTCTCTTTAGGTCTAAGGGCCGCAGACAGTTTGTCAGACGACCCCCAAACACTGAATTCAAGCAACAGTACACTCTGAAGACAGTGAAGCATGGTAGTGCAAGCAGCATGATATGGGGATGTTTCTCTTACTATGGTGTCGGGCCTATTTATCGCATACCAGGGATCATGGATCAGTTTGGATGCATCAAAATACTTGGAAGAGGTCATGTTGCCTTATGCTGAAGAGGAAATGCCCTTGAAATGGGTGTTTCAACAAGACAACGACCCCAAACACACCAGTAAGCGAGCAGCTTCTTGGTTCCAGACCAACAAAATTAAAGTCATGGCGTGGCCAGCCCAATCCCCGGACCTTAATCCGATAGAAAACTTGTGGTGGGACATTAAAAATGCTGTTTCTGAGGCAAAACCAAGAAATGCAGAGGAATTATGGAACGTCAAATCATCCTGGGCTGGAATACCTGTTCACAGATGCCAGAAGTTGGTCGACTCCATGCAACACAAATGTGAGGCGGTTCTCAGAAACAGTGGCTATACAACTAAATATTAGTTTAGTGATTCATAGGAATGCTGAATCCTGGATATTTTTCAGTTTATACAGTAAATATTTGAGTTTGTAAAGTAAAATGCAGACACTGCTATTTTTTTGAACAGCCCAATGTTCATTTTTCTTCATTTTCTGTAAAGTAATTAAAGAATTTCTGCTTTTTTCTTTGTGTTTTCATTTAGAATATAATGTGCAGTGTTCCCAATGCATGGAAATAAAAACCATTATAAGGATTTTGGGCTTTACTCAATAGCAGCCTGTTTAAAAAATTATTTTGAACACAACTGTATGTCCTTCTCATTTATTCTGTTTCTCTTGTCGTGTTTGGATCTGTGATATTTGAGTTAAGCAGAAGGCATCTCACTCTGATGTTGAAGCCCAACAGGTCACTGACCACAGCAGACACAGCTGACAGGATGACAACTTTGGTGATGTTGTAAATCAAAGGGTTCACCGTCAGACCCAGCAATCTGAATGGAGTGTCCAGCTCCTGAGGGAAAATCCGAACAGAAGGATGAAAAATATATTTCAGCCCAACAACATAGGACCTTCAGAACCATCAGACAAGGAAAGGGTTAAAGCCAAAATTAGAAAATAAAACAATGAAATTATAAGATTGTCAAATATATCCCATACATCAAAGAATAAGCACGGCATACAATTAGGAATGCTTCAAGGAATTCTGAAGTGAAATAAAGGTGATTAAATTATTGAACTTTAGGTGGAGCCTGAGATGAATGGAACTGTGATAACATCCCAGCTGTACGTCAAGTATTACATGGTTCACACTTGGCATCTCAATCTCTGAGCTCGGGTTTAACATCAGCATTCAGAGCAGCAGAAGGAACTTGTCAATGGGCGTAAACAGAGCAAAATCCACATATGGTTTCAACATCCAGGGTTATTTAAACTCTAATGATGTACAGTGCATCACTGACAGAAGATTGATGCACAACTCCTATGTGAGGTTATTATTTCTGGACTTCAGTTCTACTAATAGTCCCATCATCATACAGATATAGATCACCAAGCCAGTAGGACTAGAAACCTCCTCATTCCTCTGTAAATGAGTTCTGGATTTTCTCACTTGAGACAACAGAGTTTAAGGTTCAAGAATAGCTCATCCTCCACCATTATCTTCAACATTGACCCCCCCTCACAGCAGTGGACTGAACAGCAGTCCACTGCTGTTCATGCTGTTGACACCACAACAACCTTGTGGTGAAATTTGCAGTCTCAACACCCATAGAGAAGAGTCGACATACAGGCTGGAGGTGAAGGACCTGATACTGAGGGGCAAGTATAACAACCTCATCCTCAACATCCAGAAGACCAAGGATATGAAGTGGGGGTAGGGAAGTGGTGGAAACAGCCTTCTCCTTCAGACACCTCAGAGTCTACCTCTCCAGCTCACTCTACTGGTGCACTAACTCCACAACAGTCATAAAGAAAGCTAAACAACGCCTGTACTTTTTTAGTAAGCTGAAGAGGGCAGATCTAGGTGCAGTTGTCCTGAGGTCATTTCACATCTGTGAGGTGGAGAGCGTTGCAACTTGTTTCACAGTGTCATATGCTGTGGCAGAGAAAGAGGTCCTGCAGAGGGTGGTAAAGTATGCACAGAGGACTATCGAGTGTAAGTTACTACCCATTAAGAACAGATGTAGGGCAAGAGCCACCTACATCATCAATAACCCCACCCACTCTTCAAACTTACTCTTCAAGCCCTTGTCCTCTGCAAGAAGGCTGTGCTGCATCTGGGCTAAAACGTCCAGGCTTACAAACAGCTTCTACACGGATGCAGTCAGATTGCTGAACTGCAAGCATTGCGAGCATGGTGCACCTTGAAATTGCCTGAATCTCATGCCATACAATGCTGCTATTTCTCAATTATGCTTCTATATTTGCATTAATGTTTGGGTGCAGCGGTACATTTGCAATTTCTAAATAGAGTATACCCATTTCCATATCTTTTCTCTTTTTTTTCCTCTCTGTTTTTCTCTTGTCAGTGTCAATCTTTACAATTGTCTTAATTTCCATTCTTTCCATTTTATTCTACTATATCATGCTTTTATACTATTCTAGTCACATTTTATTTATGAATTAATTTGGAATTTAAATGTGCAACAAGGCCTAGGAAATCATGTTTTCTTCAAATCATGCAAGTGAGTTTGAGCTCAGCTGCCAGTGGTAAGCTATTTTTATAACATGTCCAATGAGATGAAAAATCAATTCTAACTGTACATTAAAGATTCCACTTTGATACTTTTTTAATTAAAGTCACACAGCTGCCAGATGTCCAACAACACTATATTTGAAATGTCTTGCTCCAAAGTGATCCGCGGTCCTCAATACCCTCAATACCAGCCATACAAACACTTGGTTTGGATCTGCTGGCCATTATATCTCCCTCTGTCAATACCAACTCCAACCCCCCAGATTTGGTTCACATGCCCAACATGAACGTATGCACACCACCGTCCACTCGCATTTAGTGCTATTCCAGAGCTATTAAATTTTCAGTAACTTTGTTACTTCGTATTTCCCTCTTATTTGTCTTCCAGATTCTAGGAGTTGGTAGGGTTGGCAAGGACCACTACAGTATGTATATGTTAAGGCGAGTAAATATGTGTTTTTCATAATAGGATCTCAATTCTATGTAATCCGTAACTCAGTCAAGTATCAATAGTTATTTGAGACAGTAGCAATGAATTTTTAAATTTTGGATTCATCGAAAGAATTTTTTTCCTATATTTTATGGTTTTAATATTTCACAAATACACATATTGTATGTGCAATATTTTATATAAAAACAATCACGTAGGTAGTTTTGGCTCTGCTGGTTGAATACCACATTTTCCCAAGCAAAATAATTCCCATTAAACTCCTTAGTATGGTAAAAGAGACAAACTTTGCTTACCTTCATCAGTTTTGTAGCTAGTTTTAAAACGTTGTTCACTATATTAAGTTCTTCTTTCTTATTGGGCTTTTTCTCCATTTTGAGATATAAATTGATCTGCAACCAAGCACAGTTTCACACTTTGTAAATAACGCAACTGACAGTCAGTCCTTATTTCATTTCAACCTGGTCGAAACAATCCTTTGAAGCAGCTGACGGTTACCCCTTAGTATTAAAAACCCAGATGAATGGACATGAACTCTTACTTGCTCAGTAAGCAGCACTGAAGAGTTGCTGTACTTGCTGTTGGTCTCAGAGCCCAATGTGGCCAGTCGTAATAGAAAAAGGATAAGGGAGGAGGCCCACACCATCAGCTCCCAATTTGTTAGAGATTCTAGGAATGTCTTGTGGCTGTGCAGAAGCTGAGGGAGTGCAAAAATAACTTACACACTTGTATAGAACATAAAGCATTTCTTCACTTGGGTTGTATGATGAGATTGTTGTATCATTTATTACATCCTTGGCTATAAAATCTGAGTTATGTATCTTATCTGGTGAACTGACCTGTGCACAAATGATGAATGAAATAGAAAGTGCTAATAGGAAGATTGTGGAGACAATGACATCAACTGAGCGCTGTGGCCCTCGTCTCTGCAATAAACAGAAAATGCTATATTGTACTGCTGTCAACAGAGGAATGGTAAAAGCATCAGAATACAAACCCTTAGAAAAGAACGTAGGGATAACCACATCTTTATGTTCTGGACTTTCTTAAGCCTGAAATGAGGGATCTCAGATTTCTTGGCCTTGCGTGCTGAAGTGAGGTGACTGAAGTACTTGGCAAATAAGAGTCTCTGTCGGGCAAAAAACATGGGCATACTGTCAGGCAAGCAAGCATCCAAGTATCCATCCATCCATTTTCTTGCAAACGAGAAAACTGTTATTGTCTCATCTACAGCAGCTTATCCGCGTTGCAGGTCAGCAGGTTGCGATTAAGCCTATCCCAGCTGGCTCTGCGGGAGAGGCGGGGGACACCCCGGGATGCATCGCCAGTGCATCACAGGGTCACACGTAGACAAGCAGTCAGAGAAACACTTTACCTCGAAAATGCTGCAGATAGTTAAGAGTCAAATAGCTTAAAGTTCAAAGGATGCTGAATGAAGTTTAATACTGTTCAATACTAGCAGTTCAGAAGTCTGCTACAACTTTTAAGCTGTTTTTTTTATTTATTGTAGTTTTATATACTGATTATAATCCTCTAAAGGAAATGAGTAGCACACACTAGTAATCAATTGTATGTATGTATATATATATATATATATATATATATATATATATATATATATATATATATATATATATATATATATATATATATATATATAGAGTGTACAGGCCCTGAACACACATAAACACAAGGGGCCTGTAAGCATGCAGTGGGAGGTAGAGTGGCAGGCAGCTCCTTCTTGTTATGCCCTAATGAGCAACTTGTAAAGGGGGAAGGCGCCTTGCTCAAGGGCGCCTCGGCAGTGTTAAGTAGGTGAGCGGACACCTCCCACTGTCAGCTCACACTCCAGGTGGCTGCGCGGGAGCAGGAATCAAATCGACGACCTTGTGATCATTGGATGACCCGCTCTACCAGGGAGCCACTGTTGCCCCAGTTTCCTTTAGTTTCTTTTCATTCAGCAATTTGTCCAATAGAATCTCATACTAAATTAATAAGTGTTCACATTTGCACTAAAACATACAAGAAAATGAAGCTGAAGCTACTATTATCCTACTATTATATTTAAGTTTTTTGTAAGCGATTATCTAAGATTTTATACATGCAGAGTATAAATTGAGCTTAATGTAACAGTTAGTGTCATGTCTATATTCAGATTTGATGGCATTTTAACTGAGCTGAAGAATACTAATTCAGAAGAAGCTCACATCATTTTGGTCTTTAATAAACAGGATCTGTTCTAATGTATGTACAGTGGTATGAAAAAGTTTGGGCATCCCTGGTATTTTTTACGATTTTCCTTTATAAACTACTGGTTGTTCGGATCAGCAATTTAAGTTAAGTGGACACTATATATTTAAGAGAAGTTTATAGGATTTACAGAAAGTGTGCAATAATTATTTAAACAAAAGTAAGCAAATGCATACATTTTGGCAACCCAACACAAAAATTACATGAATATTTAGTAGATCCTCCTCTTGTAGAAATAACCGCCTCTATGTGTTCCTATAGCTTCCAATGAGGGTCTTGTTTTCTTTACAAAACATCTCCAGTTCAGTCAGGTTTGATGGTTTCTGAGCAAGGACAGCCCACTTTAAATCACCCCACAGATTTTCAATTCTGTAATATTCATGTCTGGGCACTGAGATGGCTATTCCACAATATTGTACTTGTTCCTCTGCATAAAGGAACAAGAATTTGTAGAATTTGACCAGTGTTTAGGGTCGTTGTCTTGTTGAAGTAACCAGCCCCGGTGCAACTTCAACTTTGTGACTGATTCTTGAACACTGTGCACAAGATTCTGCTGAGACTGACTGGAATCCATGCGACCTTCAACTTTAACAAGATTGCCAGTACCTGCCAGTATTTTTCTTAACTAGAACTGTGCCCGTGGCCTTCCATTTCCTCACTATGTTCCTCACAGTGGAAACTGATAGCTGAAATCTCTGAGCTAGCTGTTCGTACTCTTCCCCTAAACGATGATATTGAACTATCTTTGCTTTCAGGTCATTTGTTTTTCAGGCTCCCATGCTGTCACTTTTCAGAAAGGATGCAAAGAGGTATTCATATCAGTAAGAGTCCCCAAATATAGGCACTGGCCTACTTTAGTGTAAATAATTATGGCATACTTTCTGTAAATCCTATAAACTTCATTTAACTTCTCAAGTATCACTCTGCTTGTCTGCTATATGGTTTATTTAACTGAAATAGCTGATCCGAACAACCAGTGATTTATAAAGGAAAACCTTGAACATTATCAGGGGTGCCCAAAATTTTTATACTACTGTATTTCCAGTAATAGCCAATAAGAAACTCAGATGTTTTTTGTTCGCACAAAGCATTTACAAGAATATGATATGTAAAAGTTCACCTATGCCCACCTGTTTGTACGTTCTCTCAGCCACACACATCATGAAGAAGAACAATCCTATGAGGCAGACCCTTTGTACTGTTGTGATGAAGTAAAAAGCATAGGTTGGGGTACTAGCCAACCCCATCATCATTGCAAGCAGGTCTGTGAGACACAGAGAACTGAGGCTCAAAATGTCTACATGCTGGGTCAACCGGAATCCAAAGGGAAGCAGAGTCAGGGTGGCGGTCATTAGCCCACCAAACATGAGATAACCCATACCCTGCTCTACCAGCTTCACCTGAGAACATAAAACAGGAAACAGGCATCACGTTACAATGCAATACTTCAATCTAGATAAAAGCTGAAGCAGCATAGATATCCTCAAATTAAAACATCCTGTCTGATTATGTCTAAAAGCAATAAATATCACAACACATTTTATAGAAATATTCATAAAAATAATTTTATTGCTTATTAAAATGATTAAAAACATTTTCTGAAACTTCAAGTCATTGATAAAACTAAAGTAATCCCTCGCACATTCGTGCATCAACACGTGCAGTTTCACCTCTTCAGGGATTTTTAGTAGTCACGTGATACCGTACACGCATTCTATTGGCTGATGGCATCTGGAAGTGCGCTGCATTCCGTGGGTCTCGGAATGCAGCGCACTTCCAAGAGACACAAAAGTGTTTTAAACAGTCTATGAGTGTGGGAAAAGGTAAAACAGATAGAAGGTGGTTTAATATCAATATGGGGATGGTTCATAAACGTTTTCATTACCGTATATAATAAAATAAAGTATGTCTCTATATCACAGAATTTTGTTTTTGCAGGTGATTCCTGGAACGTGTTATCCGTGAGAAACAAGGGAGCACTGTAGTTCTAAATTTCCTGCCACATTTAGATGTAGCATAACAGTCTTACATATATAACTGTACTGTGGACAAATTCGAGTGATTTCCAAACAACGTGTGAATACTGGATTTAAAGGCTCATCCAAATCTTTTGGCCTTTATTTACTTACCGGTAAGGGTAGTGATTTTACTAAAAAGATATTTAGAATTTCCATCCATGAGCTCTTTTCCTTCAGAACTAAAACCAATACAAAAGGATAATGTGTACCCGTGTGAGGATGATCCCACTGATCTCCAATACAGACATGTCTGTTTTCTTACACTCGCCCTGCTCCCATATTATGGCACTGACACGGTCCTTGGATGGGTGACATGCCTGCAGCCATGACAGCTGGTTCTGATAAGAAAAATAAAACCCAGTTCACTTTTGCTTCTTAAAGTTTAAAATACAGAGCTCTAAAATAGGCTGATAAAATGAGACAGAATCAGATATTTTTATGACATTTGCAGACAAAACACTCATCGTTTAGTTGTCACCTATAGCCATGATTGCAATACATGAATAAAAAGTACCAATGTAAGGAGTCCAGAGTTTACAGTAGGACCAGCAAATGAAATTTAACATGTATATCAGTCAGTCAGTCATTATCTTAACCCGCTTAATCCGCTGATGCGGGTTGCAGGGGAGCCGGTGCCTACCCCGGCAGTCTCGGGGCGTGAGGCGGGGGACACTCTGGGCACGATGCCAGTGTACTGTGGAGCCACACAACCACTCACACACACATTCACTCCTACGGTCAATTTGGGACCGGCCAATCAACCTAAAGCGCATGCTTTTGGAGGTGGGAGGAAGCCGGAGAACCCGGAGAGAACCCACGCAGACACGGGGAGAGCATGCGAACTCCGCACAGAGCGGGACTCGAACCCGCGTCCGCCGTGTTGTGAGGCGACAGCGCTACCCACTGCGCCACCGTGCCGCCCACATGTATATCAATCTTTTTTTATTTTATATACTATTTTGATCCCTGAAGGGAAATTAGTTAGTTGCACACTCTTTCACACTGTTAGACATACATATAGTGTGTGCAGGCCTGTAACACACACATACTTAAGGGGCCTGTGGGTATGAAGTGTGGGAGAGGTAGACTGACGCACAGCTCCTGCGTGTTACTCCCTAAAGGGCAACTTGTAAATGGGATAGCGCCTTGCTCAAGGGCCCCTCGGCAGTGCTCAGTGAGCCACACTCACAGGTGGCTGGGTAGGAGCGGGAATCGAACCGCCGATCTTGGAACATTGGACCATCGGCTCTACAGCCTGCTCTACCACTGAGCCACTGCTGCACCTTTTCTTTTTTTTTTATATACATATATATATATATATATATATACACACACATATATATATATATATACATATATATATATATATATATATATATATATATATATATATATATATATATATATATATATCTGCTGTTAGGAGAAGAAATAACAATACATGGACTTCCCCGTTAAAGGGACAGTAAAGTTAATTTTAAGTGACATATATGTTATGACACATAGTGTCATAACAATTTTAATGTTTTTGAGCAGAGTCCAAACAGCAGGAGTGAGACAGAAAAAGGCCATGAATTCTGAGTGAAACTGCGACTGAAAGGGAGGAAAGGACTGTATCACAAAAAGAGAAGTAGTATTTAGCAAGAGCCAAAGAATGCAAAGCACAAAAGAAAAATCGCCAAGAAACGTGGGGTATACAAAAAGTATGCTATACATTCAGTCGATTAAAGCCTATCAACCAAAGGTGTCTGCCATTAGTTATCAATAAATAACTTCTAGTACACAATTTATATATACATTACATATATATATAGAGCGAGAGATAGAGCGAGAGAGAGACACACACATATGGCTCGAATTTCCGGGTAGACGCCGGAAGCGTGACATTTCCAGTGAGCTCATTCAAATATATAGGTGGGGATATATATATATATAAATATTCTTACTCCACTAATTCCCTGTTGGAGGCCTTCATCATCGCTGCTCAGAGTGGTGGATTGTGGGATAGACATGCTAGAGTTTAACCTTCCATTCCCCTCACTGTCACTGCTACCCGTTGAGACGGAGTCAGGCCCTTGGAGAAGCTCCTCCCACATTGTGTCATCAGTGTCAGAGGCGGGGCGAGAGCTCATGGTCGGTCTGAGGCGCTCCACCTCTCGTGGCTTTGCCATGGAAGCCGCACTTTCTTCCTGTTTTCAGTTCATGAAAAGAGTCAGCATGAACACAAATATACTGCCAGTCTGCACCTAAAACTCAAATCCTAAATGGACTTCCTTTGGTATATTCAATTAAACACATTAACCTCCAGGTTAAGTAACACAAAGTCACAAAGTGTAAAAATTTGATATACCTGAGGTTTCACTGTGGGATTGGCATTAGACTTTATATTTCGCTTCTTAACAGTAAATAGTGTAGATGATGGACATGATGCAGCCAGGGGCGACTCTTGACGTGATAATGGAAGAAGTACTTTCACTGATTGCATCCCCTCCTCTTCCTCACTGGAAAGCTCATCAGATGCTCCAAATCCTGACTTTCTTTTATCCTGTGAGAGAATATCATCTTAAAAATTAATTCAAAAACAAATTATTATATTTAAAAAAGCAAATTATTAACACTTTTAATACTGGTGTGGATTTTCTAGGCTGTCTTTGTCATCAGTAAAAGACAACCAAGATCTGTTTCTCTGATTCTCATAATGGGTTGTATGAACAGTAATCTATGTTACTGATGTCTTTATTTCCAATACTATAATATACTGTATATACACACTCCCGCGCATATATATATATATATATATATATATATATATATATATATATATATATATACATACATATGAGAGATTATATATATATATATAAATATATATATATAGAGAGAGAGGGAGGTTTTTGAATTTTAAAATGACCTTTATTCATAAAAGCCAAATCACAAGATAATCACATTGACATAAAATTCAAGAGACTCACGCAAAAAGGAATTCACATCCCAGAACAAACATTTAACATGTATCAAATCTTTTTTTAAAAAATTCAAAAAAACAACTAACTGTTGTCCACAATCATCTTTTTTAATTTTGTCATTAGTTTCTTCAATCTAAAAACCTCTTTGTCTGTAAAAACTGGTTGGTCAGTTCCTTCTGGACTTATTCAATGAAAAGTGTCGCTATGCAAACATGTCAGGAAAGAAATTTTCTACTTTGGCCCTCGAACCTTTTGTGTCTTGCAGGAATTTTTTTTATCTTTTGTGAATCATTTTTCTTTAATGGTCTCTTTCAGACTGTCGTCATTTTTGTTGTCAGAGATACTTGTATCAGTAGGTGTCTCAGGTGTTTCTTTATCAATTTTCTTCGCTTTATTCATTTCTGTGTTAGTGTGTTTTTTTTAGGAGGTATTTTTAATGATTATTAATCCATCACAATATCATCCTTTTCCTTCTTCTCCCGCTGAGACTACCATCCTGGTGGCTGTCTACCTCGTCGCTGAGGTACGGCAGTACATTCGATATGATCACCGTTTTAATCGGCTTAGCCAGGGGGAGGACGGGGATGAGTGTATTCTTAATCACTACCCCGTTCACAACTACCTGGTGCAATTTTTCAATTTCATTGAGAAAAATTACTACCGCTCTGTTCATTCAGGAGGCTGCTTTAACGCTGTCATAACCAACCTGCTCTCCCGCCGCTAAACACACATCCCCCACCGAGCAGTTGGGGGGGCAGGGTTAGCTTGATCCCATGCTGGCGAGTGAGCTTCAACAGTGCAGCTTTTCCCTCGCAGCTGCCAATCTTGGGACTACCATATTTGCCTCCTAACCTCCGCAAAAGCCCATGAATGCGATCGCTAACAGAAAGTGAAGACGCACACATTCAGAAAAATGCAATTTGATTGGTTGTCGCATTCAATGTAAAATAATAAACCCATGAAACATCAGAAGCCACTGGATTGTGGAGCAACACAGAGCGCTGACCGACACAGGCTAACCAGACTAAACTTAATTCAGTTGGTTCATTTAGAAAAGTAAAGATTCTAATTTCTTGTATACTGTATGACTTCAAGCTATTCAGTAAAAAGACAAAACCAAAAATTTTGGATTGAAGACTTATTTTCTGCCTGTCTGTGTTGAGAAAGGCAGAAAATAAACAAAAGAACTTCAGATCATAGGCTAGTTAGGCAGCTGTCCTGCCTCATCAACAGTGCATATAAAAAATAGTCTTTATATTAAACTGCTAAAAACATTTGAGAGAAATCTTGAGGAATGGAGTCAGGATTTCTGGAAACAAGGCATTTCTGTAATGAAAATACATTTATTCAAGTATAAATTACACACTAGGCCAGAAGAGATGAATTTAGTTCCAGTCTGATTTGTAAAAACACCAATAAGCTGCTTAATGACAATTTATTGAAATCTGCAAGCAGAGGAGGAGCAATGAAAGGACTGAGGACGAAAGCATTTTTGAAAACATTCCTATACCACAGAAAAAAACCCTGATAACCAAAGTTCCAAAGGTCAAGTATTTATGATGCTGTGTGGTAAAGTCAATTTGGGTCACTGGCTGCGTTAAAAATAGAGGTGTTCATGGTTAACTGTAACTGTAGAATCATCTGTGGGCAGGCAGTTTGATATTAGAATGTTGATTAATTTTAGTTCCCTCACTGTATTGTGCGTTCTAGATGAACAGTGACAATTATTTTTCCAAATGCTTAAGTAGGAGATAAATATTTTAATTGAATTTTAATATTTAATATTTAATTGTTTTAATTAATAACATAAATAGAATTAAATTGAATTTAAATTGAATTGAATCATACAGCTTCAACACTGTAACCTACTAGCGGATTATTAAATAATTATATAACTTGACTCCTACACTTTAAACAGCAGTGCCTGTTCTGACAAGTGAGATAAGGAACTATACCTTCTCTTCATTCCTGTATAACAAGTGGCTTTCATCAAACTTCCAGGACCCCTGCTCTTCTGTGTCCCCACTGACATTGTTTTCTTCACATTTTTTCAGACCTCTTCCCTTCCTTGGCCTGAAGAAGACAGAATAAAATCAGTTCAAAAAATGTCAATGCAGTAGGCATTGCAATACAAGATAAAAACAACAACAGGGATAGGAATACTGAGTGTATCAGACACAATTAAACTTCAGGTTAAAATAAGGTGCTTGGATTCGTTTGCACCTATGCTTGGATTTGTTTCACCTATTAGTTAAGAGGTACTAATAGGTGAAACAGTTTTGGAAAAGGCACGTGAGCTATACAACGGGAAAAGCACCTTCTCCTGCGTGTAGGGCTGGTGGTGCAGCTGGCAGCTGGACTGCCTGTAGGACACCGGTTGGATTCAGTGGAAACAATCTGGCAGTGCACAGTACCAAGTAGCAGCATCAGACACATGGGTCCAAACACCTCGCTAGCTGTGGCCCCGGGAACCTCTAAGTATAGCACCACCGCTGCCACTGAGGGGAGCAAAACAGTTGGCAACAGCAAATAACGCAGCCTCTGAGGTAGTCATTAAAACTTAATTCAGTTACTACTGGGACCATTTTCTGTTCCGTGCCTATGTGCTGGGTCACACATTTATTTCTGAACTGGAATGTAAATTTTGATAAATGGAGACATTAAATTGATGGTTTTGTACATCAAATTCCATGTTTATTAAGGAATAAAGCTGATAAGCCATACACTGAAGTTATGGGAAAGAGTAGTGGAAGCTGGACTAAGGGTAGAAGTGAGCATTTGTGAGCAGCAGTATGGTTTCATGCCAAAAGAGTACTATAAATGCAGTATTTGCTCTGAGGATGTTGATAGAGAAGTACAGAGAAGGCCAGACGGAGCTGCATTGTGTTTTTGTAGATCTGGAGAAAGCTTATGACAGGGTGCCCAGAGAGGAACTGTGGTATTGTATGAAGAAGTCTGGAGTGGCAGAGAAGTATGTTAGAGCGGTGCAGGACATGTATGAGGACTGTAAGACAGTGGTGAGGTGTGCTGTAGGTGTGACAGAGGAGTTCAAGGTGGAGGTGGGACTGCATCAGGGATCAGCTCTGAGACCCTTCTTGTTCGCTATGGTGATGGACAGGCTGACAGACGAGGTTAGACAGGAATCTCCATGGACTATGATGTTTGCAGATGACATTGTGATCTGCAGTGAGAGCAGGGAACAGGTGGAGGAGAAGCTAGAGAGGTGGAGGTTTGTCCTGGAAAGGAGAGCAATGAAGGTTAGCCACAGTAAGACAGTAAGTACCTGTGTGAATGAGAGGGACCCAAGTGGAAGAGTGAGGTTACAGGGAGAAGAGATCAAGAAGGTGGAGGATTTTAAGTACTTAGGGTCAACAGTCCAGAGCAATGGAGAGTGTGGAAAAGAGGTGAAGAAACGTGTGCAGGCAGGATGGAACGGGTGGAGAAAAGTGTCAGGTGTGATGTGTGATAGAAGAGTTTCAGCTAAAATGAAAGGAAAGGTGTACAAAACTGTGGTGAGACCAGCGATGTTGTTTGGTCTAGAGACAGTGTCACTGAGGAAAAGACAGGAGGCAGAGCTGGAGGTAGCAGAGATGAAGATGCTGAGGTTCTCTTTGGGAGTGACCAGGAAGGATAGGATCAGGAATGAGTACATCAGAGGGACAGCACATGTTAGAGGTTTTGGAGATCAAGTCAGAGAGGCCAGACTGAGATGGTTTGGACATGTCCAGAGGAGAGATAGTGAATATATTAGCAGAAGGATGCTGAGTTTTGAACTGCCAGGCAGGAGGCCTAGAGGAAGACCAAAGAGGAGGTTTATGGATGTAGTGAAAGAGGACATGAAGGTAGTTGGTGTGAGAGAAGAGGATGCAGAAGACAGGGTTAGATGGAGACAACTGATTCACCAAGAGGGGAAAAGCCAAAAAGTAGAAGAAAAAAATAAGTAGTTCATCCTTCTACTTCATAAGTTAGTTTTAAAACCTGATTTGAAGTCAATGTTGTATGTTTTAAATTCATAATATTCTATCTTTGTGCTGCTTGCTAATTTATCAGAAAAAAGACTTATGAATTGATTATTATTTTGGCAAAACTCATGAGTTCTAAAAACAAGGATTAGCAAACCTGAAATATTTAATGAATATCAAAAATACACCTGGCTATTGTTATTTTGTATTATTTAAAACTGATTCAACTTTACAGATATTTCCAGCTCATGGCTTCAGTGTAAAGGGAACATGGGTGGTGAGGTTCAGCTAACCTTGCATGAAGTAGAGCATTAGGATACATGTGGAGATGGACTTGGTGGTCACCTGGATCCACCAGTGGAAGAAGAATGGGAACAGCAGTACTCTGACCAGACCCTTACGGGTCAGAGCAGTCCAAGGACTCTCTGGTTTGGCTTTACTGAATGTTGATCCTAAGGGAGAAGTGGAAAATCTCTAACACAGCTGTGATAGATACAGGTCAACTATTAAAAAAATAATAAATTATGGTTTGTTTTTTTTACTGTTTATTATTTTAATTTCATTTAAGGCAGTATAAAAGACAAAACCAAATTACTGTAGTTATATGCATATGACATATAAAAGTGTGCAAGACAAGCAGAAATTTCATAGATTAGTATGATCCTTCTTGACAGTAAAGGCCGTGAGCATACACATGTTGTTAATATTACTATGTCTGTTATCAACAAGAAAGGTTAACAAAAGTTAGAAGGTTGGTCTCACCTCTTACTAAGTCAACATCAATGAGGTCGGGCTTAATGTAGACAGTCTTCTTTGGTTTGCTGTCCAAACCCTAGGTGATAAGGGGTCTTGTTTG
The DNA here is from genome assembly GCA_013358685.1 of Antennarius maculatus. Lineage (NCBI taxonomy): Eukaryota > Metazoa > Chordata > Actinopteri > Lophiiformes > Antennariidae > Antennarius > Antennarius maculatus. Next base: position 5,429,010 of record CM023609.1, on the reverse strand, counting down.
ATTGGATCTTAGGTAATTAGTCAGCAGATTGAAATGAGCTAATAATGGTTCACAGCATCTCGTCTCTTAATGTGACGACTGTGTTTGTAAAAGTTTCTTTTGTATAACTAAACACATTTAGGTGGTGTTATAACATGACGATAGAAACGTTTTTTTCTTTTACATTCAGATCCGTTTGTTCCAGAGATTTCTCCCAAACTTGTTGATCATAGGCTCCAATCTGTTGAGACAACAGAATAACTATTATCATTTTCCTTCATAATAGGAAAAAAAAAAAAAAATCAAACACTTTTGTGAATATTTATCAAACAGCACTCTTAATGGATGATTTGGAATACATTCAAAACTGAGTGCCAAAAATTTATTTTTTTGTGCAAGTACATAACCTATTCCAAAAAAATATCCCTAAAAGGTAGTATTTGGGAGCATAACTATAATTATGAAACGCTAATTTGATATTTTGCTGTTCTTCCAGACATGTCAACACATGTGGCTAGTCATGAAATATGCACAAAATTACCCTGAATCATCTATTACTTTGTAAGCTGTTGAACATCTCGTACGTCATTTGTTCGATCCACATATATTCTTCAAAATAATGTTAGTCAACATTAAAAATAGACAAACAGTATATGTATTTACTAAGCAGAACATCCAAGATAAATTCAATGACAAAATGCATTACTGAATGTCAGTCATGGAATGATGTATGCTGGACTTGAAACAACGCAATTTCACCCCCCCTAAAAAAAACAGGACATGTTTTCTATGAATGCATAAAAGTCCTACATCACTAACTCAAAGTTCTGCCTCGAAGCAGGTCAAACATATTCTCTACCTTCTCTTGATACCAGGCTATTCTGGCCATCGTCATCAAGTGCTGGAGTCGGCTGGTTGGGAGTCAGGGCATTTTACTAAGATCTCAGCAAACAGACGACTGGAAAAGAAATCATATTTGTTCACGACACAAAGGTGGAACAGACACTTTGATGCTGACAAAAAGAAAAAGAAATTAAACATGGTTTAAATATTACACGAACTGTTGCGGAGGAAAAGCATATTAGCAGGAGGATAACACAACTTACCTGATAACAGCACTGGTCGATGTGGCGTCAACTGGTAAATACCTTTAGTAATCATCACAATCTGCTCATTAAACGGTTAATTTCAGTTAGTTTCAGATGAGTTACTGAGCCAAACTGTCACAATGAGCTAACTACTAGTTACGTGCTTCAAGCCAATCCACACTGTTCAACTAGATTAATTAATTGTAAAAGAAAAAGGCTTAGTTTGTACGTTTACATTTGATTATCGATACATTTATCTCTGGGTTAATACTTCGATAACTTCACTCTTATGCTCAGTCTTCCGCTTCCCTTTTCCGGGTTCTGTTATGTTGAATTGGTGATTTTTTTTTCCCTGAGTATTGTCTGTCAGGACATCTTGAACGTTCAACTTCCTGCAGCGTACAGTATATCCTGCGGTACGACACAAGAACAGTAAACCCGAGTATTGACTTAAAACAAGAATTAATAAGAAGATTTAGCACAAACACTTTACTGCGGACGCTCGTCGCATACACACAGCGGTAAATTGTCGCCTGAAATACTTGCAAAGGACTTTAAAACCAATACTCTGCCCTTTAATTAATGCTACCACTTCAACGAATAAGAACGAAGCAAACGATTTTAATCATTTATTATTCTGACAGTTACTTTGAAAGATTCCAAAGGCTACGTCTATGAATTCGGATTTGCTAACAACTCATTTCAACTCAATATACAGTATGTATGTATGTATGTATGTATGTATAGATAGATAGATAGATAGATAGATAGATAGATAGATAGATAGATAGATAGATAGATAGAGTTAAGATATGTAATCCTCCATTTTAATAGTAAGGCAAAGCAAGCGGAAAACAAATGAATGGCTGCACTTGACTCGCTGATAGATTGTAGTTCGCTGTCACTTCTTCTACGGCCGAGGAAGAAGACTCCTCGGTCGAATCCCTGGGATCACCAGCGCCCCCTACCGGGAGGCCGGGGACTTTTGTCGCTTCATGCCTTTTCCAAGCGGTTTCAGAGCCGCTCAACTCATGAAACACACATTAACTAAATTATGGGAATTTAGTTCATAGAGCAAACGTGTATGAACATTTTAATAGCAACATATAGAAAAATAGCATTACGGGCTCACTATAGCATTCCGTATTTGTGAAAATTCAGCAATTTTGAGTAAAAATAGCCTGAAATTGGTGACGTTAAACGGAAAATAACTTTATAATACACATCACTGGATAAATGTAACCAGCTAATTATTTTCTTCCAAATTTCATTTTTTTCTTTCATGACGGCCTCACCTGCCTCCCCTGACTGCACATCACTGGCTGCATAGTCAGGTACTGCTCCAAAAGTACTTGTTATCAGACGTCTACCAGACCTCTTTCCAAGACCACAATCACTGATGTGCTGTTACCCAAAACTAGTCAAATTTGATTAACATATTTTCTAATATTTATTAATCAAATCAAATGATTTTTTTTTCTCTCAAAAACATCCTTGAATCATGCTTTAAAAATATGATCAGATATTTCCAAAAAAAATATACAACACTGACATATCGTCAGTTCATTAAAGCTTTCCTAAAAGAATATTGATGGCGTGGTAAATTTCATTATAGACCTGTTCAAACCAAAAAGATGACCAATTTACAATTAGAAAACACAGAAAAACAAGAGTCTGGGACGTGGGAATTTTTGGTAAACTTAGTTCAAATTAATTTCTTGAAATTGATGGCTCAATTAATGTCATGATTTAGCCATTGTTTTATTATGTTTATAATCTTTTTGCCTGGGTACAAAATAACCACGTACCATGCATGCACCCATGTATCCAAGATTTTAATGAAATCCCTGGAATATAATTCAACTCTGTCCTCCCACAGTATTTTTTAAACATTAACTTGATTGCTAAATGGCAGTTATCTATCCATCAGTGTTTGAAATGAGACTCGGTTATAACTCTGCAGTAACGTCGGACAGTCGAAGATCAGTTAAGACAGAGGAGTCACTTGTCACTTGATTCCTGAGTGTCCTCTGATGGCGGGTCTTGCTCAGCTGCACAGACGATCTTTGCCTTGACCTTGCTGTTGGAGGAAATGATGAAGTAGGGGCTGAGCGAGGCATAGCAGGAGGAAAAGAAGACCCTCATATCCGCCACCACTGGAGACACCTTTGCCACTGTCAGCATGTAGATCCAGATCACATTATCAATCCCAAAGAAGACCACGTAGAGAACTACCAAGGTGAGAACAGTTTTGGCTGCCCTGGTCTCTGCCCCACTGCTATGTGATCGATGGAGCCGTCTCATCCGGTGGCTGTGGCGGTGAAGCAGTACCAGAATGTATCCGCTTGAGCCCAACATGAGAGCAACGAAGGAAAAGTCCCTCCCAGAGACGGCAACACCATTTATCACATAAGACAGATTGTCTCTAAAGTCCACATGACAGAACCCCAAGTTGAGGGTGAAGGCAGGGACTGTGCCATTACGTGGTGCCATAGAGAAAAAAGGGGCTGCAATGCATATAGCCATGTTGAGAAACCATAGTCCTGCAAAGGTGGGGAGGACAAGGGAGGGAAGAGCAAGCTTCAGTCTGGATAAACGAGCCCCTGCAGGAGCGATAGTCAGTGCCTGAAACACACTGAGCATGCATGTGATGCAGACCGACAAAGCCCGGCTGATGCGATAGGTGTAAATCACCACCTTACAACCAGGATCATTCAGCAGATCCCTCATCCCAAACACAGTCATAGTCTGAGGTACGCAGCGGGTCAGTAGCAACATGAGGTTAGCGAAGGCCAGGTGGCAAAGGATCATGTCCACAGGAAGGAGCTTGGTTTTAGTGAAAATTACTTGAACATATGCCAGCAGCACCACAGTGTTCCCCAAAATGCCCATACCTGTTTGCAAGAGGAAGGAGACTCCTTTTATGGTCACACACAGATCCATGACACCAAGGCATGTATCTGGCAAAGCGGAAAACGAAATCTGTAATGAAAACACAACATATGAGAAACATTCTCTTATAAAATATCTGATACACACCTGATAAACAGAAATGAATGTGATAAACGTCATCTTGGATGACTTTTAGTGGAAAAGTAAAGAAATGCTTACCTTAAATTATGGCTAAACCATTGAATCTGCTATGAAATAACTTAATAGCATGTGCCTTAATAATTTATAGTATTCAGTTACCCTTGAGATTTTTAGTCATCATTACTGTGTCCATCCCACAGTTTTGCAAATTAAAGTGACGACGAAAATCTGGCTCAGATGGTCTCAAAGGACATGAGCAGTAAGCAAGCAAAGGGGGCTACAGCTCCAGTGAGTTGTAAAACTAGTTTCTTATATTCCTGTTAAGACAATAGTGAGGTACTCATATGAGTGTTGAAACATGGCTCACATGCTGACTTGTGATTACTCTGAAGAGAACCCTTTCTGCCATAGTTCCCACATAGGTGATGGAGGACAAATCTGAATGTCCATTCCACACAAAAATAGGTCAAATTTATTTGAAGTTGATCTAAGTCAAAGACATTTTCCAAGTCATTGTCTATAGTGTTAATTTTTCCACCTTATCTCTACAGGTAATGTTTTTATTTGTGGTGCAACATAAAGATCAGAACAAAGAGAGACAAAAAGCTTTCACCAACACTCTTGAGACAAACTTTGGAATCTATGTTTATATAAAGCGGCGAATACTATGGATTTTGTCACCCATCATAGCATGTGATCAGTAACCATCTTTATCAGATAGCATGATTGAACAACATTTTCTTTAACAACCCTTTAAAGCATGAACCAAGTAAAAAATTGCCAGAAAAAATCTTATTTTTGGAAAATAAGGTCTTATTGGAATCTTCTGTCAGAAAATTCTTTATATAAATTTATGTTTATGAGCTTTATTTTGTATTTTTGCCAAATCTAGATTTTTTTTCATGCTAACTGCAGATACTTGAGTCTGATTATATACAGTATATCAGATCTTATCAAACTTATGATATAGAAGTATCAAAATCCTGAAAGGCCAGCTGTATCAAATATAATACACTTAGCTTTTAAAGGAATAGGAATGTGGCAGTTGTTTTAAGATGCATGTTAAAAATGTTAATCGATCCTTCGAGTTTTAATCTGCATCATCTTCACAACTGAGAAGTAAATATCAATGAAAAATTACAGAATCAAATTAGAATAATTTTTCTTGTTTGTTGATACAGAAGCCTGACATTGAACTTGAGATAAATGTGGCCAAAGGTGCTACAGGCTGTGCATCAACACAGGTCTTTAATGTCAGGAAATAGTTCATCCTAATAAAAAACAACCGAGATTCCTGTAGACATATGAATGCCATGTACTGCAAATTTTAAACTTCTCCTGTATTGTATGTCAGTTTCTGCAGACAAAAAAAACTGAAAGTTGTTCCTCCAGAGTATTATTATTTCCCTGTGGAATTATAGAAACAGAGTTGAACAACTCCTGCAGAAACAACACGGCACAGTTATTGTTGTTAAAGCAGCCTGATGATGCCTTGAATGAGCCATCAAGAGGCTTTTGCATACGCAGCTGGTGCTTTTGCTTGAACTCTTTTCCTCCCTCAAGTCCTGGGAATACATTTAAAGACACAGAGGAGCAAGATAATCATTCATGCAACAATCCATGTTTGCACTAATTAGGGGTGTAAAAACAATCTGCCATTATTCATTTGTGTTTTCAGTGCAAAGAACTAGCATATGCTAGAGGTTTTGAATCAACTTTGAATTAAAAAAAAAAACTTTTTAATATATACAGTACAATGATCTTGGATTAAAGGTGCTCTAACCTATTGATCAGGTTAGAATGACTGCTTTATAAGTAGTTGCAAAACTCATTTTTGTGTGGTGAAAATGTTTGGCGCAAGGCAGTTTTCAGTTTTCACTAGGGAGATGGCTTTGGGATAAAGCATTATCAGATGTAAAAGAACAAACAGGGAAATAACACATGTTTACATGATTAGAGAGTTAATTAAAATGGCAAGTTCAAGCATGTCCTTCTCAGGGTGCTTCATTATGTGCAGAACACTGAATTCAACTTTAAAAATTACTGTTTTTTTTACAGGTACTGGCTGATATTTTCTTTATTGGCACAAATTCATTTTTAATTTTTCATTAAATAATGCTGTTATAATTGTGCAATAATTAATATATTGTGCAATGTCTATCCTTTCACAAACTGCATGCTTTACATCATAGAATCAATCGTTTTTTCTGTATTTGCTATACTAAAACACATAAATATATTTCAGCAGATGACTTTATGTAGAAAATAATCTCAGTAAATTACTTAACATATAGAGACATATACTGCCCTCACGCTCTGTGTGATTTTAAAGCAAGTAATTTCCCCAAACTATCTCTCTAAATGATTTGCTTGCATATATGTTAAATTTGTGGTAGAGTATGCCAATTTTCAAAGTCTTGCATCTTTTAATATGTGGGTGAAAGCAACAACTCTGGTTGGTGAAGAGGGAATATTTAGCATACCAGTCACTCTGTAATTAATCTGTCCCACAGCAAAACTATGCTTTAAGAGGCTTTTGGCTCAACAGTCTCCTGTCTGGTATTAAATTGCTTTCTTTATTTGGTCTGAAGGCAAGAAGAACAAAAATGAAGTGGAACTCAGTGGTGGTGGATGGAGCTGTCGCCTGCCTCATTGCTGGGTCACTGTTTGAATCTTGAACTGAATTGTCTTTGGGTGGGCCATATGGTTTCCTGGCTCTGTCCATTAACATTCTGCATGGGTGAATTTAAATAATGGGAATAATTGCTGATTGTTCCTATGATTGATGACCTGTTCATGGTGAACCTTGTCTCTTGTCTAATGCCAGTTGGAATTGACTCTAGTCTCTATGCCAACTCAGAATAAGCATGTTTATTGACAATCTACTCGTAGTGTCACTTTGTTTTTTTCTATTCATATTGTATGTTCGTGGTTTTTTTTTAATGTTTAAATCTGTGTTTAACTTATTTGAAGTATGAAGTGAAGTATGAAGTATTTTATTGTTTTTGGCGAATTATACAAGTAATTGTGGCACTACACAACTTAAACTGGGGATCTGTCATGCATACTGAATGGAACGTCCTCTGGCTTTTACTTTGTTTCAGTACGCTCCACTGAAGGACACTGGTGTTGATGTGTGGTTAAGCAACAGAAAATGTCTTTAAGATGCAGCTCTTAAAATTGATAACTAATTAATAAATTAATAAGATGAACATTATTATAAAAAGACCTACATCTAAGACATGAATATATGGGAAGTGTTCTGCATAGTAAAACTCTGGCATTGAGTAATTGTTTTAATACTCTCTGAATCTAATTGTGAGGCTAATAGACAAGATCTTTTCATTACCACTATTTTCTCTTTCTAACGGTTTGGTCTTTGTACCTAGTAAATCAATCCAAACAGTTTTCTCTGTGCTGCATTGTTAGTGTGAAATCCACTGAGAGGACAGAGGCAGTCATCTGGATTGATCACAAGTAATTGGAGGCTGAGGGAAGAAAGGTCAACGGAGCATGAAAAAGAAATTCAGCAGCTGCCCCTCTTTTTATAAGAGTACAAACTCCCCAACTACTTTAGGGGGACCAGTCAGAGACAAGGTCTACTTCAGCCCTTAGCTTTGATTACTGTCAGGTAGGATGTACACTTCTCTTTTAAAATGCTATATTAGTTAATGACAGTTGCTAAAACTACCTTGTAATTTTTTCCATCCCTACAGGTATGCAATCACAGGAATTCATCCGTGGAATGCTCTATCTTTCCCTTACAGTTGTGGGAGTACCAGGTAATGTTGCCATCATTGTAGCCTTCTTGCTCTTGCTGTACCAGGAGAACTGCCTCCTCCCAGCTGATGCCATCATCCTACACCTGGCTTGTGTCAATCTGCTGGTGGTGGGGGTTCGCTGTCTGCTGGAGACACTGGCCTCGTTGCATCTTTCCTCCATCTTTAGTGACTTAGGCTGCAAGGCTGTAATTTTTGTTTACAGAACATCCCGCTCCCTCTCTATATGGCTGACCTTTGTCCTGAGTGCTTACCAGTGCCTGAGCATTGCCCCTCCTGGATCACGATGGGCTTCTGTCCGCACTGTTGTAACCCAATATTTAGGACTTGTGTTCCTCTTCCTCTGGCTCATCAACACATGCATGAGCACAGCAGCAGTACTTTTCTCCTTTGGCACCCAGAATGACTCGAGCCTACTCAACCATGGCATTAATGTACAATTCTGCTATGTACACTTTCCCTCAAAGTTGTCAAAACAGGCAAATGGAGCAGCTCAGGTAGGCCGAGATGTAGTACCCATGGCGCTCATGACTCTAGCCAGTCTGATCATCCTGGTCTTCTTGTACAAGCACAGCCAGCAGGTGAAGGGTTTCCGCAGCAGCAGCAGGGGAGGTGGAGGTGAAAGTGGGGTTGGCGGTGGGGCCGAGCTACGTGCCGCAAAAGCCGTGGTGGCCCTTGTAACTTTGTATGTGGTCCTCTACGGGATAGACAATGGACTTTGGGTGTACACCCTCACCGTGAGGAAGACAATGAGATCCCCTCTGATCTCTGATCTTCGAATATTCTTCTCCTCACTCTATGCAGTCTTGAGCCCAGTGGTCATCATTGCATCTAACAGGAAGGTGAATGGCAGGCTGAGGTGTAGAGTGCAGCTAATGCGGACTCAAGAAAAACCAATGCCAGGATAGTAACAGAATTCTCCAAAAGCCTGGATCATATTTTGTTTCTCTGTATATTTCAGGTTAATAATAATTGTGAAAGGAAAAGTAAGATTTTTTTTTTGTAATGGTTTAAGTTGTTCTGAATTCATATAATGATGCTTTTTGATATTGTTTTTATTACTTTTTCTGTGTCTTGTGAAATACCTGATGAAGGTCAAGCAGATGTATCTGTGGGCAAGGGGAAGCTTTTGACTCACTATCTACAGTATAATGAAGGAAGAAAAGTGTCATAATAACTCTGTGACTCAATACAGGTCTGTATGAATCCCTGCGGATCTGGCATTATGTTGCTTTGTTGACTACATTCTCTCCATCTAATTAGATGGAATAATTAGAAAGGGGCCATTCGGTAATTGTCAAATGACTTCCAGATGCCTATTTACCTATAATTAAGCTGTTGATAAGGATCTGGTAAATGTCCCATGCTGATAAGGCAGGTTAATTGACCCACAGAGAACAAGTGGAAAACCTGATGGGAAAACTATACCTATATTAATAATGAAAAAGATGGTTTTTACTCAGTGCTGAGTATTTCAGTACACTCAGAATATCTCTCTGGGTTATGCGGGTGTTGTTAAAAGAGAAGACACAGGTCTTGGCAAAAGCCTGGAAGATGCTGTGGATACGCCATATGTGGGAATTTAGGAGTCATTAAGTAATTCCAATATCTTCCACAAGCATGGGCAGGAAGACAGAGAGGACATAACAACTTCTGAGAGTGACGGTAAAGAGGATATAAAGTGGGTCTGTGAGTCTGAGATTGCAAAAAAACCTTACAACGTGCAATCCGTGCAGCGCTACTCAACAGCTGTCGCAATGCAGGAAAGGCGAAGAAGTCCTCTTTTTGTGCTTTTGCCAAACACGTATTCAATACCAGGTTGACATGAAAAGATAATGAAAACCAACCAACAAGATTGATATTTTGATACAGAGTAGCACTTGCTTTTATTGTAAAAGTCGCATCCATTAAAACAGTCTCTACTGTGGTAAATTGTTTTGGAAATCTCTGACGATAAATTCAATGCATTTTACTCTTCAAACCACCGAAATCTGATTGGCAATTAATACAGACTCCGGTGGAATGAAGGATAGAATACATAGATTGTTACATTAGAGCAGGGAGCCTGCCAGCACCACTTCTGAAGAATCACCATGAATGGGATGGTTGTTGATTGCTGTCATTGTTTTCCATGATGTTATTCCTTCTTTTCCTGTTAGGACAGCAGTGGCAGATTAGTTAAAAGAAACAAAGACATGAAAAACAGGTTCTTGTTGTGTGTTCACTCACATCTCAGTGTACAATGTGTGTGTGTGTGTGTGTGTGTGTGTGTGTGTGTGTGTGTGTGTGTGCGTGTGAGGGTGTGAGGGAGAGTGTGTGTGTAGGATGTGCCGAGGAGGCCTCTCCCCTCACAAGACAGGACCTGCTTTTAATGTTTTACAACCTTTCGCTGTCTTTTGACTCCAATGAATGCAGAGCTGTGCTAAACATGAATAGACCAAACCCACACAAATGAAACCCTCTATCACATTCTCATTGTCAAATCCCCAATCACCTCCAAGACTGAATTCTGATCAAACAGGCCACAGTGGATAAAATTACATTGCCACCTGGTTAACCTTCAACTCCAACTCACCTGGTTGATGAAGTGAAATGTTTGAAATGCACAAGCTGTCAAGAAAAAAAAAAAGTATCAATGCCTGGGAAGGAATAAAGAAATAAACCTGCAGATGTTACATACTACATACGTGAGAAAAGTTTAAAAAAAAAAGTCAGCTCATCCATAATGGTTGGTTAAATAAAGTCAAAGAACTGCATTAAATCCTGCAAGCCAATCCGACCCTGCAGCGCCTACTGTCAGTCTGTTTACCTGCACCAGGTACAGGCATTTTTGTCTTCCATGTCCTCCAATGGCAATGCAGCAGCAGGGTTAAGCCTCACCCCTTTTCAGCCTTGAAGCAAATCCACACCCTAATCTGTCCCATTTTACTTAGGCTCTAGATGTTGGGCAAAACACTCTCCTCCCCCACAGAAACTTTTTGAAATCACAGGAACACCTAAATCTGACTCATTACAATCACTGCATTTATCTTGCATTTGTTTGCGTTGGTTACACTGAGGCGAGCACAAACTGACAACTAAAGGGTGTACGAACATATATAAGTGATGCATTTACCTCTAAATAACTTCATGTTGATAGAAGGCACAGCTGTGAAGGTGGCATTATAGCAAACGGAGTCACTTTATGAAGTGACTCAAGAAGATGAGGTGGGTTTATTTCTGCCCATAAAAAGCTTCCATTATTTTTCCAGTTAAGAAGAGTTCTGTCTCACTGCAGCAACAGAAAACTTTGTCTTTGCTGTGACATTGAAATAAGCATTCCTTGTTTCTTTCAAAGCCATCTTTTTTTGAAAGTAACTGGCACCATAAGTCATTTGCACATCTACTGATACCTTCTTTGCCTTTCTTTCAAAAGATGGTTCCTAAGGCATGCTATTTAGAGGATTTATCTCCTTTAGAAATGTCATGGAAAACTTGAACCTCGTTTCATTAAAAATATGTAAAGAAAAGAAGAGCTAAAATTTATGACTGAATTTTGAATATCTTCAGGACTTTTATGTTATGAAATTATGTTGCGAAAGCAGTGCACTCTAACGTCTTTCTCCAAATCATCGATAACCCTAACCTGTGGAGAGGTGAGATGTTTTGGCCATGATTTTTATTTTATTTTTTTACACTAGAGAGACAGCGTTGCATGTGTCACCCATTTCCATGCACCCACCCAAATTAACTGATTCCCTCAAGCTGAGAACAACCGTGCGTCATGTCTCAGCCTGCCTGGAATGCTGCACTGCATGTCAATGAGAGTCAAGAAGATGAAAAGGTGGGGAGTCGTGTACTGTCAAGGGAAAGTTTGGTCTGTCATGATGAATACGACGGCATTTCTTGATCTATACTAACTAATGCTCACTTTAGTAGAAAACCTGGGCATTTAATATTCACATACATGTGGAGGATTTAATGCTTCACTATATTAGTCTGGTTTACACCAGAATAACTGGAGTTTGATGAGTTACTGTGATATTTAGCCAGAACCAGGTGGGAAAAAAAGATATCCAGCATAAGAATGATTTAGATGAACTATCCTCAAAGTTTTGCTGTAGAAACATAAGATTGGTACTGTTCCTTTCGTCTGTCTTTTTACAAGAGCGTAAATATGCTTTATCCCAGGACATCAGTGTTTTCCTTTACATGTACATCTACAGTGCTTCTTATAGTTAGCTGAAGGTATTAAATCAGGATCAAGATATATTTAAATATGTGAGGAACTGAGAGAAAATTTCACGGCTGTCTGGCTTCACAATATCAAAAAGTAATGCTCTGTCAGTACTGTATCCACATACACAATGACAATGAGGCTCTGCAATAGATTTTACCCATTTCCAGGGTACCAGTGAGGACATGAACCACACCAAAGGAGGATGGGGGTGGGGTTTAGGGGTCTAAGGCCCCAGGGTAGCAACCTGCTACAACTCCACCACTCTCAGGTAAGATATAAACTGCTGTGCTAAGACTGGAAATACATTTAAGATGCCTGGCCCCCTTTCCAGCTGTGTATTACACTAAGAGGCTAAGACGAGGAGAGGAAGGAAAATACATAGATGGACTCTTGACCAGAGAAAAAACAAACCTTATGAACAAGCATTGAAATGTTAGTATGTGAACTCCTAAAAAACAAATAAATACAAATAATTTTTGCCACAAAGATACAAGCAGTCTGAAACTGAATGAGCTGAAACCTGAAACTTGTCCTGATGTGAAGCAAGCACCAGTATGTGCTTTGACATTACTCAATAAATGTATGTCTTATTATGAACTAGTGAAATAGTTTTTGCTTGATCTTCACTCAGGGATACTTCTGCAGATCAAGATATCTTTCTAAAAAATGTATTTCATGAGAGAAACAAATGTATATATGGTAGAAATCGGTGTCAACCACGTCAGTTGGCAGAGATTTATCTTTATGATCAGCCTACCCAGCATCCCTCACGGTTTTTGATTCCTGTTGAGCACATAAACCCAAGACCTGCAACCTTCTTCCTGTCAAACTAGGATTCTGCATCTTATCTCTCACATCTTCCCACTAAATTCCACAAAGGTGGAATTTTCCACAAGCCATTTTTCCACATTCAGCGTGGAATGCAGACAAGATGGAGCAAGCCTGCAAAACGCGGCGGAGGCAGTGTGTTAAGGTGCTTCGCTTGTGCACATCTTGTCCTGCTCTTAAATGTTCCCATTGGGGGAGTTGTTAGTGTCTCATTCTTTGTGACTTTGTGCTGTGGTGTTTGTAGTGGCTTGGGTGCCGCTGATCATTATGATGATCCTGCAATGTCATTTTAGGACCTGTAATCTCGGTATCTGCATTCACTGATTTTATACCAATTCATGCAGTTTGACTGTAATTTCCATTTATTCTGGTGGAGTATGAATCATGACAAAGGGTGCAAAGCAGCAGAAAGTTTTAACAAAACTCTAAATTCAGAACTCCTGGAGATATTTATGGGCGTGCTATTAAAAAGTCATAAATTGCTATCTTTGCCAAAGAGCAACAGATCTTGTAAAATTATACAACACTGGCATGTGCTGACATAACAGTCCAACATTATTTATCATGCCGCTACCACTCTGTGTACAGTTGAAGCAAAACTTAAGAAAAGAGAACAATGTGGCACCTTTTTCAAGTCAGTTACCATTAAAGTTAAGTTACTCTATTTCACTCAGTGTGGGGAGTTATTTTCGTATGATAATATGGCATGTTTCTCCAATAATCTATGGAAAATTGTCTCCTTGAGTCTCCTTGAGTTTTTCCAGAAATAAATGGTGTGACTATGCCAAGTTGATTAATTAATTACAAAAGACAGTGCTGAAGCCCTCAATAGCTTTATCAGAGTTTATACCAGCTCAATGTATCAACAAAATATTGTGTTGAAATATGTGTTGAGGTGGATCAAACACAAACTAAAGAGTGTTTTTTTTTTGTTTGTGTTTTTGTAACTGCTGCATCATGCTGCTAAATATCTAAATGTTCAACCAGACCTGCTTAGAGCTTTGTGCTGACATGTGGAAACATTCTTTACAGGCTGGGAGGACAGTTGGGAGATTGGGTGTCTGTTGGATTAAAAAAAAAAAGAAAAAGTTAAAATTAGGCAGTATTTAGAACTGGTGAGGAGAAAGCGCCATCTGTTGGTTTTTTCTAATACTACAATAAAGGTGCAACTTCAATAGTATCTGATCAGTCACAAAATAGGTGGCAAAATGACTGAATAAATATCTCAATTTTATTTATCTCAAGCAAGGAATTGATGTCTCTAGTAGCACTGATTAGTCTGTTTGTCTGTATGATCTGAATGGATTTAGTTTCATTTAATTTTTGTAGAAGTAGGGTAATGCCCAACAGCAATTTATTATTTTGGTGGAGATTCAAATCATCATCTGGATCAGATAGTTTTATAAGGGCTCTTTATTACAATGGAATTAGGTAATTTTCATGAGAGTTTACTGAGTTAAAACCTGAAGAAATGTAGATGTGAGTGTGCCTGGTTATCATGTAGCCCTGTGATGATCTGTTATCTTGTCCACGGTGTATCCCACCTCTTGCCTGTAGCCAGCTGAGATAGGCTCCAGCAGACCCTGAAGAAATTAAATACTAGAAATTTAACCAATTTACCCATTAACCAGTCAATATGCCAATATGAATCTCCTCCGGAGTGTGAACTCACGGTGGGAGGCGTCAGCTCACCTCCCAGCCACTGCCGAGGTGCTCTTGAGCAAGGCGCCCCTGCAAGCTGCTCGTTTGGGGCGTGATCTCTCATGCGTGACCCGTCACTCTGCCTCCCCCTACTGTTTGATGTTACTAATTGCATGCCTACAGGCCCCTAGTGTGTTGTGTTTCAGAGGCCTGTATACAACTATGTACTGTATGTATGCATGATCTAACACATATGTAACAGCATGTAACTGTAGTGTGGAGTGAGAAAGACAATTTCCCCGTGGGGGACAATAAAGTGGACTTTCTTTCTTCTTTCTTCTATGGTCTATCAATCACAGCCCTGTTGCTTTTACATGAAAAGAGCAGCCATGATACAGTGCTGTCTGCTTTAATTTGTTTACTGTAAAAAATGTTGTAACTAGCACTCACCTATACCGTGCCACAGTGCATTACAATGGTCAAAACTCACACGTTCATACATGTTAAATAACTTGCTTGCCATTACAACCTCCTAACTTTGTTGTCCAATTTGTTCCAAGGTTTGACACCAGTAAGAAAGAAAGACAGTCCACTTTATCGTCCTCGGTAGGGAAATTAACTTTACACTAAGCATGTACATGCATATACAGTATGTCTTAGACAAAGCATACAATGTTGTGTACAGGCCCCTGAAACAAACACAACACACTCTGGTTCTGTAGGCATGCAATTAGTAGAACAACAAACAGTACAGGTGAGGCAGAGTGATTGGCAGCAACTTCGGTGTGCGCCCCAATCGACGAGCTTGTAAGGAGGATGGCGCCTTGCTCAAGAGTGCCTCGGCAGTGGCAGGGAGGTGAGCTGACACCTCCCACAGACAGCACACACTCCGAGGATGGCTGGGCGGGAGCAGGAATTGAACCGCCGATCTCTGATTAAAGGGTGCCTGCTCTGCCCATGAGTGACTGCCACCTCAAAAGTAAAAGATAAAAGAAAATATTTTTAGTGTTGTTCTTGCTTTCTTCTGTAAAAATGATGTGTTTCCTCTAAAGTTGGTAGTTGGATTCATTAAAATGTTGTTGGCTGCTTTATACATGAGTTGAACAGTTCTATAGCTTATGATGTCATGTATTTTCAGTACTTTAGATGTAATGAATAATTGATTGAATGAATAATAAATGAATAATTGATTTGTGTGAGCTCTACTCTATAATGTACGTTGTGCATCTGCAGTATTACTTATCAAACCAATTACAATATCTGATCAAGTGGATCCATCCACATGAGGATTATAACTCCTGGCTGGAACTAGAACAGAGAGAGATCTTTCTGATCTTCCCTTTATAACCTCAACCCTTAAAGAGCATCCTTGCTCCAAGAATCCTTTGATTGCCTCCACCTTGTTGGCTTGCTGGAAAACCCTTGATATTACAAAATGTCAATTAGAACCTGGTATACTCTCCCCAAAATGGCACAATTCAGATTTTATTAATAATAAAAAACCTCTCTATTTTAGGACATGGGCAGAAAAAGGGGTCACCCACCTCCATCACCTCCTTCAAGATAATAGACTAATTACATATACAAATCTGTTTGAAACATTTGAAATAAGACATGGAAATTTTCTCCAATACCTGCAGATAAAGAAGACAATCATAAGAAGCATTACCGAAGCTTCAGCTAACCTCATCTCCACCTGATTTACAGCTACCTGAATTCACCAAATACATTATAAAGCTGTCCTCAAAACTTAGAAAAATCTCTCAAAAATATCTAGTTCACTCTCAAAAACTAGCTCTGTACATCTACCAACTGTAAAATGAGAAAAATATTTAACCTTATCTTTACACTATGACTCCTGGACCCAGATTTGTGGAAATACATTTAACATGACAAAGAATTCTAACTTACAACTAATTCAATTTAAGGTACTTCATAGAGCGCATATAACACAACATAAATTATATAAAATGGGATTTTCTAAATTAGACATACAGTATGTACCCAATGCACACAGAAGACGATCAACACTTTCATGCCCTTTGGTATGAAAGTAAGTGTAACAATTTTGTCAGTTTTGGGTATCAGTTACTCAGAAATTGTCCTCTATGTTGGACTGCAGGATTCCACAATCTCCAAACATCTGCCTAATTGGTGACCTAACATAAATTGCCTTATTTCACTCTCAGTTAGAGCCCACACTTGTACCTCTTGCAATTGCCAAGAAAACCATTTTGGTCAATTGGAAAGATAAAAGAACCCTAAACATCACACTCCACATCATTGACCGGTAGCGCCAGGCCAGGCTCCAAGGCGACCTGACTACCAGTGACTGAACCACCAACTTAATATGGCCATAGCTGAGGACAGAGAGAAGTTCTGGCAAGCAGAAGCCGAACACCTAGAGTCCGCGGCCAATATCAACAACATGAGCCATGTATTCGGTCTGCTACACCAATCCCGCTATGGCCCACGCATCAAGACATCTCTAATGAAAGACTCTGATAGCAACATCACAACAACTGAAGCAAACTGCCTCGTGCACTGGAAAGAGGACTTCAGCCTCCTTTTGCAGCACAGCTCCACCCCGGCTGATCCCACCATCCTCATGGATGCAAGCACCACATTCCCTTCCAATGCCTGTAGTACAGATCTGATCACATCCGAGGAAGTCAAAGCCTCCTCCTTGAGGTTTGGCCGGGGGGTTGGGTGTTCCCTATCAGGTGGGGGGTTGACAGGGGGGGACGCTACAGGCCACCAATTACTCATGGGCGGGGTCGCTGAGGCAACCCCTGAAAGGAAAAGCCGAAAGGAAAAGAAGATTCTTTGTTTTTTACATTATGCACAACTCTCATTTATTGTGTTATAATCTAATTGTAACATGTATTTGTTACATGTTTTGATGTAGTTTTATGCTTTATAAAACATTTATGTCTGAATTTTGGGGGGCTTGGAACGGATTAGGGAATTTGCCTGGAAAACGCATTTCTACTTACGAAATTGTCTACTTACAAAATTTCTTCCAGAACCAAGTACTGGTAAGGAGAGGTACATCTGTACATAGTAACTTTTAGGCACATACAGGGCACAGTTAGGGCTTTGGGAACGGGTGGGGGCAAGGGCAGTGGGCTCGGTTGTGGGGAGGATTGCAGTGCTCTAGGGTGCTGCATCCTGCCCATATATGCCCCACTTGTCCCCCCCACTTCCTCCAATTTTAATGCAACACACACTTTGGAGGGAGCCCTGCGATGTCTGGAGGAGTCTGGACAGCACTGGGCTTCCCTCCCGACTTTTAATGCACTATATTCCACAGAGGGTAGTACTGTAGCACAGGGTAGGGAGAATGCTTCCTCGTTGGGATCTTTGGTCTGTCTGGGCTTGCAGGATGTCGGACGGACATGTGGGGGTGTGAGACCCTATATTCGGGTTTGGGGGACTATGGAGGGTCACATTTTGCTCGATCCCCGCGGCTGGCCCCATGGGCTGCGGCAGGCTTTCTTGTCTCCTAGGGATGGAGGGTCGGACGGGATGCACGCCCACTCCCTCTGGACCTGACCTGGGCGTCCTGGCAGTGACAGCCGCTGCCTCGTCTTTGTCCCTGGGTATACGTGGTTCTCAGCGCCCCCGGTGGCTCTTCAGGTGATGGCTTCTGGATGCTCCTGCTCTGCTAGCCTGGCCCTGCTGGGTTCTGATAGCCTCTCTAGGCATTGGCTTCCATCACACATGCATTGGTTCAGGGCTTACCAGCTTCTGTCGAGTCCAATTGTTGAGAACCGTTGTGTCCTGTCAAAATGTGATGAGTCTCTCTTCAGACATCACAATCTCATGCCCTCTACGTAACTTCCTTCTGCACTGCTTTCCTCTGGTGGCCTATTCTATACCGTCAGGACCTCCACTAATATGGTGTTTTATAAAATTGGCGTTAAGGTATCAGTTGTGAGATATAATAAAACAGCTCAAACCTCTTCCACTCTAACAGCACTGCCTATCTATCCACTACCCTGTTTGCGTTTTTTCTCCTTGTCTCCTTTTGGTTCCTCCCTTAACTCACAGAGGTGCAGCACTTCCCTCTCTGGCTCACAATAGGAAATTCTAATAAAGACTGACAATTTAGTTCTCAGAGAGGACCGGTGATGGTCACATGCACGCATTATATTTATAAAAGACTAGCGGTAACCCGTAGAAATTCCATAATAAAACAATAATATCAGACTTCATACCAAACATATGAAAACAAATGTATTGGTATTATAAACCAAGCACACCCAACGTAGTTAAAAATCAATGTGGTGACGTAACAACTTTGTGTTGGAAAATCATGGATTACGCAGGGTGGGCATTGCAAAGCCTTAGATGAATGTTAGCAGGCTAACTGGAGAAAGAAAGCTAAGTAATCGTGAGATTGGGAGAGGAGCTAGGAACATGAATGAATAAATAATGAATGAATGAACGAATGAACAAATAAGTATACAAACTTCATGACTAATAAAGAAAGAAACAGACAAACAAATGTCCAATTGTCAAGCATGTTTTCACAACGCGATGTGGAGCTGTTGTACGTCAGCAAATAGCCGGTTTTAAATCTGTTCATTTTGTGTGTACATGTAGACACCACACACTAGCGTCACAGCGCTTTTTGTACAGCGTCCACACGACAATGCATACCCGGCATTTTCAAAAAACTTCACTTTGGCCAGCGTTTTCGTCCAAGTGATCTGTGTTGTCGTGTGGACGAAAGGCGTAACCTCAACAAAAAGCCTCGCTTGAGGTGGCAGTAGAGTTTCTGACTGGGTTGTTTAATAGGATCTTAGATAGTGAGAAGGTGCCTGAGCAATGGAGGAGAAGTGTGTTGGTGCCCATTTTTAAGAACAAGGGAGATGTGCAGAGTAGTGGCAACTCCAGGGGAATAAAGCTGATGAGCCATACAATGAAGTTATGGGAAAGAGTAGTGGAAGCTCGACTAAGGGCAGAAGTGAGCATTTGTGAGCAGCAGTATGGTTTCATGCCAAAAAAGAGTACTACAGATGCATTATTTGCTTTGAGGAGTTTGATAGAGAAGTACAGTAGATCTGGAGAAAGCTTATGACAGGGTGCCCAGAGAGGAACTGTGGTATTGTATGAGGAAGTCTGGAGTGGCAGAGAAGTATGTTAGAGCAGTGCAGGACATGTATGAGGACTGTAAGACAGTGGTGAGGTGTGCTGTAGGTGTGACAGAGGAGTTCAAGGTGGAAGTGGGACTGCATGAGGGATCAACTCTGAGCCCTTTCTTGTTCGCTATGGTGATGGACAGGCTGACAGACGAGGTTAGACAGGAATCTCCATGGACTATGATGTTGACATTGTGATCTGCATCGAGAGCAGAGAACAGGTGGAGGAGAAGCTAAAGAGGTGGAGGTTTGTCCTGGAGAGGAATGAAGGTTAGCTGCAGTAAGACAGAGTACATGTGTGTGAATGAGAGGGACCCAAGTGGAAGAGTGAGATTACAGGAAGAAGAGATCAAGAAAGTGGAGGATTTTAAGTACTTAGGGTCAACAGTCCAGAGCAATGGAGTGTGTAAAAGAGGTGAAGAAGCGTGTACAGGCAGGCTGGAACGGGTGGAGAAAAGCGTCAGGTGTGATGTGTGATAGAAGAATTTCAGCTAAAACGAAAGGAAAGGTGTACAAAACTGTGGTGAGACCAGCGATGTTGTTTGGTCTAGAAACAGTGTCACTGAGGAAAAGACAGGAGACAGAGCTGGAGATAGTAGAGATGAAGATGCTGAGGTTCTCTTTGGGAGTGACCAGGATAGATAGGATCAGGAGTGAGTTCATCAGAGGTACAGCACATGTTAGAGGTTTTGGAGATAAAGTCAGAGAAGCCAGACTGAGATGGTTTGGACATGTCCAGAGGACAGATAGTAAATATATTGGTAGAAGGATGCTGAGTTTTGAACTGCTAGGCAGGAGGCCTAGAGGAAGACCAAAGCGGAGGTTTATGGATGTAGTGAAAGAGGACATGAAGGTAGTTGGTGTGAGAGAAGAGGATGCAGAAGACAGGGTTAGATGGAGGCAACTGATTCGCTGTGGTGACCCCTGAAAGGAAAAGCCGAAAGGAAAAGAAGTACTGTGGAAATGTAACAACCAGCTGTATGTGTAAGTATGTGTTTATGTGTTTGAGTGTGCAGGCTTGTTTGAATTTATATTATAGTATGTTTTTGTGTGGAATAACACCTGACTTCTGGCCAATGAGGAGCAGCTATCATCTGGCCAACCCTGAAGAAGCCCTCCAGCCACCCACAGCAGCTCTGACATCTCCAAACCCTCTCTAGTCCACTAAATCGAACATAATGAGGGGCAGACAGATGACCCCTTGGAAGCTTGTGCACCCCCCACCAGTGGCAGGAAAACTGGCACAAGTGCTTACAGAGCATTTCATTCAGAGGAAGCAGTGTTTTGGCAGTGGTGAGCTTCAACTGACTAGTTTCAACTACCGGCTCCCTGCTAAGGCTATTGCTGACTGGCTGTATGTGTGGATAAATCTTAAACGTCCCTTAATTATGTAAAGGATACTCTGCACTCTCCTACTCAATCATTTGCTTCAAAAGAGAGCGAACCTCTGGGTCACATTGGTCAGAATAACCTGTAGTTGCTGCCTTCAACCTGCAGAGGGTGGTGTTTCAAAGGATACATGTCGATCACGCCTATTCATTTTCATTAATGAAAACAAAATGTAGATTAACTCACAGTAAAATGTGTGTTATTCCACTGTTTGTTTATAAAATATCCAGTGATAGAGGGTGTACCAAGTATCTGCAGTAGTGTTCTTTAATACTCTTTAAACACCATTATATTGACTTCAGACGACGTGTGGATCCACGACGAAAAAAGAGAACAGTATATCAACCTGAACACACGTGGAAGGTAATCAGTTTATACCGGCAAGAATCCGATTAAAGACGCGGTGGAAAATACATGTAAGAAATTAATCGATCATTTCTCCATAATGAAAATGATTACTTTTCAACTGCCTTGACGTATAAATCTACAGTACACTTGGAAGAGTGTGTGCTTAAAAGACATATTGCAAAGCTCCCGAAATGACGCCACTGATGTCTGAAAACGCGCAGTGTACGTGAGGAGCAAGTGAACTGATGGATAACGTCACGTGCGCGCGCAAGCAAATGCACGCGCGCGCGCGCACACACACACACACACACGCAGTGGGGGGGAGATACAGGGAGGTGAGAGAGAGAGAGGGAAAGAAAGAGTGTGTGTGAGAGAGAGAGATTTGATTTCTAAAATCACATTTATTCTTGAAGTCGATATTACAAGATTTTAACAACATCCAAGGGAGATTCACTAAAACATGAACACACACTCAAAAAAACAAACAAACAAACAAAAAAAACAACAACTATCATATGAAATGTGGGAAAAATATACTTGCATTAAACCAAACACTGACTGAACATGATAATAAAATAATAGTGTCTAAATCATTCATAGCTCTGAAATACAGAGAGAGAGAGAGAGATTGATTAACATCACATTCATTCATAAAAGTCAAATTACAAAATAATCACGTTGACACAAAATCCGAAAGAGATTCACGTAAAGAGGATTTTCAATAATACTGTGCGTTTTCTGAACAAAGAAGAGAGAGAAGAGAGAGAGACTTAAATGTTTATCTTGTTGATAATCATGAATCAGCTTAGAGTCAAACTGCAATTCTACGTCATTTAAACGTCACTGGACGCTCAGTTAAAACAGCGCTACTTAAATCCAAGAGGAGAGAGAGAGAGAAAGAGAGAGAGACGGGGATGGGGGGCTATTAAACTGGAGTCAACGAACGAGGGAGAGAGAGGGGCAGAGGAGTTATGTGGCTCCCTGGTTCGGACGATCAACCCCTGAACGAGGTGGGAGAGTAATCACATACCGGCTCCTTTCAAGCGCCTGACGGAGTGGTGTCCACTGCCGATGACTTTTCAAGCTGTATCTTCCGAGAGCGCGTAGAAAATCAAAGCAAAACAACAACCTTAAAACATTATAGGAATAGGTATATAAATATTTATATATATATATATATATATATATATATATATATATATATATATATATATGTCACTGCATTTCGCCTGCACACACAACCACTGACTGAGACGTTGGACATTCCCCAAGTAATCGCAGCGAAGAAATGGGATCCGAGCTATTCATGAATGAGTCTCTTCTTGTTTCAAGGTGAGTTGTCCATCCTGTCGTTAATTGTAGTCTGTAGTACAGCCCGGGAACATGCAAAAGGGTAAAGTTTGTTACACTTGACGCACAATCCGACCCATTTAAAGACGTCTATAAATATTGCGCACTTTTAATCAAGGGGATATCTAAAATGTTGCATGAGCCAATGATCATATTATTTCTCTGCTGACCACCTGTAACAACCAACATACGTGCATTCTGAGGACAGGGAGTCTTAATATGACTCATCTTTCGTCCAGTTCGCAGGAGGCAAAGCAGTGCCGTGCGCTTTGACGCAATTTATTGCATTATCAGAAGGATAAATGTCACTAGACAAAGCCTGCTAGCGGCATGCACCTATGTGGATTGTTACGGGCACACCGCCTTGAGAGTCCTCTTCCACCCCGTCTCCTGCGCCCTGCATCCGGTGTCCCTGCAGCTTCGTTGCAGGGAGCCCCTGGGAGATTTATGAGGTTGTGGGTGCCGAGATTGAGCCTGAAATAAGTGAAGCAGCTGCTGTGATGACAACCTCATAAATGCTGCTGAACAGTGATTCCTCGCCTCTGTGTGTGATAGAGTGGCAGTACAGAGGGTGATGTGGGGTGCAGGAGGGCTGGATGTTTTATTCTTTTGACTCTCATTCCTCACACAAAACAGATAAACTCCTCTCTACACTGTCTCTGGGCTTGTTTATCTGGCCAGCTTTTTTTTTTCTTGCCCCTCCATAGTGGGCAAAGCCTTTAATGGTTTTTATAATAGCACTTTGCTATCTCTAACTCATACTCATACTGACTCACTGATTCTCTGCAAAATGACAAGAGGAAGAGGAAAAGATGGTCTCGTCTATGAAAGAGTTAAAGAGCAAGTTAAAGACTGACTTTGATAAGTTAAGGAGTGACTTTGATAAGTCAAGGAGTGACTTTGATAAAAAGTTGGAAGAAAAGCTAAAACCTGTGATAGACGCCATGGAAGAAATGAAGGACGAAATGAAGAAAATGGAGAATGACATAGATGAAAAAGACTGAAGAATTGTTGCCTTAGAACAACGGACAACAAAGAATGGATGATTTGGAAAAAAGCATTCGTATGAATGATGCGATCATCACTGGCATCTAAAACAAGCCGAGGAATTATAGACATGCTGTGGCCAGGGGAGTTGGAAATGAGCACAGCGCTTGTTGTTCCACATCGAGACTATGGGACAACAAGTGAATTCTCAACTGAGATAACTATGGATCCGGACCAGATTGAGACATGTTATCCACTACCATCTGGAGGTAGGAGACCACCTGCAGTGCTGATAAAATTCCAGAATCGTGAACACAAAATTTCTCTTCTGAAACAAGGCTTCAAACTGAAAGGAAAAAAAATGTCTACATTAATGAGAATCTCACTAAAAAGAATGCTGATATCGCTAAAAAAGCTCAACAGCTGAAGAAAAATGGGTTGATCGACAACACCTGGACAAATAACTGCAGGCTTTTCATCAAAACAAAGGGGCTTTCTCTGGAGCAGATGAAAACAATGGTGATCAGGAGTGCAGAGGAGATGGTTAAATACGAGCAATAAAGATGGACAAGAGTTGTTACCAAACCAAAGATCTGTACAACAGAATCATTTCGAAAGTGGGAGCTCCACACCAATTTTGGACACGTCAAGCATTAAATGGAACAGTTGAAAAACCATTCAACATCATCAATGTCAGAAACATGGATTAATGAAAAAAAACCATGGATTTCTGCTTGGAGGGATAACATTAAGTTTGAGATTTTAAAGACCATGTTGATATCTTGACAATATAATAGCATGTATAACTGTTAAAGTGTCTGTAACAAACTGGTTAATTCTTGGATAAACACTGTCTGCTGAAAGAGGTGAATATGATAATGATATTCTTGAGAAGAAAGCTGGCAAGGTCAGCTTCTTGTTTTAATTATCTATGATGTTAACAAACCTTGTTTTTGCTAGGAAGAATGTAAACATGGTCATGCTATAGGTTATATCTGGGACAAAGGCTAATATCTGGAAGTGGATAAGAGTATGAACGTCTGTCAAAATATATTGGATGAACTGGTTGAAAACATTTAATAGCTGAGTTGTTGACAACCTATTGTAATGAGAGAGATGTTTGTTGATTCTGGGGGATGGGAATTTCACAAGCCTATTGTCTTCTACCCATCAGCCCTTTTTTTTTTCGGATGTTGTTGTTGAAGATGTAAATGTCATGAAGGTGTGAAGTTGTTTATATTAACATGTCCGAAAAAACCCCTCAAAAAACTAAATAAATAAGCAGGTACATGTACCCCCAATATACATTAAGGGGGTCAATGTGGACATTCTGGAGGACTACAAGTACTTGGGGGTCCACATTGACAGTAAACTACACTGGGAGAGACACACTGATTCTCTCTACAAAAAGGGCCAAAGCTGTATTTTTTTTCCTAAAGAAGCTGAGGTCCTTCAAAATCTGCAACACCTTCTTGAGAATGTTCTACCAGTCTGTGGTGGCCAGTGTGCTCCTCTATGCTGTGGTGTGCTGGGGCAATGGTCTGATGGTGGCATACACCAAGAGACTGGACAGACTGATCCACAGGGCTGCTGACATTGTTGGAGTGCAGTTAGACTGCAGTTATTGTAATGTTGGAGAGGAGGACATTCTCCAAACTAAGGGCCGTCTTGGACAATGAGTTCCACCCACTGTACAGAACACTAGTGGGACAAAATAGTACTTTCGGTAGTAGGATGACCCTTCCTAAATATATTACTGAATGCCATAGGAAATATTTTCAGCCTGTGGCCACCAAGCTGTACAATGCCTCTCTTTAATGTGAAGTGAAGGAGAAATGAAGTGGCCGTTATTGTTACTGTGTGTATCTGTATTTTTGTATATAATTCTATATATTTATTCTTTTATTTATCTGTAATCTTTTATTTGTCTGTTATGCTCTTTATTTTTAATTCTAATTTATCTTCTCTTGTCTCACTTTTTACTAATGTTCTACTGCAGAGTGACTGTAACACACAAACTGCGACGCATTTGGTGCTTGGAGGTCGGTTATTTTTGATGTTTTAATTTGAATTCCTTTTTTTTTACTATAATTTTGTAAATTGGAAACCAGAAAAGTCACATTTCTATGTAATTTCAAATGCATTTGTTATACTTAAGTTGCTTTTGTGACTTCATGATATCATTGAACATAAAGAGAATTGATTTTGAAAACAATAGACGGAAGTAATTTAAGTGGGTCATGTTTGGATATTGTTGAATTGTTACACCTGAACATTGCCATCAAGTGGGGAATGTGACGATCCAGCTCAAGCATAGAACCTATTGGGCAGGTTCTTGTTCGTGATCCGCTGGAATTCAGCATACACCTATAAAAAACAAAAGAAAACAGAGCAAAAGGTTTAGATGTTTGGAGGTCATTTCTTGTGAGTGTTGGGCATAACCTTAAAGGTCAGAGGGGAGTAGATAAGTATTAAAAGTCGCCTTTTCCATCACTGGGATAGAATGGGAAAGCAAACTTATACTTCAATTGCTTAGTGGCTAAAGGTGAGAGATGGTGATTGCATTGGTTAGCACTTGTGTGACAATGAGTATAACTGTAAAGCCAGGCATCCGGAGTAAAAAAAGAAAAAGCATGTGTGATGGCTGAACCTACCTCAGACTCTAATCTGAGACCAGGCCACCTGTCCATGATTTGTTGCACCAAAGTACAGGTCAGCACTATGTCCTGTCGACACAGGGCAAATGTTTTCTGCATCATCTTGCTAATGAGAGGTAGGTTCTTCTCAGTCTTCTGAGCTTTTTCAACTATGTTCATCCTTGAAAGCTTAAGACTTGCCTCATTCTGGCCTTGTGGAAAGTTGGGCATATAGTTGACTTCTGCACGCCTGCCCTTTTTGATGTTTGTGTGCAGAGAGTCATTCTCAGGGTGGGTTTGACTTCTTTTCCCAGCATTTGCAACAACCTCCAGACACCCTGCCTTCTTCAGCTTGGTCTCCAAATTGCCTAACTTACTTGCGATACTTTTGAGTCCATCTATCCCAACCATTGGCAGATCCTGCTTCTTTAAGTTCATAATATTGTGAACCACCTTCTTAAAAAAGCAATGTTTCCCCTCAAACCTCATAGTCCAAACATGCACAACAGGGCCAAAGCACCTAACTAGGGCAGGATAGAGGTCCAGATAGTGATGTTTAGGACGAAGTACTGTATATACTCTGGGAAGACTGCTTTCAGTGTCTGTCTGTGATCACTTATTGTGCCTTGTAAATATGCTAAGGACTCATTGGTAAATGATTGGCACAATACCAACTCCAATACCTGTGTTAGATCCATCAAAACTGACAAGGCACCATCACCTTCTGGTACTATATTACATACAAATAGTGGAGGTAATCTAAGCAAAATGACATTTTCATGCCCATTACCTCCTATTGTGCCACAAGTCATAAATGTTTTGGGAAATTGGCCGAGGTCTGTCCACTTTATCAGTGTACTGATATGGGAATGATGCAATCTTTTCATTCAAATACTCTAACGTAAAATACTTTAGATTGATCATCTCTTTAATGGAAAGAAAAAGTTCAACAGAAAGAACTCCCTCTAAGATATCAAGAAGGAGGTCAGGGGCAAAACCTGTGATAGGATGAAAGTATTGAAGTGATTTGCACGAGGCACAGTCACCTTTAACACCTCTAACATCGATCACAACATCTTTTTCTGCAACTTTTTTGTTTTCTGTAATTTTTTTTTTTAAATTTCAAGTAGCTTTGCATTTTCTTCAACTTTTTGATATGGAAGTGTCTTTAGTTCTCTGAATGAAGTGTCCTTGTCTGACTTCATATTTCTGAAATTATTCATTTGTGCTAAGGCACAAAGGAAGACCAAATAGGAAGTACAGTATATGGTTGTAGTGAAAGAGGACATGAAGGTAGTTGGAGTGAGAGAAGACGATAGAGAAGACAGGGTTAGATGGAGGCAACTTATTGGCTTGTCCCTGACTGGAAAAGCCGAAAGGAGAAGAATATTAATTTGTGCTCAGGCAGGATCTACGAACATGCAACTTCTCACCATTGAATGACTCTATAAAGCCAGCCAACTCATGGGCTCCCTAACAGCAGAAACACAAAGGATAGTGCTTTTGATATTCTGACCAAACGATTCAATAAAGAGACCATTCTAGGATACGAAGGTCACACAACATAGGAGCAAGTACAACTTCATAACCGTGAAACTTGACATTTTCACCTTAGCTAGCACACCCAGTTGTATGTTGTGTAATGTAGCTTGGTATTTAGAGGGCAGATTGGCAAGGATCCAGTATATTGCAAAAACCCTGTGCCGGGAGAGTTTGCCATTTTAAGATCATCTATATAAAGCTGAAGTGCCAAGGTTATATCTCCTTTTGAGTTAAGTGACTCATTCTCTTTGATAGAAAACCAAATTTCCTACACTCAGTGTCTGGTTCTTTGATCTTGCTAAGAATATCTGTGTTTTTAAATAACTCCTGAATCATTTCAAGGATTGGAACATACATAAATGTATTGCCAGGTTGCTCCAGTTGATATTCTGTTGGCGTTACAAATGGATAGTTGTGCTCAAAAATGTTTTTCTTCGATTGCAAGATGACAACTCTGCACCTGCAGATATGGCACTAAAGAGAACATTTGAGTTCATGACTGCTACAACTTCATCCAGAGTACAATCTGTAATATTGTGACCATATCGCTGTAAAATCTCACTGACAGTCTCCCTGACCAATGGCTTAGACAAAGAGAAGATGCTATTCAAGTGCTCCACTATTTCTTGGGTAGCCTTGTTTGAGACATGAAGAATTACCTGCATCTTTAGAAATAAATAAGCTGCATTACGTTTGAGTTGATTTTTTTGTATGTCAGTAACCCACTGGGAATCCTTCTTCTCTGCCTGGGAATCTGGAGAATGTTCACTGGTGTCCTCTTCACTAGCGACCTCTGAACTAGTGCCTGGTAGACTTTGTACATGTTCATTCCTGATGGTGTAACTGCATAATTCTGAAGCAAGTCCTGATTGGTGTTGTTTACTTTTATGACCATTGAAGGTACTTGTCACATTGGTACTACAGTTACAGTGTTGTATGGGCACATCACAGTCTCATGAATTTCTAAAAGTCTTCTCAAATGATAGAAAACCCCAGATTCTGAAAATAGCTCCTTAAATGTGCACAGACGACAACTGAATATCACTTCTCACAAATGTTTCTGGCTCAGACTTGCACGATTGCCATTTTCGGCTTTGTGGTTGCAAAATAAATGCGATCCCAGCAGTGGTGGGCCGTCAGGGCCTGCAAGGCCTTCTCTGCAGGCCAAAAAATATCTGAATCACAGACTGATGTTAATTATATTTTTTCCATGAATACTTATTAAATAATTCCAAATTGTCTGTCAGCTTCCTTTCATTGCTTTTACCCCAGTTGCGCTGATTCCAGACGTGTGTTTTCATATTTAAGCATTTAACCAATCACATTTCAGCCATTACTTGTTGCCAGGTCAGAAATCTACCTGAATGTCTTCACAATCCAGTTCAGAGGGCGTGCAACATAAAATAAGTGTCTGTACAGTTGTTGCTTTAACCAATCAGATTTAAAGTTGGCGCCCCCAATGCCTTCTCGAAAACGTTCGCAACGTCAGCGTTTTCACACCTTCCAATTGGATAGTGAGAGCTTGTACGAGCCAGACCTAGAAAACTGCGTCTGTAGCAAGCTGCACAAGCAAACATATTGTTGTATTGATTTAATAGCGGTTTTGTCAACCCACAATGGCTGAAGGAGGGAAGAAAGGAACTGTTTGATCACATCCTGGAGCATCATGACGACTACGAACACGAGTCTGTGGATTTAAAGCATGTCTGGATGATTTTGAGTTTTGTTTTTTGCTTCACACATTTAATGGCATTTTTGAGCATTCAGATGTGCTCTTTTCAATACTACAGGACAAAAAACTGGATGTCCAGTTTTTTCTGGCAAAGGTAAAGGAGTTTTGTGACACAGTTGAATGAGAGAGGAGCCGTTATGAGGAAATCTACACGGCCACTGAACGCAGCGCGGCCGCTCCGAAAGCACGGAGAGGTCAAACGCAAGATCCGTGCACACCACCACCAACTCCACGGCAGGGTTTTGGACAATATTACGTATTTGCCAGACACAGACCAGATTTCATGACCACGAAAAACTGACGTTTGTCTCCCTCCTTGACCCACAGAAGTTTCGGGAATACCAGAAAACTTACCCACATGCAGCCTTCTCCAGCTTAACGCAGAGCCACGGAACACTTTTCGATCTGCTTAGGC
The DNA here is from genome assembly GCA_013358685.1 of Antennarius maculatus. NCBI lineage: Eukaryota > Metazoa > Chordata > Actinopteri > Lophiiformes > Antennariidae > Antennarius > Antennarius maculatus. The sequence goes on along the minus strand of CM023609.1, from coordinate 5,398,897 downwards.
TAAGAACAGAACTGACTGTACTGTATGCAATGGATGATTTTGCACGAAAATCTCCCCCTGATCTCCTTGACTCCTTCAGCAGAAAAATCTGAGTGAGAGGATGGGACAGCTGTACACGTTTGTGTGTTTGGCGGGGACCATCCCTGTGTCCACTGCTTCTGTCGAACGGACATTTTCAGCCCTAAATCAAATAAAAACTTATGTCATACGACAGGGCAGGCTCGACTCATTATTAGCTTTAATGGTGATAGAAAAGGACTCCTTGATGGAACTGAAATGCACGGATAATCTGTACGACAGAGTAATTGAAATCTTGAGGAAAGAAAGGTGGATGGATTTGGTGCACAAATAAAAAGGATTTTTGGTGAGTAAATATAATAATATTGAAATTTTATGAGGTTATTATTGATGCTTTTTATGTGTGTCGCAGCTGTAGCTGCAGTAAAGGTTTTGTGGCCAAATAATAGTTGAGGGTTGGATTGATTCAGACGGAGCACTACTGAAGGCCCAGGTGTGAAATGCACGGCCCGCCACTGGATCCCAGTGTACCAAGAGTCTTAAATGTGCACATACATTAACCATGCAGGCATGGCAGTTGACTGACTCCTGTGGACTGATTATGCTGCAGCATATAATGTGTGAATAATTTGACTCGATCATTGTAGGACACCGAACACAACTTGTAATTCCAAGTCATATGGGCACCAGCAATGGAAACAAAAGACTTTTCGGTGCTTAGAAAGATGGGCTGCCTCCACATTGTTAATTAACACAAACAGACAGTGTAGTACATTCATTGCCTGTTTAGGTATCTGCCTATTGAAGTTCTTTCACTGGAGCCTGTGACTGGACCTACGCCGTAAAAACACCATATTAAAGCAGTAGGTAACATGCAAGCATATATACAACTACAATTAATTTTTCTGATTAATTCCATGATTTCACATCATCAGTGTTGGTTGGATACTCTCAATACTCTGTTACAGAGAAATTTTGACAAGTGCTGTATCAAGATGGGTTCCCCCATTATCAAGATTAGCTTACATGTTGTTGTTGCACCAGGAGTATCACTGTTGCTGAATAAGAACATCATTACACTACCATATCTAAAGTCTCCAAAGGCATTTCAGTTTACACTTAAAGTTGTTCACTTTAAGTACACCTTAAGTACAGTGCACGCTTAAGTACATGCAGTGCTATTACAGTTATATTTCAGTCTACACCTTAAGTACAGTCTATACTACACTTTAAGGGCGTGTTCCCCATATCCACAAAATAATTCAAACTACCATCAAGTTTAAGATTATTTATATAACACACTACATATTTGATTCAATACAAGCGTGCGTGCGCAAATGCAACAACGCACAGGAGTATAACACACGAGGCATTTTAAGCCAATTGTCTTTTCTGTTTCAATGTGGTCTTAAACTAGACTCCAGGGTTATTTATTACTCTTTCTATTTGGTGTTGTACTACTTTCTTTGTGCTGGTGCTTTCTGTGTGCTTTTTCTGTGTTTTGTGTACTTACTGTGCTGTGTGCTACGGAGAAATTAATTTCCCTGACGGAACCTCCTTAAGGGATAAATAAAGTTCTACTCTACTCCAAAAAACAAACACTACCCTAGCCTCTACAAATTGTTGCTTAATATGCAGGTGTCATAGGTTTAATCAACTCGAAAGGGACTCAAGCACACACTTAAACACACTTTAAGCAGGCAACTTTTTCGACACGGATAAAACCTACGTAATAGCAACAAATGACAAAATCATCTATTGAATTCAGATATACTCACAGTTGATGTGGTGATCTTGAAGCCATTGGAGAACCGTGAAGAACCGTCTTTTAAGAAAACGTAGAAGTCCGTGCTTGATCCACTCTGACTACGAGACACAGCCGCCATTACACAAAAAGTTTCAGAGGTCTTAACTCCACCCTTTCAGCAACTACGTCATGATACAATCTGACACAAAGATTTGTACAGGTTAATAAAACATTAGCTTCAGAGGTACTTAAAAGGAACTAAATACTCAAGATACGCAACGTTTTATAGTTTAAGAAGCCCTTCTAACACATTCTAAATAAGTAATATTTAATCCAATCAATGATATACAACATTAGGGTTTACAGTGTCGAACATGGAACATGTTTGAAATGGCATTTGTCTTTTGAGACACAGTTGACCAGTTTTAACTAGAGATAAAATAAATTTCAGAGTCGAGCATATTCATTTTGAGAGAAAGAACTGTGTTTACTGCATGTAACAGTGGAATAACACCAGTAACTGAAGGAAATGGGTTTCCTAATTCAGGGGAACATCTATTTCTCTTGGCTTGTTCATGGGTTTCAGTTGCTGACTGCTGTATTTTTATCGGCTTTTGTAATGGCAGCTTTAACTGTAGTATGGTTGCTAGTGAAACTACATTTGTCTGTAGTCTTTTGACCCAGGAAGCAATTCCTGACCGATGTGGGTGAGGTAATTTAGAACATTTATCTCTGTCATGTTCACCCACAAGCCGAGACTTAAGTGCTATCTTCACTTCTGCATTGATTAATGAGCTGGGATGTTTGAGAAGACAGAAATATAAGGGAAGAAGCATTGCTCTGCTGTAGATACTAAAAAAAGGATTGTAATTTATTGGTATTGATTCCAGACTCGTGTAAATATCAGGCAGTGAAATGTGGGTCAGGGGGAAGGGCGATGCACAACTGGAACAATAGTACATCAGGCGAATTAGTGTATGTAACTCAATTACACGGTGTGAGTGCACAACAGCTCAATGCTACTCCTCCTAACTGTAGAACCCCCACCTCCAACTGTCACCCTCCTCTCCCACCATTACCCCTGTTGCCCACAGAGATACTGATTAAACATGACTATTCAGTTACTACTGCCTGAGGAAGCAGAAAAGAAAGAAGAGCCTCTTGTATCTGAATTGTGTGTGTTTGTACTACAAGTGTGTGTCTATACATGTGTATTTTTTATTTGTGTGTGAACGACAATCTTTGCATAGAAGCACATTTGTCAGAGAGGAGGAGAGACAAAATGAGAAGAGACGCAAACAAAAATAAAAAAAACACTGCAAAAGAGGGAAAAAAAACACTGCAAAAAAACCCCAAAACACTGCGTGTCAAGCCCGACAGATACTGTGTTGTCCTCACTCTTTTTGTTCTCCTTCATCCCCCTTGCAGTCCTCACATTTCTTCTCCTTGAATGTGATGCAGGACAGGAGGTTAGTGGATGTAAGGCAGATGACGATGGTCAATAAAGGTGACTGGATGTGAGAAAGTTAAGAGAAGGCAGAGAATGATTTGCGAGAGAGAGAGAGAGAGAGAGAGAGAGAGAGAGAGAGAGAGAGACCACATCAATGTTCAGGTCCTCCTCCACCTTCCTCTACCTGCTCACATACGCTACCATCTTGGCCTGTCCTGAAACAAAGTTTGAAACCTGGCTTTTCTTTTTGTGTTGTTGAGTGAATTTAAAACACAGATAAAAAACTGCCTACTGAAAACTTCTCCACAGGTGGTGAAAAGTTTGTAAAAACAGAAACAGATAAAAGAATGTAACTCATAAAAACAGTGGTAAACAGTTTCTCTATAGTACCTAAAAGGACGTCTGCCTTCCACTTATGGGTTAATGACCAACACAAAGGAGTTCACAGGAATAATTCCATGGAGGATCCTCCACTGGAGGTCTCCATACTTTCTTGTCAGTGGAGGTTTGTACAGAGACCTCCATGAAGGTCTTGTCTGAGGACCCAGGCCCAAGTAGCTCCTCCATGGAGTGTCGGTCTGATTTTTTAGCTTTTGTTTCTGTTCAAAATCTTAACCATCAGTCTGTAGAGGGTTTTTCCTGAAGCTTCCTCCAGCGAAGAAAGGTCCAGGCTGTAGTAGAGATCCAACAGTCTTTGTAATCTGGCGCCAGGAAAAGGGCAGGAAAAGGGTCTGCACTGTTTGGGGAGATGTTCCCCTTCTTAAAAACCTTTTAAAAATATGCACTCGTGTCCTGTTAGTCTCTGCCTCCAGTGGTCCAATAGATGTTTAGTGATCCTGATGGATCTTAATCCCATCTGAGCAGCCAGTCCAGCAGGGTCTTTAAGCTGAGGTCCAGCCAGCTCCACCACCTGCCCCAGCATGAAGACTCCTGAAACCTGCAGCCTTCTGGACAGCGAGGCACCTCTCCAGCCAAGATCGTCCAGGACCCCCATAGGATGGGTTCTTGTAGGAGCCAGAATAGTGAATCTGCATGCACACACACACGCACGCACGCACGCACGCACGCACGCACGCACACACACACACACACACACACACACACACACACACACACACACACACACACCGACTGCTAACTAGTCAGCCAAATGCTAGCTGAATTCAACAGCTTATGAGGAACTTTCAGTGTGTAGCTCTGATCCAGGTCATTACCACACACTGGTGCTGTAGCCAGATCAAGAACCACACATGCGCGCGCACACGCATGCACACATACAGACACAAACACACTCACACACATGACTGAAGTGGACCTCTAACTAGTTAGCCAAATGCTAACTGAGTTCAACGTGTGTAGCTCTGAGCTAGGACATTACCACACAATGCTAACGTAGCCTGAACGAACTACCCCTTCGGCCCTTCGGGGATTGCCACGCCCTTGGGCATGTCAACCAATCAATATCGTCAATCACAGAGCACCATTTGTGACGTAAATTACGTCACAAAATGTAAATTAAGTCACAAACGGCCATTCTAGCAATCCGATTGTTTTGATTCAGTCTGGGCCATGAATTCCTAAAAGTCCAAATATCTATTGATGAAGGAAGTGTTTGTTTACCAGATTCTAGGAGTTGGTCAGGTTAGGGAGGACCGCTATGTATATGTAGATACTTTATGAAAAGTGTGATTTTCATAATAGGACCCCATGACCTCCCCATTAAATACCCTCCTCCAGTCACTCTGGTAATCTACAGACCTGTGGGTCTCCTGTAAAACATCACATTTACTCTCTTTAGCTCCATTAATTTAAAAATGGCAGGTCTCTCAAAATCAGCCCTTGCCCAATTCACATTTAAAGTACTGATTTTAAAATCACACATGGATAAAAGACAGGCGATGATTAAAGAAAAGCCAATCAGCATAAAAGAGCAGCAGCAGATGCTGTTAACAGTCGTCTTCTTCATTAATTAGCTGTGCCTTCACTCTTTTTTTTTAACTTAATTTTTATTCAACAATTAAACCAAGGACAGGGAGATGTACACACAAATGACAATACAAATTAAAAAGCAGATAACATAATGTTATACATTAAATTTTATAAAAATAATCATTTAAATAAATAAATAAATACAACAACAAAACAAAAATAAAATAAAAGTTTTTATATATATACATTCATACATAGAGTTGTATAGCTTTCATAACTGGTGTCCATCTTGACTGGAATTTCTCTCTTTTCAGTTGTAATTTTGCGGTAAGTTTCTCCATATTGTAGACATTTTTGAGTCTCCCTCTCCATTGTGTTACTCTGGGGGGATTTTGGTCCAGCCAAGCAGCCGTCACACATTTCTTTACTACCAGTATTAGTATTCTCAGTAAATAAATCAAATCTTCATCTATCATATTAGATAAGAGTATCCCCAAAATGATGAGCCCTGCATTTAAAATAATACTTATGCCCAAAATATGTTTAATTTCCTTTTGTATATCCTTCCAGAATGTTGAAAGTTTGGGGCAGTCCCAAAATATGTGTGTGAGGTCTCCCACCTTTCCACATCCCCTCCAACATAAATTAGATACCTGACTATATTTTGACATTACCACTAGAGTATTAAAATATCACATTTTAACCTTCCAGTCAAATTCCCTAAGCGTTGGACTACTAGTTAATTTGTGGCCTGCTTCAACAGTGTCTTCCCATTGCTTATCTGTTATTGTCATATTAGCTTCCAGTTCCCATTTCTCTTTAACCCCTAAATTACTGTCCTTAGAATCCTGTTGTAGAGCCTTATATATTTTTGATATAATCCTCTTTTTTGTTGTATTTTCTCCAGTCATTGACATCACCAGTCCTTCTAACTCCGTCGGTGTTTTACGAATGTTTTCCCATTCCTTATGTTTTAAAAGATAATGACGTAATTGTAAAAATTTATATAGTCCTGTGCAGGTAAATTATATTCTCTTTTAAGTTGATCAAATGACTTCAGAGTTTTCCCAGTGAACAGTTGTGCTATATAAATGAGTACCATATTTGACCATTTTTCATATCCTGCATCAAATATAGATGGCAAAAAGTCTGGATTTTTCGTTATCTTTGTGGCTCTAGTGGTTGATTTGGATTTGCCCAATTTTTTTCTTATAACTGACCATATCTTCATTTTTCATTTAATCCATTCATTTTCTATTCTGAGTTTCTTCCACATTGCCTGAGTCACAAAAGGAAATGATTCTAAAGATGTGTTTTTACAGGAACTTTGTTCCATCTTCACCCAAACCGTATCCGTGTCCTTATTTATCCAGATGATTAAAGCTCAAATTTGTGCAGCTTAGTAATAATGCTGTAAATTGGGTAAGTTCAACCCCCGCTCTTTAGGCCGCAAAAGTGTTTTATATTTGATTGTGACACATTTATGTTGCCATAGAAATTTTGATATTGTTTTATCTAATGCTGTTAGAATGGAATTGGAAATTGCAATGGGCAATGACTGAAATAAAAATCGCAATCTTGGTAATGTGTTCATTCTCACAGTTTTTATTCTTCCCAATAGGTTTAAAGGTAAAATCACCCACCTGCTTCACCGATCAATTTCCCGTAGTTTGCTTCAAATAGTTGTGATGTAACGGGGTGATTATAATGCCCAAATATTTAAATCCTTCGCTTGCCCATTTAAACTTAGTCTTCTCTTCTAGTTCAGTTGGGTATTTACCTGATAACATCATGGCTACTGATTTAGATTCATTTGTTTTATATCCTGATAATTTTCCATATTCCCCCACGTTATTTAACAGTGCTGGTATGGATGAAGATGGCTCACTGATGTATGTTAAAATATCATCTGCAAACAGTGATATTTTGTGTTCCACACCCCCATTATGTAATATTCCCTTTATGTTTTTATTTTGTATGATTGACTCGGCCAAAGGTTTGATACTCGGAGCGAATAACAATGGACTCAAACAGTCTCCTTGTCTGACTCCTCTGTCAAGGTAGAAGAATCCAGAACAGCAGCTGTTAATTCTGATTCGTGGTTTGGTTTTTTTGAATATCATTTTTATCCAATCTATTAAAGTTGAGTGAAATCCAAACATTTTCAATGTATAATACAAAAAATTCCATTTACTTCATCAAAAGCTTCATTGCGTCTAAGCTAAGTAACATGTTGCAGTTGGGACTGTTTTTAGTGCACAGTCCCAACTGCAACATGGTTATGTTAAGGGTCCTCCTGATATTATTAGCACCTTGTCTTCCTGAAATGAAACCCATCTGATCCGATTTAATTAATGATGTCATTAGTCCTTTCATTCTCTGTGCCAGTATACTTGCCAATATTTTAACATCATTACACAATAGGCTAACAGGTCTATATGCTTCACGGGAAGTGAAATCTTTGTCCTCCTTATATAATACTGAAATAGCAGCTTCCGACCAGGTTTTAGGTGAATCTGCCGATGTCAACGCATAATTAAAAACTTTAATCAGAACTGGGATAATTTCTTTTGCCAAACATTTACAGTACTCCCCTGGCAACCCATCTGTGCCAGGAGATTTATTATTTTTTAGAGTTTTTATAGCCTCAGATTTTTCTTGGGATGAAATTGGTTGTATCAGTTCAGATGCCTCTTTTGTTGATAAAGATGGTAATTGTAATTTACTAAAAAAGTCTTGCCTCTTGCTCTCTAAATGGTCAGTGTCTGTGTCTTCATATAATCTTTTGTAATATTCTGCGAATGCTTCCACTATCTCTGTAGGTTTTACCAGCAGTTGTTTAGACACCGCATGTCTTATTTTGGATATAGTCCGGTTTGATTGGGCCTTTCTTAGCTGAAAAGCTGCTAGCAAGCTACTTGCTCTATTGCCACTTTCATAGTATTTTTGATTTATAAAACACAAGGCACCCTCTGCTTTATATGTCAAGATTTCATCCAACTGCTGTCTGATTTCTTTTTCAGTTCAAGTAGTACAGAATTGTGTGATGTTTATTTGTGCTGTACGTCCAATTCTTTAATCTTAGAGTGCCTTCACTCTTAAAACCATCTACTTCAACCTGTAGACCTCCTGGTCTGTGAGCACATCCTATGCTCCCCGACCAGAATTCCTGTTCAGAGGTCTGGCTGACCTGATGGAAAGCTCAGGGCCAGAGAAGTGGTCTCTAACCTAAGGCAGTGTGGACCCTTTGGTTCTGTCCAGGAATGTTTTTATGTCCACTGGAGAGTAGATGGCCTGAGAATCCTCGAGCTGACAGGATCCAGTTCCAGCCGACGCCTTCACCATCCTCCTGGTCCTGATACTGTTCTGCACCACTTCAGAGTATTTCTTTTTCTGAGACATTTTTCACATGTCATCATTAGACATGTCTTCATCATTGACAATTTCATCATAGACAGATTTATTTATTTGTTTATATCATTACACTCGTCATTTATGTCAGAACCAGTATCAACGGTCTCTGACTGAACTGTACCGGTCTATTCTTGGACACCTCTGTCCTGCCCCTCACCGCTGGACGCCGCAGGGGAGTCACTACTTATGGATGCGGCCACGAGGACTGGAACCACTGGAGCATCTGGAGACAGGGGAACCGGGTCCGGACTCAGCGCCGGGCCAACTCCCTTTGAACAGACTGTAGCAGAAAACTGCACCGAACCCTCCGAGACCTGAACGACCAGGTCCGGGATCCGCACCAGGCCCTCTGCCACCGGGGGTACCGGGGCAGAGACCGGCACCGAGGCAGCCGGCGGATCCCCAACAGCAACAGCTGGTGCTGCGGCAGCAGCCACCCGCCGCTGTCCACCTTTCTCTGGGAAGGAGCGGATCGAGTGTCCCTCCACCCCACAGCCAAAAGACTTCATGGTTTCTGATGTAGCGAAAACCATGTAGTTAAAATTGCCTACTTTAAAATTGAAGGAAAGGTTCAGATCGTTGGTGGTGACTTTCAGGATCATATAAACCTGCCTCCTGTGACACACAACGTGCTTCAGTTTTGGAAATTTGCACTCCATCATTTTTATGGACGACACCAGCCGGCCGTACTGTGACAGCTGTTTCCCTAATACTTTGTTTCTGATGAATGGAGGTGCGTTGGGTATGATCACCTTAGTGGTTGGGGTGACGAGAGGGAGAAAAGGAGTGAAGGTGTTCTGTATTACTAAAAAACTAGCACACTACCCCCATCGCCACACGCAAACCACCCCACTCCCTTGTCACCTACACCCCCCACTATTTACACCAGTGTTTTTCAAGCTTTTTTGAGCCAAAACACATTTCTCTCATTGAAAAAATCCCGCGGCACACCACCAGCTGAAAATATAAAAGAAAAAGCTTTTTTTAATAAGCCTTACATTAAAACGTCTTGAATAGGAATCAAATACACTCAAAGAAAAAAGTATTTTATAATCTTTCATATTTATACTCACTCAGTGTGAAACCTGGGCCTGTTTGGATGAACACAGAGCTGATATCCTGGCAGGAATCAATAAAAGACACACACGAAGCTCCTCCTCCACAGCTCTCAGTCTTTCTCTGAATTTAGTTTTTAAAGCAGTCAGGCTTGAAAAGCTCACCTCACACAGGTATGTTGTCGAAAATGGGAGCAATGTCAGAATAGCTTTGTTGAGCATGTCCACATATCAGTAGACTCACCAAGTTGCAAATCAAATTTATTACCGATACGGATCTTGTCCAAAACCACACTTTTGATGTCTGCAGACAATGAAGTCGGTGCTGTTGCATCTCCGGTAAACGTAAATCCAAATGAAAGATAGGTTTTGTTGTATTGCCTCCCACCAGAAACTTTGCTGGATGTCTTTGCTTTCTTTTGACCTCCACTCATACTAGGGCCTTCATCTGGGTCTGGGTCTTGTCCAGGGTCCAGTTCAGAGTCAGCATTCTTCCTCTTCAAAAACGTATCCATCACTTTCACCGTCGTCCTGCTATCCACCTGTCGCTGCATCCATGCGTCACTAATTCGCTTGTCTCCAAGCACAGGGCAATTAGCTACCTGTTGCTGCTGCCGCCTACTGGTATGGAAGAGTACTACATGATTACTCTGCCAGGCGCTAGACTGCACAGGCACACAAATTGGATAATTTCCCACGGCGTACCTGACAATGTGCCGCGGTACAGTGGTTGAAAAACACTGATTTACACACCACTATGTACACAGAGACCCAATAGATATTCACCCAAGAAAAAAGATAGAAAAAGTTAGAAATTACCAAGAATTAGCCACAGACAATTTACCAGGCTCTCAGCTCCACAATCAGTCCGCCATTCTCACAGAGAGAGACAGAGAGAGAGAGAGAGAGAGAGATAAAGGTGATAACAGTTTAAGAGAGAAGTGAAACAGAGATGAGGCAAAGGTGCAGAGTGTGCAGCTCACATGCCAGATGGCAGCTTTGGCAGCACTCAGCCTGCAGTAGTGGTGCCCTAGCAATCTGGTGCATCGTCTCCAGATTCTCACGAATGAACAGCGCAAGAACTTTGCTGATGTGTGTATTTTGCATGAATTTATCAAACCCTGGTGGAAACAGACATATATGATGATGAAAGATTGAAAGTAAGTAGGTATTATGCTTGAAGTGATTGTACAGATGAGGACAATTTGTCATTATCTTGAGGAGATCTGTACAGCCTTTAAAAACAATAGTTTAATATTTATTCAGTTCTGGAGGACTTGCAGTGAAATTGCTAGTGTTTGGGATGACAAAGTTTGAACTGAGAATCTGCATTAAAACCAGAATCCAGTTTAAAAGTTTAAAAGACTGCACCAGTGCTGTCAATTTGATCCAATGTTGAAATACTTAAAGGGCTTAAGTCCAAGATGGCCAAAGCAAATAGAATTTGATCGATGCATCTCATAGGTCCTCCAGCTTCATTGCAACCTAGTGCTAGGCCACTGAGATATCACGTTATGATTTAAATTTACAGTATATTGGAGTATTCAGCTTAGCCATTATTTCTTACTTTGTAGAGCCATGGCAAATATGCGTTTATTCACTTACATACTTCTATTTCCCTCCATTTCATCAAATACCTAACCTTAAACCTAACCCTAACTCTAATTAGTTTCTAATTTTCCTAATATTTCTCTGTTAATAGAACTATTATGCATAAACAATACTTTTTTTTTAACAGACTCCACATTCAGTATAGTTACTTCATAGAAAATCTGATTTTCTACATTTCAAGGCATAAACATGCAGTTTGGTATGATTGTATCTACGTTTAGAGGAACAGAATAAAGGAATAAATTAAAATAATGTGCTTCATCATAAGTAAATTAGATTAGGGAAGGAGCACAAAGCAGAAGTACATCTCAATTCACAGTTTCACTGTTAATGAAACTGTTGACACAATGAAGTACGAGCAGAAATGTCCCCTGCAATAGTGGCATTATTGTACACACTAATGTATGTTTCCACCACTACACTGAAAGTGCTTTAGTAAAGAATATCTTTCCTAACATTGTGTTCACCTCATAAGGGTTCCCTGTGAGTAAGTTTAATGCTCAACTGTCCAGCTGGTACAGTCTATAAAGATAAACCAACCTGACATACTCTGTGAAGCCCAGTGTACCCGGACTACTTCTGAGACTGATTCAGTGTTCAGCTATTGACAGTCACAAACTAGGAGGGACAACAGCAATTAATAGATTTGGAGAATTTGATATAATCTGGATGATCAGGTGGGTCGTACTGAGACTGACACATGATAGTGACAGGAAATGTTCCCTGTATATTTACTGTAAATGTTTTCCACAGAATATGTTATCCCTTAAGGAGCTTTTGTAAAAAGAGAAAAAAAAAACAAAAACTGTCTGGTATGGCGTCTGGTAAATTTATATTTAACTGAAAGTCACTGGACCTCTGGATCACTGACCCAAAAATCATGTTTTGATGGGAGTTTCGGAGTGGGTCAGAATTAGTGACAGGCTGGGATGGACCATGCAGGCAGATGGAGATAATCTGAGCTGATGCTTGTATTTGTACAGTTTCAGTTGAAGGGCCACCTAAGGCCTTATTTGCACTGCAGATTAAATGTTACTGGAGCAGCAGATACTTAGAGGAAATGTTGTTGGATACACCATACACCATCTCTCCTCCTCTTCCATATTCATCTGTCCTTCTCTCGCACTGTCTTCTTTTGCTCCTCATACTACTCTCACAGTGATTTGTCAGCATGGAGGTAGCAGCTGTTCCTTTTGCAATGTGATTTCTTTGATGGTAATTATTTTTGCCAGCCACCACCAACCTTGGCATCATCCACCCCACAAAGCCATATGGGCAGAGATGGATGAAGCTGAGAAAACGTACAGACTTCTTTCAAACAAGCTCTTTGATTTGTGTGTGCACTGGTGTGGGAATCATGGACATATGTGCTTCACATGTTTTCTCTGTATCACTGTGTTTAATTATATTTTCTTTTTTATACGTTTGCCAGTGACTGCCAATTCTATTTTCACTGTTAGATCTCCATGATTCATGGGTGCAAAAGTAACACAGTATATATGGAGCTGAATCAGTCTGAATTGAAATATAGCTTCTTCTTTTTTTAACAGAATGAGCTGTGTCAGTTTAGACAATAAAATACAGAAATCAGGGGTGGGAGCACACCATGAAATTACAGCCATGCTAGAGAATAAGAATCAGGCTGGTACTTACAAAGAAAAATAGCTGAGTGAGTGCTCTTACAAAAAGAAAATATCACAACTGAAAAGCTGTTCTGTGCTTGTCTCTGGACTGGAGAGTAGATCCTGAATTTTATCACCATCGTTCTTTCTTCCCCTCAGCTGCACTGTCCAAGATCACTTCACTGGACCCTTCTGTTACCCCTTGTTCTCGGTCTTGCACTTAAGCAACGTGAAGGATGAATGGTGCCAGACAGCTGTGATAGGACAGCTCATGGCCATATACTCTGTAGCTGCAAAGTACATTTTGCTCTGTCTTCTGTGGGATCTGAATTATGGAAGAACCTCCATTGCACTTGAGCTGCATGGGTTTTCATCAGAGCGCTGGAGGTCACATTGACTCTCCCCTCTATGCTCATCATATATGCAACGAGTGCTTCGGTGGTTGAGAGGAACATGCTCGAGGTCACCATTTACCAGGGAAGGGCAATAATAACATTTATAGAGGGGTAGAGAGAAAGAGGGAAGGAAGGAGAAAGGCATGCATGGTTAAATCTGACTGTGGCAACAGTACCCCTCATCTGGTCCTTGCTCCTAACAGCAATTAAGATACTGTACTTCATCTGCATGTATAATGCATATGTCCTGAGATAATGGCATGCATTGCAGAAGAGGCGGCTGGCTGTGTTGTAGATATTGCTTGAAATTGGTCCCCTTCGTCACGTTTTGCCTTTGCTCAGGGTTCTCAGAGTATCCTGCAGTTATTAAGAGAGCAGTGTGCTGCGATGACATGAGGTTATTTTACCGCTCCCTGCAGACGTCTTTCACGGCTCTGCCATCAAGATTAGCAGATGACTGGAGAGTCTTAAAGTAGGCATTATCTGCAATGACCAATAACCTAAACAACACGTATGGAAAAAAGCCAGGTGTGGTTCATTTTTCATAAAATAATTTCCTGCCACAGACATACCAGAAGAACCACAGGCCACAGTTACTTCATTTAAATGAATTTGATTAAATTAATTTGTGATCACAAATGCCAATCTGATTAGTGGTTGAGATGTTTATTTCTCCCAGACTGAGAGAAATGCTTCTGTCTGAATTTGAACATTAAAGGGCATAAAAATGAGAATTAGCTACTCTCGTGAAATTTCACTGTTGTTGCATCAAAGAAATCTCATATGGGTCTGAGCATTAGTGCTGCATTTTATGCCTTCTGAGGCTTGAACGTGTCTTTCTAAGAAGGGGCCATATGAGGCAGAGACAAATGCCCTGAGCTTCCCTTTTGCAAGGCAATCCTATAAAACATGGTGGACTGAGCACAAAGCATTGCTAATCAACTCCACTGGTCCTCTGTGATCCAGTTTGACATTCATTCATAAATCATTGTTAGTAAAGATGGCGTGTTCATGTCCTAATTATCCGAATCATTACTGTAGGTACCAGACACAGCCGCCGCGTGTGGATTGCCAGCTCCCTCATCCCTCCTGTCTCCACCATGTTTGACCTACTTCTGTCTCCACAACATTGTAAACAGAAATACTAATTGCTTTCATTTATTCATTTGGAAGTCAAGTTAGTGATGTGATGCTGGGGATTGAAGCTCCGAAGCGTGTGCCGAGTAAGGGAGGTGCGTTCCCATGAAGCGCGTATCGAGGCTTGCTTCATCCAAGGGAGGAGCTGAAAAGCATGACGTCCGAAGCATCGCTGGGCAGAGAGTCTTCGGGCGTGACTTCCGTATCGACGCTTCCATCACGGGAACGCCCCGCTATGCGGCTGATACCACGTGACTGATTCGGCTCGTGATACGTGCATTAACACCGATATAAAGCGATCACACTCCGTTCAGAATGTGGTTGTTTGGTGGAGAGTTGTAGTTAGCGAGTGTGGAGACAGTTTGGAATTTGGATAGAGTTAGACGTATTTTGAAGAGAGTTATATATAATGTGGAGAGAGTTGGTTTAAGAGAGAATCAGGAAATAGAACCTGCCACAGTGGGGAAATTGTTTTAATTTTTAAAAAAATATAATTTTAATTTTATATATACTTATATATACTTTACGTATATAAGTATATATATATATATATATATATATACAGTATATATATATATAAAGTATATACTGTATATACTAATTTGATCCCCAAATAAAAACCAATGATGTCACCAAATCATGATCACTGGCCATACATCGTTACAGAAGCACAATCATTGTCCCAACCCCAACCACCCTCCCCTCACTGTACAAGTTTATTTTCTTTTTCCTCATGTCCAAATAATCACTTTCCCTACTGCCTGTCTGTGTGTATGTTATATATACACACATATGTATATATATATATATAAATATATTTATACGGTGGCACGGTGGCGCAGTGGGTAGCGCTGTCGCCTCACAACACGGCGGACCCGGGTTCGAGTCCCGCTCTGTGCGGAGTTCGCAGGCTCTCCCCGTGTCTGCGTGGGTTCTCTCCGGGTTCTCCGGCTTCCTTCCACCTCCAAAAGCATGTGCTTTTGGAGGTGACCGTAGGAGTGTGTGTGAGTGGTTGTTTGTCTCTGTGTGGCTCCGCGGTACACTGGCGTCGTGCCCGGAGTGTCCCCAGCCTCGCGCCCTGAGACTGCTCCCCCGCGGGTCGCGGGGGAGCAGAAAATGACTGACTGACTGTCCCTCTCACCCTTGTGGGGTGGTATCTGTGTCATCCTCAAGCTCGGGTCCTCTACCAGAGGCCTGGGAGTCCGAGGGTTCTGCGCAGTATCTTAGCTGTTCCTAGGACTGCGCTCTTCTGGACTGAGGCTTCAGATGTTGTTCCAGGAATCTGCTGGAGCCACTCTTCCAGTTTGGGGGTCACCGCCCCAAGTGCTCCTACTACCACGGGGACCACATCTGTTCCAGCTGTTCTTTCAACCCTTGATACTTCTCAATCTTTTCGTGTTCTTTCTTCCTGATGTTGGCGTCAGCTGGAATCGCCACATCTATCACCACTGCTCTCTTCTGCTCTTTGTCCACCACCACTATGTCCGGTTTGTTAGCCAGCAGCTGTTTGTCAGTCTGGAAGCTGAAGTCCCACAGGATCTTAGCCTTGTCGTTCTCAACCACCTTTGGTGGTATGTCCCATTGGGATTTGGGTACTTCTAGTCCATACTGGGTACAGATGTTCCTGTACACTATCACGGCTACTTGGTTGTGCCTTTCCATGTATGCTGAGCTGGCGAGCATCTTACACCCCACTACCACATGCTGGACCGACTCTGGGGCTTCTTTACATAGCCTGCACCTTGGGTCAGATCTACTGTGGTAGATATTGGCCTCTATTGCTCTTGTACTTAGGGCCTGTTCTTGTGCTGCCATGATCAGTGATATAAATAAAAATATATAAATATGTATATGTATGTATGTATGTGTGTATATATATATAATATATATATACACACGTATATATATACATATATACACACACACACACATATATATATGTGTATATATATATATATATACGAAATAATGACACAAAAGCCCCTGTATGGCTCTACAGCTTGTTTGAAATAAGAACAGAATTTGTTTTGGCCATTGTAGTTCAGCATCTTTTCTTCCCCTGTGGCTGTACCCTGTTATGATTTTACTGTAGTCTTAAAAATCTTGCCTGCAAAACACTTCTGATGCAGCTGACTCCTATTGTTGACTAACTGAGAGCAGAGATGCTTCTACTGACCTTTAGAAAGATCATGCCATAGACTGTCATAAGTTTTCCTGATCCCACACAAATAACTAAATGTAAACAAGATAAACTTCAGCACCGAGCTGCTTGTGCTACGTCTGCTTTTTTAATCACACATGAAAAGACAATGATGTTCCATCTTATTGCTGGTACTTGAAAATGTAATATCTTTAAAATGTCAGTAGCTCTAGCAGATAATATATGGTGTTTGACATTATCCACTGTCTTTCGCTGAGTCCACCTTTTGGATTTACCACAAGGAGATGTTTTCTGACTTGTTTGCTACTCACTGACTAAACACAGCTTCGTGCCATCGGAATTGAGGAAGCAGTGAAAAAGATGCACATGGACAACAAAGAAATATCCACAATTAATATTTTTGTTCATCTCTGATGGCAGAAGGGTCGAACAAACAAGAAAAGTTTAAAAAGCAAACCATCCTGTCTGTCCTATGAATCATGCTTAGGGTAGAAGCTATGTTACCCCAATAAAAGTTGACGTCAAATAACACATTTCTGTTCACTGATTTCAACCCAGGCCAATGGGTTGTGTTTGTGGAGTACGACACGCTGGCTATTGCTTTCCTCATGTTGTGATTGGTGCCTCATAAGAGCTCACATACTCAGGGGCTCCACAGAACCGTGTTCCTACGCTCCAAATGTGAATGAGTCATGTCTGGGCTGAAGCGTGTCTGAGTGGTGAGACAGAGAATTCAGCAGGGAGGACAGCGCAGGGCAAAGAGTTGCCTCTATAATCAGGGATAAACACTGAGAAGCATGACCATATGCCTAAGATGTGACTAAAGCCAAGAGAGCAGAAATGAATGAAACGATGAGCCTGTCCAACTTCTTTTGTCAATGGAGCTTTGTTTTCTTGTCTTGTTTTTCACCATTTGAGTGAGTTTTTAGAAGAAATATCATTGTGTTGTTTACTGCTGGACCCCAAAATTTACTTTAGAGACTTTTGATGCGATCACAATGCAATTGACAGAAAATTTGGACGTTGCCACCCAAGTAACTGGAGTATGTGAGCTCACAAAACAGTAGACAGTCATAAACATGAACTGGTAAACACAAAAATAAAATGTGCCAGCTCAACTATAGCATAAAGGACGGAGTTAGATTTTTCTGAACTACTCAACACTTTTACAAGCAGTTCTTTACTGAATTTATTTTCCTATCAGAGTCTCCTTTTACACAAAAAAGCTTGCATCAAAAACAAGATTTAGAAAACAGTTTGCACCTCAGGGTGTAAAAGGTTTCTACTGATCACTGATTTAGTAAACTTGAGTCACTGACAACACACAGGGAAACCCAAAGAATATTTAAAAAGCCTCTTTCTTCTGAATCATTTCAAAAGACCATAAAATTGCAGTTCACATAAGCAGGAAAAACAAAAAGGGAAATATATGGTAACACCAACACAAAACATGTTTTGGGTACTCATAAACTCAAAGCAGATGATACAATTTTCAGAAGAAATTCACTGGACAGTTGTACAGAATACTATATAAAGAAGCTGTAAATCTCAGAGCCAACATTCCTGACCAAATCCCAATTATTCAACTAAATAAACAAAAGCAATATTTTCTGAATAGTCTAAATCTGAAAACACCCTGGCATTTAAAACTAAATAAAAAATCAAATCAAGCAGAATGACTAAGGCGGACATATTTTATTATATTTCTTTTTTTTTCCTTTCAACTTTTCCCTTCAGGGGTCGCCACAGCGAATCAATTGCCTCTTTCTAACCCTGTCTTCTGCATCCTCTTCTCTCACACCAACTACCTTCATGTCCTCTTTCACTACATCCATAAACCTCCTCTTTGGTTTTCCTCTAGGCCTCCTGCCTGGCAGATCAAAACTCAGTATCCTTCTACCAATATATTCACTATCTCTCCTCTGGGCATTTACAATCTACACATTTTCACTTCTGAATTTTATGAACTCAGAACATGAAGTGCATGTCCAAACCATCTCAGTCTGGCTTCTCTGACTTTATCTCCAAGACCTCTAACATGTGCTGTCCCTCTGAAGTACTCATTCCTGATCCTATCCTTCCTGGTCACTCCCAAAGAGAACCTCAGCATCTTCATCTCTGCTACCTCCAGCTCTGTCTCCTGTCTTTTCCTCAGTGACACTGTCTCTAGAGCAACTGTCTCACCACAGTTTTGTACACCTTTCCTTTCATTTTAGCTGAAACTCTTCTATCACACATCACACCTGACACTTTTCTCCACTTGTTCCATCCTGCCTGTACACTAGGGATGAGCGAGTACACAACTATCTGTATCTGTTCAACCATCTAAATTATCTGTATACATACCTGTACTCGGAATGGGTGGGGCATAAACCGAAAGTGGGTGTGGTTTGACCGGAAATGGGTTGGGCTTATATCGCTACATTATTTTAAGTCTGAAATTGTTATCGATTGATCAGAAGTTGCTAACTATTTACAGAACAGCCTCAAAATTGAGATTCAAATCAATGTTTTTGATCACACATGTAAGAAAATTATTTACAGAACAAGTTTTTTATGAACTCAGAACATTAAGTGCATTAATGAATACAACTCATGCAATAGGAAATTATGAACTACAAAATATGCAAGAACAAGAATTGTCATACTCAACACAACTTTCTATTTTTTTTCTTTTTCTTTTAAATTTTTTTAATTTTTATGATCAAACTTTTTTTCCCGATTATTTATTTATTTTTACCACCTAATGTTCTTGCCATTTTTTTTTTCACACAAAGTTAAACAATGTTGATTAACACTACAACTCCCAAGGCAGTCATTTTGACTGCTTTTAAAATTTGAAAATCCAAAATGTAGGTGAACAGCACTGATGGTGGTCATTGTTAACCCGGGCCTCGACTGATCCAATATGGAAGTCATAGATTTGATTTGCATGTTTGATTTGGCAAAAGTTTTACGTTAGATGCCCTTCCTGACACAACCCTCTGTATTCATAGGGGCTTGGGACCGGTGCAATAAGGTACTGGCTTGTGCCCTCTTGCGGCTACATTGTATTTTATTTTATTATATTATATCACATTATATATTATATTATATTATATTATATTATAATATAATATATTATAATATATTATATTATATTATATTATTATTCATTCATTCATTTTCTGCCGCTGTATCCGCCGCAGTGGGTCACGGGGAGCTGGAGTCTATCTCAGCTGGCAGAGGGCGTGAGGCAGGGGACACTCCAGGCATGACGCCAGTGCACCTCTGAGCCACACACAAAGACATACAACCATGCACACACACACCCAGTCCTATGGGCAATTTGGGACCAGCCAACTAACCTGAAGCGCATGCTTTTGGAGGTGGGAGGAAGCCGGAGAACCCGGAGAGAACCCACGAAGACATGGAGAGAGCATGCAAACTCTGAACAAAGTGGGACTCGAACCCAGACCTACCGTGTTGTGAAGCGACAGCGCTACCCACTGTGCCACTGTGCCGCCTTATTATTATAATATTATTATTGCATTTTATTATATATCTTGTTTTATATTATTTTGGACTGAGTAAAAATCAAATATAAAGAAAAACGAAATAAATTCACACTAAAATCCAGTCTGTCTGAAAGCAGTTTATCTTCATGGCTATTTACTTGTAAATTTGCTCATACAGATTTCGCCAAACTGAGGATAGTATAGGTTGAGACAATACAGTCACTTGTGAGCATATCGGAGATGGATGGACGGGAGTTGTTGCGATAGAGTTGATTTTGGCTCAATCTGTTCAGTGCCGCTCAACTCAGTTGGACATCCATTTTATCGGCCAATAGGGAGCACCTGCCATGTTATGATCCCCACATCAGGATCTTATATGGCTGTTTTCATTTAGCCTTTCCTGAGAAAATAATGGGTTTATGTTAACTCCACCCCCCAAAAAATATTTCCGTTAATCAAATCCACCTGCATTTGGAAGGATATTTGTTATAGGAATCTGAGAAGTTTTCTTTTTTCTTTTGGACATGGGTTTTGAATTACTTTTAAAGGTAATAACAAAATAAACATAGACACAGTGACACAGAGACCAGATTTAGGGAAGGACAGGTGTTAATTTATGGTCTGTAATCCTATGCAGACAGTTTTAAATGTTTGTTAATTGACTTAATTTGATCCAAATAATTTCTTATATGTCAAAACATTTTGGGATAAAATAGTACCTCATTGATCTCATCTGTATGGGAAACCCCTGACCTTACATCATAGTAGTATGATACAAACCCACAAATCAAACATCCTTCATATACCCAAAATTGACAATCATGTGTTGGCGGGACATCGTTATCCACTGAAATGTCTACATGAAATAAACTAATAAAAGTAATTAAAGAGGGAAGTAGCAAGGTTGATGGCCCCAGACTCCAAATGGCTAATAACTTCCTGCCAGCCCTGGAAAAACCCTGATTAATGTAAGAGTGCCTGCTGAAGCGGCAAGTGATTAATTTCTCTTGGATTCAGCCATTAACTTGAACAAAGCAGGGGGAAAACCGGGAAACGGGAAGCTCAAAATGTGGGCATATAATTAAAAAAATTGGATAATTTAATTAGACATCTCAACAGAGAGAAGACACAACTAGAATGTGTTACTGCTTAGTTTAAGTACTGACACTTCGTTGTCTTTATCAGAGCTGTGACTGTAATGTGATCTTATTGAATGTGGGAATGTTAGATAATATAAGGCTAGTATATGTGGGGAGATGTTGGGACATTGTTTCATTGTTTGTTTGATGTCTCGTGACTCAGCAGTCATAGAGGAGAAAAAAAATCAGAAACAAAGTCTAATCAGACTCTCAAACCCATATATTCTTTAAAGAATGACGGATATTCTGACTTTAAACATTTTTTTTCTTTCTTTCAGAAATATGTGAAGACCACAAGACTCCTCAACCTCAACATAATACTGTGCCTTGCTGGCACATGATCTAAGTTGTTGCGTCAGCACTTAAAATTACTCATTGACTTGTGGGGATGGGAATGTGCTTGGAAAAAGGATGTTCTTCCCACGACCTCACCAATGGCCACAGCCTTCTGAAGGCCATGTCATGGTCTCTGGCTCTGTGGTTATTGACTCTAATCTGTGGGATTCAATCAATGACTGCTGAACAGACTCTGAATGCCTTCCAATCAGAGAAGCAAGAGTGGTCACTCAACCATCTGACGGTGCACCAGTCGACTGGGGCACTGTATGTTGGCGCAATCAACCGAATCTACAAGTTGTCAGCTAACCTCTCCCTCCTTGTAACTCATGATACAGGGCCAGAATATGACAACAAAGCCTGTTATCCTCCACTGATAGTTCAGCCTTGTTCTGAAACACTTGCCTTGACTGACAATGTGAACAAACTGTTGCTGATTGACTACTCTCATAACCGCCTATTGGCTTGTGGCAGCCTCTACCAGGGTGTCTGCAAACTGATGAGACTGGATGACTTGTTCATTCTTGTTGAACCCACACACAAGAAAGAGCACTACCTGTCCAGTGACAACCAGACAGGGACAATGTACGGGGTGGTTGTTCCCTCGCAGGGTGAGGATGCGACCCTGTACATTGGCACAGCTGTTGGTGGCAAACAGGACTACTTTCCAACTATTTCCAGCCGTAAACTGCCTCGTGACCCAGAATCCTCTGCCATGCTGGACTATGAACTTCACACAGACTTTGTTTCCTCACTCATTAAAATCCCCTCAGATACACTGGCTCTTGCTCCTCACTTTGACATCTATTACGTATATGGCTTTGCCAGTGGTAGGTTTGTCTACTTCATGACTGTCCAGCCAGAGACCCCTGAGAATGGGATGGCAACTGGTGGTTTGCCAGGTGACCTTTTTTATACCTCTCGCATCATCCGGCTCTGCAAAGGTGACAATAAGTTCCACTCATATGTGTCGCTGCCTGTAGGGTGCGTACACAGAGGCGAAGAGTATCAACTGCTGCAGGCAGCTTACCTCTCTAAAGCTGGCAGCGTTCTGGCAAAGTCGCTCAACATCACTGCTCAGGAGGATGTCCTGTTTGCTGTGTTCTCCAAGGGACAGAAGCAGTGGAACGACCCTCCAGATCACTCTGCTCTGTGCATTTTCACCATTCAAGACATCAACATTCGCATAAAAGAGCGACTGCAGTCCTGCTACCAGGGAGAGGGAAACCTTGAACTCCACTGGTTGCTGGGAAAGGATGTGCAGTGCACCAAAGCAGTAAGTGGGCTTTAGAAGAATGACATTTAAGAGAACCTTTTAATTTGGCACAAACATCTAGTAAAACTTTTTTTTAATCTACAAACTTGTTTGCAGCCTATAAAGGTGACAATCAGGGAGCCAGGACTGTGCTAGAGACAGCATTCAGGTTTTTTAAGATCACAAAGGGAGAGAGTTGCTGGTGGAGATTCATTTCACAATAGTAACCAGAGGACTTTGGAGCTTTGATTTCATTCAGGGGTTTGGCTGCTGACACCCACCTTCTTCTCCTCACAATTCTCTCCTTCTCCAAACCTCCTAACTTCTTCTTTGCTAAGACAGCAGTAGTTGAACCTTAAGAAACAACTTTTTTATAAATGTCCGAGGCTGTGCCTTTGTGAAAGCTGCAATTCTACACAATGAGTAGATTTCATGGAAACAAGTTCATACGTAACTCTACTAATGATATTTTAATGTGCTGCTAAAGGTTGGTAAGCTTGTCCCTGACTTTGTCGACATTTCAGGACAAAGTCCGGACATCACTACAATGGATAGATTTTCATTTGAGTGCCCAATATGTGCAACTGATATTTTACGACAACCTGATATTTTATGACGCTCATTTTGAAATAATAAAGTATAATGACGGGATATGACATTGAAAATACATGCACAATTTCAAACAAAGAATAGCAACTGTTAAAGTAACTGTCCATGTCACGAAAATTCACTATTGTGAACAAAGTTTAGGTTCAAAAGAGAAGGCTACAAGAGAAAACGACTCATTTAGGGTAAATTGAAATATTAGATTCACTTCACTGATCACATTCATTAAAGCTCAAGCTCACTGCTAGATGGAGGGCAATGCAAAATAAAGACTGCATATGAGTAAGAAATAGATGTGACACAACATTAGTCCTAAAAAGGATGTTTATACACTAGGTGACAGGCAATTATCAAAGATTTGAGGTGCATGTTAGTAAATGCACCAGGACTGCTGAGCATGCTGCACTTTTTGAGGCTTAATCACAACTTGACATCTCTGTGCTGTGTTTTTGTGTGACATCAGATTAAGCAACCTAAAAATCACAGAAACCACGGCAAAATACACATTTTGTGTTTGTCATCAGCGATTAGCCTGCTCTGCAAATTTTACTTGCTCTGAGACTTGTTGAAAAATATAGCAGGCCAAATTGTGCACATCATGCATGTTACACGTACCAGAAATCAGTTTGAGTTTTCTTCCTCTCAGATATGTTTAAGCCATTTTCTTTTCTCACCCACCTCCTCCCCCCTTTATATCTGCCATCCTCATTCCTCCTTTCCTTTAGTCTGTCCCTTTTCCTTTCCCTCATCTTAAAAAAAAAAAACAAACTTCTGCCTTCACTAATGCTTTCTTTCTCTTCACCCCCCATGCAGCCTGTTCCCATCGATGATCACTTCTGTGGCCTGGATATAAACCAGCCCCTGGGGGGTTCCCAGCTAGTGTTAGGACAGACAGTGTACACCGAGAGCAGGGATAGGCTGACCTCTGTAACCTCCTACATCTATAATGGATACAATGTGGTCTTCTTAGGAACCAGGCGTGGACAGATGAAGAAGGTAAGAGATGTAATTTACTCAAGAGACAAAATCATCTACTAATGTATTTCACACCACACTCAAATTATCTTTGTGATGACACTCTTCATGACAAATTGCATGCCTTATGTACTCAATACACAATTATTATGAAGCTGTTAATCTTGAGCGATCATATGAGGTTATGATGAATGAAACTATTATGAAAGCACTCAGTATCACCTCTATCTCCTGGATTATGCATAAGCATAACCAGCTTCTCACCTGTTTTCAGCTGGGATAAACTCCAACAACCCCCCCTGACTTACAGTGCTCGAAAGCGGCTGTAGATGTAACGATCATGGTTGTCTTGTTTGCAAGAAAATGGATGGATATATTCTCTATCAACGTCTTATTTAAACTTTTCAGTATTAATGCAAACTTTTGCCTGATCACGGACCTCAGAGTACCTGACCACATTTATTGATTCATTTGGTAGATCAGGTGTTGATCCCACAGCTGGCTAATTTACAAGAAAAAGGATTATTCAGCTCTTCTTGCACTTTATTTTTAATTCTGAGGTTTGTGTGTTCTTCAATCTAACACAAAGGTTTGAAATTTATTTGCCTGGGTCTAATTTTATTTATGGTGAGGTAAAAGAGCCAGCTGTGCACTCACTTAAACATATCCTGCATTGAAAATTGGTAATAAATGATAATGTGGATAGGGGGCGGCTCTAAGACACAAACTGGACTTGGGTTCGGACCCTTTTCTAAGAGGAAATTTTTATAACGGGACCTCCGTGACTTTTAATCTAATACCTAGGGTTGAGCCGGATACTCGTTTCGTACGAGTATCCGAGGATTATCCGAGGATAATGCATTTTGACGAGTACGAGGACGAATACAAATAAAGCCCTTTAATACTCGTGATCGGACTGAAGGAAAATCAGCCGGACTGTTGTCACGTTCTGTGATTGGCCAGTCACACATACGTCCCATCCTTACTCGCTGCAGTTAGAGCGGAGTTTCCCTGTCTCACTCTCTGTCTCCGGTACACGCAGTTACTGATCCCTCTGTTCGTGGCTTCACTGTTGCTCACATCCTTGTTAGATTTTCTTCAGCTTGCCTCTATTTTGGTGTTTGGTTATGTGGTGAACTTTTTTTTTGTTTTTTGCACGTACGTGTGCATTTAACCACCGCCTCGGTGGTTAAAGTCTTTTTTTTTTTTTTTACCTGTTCGAAACTCTGTTCAAATTAACAACGTCTATACTTAATATTTTAACTGAGACATAGCGCGTGCGCACACACACACACACACACACACACACCATAATCAATATTGTTTAACTTTATGTGAAAAAAATGGTATTAGCATTAGGTACTAAAAATAAATAATTGAAAAAAAAAAGTACTAGAAAAAAATTAAAATGAAAAAGAAGAAAAAAAATTGAAAAGTTTTGTTGAGTACGACAAGTCTTGTTCATGCACACTTTGTAGTTAATTACTCTTTTTATTGCATGTACTTCATTAATGCACTTTGTGTTTACTCGTTCTGTATATAGTTCCTTTACTATTGTGATCAAAAAGCTTTGAATCTCAATTCTGAGGCTCCTCGGTAAATATTCATTCATAGACTTAAGAATATTCATGTTCTGACTCAGTTCCATATAGATACAGATAATCTAGTTGGTTTAACAGATACAGATACAGATAGTGGTGTACTCGCTCATCCCTACTAATACCCCTGTTTTAGATTAATTAAGTTTAAAGTGGGTTATTTCCGGCGCCACAGTGGTTGGGAAATGCTGAGATCAGTCAGTCAGTCAAACTTTATTAATAGAATTGTTGAAAATTCTGTTTTGCTACATTATCGTAGCCGGTCACCGGTGTTCTCCATAGGCTGCCCTGCCATCAGACAGCACACAGAATGGATGAAGTTAATACTGGCTACTGTCTGACGTATAACAGCTCCACGTCGACGACGTGTTGATAAACATGCTTGACAGTTGGATATTTGTTCGTCTGTTTCTTTCTTTATGAGACATAAAGTTTATATATTTATTTATTCATTCATTCATTCACATTCCTCGTCAAAAACGCCAACGCCAGTTCTGGGTCAGACCAGAGTTCTCCCACCTGCTGGTGGGGGAACTCTGTGATGGGTGTGCTTGGTTTATAATACCAATACATTTGCTTTCATATGTCTGGTATGAAGTCTGGTATTATTGTTTAATTGTGGAATTTCCACAGGTTCCTGCTAGTACTGTGATATAACTGGATTAACTTGTTTGCACTGCAGGCTCTGTTCTGAGAGTCGTTCAGTATAACACTGAATGAAAAGACTGTTGTGACATTAGCCTGGGGGGCTCAGTTTTAAATATGCAATTTGTCCTGCACACAAACACAAACACACACACACACACACACACACACACACACACACACACACACACACTTACACGATCATTTGATGAGCCATTGAGGGAAAATAGAGAACGGCCTGAAAGAAAGAGAACAGATGAACAGATGAGAAAGAAAGACAGAAAACGGGAAACCTTAGAGACAAAAGTTAAAAAGTATTAAGTAAGAAAACATGAAAAGGTCAGATAAAACAATGCAAAACAATATATTTTTGGTGAGAAGGTGAGGTGAGGAGGTGAGAAGCACATTGAGGCAAAGACAGAGGAATCCATCGCCTATTCTCAATACTAAGTGTCGTCTTCTCCTTTCAGTTTTTCCCTTCAGCGGTCGCCACAGTGAATCAGTTGCCTCCATCTAACCCTGTCTTCTGCATCCTCTTCTCTCACACCAACTACCTTCATGTCCTCTTTCACTACATCCATAAACCTCCTCTTTGGTCTTCCTCTAGGCCTCCTGCCTGGCAGTTCCATAACTCAGCATCCTTCTACCAATATATTCACTACCTCTCCTCTGGACATGTCCAAACCATCTCAGTCTGGCCTCTCTGACTTTATCTCCAAAACCTCTAACATGTGCTGTCCCTCTGATCAGAATCAGAATCAGAGTCTTTGTTTGTCATGCTGACACACATTTTCACATATGACAGTACGAAATACGTCTCTGAAGGTCCCAGTAAGCCCAGTCGATAAATAAGATAAATAAGAGAACAGAGAAAAGTTAAGAATGCTAGATATACTGTATAAAGTGTAAATTGAAAAGTGTCTGAACAGCAAAATTTATTTACAATGTAGCAGCTTAAGTGTGTAGGTGCTCGATCTATTGCACCTGATGAAGCACCATATTGCATCAAATCCCCGTGTGTCTGTGGTGACATACGGGGCGTCGTGAGGGTGACTACAGAGCACCACAGGAGTTCAGCTGTCTAACAGCCTCTGGGAAGAAGCTGTTTCTCAGCCTGGTGGTCCTGCTCCGGATGCTCAACTCCCTTTTCCACAAAATGAACACCAGCACTCTTCTTCTCCATTCCTCAGGCATCTTCTCACCATCTAAGATCCTGTGAAACAACCCAGTCAGCAACTCTGCTGCCACCTCAACCTACATATCACCATCCTATGCTGTTTGGCTACACTCTCACATACCACTACTTTGCAGTCACTGATCTCCTTCAGATTACACGTCAACACAAGATGTAGTCTACCTGTGTGCTCCTACCTCCACTCTTATAGGTCACCCTATGTTCCTGCCTCTTCTGGAAGAAAGTATTCACCATAGCCGTTTCCATCCTTTTTGCAAAGGCAATCACCGTCTGTCCTTCTGCATACCTCCCCTGGATACCAAACCTGCCCTTCACCTTCTCATCACCTCTGTTTCCTGCACTAGCATGTCCATTGAAGTCAATTGAAGTCTCAATACTTAGTGTCTAAAGGCTAGAATTCCCCTGTTATACTAACTTAGTGTGCCATTGTAATTCAAGCTTTCTCAAGCCTCTATGGAGCAAGGAACATCACTCGACTTATGGTTCTAATTCTCCCAAATGGATAGGGTGAGTGAGTATTTGGTATGACAATAAATGATGTCAACAGATCACTCCATCAGCAGGGCCATTGGAAAGGTCCTGGCCTACCACAGGAAGGGGTAAACTGCGGTGAAAGTTCACAGAGACGACCATCATCTACAGATCTTTTAGTACCAATTTCAGCCTAGCCAATATTATTTATTAATTTTTTGTAACAGCTTAGTTAGTTTTCCAGTTAAAAGCTTAAAAAAGAAATAGAAAAGCTTTACCAAGATAATCATTAAGATATTGTTCTTTCAAAATGCGTTTATCTCACTTTTCTGCTTAACTGCAGGACACTAGAACCAGAAAAATAATATGAATAATTAATAATAAAAATTAATAAATATGTCCAAGCTCCAGCTCACCACGACAGCTGATGAAGTGGTCGTGAAAATGAATGAATGAATAAAACATTTCTAAGTTAATCACAATCACAATTTTGTTTTATTAGTTTTCCTTATAGATGCTTGTGTTTACCTCTAGTGCTTTTATTGTATGCCATCCTTGAGCGCCAAAGAGGCATCTTTAAATAGAATTATTAAAATAAAATTAATAAAATTATTGTTATTATTATTATTATTACTATTATTATTATTCACATATATGCTACATGACAAAAGATATGCAGATGTCTAGACTGTAAAGCCATTTGATTGTTCAACAGCTGGATAAAGTCTGTCACAAGTGTACTATTTATGTCCAGTAGTGACATGCAGCTATTGACTGGAATTTTTATTTAACTGGTGGGATGTGGGCCAGGAAAGAGCCCAACAAATTTTGGTGTGGATCAGATAAAGGAGTAGATCCAGAAAAAATGCCAAAAAATGGGGCATTTTTATTTTTGACATGTTTCATCTCTCAGTTAATGATCTTGATGAAAGAAAATTCAAGCTTATTTAGGGGGTTGTTGATGCATGGTATGGTGCAAATCCAAAAACTTGGATCTACCACATTTATATGGTTGGCTGTTACATTTACATTTTTGCGACAGTGGTTAATGTGATGGCTGAATGATTAATCCTTCCCCATAATATCCTTCTTCACCCTACTGACCCCTGCTCCCCTCAACGCTCTTCATTTTCATGAGCTGCTGCTCCTCTGCTCCATCCTGTGTCTTATTAACATTCACACTACTGTGATGGATATACAAGCCGTTCAATGCTCACTCTCAGTTGCTGTCATCCTCAATTGAACCATATGCTCACTCAGTCAACCCTGAAGATGTCCAGGTGCCGAGACCTTATGTCACCTTATGCCCCATGTCACAACACTGAATCAAGTTATTGCCAAAATTTGCATCAATCAACTTTAAATATAGTCTTTAAATATATTTTGCATTTTTTGTTCTGTGCTAATTTTCCCAATATATATTGTGGTTTTATATGAAAAACAGTACTTGACAGCCAATCAAATGTTTGCATGCAGGATGACTCATGGATCGACTGGATTTGAAGTTGATTTTCATATTAAAACAAAGGCATACATTATTGGAGAACAATTTAATTAAACTCCTTGTGTTTTAATTAACTGTCTGTCCTCAGAGACACGTGAAATATTTAAAGGGACAGTAAAGTTAATTTTAAGTGACATATATGTTATTCATCATTATAAAAAATAGAAGAAAAAATAAATTTTATATGTGTAGCATCATCCAGAACAGCAAAAAGATGCGATTTTCAACTAAATTCACTGTGGAATTAATAACAACTAGAGTTGTTACTAATTCCACACAGTCCAATAGTAATAAATGGTGGTTAGCTCAATGCTAACATAATATGGACAATCCCATTGACGGGCTAGTGCGTTGGCATTTTTAGCGCGATACCTTCCCAGAAGGTATTCTAAAGAACGACAGGTCCTTGTCTTCGCGTCTTTTTGGTGTTCTGTTGACACAACCGTTCACCGCGCAGGTAACCATGATACTTTTGGTGTTAATCGCATCTAGAGTTGCATTGTTTCTTATGGCTGCTAAACTATGTTTGGCCCCAGTGACGTATGACGCCCACGTGACCACTGAATGCGGAAGCTGCTGCGGCGCAGATTTTAAGCCTTTTTGACCAAACGGATGATGCTACACACATAAAATTTATTTTTTCTTCTATTTTTCATAATGATGAATAACATATATGTCACTTAAAATTAACTTTACTGTCCCTTTAAGTGTGGCAGATTGGAAATGATTGTCTAAATGGACTTCTCAAATTGATTAGCGGCAAGCTAATCAATTTGATTGGTGGCAGGCTGACAGGCGACATATGGACACAGGTTTTTTGAAATTAGATGATCATTACCACACAACATGGCTATCATTCACAAGGTTTCTCAGTGTACAGCTGAAAAGCAGAGCTTTCAGGGATGTTTCCTTGCATCTTTCTCGCATTATGAGTAAGATTATCTCCTGAAATAGATCTCAAAATGAACCCCATGTATGAATACTCTCAGGAAAGACATTGAGGTGAGCATAAAGCTTATGCAAGTCTATCAGATTTCTTTGAGAGCAAAGCCAAAAATTTTAGAAGCAAATCGAGCCACGTGAACAGGAGGCTGTTTCCATTTAGAACACAGGGGCTATGGTTGCATAATTGTATGTTTAATCCATGCTAAGATGTGTTGCTGGAACAATCTTCCACTCCAGAAGAGTTCAGGTGAAACAGTGATGCAATTTTTATGAAAGTGAAATAAGCTCAGCAGCTTTGAGGAGAGATCTTTCGTTTGAAAGCAATAGCTATTAATTAATTAATTAATTAAGTCAGATGCTTCAACGAGTACCTCTTTTACCATCTCTCCATCTTGGAAGGACTTCTTGTTCCTAACCATGAGGTGACTCACACAAAACGATGCTTCGGTGGCGGCTTTCAATTTTGAAGTTGGCTGTGAGAAAAATGACTGCTGACTGGACAACTGGATTTTATGGTCCTTCACCCTTTCCTTTCTCAGCTCACTATTCAGCAGAAAGTCAATGTCGTAGTTTTTATGAACAGTCCTAAAATTCCACTCCATGTTTTTCTTCTTTGATATTGACGTGGTTGACTGACAGATGAGGCAAACGCAATTCAAAAATGTCATAGTAAAGAAAGTTCTACCATTGTGTATGAAAGTGGTTAAGTTTTTCTTTTCTTACTTGGTCCAGCTCCCCCACTCATTTTTATACTTTTTCATAGGTTTAAGACAAAAAACCTAAGGGTTTAAAATTGTAGGTAACTCTCTAGCTAGCTTGTTGGTGTTGCAGATTTAGTAACATTGTCTGCACATGCATGGTGACCTAAGTCCAAGAAAAAGTCAGAAGTCATCTGACCGGCTACCCTGTATATCAATCAAGTGACGCGATGAATGGTAGGCTGGCGTCTTGTTTTGTAATGTCTTACGATCGACCCAATCTACTGTTGTGATCATATTGAGCACTGCAGTAATGAGGACTTAGATGTCCAAAACAGTTCATCACAAGGCTGAACTAAAATCATTCATTCATTCATTTTCTTCCGCTTTATCCACCGCAGCGGGTCACGGGGAGCTGGAGCCTATCCCAGCTGGCATAGGGCGTGAGGCGGGGGAAACTCGGGGCACGACGACAGTGCTCCGTGGAACCACACACAAAGATAGACAACCACACACACACACACACACACACACACACACACTCCTACGGGCAATGTGGGACCGGCCAATTAACCTGAAGCGCATGTTTTCAGAGGTTGGAGGACGCCGGAGAACCTGGAGAGAACCCATGCAGACACTGGGAGAACATGCAAACTCCGCACAGAGCGGGACTCCAATCTGGAACCGCCTTGTTTTGCGGCGACAGCACTACCCACTGAGCCACCGTGCCGCCGAACTAAAATCAACAATACTATAAATGATCAAGACAAAAATATTTTTTTGACAAAGAGAAAGGATGATGTCAGCTATGTTTCATGCTCCTATGAAGACAGGGCTCAGTATCTGTCCTCTACATCAGCGGTCCCCAACCTTTTTTGCGCCGCGGACCGGTTTCATCTAAGACAATATTTTTACAGACCAGTCTACATTTGCTTGATAATTGTTAATGATGCCAGGACAGCTGTAGTCTAATAATACATCATCTGCAGTGGTTTTATGTAAAATGCAGACATCAACAGACAATGAACAGCCTTTTTTCATAAATTGATAATCAACATCTTTCTAAACGAAACAATTGTAAGAAATTGAAAACATTGTTCTCTTATCCCAATAATTTTGAGACAGTGTGTCTGATGGAAAAGAAGCATATAAACAGAATGATGCTCAGACAATAGATGCCACTCTTCCTCAACACTGTAAGCATTTACTGAAGTTTTTCTGTGAAGAGGCCTTCACTGTATTTGTCTGTGTTTCTACAGATCAGGGTGGACAGCCATCTAGAGGGAGGAACACTGTATGAGACAGTGCCCGTGATGAAAGATAACAGCCCCATCCTCCGGGACATGGCCTTCTCCCTGGACAGAAACTCTCTCTATGTCATGTCTGTCAATCAGGTGAGGAAACACCCTCATTCTGCTGGTGCTGTCAGTAGAAATGTGGGGTGAATATTGTGAAGAGTTAGACCATACATCATATTGAAGGCCTCAGCTTTAAATTTCCTGACAAGTTCCTGACAAGTTTTTGAATAAGAGACATCATATGTACAGTATATATGTTTGTATATATGTTTATAGAAATGTTTATAATTCTATAATTCTATTCTAGTCTATTTATTATTCTATTTATCTCTAATCTCCTTGCTCTTGTTAATTCTAATTTATTTATTCCTGTATAGTGACAGTACCGAAAAGCAATTTCCCCCTCGGGGATTATTTAAGGATTCTGATTCATACATAGTATCACCTCTTACTTAAAAATGAAAGGTACTTACCAGCGGTGGGCCGTCAGAGCCAGCAAGGCCTTCTCTGCTGGCCTGACATAACCAGAACTTGTTCCTTAAATAAATATATTAAAATTTATGCATAAACATATACATATATACATCCCCACCTATATATTTGAACAAGATCACTTGAAAACCTCACGTTGTCATGCTTCCGGCGTCTACCCGGAAGTTCAAGCCGCTAGCCAAGTTCGCTCCGGTCTTCACATTTGTCCATGTCTCTAACTTATGGAGCCATTTTGGCTTCGTCAAGCATAGCAGTTTATAATTTTTGATTGTGACGGACCTCACGCTATCGTGTGGGGAACCCCGATGCTTTATTCACCAGCACCAAATTCACAAAGCTGGCGTCTACCCGGACCGTAATGCCGAAGCGGCCCTCATCTTTGCGTTCGTCCGTCCCACACACGTGGAGCCGTTACGGCTTCGTCGGAGACAGCCGTTTGTTTTCTTGTGAAGGAGAAGAAAAAAAAGAAAACCAACGAAGTCTGATACAATTGTTTTATCGTGGAATTTCCACGAGTTCCCGCTAGTTGGGATATAATATAACATGGGCCCACACTGGGTCAGTGTTCTATTTTTAGGTTAGAGAGGTTTTATCCAATCATAATTCTGCTAGCTTGTGTTGCCAGGTTGAATGAAATCTGCCCAGGACCTTCAGAATCTAGAATGCAGGTGTAACCCCCTTTACAGGTAAAGTACACACTAGGTTCGTAGGGCTAAGTTAGAAAAGGTTGGACACGCAATGAGTAAAAGAGAGAACACACAGGTCAGTTTCAACAACACTGTATTAACACTTTTAAGAAATAAACAATTTATAATCACTGCCGGCAGTCACTTTAGTTGTTGTTTGAAAATGTCTTTTGTTTTTTACTGGGTGCACCCTTAATGAAATAAAATAAAATAAAATGTTCTTCCCAAAAATAGTTCAATTCCAACTATCCTAGGAAGTCCCTTTCCCCAGCCCTACCACTCTGGCAGGACAGCGCACGAAGACTGGGAAGGTTCCTCCTCAGTCCAGATGCTCACTCGGGTAGCTCGCCATCTCCTCGTCAGGGAGAGAATCATTCCAAATCCATGGTCCAGAATCTCAGGGTATCAAAAAAAAAACAGCCTGTATAACATAACAGGGCTGATATAAATCTGTTCAAACTCTATTAACTGTACAGTTTTATTTTCTTCCAGTATCAAGGTAAAGTGCAACTTTTCACGGTTAACTTATTAAAAGTTAACTGCTGCATTGAATTACTACACATGAAATGTCCATTTCACTGTTACATAGTGAAAACAAAATCATGAAATTACAGATTAACAATCAAAAACGCACATACTAATGATCTAAACCATTCAGACTTAATCTTGAAACACTACATGCTGTATAATGTAACATAAAATTAATAAATCGCATTACTGTTCTTACCTATAAATTGTAGCTTCATAACACATGAACCTCAGCTTAACAGTGTCTTTCTCTCCTTGCACAATGTAAATAACATATACACATACTTGTTTTCTTTTCACACATTCTCGGTTTTCCGTCGCAATCATTAGACAAATACCACACTTTACGACATTACGCTCCACTAGGTGGCTAACACACCACGAGGCTGGGCTAATTCACGGAGCTATCTGCTAATGCTGTTAGTACTCACCGGGACAAGAAAGTAATAAAAGAAACGCTTGATGTTCCCAGGGTCGCTTCAGTGGTTCACAACTTTTATCTGCTCGCACAGTCTCTCAAACCAACATAAAGACTATTTTTATTTTTTTACAAGTTTTCATCACATAAATTCTCAATGTCTCTGTTACCGTCTTACTGCTCTCAGTTTCGTTTTCGTTTTTTCACACTTTTACCGCGTTCCTTGCGTAAAGGGGGCGGGACATGCGTTGCCCTAGCCAATACCAACTCAGCTCAACTGAAACGAACCAATGGAATCACTTTTAAAAGTTTTTCTTCACAGGACCACCTACTGAAGCAAAAGACCTCTGGGATAAAATGAAGTTATAAATGAAAAATGTTTGGATGAATTAAAATAAAAAAGATGTTCTACATGAAAGAACATAGTTTAACATGTTTCTCATATTTTAATGTTTTTTCCCCACATATTTTAGCAACAGTTAGGTTTCGTGTTTCCACCCGGTTACACAGGGGTCCCTGCACTGTGAGAAAACGGGCACTCATAGTTAATAGACAGATGCGATAGCCAATCAGATCACAAGTTGGTCTTGTAGAACCTGCTAGCTAGCCCACCTTGTCCTGGCATGTATGTGTCCTGTGATTGGATACTTACTCTGAGAAGGCGGCGCTATGCAGACGCTATGCAGACGCACATCTAAAGAGAAGCTCTTGTGACACGAGGTCATCCGATCCCTGAATTAACTAATTTGTTGCTGGATTTGTTGCTGGAATTAAAACGCACAAATAAACTGTACAACCAAGTCATCAAAGTGTTCTTGAAGTAAGAAAGGAGAATGGATGTTGTGTTTAAATAAGCTGTTTCAACAGCTGTTTTGGTGAGTGCAAGCATTTTTTAAATTTAATTCTTCATCTTTAAAATATAACGCTGTCACTGCTGTAAAATAGCCCGTTTCATAGAGGTAATGCATCATATAGCAGTGTGTTAGTGTATTTCTGTATTTTGTTTGAGGTGTCATAAATGATGGTCATTTCAGTCGGTTTTGTTCTGTGACGTGGTTGTGTGACGCCTGTCAAAGGTGTGGCCGCAGGCTCTTCTGTGCAAGTGAAAGTAAAAGTAGAGCTGACACCTCTTCAGAAGTGATGGTTTTTGTCCCATTTGAGAAAAGTTATAAACGCCTCAGTCCTGAACGTTACATTAATGGCAGCGGTGGGAGCCGCTTACAGTATTATTGGATGTATTTATGCAAGTTTGACTAAGTAAAATATTACTGAAGGCCTATGGGTGAAATGCACGGTCTGCCACTGGTATTTACATAATATTTGCATATTGACATATTTACATATTGACTAAGGGACAGTCCTAATTCTATTTTTTAAGGATTAAATTGGTTCCAGTTTATCATGATTTGGTAAAAATTATCTGAGTTTTTCATGATTTTTTATACTAACAGTTTTTCAAAACAAATATCCTGGCTTAATGTTGTTATCTGGAATCTTACCAGATGATTATTCATGACCTGCACATCCAGAGTGGGTTTCTTAAATATGCAGGCTGTGTGTGAGGGGATGTACTGCTGTTCTAATTACTTACCCATACGAATCGACTTACAGTGCATGTATGTTTTGTACGTGACACACCCACACCCACACGCACACACGCACACCCTGTAGAAAGCTGGGGTTGTGTATTCCCCTTCATCTACTCCCCCTGTATCATAGAGAAGGGCAGCTTTTGTTATTTCTGGACGATATTCTCTCTACTCATTGGAGAAAACAGCAAACAGTGCTAATCACTTTGAACTCTCATCAAATGTTTTTTTTGGCAGAGCTATCTTGCCATGGGTAAAATGGGATTAGGTATCAGTGCAGTCAAAAAAAAATGTCCCCATCACTGTTTTCAGATGTAGTCTGACTGCTGGAATGTATTGAATTGGAGTCGCAGGACAGACACACCAAAGGGTGTTGGAATAAATACTGTTGTGTTCATTACCTCAAGAGCAGCCATTATATCATTTTCTTTTCTGGATTTTTCTAAAATAGTCAATGCATCAGGTTTAAGCAAACAGATAATTTTATTTGAAGAATAGGGGAGAATAGAGACGGTATGGTAGGGTGCTGTCTTCTCAAACAAATAGAGGCTGCTCTCCCTTCTATGTTGTTGTTTGGAAGAGACAGGATATCATTTATGATGATCTTTGGTTGTTCAAGGAGAGACACGCCCTTCCTTGAAGGACACAGCCCATTACTGTTTTCAGTCTGCCTCTAGTGATACAGTAACTGAGCAAAAATCAAACTCAGCTCGGCTGGGCATTTTCTCTCAATATTAAAATGGCTTTGGCTTCACAACACCCAGGAACATGGAGCAAAAGACAGCCTTCCTTTTTCTGTCCTGCTCTCCAACTTTGTTCAGCTTTCCTTTCAGACTCTTGCTGCTAAAGTAGGAAATCCTTCAGGGAGAAGGCTTCACTCACGTATTTCCCACATTTCCAGTAGATTCCAGGGATGAGAGGTTTTCTGATTCTTGAGAGCCAAACAATACAGGCATAATGTGGAATGAAGTATTGAGGCAAAGAAAGATTTGGCTGAGATCAGTCGACCCTTGTGGAATAACATTAAGCCTTTCTGTCTCCTGCCGAGAGAAACATGCAGGGTTAGCATGATGATGATGGGTGAGGAGAGAGGTGAGAGAGAGAGAGAGATAGAGAGAGAGAGAGAGAGAGAAAGCATCATGTGAGTATGTGAGTCTAAGTCTACATCAAAATATCATTGCGAACCATTAGTGATGGACAAGAAGAAGACATAAATATTTATCAATCAAAATAACTGCAACAAATGAAAGACACGTGATCAAAAATAATAAATACACAATACCCTCACTGAATGTCACTTTGTCTGCCGTACAAAGTCTAATACTAAACCTTGGCAGGTGTGGGGGCAGCTGCATTTTTTTTTTACAATGCAATCTGTGAAAGTGACGCTGTAAAATGTAAACCATTATTTGAATTCTCACACATGCAGTTCATTCTCTCCCTCTCTGCCTGTGGGTCGGGTAGTATCTCTCGCCGATTTATTAATGAAATATGCCACGGCTCCTACAATTATTTTATCTGATATCTCTTTTTCCTCGGATTGCTACTACAGCACTATCAATAATTTTCAAGTATTTAAAAAAACCATGATGATTATATTATATTTATGATCCGCCTCAACTCATTTTAATCTTAATTTGTTTGTTCTTATTATCTAAGATGAAAATCTTTTTTTTATTATTCAAATTCAAATTATCTGAGCTACTCTTTGATGCCAGAGAAAGAAGAATGTTCTTGGGTACACATAAGTTAGCTAGGAATTGCTGTTGCTCAGCAAGCCACTTTATTAAAATGATGAAAGTTACTCCATGATAAAACAATATGAATATCTGATTTTTAAAGTCTCACATATCTGTAGTTTGTATGATTTTTAGTGTGCAATAAGTCAAGGCAGGACATTAATATTCTGCATTACATGAAAGTTAATGAAAAAGTTGATGAAAAATAAATCAATAATGCAAATGGTTTCATGTCACAAACATGTTGTATTACAAATACCTGGAATATGAATGTATTACAACTTTTCATTTCGAAAGTGGTGAAGAAAAACAATCTCTGGGGTCATGTTTGGAAGAGTGGAGGTATTGGTAACTTGTGCATCCAAGGGTTAAGGAGGGACTTGATCACAGCCACTAGATTGTAGTATATAACTTATCTATTATTTAGGACTGGTTAATTATTGGCAGTATGGTTTAATTTATTAATGCTAGTGCCTTTTTAAGATGTGTAGTCGGAATATAATCCATCAGACTGGTGGTGGGTTTAGCAGAGGAAATTAGGGAATTTAAATTAGAGACTTTCATTTGCTGAAAGCTCTCCACATAATGGCCAGTTTAACCGATTCATCTGCAATGGGATTATTAGATGGCAGGGTGTGATGGATCTCATCCCCAAGTCTTATTATTTTGTTTTGAAAGATCCTAAGAAAGTCATCACTGTCCAGAATCAAATACTGTAGAGTAGCAAGTGTTTCTACTTCTACAGAGAGCCTTCTTGTATGTTATAAAAGCTATCTTTCCAGGTTTTCTAGGCTATGTCAGTGTTTGTTCAATGCCAAATTCTCTCCAGTCTACCAGAGCGTCGTTTAAACTTGCGGGATAATGAGTTAAGCCATCGGGCTTTCCTGTATTTTAGTTTTCAGTTTTAATAGAGCTATGTAATCTACATTTGTTTTTTTGTATGCCTGTCATATTCATAAGATATTCAATATTTTATCTAATGCTATAATAAGGGTCAGGGAAACATATTGACTCCATGGCTGAGGGAATTCTTCATTTAAATTTAGCTATTATGCTATCAGAAATTGATCTCATTAGGAATGAATGAATGAATTAATGAATCGTCCAGGAGGACGATATAGAATTACAAATTTATTTGAAGAAATTATCAAATTCATGCTAAGACTCCCAAAAGTGATATAGCTGGACTCAGGTTTAGGGTTAATTGCTAAACTAGAGTTGTAGATAGCTGCCACCCCACCTCCTCATCCACTATCACGTGCTGGGAGGAGAAGCTTCATTAAGACTAACATACTCATCTTCATGTAGTCAAGTTTCTGTTAGTCCAGAAGGATCAATGCTGTGTTCAGTTATTGTATAGTAAGAGTCAAAAGATAATTTCCCCATGGGGACAGTAAACTTCATCTCTTCTTGTTCTTCTTCTTCTTGGTCATTGACTAAAATAGCTTTGGATTACAAAGATGTGATGTTTTACAAAAACAAATTCCGTGGTGTAGAGTTGTTGCGGCGTTTGGGGGGAAGTTGGTTGCTGGATATATATATATATATATATATATATATATATATATATATATATACACACAGTATATATACAGTATATACATACAGTGGTACTTCTACTTACGAAATTAATTGGTTCCGGAAGAAATTACGTAAGTAGAAAATTACGTAAGTAGAGACGCGTTTTCCATGCAAATGCCCTAATCCGTTCCAAGACCCCCAAAATTCCCACATAAATGTTTTATAAAGCATAAAAAACATCAAAACATGTAACAAATACATGTTACGATTAAATTATTACACAATAAAAGAGAGTTGTGCATAATGTAAAAAACAAAGAATAAAGAATAAAAATGATGGTCATTAACCTTTTAACTGCTGTCCTCATTGTTTTTTGCCCTCTTTGTTTTAATAACGTGGCGATTGTAGATGCATTAGGCCATATTCTTTGGTGAGAGCAACTGATTCGCTGTGGCGACCCCTGAAGGGAAAAGCCAAAAGGAAAAGATTAACTTTTTGAGTATTCACTATGGACCCCAAGAAGTGACGAAGAAAAGAGTTTTTTGTCCATACAAACAAATCAAGAGATCATAGAAAAGCATGAAAAAGGGATGCGTTTGGTTGATCTCACCAAAGAATATGGCCTAATGCATCTACAATCGCCACGTTATTAAAACAAAAGGAAGTTTAAGGAGTTTAAGGCATCGCGTAGGTGGTTGGAGAAGTTCAAAAGGAGGACTGGAATTCACTCTGTTGTTCATGGTGAGATAGGAGCGCATGAACCAACTAGAGGCAACTAACTAGAGGCAATATTTTCCTGCTGAGAAATTTCGTAAGTAGAAAATTTTATAAAATATATATATATATATATATATATATATATAATGTATATATACAGTGGTACCTATACTTACAAATGTCTCTACTTACAAAATTTTCTACTTACGAAATTATATATATATAAAAAACCATCGCAAAAACCATCAAGCGCTACAAAGAAAGTGGCTCACATGAGGACCGCCCCAGGAAAGGAAGACCAAGAGTCACATCTGCTGCGGAGGATAAGTTCATCCGAGTCACCAGCCTCAGAAATTGCAGGTTAACAGCAGCTCAGATTAGAGACCAGGTCAATGCCACACAGAGTTCTAGCAGCAGACACATCTCTAGAACAACTGTTAAGAGGAGACTGTGTGAATCAGGCCTTCATGGTAGAATAGCTGCTAGGAAACCACTGCTAAGGACAGGCAACAAGCAGAAGAGACTTGTTTGGGCTAAAGAACACAAGGAATGGACATTAGGCCAGTGGAAATCTGTACTTTGGTCTGATGAGTCCAAATTTGAGATCTTTGGTTCCAACCACTGTGTCTTTGTGCGACGCAGAAAAGGTGAACGGATGGACTTTACATGCCTGGTTCCCACCGTGAAGCATGGAGGAGGAGGAGTGATGGTGTGGGGGTGCTTTGCTGGTGACACTGTTGGGGATTTGTTCAAAATTTAGGGCATACTGAACCAGCATGGCTACCACAGCATCTTGCAGCGGTATGCTATTCCATCCGTTTTGCGTTTAGTTGGTCCATCATTTATTTTTCAACAGGACAATGACCCCAAACACAGCTCCAGGCTGCGTAAGTGCTATTTGACCAAGAAGGAGAGTGATGGGGTGCTGCGCCAGATGACCTGGCCTCCACAGTCACCGGACCTGAACCCAATCGAGATGGTTTGGGGTGAGCTGGACCGCAGAGTGAAGGCAAAAGGGCCAAAAAGTGCTAAGCATCTCTGGGAACTCCTTTAGGACTGTTTGAAGACCATTTCCGGTGACTACCTCTTGAAGCTCATCAAGAGAATGCCAAGAGTGTGTGAAGCAGTAATCAAAGCAAAAGGTGGCTACTTTCAAGAACCTAGAATATAAGACATATTTTCAGTTGTTTCACACTTTTTTGTTAAGTATATAATT
Source organism: Antennarius maculatus (assembly GCA_013358685.1). Taxonomy (NCBI): domain Eukaryota; kingdom Metazoa; phylum Chordata; class Actinopteri; order Lophiiformes; family Antennariidae; genus Antennarius; species Antennarius maculatus. Next base: position 5,357,290 of record CM023609.1, on the reverse strand, counting down.
CCACATGTGTTAATTCACAGTTTTGATGCCTTCAGTGTGAATCTACAATTTTCATAGTCATGAAAATAAAACTCTTTGATTGAGAAGGTCTGTCCAAACTTTTGGTCTGTACTGTGTGTATATATATATATATATATATATATATATACATATATATATATATATATATATATGTGTGTGTGTGTGTGTGTGTGTGTATGTATGTATATGTATATATATATATATGTGTGTGTATATATAATATATATATTTATTATATATATATATATATATATATATATATATATATATATATACAGTATATATAGCTGCAATAATCCCTGAAGGGAAATCAAGAATCCACTCTCCACACAAGAACATGTATATACTGTATATAGCAGTGGTTCTTAACCTGGGTTTGATCGAACCCTAGGGGTTCGGTGAGTCGGTCTCAGGGGTTCGGCGGAGACTGAGGCCAAGACAAAACACCCGACACGATGTGTCAGGTGTTTTTGCCGAACATACACGAATCACTGTGTACGTTTGATACATCGTGTCAATTCGTGATGACACGCCCCCCTTAGCCATCACTGGCTGCAGGTGATCACGTGAGCAAAAGTAGAACAAAAGTGAGCACCAGCACACTTCTACTCTATTCCTCAGGCATTTCCCACTATCTAAGATCCTGTTGAACAACCCAGTCAGAAAGTCTACTGCTACCTCTCCTAAACACTTCCATACCTCGACAGGTATATCATCAGGACCGAGTGCCTTTCTGCTCTTCATCCTCTTCAATGCCCTCCTAAATTCATCCTGGCTAATCTTTGCTACTTCCTGGTCCACAACAGTCACCTCTTCCAGTCTTTGTTCTCTCTCATTTTCCTCGTCCATCAACTCTTCAAAGTACTCTTTCAATCTTCCCATCACACTACTGGCACCTGTCAATACACTTCCATCCCTATCCTTAATCACCCTAACCTGCTGCACGTCCTTCCCATCTCTGTCTCTCTGTATTGCCAACCTGTAGAGATCAGTCTTCCCCTCCTTACTGTCCTAGCATTTCTTCCAGATGACACACCAACTACTCTACTTGTCTCCCTGATCACATTAGCTGTAGTTGTCCAGTCAACTGGAAGCACCTCCTGACCACCCAGAGCCTGTCTTAACTCCTTCTTAAAAGTCATGCAACACTTCCTGTTTCAGCTTCCACCATTTTGTCCTCTGCTCTGCCCTTGCCCTCTTCATCATGCTCACCACCAGAGTCATCCTACACACCACCATCCTATGCTATTTTGCTACACTCTTGCCAACCACTACTTTGTAGTCACTGATCTCCTTCAGATTACATCGTCTACACAAGATGTAGTCTACCTGTGTGCTCCTACCTCCACTCTTATTGGTCACCCTATGTTCCTGCCTCTTCTGGAAGAAAGTATTCACTATAGCCATTTCCATCTTTTTTGCAAAGTAAACCACCATCTGTCCTTCTGCGTTCCTCTCCTGGATACCAAACCTGCCCATCACCTCCTCATCACCTCTGTTTCCTGTACCAACATGTTCATCGAAGTCTGCACCAAATACAACTCTCTAATTTCTAGGTATGCTCTGCATCACTTTATCAAAGTCCAACCAGAATTTCTCCTTTTCCTCCAGCTCACATCCTACCTGTGGAGCGTACCCACTAACAATGTTGAACATCCCACCTTCAATTTCTATCTTCAGGCTCATCACTCTATCTGACATTTCTAACAAACTCCTCCTTCAAGATAACCCTTACTCCATTTCTCTTCCTATCTACACCTTGATAGAACAACTTGAACCCTGCTCCTAAACTTCTAGCCTTGCTACCTTTCCACCTGGTCTCCTGGACACAATATGTCTACCTTCCTCCTCTGCATCATAGTTCCAACATTCAACATCCCTACTCTCAGTCCTATAGTCTTGGCGTTTCTCTTGTCTCTCGTCCTTCGAACACACTTTCCTCCTCTCCTTCTTCGACCAACAGTATTCCAATTTCCACTTGCAACCAGTAGGTGAACAGCATTGATGGCAGTCGTTGTTAACCCGGGCCTCGACCGATACGGTATGGAAGTCATAGGTTCAATTGCAATATTTGATTTCACAAAGGTTTTGCGTCGGGTGCCCTTCCTGACACAACCTTCCGTATTTATCTGGGCATGGGAACGGCACAACAAGACAATGGCGTGGGCCCTCTTGCGTCTACATTGCCCTCTCGCGGCTACATCACTGCCGGAAAACAATCTTCGTTATACACTATTGAGGTGATGCAGTATCTAGTAGCGTGTCAATGTATATCTCTAATTTGTTTCTCCAGATATGGTGTCATAAATGATTGTCATTTACGTGTGTAAATGGAACAGCCGGTTTCGTTCTGTGACATATCTGTGTGTGGCAGCAGGGTTCGTATGTGCGAGGGACAATGAAAGGAGTAGAGCTGACGCCTCTTCAAAAGTGCTGTTTTCCATCCCATTTGAGAGAACCTATAAACCCCTCAATCCACCAACGCTACCTTGTGGCAGGGGTCAGAGCAGCTTACAGTATTATGAGATGTATTTATTCAAGTTTATTAAGTAGAACATCACTGAAGGCGTAGGTGTGAAATGCATGGCCGACCATTGTCTAGTAGTTTATTTGTCTATTTCTGTATTTCATTTCCAGCTGTGTTGTCACAAACAATGTTCATGTGTGTAAATGGCACAGCTGGTTTTGTTCTGCAACACACAGTAGTTACGTCTTCTTCTTTTCCTTTCGGCTTTTCCCTTCAGGGGTCGCCACAGCGAATCAATTGCCTCCATCTAACCCTGTCTTCTGCATCCTCCTCTCTCACACCAACTACCTTCATGTCCTCTTTCACTACATCCATAAACCTCCTCTTTGGTTTTCCTCCAGGCCTCCTGCCTGGCAGTTCAAAACTCAGCATCCTTCTACCAATATATTCACTATCTCTCCTCTGGACATGTCCAAACCATCTCAGTCTGGCCTCTCTGACTTCATCTCCAAAACCTGCAACATACAGTAGTTATGTGATGTCTATAAAAAGTATGGCCACAGGATTCTTCTCCGCAAGTCACAATAAGAGCAAAGCTGATGCCTCTCCAAAAGTGCTGGCTTCTGTCCCATTTGAGAGAAGTTATAAATGCATCAGTCCTGAACGCTACATTGGAGGCAGCGGTGAGAGCCGCTTACAATAATATGAGATGTATTTATGCAATTTTGACTAAGTAGAATATCACTGAAGGCCTAGGTGTGAAATGTACGGCTGCCACTGGAGAAGCCATAGTTAGCAAAGGTACTAACAGGTGAGCAAAACAATGGAACTACTGTAGTAGTGTTGGAGAAATAACAAAGAATAACAAAGAAGGTCAGAAAAAATTAGAGATGATGTAACGATATGCTTTCTTCTGTTTGTTTTGTTCCAAGAGTTCATGTATCACATCCTGATATAATGTGCAAAGGTGCACACATGCCTCACCTTTTCTGTCATCCCTCTGCTTTAGGTAGCTCAGGTCCCTTTGGAGGCCTGTGAACAGTATGATACATGTGCTGGCTGTCTGCACTCTGGTGACCCCCACTGTGGCTGGTGTGTTCTGTACAATATGTGAGTCTGCATCCTTTATTGTTTCTCATGCCACACACATACTTAACAGTCATAGCATTCAAACCACATTAGTTTTCTAACCAGCTCATTAAATTAAATAAATTAATAAATAAACAAATAAGGATTAACATATGACCATATTATAATTGGAGTTTACTGTGGTGGATTTATTGTGCTTCCTGCTATTCACCATTATCAACAAGTGGTGGGAAAAACAGAAGTCCAGGATAATGCAATCCCTCCTAAATTGCAGTGTTTGGGGGCTGTAAAAAACTCCATGGGCACAAGATTATACATCTATCAAGAGGGAGGGCGGCTGGGATAGCAGAGAAGGATTAACATGTGAGTAATAATGGGAGTGCAAACTGCACCTCTACATACACATGGAACATTTTGGGCCTGATGGAGCAAGCTTATCTCCTCCATTTTAATTATGTGACCCCAGGTTTGTTTGCATAATACCATGATATGGAGAGAAGGGATTCAGGTGATTAAAACCCTGTCTCTCTGAACTAGCTGCTATGTTTGAAGCTGACCTCAGCGAAGGATTTACCCCTGCCTCATCACATGACATCAACATCTCAGTATCTTAATTTTTTTAAATAAAGATTTTGTTATCAAGTCTTCAGTGAACTGAGAGATTTCCTTTTGGTTCGTTAAACTGTTGTTTTTTTTCTCTCTCAATCCCATTACCCTGTTTATTCGAATTAATGCTTACATTTTTCTGTGAATGGATGGGCTACTGTTCCCCCAAGTAACCCAGAATGAATCATTATCCCATCCCATCTATTTTTTCCCCCACTATTAAATCCAGATTGGGGTTTTTTCTAGCTTCTAAATGGCTTTCACAGACGTCAATTCAGCCTCTCATTTTCCCAGCCCAGGCGCGATGCACCAAAGAGACTATCTGACGAGGGGCGTGAAAGTACATAAAACCTGAAGGAAAAGGGAACAAATGGCTCCTTCTGACAAAAACACGGAATAAAAGAGATGGAAGATGAAAGACGTCTTCTTCTTTTTTTTGGAGCCCCTTCAGCTTGTGAATGGTCAAGAGATGACCCATCTATACTCGTGTGGTTCTGGTCCATATCAAGGAAACAAATCAGAAAAGCTGTCATCTCCCTTCCATTCCGCTTGTGCATTGTGTTGTAATTAAAGGAGAGACCTCAGCAGTCTTTGAGTTCTCTCGGGAGGTGCCATCCCCACAGCAGACTCTGAATGTGTATTAAGTGCTATCTTCACTTGCTGTGCGCAACTTTCATTTTAAAAGAAGAGTTGATGGTGTGCAAAATATTCAGAGCCATCAGTCTCTACAACTGAAGAACTCATGCTTTTCTAAAATCAGTTATTGTTAAATGTTGTTAGCCTGCAGAAGCACAGCTCCCCATAATGTATAAAAAAATACACTTTAAACACTATCTCCATAATAATTCCTTTTTTTAAGCTGTGGGAATGGCCTGAACAGAAAATTTTTTCGATCTGTTGTGTACATTAGAATGAAAATTTTATTGCTTTGACTTTGTCTAGATATTTTGAGGGTGACACTGGTGTTCACCCTCTCACTTACGACAATTAACTGTTTGAATCTGGGAGATGAAATTGATTTTACTGTTGTGTGCACAGATAAATAAGGGAATTATTGGACAAATATCTTATAATGATTAAGTTAAAAAAAGTAAAGATAAAAAATCTTATTTTGAATCAAAATGTTATGTGTTTTCGATTACATGTCATGTTCAAGTATTCCTAAAAATACGGACATAAGTTGCTCCAAGAACTTGTCCATAAGTTAAATTGTTCGTAAATCATTATTTATTAAATTTCAATCTCTAATCTTCATTTGAGGTCATTTAAATGCCATTACTACTTTAAATCAGGGCTTTGAACCAGAATTTTTTGCCAATCGGTTCGTTCCGAACAGAAATTATAACGTTTACGGTTTTGCGTTCCACCCATAAACTGACGTTCGTGAACTGGTTAGAACAAATAAATAAAGTTCCTGAACCGGTTAATAATGTACCTTGTAAATATAAATATGTAGCTGCTGTATTTTGCACACCATAAGACGTGCTTAAAAACCTTAAAATTTCTCAAAAATCTACGCTGCGCCTTGTAACATTAAGCGTCTTATGTGTACACTGAGTTCCAAAATCTGTAAAAATGTTTTTGTGTGACTTTAGTCAGCGATCCGCCAGATCGGCCATTGTCCGCCGACATAGGACGTATTACGTCACTACGTACGCCGGCAGCGATAGACCAATCAGAGAACATGATGCGAGGCCACGTCCGGCACACCTCCGGTAGGTACCGGTATAGGGTAATGCCGGTACTGTACCGCAGGTATGCTGCTCACCACATTTGTTTGGCTGAAGATCCCCGACAATGACGTCAGCGAAGAGACACGCTTACGACGCATCATGTAAACTCAGTTGTGGTTGTTCCGGTTCACGTAAAGAGACCGGGGGGTTTTTTTTTTCACGCTTCGCCATCTCTCTTGATCTATGACTCCATGCACGCCCACACCACCGCTTCTGTAAAAAACCACGTCAAGCGGCTGAATTCGGATCTTGCCATCATCCTGGAGGATTAACGAAAGAGCTCCAACCGCTGGACATCGGTGTAAACAGAGCCTTTAAAGTTCAGCTGCGTGCGTCGCGGAGCGATGGATGAGAGACGTGAACACACGTTTACCAGAACTGGAGGCAGTGCCGAGCGAGTTACACCCCCACTATATGTGCGTGGATTGCGGACCCTGGACTAACGTGTCTGCTTCGACTTTTGTCTGATGTTTCGCTAAAGCCGGCATCATTACCGGACAGACACCCGGAAACATGACGGTCAGCGATAGAGAAATCACCGAGCTATTCAATGCAAACCGAAGATGAGGACTTCGAAGGATTTAGCACAGATTTATAAAAAAAATAAAGAAATTAAAACATATTTATAAAATAATGTCGGTGTATTTTTGAAATTTAAATACGTAGTACAACACAGTTCAACCACAGTCACCTTTTTCACCTTTTTGCAAGCATGTACCAAACAATAAGGTGCGCCATGTATCCGGTTAAAGTACAAAAATAAACTCCGTTATTTAGACTGCGCCTCTGTATAATATGAGCCGAATGGTGCACAAAATACGGTAACTTAAGGACTTTTAAATTGGCAACTAAAGCAATTAGTTTATACGTATACTATAGACTATAATTATAGATATATCCCTACCCTATAGTAAACAGTACCACAGCACTACACCACTGCTTTATGACAGTTATATCACTGTAGTTAACACTACATGGAATAAGACAAGAATAACTTCCACCATGTCATTTATTGATGAACAACAGATCTTCATCGTGCTTCTCCCATAGCTCAACATTGCTACAAAGCGCTGGCAGTACGGGAACACACTGCACTGAAAATGACTGCAGCCAATGAGTTAATGTCTAAATCATACATTTTTAAGATTGACATACTGCAGTGTTTACCTGTTATGATCAAATTGTGACTGGGAGACTGCCCTTTTCTTAGCTGCTGCTGATAGCTGCTACTTCTCTCTGCTCTCATCCCGCGTCCAGTGAATGACAGGAAGTGAAACATGAGGTCAAATATTTTTTCAAGAACGAAAAAAACCCGTTATTAACCGGTTTACAATTATTTTCTGTTACGATTCTGTTCCGGAACATTAAAAAATATAAAGTTTTCGTTTTCGTTTTCGTTCCTGCCAAAATACAAAAAGTTTCCGGTTTTCGTTTTCGTTCCATGAACCGGTTCAAAGCCCTGCTTTAAATACAAAAGCACTATTCAGTGAGCCTTACTAGAAACAATAATAGAACACAAAAACAGCACACAAACAAAATAAAATATTGTATTACAGCAATATAACATTTACATCTCTATCTCTATTGAGTTAATTTTCTTTTGGGGGGTTGTGGAAACAAAGCCAAGCTTTAAGCCACTGAAGTATTCCACCGCACTTATGTGAACGATGCTCTGATGCGCTTCCTGGTGATCAAAAGTCCAAAATGCATTTTTATGCTTGATTACTCTATTTTATTTCCATTAAGTGTCTCAATTAATCTGACCATAAATTAACATCAAATAGACATTAAGAGTTCAGCATCCCATTGCTCGCGTCAGTTAATGCTTCTGGGCAGACATCTAAATTGAAATCATTGGTTCCTACATCATTTACCATTTACCCACTACAGGGGGACAACCTGACAGCATGAAAACGACACATAATAAAAGAAAATACAGGTACGGGTCGTTTCAACTTAAGTCGTTTATGATTATACATCTGTTTTAAAAAAATCACGGAAAAATAATAAGAATTTTACATTATTTCACTCAACTTAATGTCTGTCCACAACAAATATTGTACTCTTAAAATCACACACACAAAAAAAAACTATTAAAAGCACATTACACATACTGCAGTTGCATTATCTATGAATAAGCATCCCTTGTAATTCACGTGATTGATTTGAATTCAAATAAGTTTACAGTAAGATTTTGCTCCTTATAATTGAATCTTGAATCCATAGTCAGCTGTTGATGTTACTGTAGCACGTAGCACGTAGCTTACCTTTAGAGTGAAATATTTTTGGTCAGAGGCAGAGTTTTCACGCTGGTCGCCATTATCATTATCTCCACTGGCCTTTATCATCCATGATAAACAGTAAAGCATCCTTGGCAGGAAGCTGGACACAGACAACAACAAACCAAACCAAGAGTTGAGTGTTGGTAATGAGCCAATGCAGCAGTGCTGCTGGGTGGGGGTCGTAGCAGAAAAGGGAACTGCAGGACAATGTTTGTTCGTATCTTTGAATGATCCTGAGTTGAATGTTTATAAGTTAAGGACTACTTGTATATGTATATATGTATATACTTATGTGTATATATGTCTATGATACTGGAGAGCCTTTATGCATGATTTATATTGTTTGGGGTTGTTTTTTTTTGCCATTCTCCATAAATATAAGTTTGCACAAACTGAAAATTAGGTAAATAGCACAATAAGTTAAATTCAACCAGAGACTGTGTTGTGTTTCAAGATACAATATTTTAGTCTAGATCAAAGTGATAAAAGCGTGACAAAATCAGAGTTTTGCCAACACTGTATTCTTCTTCTTCTAACACTGTATTGTACAGTTTTAATTCTGTCTGTCTCATCAGGTGCTCGAGGAGGGATCGGTGTCACAGGGCGGAAGAGGCCTTTCGCTTCACCACGGACATTAACTGTTGTGTAAAGGTTATTGCTCATCCGAACAGCATTGCTGTATCAGCACACAGCATCCCAGTGAGTCTGCTATCAGTCCATCGGTCACTGCCCTCTGACTGTTGTCACAGTATTTATGAGCCATTACTGAGAGTAGCCTTGTACAGCCATATTAATGGTACAAAGCTGGCAGATATGGTTTTTGTGAGAGGTGAGAAAGAGATAGTTGGGTGATGACAACCACTCTATTTATGGTGGTTCAACTCTGCTGCGGGATGGGAGAAAAGGATTTTAAAAAAAGTGAGAATTGTTTATTGTTTATAGCCAAGAGCACAGACGACTAACATAAAGGTGGGCTTAGAAAAACAGGTTGACATTTCGGAAAATGCATTCACTTGCTTGTAAGATATATATGAGCGGATTAATAGTATTTTTTATATGTAAAATGTACTGTCGTAGTAGCTAGGTATTTTTAGCATCAAGAGTGGAAGAAGGAGATGTGGCCGGCCATCCCAGTAAAACTATCTGCTAAGGAACAGCAGTGTCAGAACCAAATGGAGACAAACTGGAGTAGGCAGATGTAGGACGAAAGGTTGTATTAAAATAGGTGGAGGTAACGCTTGGAGAGTTCTTCGCTTGCAATCAGGTGAAGCAAGGCCTCAGGGCTGACGATCAACACCAGGAACACAGGAAAAAATAGGATTACTGAGTATCAAAACATAGATAATCGTTTCAAATCTGGAGTCATGCAGACTAAAAATCAGGCAGCATGGATGTGACAGGGCTGAACTGATTCCTGAATGGGAATCAGCAGGTGGAAAACACACACACACACACACACACACACACACACACACACACACACACACACACACACACACACACACACACACACGCTCTAAGGCCATGTCCACACGTAGCCAGGTATTTTTTTTAAAAACAAATGTTTTTCCCTTCCGCTTTGAAAAAAAATTCACATCCGCACAACATTGTTTTTGTAAAAATCTCCGTTAGCACATAACCGCATAAGTGCGTTGATCAACAGTTTTATAAGCATAACAACTCTGTAACAAGTCTAACAATGACAGGAACAAGGACCAGGACATGCGGACATTCATGTCATTCCTCCTGAAGGCTGACTTCCATCTCAAAGTTCTCCCACCAGCTGGCAGTGCGACCTGGTCTGACCTAGAACTGGGGTCGGCGTCTTTGACGTGGAACGTGAATGAATGAATGAATGACTGAATGAAAATTGATTTTATTGTCATTGCACATCAAGCAGGGTTTCATGGACAATGAGGTAAGTACTATTCCCTCAGGTACATTTGGAACAAAAGTAAAACAACAGCAACAAAAATAGAGACAGAGCAATTAAAAACATGTATAAACCATATATAAACTTTATGAATCTGATAAAGGAAAATGATCTCTGTGGTGTTTGTACATGTAAACATTGGTCACACACACGACATCACAACAGTTTTCATCACTTGCAAGACGTTTCAAATACAAAAACTCACAAAGCTGTCCACATTAAAACACATATACAACATTTTCAAACATCTTTTGGCTGGCGTTTTGAAAAATCTTCATTTTTGTCATGGATATATGCGTTGTCTTGTGAATGGTAGGCTGAACTGTAGGAAAAAGTATGCGTTTTTAAAAATATTGGCAACGTGTGGAAATGGCCTCAGAAAGCTGTTGTAACACCAGCCAATCAGCAGCCCCTAAGCTCATTCATTAATCATTAATATTGCATATGCAATGGTTATACACTTTACTAAATAGATGTGTGAAAGTAACTAATTGTGAATTTAAAGGGTGGAACAGTAAATTTCTTGTTCTTACGGTTCACTCGTGACATGGACATGTTAATCAGTGAGCTGGAGTGGACGGCCGTGTTTCAAAAAGATCATACCTGATAGATATACAAGAATAAAAACAAATAGGTACATTTGCCAAATATATAAATATTCTTTTAACTTTGTGCTTTAAAATATAATAAAAAAGTATTCATGTCCCAGGTTAGGTTCTTTACATCAATTGATGTTTTTCTTCTGTCCATTTAGCTTCTGCTGGAGGTGAGTAATGTTCCAGACCTCTCTGCTGGAATCATGTGTTCTTTTGGCCAACAGGCCCAAGTAGAGGGTCACGTCAATGGGAACAGGGTCATGTGTCTGTCCCCAGCTGGGAAGGAGGTCCCTCGCATACCACATGGACGAGGTGAGCTCAGATATGTTGTGTCAAAACAGACAAATAAAAAATGAATTATACACTACAGGAATTAATGCATCCTGGCAAGGAAAAACACACACAAACATCTTGCTTTTCAAGTTGAGCACTATTCTTTTTTTGTTTATTCAAAGAGTTTCATAAGTGCCACGGCGCTGTGAATTTTCTGTGAACAAATACTATAATCCTTCAGTTGAAGATTGTGACTCAAGGTTTTCTTCTGACAGCGGCAGGGCACCCTTGAAGAGACACAGAAACCAGGTGTCTCTTTACAGAAGTGTGATAAATGATTTAACATGTTTTTCTTCATTTTGACCTTGTCTTTTCACAGATTGTTTTTGTTCTCTCGGCCATCCTTTCGGTTGCTGTCACCTTTTTCTCTGTCAGCTATATTTCAGTCTTTTTTCCCCTTTCTTTAACTCATTGTGGTCTCTTATCCTTTTCTTATTTTCTCTCTCTAGACTGGGCTGGCGTAGAGCTCCGTCTGAACTCAAAGGAAACCGGGCAAATGGTCGCCAACACAGAGGTGAAGTTCTATAACTGCAGCACACATGAAACGTAAGTCCAGCTGCTATCCTCTCATCCCCCCTCAACCCCGTTCAGCTCCCACCTTTGATTTGTTCCATAGATGGAAGAGAACAATCCTTTTATTGCTGCCTATTTGTTTCAACTTTTCTCCAGCTGGTGGTTTGAGAGCTTGTTCATCACCTAATTAAATACATATGCCTACACATTCTTCAGGTAGTTTTATGGAGTTTTGCAAAGCACACAGACTCCGTTCATGCTTGGAAACTGCACTTCAAACTCACATTGTTCATGTCTGAGGAGCTTTAGTGGTGCAACTGAACACTTTGCTGTAGACCAGCAGTCACCAAAGACTCCTAAATAGATAAGCATTACGGCCATACAGCTTTTTTATCCCCACTCGACTTGACCCACCACGGAATTGTGCTTGTTGGAAGATATAAGACTGTCAGGACTAGAACATGACTGGCAGGGGAACCCAAAAGCACGACATACAAGCAGGCGTGTCAAGAGTCACAAAAAGGGTTCAGACCGGCAGGGTTCTGATACCGGGAGTTCAGTCCAAAAAGCAGACAGGTCAGACTAAAGACAAAAGGCGGAATCCAATAATCAGGCAGGGTCAAGTACAAGGCAATCAAAAAACAGGCAGACAGATCTAATTCTGTCTGAATGACAATTATATACACTCTAATAAATATACTGTTGTCTTGTAGCATGAATCTACAACAGTAACTTGTTTTTTGACAGTTAACAGATAGTTAAACAATGTCAACTCAATAAGAACATTTATCTTGAAATGTTTACATTTTTTCTACTTTTTTTGAGTGGAGGTTGAACATTTCCTTTATTTTTGTGGCATTACCGAGATTTGATTTGACAGCTGCACGGGAACAATTTACTAACCTTTAGTTGTGAATTATGCTAGACTTGATGCCTCTATTAAGTTGACTCTTGGAGTACAATATTTGATTTGATTGTTATACCTACTGCTATACCAAAGAAATGGGCCCTTAGAGACACATTTTCAGAATGGTCCCTGACAGCGACAAAAACATGCCAATGTAACCAGATTAGAGCCATTAGAGGGAAACAGTCAGAAGCTCATTACATCTGACCACACCAGCACAGGCTTCATGAGCTGCAGAGGGACCCTGTGATCTCCTGTGATTGATATTTAAGATAAAACACACTCTTAACCCAGCACCTCTCCTTCTACCTTCTCCTCTTCCACCACATGATCACCTCAGCATCACATCACCCTCTATAACTATGGACCAGTGTCTGGCTTTATTAATACCCAACCAATCAAACACATATTCCTATGTTCACGCTGGCCCTGGGAAAACTGATTAAAATCAAAATGTAATGGTGGTGCATTTCAATTATTGGCATTTGTAGCTTGATATGAACTGTAATACATGAGTGCTACTAGTGCTTGTACAGTTCCCTCATGATTCCTCTTATTATAGATGTATATACAGTACAGGGGAACCGACTTTCATCGTACACAGTAGGACAGGAATCAAAGCATTGTTGAGTTTTCCATTTCATCGGTTTGATTGTGAATTACCAACTTATGCCTTGTCATGTCATCACCTGTCTATGCCCAGAAGTACCCTACCCCTGTCAGTGAAAAGTGATTAAAATGCAGTAGTGTACAACTTTAATCCACAAATGACGGTTTGCTGCAGCTGGCTCAATCTCAACTACTCACTGAATGTTCAGTTCAGTACGGTTGTTGCTTTTATTCTAAATTTTGAATTTACCCCACAGTTTCAGAAAGATGCATTTTCAAACTGACTTCTGAAACTATGGGGTAAATATTTTATATACCTGTGTATGCATGTATATATATAATATTTTGAATTTACCCCACAGTTTCAGAAGTCACTTTGAAAATGCATCATTCTTACAGCTGTTATGAAAACAAAGCAATGCTCTGTGACACATTTAAGAAAAAAAAATTGCATTTCAGCATTGAGATGCACACAGACGTGTACTCTAATATACAGTAATACTCAATATAATACATCTTTTTGTATAATGCTGTTTGAAATGATAGATAGTGATTAAAGTGAGAAGAACATTCTGTTTCCCTAAGACTAGACTTTAGTTTTACAGTCATTTATTGTCACGTACAGCTAGTGCCAGCTGAAATTGTGGCATTGTGAAAATTCGATCTTTCCATGGAAAACGGTGAATAAATCAATTCAGCGGAAAGATACAGTCCCATATCAGTCTCCTTTTTCAATACCCTCCCAGGTACTGATCATTCATATGCAGAATATGAATTAAAGAGGCAGACATTCATATTCATTCACATGTTGCACATGCAGGGTAACTGAGTGACCAGGAGGTATTTGTGTGTTCATGTCATCCTGTAGGTGCCTTTCCTGTGTGAACAGCACATTTCGCTGCCACTGGTGTAAATATCGCAACCTCTGCACCCACGACCCCAGCACCTGCTCATTTCAGGAGGGCAGAGTCAACACCACCGAGGTATTGTTGAAGGGAGAGATCGGTTACACGACATCTCTAACTCTGCTGAATGAATTTGATTCTTGGGGGTGTAGAGGCTGAGCCAAGCTTTAAGCCACTGAGATATTCCACCTGCGTGAATAATGCACAGTTATCCTTATTTTTAATCAAATGTCTGACATGCAACTTTATGCTTGATTACTGTGTTTTATTTCCATTAAGTTTGTCAGTCGTCCGTTAACTTGATGAATAGTTAACATCAAATAGGAAAACATGCGGAGTCCAGCGTTCAGTGGTAAAAAAAACTGTTAATCCTGCTGGGCAGAAACGTAACCCGGCCAACATTGGTTCATACTTGTGACTGAGCACCATTCAAACCCAAGAGACCCAGTAACATTATTTAACAGTTAGAGTGTAAAAGAATTTTGTTGTTTGGTCTAGAGACAGTGTCACTGAGGAAAAGACAGGAGACAGAGCTGGAGGTAGCAGATATGAAGATGCTGAGGTTCTCTTTGGGAGAGACCAGGAAGGATAGGATCAGGAATGAGTACATCAGAGGGACAGCACAGTTTAGAGGTTTTGGAGATAAAGTCAGAGAGGCCAGACTGAGATGGTTTGGACATGTCCAGAGGAGAGATAGTGAATATATTGGTAGAAGGATGCTGAATTTTGAACTGCCAGGCAGGAGGCCTAGAGGAAGACCAAAGAGGAGGTTTATGGATGTAGTGAAAGAGGACATGAAGGTAGTTGGTGTGAGAGAAGAGGATGCATAAGACAGGGTTAGATGGAGGCAATTGATTCGCTGTGGCGACCCCTGAAGGGAAAAGCCGAAAGGAAAAGAAGAGAGGTGTAAAAGAATTTTCTGACAGCAACCCCATAGTCGACATTGCCAGCAATGTAGACTAACTTTCTGCGTGGCGCGAATGTACAGTCTCAATGTTAATGAACGTCCCCATGCGCATAAATACATTGTGGGTTCATTCTTTGCACAGAAGTTCACAGAGATGTGGGTAAAAGAAGGACAAAATGCTGAAGGAGGAGACTGACGTCAGAGCAAACTATTCACTTAGTCTTATATTTGTTGAGTTATTTTGTGATGATATGAAATCTTAATCTATGGGTTGTTAATGTTACATTTTACAGACAGGTCACATTATGCCTCTTGTCATGTTGGTGTGATCGGCCCTTATCCATGGTCCTGAACCCTAATTAGGACGTCTTCGTCATCTTCATTCATTCATTTTCCTGCCTGCCCATGTATTTTAAAGTTTGTAATAACAATGAATGTTCAACTGTTTCCAATTTAGGCTCATAGGGCCTGCCATTAACCTAAAAAAGACCTGTTCATTGCTTATTTTTTTACAAATAAAAAAACCCCCTATTTTTTTGACAAATCACACTGTGATTGTTACTATATAACGGAATCAAAGATTCACAAATAAAGCTAGAACCAAGGCAGTCACAGACTGCAACATTCCGCGACACCCCCGAATTCAAATTTTTACCCTGACCTACTTGCATAGGTCAAAGCACTAGCTTTGATCTATGGTCTTACTCACACTGGCCTTCTCCTTCGTCTTTCAATCTTATCCGGTTCCTCAGTGTACAAAAGTTGAAATTTGACCTTGACCTAGTTTTGTCAAGGTCAAGGTCATCATCTCATTTTCATCCCCTTTACCGCCCAAGTAATGTGCTTTTGGTTTCGTCTTTCTGTCTGCATTGGTTCAAAGATATTTGGTGGACTAAATCTTTTTATAGATGCATAGACCAACGGACAAACACTGATAATCACAATACATCACCCCTTTGAAGCGGGATGTAAAAATATATGACGCTAAAAGATTTATTATCAATCAATCAATCAATCAATCAGTCAATCAATCAAGTTTTATCTATATAGCACTTAATCATGGCAACAGACATTTCAAAGCGCTTTAACAAAAAGAAAAACCCAACTGAACCCTCCAGAGCAAGCATAAGTAACAGTGGTGGGGAAAAAGTCCCTCGTTGAGGAAGAAACTCCAGGCAGGACCCAGACTCTTTTGGGCGGCCATCCGCCTTGACTGGTTGGGTGGAAAAGAAATAAAAGGAAGATGACAGGTAGTCATCACGCAGTCACCATTTGTTTGAAACATCAATCTCTCATGATCAAAATAATTCATGTTAGTATCACACTGGCATATGAATGAACACCAATTACAAGTACAGTTTCATGAACAAATATTCTAGCTACAATTGTAGTGAAAAATCTCTGAAAGGAAACAAAGGAAAATGCTACTTTTTTATTCTTTTGTATGATTCAGTGATTTTTACAGGATGTAAAACATGAAAAACAAGCAGGTTTTTCGTTGTGTTTATTTTCTTAACAGGACTGCCCGAAGCTCCTTCATTCTGGGGACATTGTCATTCCAGCCGGTGAGGTCCAACCAATCACTCTGAGAGCACGAAACCTTCCCCAACCCCAGTCAGGCCAGCGGGGCTACGAGTGTGTGTTGAATGTGCAGGGTGTCAGCCACCGTGTCACAGCACTGCGCTTTAACAGCACCAGTGTGCAGTGTCAAAACAGCTCGGTATGAACTTATTCAGTCCCACTGCACTGTCACAGATGTCAAATGAAGCAGCAGCTCGGAAGCCGTGTAGGCAAGGTGCACAGGGTTTATGAGTGAAGACCTCCGGGGTGTTGAGAACTCTGAGTAGAAAGTATAGGAAAGAGAATTTGGTAGTTGGAAAGGAAAGGAAAGGAAAGGAAAGGACTTCAATACGATGTTATTCTAACATCAAGACGTTCACAAAGATGCTACCAAAAGGTAGTTGTAGGATGAATGTGAATTATTGCACAATGTAAATTACAAATAACAAACATTTTAATGCCAAACGTACCTTGCTGCTTTGTGACAATGTGTGAAAAGGCCATTTTCTTCAGATGTGGAATGATCAGCCACCCAAGGCATCCTGACATACCGAAGAGGAGAGAAGCAGACAACCATTGCAGAATGACAGATGGTTTAAAGCCTTATTTCTCAAGTGCCCTTTAATCTTCCTATTTTCCACCACTCTGTCTTTTCCTGTGCTATTGTTGTCATTTTGTTTTGACTCCATCCCTTCGCTTTCTCTCAGGCTGGATGCACTTACAAACGCTTCTTCTGCCATTGTCTCTGTTTTTCAGTACATGTATGAGGGTGTGAAGATCAGTGACCTGGCAGTGGACCTCTCCATTGTATGGAACAGCAATTTCATCATTGACAATCCTGAGAAGATTAAAGGTGCCTCTGCCACCCATCACTGCCAGGCCAGCAAGTGTAAAACCCTCAATCCATGGGGAATAAATGGGTCAAAGTGATCACCTCCATGTTTCCAGACAGTATTGAGAGAAAGATAATAATAGTGGGGAAAGATAATAAAAGTGGAGAGTTTTATCAAAAAACAGCCAATCACCCTTTTGTCCAGAATGGTGAAGGGTGAATACCCACCTATGTATTTGAATAAGCTCACTTGAAAACCTCACGCTGTCACCTTCCAGCGTCTACCTGGAAGTTCGGGCGCTAACTGAGTTAGCTCCGGTCTTCACATTTGTCCATGTCTCTAACTTACGGAGCCATTTTTGGCTTCATCAAACATAGTGGTTTATATTCTTTAATTGTGATGGACCTCACATTGTCGTGTGGGGAACCCCGATGCTTTATTCACCAGGACCGAACTCACGAAGCAAACGTCTTCCCTGGATGGCCGGACCGTAGCTCCGAAGCGGCTTTTGTCTTCGCTTTTGTCCGTCCCACACACAGAGCCATTATGGCTTTGTTAGACACGGCGCTTTGTTTTACTTATGACGGCGAAGAAAAAAAAAGAAAACAAACTAAGTCTGATATTATTGTCTTATCGTGGAATTTACATGGCTTCCCGCTGGTCTATATTTACTCGAATTTACTTTTGGTCTCCTCTCCGTTACCATGCAGTTGTCACTTTTGACTATGCAAAAAATACATCCCATCCCATTAAATTAAATGCATGCTTATTCTTATAACAATGAAAATAAAGAAACTCTCTCTCTCTGTATATATATATATATATATATATATATATATATATATATATATATATATATATATACACACACACAGACACACACACACACACACACACACACACATATATATATATATATATATATATATATATATATATATATATATAATATATATATATATATATATATTGGCTGACAGCATCCGGAAGTGCGCTCCGTTCCATCAGTCTTGGACTTTCGTGAGACACAAAAACTGCTGTATATGTCGATAGGAGTGTGGGAAAAGTTTAAATAAAAATGTTAAAATAAATAAATAGCTCATGATCGCGGATTCCTTAATTGCGTGTGGTTCCTGGAACTTATTAACCTCGAAGAACGAGGGTGCACTGTATATATACATGTATATATGTTATGATAATAAGCGTGTGTTTCATTTAATTTAAGAACCTGGCAAAATTGTAACAACTTCCTGCTACATTTACTAGGTTAACAGAATACTTCCTACTTTTATACATATTCACAACGGGGATTTTCTGTGCTTTTCTACAAATACATCAGTACTGATGTGGAAATTCTCTATATGACCTACCTGATGTCCTCTGTTATCCCACAGTACACCTCTACAAGTGCAGTGCTCAGCGGGGCAGTTGTGGCATGTGTCTAAGGGCCGAGAGGAAGTTCAATTGCGGGTGGTGTAGCAGAGAAGGCCGATGCACCATGAAGCAGCACTGCCCTCCCATCTCCCCCTATGCTAGCCGCTGGCTCAATCTTTCCACCAGGAACGTCAAGTGCACCAATCCACGCATCACCGAGGTCCACTTTTTAATAACCTCTTGGTCTGTTAGTCAAACCATCAATACATAGAGGTATACAGGTAGTTTTCAATGTAGGAACACAATTGGTTCAGAGGTTGTTCGTAAGTAGAATTGTTTGTTAGTCCCTATTTGTTAAATTTCAATCTTTAAACACCTTTTGAGGACATTTAAATGCCATTACTACTCTAAATTAAAGAAAGTAATATTCCCTAAGGGGGGAAGAGGGGGCGGCACTGGCTCGATGGTAGAACGGGCGGTAGAGCGGGTCGTCCAATGTTCCAAGATCGGCAGGTCAATTCCCACTCTCGCCAAAAAACACCCAGAGTGTGAGCTGACAGTGGAGGTGTCAGCTCACACTGACACCATTACAAGTTGCTCATTTGGGCGCACCAAGCAGGAGCTGCCCGCCACTCTACCTCCCTCTGCATGCGTACAGGCCCCTTGTGTGTGTTTGTGTGTTTAGGGCCTGTACTCACTAATTAATATATGCAAGTGTGATTTACTAACACTAACACTGGAGTGTGCCACTAGTGTCCCTTTGGGTATTAATTGAGTATATAAAATAAAATAAAATAAATAAGAAACAATTGCAAGACATGAAAACAACACGTAATAATATAAAATAGAGTAAAAGCCATTTCAAGTTGTTCTTGATTAAATGGCGGATTTGAAAAAAAAATTCACAGAAAAATAAAAATCAGGCTTATGTCATTTCACTTAAATTTATGTCTGTCCACCACAAATATTGGTCTCTTAAAATCACTACAAAACCCATTAAAAGCACATAATATCATGCAACTATACAATAAATAAGAACATAAAATTATAATCTTTTGAAATACGTAAATATATGTACCATTAGCGTCACCTGTGATTCACGCAATTGTTTTGAATTCAACTTAGTTTACGGTAAGCTTTTGCTCCTTATATTTTCATCCTGAAGGAGAAGAAAAAACACTTTAAAGAACTGTTGACCACTTTTTTTAAGCGCAACCAACAACAACAGATGTCCTGAGTCGGACTTTGATGTTGACGATCCACTGTATGGTACTGAAGCATATAGCATATAGCATGTGACTTACCTTTAGAGCAAAGAAAGACAAAGTGCGGGAGTTACATAACTCGAATGCAAGTAGAGGACTATCTGTACTCTTTTTAACTCATAGAAACAGAAATTGTCTTCAGCTAAGTAACCCCCCCCCCTCCCACAGACACACACAAACACACACACACACACACACACACAAACACACAAAAATGTTAATCATAATGTTTTTGTTAATTTTTTTTTTTTCTCAAGCAGCTTTTAGGAACATATAAGAAATTAATCTAGAATAATAGACATGATATTGTAGTAATTTGTTCAGAAACCTTGAAGGTGAACTAAAACATGAAATGTCTTAGTAGACTTCTTGGTCAGAAAAAGCCAGACAGTGAGAACCAAGGAGAAGAAGGATATTACAATAGTTTTTGATAGAGATGCATGCTGTGATATTTTCAGACATTTGCTGCTAAGTTTGTGTTATTCATGTCTAAACTTTAAAAAGGAAGTGGGCTTACTGATGCACAAATCCAGCTCAAAACTGCAGTAAATAATGAAACGTGAAACTTGGCTAAATCATGATCAGACAAAATTATGAGGTCGTGCAGGATTTGCAGTGATTGGTTGATACTGTGTCAATGTTTACAAGCATGACATCACAAATTTTGAACACAATCCAACCACACAACCCTCTTCTTCAAATGTTCTTCATTATCGACAGTATTCTGTAACGCCTTAGTATTAGAAAACTTTTTGCTAGCAAATTATGTTGGATATTACCATGAAAGCAATAATCAATCAGCTACCTTTCCAGCTTTCTTTTCACGTGCTTGTTTACCTGAGACAATTGTCCATTTTATCCCACAGTGGCTAAATGTCTAAAGTGCTTCAAAAAAAAAAAAGGACAATTGAATTTCTTTAAAGAGCAGCAGTAGATATGTAAGGTCGAATTTTCCTGTCATCCTATCAAATGAGATGTAGTGGGCTATCCAAAGCTCGTCCGCTTCAAAGAACCTCTAGTCTTTGAAGTCGCTGTCATATTATTCATGTTTCTGAGGAACTGCAGCAGAATGAATGAACTACCCTCTGCTGCTCAGGAGGGGAGGGAGGGCTGCTTCTCTGCAGGGCCCAAGGTTTCCTGTAGGGATGATTAACTTTACCTGGGAAAAGAATATGAATAGCTTTCTTTCAAGGTTTTGTTATTCACTGCATTATTCATTAAATTTTGTTTTACCTTTCCAATAAACCTTTTTGGTGTGAGATACACAATTCACTCAAACATAAGATTAATGTACTCTCAACGAGAACAAGACTTTTTTATCACAATTTTTCACAAGATTTGTGTCTTTTTGCTCTCAGATTTCCAGAACACTTTGGAAAAACAGTATTTTATTTTATTTAAATTTTGTGTACTGATCTGATCCCTGAAGGCTAATTAAGAGCCCACTCTAGTTAGTAACTACTTAAAATGCATGCATACATGTTAGTTTGTACAGGCCCCTACAGTGCACACACACACACACGGGGGGCCTGTGGACATGTAGAGGGAGGTAGAGTGGCTGGCAGCCCCCTTGTCCAGTGCCCAAATGAGCAACTTGTAAAGGGGGACAACACCTTGCTCAGGGGCGCCTCGGTGGTCCTCCGGAGGTGAGCTGGCACCTCCCACTGTCAGCTCACACTCCGGGTGTTTTTTTGGGCGACAGCGGGAATCGAACCGCCAATCGTAGGAACATAGGACAACCTGCTTTACCTCCCGCTCTACCACTGAGCCACTGCCGCCCCAACTGACACTTCTCATTTAATCCACTCGACAGGTGGATGAGGACGGGTCACACTAGTTTTCGCAATTGTGTTGGATCATAGGCATGTTTCTATGTATACATTACTGAAATGTGGCCTTCATATGATTAGGATTACATATGTGTATGTTTGGATCATACAGCTGTGCTTGTTACTATGTCTTACATGTATGCCTGTCAATACCATAACCACACTGTCTTCATGGGGCACCAGCATGACGCCATCAATACCTTCTGCGATCGCTACAGTATAAACTGGTATTCAAGAAGAGAACGGGGCCAGATGCCCCCAAACTTTTTCCGTTTTCCACTTAAAGTCAGTTACGCCAGTGAACTGCAGTCAGTTCAAACACCCGCTGAAGACATCCAGCATGCAGATGAGCTTCATGGTGGCTTCTGACATTATTCACCAAAACACATTGTTGCATCACTTTTACCCATTTTTGAAGGTCTTGAGCTAGAATTGCATGTGGTTTGTGGTTGGAAAGCTGGTCGGATGAAGGCAGTTGATGAACATTGTCTTCACGGCATTACAGTTACACAATAACATGCACATTTTGATGTTCAATTTATTATGACCAGCCCAAGACCTGGCTGCAATAATCAAATCTGTTACACACCATACAAGATGGATGGATTGTCGTGGACAACTATAAATCACCACAAACATACATTTCAACATTTTTATGCTGACATATGTGAAGTCAAATGCAAATGACTTTTGAAAGAATCTAAATAAACGATAAGGAAGACTGACTCTTAACTGAATCTAATAACATCAGTTTGGATTTAATTAAAATGTTGTCCTCTATAGAAACCTATTGGAAATAATGTACATTATCATACAGAAATAGTACTTGGGTTGTAGGTTTTACAATTTTCCATCTGTAGAAAGTTGTAAAACCTACAATCCAAGTTGAAGGTTTTACAATTTCATATTAAAAAGCACCATATTCTATATGGTGCTTTCTATATCAAACTAGTGTTTAATATAGAATTAAACAGCAGTGTATTCTGCTGTTTGATTCTATATTCATCTTCACTTTTTTTCTCCTTCTTTTGTAGGTGAGCCCACTGGCTGGACCTCTGGAGGGGGGCACTTTAGTCACCATCCAGGGCCTGAACTTGGGTCTGTCCTTCTCTGAGCTGGATGGCAATGTGGAGGTGGCAGGTGTGCAGTGCACGCCACAGGAAGGAAGATATATCACTGCAGAACAGTAAGAGAACTCCCCTCCCCTGCATTCTGGATTTCATACTGTACAGCACAAAAACATACAGTACAGATGCTACCGCAGACACATGAAAATAAACACGTGCTATATAGTGTGTCCTGCTGTTTATCTCAGACACTAAAACACTGTGTGAATTAATGAGAACCCAGTGATGACTCATCGGGTTGGAGGACTGTGTGGAGAGCTTTGCTTCTCTCCGTTTCAGACAAAGCTAAAGGAAGAGACAGTCTTTGTTCCATTGTCATCATGAGCCTGTTGGCACGGCTGTAATTGAAATGCGCTGCATGTCGCTGACTGGAGGGACAATCTGTTAGCTACGTGTTTCTCTCGCAGCCGTGTAATGCAATTGAACTCAAGCTGCAGAGACTTTATTTATATCCCTTGTAAAAAAGAAGAAGAAAAAGAAAAAAGAAAGGAACATGCCAGAAGAACATTGGAAAATTTTTGTCATGTATGAATGGAAGGGTTGGGCAGGGACGATTTACTGGGTACTTTTTTGTATCATGGAACATGGAGCTCTTTGCATGTTTGACACGGCCATTCATTTAGCTCATACTGTGCTTTAATACATGGCTTTACTGCTGTTACATCCATTAATTCCAGCATGGGGTCAGTTGCTAAAGGAGAAGACAACAGCTGTATTTTTACTCGCGAGGAGAACGGACAGAGATATGCTCAGTTACAGTTCTCCAACCCGCTATGAGAGCATATCTCTGCTGAATCTTCTTTTATTATCTTGGGGCGTTCCCTGTTTACATTATTTTTCTAAAGGATGGGGGATAGAAAACAGCAGTAATGCATATGGCATGATGTCATAACAAAGTAATAATTTCTTCTTGTTACGGTATTCTCTCCTTAAAAACAAGAAGCATACACATTCTTACCTCCTTCAGCAGTTCAGAGGTCACACCTGTGCTCAAGTGACCCACTGCTATCACTTTGGTACTCCCATCGTTAATGTCTTCTCCCTAAAACATAACTCAATGCATAGCAAGACACTCACACACACATCATGCACTGCATATCATGACATTTTTATGGTCATGATATGCAGTACAAAGAATGAAAGAGTAACTATGGGATAACTTCTGTACATTATTCTAACAAACCTGACAGGCAATATTGATTTATTGAAGAAGCCCCTACATTACCATGGCAACCATAGATAATGGAGGGTGGAGATGAGGAAGAGTATATTTTATCATTTGTCATATATTGCTGTTAATGGATTCCCAATAAAAAGAAAGATGGACCGCTATTGGCCCACAATTTCTCTATAAGTCTGCTTCAATCACAGCCAACCACTATCGTTTCAGAATAGATGCAATGCAGTAAAGTGATTCTGATGTGGGTTACTGCCAGGTTTGCATGACGATTTGTTGGATCTGTTGTGTTTTTGTCTCGTCAGGATTGTATGTGAGATGGCTTTGGCTCCAACAGGAAGTACTCCTGGTCCAGTTAAACTATGCGTTGGGGAATGCAGACCAGAACTACAGGCCCAGTCCTCCCAGCTCTACTCCTTTGTGGTAATGCTGACACTAAAACACTTCTTCTAGTAGTTCTGAAACTGTTAGGTTATAAAATTAGCCTGAACTAATCTATTTATTTACAGTAATGAAGCCCAACATATATGTGCGTAAAAGGATTAATCATCATCATTATTTATTAATTTGTTCATTCACTCATCTTCTTGGAGATGAAACAGTCGTAATTGCCTTATCTTCTGCTGCTAATCCAGGTCACAGTTACTGTGCCTCTCAGGCAGGTAGACAAGTTGTCAGTTCATTGCAGGGCCACAATTATAATAATCATCATTACGTTATCATTACGTTTCATAAGATTTGCCCACTCTGTATTACTTACTCCAACATGTATGTGTGATTTATTACACTCATGCTATTTTCATTTTCCTTGAAAAAACAAACTGATTCAGTATTAGAATCACCTACACCAAGGAGATTGTTTACACCTGAGTCTCTTTGTGACTTGACTTTTTTTTTCAGCAAAATTACACAAAGCTTGCTGGATTGTTTTTTTTTTTTTTACAAAATTTTGTAGAAGGGTGTCACGTGGAACAGAAATATTCAAAAAAAAAATTGGTGCAAATTTATATAATAGCATAAATCTGGGATATGCTGACAAAATGTGTGACATTTTCTTTAATGAAAAAACTGCTGAACTGATTTCAGTGAAACTTTGCAAAGGGGTAGGATGGAGAAGAAGAAGAAGGATGGAACGGGTGGAGGAAAGTGTCAGGTGTGATGTGTGATAGAAGAGTTTCAGCTAAAATGAAAGGAAAGGTGTACAAAACTGTGGTGAGACCAGCGATGTTGTTTGGTCTAGAGACAGTGTCACTGAGGAAAAGACAGGAGGCAGAGCTGGAGGTAGCAGAGATGAAGATGGTGAGGTTCTCTTTGGGAGTGACCAGGAAGGATAGGATCAGGAATGAGTACATCAGAGGGACAGCACATGTTAGATGTTTTGGAGATAAAGTCAGAGAGGCCAGACTGAGGCAACCATCCACACAGTGCTGGTTTTTGTTGCGGTTACGACTTCCGTCCACATGATAACGCAGATATCCGGAGGCCTAGAGGAAGACCAAAGAGGAGTTTTATGGATGTAGTGAAAGAGGACATGAAGGTAGTTGGTGTGAGAGAAGAGGATGCGGAAGACAGGGTTAGATGGAGGCAACTGATTCGCTGTGGTGACCCCTGAAGGGAAAAGCCGAAAAGAAAAGGAAAAGAAGGATTCACAACTTAACAGTCCAGTTACAGTTGCAGTTCTACAGGATCACTACAGTGTCTGTGATGCTACAACTGGATGAGATAAGGGCATATTTTATATCTTATCTGTAACAGAAAGTGACAATGAATTACTGTGTTCGACCTAATGAGATGCATAATCTGGTGCAATGATCAGCAATAGTTTCCCCTTTGGTTTGAAGCTTGTTTCCAAAATCAGTTGCCACACTTGTAAAGATACCACCTGTGCACGCTGACACTACTGATCTCTAATAAGACAAAATAACTTTTTGTTTTCCTCAGTACAATATAATGGTTTGATTATCACTCTCAAGACAACATTGTATGTGGTCTTGACATTATGCCATTATAAATAAAGAACTGCATAATACAATCGTTCTCATGTGTAAAATTTTTATCTTCAGAATTGGAATTTGTCAGCCAAGGTCCTGTAACTGTGTTCTTTGGTATTTACAACAACCTGTATTCTACGTTTGACCATCAAGTAAGCAGAAATAAAGACCACTGTTTTCTTTCACTACAGACCCCTTCAATGCTGGCACTCACACCAAACAGAGGGCCTGAATCTGGAGGCACCAAGGTTACTATTGTTGGAGAGAACCTGGATGCTGGCAGTGCTGCTAATGTTTACTTTGGTCATCATACCTGTGAGCTGTACAGGTGAGTCTGGCGATAACACAAACTCCTGAAGATTTAGTCTTAAATCTGCAGTCTATGAAACACAATATGTTGGTTGTGCTGTTGAAAAAAAGACTTTAAATGAATTTTCCATACATGAAAGGAAAGCAACAATGCATGAGGTATCAATCTCATAATAGTATGTGTTGTTCTCTGTATTTTAATAGCTTTTAATTTTTTTTACATCGATTGAATGTTCAGAATACCTCAAATGATGGGAGTCATGGGGTTGAGGTGAGGCAATCATGAGCATGAGCACGTTTTAATTACATCAATTACTTACAGCATTCCATGCCTAAAGAATTTGTATTGACAAAGAGATGGAAGAGTCAGCAATGAATTCCCTCTTTTTATAGGATATTCAAGGCACATAACTGTGTGAAGTCAGGGGTTTATCATTGTAGCATCAAGTGACCAGAGTCAGAATTACAGGCATTAATAAATGGCTCTCTTTCAAACCCCACTAGGAGAACCATGTCTGAGATTGTCTGCTTCTCTCCACCATCCAAACCTCAAGCCGGTCCGGTGCAGGTCAGTCTGAGTGTTGACTGGGCCAAAGTTCCAGGGAGTCTGGCCTTTGAATACATAGAAGACCCCACGATCCAACGTATTGAACCCCTGTGGAGCATAATGAGGTGACACGCAGAACAGCTCTGCTTGTACACAATCACCAGCCACATGTTTTAGCTGATACCTTATCAGGTTGGATGATAGCAATTAGCAACTCTTGTCTTTGCTCATGTTGTTTTGATCTCTTTACCTCAAAAAGACACCTGCAAACTGTTGGGCCTGTGTCAGAAAGTAGATTTAAGGCTATTTTTGAAATAATAGACCAAACAAAGATTGTGTCCTTAAATTTGTGGACATGTTAAACAGTGATGCAGGGCTCAAAAACTTATTGTCTCTGTAAATTATTATATTTACAGAGGCAGCACTGTGGCATTTAAGCTCTGTTTTACATGTGACATGTATTGTTTGTCCATCCATCCATCCATCCATCCATCCATCCATCCATCCATCCATCTTCTTCCGCTTATCTGGGGTCGGGTTGCGGGGGCAGCAGCTTAAGCAGGGAAGCCCAGACTTCCCTCTCCCTAGCCACTTCGTCCAGTTTCTCTGGGAGAATCCCAAGGCGTCCCCAGGCCAGCCGGGAGACATAATCTCTCCAGCGTGTCCTGGGTCATCCCCGGGGCCTCTGCCCGGTAGGGCGTGCCCGGAACACCTCACCAGGGAGGCGTCCAGGAGGCATCCTAACCAGCTGCCCGAGCCACCTCATCTGGCTCCTCTTGATGCGGAGGAGCAGCTGCTCGACTCTGAGTCCCTCCCGGATGACCGAACTTCTCACCCTATCTCTAAGGGAGAGCCCGGACACCCTGCGGAGGAAACTCATTTCGGCCGCTTGTATCTGGGATCTCGTTCTTTTGGTCACAACCCACAGCTCGTGACCATAGGTGAGGGCAGGAACGTAGATCGACCGGTAAATCAAGAGCTTTGCCTTTCGACTCAGCTCCTTCTTCACCACGATGGACCAATACAGAGTCCGCATCACTGCAGACACTGCAGACGCTGCACCGATCCGCCTGTCGATCTCCCATTCCAGTGTACCCTCTCTCGTGAACGAGACCCCGAGATACTTGAACTCCCCCACTTGGGGCAGGATCTCATCCCCAACCTGGAGAGGGCACTCCACCCTTTTCCGAATGAGGACCATGGTCTCAGATTTGGAGGTGCTGATTCTCATCCCAACCGCTTCTCAGCTGCGAACCGCTCCAGTGAGAGTTGGAGATCACGGCTTGATGAAGCCAACATTACCACGTCATCTGCAAAAAGCAGAGACGCAATGCTGAGGCCACCAAACCGGACACCCTCAACGCCTCAGCTGCACCTAGAAATTCTGTCCATAAAAGTTATGAACAGAATCGGTGACAAAGGGCAGCCTTGGCGGAGTCCAACCCTCACTGGAAACTAATCCGACTTACTGCCGGCAATGCGGACCAAACTCTGACATCGGTCGTACAGGGACCGAACAGCCCTTATCAAGGGGTTCGGTACTCCATACTCCCGAAGCACCCCCCACAGAACCCCCCCAAGGAACATGGTCGAACGCCTTCTCCAAGTCCACAAAACACATGTAGACTGGTTGGGCGAACTCCCATGTCCCCTCAAGGACCCTGCGCAGGGTGTAGAGCTGGTCCACTGTTCCACGGCCAGGACGAAAACCACAGTGTTCCTCCTGAGTCCGAGATTCGACTTCCCGACGGACCATCCTCTCCAGATCCCCTGAATAGACCTTGCCAGGGAGGCTGAGGAGTGTGATCCCCCTGTAGTTGGAACACACCCTCCGGTTCCCCTTCTTAAAAAGGGGGACCACCACCCCAGTCTGCCAATCCAGAGGCACTGTCCCCGACGTCCACGCGATGCTGCAGAGGCGTGTCAACCAGGATAGCCCCACAACATCCAGAGCCTTTAGGAACTCCGGGCGGATCTCATCCACCCCCTGGGCCCTGCCACCGAGGAGCTTTTTAACCACCTCAGTGACCTCAACCACAGAGATAGGAGAGCCCGTCTCAGAGAACCCAGACTCTGCTTCCTCATGGGAAGGCGTGTCTCCGGAATTGAGGAGGTCTTCGAAGTATTCTCCCCACCTCAACGTCCCAAGTTGAGGTCAGCAGTGCCCCATCCCCACTACACACAGTGTTGATGCTGCACTGCTTCCCCCTCCTGAGACGTCTGATGGTGGACCAGAATCTCCTCGAAGCCGTCTGGAAGTCGTCCTCCAAGGCCTCACCGAACTCCTCCCACACCCAAGTTTTTGCCTCAGCAACCACCAAAGCTGTATTCCGCTTGGCCAGTCGGTATCCATCAGCTGCCTCAGGAGTCCCACAGGCCAAAAAGGCCTGATAGGACTCCTTCTTCAGCTTGACGGCATCCCTTACCGCCGATGTCCACCAGCGGGTTCTGGGGTTGCCGCCACGACAGGCACCGACCACCTTACGGCCACAGCTGCGGTCGGCCGCTTCGACAATGGAGGCGCGGAACATGGCCCACTCAGACTCAATGTCCCCCGCCTCCCCCGGAACATGGGTGAAGTTCTGCCGGAGGTGGGAGTTGAAACTCTTTCTGACAGGGGATTCCGCCAGGCGTTCCCAGCAGACCCTCACAATACGTTTGGGTCTGCCAGGTCGGACCGGCATCTTCCCCCACCATCGGAGCCAACATACCACCAGGTGGTGACCAGTTGACAGCTCCGCCCCTCTCTTCACCTGAGTGTCCAAGACATGTGGCCGCAAGTCCGATGACACGACCACAAAGTCGATCATCGAACTGCGGCCTAGGGTGTCCTGGTGCCAAGTGCACATATGGACACCCTTATGTCTGAACATGGTGTTCATCATGGACAGTCCGTGACGAGCACAGAAGTCCAATAACTGAACACCACCCGGGTTCTGATCGGGGGGGCCATTCCTTCCAATCACGCCCTTCCAGGTCTCACTGTCATTGCCTATGTGAGCGTTGAAGTCTCCCAGCAGAACAATGGAGTCCCCAGCGGGAGCGCTCTCCAGCACCCCCTCCAAGGACTCCAAAAAGGGTGGGTACTCTGAACTGCTGTTTGGTGCATAAGCACAAACAACAGTCAGGACCCGTCCCCCCACCCGAAGGCGGAGGGAGGCTACGCTCTCGTCCACCGGGGTGAACCCCACCGTACAGGCGCCAAGCCGGGGGGCTATAAGTATACCCACACCTGCTCGGCCTCTCTCACCATGGGCAACTCCAGAGTGGAAGAGAGTCAAACCCCTCTCGAGAGGACTAGTACCAGAGCCCAAGCTGTGTGTGGAGGTGAGCCCGACTATATCTAGTCGGAACTTCTCAACCTCACACACCAGCTCGGGCTCCTTCCCTGCCAGAGAGGTGACATTCCACGTCCCAAGAGCCAGCTTCTGTAGCCGGGGATCGGATCGCCAAGGTCCCCGCCTTCGGCCACCGCCCAGCTCACAGTGCACCCGACTCCTATGGCCCCTCCCACAGGTGGTGAGCCCATGGGAAGGGGGACCCTCGTTGTCTTTTCGGGCTGGGCCCGACCGGGCCCCATGGGTGCAGGCCCGGCCACCAGGCGTTCACCTTCGAGCCCCAGGCCTGGCTCCAGAGGGAGGCCCCGGCGACCCACGTCCGGGCAAGGGAAAACGTGTTCCATTGTTCGTACTCATCATTAGGGGCTTTTGAGTCGTCCTTTGTCAGGTCCCTCACCTAGGACCTGTTTGTCAAAGGTGACCCTGCCAGGGGCACAAAGCCCCTGACAACTTAGCTCCTGGGATCATTGGGACACACAAACCCCTCCACCACGATACGGTGACGACTCAAAGAGGGGGTATTCTTTGTCATTTATCCAAATTACTGTGTGTTGATCTTAACTTGGTCAAGGGTAGCACAAAGCTACTGTGTTAGTCAGTTAAGATGACCTTGTATTGCTTCACACTTACATTTACACACTGTTTTGACCTAATGAATCTCATCCCAGCATACATAATAGTAAGCAGGAAGGAAAAGGAAACTAATACTAACTAACACCACTTGCTAGTAAGTCCTCCTCTCGAGATTTGTTGTTTTCAAGAACTAGAGGATAAAAGGAAATAAAGGGAAAAGATCTATGGATGGATATCAGACAAAGGTCATCTTGAACCGCAAACACCAGTTTCTATGTAGGACATAAAGCAAAGCAGCATTGCAGATTACAGATCAACAATTGTGAAAATCCTGTGTCAAGGCAGTTAGGTAATAAAATAAATCCAAATATCTCCATGTTTCCATTTCTTGGTAATTCAATATATTCAGTGCCTTTGAATTATCGGAACACTTCATTGATGAATCTGTGTATTTTAAGATAAGGAACTGATTTTTATTTGTTATTAGTTACATAGAAAACATCCATCCAGGGTGCTTTCCATGTGAAGGAATCACATCCAAAGCACATGCAACCTGTTTACTTCCTATGACATCCATTGACGAGATCCATCCATTCGTTTTCTTGAAGACGAGACAACCGTAATGGTCTAGTCTTTAGCCACTTTTCCACCTTTCGGGTAACGAGTTACACTGGAGCATGTCCCAACTGGCTAAAGATGAGAGACATGTTTTCCCCAGACACATTGCCAGAGCATCATGGAGCCATATGAGAGACGAACAACCCAGATGGCTAAAATAATTATTTTCACCTGCATGCAGTCAAAAAAGGTTTATTTTTATTTTTAATATGTGCAAATTGGGTATTGATAATTGCCACTATCAAAGTCCTGTCATCTTTCTTGAAAGGATTATGATTTTGTCTACAAACTGCTAACATTCTGCTCATGCATGCTGATTGTTCAGTTCATAACTACACAGCCCTTGGTCATACAGCCTGTTGACTCTCTATCAACTCCATTGTTCCAAAAGTGATTGCAACTCACCCAGAGGGCACACCTGATGTGGTCCTGAACAAAAGGGAGGGAATGTCAATGAATGGCAAAACTACTACTCAACTACTTCTAGAAAAAAGACTGATTTAATTTTAGTTTGTGCAAAAATAACAGTATATAATTGACTATATCAAAAGTGAAATAAATATTGATTTAATGATATAATTACAATTAATATCACTTTTGTTGTAGATTTAGCCCTGAGGTGGTGTTTTTGTTTTATTTGTCTGCCTGCGTAATTGTTGTGATGAAGGTCAGACAGACAGATCTTTACAAAAAACTGAAACACTTCTTTGAAATTATAATTTCTTTTCAAATTTCATATACTGTTGTGATCCCCGAAGGGAAATTTAGAACGAACACTCTAGTATGTTAGTCATCAATCAATCACATGCATGCATATTAATGTGTACAGGCCCCTGTAATACACACAACCACTGCCACTGAGCCACTGCCACCCTTCATAGATCACTAAACCTGTGGAGATCTCCGCTTTCAATTTAGACCAACTTGTATTTTCCAGTACCTTAGAGAGGATCCAGCGGGGGTGTAGCAGTGACCTTTCTCCATCATATTGTATTGTCTTGATTCTACTGCATGTGTTTCCCTTGAATGAGTGTGGCACAGCTATGGAGTATAAACATTTCTATCACAGTCAAAAAGCCTCTTACCTGTACTGCATTTAAAAAAAAAAAAAAAAAAAAGAGATAGCACTTCATTTAGTTTTGGTTGGAATTACCCGGCAGTAAATCCTGGCAGATTAGATTTCAGAGAAACAGCCTGGCCATCAGTCTAGTGACAGGAGGAGCTTTGTGATGCTGCAATCAAGAGCAATCATCATGATTGTGTAGCCCCACGGTGCAGCCCTACAATCTTTGGTAGGCATCCTTTAATGTGAGAGGATTTCTTCTCGGTGAGCCTGACTAGACTGACCAGGTTTTAAAGCTATTTTTTTAAAGATTTTTTTTCTCAATATAAAGACTTCCCCTCTTTGTCTGTCCTCCGCTTCCTTTCCCAGAGTCTCATAAGAGTTTTCTGAGAACACACAGTTTTCTAAGAATACACTGAAGTACAGGTTATGCAAAGATTAGAGTGTTGTTTATTTTAATCACATCTACTGCGCATATGTAAACAAGCAGCACCTGTATTCATGTCATGCCAGCCCCACAGTCATGGATGAATATAAAATAGCAGCCAGCTGGTTTTCCTGTTTGATCTGTCTCTCCCTGCCCAATAATAAAGCATGAGCTACTGCTCCGGTACCCCTCCTAAAACCCGCACTAAAGCCGTTTCTCTTCAAAATATTGGCTCTGCAAGTTCAAACGCATCAATCTCTCTGTGGTTGCAGTTGTCACTACAATTAAGTCATGAAGTAAAGGTGGTCTTGTGTGTACGTTTGTTTCACCAATAATTTTGACTTATTTCCAAACAGTGGACACACAACCCTGACGGTAACTGGGACCAATCTTGACGTCGTTCAGGAGCCACGGATCAGAGTCAAATACGGTGGACATGAATCTGTTAATGTAAGTGTAACACCTGCTAATACAGTGCACCGAATGTTTGTTGCTTACTAATCATCGCAATCATGTGTTGTAATAGTTGGGAACTGTTCTAACAATGTAGATTTAGTTCTGTTACTACTTTTTATTTTTTAATTGTAGTCTAAGAATTTATGCAGGTCCAGTCACAACCCTGTGATATTTTATATAATTATTAGAAAGGTGAATTGTCTTTGTGTGGCTCTGTGGTGCACTGGCGTTGCGCCCTAAGTTTGCCCCGCCTTATGCCCTAAGACAGCTGGGAAAGGCTCCAGCTCCCCGTGACCCGCTACGGCGGATAAAACGGTTCGGAAGATGAATGAATATAGAAAGGTGAATTCAAGTTGGTTTCTTTTGGGTCAAAAATTTTGTTTGCCCTGAGTGAGAACTGAGGAAGCAAAATAACTCGTGTTTGCACCAATCAGCCTGTCCAATAGAGTCTAAATGAACAAAAAAATGCTTGAAAATATGTATCTAACTATAGATTGTAAAAAGTCAGAGTTTCTGTGGATGTGTAAATGAAGTCAGACATAAGCAAAGGAGATAAAAAGAAACTAAAATTATAACTGGACATCAGGAGATGATTTCTGGAGGTCATTCTTCTGTCTGAGTCTCCTTACATGTCTAGACCGACTTTAGCCTCCAGTTTCACAACTCAAACATCTCTTAAGGAATGGCTAAATGATTTCAGATTATAAGCACTGAGGAGACTCAGTCTTGAAAGAAATCCTTAAAACAGCAAAAATCCATTTCAAAAGAGTTGTTTTTCAGGACATGTCAGAGATATTTTGCACATTAAAATTGAGATTTCTATTGCACTTTGCTTTAAAAACACAAGTTAAATATAATAAAAAATATTTTGTCCTGACCAATAAATTAAATTATTATAGTTTTTGAAAACTGTAAAGGAATGTTTAATGTGGTATCATAATATAGCTCAGGTTCAGGCAAATTAAAGGCCATTGGAACATGGTGAAACTTTGACAAACTTGCATAAGTCAATTAAATAATGTAGTGGTGATTCCTGCCCAGTATTTAATTTTTATCTATTTAAGTCTTCTTCTTCTTCTTCTTCTTCTCCTTTTGGTTTTTGCCTTCAGGGGTCACCACAGCAAATCAGTTGCCCCCATCTAACCCTGTCTTCTGCATCCTCTTCTCTTACACCAACTACCTTCATGTCCTCTTTCACTACATCCATAAACCTCCTCTATGGTCTTCCTCTAGGCCTCCTGCCTGGCAGTTCAAAACTCAGCATCCTTCTACCAATATATTCACTATCTCTCCTCTGGACATGTCCAAACCATCTCAGTCTGGCCTCTCTGACTTTATCTCCAAAACCTCTAACATGTGCTGTCCCTCTGATGTACTCATTCCTGATCCTATCCTTCCTGGTCACTCCCAGAGAGAACCTCAGCATCTTCATCTCTGCTACCTCCAGCTCTGTCTCCTG
Source organism: Antennarius maculatus (assembly GCA_013358685.1). NCBI lineage: Eukaryota > Metazoa > Chordata > Actinopteri > Lophiiformes > Antennariidae > Antennarius > Antennarius maculatus. Next base: position 5,322,443 of record CM023609.1, on the reverse strand, counting down.
TCTTTTCCTCAGTGACACTGTCTCTTCAGTGTGAATTTACAATGTCAATAGTCATGAAAAATAAAGGAAACTCATTGAATGGAAGGTGTGTCCAAACTTTTGGTCTGTACTGTAGGCAGATAGGACAACAGAAATGTTAATTATCAACTGTTATAATTGAGAAACTGTCACACACCACCAGGCAGAACGTCCAGAAAACTAGAAGACAGGTGAGCATATCGATGGGACATCATGGGAGTAAAGTGCTGGCTAATGAATAACAGACTTAGAGATATACACTTAGCAGCTACTTTATTAGCTGCTGAGTGTCCAAATTAAGGCAAATTTCTAATCAGCCAATCACATGGCAGCAGCTAAATGTATGTAAACATGGTCAGGACTATCTGCTACAGTTCAAACCGAGCACCAGAAAGGGGAATAAAGGTGAGTTACTTTGAGCGTGGCATGGCTGTTAGTGCCAGACAGGCTTGTCTTAGTAAATCAGAAACTGCTGTTCTTCTGGGATTTTCATGCACAACCATCTCTATGGTTTACAGAGGATTGTCTGAAAAACAGAAAATATCCAGTGAACAGCAGTTCTGTGTACCTTGCCTCACGCCCCTAGTCAACTGGGATATGCTCCAGCAACCCCGCAACCCCCGACAGTGGAAAAAAGCTGGTATTGTGGATGAATGAGAAAATATGTTAAAGAGTAGAGAGAAAATTATGTTGTAGAGCAAAAGAAATGATTTTCATGTCCAAACCTTTGTTCAGGTGCTTCATTTTTGAAAAATATTGGCTTGTGCATTTCCACAAGGAAGTCCGACTCTGACATGCATGACACCTGGTTTGACTCTTGCAGGTATGCAAAGTGCTGAACCCCACCACCATCAACTGCTTTGCCCCTTCTCTGAAAGCAGACTTTTCCGTGGACCAGGAGACGGTCAAACACGTGGATGAGTTTGGCTTCGTCTTCAACAACGTCCAAGCTCTGCTCTCGTACAACAGCACAAGCTTTGTGTACTACCCCAACCCTCATCTGGAGCCCCTCAGTCTATCAGGTGTTCTGGAGCAGAAGCCTGGAGCTCCCATCATACTCAAAGTAATCTGACATAATTATTTTACTGTAATAGAAGTAGAATGACATATTTGGCATTGAGGTTGACATAAAGGGATAAAGCTTTAAAGTAATGCTGTCTTTACCCAGCCATTACTGCTGCCCCTGCAGCAGTGAAGGTCATTTTACATAATATATGTCAAAAAATATTGTAATAAGAGGTGACTTCTGCTTTACCTCATGTTTTATAACTATCATGGTTCCTATCATATTATATTTGTTTAGGTTCATCTGCTTTTCACCTTTACACCATGTGCAATCATATCTTCAGCTCAGCTTGCTGTGGAAGAGAAGCACGGCAGATTGGATTGCATCTTAATGCAATCTGTCTTTGTCAGGATGAATAAATAATAAATTAGCAGATTTTGCAACATATGAGTCAGTGGCTCTCCAATGAACTGAATGCTAGTCTCATACGAGATGGTCCATTACAACAAATGACACTATTGCCTCAGAATGACACAGGTTTTGATATACAATCTAGTTTTGTTAATAATATATGTCGATGATGAGAAATTCTAGCGAGGTAAAACCATCACATAGTATTGGATGGCTTAACATTCTCATTTGATGCACAAAGATTACAATTGGGTTGATTTATACTGTCATTTTCATTAGTTTCCTTCATTGTTACTCTCTGTGTTGCAGGGTCGTAACCTGGTGCCCTCTGCCTTTGGTGGAGCCAAGCTGAACTACACAGTGCTGATCGGAGATACGCCCTGTTCCCTCACCGTGTCCAACACCCAGTTGCTCTGTGAGCCTCCAAACTTCACCGGGCAGCACAAAGTCCTGGTCAGTCTGAAAAGTGCTTTTGCGTCTCCAGTTAGTTTCTTGGCTTTCAGTCATTGTTTGTCACTCATGCTTTGTTTAGTTCCCAATTGCTGCACATCTCTATCCAGTTACTGACATACACACTTGCAAATAATGAGAAAAGAGCTGTAGAAATAAAAGCTGGTGTGCCTGGAACTTAAAAAAAAAAGATTTCCTTATGAGTGAAAATGGAGCATGTCACCATTGACATTGCCAATTTAATATTTCTATAACAATGTGTTGAATTAATTACTAAAGCTTTTTTATTGAACATTTCAAATAATTTGTAGAAATACTACACTTGCACTAGGATTACTACAACAGTTGTCATTCTTATTATCCAGGTTCAGGTAGGAGGGCTCCAGATCTCCCCTGGAGAGGTCCACATCCAGCCTGATAGCCTGCTCACTCTTCCTGCCATATTCAGCATCACGGCTGGAGGAGGGCTGCTCCTCATCATTGTCTTAATAGTCCTGCTGGCTTACAGACAGAAGTCACATGAGAACAATCTCACCCTAAAACGGCTGCAGATGCAGATGGACAATCTGGAGTCCAGGGTGGCTCTTGAGTGCAAAGAGGGTGAGTGACAATCTTTTAAGAGAAAAGAGGGTTTAACCTTTTCTCTTAATTATAAATCCTTTTTATGTAAATCCCATATGAATTCTTTTCTATCAAACTCATACTAGTGCTGCTCTGACTGATGTTTCAGGAGACATTTCTTGTCAAATGAAATTCAAATCATAAGTCACTGAATTATGTTCAGCGGCACGGGAGCGCATTGGGTAGCGCTGTCGCTGCATAGCAAGGCTCCTAGTTCCCTGTTCAAGTCCCGCTCTGTGCGGAGTCTCCCCGTGTCTCCATGGGTTCTCTCCGGGTTCTCCTGCTTCCGCCCATCTCCAAAAACATGCGCTTCAGGCGAATTGGCCGGTCTCAAATAGACCCTGATGAGCAGTTAAACAGATGGAAGTTGTGAAAGGTTCTGCAAAATGACATCACATCTTCTATGCAGCCTTTGCAGAGTTGCAGACAGACATCAACGAGTTAACAAGTGATCTGGATAGAGCTGGTATCCCCTACCTGGACTATCGTACTTACTCCATGAGGGTTCTCTTCCCAGGCATCGATGATCATCCTGTGCTCAGAGAGCTGGAAGTGAGTAATCTCTAAAGCAGGGCCTCGGTACTGGAATCACCATTTGTCTGACATCTTGACCTTAAGCCTCCAGCATACTCCAATAGAAATTGATTTTGGCTTGTTGGCAATGGCTGTCAAGATGCTGTCAAACAGAAATTGTGAGCAAATACCAACCGTTAAAGGTCTGTTTGTTTAATGGTGTTCACATGAGCTAGAAGGTGAGTGAGTTTCTTCTGTCCCGTAAGTCCCAGTCACGCAACCTCTTTGAGGCAAACTTCAGTCAAACGTTATAAATTCAGAACTTCCCTCACATTTTTCATTCTAAATTGGATCTGTCCATAGATTTATGCTTTTGCCAGGAAGAAAATGTTGGTGTATAAATTGATTAATCAAATGTTTCTGTTTTTATTTGGTGAAGTACTCTACATCGATAAGTGGGATGTTAAAGGATTTGGTATGTTCTGCAATGGATATTTCTGTAAACCAAGACATGCTTGGAAGAAGATTCCTCAAGGGAAATTCTTTTTTTATATTCACCTATGGGCCTGAACACAACAGGTTTGCTGAATACTCAAACAGTGGAGAAGATCTTGGAATAATGGTGAAGCAAAGTCCCTACGCACTGAGCAACCGCTGCCCCAAACACACAATGTGGTTTTCATTGCTTACTTTGTGGCGGCCCTTTATAGGGTTTGTTCTGATTTGTTTTGTTAAAATGATCATATGTTCTTGACAGTCTCCTTGTATTTTTAAGGAACATTGATGAACCACCTCCTTTTAAAATTTTTATTTCTTAATTAAATCGCAAAAAAAAATATTAAAACCAGAAGGTTCTTGCTTTCATGACACAGATTTCTGATCAAATACAGAACAATTTACAGCTCAAGGTCAAAACTGGGCCTTTATTTCTAATTAAAAACTGGTTTCATCATAGCTTTATTATGATGCCCATGATTTCAATAGATCACTGTTTGGAAGAGTCTCTCTGAATTCAACATCTGACTTTTTCATCAAAGAAGCAAGGCATTAAAATGTAGATTAGTAGTTTTACAGCATTTTTCCTTGTTTACTCCATCTTTACTTGAATGAGTATTTTCTTACAAGCATATGTGTCATTACATGTGTTAAAAAAATACAATGACTCATAGGTGCTGGGGAGCAGACAGGTGCATGTGGACAAAGCCTTGAGGCAGTTCGCACAGCTTGTGCACAACAAGGCCTTTCTACTGATGTTCATCCGCACGCTGGAGCTTCAGCGTTCCTTCTCCATGCGCGACCGCGGCTACATAGCCTCACTCATCATGACCACTCTACAGGGACGGATGGAGTACGCAACAGACATCCTCAAACACCTGCTGTCTGACCTAATAGAACGTAACCTGGAGAGCAAGAACCACCCTAAGCTGCTCCTCCGCAGGTAAACCAGGAGCTTTACGTTGACGCTGCAGCTGACATTGCAAAATGCTGTTTGTATAATTTTGGAAAATCTTTGTGTAATACTCATCAGCAAGGGATTTGAATTGTTAAAATTCATGTTTATTTTATTCACGATCAGTTATTTTACTCATGTTGGACTTTAATGAGAAATATATGAATATGGGTTGAGAAAAGTACATGAACTGTGGGGAGTTACAATACAGTCAAATGTTTTTTTTCTAGATTGGGCACAGTAGAAAAAAATTTTAAACATAGGAGGTTTTGCAAATCATGTTTAGAAAATCCGTTTATTCAGAACCAGAAATAAAACCACTTCTGCTGCCTGTCTTTAGGCCTGTAGATAAATCTTTGACAAATTGTTATTTCCAGCCTATTTGCCACACTTCTAATGGATGAGTAACTGTGCCAATGAAGGAAATCCCACCTCTACCAAACACTGAGTTTGAGCAGGAAGGTGAAACAGCAGTGGTAATGTGATAGAGAGGGTTAGAGGAAGCAAACCTAAAGGGTAAAAGCAAATGCAGCAGCAGCAGAGTAGTTGTCAGTCTGACTTATCATCTGTTTGCCACTTATGAAACATTCAGCTGAAGCTCAGGTTTCTTCCTTCATCACCCCATTTCTCTCCAACCTTCTCTTGCCTCTCTCCCACTTTCCTCCACCTCTGGTTATCTGTCAGTTGTTTTCTCCATGCTGAGGCCGGCCTGCTGAATGTTTCATGAGGTTATTTTGTTTTGAAATAGAGGGCTCTCTCAATCTGAGGCACTCATTTAATGTAAGGATGCCTTCACGTGGGAGCTGCTACAACAAGAAGTTGTTAGGCTAAACATGCTGCTCTTGTAAAAAACTAAAAAAAAACTTTTGAATTTTACTGGAACACTTTCAAAAGAGGGTAGTCAGAGCCGTTTAGAGTTGAAATGCAGATAAGAGATAAGACTTAACGGACTGGTGACCATGAAGCTGTAGGCTTTGGATTAAATTCATGTGGCAGTATGAAGTAAACTGAAATTAGTGCTAGTATTCACTCATTCATCTTCTTGAAGACGAGATGATTGTAAACAATTAATTTCATTAAGTTGAACCAAATTATTCAAAAGGAACACAGTATCACAAAACCGTGTAACATGACCTGATCCCATTTAACCCCATTACACGCTCGTCCTGGTGTTGCATATGGAGTTTTCCGCTTACAGTTTTATAATTGGGATTAACAGCAATAACATCTGACATGATGGTGCACCTGCAGGAGAAGTAAAGGAGGCAGTGGACAGTCATGACATGAGCGGGACTTAATGTCAGGAAGAGAGAAATTGGGAGAGGAACATTGCCTTCTCATATCCCTGCATCTCATACAACGACAGCATGAAGAGCCCACTAGAAGCAGCACGGCAGGCCTACCTGCATTATGCAGGAGGCGCATGTCATACTACCGTATTCATATCAAAATGGGTTACATTTCCATTTTGAGACTTTGTTGGATGAGTAAGCATGTGCAGATGCAGTGAGGAACAAATTGTTAAACAACTTCGAGTGGACATCCAAGGTCTGTCAGTACAAACTCATTTATGACCCAAATGCAGTATCTGCTACACCAGAAGGACTTAACCTACAGTACGTAGTAGTGCGTGTCCTTTGAGACAGTGTGGCTGTAAAATATTAATGTCTTGCATTTGGCTTCAATATTGGGCTCTTTTTCATTTTAAGTTATAAAAGAGTAATCGGTGCTCCATATGGCTGCAGGATGCCTCTGATTAACACAGGTCTGTGCTGTCTTCTCCTCTTGCAGAACAGAGTCAGTGGCAGAGAAGATGCTAACAAATTGGTTTGCCTTCTTGCTTCACAAATTTCTCAAGGTGAATTGAAATCTTTCTTCCAACTTATCGCCAAGGTGTCAGGCTAATAGACTGCAATGATGCCTCTTGATACAAAAGCATTGATTTTGAAAGAGACTGCCGGCATGTTCTTGTTGTCATCTTCATTTTACCTATCTGGTACAGACAGTCTTTGCTGGCATTGAAGAAGGATGATGGTCAATTATAGGCACAAACACATATCCAACTTTGTCATTTTCTATTTTATTCTCTTTAACGCAGATAGTCTGGTATCTACAGTAATTCTCATTGTCTACTTTGATGAAAGCTCCCGTCTGCTTCCCTTCACGTCTGTCTTATTTATTTGTTCTCCCACCTCTAATCTTTCATTTCCCTTCCAAAACAAAGGAACGTGCTGGCGAGCCTCTCTTCATGCTGTTCTGTGCCATCAAGCAGCAAATGGAAAAGGGACCCATAGACTCCATCACAGGAGAGGCACGCTATTCCCTCAGTGAGGATAAACTCATCCGACAGCAAATTGAATACAAGACCCTGGTGAGTTTTAAATTAGGACAGGAAGAAAAAAAAAAAAGAGTCCTTCATTTCTTTTGTTTTTTACAGATAATCATGTTGGAAAAGCAAATGTAGCCACAAGAGGGCAAAAGCCAGTGTCTTATTGTGCCGGTCTCAAGCCTGGATAAATACAGAGGGTTGTGTCAGGAAGGGCATCCGACGTAAAACTTTTGCCAAATCAAACATGCGAATCAAATCTATGACTTTCATACCAGATCGATCGAGGCCCGGGTTAACAACGACCGCCATCGATGCTGTTGACCTACAGGGTGCCGGTGGAAATTGGACAACTGTTGGTCGAAGAAGGAGAGGAGGAAAGTGTGTTCGTAGGAAGAGAGAGAAGAGGAACGCCAAGAGTATAGGACTGAGAGTAGGGACGTTGAATGTTGGAACTATGACAGGAAAAGGTAGAGAGTTGGTTGACATGATGCAGAGGAGGAAGGTAGACATACTGTGTGTCCAGGAGACCAGGTGGAAAGGTAGCAAGGCTAGAAGTTTAGGAGCAGGGTTCAAGTTGTTCTGTCATGGTGTAGATGGGAAGAGAAATGGAGTAGGAGTTATCTTGAAGGAGGAGTTTGTTCGGAATGTCCTGGAGGTAAAAAGAGTGTCAGATAGAGTGATGAGTCTGAAGCTAGAAATAGAAGGTGTGATGTTCAATGTTGTTAGTGGGTATGCCCCACAGGTAGGATGTGAGCTGGAGAAGGAGAAATTCTGGTTGGACTTTGATGAAGTGATGCAGAACATACCAAGAAGTGAGAGAGTTGTCATTGGTGCAGACTTCAATGGACATGTACCTATGTTCCATCTATTTATCTATGTTCTATCTATCTATCCGTCTGTCCGTCTGTCTGTCGGTCTGTCTTAATGCATTCAAATCATCTAGGAGATAAATTTATCCACAGGAGGTGTATTTTATTATCTCCTCACCTATATATTTGAATAAGCTCACTTGAAAACCTCACACTGTCAAGCTTTTTAACTCCACCCACTACCTATCAATCAAGCACCCAACCAATCACGGCGCATCTGCCAGAAGGAATCACTGTTCCAACAATTTTCATGTTTTTGAGCAGAGTCCAAACAGCAGGAACGACACAGAAAATGACAATGAATTCTGAGTGAACCGCCGGGTAGCGATTCGTTTTGTTGCAGTTACGCCTTTTGTTCACACAACGCAGATATCCAGGAAGAAAACGGCAGACAAAGTGAGGTTTTTTGAAAACGCCGGGTCTGCGTTGTCGTATGGACACTGTAACTGAAACTTTTTCTATCCGGTGTGCGTCTCACTGCGACGAAAACCGCTGTGACGTCAGTGTGTGACCCGTGTCTACATGTACACACAGAACGGACGGAGTTAAAAGCGGCTATTTTCTGACGTATAACAGCTCCACGTAGAAGATGCGTTGATAAACATGCTTGACAGTTGGATATTTGTTTGTCTGTTTCTTTCTTTATGAGTCATAAATTTTATATATTTATTCATTCATTCACGTTTCTCAATGACGCCAGTTCTGGGTGGGACTGGGTCGCACTGCCTGCTGGTGAAAGAACTCTGTGATGGAGGTCGTCCTCCAGGAGGAAGTGCGTGAATGTCCACACGTCCTGTCCCGTTCTCGGGGTTGTAATGCTTATTAACGTGTTGATCAACGCCGTTATGCAGCTACGTGTGGACATGGCCTGATTCAGGTAGTGGTTCGGTTTGTGCCGTGAGTGTTGACAGGGATATAAGTCGGGTGTTTTCTAAAGCAGGGGAATTATTGTCAAAAAAAAAAGAAATCACCTAAGACCTGAAACAGTGGACAAAAATGTTTGTTAATAAAAGCCACTGATGTCACCCTGGCTACTCCTCAACGTTACAAAAGCACAATCATTGTCCACACCCCAACCCCAACCACCCTCCCCTCACTGTACATGTTTACTGTAGTTTCATTATTGTCATGTCCAAATAATCATTTTCCATACTGCCAGTGTGTGTGTGTGTGTGTGTGTGTGTGTGTGTGTGTGTGTGTGTGTGTGTGTGTGTGTGTGTGTGTGTCTCCCATTTGGAGTTAAACAAAAGTAATTTCCCCACAAGTATTATTAATAGATTTATTTATATATACATGTTTTGCATACTTCCTTATTTTGCTGACAGTTTTATTCACAGGCTTTCTGCAAAATGCCACACGCTTCAAACTCATGCCCACTAATATTTTAGCATCCAGTAGATGTCGTACTAGAGCAAGTGAAGCCTCATGAAGCTTCAAAGCGTAGTGAACCAATTGGGATGAAAAGCTTCAACACTTCATGGGGCTTCATCTGCCCATCACTAGCACGAACAGTCTGTCCAGCTATGGTTTCCGTTCGGAATGGGATAATCGATGTAGTATCCAAAATGCTCCTTGGATGTCTGACAAAAACGGTCTTTAAGTAACTACATATAGTTCTGTTCATGTAGTCAGCTAACAGAACTACCGCTTCTCTAAAATTTATTTTCCTCTTGCTCTTTTGACAGGTGCCTTTTCCTTTAATGTTAGCTCCTTTCCCAATCTCACGAGTAGTTAGCGTCCTTTCTCCAGTTAGCCTGCTAACATTCAACTACAGCTTCACAATACCCACCCAGCAAAATCCATGATTTGCCAACACAAAGTCGTTACGTCACCACGTTGATTTTTGACTATGTTGGGTACGCTTGGTTTATAATACCTTTATAATACCAAGTAATACATTTGTTTTCATATGTTTGGTATGAATTCTGATATTATTGTTTTATCGTGGAATTTTCATGGGTTCTCCATCTTAAAGCTATAATAAAATATACAATACTTTTTATCTCATGTTTGCTTAAGACACTTCTTCTTTTCCTTTTGGCTTTTCCCTTCAGGGGTCGCCACAGCGAATCAACCGCCTCCATCTAACCCTGTCCTTTGCATCCTCTTCTCTCACACCAACTACCTTCATGTCCTCTTTCACTACATCCATAAACCTCCTCTTTGGTCTTCCTCTAGGCCTCCTGCCTGGCAATTCAAAACTCAGCATCCTTCTACCAATATATTCACTATCTCTCCTCTGGACATGTCCAAACCATCTCAGTCTGGCCTCTCTGACTTTATCTCCAAAACCTCTAACATGTGCTGTCCCTCTGATGTACTCATTCCTGATCCTATCCTTCCTGGTCACTCCCAGAGAGAACCTCAGCATCTTCATCTCTGCTACCTCCAGCTCTGCCTCCTGTCTTTTCCTCAGTGACACTGTCTCTAGACCGAACAACATCGCTGGTCTCACCACAGTTTTGTACACCTTTCCTTTCATTTTAGCTGAAACTCTTCTATCACACATCACACCTGACACTTTTCTCCACCCATTCCATCCTGCCTGGACACGCTTCTTCACCTCTTTTCCCCACTCTCCATTGCTCTGGACTGTTGACCCCAAGTACTTAAAATCCTCCACCTTCTTGATCTCTTCTCCCTGTAACCTCACTCTTCCACTTGGGTCCCTCTCATTCACACACATGTACTCTGTCTTACTGCGGCTAACCTTCATTCCTCTCCTTTCCAGGACAAACCTCCACCTCTCTAGCTTCTCCTCCACCTCGTCCCTACTCTCACTGCAGATCACAATGTCATCTGCAAACATCATAGTCCATGGAGATTCCTGTCTAACCTCGTCTGTCAGCCTGTCCATCACCATAGCGAACAAGAAGGGGCTCAGAGCTGATCCCTGATGCAGTCCCACCTCCACCTTGAACTCCTCTGTCACACCTACAGCACACCTCACCACTGTCTTACAGTCCTCATACATGTCCTGCACCGCTCTAACATACTTCTCTGCCACTCCAGACTTCCTCATACAATACCACAGTTCCTCTCTGGGCACCCTGTCATAAGCTTTCTCCAGATCTACAAAAACACAATGCAGCTCCCTCTGGCCTTCTCTGTACTTCTCTATCAACATCCTCAAAGCAAATACTGCATCTGTAGTACTCTTTTTTGGCATGAAACCATACTGCTGCTCACAAATGCTCACTTCTGCCCTTAGTCTAGCTTCCACTACTCTTTCCCATAACTTCATTGTATGGCTCATCAGCTTTATTCCTCTGTAGTTGCCACAACTCTGCACATCTCCCTTGTTCTTAAAAATGGGCACCAGCACACTTCTCCTCCACTCCTCAGGCATCTTCTCACTATCTAAGATCCTGTTGAACAACCCAGTCAGAAACTCTACTGCCACCTCTCCTAGACACTTCCAAACCTCTACAGGTATATCATCAGGACCGACTGCCTTTCCACTCTTCATCCTCTTCAGTGCTCTCCTCACTTCATCCTGGCTAATCTTTGCTACATCCTGGTCCACAACAGTCACCTCTTCTAGTCTTTGTTCTCTCTCATTTTCCACGTTCATCAACTCCTCAAAGTACTCTTTCCATCTTCCCATCACACTGCTGGCACCTGTCAATAGACTTCCATCCCTATCCTTAATCACCCTAACCTGCTGCACGTCCTTCCCATCTCTATCTCTCTGTCTTGCCAGCCTGTATAGATCAGTCTCTCCCTCCTTACTGTCCAACCTAGCATACAAGTCATCATAAGCTTCTTGTTTGGCCTTTGCTACCTCTACCTTCACCTTACGCTGTATCTCCCTGTACTCCTGTCTACTCTCCTCAGTCCTCTCAGTGTCCCACTTCTTCTTAGCTAACCTCTTTCTTTGTATACACTCCTGTACCTCCTCATTCCACCACCAAGTGTCCTTATCTACTTTCCTTCCAGTTGACACACCAAATACTCTCCTACCTGTCTCCCTGATCACATTAGCTGTAGTTGTCCAGTCATCTGGAAGCACCTCCTGACCACCCAGAGCCTGTCTTAACTCCTTCCTAAAGGTCATGCAACACTCTTCCTTTTTTAGCTTCCACCATTTCGTCTTCTGCTCTGTCTTTGTCCTCTTCATCTTCCTCACCACCAGAGTCATCCTACACACCACCATTCTATGCTGTTTGGCTACACTCTCGCCTACCACTACTTTGCAGTCACTGATTTCCTTCAGGTTACATCGTCTACACAAGATGTAGTCTACCTGTGTGCTCCTACCACCACTCTTATAGGTCACCCTATGTTCCTGCCTCTTCTGGAAGAAAGTATTCACTACAGCCATTTCCATCCTTTTTGCAAAGTCAACTACCATCTGTCCTTCTGCGTTCCTCTCCTGGATACCAAACCTGCCCATCACTTCCTCATCACCTCTGTTACCTGCACCAACATGTCCATTGAAGTCTGCACCGATGACAACTCTCTCACTTCTAGGTATGCTCTGCATCACTTCATCAAAGTCCAACCAGAATTTCTCCTTCTCCTCCAGCTCACATCCTACCTGTGGAGCATACCCACTAACAACATTGACCATCACACCTTCTATTTCTAGCTTCAGACTCATCACTCTATCCGACACTCTTTTTACCTCCAGGACATTCCTAACAAACTCCTCCTTCAAGATAACTCCTACTCCATTTCTCTTTCTATCTACACCATGATAGAACAACTTGAACCCTGCTCCTAAACTTCTAGCCTTGCTACCTTTCCACCTGGTCTCCTGGACACACAGTATGTCTACCTTCCTCCTCTGCATCATGTCGACCAACTCTCTACCTTTTCCTGTCATAGTTCCAACATTCAACGTCCCTACTCTTAGTCCTATACTCTTGGCGCTCCTCTTCTCTTTCTTCGTGCGAACGCACTTTCCTCCTCTCCTTCTTCGACCAACAGTAATCCAATTTCCACCGGCGCCCTGTAGGTCAACAGCGCCGATGGCGGTCGTTGTTAACCCGGGCCTCGACCGATCCGGTATGGAAGTCATATGTTTGATTCGCATCTTTGATTTGGCAAAAGTTTTACGCCGGATGCCCTTCCTGACGCAACCCTCTGTATTTATCCGGGCTTGGGACCGGCACAATAAGACACTGGCTTGTGCCCTCTTGCGGCTACATTGTTTGCTTAAGACACTGTTGGGTTTTAATTGTCTGACTGCCTAAATCAGTGAATTGATATGTTTGAATCAAGACACACATCTTAACTGATTCTTTAATATTCTTTAATTAGCAACAAAAGTTCCCTCTCCAGCCATAGTCAGAATAACACCCCTTTTGTATCCATTGCCAGGAGTGAGAGGATGTGCTTCATTACTTGTTTAATATTTCTGCTATAACTGCAGTCACATCTCACTGATATTACATTTCTAGCTAGGATCCACTGACAGTCTGATGAGAAGGACTTTCCAAGCAAGCGATCCCTCTCTTCACCTCTCTCTTTTCACTTCTCCTCTCTCCCTCCCTGTCTCTCTACATTCTGGGTCCACAGACGCTGAGTTGTGTGAATCCAGACAATGAGAACAGCCCAGAAATCCCTGTCAAGGTGATCAACTGTGACACCATTACTCAGGTGAAGGAGAAGATCCTGGATGCCGTGTATAAGAACATGCCATACTCACAGCGACCATGTGCTGCAGACATGGATCTTGGTAAGGCTGTATTGTGTTTGGGGATTTCATAATTCCTCCAGGCAAAAAATAGATTGGAGATTTTCCATGACAAGGAGAGAGACCGGATATGGGGGGTTATCACACCATAGGATATCAACAAAAGGCTGAGCAACAGTTTGTGGAGACAAGCCCTCCCCACACCTGTTTGCATCCCCCTCCCAACTCTCCAACATTGACAGTAAACCTCATTGACAGCTCGCCTACTCCTAGGCTTACGCCCACAACATGTCATCCAATGTTGCCTTGGCTCAAATCCAGCTGACACATGCCTTCAAAGGGACCAAATGAGATAACTTGTAGGTAGGGACTGATATTGCTTTGAGTTGTAGTTTTATACCCTAAGGGACTTTCACAGTCTGAGGATTTGGAGGGGATCAGTTTATTTTTGGTGCTTTGGGCAGCTTAAATCCCTGTGAAGACACTGTCATCTTTTTTCATTTGCAGAATCATTTAATTGTCATGAATAAATGTACAGGGAGCTGTCTCGATGACATTTCAGTTTTATAGAACAGAGCACAAATGGACAGTGCAAGACAAACAGTGAATATGAGGAAATATACAACTGTCAAAGAAATTACAATAAAATATTCCAAAAATATATCATATGCTACCTATTATTTTTCTGTATTAGTGCTGAAAGTATTTTCCTACAGAGTGGAGGCAAGGCAGGACAGCTCGTGTGGTCCTGCAGGATGAGGACATCACCACCAAGATAGAGAGTGACTGGAAAAGACTCAACACTCTCATGCACTACCAGGTCTGTAAATAAACTAGTGATAATAATTGTACTGCAAATAACAAGAAAAGCACTCATAAAATACAATACATGACCAGAATTAAAGTAAAATGGCTTTATACCATTTGAATAATGTGTTCATGCAGCAAGCTATTTGTATTAATCAAGAAATCTTTAAGTTCAGTCTAGAAATAACTAGGATAAGTTTAAAAAATAACAAGATAAAATGTATTTAAAAACAAGATAACTAAAGATATTAAGTCTTTAAATGAACAGAATGAGTTACAGTAAAAGGAACAAGCTGAGTGGTTATTTATATTTTTTGTAATTCACTTTTTTGAATTCTAACAAAAAATATAGACAATAAAAAATCAAGTTTGAAACAAAAAAAAAAAAAGCCAACTCTTATCCCCAGAGTAGCGGCAGGTTGAACCTGCCGCTACTCTAAAACATACATTGATGATCATGACATCAACACTAACCCTCATACAGCACATGTCATCCCTCACAAACACAATGTATTGTTCACAGTTGACTATTTTAAAATTTCTCCGCACCACTCACTGAAAGAGATGATCGATTAAAGAATCAGTTATTGAGCAAAAAAAAATCATTTCTGAAAGCTGTGGGTTATTTATTTTGTCCACAAAAGAGGGTAAAATGGAAAGAATTTTAGGATAAAAGATTAAATGAGTCATGTTAAATAAATGGTCAGAATAGTTTCAGATTAACATGGTGTTGATGAAGGATCGTCATATACTTTTCACCTGGTCTCACCCTCACTTTCACTTTTAACTTCAAACATGCACTAATAGACCTCTGGGTTGTTGTCGTTTTTTTTTAACCACAAATGTAACAACCTCCTGTTCCTTCACTAGCCAGACCTTTGCCTTAACAATCAGATTTGACATGAAAATACCACAAACATTTGAACAAGAACAGAAAACAAGGTGCATGAAAAATAAAAATATGTGTTGACAAGATTGACTTGTTCTTATCTGTCTGTGACAACAATACACAACAATAAACAATACTAGCTGCTTTCACAACTAACTGAGATTGTCATTATTTTTTTAATGCTGACCATGTAATTTCTGCTAAACATATACTGAACAAAAACTGTGGCCAGTCTAAGTCACACCTGTGGAATAATCCTGCTGCCTAATCAGCATCCAAACTTGTGAGGTAGGATGGATTATCTCGGCAAAGAAGAAGTGCTCACTATCACAGATTTAGACAGATTATCAAACTATGTTTGAAAGAACTGGTTATTTTGTGTATGTAGAAAATGTTTTAGACGTTTCAGTTCGTCTCGTAAAAAAGGAGTAAAAAGTGTTGCATTTATATTTTTGTTCAGTATAGCTTTAGCCTACACTATTTACATACCTGGAACTGCTATACAGACAGTAAGTTAGAGTGATACTGTCAAAAAGCCAACAGGCACATACATTTTTACTTAGGAATTCTTCCTGCTTGCAGTTGTTTTGCATTTGGTTGCAAATATTCTTCACACAGAATAAATTGATAGCTTTCATGCAGTAGCTTAAAGGTCTGTGACATTGCTATTGAGGTTCATATAGCTGTTGGCACTTGTTTATTGCAAGGTAGCCTCGCAATGAGCTGGCGCCTTATCCGGGGTGTACCCACCTTTTGCAGCTGGGATAGGCTCCAGCCGACCCATGACCCGCATGGTGGATAAAGACTGTAGGAGACTGTGAGATGATAGCAATCATCTTATCTACAAGAAAACAGTACTCTTAAAAATGTGTGATTTTCAGATAGGCGCGATTGGAAGAGTAAAAACTTTTATCCAAACAGATTTATAGAGTTTTATCTCACAGCTGGCAGATGAGTTTTATTATCAACTTCTTTACAGGTTGAAAGGCTAAATGTAAGATGAGAAAGAGTGTTAGTTGATTTGCTACAAGCCATTTTTATTTCGGTCTTCCAGGTGTCAGACCGCTGCGTGGTGGCGCTGGTGCCCAAACAGATGTCCTCGTACAACATTCCTTCCTCAGCCAGTTTCCCACGTAGCATCAGCAGATACGGTCAGTACTGTTGAAGAAAGACAATTCACTCCACAGCAGTGTTGAACCAGGTGTCACTGCTACTCATTAGTACAGCATGAGTGCATTGTCAGATACTGTTATGATAAATGTTTTACATTTATTTATGAAGTTATTCACGCTGTAATTCATTTAAACCATATATGTTTACGGATTAAGTACATCAGATAGTGTATTTGTGTATATCATTTTATCTATATATTACCGTGTGTTATAGGTGTGGATGTTCATTTCCGCTCTACGCCCACCAGCCCAGACAGCCCCGACTCTCGTGTGCCCATGCTGACCCCTGACCTGGAGAGTGGGGTCAAAATCTGGCACTTAGTAAAGAACCACGACCATGGGGACCAGAAGGAGTGTGAGCGGGGCAGCAAGATGGTTTCTGAGATCTACCTGACGAGGCTACTAGCAACTAAGGTGAAAATATGTTTGGGATTTATTTATTTTTTATTCAATGTTTGCTTTGAACATGATTAATATATAATACAAGTAATAGGATGAAACACAAATCAGGAGTACCTTGAAATACAAGTTTAAGTGGGTACACAACCAAGCTCGTAAGTCAATCTGCTTGTATCTCAAATGAGTTTTCCCCATTGAAAATGACTAAAATAATTTTCATCTGTTTCAGCCTTGTAAAAAAGCTTCTTAAATTGTGGAAAAAAAATATCAACTAATAGACATGCATACTTTACCTGTACATAATTTATATATACAGTATTTAACAGTGAAAAAGTATGAAAACGCAAAAGATATGAACACACAGGAACTACATCTTTACTCCACGAACAACATGTCAGAAAGAACAAGATGCTGTTAGGTTTGTAGCAAATTATTATTAAACAAAGGAACTGTCGTTGTGTGGGAATTGGTAGTCCAAAATGGAGGCACGTTGTGCACACAGGAAAGGTGAATTGAGTCCAGAGATCCTGGAGGATGTGATGATCCGTGGAGTAGGAAAAATGAAGAAATACGGGGCAGACTGGAGCTGGGCTGAGCACCGCTGTAGACAGAGTTAGTAGTCTTTTATTCAAGAAAAGGCAAGAGAATGGTCAATGTTGTCTGACTTAGACTGACTGTCACAGAATCTATGATCTGGCAGGAAATGGAGTTTGACGCCAGGTTGTTATTGTTAACGTGAATGTTGATAAAGTGCAGCTGCAGCACAGCTCCTGCAGATAGATACATAGATATATACTTTATTAATCCCGGAGGAAATTGCACTGCAGACCTGAAAGTTCTCCTGGAATTGGGCACAGCACACCCAGACAGGCAGACACACCCACACACAGAGAGAGAATGTGGAAACTACTGCTGACGAGGAGAAGACAGAGGGCTTAACATATGCGGTCTTAAGCTGATATATCCATCCGCCAACAAGCAGTGGTGTCCCGAAGCACGACACATTCGGATTTCCTTTCGTATCTCAAACAAAAACTGATGGACTGAGTGACGGCTCATATCTCAAATAATCTTATATGGAGTATCTCTTATGTCAAGGTACTACTGTAACTACATAAATAGATGAACAGATATACACTGTATTTTTTTCTGTAGGGGACACTGCAGAAATTTGTGGATGACCTGTTTGAAACATTGTTCAGCACTGTGTGTCGGGGCACTGCCCTGCCTCTAGCAATCAAATACATGTTTGACTTCTTGGATGAGCAAGCTGACCGGCACGGCATCCATGACATGGACGTTCGCCACACCTGGAAGAGCAACTGGTGAGAAAATAAAGGAAGCCTTCAAAATGTATGTTTGCAATGCTTCCTACAATGACCTAGTTTTTGAAAACCTTAAAGGCCCAACTACAACCTCCAAGTTAAGCTCATTCTTTTCTGTTTTGTGTAGTTGCACCTGATTTATACTCCTTGAAGACGTTTTCTTACAAAATCTGTGACTGCGGTTACAAATTGCATTTAGTCATTTACCATTTGATCTACGTTTTACTCTTATAGCTCAAGTAATGATAACAAAAACCAAACTAAAATCAACTCAAAAGGTCAATATGAAAGTACGAGAATTAAATCAAAGAGGGAAAAAGTGACAAAAGGATGTAATCTTTTTTTCTTGTATTTTTCAATGTCTGCAGCTTACCTCTCCGCTTCTGGGTAAATGTGATCAAGAATCCCCAGTTTGTGTTTGACATCCATAAAAGCAGCATCACAGATGCCTGTCTGTCTGTTGTGGCCCAAACCTTCATGGATTCCTGCTCAACATCTGAACATCGTCTGGGCAAAGACTCACCATCAACCAAATTGCTTTATGCCAAGGACATACCACATTACAAGAGCTGGGTAGAAAGGTGTGTTTGTGTAAACACCATAATGTGTGTGTACAGTCCACAAATACATATACATATTTTGAATAGGGATTTATGTAGGATTATTGTTGTTACATAGAAACATCACGTAGCTTCTCTTTGGATATGTATAAAAAGAAAAATAGTGCATAAAATGAGAATGCTATTGCTCCTGAGAGTTTGTCAGGTGTGATGATGCACTATGTTTAGCCTTGTTACCTTCATGACATTGCATTTAGCAGTGTAAATAAGTGATTCTCTAACAGTTTGTGAGTTTTGTCTTAACTATCAGAATAATACTGTAGATGCACACTCCTTTACCATCAGTATCTTTTTTACCAGCTTGCTTTTCATATCTCAAATGAAATGGCATCTCATCCTTTGTCGTTGCATCATTAATTTAAGTAAGAGTTTTACTAAAAGGGTTTGGTTTGCTGTTATGGAACAAAATCCTTGTATATAAAATGCACTACATAGATCAGGACTGCAAAACATGATAAAATGAACCAGAGGCTTTAAAGGGTTGGGAAGTGAATTATGGACATGTTGCTATGGTAAAGCTCTCTAATTTAAGGAGGTAAGCTTATGCACAAACAGCTTGCTGATGTAATGCACAGATGCATGAGCAAAATACAGCATTACTGATGCCTGGCTTCACCTCATCGTGGATTGTAAGTAAGTAGTCACGTAATACCATATGCGGATTCTATTGGCTGACAACTTCCAGAATTGTGCTGCTTTCCTAGACTCACGGAACGCAGTGCACTTCCGTGTATTAAAGAAACATTTAAAGGCATTTTAAACAGTCTATAAGACTGTGGGAAAAGGTAATACAAATATACATTGGTTTAATATCAGTATGTGAGGGTTCATAACGTTTAAATTACCGTAAATAATAAAATAAAGTTTGTCTTAATATCACGGAATTGTCTGTGTGTGTGTGTGTGTGTGTGTGTGTGTGTGTGTGTGTGTGTGTGTGTGTGTGTGTGTGTGTGTGTGTGTGTGTGTGTGTGCGTGCTCTCAGGTACTACGCTGACATCCACCGCCTGCCTTCCATCAGTGATCAGGACATGAATGCGTACCTGGCTGAACAGGCGCGTCTTCACTCGAGTGAGTTCAACATACTCAGTGCTCTCCACGAGATTTACGCTTACATCAGCAAGTACAGCCAAGAGGTGAGACTCCACCATCACACTGGAACATATAATTGTGTTGTTGCTGTGATGCTGGAATGTTTAGCTGAACGTATGTAGAATAGCCTTTAATGAAGGATCTGTACCCATAGCAGAAATGTGAATAAAAAACGCTGCTGATGACGCCAACAGGAAAGCTGAAAAGACCATTTGTAGTCTGGTATCAGAGCAAACTGTTTACTTAGCGTGATATTTACTGAGTTATGTTGACATGACCTGAAATCTTAAAGGGAACCTATTATGAAAAACACGTTTTTTTCAGGTCTCTACATATACATAGTGGTCCTCCCTAACCCGACCAAATCCTAGAATCTGGAAAACAAACACTTTCTGCATCAGTAGATATATTACAAAAATGAAAAATCCACAGCAAATACGTTCGGATTTGTAACAATTCAATTTGTGACATAAAAATTGAATGATTGATAGAGTAAACTGACCTATTCTGAGTCATATTTAATTGTCCACCCGGATATGGGCGTGGTCATCCCCGAGGGGGAATTCGTTCAGGCTACGGTAGCAGTGTGCAGTAATGTCCTAGCTCAGAGACACACTGAAAGTTCCTCACAAACTGTTGAAGTCAGATAGCATGTGGCTAACTAGTTAGCCCCACTCCAGTCAGGTGTGTGTGTGTGTGTGTGTGTGTGTGTGTGTGTGTGTGTGTGTGTGTGTGTGGTGTGTGTGTGGTTTGTAGTAGCCAGACAGGCTACGGTAGTAGTGTGTGGTAATGACCTGGCTTAGACCAACACCCTGAAAATTCCTCACAAGCTGTTGAAGTCAGCTAGTATTTGGCTAACTAGATAACTCTGCTTTAGTCGTGTAAGTGTCTGCTAAAGGCGTATCCTCATCGTCATAGCGAACACAGATGCGTGCATCCACACTGCTCATCAACAAAAAGCCTCAGCCTTTATTTACAGCCTAAAAGATATTCACCATCACCAGTTTAGGGTTACGTTCAGCTGACATAAAGCCTGCATATGAAATAATCCAGGCAGAAATCAAGAGGTGAAGTTATCACTCATTCCCAGCCTTGTGAGAGACAAAGGCTGGATACGTTCACACACACACACACACACACACACACACACACACACACACACACACACACACACACACACACACACACACACACACACACTACTTCCCCTGTGTCATAAAAGTTGAGGCCAGACCGGTAATTTGAGTGAGATAGAAGTGACTGACTCTGTATCCATTACAGGATGTAATACCCTTGCATTTTCCTCACTCTACGTTAATGGATGCAGAATAGGGAAAATAGGGACGGCGCCCAACATCCATGTACAGTAAGTACTGTATATGGCTGTTGGGCGCCGTCCCCATTTTCAAACGCTTTGGCTTACCTTTCCGATGTTTCATTTAGACTGCTTTAGTTTCGCTCCCTGCTGTCTCTCATTGTCCGTGACGACTGTCAAGAAACAGCGTACGTCCTGTCTGTAAACATCTGTTGTCGTCTCCACTAATTTTTGTCCCATTTGCAAACATTGTGTCTCTTAAATTCTTCGCAATGTTTACCGGTCAATAGGATCAGCCCATGTAGTTTTTACATAAAGAACAATGGAGTTATGTTTGGCTGACTGAGAAAGCGGCTCCACGCTCAGTGCAGAAAATTTAACATGTAATAACAAGATAGACAAACGTGACAAAAATAAGAGCAAAATATGAAGTAATAAAGTTACTGAAAGTTAAAAAAGTTCCAGACGGAACGCTGGTTGAACACGTTCAAGCGTTCAAGCGGTGCATGCAAACAAAATGCATGTGAACGCAAGCGAGGATAGAGGTCTGATAGAGGGCGCTCAGAGGGGGTAGGGGGGTGGAGATAGGGAGCTCAAAGCCACGTCCCCTTAACACCAAGCGTTTTGGGGCAGAAGTGATTCTGTCAATAATCAATCAAAGATATTGAGGACCACAGATCACTTTGGGGCAAGACATTTCAAATACGGTGTAGTTGGACATCTGACAGCTGAATGACAGGAATTAAAAAAGTATGATATGGGACCTGTAATCTATGGGGTGTTGATGTTACATTTTATAGACCGTTCACATTAGGCTAAATCCTCTTGCCATGTTTGCGTAATCGGCCCCTTATGCATGGTCCTGAAGCCTGCTTAGGTCATCTTCTTCATCTTCATCTTCCAAATTGTGGCTGGCACAGAAAATTAAAATTTCCATGTCTTTTTTTTTTTTTTTACATTTTTATTAAATATGAATGTTCAACTATTACAAATTCAGGCTAATAAGGACCTACCATGCTTATTTTTTTCATGGTACCCCCCCCCCCTCTGTTTTTTTGACGTATCGCATCCTGCTTAAAATACATGTGCATGTTTACATGATTCTCATAGCACACCACTGTCACCACATGTACTAGCTTTCACAGTCTGTGCTCATGTGTTTGTTTAGATCATCGAGGCACTGGAGCAGGATGAACAGGCCCAGAAGCAGAAGTTGGCATATAAAGTGGGGCAGATCATCTCAGCAATGTCTGCAGAGAGCTGAAATACACAAGATACACACACAGTGACTATGAGAGGGGAGGTAAACCCAGTGGCAACATGTACTGTACAGTATGTCAGGTGAAAGAACATGCATGTGCATATGCAAACACACACACACACACACACGCGCAAAAACACAGTACCCAGTCAGTGGACCTGCTTCATAATCAAACTGATGGTACATGGTACATACAGTATATTCACAAACAGATACCAACCTAATTACAAAACGTTTGAATGAGAAATTGAAACAAGTCAAACTCCACCTCCATATTAAAATTCATAATTTGGGCAGAAACAAACACTTTTGCACAACATATATAAAAATCTTTGGTTTCCATAGGTAACCAAAGATTTGAGTTTTTAAACTTGCTGACGTGAAGCCTTGCAGACAGACAGCAGCTGACTACATGCTCTTCTAGGCTTCAACTTACCTAATAAGAATCTCTGAACCTGACCTCTAGGCTGTTTGTAGGGTCATCCCCTTATGGAGGCTTATTATAATTTAAATATTAACATGACTAGCATTTTGACTAATTGCACTAACTGACTGGTGTGAAGGGACTGATGATGAAGAAGTGACTCTTAGCTGACAGTGATGAGCTGACAAACTGTGAGGGGCAGGAAAGCCTCTGATGATTCTTGAGGAATCATACATTCGAAGTTGGAGAACATGGTGTCAAATTTTTAAGCATTTGGGTTAATCATATACAGTGCGCCCTCGCGCATTCCCACATCAACGCTCGCGACTCCACCTCATTGCAGATTTTTGGTAGACAGTCACGTGATACCGTATGCGCATTCTATTGGCTGATGGCATCCGGAAGTGCACTCCGTTCAGTCAGTCTCGGACTTTCGTGAGACACAAAAGTGCTTTAAACAGTCCATAAGAATGTGGGAAATGGTAATACAGATAGAATGTGGTTTAATATTAGTATGGGGAGGGTTCATAAACATTTAACTTACCGTAAATAATAAAATAAATAGATCGCGATCACGGATTCCTCAATCGTGTGTGGCTCCTGGAATGCATTAACCGCAAAGAACGAGGGCGCACTGTACTGTATTTGCAGAGTAAAGGAAGTAGATGCCGTAAAACATTATACACACACACACACACACACACACACACACACACACACACACACACACACACACACACACACACACACACACACACACACACACACACACCATCCCTCATGAACTTATATAAACCACTGAACACATCAAACAACAGACCGTCCCAAAGCTTAACTTTTGAATTCAATGTCATTGTTTCCTCAGAGGAAGCTCTGCCTCAGAAACATCCATATTCAAAGAGGCTTCTATAAGGGTGATGGTGGTGGGGTGGAGTTGGGCGTTCATAGTGGCTGAATTTTTCTCCACTTCTATTCCTCTGTGTAGAGGTTGGTCTTTGTAGTGGCTGTTTAAGCTACCAGTCTGTGGTGTGGCTGCAGTTCTGAGAAGAACAGCACTCAATAATGACAGATTTAACATGAAAAGTTGCTGGAGAAACTCAACAGAGACAGGAGCCAATTTAATGGGAGGGCACATGTGGTAAGAGAGGACTCGTACTTTTTATGTCAAGGATGAAGGATAATCATTCGCACTACATGTCACGGACTTGGAGTGACAATTGCACTCAGTCGGGAGAGTTGCATAACTTTATTTTGTTAAGACTTTGCCTATTTAGTTTTTAAAGGCTTAGAAAGAACAAACGACTTGGGTATCATTCCTTTCTTATTGCGTTTTCAAGTTATATGTTTAATAAATAAACCTCTGCTGAGCTGTGAACCCATAATGTGCTACTCACAAGATGAAAAGGATGTTTCTGACAAATGTAAAATAAATGTAGAGATCTTAATGTATTTTTTGCCAAATGTAATGCTTCTCATATTTGATTTGTGTTAAATGCTCCTTTGAATCAAAAATACTTGCCATAATGTGAAAAGATTTGACGCAGGAAACATGTATAGTGACAATCTATAAACCAAATCAATTCAACTACTGTAAGTGCAGACGTTACTGAACTGTAGCAGGCAGCATGATCAGGTCGGATCTGATTCACCCTGGCAGCCTCCCTAGCCCTTTATCATCAGTCATTGTTTACATGAAAGCATGATACTTGAACTGATCGCGGTGTACGACGTCTGAAGAACATCGGCTGCTCCAGTTGACTAATCTGGTTCAATCACATCTGATGCCTCACTGATTTTCACAAATCTTCCACTTTGAAATGTTCAGAAACAAGTCAGAGAAGATATCTAACCATGGAAACTTTGAACCATGAGATGCTTTAATACATTCTGTGGCTCAGCACAAAGGAGGTGCTCTTAATATTTCATTTATTGTGTGATTAAGATTAAAATGTGAGTGTAGATCAGCTGTTGGATGTCTTTGCCAAGCATTCTGACTTCCATGCTGAGTTCAAATGTACATTTAAGCAGACTGCTTGTCTCCTGCTGCTGCATATGCCATATCTAAACTGTAAACAGATTGTCATAATGAACTACTCAACCTGAGCTATCACATTCATTAAGCATTTTATTTTGGTTATTTGTATTCAAGTACTATAATGATGAAAAGAAAAATGTTTTCCAGTATTTGAGGCTATTTCAATGCTTATGTAATAATGACCAGAAACATTCATTCTGTCTTTCTACTCTTTTTTACTATTTAAGTGTCAGAGGAATTTCTCCGAGCCCCACTGGACCTTGACTAAAATAAAACTGATACTTATTTTCCGTTAAATGTTTAAATATTACAAACGCTGTTTCATGTGTGATTTGATGATGATAATTAATAAATATTTCATACAATAAGCTGTCAGACATTTATCTGTAATGTTTTTTTTAACTATATAATATTGTATAAATATTGTACATAAAAACACTCCTATTTTACAAAGAAAACATTCACTTTGTACTGTTGTTATACATTAAATGCGAAACTGAGGAAAATAATATTTGCCTGATTTCTTTTATTCAATCTGAACAATCAACATACAGATCAGCGACACCCGTCGCTTCATCAGTCAAGGCAGCCATTACAACACAATACGATCACTAAAGCGATAAATCAAATAAAGTCATGGTTACCTGTGAGGTGAATAGTTGTTCCAACACCACAGGAGTTAGACGCAAAGATAGGAACCTATCTTACTTCAAAATACCTTCTGGAAAGCTGCCATGAGCACTTCAACCTAGATGTTTCCAAAGAGATTTGAAGGTAAGATCATTTTCGGACAACCCATATTATTTATTCTGTATTCCCAAAGTTTAGTGGTTAATTCATGTCTGGAGCTATTGGAGGTATTGCATAAATATTTTGATGACCAGAGTATTACATGATTACGGCACTCGCGAAGAGTAAACAATATCAAAGTGATTGACAGGTCATTTTACTGAGAAGATCTGTGAAACAGAAATAAAACATTCAAAAACAGTATGTCAGGCCCTGATCCTTATACATTTGTAAACATAAGATATATCTCCCCACCTATATATTTGAATAAGCTCACTTGAAAACCTCACGCTGTCACGCTTCCGGCGTCTACCTGGAAGTTCGGGCCGCTAACCGAGTTAGCTCCAGTCTTTGTCCATGTCTCCAACGTACGGAGCCGTTTTGGCTTCGTCAAACATATCGGTTTATATTCTTTGATTGTGACAGACCTCACGTGTGGGAACACCCGATGCTTTATGCACAAGGACTGAACTCACAAAGCCGGTATCTACCCAGAAACTCCCCCGCCTGACACTGTGTCACTTCATGCCTTTTCCACACGGTTTCAGGATCGCTCAACTCATGAAAGACGTTACACACATGCATTTGTTGACAAAAAAACACTGTACATTATATACATTAGCTAAATTATGGGAATTTAGTTCATAGAGCAAACGTGTTTAAACATTTTAGTAACAACACATAGAAAAATAGCATTACGGTCTCACTGTATAGCATGCCAGCACTGCTAGTCCAGCCATTGCACAATCCATGGTGAGGCTCGGCTGGCTGGTGTCTCACCACAGGTCTCTGCTCAGTATTTCAGTGGTAAATGTGAAAATTCAGTGATTTTGAGTAAAAATAACATAAAATTGGTGATGTTGAATGGAAATTAACTTTATAATACTCATCACTGGATAAATATAACCATTTAATTTATTTCTTCCATTTTTCATTTTTTTCCTTTCATGATGGCAGGTGAGGCCGTGCCTCACCTGCTTCCCCTGACCGCACGCCATTGCTTCCACTACCGTTGCGTTGTGGGAATGTAGTTTTGGTGTGTGCAAACCACCAGCGTGTCGATGTGGCCTGCGAGGCGGTTCTAATAGTAATTAAGAATCATCCGGGGGGCCATAAATAATTTGCCACGGGCCAGATCTCACCCGCGGGGCCTTAACTTTGACATATGTGCTTTAATGCCTGCATGTGACCATCACTGGCCCTCTCTGAGAACTAAGTTGTTAGTCTTTATTAGAATTTCCTATTGTGAGCCAGAGAAGGAAGTGCTGCACCACTGTGAGTTAAGGGGGGAACCAAACGGAGACTCGGAGAGAAAATATAAGCAAGGTAGTGGATAGATAGGTAGCGCTGTTAAAGTGGAAGAGGTGTTTTATTATATCTCACAACTGATACCTTAATACCTGTGTTATAAAACACCAGAGTAGTGGAGGTCCTGACAGTACAGAATAGGCCACCAGAGGAAAACAATGCAGAAGGAAGATAGAGGGCATGAGATTGTGATGTCTGAAGTGAGACTCATCACATTCTGACGGGACCCAACGGTTCTCAACAATTGGACTCGACAGAAGTTGGTAAGCCCTGAACCAACATGCACATGTGATGGAAACCAACACCCAGAGAGGCTACCAAAATCCAGCAGGGTCAGGCTAGCAGAGCACCCCCAACCCCCAGGAGCACCCAGAAGCCATCACCTGAAGAGCCGAGAACCACGAAGACTCAGAGACCAAGACGAGGCAGCAGCTTCCACCGCCAATGTGCCCAGGGCAGGCGCGCTCGTAAAAATAATCGTCAATAAACTTCTCCAAGTTCTCCACTGTGAGTAATTCTAGGTGCAGATTTTTACTCAGAGTTTACTCTTACTATCTGAAAGCTGAAATTCACTAGATAAAAACCGATTTTGAATACTGTACTGTTATTCTAGCACCATCATGTTCAGTCTCACTTCCACTTCCATATGAACCCCACTCCTGGCCTGATTAATGCATCTAATCAAACACACTCTGTTGGAGTGTGTTTGAGTTGAGCTTAATAACAAAGAAAAAGGTTTTAGGGAAAGGAATGCGTTGGAATTTTTTAATTACAGAAAAAGAAAACAAGGGATGAACAGCCTGCACTACCATCATACTGTGACACTAAAACATGTGAGAGCAGCATGTAGGGGTGCCCAGGCTCTTGCCATAAGGAGCCAGAATTAATTATTCATGTTTAACCCGGAGGCCTCTAGGCAAGCAGAGCAGAAGTGTGTGTGTGTATGTGTGTGTGTAGGGGTTGGGGTGTCCTGGGGGCGGGGAGTCATCAGCCAACTGTAAGGTCCTCTGTACACCTACCAGACACCTTACTCTTGATTTGTCAAAGTGCTTACATTCAGCTATTCTTCCTCACTTACCCCCACCCCACCCCACCACCCCCACCCACACACACGCCTCCTTTGCTAACAGCTGAGCTATCTGTGGGACTGCTTCTCGATGGATTGTACTGCACTTTGGTAGTTTTATGGTGTAACTTCAACCATTACAAACTAATTTTCTTTCATCAGTTCCTTACAATTGTCATAATCAGTCATTCTAATTAAAGCAATGAGTGACACAAGCAATGTATTCGTAAAACAGCATGTCTCATGAATTCTACTGTTGATGTGAGGTACGGATCCTTGGCGTCTCTTGCTGCCTTTAGCATTTGATTTGTGACAAAACAGACCTTACTCTGACTACAGATCTTTCAGAATATTTCAATCTGTCTCTGACTTTGGAATGAGTAATGAATGGAAATAGCCTTGAATTTCACTATGCACCTTGAACAACCCAGCAGAGTTTGTGTTGATAGTCAGTAGACAAGGCTGTGCTTCAATGTCCCTGAAAGTACCTCAAGAACATTGGGGCGGGAGCTGGGTCATCACATTACCATATATTCTAAAGCTGCAGTAAATGTTTTCATGCCTGATGAGTCACCGATTGAAAGTGTTCTTACTTAATGATGTGGGAACGTGACTTGATGAGGAATGGCTTATAATGGCTTTTAAATGAAAGAAAACAAAAGTCATTTATTTAGCACACACTGTTTCACGTTGTACAATTAAAACTTTTTAATTTTGATTATATTTGGGATGTTATGCATTTATTCTTATGGAGAAATTAGCTTAGTTGTTTTTCAAGAAATGCAGTGTGAAAAATTGATCCCTTCCCTTATTATAGTACCACATTGTGATGATGATGACTGAAATAACAAAATTTCTGCCCATATAATTCAAACAATTAGTTGCAGACTTTCATTAAAGTAAATTGGTCCTTTGTTAAATAAATGTTAAATACTATTTGATTAAGCTGACAAAGATCTGTGGTTTTATATGCTCCAACAGGTGCTAATTGTGTTGTAGTGTGAGCTGTTGTAAAGGGTTGCACAATAACCGCACAGACAAATGCATACATCTTTTTATACCTCACACATACATTTCTTAACTAGCACTGAGAAAATACCAAGCAGCTGCTATGAGTGATAATGGACACAAATTCTACCTTGCTTCCCCTTCATGATTGCTCTCTATTCTATCTAGGAATAAATTCCCTTTCACGCCACATGAAAGCAGCTTTGAGGCTGCTGGGGTCTGCAAGCATCAGCCTCCAGCAGCTGTAATTAAATGCAACATAATCAAACAAGTACTGATAAGTTTGTTCTGGCTAAGGCTAAAACCGGAAATAAAAATGTAACGAGATGGCTGCCCAGAAATAATCACAAATGACAACCCAGTGTCTCCCAACAAATTGTTTCAGGATTTATTAGATGAGATAATCCATGAGTGAATTTTATTTATTTGTTATTTCTTTAGCTTGACTGCAATAAATTTTCTTTTGTTGTTTGGCAATGACACAGCCACTAACATAACCGCTTTTATCCTTCACTTACAAACAAAGCAGCTAGATTCTTTCAATATGTACAGCAGGACACAGGTTCAGTCACGCAAAAGTAGACATAAAAGGCAATAAATTACGGTTTAAAGAATGTGCAGTTTGAACTAATGTCATCTAATGGGTCATCTCAGCTGCACACCAAGCTACTGATGCCATGATGCCATCTCCTGGACAGATTTGTTAAGACAAGCATGACGGGCTAAGTGAAACAGGAAGAACTTCCTTCCTTCATTCATGCAAAAGGAATCATGTGAGAGACGGTGAAAATGTGATTCAGGGAGAGGTCAATGGGCAATAATGTCCATCACAAAACACATCTGTTTCTCTGTCCAGCCTGAGGGTGTGTGCCCAGTGTGCCCATGTTTAATTTTATATATATATATATATATATATATATATATATATATACATACACAAACACACACAAGGGGCCTGTACACATGCAGGGGAGGTAGAGTGGTGGCAGCTCCTCTGTGGTGCGCCCAAATGAGCAACTTGTAAGGGGGATGGCACCTTGCTCAAGAGCACCTCGGCAGTGCTCCGGAGGTGGAGGTGAGCTGACACCTCCCACCGTCAGCTCACCTCCAGGGAGCGGGAATTGAACCGCCGATCTTGAAACATTGGACGACCCGCTCTACCACTCCCTCTACCACTGAGCCACCGCCGCCCCAGGGTTTGAGTTAGAGTTATGTGTAACTGGAGAGTTTGAACATTTGCAGAGCCCTGCATTGATCATGTAGGTCACAATACAGAAACACACCCCACCCTGAGACCACGAGAGAGACCCACAAATAAAGTCCCTGTCGTACATTTTGATTTAAGAAGTGACAACAATGCTGATTTTCCTTTGTTTATTTTCATCGCTTGCTGCTCAGTTGGGGACATAAACATTTTCAAATCAGATGTTTAATGTCAATATTTGGTACTGTTTGAAAAGAAGTCTCCTCCCTCTACTCCTGTCCCTCACAAACCCTTTGCTAAGTTTCCCACCTTGTCCTCCATTCATGACAGACTACCTCTTCAGCAACCAATCAATCAGCTTTGTTGGATGAATGGCTCCCATTTTGAAAGCCCCATGCGGGTTATATCACAACATGCATTTGCTTTAGCGATTACATGCATTTATACACAAATATAAAAACAAAAGACCTCAAGAACATACAGTACTTCCATTGAGGGAATTTCTGAATCCTTAATTTAGTCGTGCATGTCACGTGGGTTTGTATCCTCCTGTGATTTGAGTCAAAACATCCAAAAAAACCTGTAAAATAATATGATAAATTATGCTGGATCATTGATAAGTTCCTTGACCCATTAGAAGAGTGACTGACATACAGCTCTCTGACTGAGGCTCTTACAAATAATACATAGGTGATCAACTGTAGTTATTAACTGCAAAATGTTGGGGAAAGAAACTTTTAAACTTTAATTTTCTACCTGGAAACTTCCAAATAGTGTTCTGATGATAAATTTCATGCCTCAGTCTTTAAATCAATTCAATATTTAGTGATGTGTCTTTCTGTGGAACCTACTGATTGTTCAGCCAAGGTTCAAGGATCCTAAAGGTTTACACCTGAAAGATTTAATACCACAAAATAAGATCAACTGTCACTGAAGTTTAACCTAAAATATATCCAATAAAGAGGCCAAAATGTTAACCGGCGATGCACTGGCAAAGCGTCTGGGGCATACCCTGGCTTTCCCCCATAGCCAGCTGGGATAGGCTCCAGCAACGCCCATGTCCTGCAAGACAGAATAGCTCTTGAAAATGTGATGACTACAATCATCTCATGTTCAAAGAAATGGATGGATGGATGGATGCATGGATGGATGGATGGATGGATGGATGGTCAATGCACCTCCTTCACCACATTTGGTACTACAGTTGGTTGGTTTTATTCCAGAAAATCAGTTATAATGAGCCTATACAGTATACATTTCAATATGAGCGTGTATGCAAGATGCTAAACTGGGCACTATTCAAACCCATTCACATTCTAAAAAAATAGGCTGTAATTACTTTGTTTTGCATTTGAGAAGTTGTGTTAAGGAGGGTTTACAGTTTTGTGGGCTGAGGATTGCATCGCTGCTTTTTGCAGATGATGTGGTCCCGTTTGTATCATTGGCCTGTGACCTGCAGCACTCACTCGTCCGGTTTGCAGCCGAGTGTGAAGAGGCGGGCATGAGGATCAGCATCTCCAAATCTGAAGCCATGGTTCTTTGCAGGAAGTCGGTGGATTGCCTTATCTGAGTAGGATATGAGGTTCTTCCCCAAGTGAGGAAGTTTAAGTATCTCAAGGTCTTGTTCACGAGTGAGGGAATAATGGAACGTGAGATTGGACAGAAGAGTGGGGCAGCAGGAGCGGTATTGCAGTCACTTAACCGCACTGTTGCAAAGGGAGTTCAGCCGAGAGCCAAACCTCTACCATTCATATACCGTTCAACCTTCGTTCCTACTCACTTATGGTTATGAACGATGGGTCCTAACCGTAAGAACAAGATTGCGGATAAAAGAGGCCGGAATGGGTTTTCTCAGGTGGGTAGCTGGTCTCTCCTTTAGAGATAGAGTGAGAAACACCGCTATTCACGAGAGGTTTAGAGTAGAGTCGCTGTTCCTTTGCGTAGAAAGGAGTCAGCTGAAGCGTTTTGGCCAACTGGTGCAGATGCCACCAGTGCGCCTCCCTAGGGAGGTGTTCCTGGCATGTCCAGCTGGAAGGAGACCTCGGGGCAGACCCAGGACCAGGTGGAGGGATTATATCTCGACATTGGCTGGAAACGCCTTGATATTTCCACTCAGAGCTGGTTGATGTGGCAATGCAAAGGGAAGTTTGGGGCTCCCTGTTGAAGCTGCTGCCCCCGCAACCCGACTACGAATGAGCGGATGAAGATGGATGGACGGATTTATGTGAGAAGGGAGTAGAAGATCCTTACATCCAAAAATCAAAGCAAAAGAAAACAGAATTTTAAGGGTTTTTATGGAGAAAAAGGCCTGTTTCGTACCTTCTGGCCATCGGATGAGAAGCAGTAATTCAGGAGGACTTAACAGGACTTAACTTGATAGACTTGATTGTTTTTTTCCTGGTTACATTCCTGCTGAAGTCCAGCTGTGGATACTGTATGGACCCATCATTGTTTTCTCTCCAGAGGATGTCAGTTAAGCTCATCTCCAGTCACGGTGAGGACACAGTTGTCCACCTCAGTGTCCTGCTGCTCAAGCTGAATGACTGATAGGGCTTTAGAAAGGAGGAGGGAGTGGTAGCAGGGACAAAATGGGCTGATTAGGGAAAGAATGGGGCCAAAACTCAGACAGCAGGACTTCTGGTTGCAAGGAATGGTGTCAAATTACATCTTTAAGATTTTCAGGACATTTTAGTTTTCCAATTTCTTTTTGTCAACTCTCTTTTGCTGCTACTTCATGTTGTCCAAGATAGTGCTTTTTTTTTTTTTAACAAGTCATTTAGTAACATCACCAGTGTTTTCAGATGTGTTACTTATCATGAGAACCCCCAACAAAAGTAAAACAAAAAGCTGTGAGGTCCTCTCAAGCCTAGGGAAGTGTGAAAGGTTGTAGACCCTCCGGTGTCTTCACTAATGTGGTGACAATTGATTGATGACCTTGCTGACTATTGGGGCTTGGGAACATTAAAATGGATGAAAAACATTAGCATAACAGTGGATCACATGTTTGTTGGAGAATTATATTCTGCTCCACAGTCTATCTCAATAAGCCTATTAAGGAGCAGGGTCTCACAGTTTTTTTGTCAGCTATCTCCTTTCATTGTGCAGAGGATTACTGATCCCGTCCAGACGGGCTCACAAAGCAAACACACCCATGTGAGCAAAGAATGGCATGAGCACTGATCACCTAAAATAATTCTACAATGCCGCAACAATGAAAGATGCTCCAGCATGATTCTGATGGTTTAAATAAACTGGAATATGTATTCAAGCACAAACACTGATTGGGATTTGAAAAATGCTGCACAACACCCATACGATCCAATTCTCCATCTTCCCTCCATCTGCCTCACTTCTGCAAAATTGCAAAATGGGTGGGGGCATAGAGGAAGGGTTAAATTTAAACGGGTGTTGGGCTGGTCCTCAGTGCAGGGGGGTGGGGGGCTATATAAAACCTGACAGAACACAAGCAGTGCTTTATCTACCCCGTCCTGGTCTGAGTAAGACGATACCCAAAGTGCTCAGACTCCAGCAGCTTTTCTTTCTCCGCCTTTTCTTCCACACCCATTGGACGTGTGTACGCTTAGGACGGGAATGGCAGCATCAGCTCTGCAGAAAATTAACAAGATCTTCAAAATGCTGGCTATTGCTTTGCTCCTCACCATGTCACTATCAAATGGTGAGTAGTGAGAGAATATAATATATAGAGGGTAAAGTTTTTAGAGGGAAAGTGGCCACTGCATAGAAAAAAGGAGGGAGGGTGTGCCAAGAGGGATGGGGATTGCGGTCGAGGAGTGTTTGTTTGAATGGTTTTTGAGTTGAATCTAGGTTTTAACCCTACAACCTTTTCCTTTTCTGGAATGCTATCACATCTCTGTACTAACAACTAATATATAACATAAGGTTCCACATTTAATAATGTTTTTTTTTCCTCCATTATGCTGACAGAAAAACTTTGAAGTTAACTTTGGCAAACAAAGGAACCATTTGAAATAATGGATTTAGGCTCATTATGATGTTTTAAGTAATAAGATTATTCTGATTACATTCAGTAGGAATGTAACCAGATTTTACAGCATCCAATAAAGACTTTAAAAAAGATTTTTTTATATGTATTTAAAACTTTCATTCAACAATTTGTGAGCTGTCCTCTGGACCTTTGTTTGCCATTGCATGGACTTGATTTCGACCGTGTTAAGACATACAAAAATGTGTGTATATATTTTTAGCTTTGTAATATGAGGCAAGTTGAAGTGTAAGCAGAGAAGGGTTTGGAGTTACGTGCCTTTCAAATGCAACTATGCTGATATACTGTAGTACTGATATACTGAGTCTAGTGAGAAGGCCCAGTCCTATTAAAGTATGTGTAAACATGACATGCTGTTCACATAGCTGACCTGAAAAACAGTTATTTATCTGATATCCTAAATTCATCTTCTAATGTCATTATATTATTCTTCATATGCAAGAATGCAGTAAATTCAAATTTAGTTTATTATTATTATTATTATTATTATTATTATTATTATTATTATTATTATTGTTGTTGTTGTTGTTGTTGTTGTTGTTGTTGTTATATGAAGCACAAATGGGGAACACCTTGGCACCTTGGTAGTGCTCAGGTGAACTGCCACCTCTCCAGGAACCAGTTTACACTCCATACTTTTGCCACTCTCTGGTCCTTACAGCCAAATTCTTGTGGATTGAAGTAATGGCTCTCTCATTCGTGTAAATATTAAGATATAGATCAATTTGGGTGTGTCATTCCGAAAAAATAAGTTTTATCCCTCAAAAAAAGCTGGAAGAAAGACAGGATGATATCAATTATGTTCATGAAAAGATATCTGTAAAACATTTTAAGAATGATATGCTGAGTTCAAATTGGAGTAAGCCGATTAAAGATGTCAAAAGAAACGGGGCAAAGAATGAACTATGACCACACTATCATAGACTCCTTTCAGTTGTGACAAGAAAAACAAATCACAAAAAACTTAAATTCAAAACTTCTGTCATGCCCATTGACTATGAGCTTGAAAAAATGAGAATGACAAGTGGCTGATTTGGAAAATGAAACAACAACTTTAACGTTTTAATACTGCACAATAATTATAAATGGAAGCAGTAAAAGTTTTATATTATTTGGTGTTGGTGAAAAAAGAGTTAAAGTTGTTAACTCTTCAATTATGCCGAAAGTGCATGTCAAAAAAAAAAAAAAAGAAGAGTTGCACTGGAGCTGACATCAAATATTACATTGATGGGAAACATAGCAAAGACAAAGAACACCCCTTAAGTTTCGTTGTGTCTCCACTATAGAATGAAGCATCTGTCTCTGGAGTCAGACCACGATCTCTCTGCTGAAATGACTTGTCAACATTGACGTGTGCAACAGGGAGGAAATATTCACTTATAAAAAGGTGTTAAAAGCATAACTTTACTGCGATGAGATCAGAGCAGATACAGATGTTAGTGTTGCCCAGGCAACCAGGAGGGTATTCCTGGTAGCAATTGCTGAACATGACATGATTAGAAACAACGGGTGGAAGACTCCAGGGAATGAAGTGAAACACAGGGAGTGAAGGATTTACTTTGTTGTTGGTGGCATTGCAGGAATGTCTGACTATTGAAAAAAATTATCTCTGTGTGTGTCTCTAAACTGTACTTAGAAACAATTTTGATGCCCATCAAGCTTTGTCTGCTGTGTGAAGTGGTTTCAGGAAACTCTTGAGCAACCTTGCTGCAGACCTCAGAGCATCCAATTATGGAAATCATTGTTTGTGTAGTCCCCAGTGAAGTAACAGATGCACCACAACACAATACAACACAACAACACAACACAACACCCATCCATGAATAAAGCAGCACAGAATCAGTCGAGTCAAGGGAGCTGCACATACATGAGATCCTCATTCACTCCTGATAGTGTGTTTCATTCTCTAATACTAGCAGAGATGTTTTATTCACTTGGCCCTAAACGACATTGTCTTGTAACTTGACCAGATCAATAAGTATTGATCTGGTCAAGCCAAACAGGATGCCTTACAGACCAACCAGCACATTCCCTGATGTGTGAAGTACATAAAAATAGAAGTCAGAGCAAGAGTATACGCATGTAAAAATCTAAATCGTGAGGCAAATAATGTTTTGAAATAGCCAAATAAATTGACTGGTGATTTTGGCTTAGCTTGTCCGCTAATCTCTGAGCTGCTGCCGCTGCTCTTGATGAACATGCCAGGTCCTCCCACAGCAGCTCCTTCTGCATTTGTGCGTGAGTGAGAAGCCATGAAAGAAGTGCAGTCCTTCTACCTCACTGATTTACTGCTCTATTGAGGTTACTTTTCCAATATGACTGCTTACTGTATGTACAAGTACTCACTGGTAGATTTTAAATTTTTTTGTGGACAATATCAATACTGAGCCTTTGTGCTATCGACTTTCTGATATGCCTCAGTGTGCAACAGGATCCTCCAATTGTCTTCTTGTACACGCTCAAACCTAACTGCCTCATTCAAGCTATTGCACAAGGCTGTAAAACTGCAGCAGCCAATTGTTAGTGTGTGCTTGTTGGGTGTGGGATGATATAATGTTCTCAATTGAAAACAGATGCCGTGTTTCCTGATTACGGTCCCAAGAAACATGCATCATGTGTTCGGTATGGAACTGCAGCAGCCCCATGGTGGGGTTGGGTGAGTACTGCTGCAGTATCCTGCGAAGTGCGTACTGTATCCATGGGCCTGATTGAAACCATGAGATCTGTTTGCTTTTCTGCCAAGACTGGAGAATGAGCTAGGTTCTGCTACTAATCGCTGTGACAGGAATGACAGGGGAGGAGGTTGGGTAGAAAGGTCAAGACAGTGGGGTCACCAGTCTGATGTTTCAAAGAGGGTAGAGTTGCAAACCAAGTCTAACCCTAAGTGATCCAAATGCCAGTGTGACATTCTTCAGCATGCTATAAACTCTCAAAATTCAGTTCTTTTTAAGAATAGCAGAATACAAAATTATGAAAATACTCTTCGATGAAACACTCTAGATGCATGCTACAAAAACAGCAAAGAGAAAACAACAAATTAATGTTTGCATTGTCTCAATAGAAACTTTTATGCCATCTGGAGCTTCATTTGAATCATAGCAAACCCGGATACATTTTTTCTGAGCTGTTATCGGTTTAATTTTTATTTAAAAAGATTTTTTTTAGCAGAATCATGAGATATGTAACCCCTACAATGAAGTGGAGGAGCATGTGTACTTTGGTATCAAATTTTTGTCCAGTTGATGCTAAGGTGATACCAGAAAAACTGATGTGGTTCTGTGAAATCTGAAGCATGGCCAGAAGCAACAGAAGGAAACTTACTGTCACCTCTAACCATGCCTCAAATTACTTGTATCATCATTGCCCAGAAATGCTGAAATGTATACCAAACTTATTGTTCAATATACAATATAAAACATCACCATGCAAGATTTCTTTGAATATATTTTAACATACACACAAGGAATATTTCCACAGACCTGATCAAAGAGGATAGGCATTGACAAAAAATCTTGAGTTTGTATAGTAGAAGCAATCAGGATTTGACAGTCTCACATTTGCAGCTTCAAACGTTGCTAGTAAAGTTAGTAAAATAAAGTTGTTGAAAGTTAGTAAAGTAAAGAAAGTTCGGGAACACGGAGGAGTTAATGTAATTTGGCTGTTGTCCTCCCTTGGGGTAGTTCATGATTTTTGTGGCAGTCACACTGCAACTGAAGATCAAAGTTGGCCGGCTCCTGCTTCACATATTTAGACATGCAATAAAGAACGTGCAACGAAACATGCAGTAGATGCAGAAGAATCAGTGCACATATCAAGTTGTACGATATCTTAAATTTTCAGACAAGCTTTCTGAGACCTTAATATATGAATTAGCTGTTGCGATGTATAGCTCTCAACATGTTACTTTACACAATGATGCAGAGGATAGAGCGGCTGTAGCTGGATTCCTGAGAAGAGCTCTGCATGAGTATTTGGGAGGGAGAAGGGTGTGGAGTATCAAGCTTGTCTTCTTCTAAATCCTGCCACATTCCTCCACTGGGAGTCCCAAGAGATGGGGTGTGTGGGGGTAGAACATTTCTAAAGCACAGCCGTCACTCAGGGCAATATGGTGGGAAAATCTTCAAGAGCAATGAAGTCAGACCTTTAGCTGCATTGTTGTATTTTTTCCGTAGATAGCAGGACATGATGATTATGGGGCGGCAGAAGCTCAGTCCACTAGGTCTTGGGCTGGGGACCAGAGGGTCGCCAGTTCAAGACCCGTGACGGGAAAAATTTCAGAGTGTGACCTGGCAGTCGGAGGTGCCAGTTCACTGTAGGCATGCAAGTGTAGGCAACACTTGCATGCCTACAGGCCCCTTGTGTGTGTGTGTGTGTGTGTGTGTGTGTGTGTGTGTGTGTGTGTGTGTGTGTGTGTGTGTGTGTGTGTGTGTGTGTGTTACAGGCCTGTATCCACTTACAGTAATCCCTCGCACCTTTGCGTTTCAAGATGCCCAGCTTCACCTCATCGCAGATTTTTAGTAGGTAGTCATGTGATACCGTACGCGCATTCTATTGGCTAACAGCATCCAACTGAGTGTTTCTTTAATACTTCAGTGTTTTCAAGAAACACTTAAAAGCGCTTAAAAAACTTTCTAAGAGTGTGGGAAAAGGTAATACAGATATAAGGTGGTTTAATATCAGTACGGGAGGGTTGATAAATTCACATATTAAATTAGCGTAAATAATAAAATAAATAGTTTCTACAGCTAATGTGATCAGGGAGACAGGTAGGAGAATATTTGGTGTGTCATCTGGAAGGAAAGTAGATAAGGAGACTTGGTGGTGGAATGAGGAGGTACAGGAGCGTATACAAAGAAAGAGGTTAGCTAAGAAGAAGTGGGACACTGAGAGGACTGAGGAGAGTAGACAGGAGTACAGGGAGATACAGCGTAAGGTGAAAGTAGAGGTAGCAAAGGCCAAACAAGAAGCTTATGATGACTTGTATGCTCGGTTGGACAGTAAGGAGGGAGAGACTGATCTATACAGGTTGGCAAGACAGAGAGATAGAGATGGGAAGGAGTGCAGCAGGTTAGGGTGATTAAGGATAGGGATGGAAGTCTATTGACAGGTGCCAGCAGTGTGATGGGAAGATGGAAAGAGTACTTTGAAGAGTTGATGAACGTGGAAAATGAGAGAGAACAAAGACTAGAAGAGGTGACTGTTGTGGACCAGGGTGTAGCAAAGATTAGTCAGGATGAAGTGAGGAGAACACTGAAGAGGATGAAGAGTGGAAAGGCAGTCGGTCCTGATGATATACCTGTAGAGGTTTGGAAGTGTCTAGGAGAGGTGGCAGTAGAGTTTCTGACTGGGTTGTTCAACAAGATCTTAGATAGTGAGAAGATGCCTGAGGAGTGGAGGAGAAGTGTGCTGGTGCCCATTTTTAAGAACAAGGGAGATGTGCAGAGTTGTGACAGCTACAGAGGAATAAAGCTGATGAGCCATACAGTGAAGTTATGGAAAAGAGTAGTGGAAGCTAGACTAAGGGCAGAAGTGAGCATTTGTGAGCAGCAGTATGGTTTCATGCCAAGAAAGAGTACTACAGATGCAGTATTTGCTTTGAGGATGTTGATAGAGAAGTACAGAGAAGGCCAGAGGGAGCTGCATTGTGTTTTTGTAGATCTGGAGAAAGCTTATGACAGGGTGCCCAGAGAGGAACTGTGGTATTGTATGAGGAGGTCTGGAGTGGCAGAGAAGTATGTTAGAGTGGTGCAGGACATGTATGAGGACTGTAAAGTGGTGAGGTGTGCTGTAAGTGTGACAGAGGAGTTCAAGGTGGAGGTGGGACTGCATCAGGGATCAGCTCTGAGCCCCTTCTTGTTCGCTATGGTGATGGACAGGCTGACAGACAAGGTTAGACAGGAATCTCCATGGACTATGATGTTTGCAGATGACGTTGTGATCTGCAGTGAGAGTAGGGAAGAGGTGGAGGGGAAGCTAGAGAGGTGGAGGTTTGTCCTGGAAAGAAGAGGGATGAAGGTTAGCCGCAGTAAGACAGAGTACATGTGTGTGAATGAGAGGGACCCAAGTGGAAGAGTGAGGTTACAGGGAGAAGAGATCAAGAAGGTAGAGGATTTTAAGTACTTGGGGTCAACAGTCCAGAGCAATGGAGAGTGTGGAAAAGAGGTGAAGAAGCGTGTCCAGGCAGGATGGAACGGGTGGAGGAAAGTGTCAGGTGTGATGTGTGATAGAAGAGTTTCAGCTAAAATGAAAGGAAAGGTGTACAAAACTGTGGTGAGACCAGCGATCGGTCTAGAGACAGTGTCACTGAGGAAAAGACAGGAGGCAGAGCTGGAGGTAGCAGAGATGAAGATGCTGAGGTTGTCTTTGGGAGTGACCAGGAAGGATAGGATCAGGAATGAGTACATCAGAGGGACAGCACATGTTAGAGGTTTTGGAGATCAAGTCAGAGAGGCCAGACTGAGATGGTTTGGACATGTCCAGAGGAGAGATAGTGAATATATTGGCAGAAGGATGCTGAGTTTTGAACTACCAGGCAGGAGGCCTAGAGGAAGACCAAAGAGGAGGTTTATGGATGTAGTGAAAGAGGACATGAAGGTAGTTGGGGTGAGAGAAGAGGATGCAAAGGACAGGGTTAGATGGAGGCAATTGATTCGCTGTGGCGACCCCTGAAGGGAAAAGCCAAAAGGAAAAGAAGAAGAATAAAATAAATAGTTTGTTGCAATTTTGTTTAATTTCGGGTGGTCCTCGAACGCGAGTAATGAGGGATCACTGTATATATATGTATATATATGCATGTGACTAACTACCAGTGTGTGTTAGAGTGGACCAATAATCCCCTTTGGGATTGATAAAGTTGATTATATTTACATCAATATCATAAATGATATTTGACATTGCAGAAAAAGACTGAAAGGGAGGTGTACTTATGTGAATCTCTGGGTTTGTGAATATCTCCCATGTCTAATATGAGACATCAGAGAACAGTTTGGAGTAGTTTGTTCAAATCAGTTTTCATCAGCAAAGAAAGGAAGAATTTGTGGATGCAGTTCGGCTGTATAATAATTTTTCAAAAAATGTCAAGTATTGGCTGTAATATAACAACTGTTACATATTAGAGTCAAGAATGACAACTGAACACAAATAGCACTCTCTGAGACATCACTTTTTCTGTAAATACAGGCAATAAGAGGCAATTTAAATGCATAAGGTTTAACACATTTGGACTCTGGTGGTTAACAACCAGTTGTGTCTATGCAGTGACGTGCTGTGAGGTTCATGGCTGGTGAGGCACTGATTTCATCATAATTAGACTTACAAAATATGAACCTACAGTTTAGCTCATTCAACATTTAATGAGCAACAGGTCATTTTTAAAGTCTCAGAGCAGAATTATTTACACATACAAACTGTAACACACAATAAGCACATTTGATTAAAAAAATGTTGTGTTGTTTCCTACACGTTTACTTATATGCTACGTTTACTTATATATAAAGTCCATGCGCCGCTCCTTCTGAACAAAAGCATGGAAAAAAATTTGAGTTGAGATATGTAATCCTCCGTTTTTATAGTAAGGCAAGGCGAGCGGAAAACAAATGAATAGCTGTACTTGACGCGCTGACTAAAGATTGTAGTTCACTGTCACTTCTTCTACAGCCGAGAAAGAGGAATCCTCGGCCGAATCCCTGGGATCACCAGCACCCAATACCGTGAGGCTTGAGAACTGTATGCCTCATTTCATGCATTGTCCCATAGGTTTCAGGACCGCTCAACTCACGAAAGACGTTACACACATA
Source organism: Antennarius maculatus (assembly GCA_013358685.1). NCBI lineage: Eukaryota > Metazoa > Chordata > Actinopteri > Lophiiformes > Antennariidae > Antennarius > Antennarius maculatus. The sequence goes on along the minus strand of CM023609.1, from coordinate 5,280,604 downwards.
CTGTTGTTGACAAAAACACACTATACATTCTGTACATTATATACATTTGCTAAATTATGGTAATTTAGTTCATAGAGCAAACTTGTTTGAACATTTTAATCACGACATATAGAGAGATAGCATCACGGTCTTAAGGTATAGCATGTCAGCACAGCTAGACAAGCCATTACCCAATTCATGGTGAGGCTCGACTGGCTGGTGTCTCACCGCAGGCCTCTTCTCAGTATTTCAGATGTAAATGTGAAAATTCAGTGATTTTGAGTAAAAATAATCTAAAATCTAAAATACACATCACTTGATAAATATAACCATTTAATTTATTTCTTCCATTTTTCAATTTTTTCTTTCATGAGGGTAGGTGAAGCCGTCCCTCACCTGCCTCACCTGACTGCACGTCACTGTGTCTATGTAAGGAGTGATGGATGCTCAGAGAACTTGGCACAAGAGTGTGTGATGTGTGACAGCAAATCAGAGGGAGAGCACATGTTAGAGGCTTTGGAGATAAAGGCAGAGAGGCCAGACCGAGATGGTTTGGACATGTCCAGAGGAGAGATAGTGAACATATCGGTAGAAGGATGCTGAATTTTGAACTGCCAAGCAGGAGGCCTAGAGGAAGACCAAAGAGGAGGTTTATGGATGTAGTGAAAGAGGACATGAAGGTAGTTGGTGTGAGAGAAGAGGATGCAGAAGACAGGGTTAGATGGAGGCAATTGATTCGCTGTGGTGACCCCTGGAGGGAAAAGCCGAAAAGAAAAGTAGATTTAGCCCAGATGGACCTCATCCAGTAGAGTAATCTTACAGACCACCCAGAAACGGGAGAAGGTTGGCGGCTGTATGTAGGATGCAGACCAGGGTCTAAAAGCCAGAATTAACAAGGTTAACAAGTCTTTCACTTGTCAGCGTTTCACCGGCCCACTAATGCACCTAATGGCATAACAGAGATGTTGACGATAGCAGAATGAGGCAACATTCTGTCTCCATAGTGAAATTTTGAATACTGACTCTAGATCTTTCTCACAATAATATGCTTGACTCGAGTACACTAGAAAACAGATCATGACAGTGAATCTGATGTTTTTTTCAGCCAACTGAGAGCACGTCTATTTCCTCCATTCAGATACCATTTAATTGACGGCTGTGACAGACAGTTGCCAACACCAAGCATATAGACCACCTTCCTGGAGATTACTACTTCACCTTACAGCACAGCACACAGTGTTTACTCTTTTCTTGTGGCACCTGTTTGTTACAATGATTTATCAAAGGAAGTCAGTAGACATGAAATATGAAGTGCAGATTGGCTTAGCTGTACATTGATAATGACACAAAACAAAGTTTGTAATTATATTAAAGCAGCTTATTAGCTCATTGAATTAATACTACATAATTCATTCATTCATTCATTTTCTTACCCGCTGCATCTGCTTGTGTGGGGCACGGCGAGCTGGAGCCTAACCCAGCTGGCATAGGGCGTGAGGCGGGGGAAACTCCGGATGCGACGCCAGTGGTATAGAATATTATTAATCTGATTAGTTACTCAGTATTCATGATGATGACAGTTAGTCAGTACCTAATTAGGTATGTCGGTATTTTCAGCACAATCTGTTTGTTGGTTTGTCAGCAGGAGTACACATAAAGTACTGCATGGATTTACACAAAACTTGGTGGAAAAGGAGACAGATTCCTATTAACGTTAAAATAAATATTCAAAATTATCAACATCCCATCATGCCTCACCTGAGTCACTATCATAGCAATATGTTTTGAAAGTGAGTGAAATTGGTTTTCAGAGCTGACTTCATGCTATAGTCAGTTGACAACCAGTTTTCAAGGCCAAGAGCATAATAGGCAAGGATGCATAACAGTAGTATCTGCTACAAAAAGATACTATTGTAAGGCAGAAAAGCGGCTGAAGACTAGGCGATTACAGTGGGCGCCTCTTCAGGAAAATGGATGGATAGATCACCACACCTTGTGGTTTTGTGAGTAATTTAAAAGGGACACCATGCAAGATTTTTTTTAAAAAATAGCTTTTTATCAGCTCATGTCAGAAAATGAGTTTTTACCAGATGTCACACATCACTTCCTTGTTAGTGTGGGTATTCAGATTTAGCTTTCTGGGAGGAAAAAAAAACAAAAACGTGGCAAATGTGCTAATATCTGGCACAGAAATAATAAAAAGTATACTTCATGCACATAGTGCAATACTTTTCAGGACAGAAAATGTATTGATGTCTTCGATATGCAGTGGCAGAGACGAATACTTGGTGTCAGGTGGTCTGATTTCATCAGCAATGAGAGGATCAGAGCCCGAACAAAAAAAACCCAGCCTCAACACTAAATGTCCAAAGAGGGCTGAGATGGTTCGGACACCTTGTGTGCAAGGATGCAGGATATCTGGCCAAGGATATCATGGAAATCAACCCAAAACACCTTGGCTGGAAACGGCACCGTGGCCGACCCCATCTCCGCTGGCTGGACAGCGTCACACAGGACCTAAAGTCTGTCAAGATGCTCCTACACCAAGCCAGAAAAGTTGCCCACGACAGAGAGAGATGGACCCGGACCTGGCGTGGCATAGCTGTCATGTGGGAGCACCTGCAAGCGCCATAACTAACTAACTAGCTAACATAGTACTTCTTACAAAATCTCATAGAAAGAGTTCATCATATAGCTTAAGGACTGCCATCAAATTTCATCTCAGTGGTAGGCAACAGGATATCAGAGCTATCAGAAGTCTGTATTTTGCTCAAGAGTTTGTTTTTTCAGACTGAACAGAGGAATGAGTCCATTACTGGATTAGAAAGTACCAGAACATACAATTCCTCAATGCTGAGACTCATCAAATTGAGGCTAAATGCTCAGTTGTTGAACTGTTTTCACTGCATAAGTCACAGAAACTCAGACTGTGCTGAACATTGAGACGGATTGATAGTTACTTTGCTGAAATCACATATTTATCCAAATACAAACCACAAAGTCTTATGGGTTCTTTATTGATACATATCAAATGACGGCGGAAGTGGGTCAGCGGTAGAGTGGGTCGTCCAATGATCACGTCCGACGATTCCCGCTCCCGCCCAGCCACCCGGAGTGTAAGCTGACAGTGACAGGTGTCAGTTCACCTCCCAAGCACTGCCAAGACGCCCTTGAGCATTGGGGCTCCATGATGGAGCCGCCTAACACTCTACCCCCAACCCCCTTTGCATCCTTCCAGGCCCCTTATGTGTGTGTGTGTTACAGGGCCTGTACACACTAGATACAGTATATGTGCATGTGAGTGTGCTTCTAATTTCCCTTTGGGGATCACAAGAGTATATATATAAAAACAAAACCCTGCTACGAAGTTTGACTAAAAACAATCAGGTAACTTTTGTATAATCTCACTAAGACAAACTCGTTTTGGATGTGGCAGGTCACTGTAAAATTAATGATTTTCAAAACAAGTTGACATGAAGCCTGATTCTGATTTTACAGCAGGAGTTGTGGCAAATGAAGAGGAAATCGTCTCAATGACCATCCCACCTGTGGAAGCAGAGGCACAAATACGAGGAGACATGATTCCAGAGATTACTGAAGCCCATGGTGAGAAACACTAGCTGCTCTAAAACAGTACTACCATTCATTTAGAAAAATATTAAATAAGTTTATTATAGAAATGTATTTTTCAGTGAAAACAAAGGACTCACTGATTAAAACAGGCATCTGATTTCTCTATCACTACTGGGAAAAACTATGACAATAAAAATATTGAATTGTATTATATTGCAGTAAAATACACCATTATTGCATTATACTATTGTATAATGCTATAGAATTACACTGCAGGAGAATACTCGCAAAATTTTATCATACTGCAGCACATATTTTCTGCACTTTAAGGTGCACTGGATTATAAAGCACACCTTTAATGAATCGTTTATTTCATCATTTATTTCACATATAAGGGCACTGGATTATAAAGCGTATATAATATAAAAATTCTGAGCCTCATCAAGGAAACCTGATCACTTTTCCATCTTAGAAAGAAGTCAACACGAATGGCTTTTTTCCTTAGTTGCTCAGATTTACTGATAAAAGTAGTTCAAAATACTGTTGTACAAAATTATCTAGTCAAATTAGATTTTATTTCTATAGCACCAAATCCCAACAGTCATCTCATGGATCTTTCCATGTAGAGCTTGTCTAAAGAAGTTTCTCAAGCCTATTTACAGAAAGCCAACAGAATTCTCCAGGCGCAAGCAATGAAGAAGACAAGATAGATAGATAGATATACATGTATACTGTACTTTATTAATCCCGGAGGAAATTGCACAGCAGAGCCGATTCTCAGCTGGCGGACAGAATACACAGGCCTAAACTGCGCTACACCCCCACCCCCCTCACACACACACACACACACACACACACACACACACACACACACACACACACACACACACACACACACACACACACACACACACACATACACACACACACACACACACACACACACACACACACACACATACACGCACACACACACAGTTACCTGTTGCTTCAGATATCAACTACATTTGCAAATCAATTGTAACACACCAGACACCTTTGTCTAGCAGTGACTTAGCTCTTGAAATTTCAGAAAAGGCTGGAAGTTCAGGGTTGGGGGTCTTTCATTCACCTTTATGCCAGTTTCAATATGTGTTTCTGCAGACTAATAGAATGGACCATTACTAGAGTCCAGATTACAGCACTGACACTCGACAATGGCCTATTTTTAAACCAATTAAGTTTAAAGTGGGTTATTTCCCACGGCACAGTGGTTGGGAAATACGGAAATAAGTCAGTCATTCAAACTTTATTAATAGAATTGCTGAAAATTCCCTATGTTTTGATACATTATCGTGATGTTTATTTTTAGTCAGGCACCGTTTTGTTTTGTTTTTTCTTTAGCTGGGTGCCGCGAGTTAGCGAGTTAGCTGTTTTCCCGTACCAAAAACTGAATCGTTCATAAGGAAATTAAGTTCTGTAATTCTGAAAATTATTAATTAAATGCCAGAAAACTGAACTGTCCCCTGTGCTTTCCACAGGCTGCTCTCCGAGAGCAGGTCAGTGAAAGCCAGCACTTTGGCCAGTCTACCGGCCAGAGTGCATTCTGAGGGCGCCCCCTGGTGCAGCATGACTGCCGGCCAGACTGCCGGCTTTTTTTCAGCGATCTTGTTTTTAATCAATATTAATATTAATATTAATCCACATATAAGGCGCGTCGGATTATAAGGCGCACTGTAGGTTTATGAGAAAATTATGGGCTTTTTGGGTGTGCCTAATAGTGCAGAAAATACTGTACTCAAGGATTGTCTTATACTGCAGACACCAAAGGAAAAGCAAACCAATTATGTGGTGGATGATAAGGAAAAAAATTTTATACAACATTAGATTTGATCACGTTAATCCAAACTAAATCAAAAGTTCAGGTACTTCTGGTGTACCTCACATTCGGCTTGTGTCCGTATAAAAGTAAACTGGAAAGTACTAAATTTACATCCAAAATATATACGAAATTAACAATAAAATTACTTTTGCAGGGCCGGAGGATCAACAGGTGTTGGTTTTCCCTTCTGTGGGAACACTTGAACCGACGGCAGCATCACAAACAGAGGCAGGAGACCAGAATGATGGTGTGGCTCCAGAGAAGGTTGCTGACAACACAGTAAAAGCCCATACTGATGTACCAAAAGTAATTGAAGCAGTGACCCCAGCGCCGATGCCAGCCAGAGGAGACGGCCCAAATAACAAACCACTGGTAAGATTTAAAGAAAAAATCTAATGTTAAACACTACATACACTCATTTCAAAATTTGTTATTTTAAATCAAGGGAATCACATATAACAGTTATACAGTAATATATATATATATATATATATATATATATATATATATATATATATATATAAACATTCAGCCCAAATAAGGCACTAAAATAATTAGCACAGGGCTTCCTAGCTGTGTGGGACAAAACAACCTTAAAAGTCTCATCATTTCTTTTATAAACTCCACCTGTATGGTTCCTTTTTATTGACTCTTTGCTTTGGTGCAACAAACCAAGAAAATTTCATTCTACCGGCAAAATGTTTGCAATATATTCCTCCTCCTCCGCTGGTGCAGTCTCCTAAGAGCACACATTGCTTTAGGCACCAGAGAACATAACAAAGACTCAGAACAAGTCATTGATAGCTTAAACAACAATACTGGGCTGTGTGATTGCATTTTTCCAAAAGTGTCAGATCTGGCAGCAACCACTATTTGAAAATGTTGTTGAAACAAAGGAATATTGTTGATTTGGCTTTAAATAAGAAATGGAATATGTCTCCATGGGCTGCATTTGTTTGGCTTTGTTTACAACTGCTTCAAGATAAAACTAGATACAAATTTGTAACATATACATAAGTGAATTGACTGCATCTTAGAGAAACAAAGTGAATCAATTGAGGACAAGTTAGTTTATTGCTACGTAAAGTAATGTACTTAATGAAAACACAAAAAAACATGGTTGCAAGAGGAGGTCAGGTATGTACTTGTCCATCATGTTGTGAACTGAAATTATTAAATGCATAAATAAATACACACATACATAAAGTTCAGGACAAAGTAAAGGGAAACCCATAATGGTTTTGAAATCTCTCTGCAGCCGTTGCCGCTGGATGATGTTGTCTGTGTTGGCAAAGAGGCGATCCAGGACAAAAATGGTGTCAATCTAAAACTCAAGGCTGCCTCCAATTGTGTAAGTGCAGGAAACACTTCCTTATAGCTGTTTGAATATCATTTTATGTGTGGTGTTGAGTAAAAATCTATGCCGTGTAGATCTAGAGTCATATTTACTTATCTCTATACTTATTTGTTTACTCATGTATTTAGTTATTTAGTTATGTGGTTACTTATTTTTGAGACAGTGAGTGGTGACTCTCAAAGATTATAAATCAGCAAAACTCAAGGAAACCTGTGATACTCCAAGTAATTACAGCTGTATATGAGTCACAATGGGCAGGCTACACTGTGGTATTTACAGTATTGTGTCTACAGTATTATTGAGGACTGATGCAGCAGTGTGAGTGTGTCTGGTTGTTTAGAAAGAATCTTCCTAGGACCACAGCTATGAGGTCAGAAGGACTTAGGTAAGAATGTTGAGGTCTGAACCCACAAGATGTGATGAGCTTCTTTGGCTCTCTGTAAGCCCAAGCAGTAAATGCAGTCTTCAGTGTTCACATTGTACATAAACAGCTGTGAGCACAATAACTTGCTGTACTACTGCTGGGTCAGTGTGTACTCATACAAACACATCGACTGCAACATATCACGAATTGATATATAATGTGTGTTTTTTTTTTCTCTACAACTTGTTCATAGTGGTTCTATTCAACCTAATTTTAAGATTTTAGACGTTTATATTTTTTAAGAGCTCTTAAGTTGCATCAGAAAAAAACCTCCAAATTATCTATTTATCATTTGCAAGCTACAATTCCATCCACTTGAAATAAAAACGTTCTTCTTCTCTTTCTTCTTCTTGTTATTATTGATAACAACAACATTGATATTACTATGGATTATAATAATAATAATAATAATAATAATAATAATAATAATAATAATAATAATAATAATAATAATAATAATAATAATAATAATAATAATAATTAGCAGCTTTCTTTTGGCCTTCATTTAAATTTGAAGGAGACTTCCATGAGGAATACATTGTACTTAAATATAGAGGGATTATTTTGATTTTGACTGGCTGAGGTTTGTGTGTGTTCTGTTCTGTATGTAATATAATATTGCTTAAAGAAAGAGGAGTGCAGAGTGAAGCTCCATGAAGGGTCAGAAAGCTTTGGCTTTGATTATGTATTTATATCAGGTTTTAGTGTTATCTCCATCCAGCTGAGCGATGGAGAGGATCATGTGGTCTCTTATTTTATTCAATGTTGGCTGCACAGTCCTGTAGAAAGCCATACTGTATGCCCAATCCTGAGTCAGAATCAAAGGGCTTTAAAGGGAAAGCACATTTCACATTAAAAAGTTGTGTATGTAGAGTGTGACAGCTCTCGGTGAACTAGAGCATGAGGGAGGATAGTAGTTATGTCAAAATTGTGTTTTAAATGCCACAAAACTGACACAATCTACAGTAGAAGATTGTAAAAATTACATTGTTCACATGTTGAAATGAAAATATTTTAACGAAAACAAATGTGTGTTGCAGGAAAACTCCAAAGCAAAGATTGAAAGTGTACTGCAGGAACTCTGTGATAGAGACTGTAAACTAGAAATCTTCCAGGAGGACAACACTGATGAAATTATTGTGTCCGGACAGTATGTCGAAGGTCAGTAACATTCTCATGGAAGAGAAAGTTAGAAAATGAAAGAAAGAGAAAATGTTTGCATAATACAATGTTATGACATTTGAATGATATATCATGTGTTGACATACTGTGTAATAAATTTTAAGCTTCGGATAAATAATAACTGTAATCTGACACAAGCATTATCTCCTTTGTTCCAAACTGCTAAAACTGGTATCTACTCGATCAATCAATTCAGCCTTTGAGAGATTTACCATCTGTACAGGTAACTCTACTGAGTAACACCCTCTACCCTTAGAATCTTGAACCGGGTGAGGGAAAAATCTGTAAAAACTTTTCACAAGAAAAAAAAAAAAGAAATTTCTGGGCAAACCGCAGATGAGGGATCCCTCTCCCTGGAAGGGTAAATATGCTATAGAAGTTACAAGTACATGCTGACAACTGATCAAAACAATCCAGACAGTCATCCTAACAGCTGACTCTATTTGGGTTGGACTGAGTCCAGGAGCATGCTACTGTATTTTCGTGGCAGGCCGTGCAGTTTAACCACTAGGCCATTAGTGATGTTGTACTTAGTTTAAACTTGGATAAATACATCTCATAATACTGTAAGCAGCTGCCACTGCTGCCACTAATGTAGCGTTCGAGGATTGAGGCGTTTATAACTTCTCTCAAAGGTTACAAAAACCATCACTCCTGAAGAGGCATCAGCCCCACTCCTTTTATTGTCACTCGCAGAGAAGAACCCAGCAGCCACACCTTTTATAGATGTCACACACCAACGTCACAGAACAACTCACCGCTGTGCAATCAGAACACTGTGCCATAACTTTGTCCAGACAACATTGATATTCCTCGAGAAAGGGAAAAATAGGAGTAGCTTGCCGACCTTTACATAAATCCTCTTATATTTGATAAAACGTTCCTTGACACCTGATTATGCTACATAATGCAAGACAAGGGCAAGCTGTGTGGCGTTACCCACTTTGTTGTCTCATCCACCATCACAGCAACAAAACGCGCTTCTTGATTTCTGTTTTGATTTCTTCTCCAATCACTTCTGAAATAGCATGAATAAGGTCATTTTGTATTTTGCCAGATGTCCCAGTAAACACTCTCTTAGTGGACAAGTCGTAATGCAGGTCTGTGTCATGCTCAGTAAGAAAAGAAAGAAGTTCCGTGTTGTTGCGTACCTGTTCATTGAGCTGCAAATCCACTCCGGTGTCCCCAAAAGTTTTTAAAAGCACAGTAGTTTGCACATGTCCAGTTGTGCTTTGGTGTCTTGTTGCTGCCTTCGTTAAACAATTCAAGTTTACAAATCAAGTGTGGCTCCAAACACCAAATCAATCCTTTGCAGACAAAAAGATTCCTAGCAGAAAAATTTTCAGCGTCCCTTGGAGCCTGTCAGCCATGGGTCTTCTTCTTTACCTTTCGGCTTTTCCCTTCAGGAGTCGCCACAGCGAATCAGTTGCATCCATCTAACCCTGTCTTCTGCATCTTCTTCTCTCACACCAACTACCTTCATGTCCTCTTTCACTACATCCATCAACCTCCTCTTTGGTCTTCCTCTAGGCCTCCTGCCTGGCAGTTCAAAACTCAGCATCCTTCTTCCAATAAATTCAATATATTTCTCCTCTGGACATGTCCAAACCATCTCAGTCTGGCCTCTCTGACTTTATCTCCAAAACCTCTAACATGTGCTGTCCCCCTGATGTACTCATTCCTGATCCTATCCATCCTGGTCACTCCCAAAGAGAACCTCAGCATCTTCATCTCTGCTACCTTCAGCTCTGTCTCTTGTCTTTACCTCAGTGACACTGTCCCTAGACCAAACAACAACTCTGGTGTCAACACAGTTTTGTACACCTTTCCTTTCATTTTAGCTGAAACTCTTCTATCACACATCACACCTGACACTTTTCTCCACCCATCCCATCCTGCCTGTATACACTTCTTCACCTCTTTTCCACACTCTCCATTGCTCTGGACTGTTGACCCTAAGTACTTAAAAATCCTCCACCTTCTTGATCTCTTCTCCCTGTAACCTCACTCTTCCACTTGGGTCCCTCTCATTCACACACATGTACTCTGTCTTACTCTGTCTAACCTTCATTCCTCTCCTTTCCAGGATAAACCTCCACCTCTCTAGCTTCTCCTCCACCTGTTCCCTGCTCTCACTGCAGATCACAATGTCATCTGCAAAAATCATAGTCCATGGAGATTCCTGTATAACCTCGCATGTCGGCCTGTCCATCACCATAGCAAACAAGAAGGGGCTCAGAGCTGATCCCTGATGCAGCCCCACCTCCACCTTGAACTCCTCTGTCACACCTACAGCACACCTCACCACTGTTTTACAGTCCTCACACATGTCCTGCACCGCTCTAACATACTTCTGTGCCATTCCAGGTGTCAGCTCACCTCCAGAACACTGCTGACACGCCCTTGAGCAAGGCGTCTTCCCCCTTCACAAGTTGCTCATTTTGGGTTTTCCACACAAGGGCTGTCCGCCACTGTACCTCCCCCTGCATGCCTAAAGGCCCCCCTGTGTGTGTATGCGTGTGCTACAGGGGCCTGTACAAACTAAAATGTATGCATGTGTTTGCAGTATTTACGAACTAGAGTGTGCTCTTAATTTCCGTTTGGGGATCAAACCAGTATATATAATTAAATTAAAAGAAAATTAAATGCTCACTTCTGCCCTTAATCTAGTTTCAACTACTCGTTCCCATAGCTGTAGCTGCCACAACTCTGCACATCTCCCTTGTCCTTAAAAATGGGCACCAGCATACTTCTCCGTTCCTCAGGCATCTTCTCACTATCTAAGATTATGCTGAACAACCCAGTCAGAAACTCTACTGCCGCCTCTCCTTGACATTTCCATACCTCCATAGGTATATCATCAAGACCGAGTGCCTTTCCACTCTTCATCCTCTTTAATGCCCTTCTCACTTCATTAGCTGTAGTAGTCCATTCACCTGGAAGCACCTCCTGACCACCCTGTCTTAACTCCTTCCTAAAAGTCCTGAAACACTCTCCCTTTTTCAGCTTCCACCATTTTGTCCTCTGCTTTGCCATCTTCATCTTCCTCAACACCAGACTCATCCTACACACCACCATCTTATGCTGTGTGGCTACACTCTCGCCTACCACTACTTTGCAGTCACCCTATGTTCCTGTCTCTTCTAGTTTTCACTATAGCCGTTTCCATCCGTTTTGCAAAGTCAAACACCATCTGTCCTTCTGCATTCCTCTCCTGAATACCAAACCTGTCCTTCACCTCCTCATCTCCTCTGTTTCCTGCACCAACATGTCCATTGAAGTCTGCACCAATGACAACTCTCTCACTTCTAGGTATGCTCTGCATCACTTCATCAAAGTCCAACCAGAATTTCTCCTTGTCCAGCTGCCATCCTACCTGTGGAGCATACCCCAAAACAACCTTGAACATCACACCTACGATTCTAGCTTCAGACTCATCACTCTATCTGACACTCTTTTTACCTCCAGGACATTCCTAGCAAACTACTCCTTCATGATAACTCCTACTCAATTTCTCTTCTTATCTACACCATGATAGAGCAACTTCAATGATCCTCCTAAACTAGCCTTGCTACATTTCCATCTGGTCTCCTGGACACACAGTATGGCTACCTCCACATCATGTCAACCGGCTCTCTACCTTTTCCTGTTATAGTTACAACATTTAACGTCCCTACTCTCAGTCCTATACTCTTGGCGCTCCTCTTCTCTCTCCTCCTACGAACACACTTTCCTCCTCCCCTGCTTCGACCAACAGTTGTCCAATTTCCACCGGCACCCTGTAGGTGAACAGCACCGATTCGGTATGGAAGTCATAGATTTGATTTGCACGTTTGATTTGGCAAAAGTTTTACGTCGAATGCCCTTCCTGACACAACCCTCTCTATTTATCCGGGCTTGGGACCAGCACAGTAAGACACTGGCTTGTGCCCTCTTGTGACTACATTAGCCTGTCAGCCATGGGTATCACTCATAGTTAGTTGTCTGGAAATGGTAGACAAACCCTTTCCCAGCAGGGGACAGGTTAGCTTGTTCAGGGATCGGACAATCAAATGTTCCTTTTCTCCTCCTTAAGCCATTGTGGGAGCAAAAAGCAAGTAGATTTTCCAGTTTGAAAATGTGTGTAGATTTCTCCCCTGAAGCTCTGCTATGTAACCGTGACGATCTGTGTAGCAGAAAATCTTTATCATATATATTATCATGATTTCTGGTTATGTTAGGTCACCATAGAAGGTCTTGCTGGCCCTGACTGCCCAGCACTGCCGTGTTTTTTTACAGTAATGGTCACTCACTATGATAGAATATGTGTTTTATCACTGGATGTTGTCGTCCTCTTCTCAGTGAATATACAGGTACATGTAATATTAGACAAAGACACCACTCTAATTTTTTTTTTTATTTGCAGCTGATGTTTCCGGCATGACTAAGAAGTTCAACAATGACAACATCAAAATTAAGGTACAATATACTTCTATATGACAGTAGTGTTTTTGCTTCAGAAAGCCTCCCTTTATTATAGTCCATAGTGCATTCGCTATATCATGGCAGTACTCGGAAGTGGGCATAATCACAGGCTGTACAATATCACCTCTGGCCTTCACTATGGCCATGGTGGTCATCATCAGGAGGACGTCAAGATGAGTGGTGGGTGGTGAGCGATCAAACAGCGGTCTCCATCTACCACCTATCCGAGCATACATTGATGATGTGATGACAATTACCACAACTGCAGCACACACCAGGCGTCTACTTGGCAAACTCCAGGACAACATCCAGTGGGCCCGGATGAAAATCAAGCCAAGCAAATCTCGAAGTGTCTCCATAGTCAAGGGTCAGATGAAAAATGTGAAGTTCCACATTGGAGATGACCTGATACCAACAGTCCGAGTAGCTTGTCAAAAGCCTGAGCAGATGACATAGTGCAAACCTCAAGGACAAGGATCAAGTGCAGCAACTAAGGCAGGACATTGTCGAGGATCTGGAACAGATCAACAAGATCCTACTGCCTGGGAAGCTCAAATCTTGGTGCCTACAGTTTGGCCTTCTCCCTCGGGTAATGTGACCACTCACCATCTATGAGGTCCCAATACACACCTGAGAATTCAATTGAAACCCCTCAAGCATGAGGACATATGAGGTATGCGTTCAGCTGTCTGGCAGGCTCAGGGAAGAGGACACTCCTGCCTTGCATAGTCCCTTGGGATCGTATCTTAATGATTGGGCATGGGACACAAGCTAAGGCTTGATCACCTGTTAGCTGGCCACCTTTGATGAGGGTGCATAGTGTATAAGGGCGGAAACATCCCCTGATTCAAAGGAGCACCACTGAGGATGTGTCCTAAAATTGATATCATACGTTAGTTACGAATATACCTTCCAATGCCACTCTCAACATCAAGACAATTGTCATGTGAGCGCACACAATCTATTGGCATAATGGACAGTTTTTAACATCACATCGCGTGTTTTATGATTCTATAATCTGGTATCTTCTTGTTGTAACCCTGCCTTGATGCCAGAGGAAAAACTGTGAGTTCTGCAGCACGTAAAGAAAGGATTTGGGTGGGTTTTTTTTTCTTCTTTTTATGTTATTCAGTAACAACAGACACCCGAAACTGGATAATGAAATGTCCTTCTGTCAGTGCAACAACTAGGCCCATCGGACACAGTTAACACTATATCTCATGTTGTCTTGTGTGTCATATTCAGTTTGTGTTTCATCTAGCTCAGTATAGACATATGTCAACACATGACTCATGCTGTTTTGTTTGTTTCGTCAGACTGATGTGGAAGAAGCTGCTCCTCGCTGGGAAAGGAATTCTAAATTGGTGCTGGTTTCCATGCTGCTGTGTGGCCTGTTGCTGGCTGCATTTCTGGTAGCTGGTTATTACCTCAAGACACACCGCAAGAACTCCAAAGGGGTCAGACTGGTGAGTGGATAAGATGAGCCTTCTTGCTCCGTTTCTCCCTTAAGAGCAAAGAACGTGCTTCTGTTTATAGGTCAGGAAAGAAGTGGGGTTTTTTTCTTTTCCTCATCACTATCCACATTTTATTCAAGCTATTTTTAGAAGTTACTGACCTATTCTAAAGATCATAGGATGCAATTTCCACAGTTAACATAACACTCTAAAGTGTGAGAGATAGCATGTCAGCAATCCTCCAACAAAAGCGGTGCAATGAAAATACTAGCAAACATGTATGAATGAACAGTGTGTAGTAGCTATTTTAAAACTGCTGTATTCTAATATATGCAGTATTCTGCAGCTTTTTGTAGTATGATGGACATGGAAATTAATTGGAGGCATGTGAACAGACAAAACTTGTGTAAACACCCTCAGACAACAACATCACATAGAAATGAAATGAAAGTGACATTTCCAGCAGGGATATCTCATGTCATCCATCATATACATGCTGCCACTGGCATAGCATAGCCAGTGGCAGCTGGTTCACAATAGCTGTAAATTGTTACTCTTGCTTGTAGATCTCACAGTTTAAGGCTCATTTAAGCTCACCCATTAGTTTTGTCTGTGTCCTTTTCTTAGGCTGAATCGTTTCAGGTAGATGATGAGAACCAGGCCAACACCCTGGTGTCTGTGGCCCCCCTGCCCCAGGAACCCCTTGACAAACCAGTTGTCAATGGCGAATCTCCACCAGAAAATGGGAACAACCCCACCCCCACCACTAATGGACACTCTGCCACCCAAATCCCAGTTGCTGACACAGAGATGTGAATTGTGACATCCATACCACCACACTTGATTTCTCTCCCATTGGGACAGACTACACACAATCCCCTCTATCACCTCAAAGACTGTCCACGCACAGACAAATTCAACAAGAATCCATTTAATACTTTTTCCTCCCTTCTCAATGACCAGCTCTTCTTGGGGACAGAGTAACAACAAAATTTAAGCTCCTCTTGCCCTCTTGCTTGGTAGATGATACTGACAATGTCTGTAATGTGAAAAGCTTGAGATCACAAAGGAACCTGCAGCATATACAGTGTGCTGTGTTTGGGACTCCATAGCAGGACACTCACTTTTTTTTAGATCTGCTGATTTTACTCCAGTTGTACCAACCATTGTAAATATCACCAAATGATGCTGTCTGTGTAGGTTCTCTGTTATCTGGGTCATGGTTATCCAAAGCTGTATGAATCAATCCACTGGACTTTAAGAAAGTTTTCTTAAAGACATTCTTGAGTTCTGAAGAAGTGAAGTCTCTTGGATGAGAGGCGAAACGTCATCAAGAATCTTTCTTAAAGTCCAGTGGACTGATTTAAACAGCTTTGGAACACCAAATGATGCCAAACATGTGCTGTTGAGCCCAGATAATGACAAAACAATACTTTATTACTTCAATCCGTTATTTTCAGGCAATAAAGCTATTGAATCCAGGCAGATAGAGACCAGTTTTTGTATTGCTGTCATAAAGGACTGATACTGTGTTTTTGTAGCATTACCATTTGTCTTAACCTTGTAAGGGCCTATTTATCATGAGACATGCATCAAGTTAGTATATCTAATAAAAGTTTAATTTACTCACAGTAAATTAAAATGTCTCAAACTGAAACAACCAAATATTGTTTTCATTATTGCTTTAAATGTTCTACATACAAACCAAAGACCAGAATTAGTGGTGCACAAAAGTGTAAAAAAAGGATGGAAGCAAGCCTGTTTGGTTTTGCTGAGGAATGAAAAATGCTACTCAACTATGAATTTTTAAAATGGAAAAGTCTGCTGATAACCAGTATCAACCTCAGGTTGATCGTTGTTAACCCGGGCCTCGACCGATCCGGTATGGAAGTCATATGTTTGATTCGCATCTTTGATTTGGCAAAAGTTTTACGCCGGATGCCCTTCCTGACGCAACCCTCTGTATTTATCCGGGCTTGGGACCGGCACAATAAGACACTGGCTTGTGCCCTCTTGCGGCTACATTAGTATCAACCTCAGGGGTTTTCATAATAATAAACTAAATCCTGATAACTACTACTTAGGTCAAAACGTATCAGGAATAGGTTGTAAGGTGCATGTATTTTTATGCTTGTATTTGTTCTTGATGGCATTGGTGTACATGTAAAACATCAACAACAAATGATTTTTCTTACTTTCTCTTGGAATGGTGAAGGATTTTTAGGTGTTAAATCCAACCCCACAAAAACACATTTTACCAGCTTTAACAATCTGTTTAATAGATTACTGTACTGCCTTGAATGTCATGTTTACATAACAAATGGCAGTGTCAGCATTCCCAAGGTGCCTGTACCTCATTGTTGATATAAAAGGGTTTTTATATCTGTGCTATGTATTTCTTAACAACTGGCTGCTTTCATAATGTCATAACATGTACATAAAACTGCTTTCTCTGTTGGTAGTACCTGTTCCTGATCCATAAACTGTATTTTTAACAATATCTTTGTGGTCTGTTTTCTGCTTAAACCAACTGAAATATGGAGAAAAAAAACAGTTCTATACTATTTGTCCACATTGAAAAATACATACAATTGTGTACCGTTGACAAGCTAAACCAAAGACGTACATGAGGGTTTCATTATGATTTGGACCATAAACATGTACAGTTGAAATAAACATCCCAGAGCTATTATTGCTTAAAATTTTCGCAGATGCTTCATATCTCTTGTTTGCCAGTTAAACACATCTGTTTATTCTGGTCATCTTCAGTAACCAATAAACCAAAACTCTGACATAATCTATAGACGCAGGTAATTCTTGATTTAAATTACATCAAAAGTACTGAAAAACAATTTATGTTACTTGTTTTAAAAAGACACTTGATTGCCCTTCTCACAGCTAAATACAGTCATTGGGATCTTTTGAAATGCAAATTAATTGAATATTTTGATTAACAAAAAGCAGAAAACATCCTGACAAAAATGGAGGCTGTAACTTGAATGTGCAAATTTGGAATCTTAAATCTAGCATTAGTAATGTGACAGTGTAGCCAGCTGAGCAATGCTGAGATTCCTGAGTTTTCAAAAAGAGGCAAGAGTCAATCAATCTCAATCAATCAATACATCATTCAATACTTTACGGTCATATGCACAGCACTCACATAGTGGTCCTGTGACACTGGCATGTGTCATAGGATCTCACATCCAATACTTACATTGGGGTGGAGAGGACCAGATTTTGTTTGTACAGATGTTGTGCAACAACACCACCTTGGGAATTTCCCACAAAGAATTATAATGAATTCAAGGCTTGCACCTTAAGGACATAGATATTTGTTCTACTCAATCACAGAGTGTAGAAATACAATTTATTAACAATTCTTGCCTAAACATCATTTATGGGGGCAAGGGGAAATGAGCTTTATCAGTGCTGAGGCATCCTGGTGGGCTCAGGGCTAGTAATTCGGGGAACATGACAAGTCAGTGTTTTCTATTCTTACATAAGCAATGTTAAACTGCAAACAAAATATACTCTCTATACCAGTGGGTCATTTGGTAGCGGGCCGCAGAGAAAGAAAAAATAATTTACATTACTTCCGTTTTATATATTTTGGAGTCTGAAAGATGTTTTACTTTGAAAAGTGACGTCTGTGCAGAATGCATGCGTCTTTCCTGCTTGAAAGGTCCCGGTCACGTGACAGGTTACACACCGTTACCCCTAAATCAAGTGCCCACAACTTCGCCAGTGTTCTGGATTATCCTGAGATCGCCCAAAAAGTATCGAAATCCCTGCGTCCATTTCCAACCTCTTGTCTTTGTGGAGCGAGATTTTCTGCAGTGACCGTAAAAAAAACCAAACTGCGGAGTAGACCGGACGTCCAGAACACACTTCAGATGTTATTGTCTCCCGTTACCCCTAGATCAGCGGTCCCCAACCACTAATTCTCATCATTGTAATTATTATTTGATTGAATTGTTCACTCTTTTATCGGAAATGATCAGTATTTCTCCACGTTGAATGCACTGTTTGTCAGCTATATTTCAATATAAACCTCACTAGTGCAGTCAGTTCAATAAATGTAGCCGCAAGAGGGCAAAATCCAGTGTCTTATTGTGCCAGTCCCAAGCCCGGATAAATACAGAGGGCTGTGTCAGGGGGGACGTTGATGTTGGAACTATGACAGGAAAAGGTAGAGAGCTGGTTGACATTATGCAGAGAAGGAAGATAGACATACTGTGTGTCCAGGAGACCAGGTGGAAAAGTAGCAAGGCTAGAAGCTTAGGAGCAGGGTTCAAATTGTTCTATCATGGTGTAGATAGGAAGAGAAATAGAGTAGGAGTTATCTTGAAGGAGGAGTTTGTTAGGAATGTCCTGGAGGTAAAAAAGAGTGTCAGATAAAGTGATGAGTCTGAAGCTAGAAATAGAAGGTGTGATGGTCAATGTTGTTAGTGGGTATGCTCCACAGGTAGAATGGGAGATGGAGGAGAAGGGAAAATTCTGGTTGGACTTTGATGAAGTGATGCAGATGAAGTGAGAGAGTTGTCATTGGTGCAGACTTCAATGGACATGTTGGTGCAGGAAACTGAGGTGATGAGGAGGTGATGGGCAGGTTTGGTATCCAGGAGAGGAATGCAGAAGGACAGATGGTAGTTAACTTTGAAAAACGGATGGAAATTGCTATACAGGCAAACCTCGGTTTCCGATCACAGTTCGTTCCAGAATGCTGTTCGAATACCAATTTGTTTGAAATCCAAATACAGTTTCCCATTACAAATAATGTAAATAGTCTTATTCCGTTCCAAGATGCTAGAAAACTACCTTTTTTCAACATAATATCTGTGGTGACTTGAACAAAAACCAGGACCACAAAAGATAGTTTTGAGTAGAGAAATTTATAAAAGTAAATAAAACAGGTCGCGTACAGAAAAAAGTACAGCACGTTGCTCTAAACTAGACGCTCGGCTTCTTATTCTACTCAACAGAGAAAATGCAGATGCACCCGGGGCTCTAAAAACTTCACCTCAACCTTGTGAACTATCAATCAATCAACTTTTATTTATATAGTGCTTAATCACATCTGAAGACTTTTCAAAGCGCTTTACAGATAGAAAGCCAAAAATGCCCTCCAGAGCAAGCATAAGCGACGATGGCAGGGAAAAAGTCCCTCATTGTGAAAGAAACTCCGAGCAGGACCCAGGCTATGGAGGGCGGTCATCCGCCTTGACCTGTTGGTTGGGCAAGAGAAATACATTGGGGAAAGAGATAGGTCAAGTAAAAGAGACAGAGGGAGAGAGAGAGAGTGGCAGATAGGCCAGTTTGAGTTTAATGTCCAGAGTGCGCTGTCGATGAATTGGGGGCAGGATTTCCAGGCCTTTGGATATCCTGTCTTTCACCCGCGTTCTCCACATAGGCACAAAGACAGCGGCAGTATCGTGTAGACAGAGAGTATGATTTGACAATGATTTAACTACAACGGTAATAGCCCGTCAACATTACAACAATATCCATCCATTTTCTGCCACTGTATCCGCGTACTATATGTTATTTCATAATGTCATTTATATATCAAATTGTATAGTAAAGAAATGCAAAAGAAAGAAGCAGGAGGTCAGACTGAGATGGTTCGGACATGTCCAGAGGAGAGATAGTGAATATATTGGTAGAAGGATGCTGAGTTTTGAACTGCCAGGCAGGAGGCCTAGAGGAAGACCAAAGATGAGGTTTATGGATGTAGTGAAAGAGGACATGAAGGTAGTTGGTGTGAGAGAAGAGGATGCAGAAGACAGGGTTAGATGGAGGCAATTGATTCACTGTGGCGACCCCTGAAGGGAAAAACTGAAAGGAAAAGAAGATGAAGAGCTGAATTTCACGCTCATGTTTACTATTGCTCACTATGACTACATGGTTTATGTCACTAGTGAGAGCATGAAATGTTTCAAGTGCGGATGGCAGGGACATCTCTGTCTGACAACTGTCTGAAAGGAGAGGATGAGCGCTGGCTGTCGATTGCCACGGGACAGGTGGCTGCGCTCACGGGGGGACTGGCGGTGGGAGCTGCGGTGCTGGTAGTTGCAGCTACTTACGAGACTGTGGTGGCGTTCGGTGCTGCAGCTTGGGCTCCAGGACCGCGGCCTTGTGGGCTTCCGACTCCTTTACCAACTGGGTCGCCAACTGCCAACCCAGAACCACAGAATAAGATGAAGGATACGGGTGACACGCAAAGATTAAAAAATCGGGGGCCGCAATCCCTCTGGTGTCTTCCAGTACTGCAGTCCTGATTTCACAATCGCAGCCCTGTGAGTTTCCAACTCCACCCCACGTGGAATCACGGGGCATCAACCCGGAGGTCACAGGTGACAGCGCTAAGGTTAAACAGTCGCTGACCATCAACCTGGAGCCACAGAATAACACAAAGGCTGAGGGAGCCGGAGAAACAGCCGTCAGGACGGTTAAACAGTCGCCGGCCGCCAACCCAGAACCACAGAGTAGCACGCAGGACATGGAAAACAGCACAAAGGATTGACAGCTTATAGCAGGATAGCTAAAACCCATCTTAACTAAATCAAAAGCTTTATAAACTCAGACAGTTTCAAACCTAATACAGGAACAGAGTATCTGTCTCCCAGACCAAGACCAGAAGATGGCTCTGATTCTACTTTGGCATTCTTGAAGTGTAAACAGGTAACTACGAGCTCCTGGACTCCATGGCACACATTTCAGCCATACATGTATGTTTAGCTTCCCATAACCTTAACTCTAACCCTAACCCATGCTCCTTCTCTCTACAAGGTCTTTTTAGAAATAGGTTTGGTTTTTTAGGGAAAATGTGGATTTTTTTTCCTGGCTCATGCACCATCCTTTCATCAGGTTTCATGAATATCTACCCAGTAGTTTAACATCAACAAAGATAATGATAACAGTAACATCACGAGTGAAAAAGATTTAAACATATCTTAATGTGCAATAATTTTAGTGAATCTAAAATAAATAAATGTTTGACCATGTTTGAGCAAGTGTTTGACAACAGCATGGTTATTCAAGACAACCTTCAGTTGATGTGTACTATTAAAACTCAACATTTGGATGCCCTCAATTTGTTTAAGTAGGTCTTGTATGCTTATACAAAAGTGCACATTATTACCATATTGGTAATTGAAACAGTGACATTGTGTTCTTGCCATTCATTCCACTTAAGTAAAGATTTGTAGGAGGATCAGATAGTTTCACAGAAAAAGAACATCTGCGGCTCAATATGAAGATAAGTGCTGTGAATTTTCTCATTGTCAAACAGTATGTCTCTTGGATTTACCTCAAATTTTCCTTTTCAGGAAGAATATGTATGTCAAGAAATTAGACAGATGGTTCAAAGCCAGAATGTACTGCAAGAAGCATCACACTGATCTGGTTTTAGTCAGCAACATGACAGAGATGGCCCCAGCATATCGTCCCAGGGTGAAATCACTCAAACCCACGAGGAGACCCGTCACGGTGTGGCCCCAGAATGCGGCCCCCGTGCTCCAGGACTGCTTCCAGCACACAGACTGGCAGATGTTCAGGGAGGCGGCCACGCAGGGGGGAGAGGTGAACCTGGAGGAATACACTTCCTCTGTCCTCGGGTTCATCTCCAAGTGTGCGGACGATGTGACCGACACCAAGACGATCACCGTCTACCCGAACCAGACGCCCTGGCTGAATGCAGAGTTGAGAGCTCTGCTGAAGGCCAGGGATGCTGCGTTCAGGTCGGGGGAGGCAGAAGACCTAAGGGCAGCGAGGAGGGCTCTGGATAGGGGCATAAAGAAGGCCAAATCCACCTATGCTAAGAAGATCCAGGGTCACCTGACCTCAGGGGACCCACGGAGCATGTGGAAAGGCATCAAGTGCATAACCAACCTCAACACCAGGAATGCACAGGGCCCGACAGACCCCTCCTTAGCAGATGCCCTCAATAAATTTTATGCCCGTTTTGAGGATCCCAACACCAAACTAACCCCCCCCCCCGATGACACGCCCCTCAGTGTGACCACAGAGGATGTGAGGAGGACCCTACTAAAGATCAACCCTCGTAAGGCTGCAGGCCCCGACGGCATCCCAGGGAGAGTGTTGAAGAACTGTTCCCACCAGCTAGCAGAGGTGTTAACAGACATCTTCAACACCTCACTGCAGCTAGCAACAGTCCCCAGCTGCCTGAAGTCTGCCACCATCGTCCCGGTCCCCAAAGGCCACTCAGTGAAGGAGCTTAATGACTATCGGCCTGTGGCCCTCACCTCGATAGTCATGAAGTGCTTCGAGAAGCTGGTCATGGCGAACATTAAAGACTCTGTAGACATAGCGGTGGACCCCCACCAATATGCCAACAGGAGGAACCGCTCCACCGATGACGCATCTCCTCTGTGGTCCACACATCCCTCACACATCTGGAGAGCAAGGACTCTTACATCCGCCTGCTCTTCCTGGATTTCACCTCCGCCTTCAATACCATCATCCCCCAGACCCTGGTGCAGAAACTGACAGAGCTGGGACTGTCTGCCACCACAGGGAACTGGGTCCTGGACTTCCTGGCAGACAGATCACAGACTGTCAGGATTAACAACACGGTCTCCTCCCCCATCACCCTCAGCACAGGCTCCCCACAGGGCTGCATGCTCAGCCCCCTCCTGTTCACCCTACTGACGTATGACTGCTCAGCGAAACACCCGAGCTGTCATATAGTAAAGTTTGCAGATGACACAGTAGTGGTGGGACGCATCCGGAACAAAGATGAGTCCAAATACAGAGAGGAGGTGGAGCACCTGGTGCACTGGTGCAGACAGAACAACCTCTGCATCAACGTGGGGAAGACCAAGGAGATGGTGGTGGACTTCAGGAGGAAACTCCCCTCCCCCCTGCACATCGGAGGAGCAGCTGTGGAGGTGGTCTCCAGCTACAGGTACTTGGGGGTTCATCTCACTGAGGACCTCACCTGGAGCTGTAACACCTCCTACCTGCTCAGGAAGGCAAACCAGCGGCTGTACTTCCTCAGGAAGCTGAGGCGTGCTGGACTGGAGGGTCCCGTCCTGAAGGCCTTCTACAGGGGTGCGGTGGAGAGCATCCTCACCACCAGCATCACTGTGTGGCACGGCAGCTGCTCTGCAGCAGACAGGAAAGCGCTGCAGAGGGTTGTGAAGGCTGCACAGAGGACTGTAGGGGGTGGCCTACCTGCCACCATAGAAATCTACACGAGTAGGTGTAGAAGGAGGGGCACCCACATCATGACAGACCCCACCCCTCCAGCACACAGTCTATTCCAACCCCTCCCCTCAGGCAGGAGACTACGGAGCATCCAGAGTAGGACCACCAGGCTGAGGAACAGCTTCTTTCCAGAGGCTGTTAGACAGCTGAACTCCTGTGGTGCTCTGTAGTCACCCTCACGACGCCCCGTGTGTCACCACAGATACATGGGGATTCAGTGCAATATGGTGCTTCTTCAAGTGCAATATATGGAGCGCCTACACACTTGAGCTGCTGCGTTGTTGTTGTTGTTGTTGTTGTTGTGTGAACTACATTCTGCTGTCCAGACACCTTGAACTTCTACTATATATCTTACATCTTAACTTTTCTTTGTTCTCTTTTCCTATTTATCTTATATTTTTAACTTTTTGTTTTTCTCGAGGTTTTCTTAACTTATTTATCTTGCGTTCTTTAAACTTTTTTAACTAGTTGCTCTTAACATATTTATTTTATTTATCGACCGGGCTTACTGGGACCTCCAGAGACATATTTCGTGCTGTCAACTGTGGAAACGTGTGTCAGTATGACAAATAAAGACTCTGATTCTCTGATTCTCTGATTCTGAGCTTGAAGAACTTCGCAAGAATCAGAAACAGGTTGCCTGGATTGGTCCCTACTAAGACACTGATTATTTGTTAGAGAGAACAGGAGAACAAGTCTCATTTTTTAACTACCGGTAGTCATACAAGAATGCCACAGATTCACAAGGAAAATATGTGGTACTACAGATAAAGGCTGATTCACCAAAAAAATGTAACAGAGAAAAACCTTCCTTCCACTGTTTGTTGACCAACCTGGTTTTGATGAAGGAAAAGAAGATGTGGGAAGAGGCACTGAAGCAGTGTCATTGTCAGTACATTGACTTGATCAGTCTTCTCTCTGAATCTATGCTGCTTCAAATAATCAAGACTACAAGGGATGCCCAGAGAGACTACATGTGCACTGGCTTGCATTACCTCGCTGACACTTGGCTATGGGGGAATGGGTTGAATGAATCATCATTGAGTACTATGAAGGGGAGAAGGGGAGATACCACAGTGCTCCAGTGAAAATCGTGTCGGTATGGCTCTCACCAGATGGACAGATGAGCCCACCACAGGTAATATGAAACATAATGGTGAGGGGACCAAGCTGATTGAACAAACTAACACAAAGCAATTCTGAACATAATCTGAACTAAACTGTTCAGGGTGCCATATGTACATACAAACAAACATTCATGTTTAGGGATGTGCAATTACCATGGTTTGTGTGTTCTTTTGTACCCAGACCACTTCCACACCACCACAGTATTATAATGTGCACTGCATATGTGAAATGCATATTACATCAACAAATAAGAATGCCACAATATAATGATACAATAAGGTCCACCCCTAGATGTGACAGTATCCACCTACAACACTATGTTTTGTCTTTGTCTGTACAGTGGTACCTCTACTTACGAAATTAATTGGTTCCGGAAGACATTACATAACTAGAAAATTACGTAAGTGGAGACGCGTTTTCCATGCAAATGCCCTAATCCATTCCAAGCCCCAAAAAATTCCGACATAAATGTTTTATAAAGCATAAAAATGCATCAAAATATGTAACAAATACATGTTACGATTAGATTATTACACAATAAATGAGAGTTGTGCATAATGTAAAAAACAAAGAATAGCGTAAAGAATAAAAATGATGGTCATTTACCTCTTAACTGCTATCCTCATTGTTTTTTGTCCTCTTTGGTTCATGCGCTCTTGCCTCACCATGCCGAACAACAGTGAATTCCAGCGATGCCTTAAACTCCTTAAACTTCCTTTTGTTTTAATAATGTGGCGATTAGATGCATTACGGCCATTTTTTTGGTGAGTTCAACCAAACGCATCCCTTTTTCATGCTTTTCTATTATCTCTTGCTTTGTTTGTACGGACAAAAAAACTCTTTTCTTCGTCTTTTCTTTTCCTCTTTTCTCCGTCATTTTCTTAGGGTCCATAGCAAATACTCTAAAAGTTAATATATTTACGTAAAACTATCAGAACACGTCGTGGGTGGAGAGCTGAATGACAAGGATGCTGCATAAACACCAATCTAGGTCCACACAGAGGTCCCTCTTAGCCAATGGGATGCCAGGAAGATACTAGGTAATAGCCAATGGCAGAGCAGCTATGAGATTGTTGCGTTCAGGAACCTGTGGGAGCTGCGAGTATCAGCCCATACTGTATTTTTATCTTTCGTAAGTCGAAATTTCTTTCGTAACTAGAGGTAATATTTTCCTGCTGAGAAGTTTCGTAAGTAGAGACACTCGTAAGTAGAGGCACCACTGTATACGATTACATCTTTTTTCTGAGTCACTATCTTCTGATCTCTCTGTGTGCACATGTTTCCAGACATGTAACCAATGAACAATTTTGGTACAAGGAAGCACATATTAAAAAACACAAGGAGTAAAAACTAAAAAAGATTTGTTGTCAGGGATTGGGTATGACTCATATTTATTATTACACATTATATCGTAATCATCATCCTCAGAACATGCAACTTTGCTATACTTTGGTATAATATCTGAATCACCTGCATATGAAAATAATACATTTTTGGTTGTAAATCTGCATATTAGCAACGAAAACATTGACAACGTTGTGGTTGCTGTTACTGACAGCACTGTTACATAGAATTTCAAAAGGTAATGAGCTATAGACCGATGGCAGAAGAGACAGTTCAGTCACATCACCTGGACATGGAGCATTCCTGTGTGAAAAGCCTGACTCTGTGTGTCAGCTGAGTTGATGGAACCACAGCAAATTAATCACTGCTGTCTTGCTGATGTGGCCTTTTCATCTCCTGTTATGGTTTATCATTCCATCCAGCTGTAGTGGTTCACTTACCAGGGCCACTGGGCTTACAGGTACAGCTGTCGGCTGCTGTGAAGCTGATTGGGTGTGAAGGTCAGTGCATCGTTTGCTGGTAACATCACTCTAAACAAGGTCATGATGCTCCAGTACAGATAAATAGCACAACATGCATGTTTCCACTGACATCAAGTCTATTAATGTGTCACACAGAGCTACGATTTATAGTTTCATTATACTTTTTGTGCAATGACCCAAACAGCCTGTCGTATATGCAGTTTTGGAAGAAGTATCTAAATGTTCTGCATTGTCAATGCCAAAACTGCCCTGTAAAATCAATAGGTTTTGGGGACTGCAAACTTCCACCAAAAGCTCGCTTTCTCCCACACATTTGATTCCCATTTTTATATAACACCAGCTATATATATATATATATATATATATATATATATACAGTATATACAGTATATATACTGTACATATATAGCTTTTACACACACACACACACACACACAAAGCTTCTATATATATCTTATTCCACAATGAGGAAGTACATGCAACTTGAATCTTTCTATATCTCTTACTATTGAGAGAACAGCTGTTTTTGAAAGAAAATCCTTGATGCCATTGCATATTGTTCCCAAAATTTAACCATCTGCTCTCATCCTCGATGCTTACTGTATCTCTGTTGTGAGGTTTTACCGTCAAGTCATAGTCTCTGGTTGTCCTGCCAACATACAGAAAAAAAACCCATTACCAAATACTGTAGAGTCTTTACTGTCCTTAGTAGAGGTAACGATGAATGAAATCACATGAATGGCAGAAATGCTCAGTACCTGGTAGTAATGCAACAATCCATAGTCCCATATCATGAAAATCCCTGAAACCTCTGCCCCTTTAATTTGGGATAAATTTGGGAGAATTTTCTCCCGAATCGAATGGCTTCTTCCTTTTTAGACCTGAAAATCCCAACAATGTACTTGATTTTATGTAGTTCTCCTATAAGTCAGACATATAATCAAATAAACGGCTTATTGCACGTCACTCCCTCTCCCTCTATTTTGTCCTGTCTGTCATAGTCCCTCTGTTTTTTGACATCTCTGTCTCTTCTGTCTCTATGAGTTTTATAGATTGAAAAAACTGAGGAGAAAAGTAAAAGACATGATTGTAAACGAGATGATTTCTTAATTTTGTCTTTTTTTTTAGTTTGATAAATGTTAAAAAGTTAGATGTTTTTGTTCATAAAACACACAGTGCATTTTTAATTCTGTTTTTCTTTTTGCCAATTTTTTCATGTTTATTCACATTTCTGTTAATATAGTTTAATCACACTTACGTTAGGGAGTTTGTAGATTTTGAGGGGGAATTAAGAGCCAATCTGGCCGCCCACAGGGGCGACATGTTGTGTAGTAACACCAGCCTGCCCTTACCACTAAAATGTGTTAATTATTTTTAGTCTAGTGTATTGTAATTTATTTTTGCTCCACATGGTCAGCACCTACCCAAATATTTGTTTGCTACACATGGCCCAACCTGAATACTTGAATGCTGCCAAGTCAGCTATGAATCACAATTGTTTTCCAGTTCGTGCCAATTTTTATTAGCTAATATGTACATTTCATTCAGTTTACAAAAGATACACAAAGTTAGCGATGTCCGCTTTGTTCTGGCGCTCCGATACGCGCCCCGAACTCAGTGGGCATTCTCATGTGAAACACTGCTCGGAGCCTGCTTCAAACGTGGAAAAACCAGGTGACTGATGACGTTTGGCACACCAAGTGCGCCGAAACACTAAGCGCTCCGTTCACCAAGCACCGAGATGAGTTAAAATGGATGAATGGATGGCAGGATGACTGTGCTCCTGCCACACGACAGTCAATAACCCCAGAAAACAGCGCTTTGACGTTTCCTGTATTGCATATATTTTCTGAATAAAACCAAATATAATCTAATTAAATGTGTTAACACTTGCTTGCTATATTGAAGCCCTATGTTATAGGAAATTGTTTTATGATTATTGGTCCTTGCAGGGTTTAATAAAGCAATAAGTGATAAAGATAACATGTTCATGCATGTATATTTATTATAAATATATACATAAGTGTTCGTGTGCGTGAGTTACTTAGGATGAGTAGTGTCACTGGAAAAAAACAAGGTCTGTGTTGTGATAAAAGTCGGGATTCGGAGACGTCATCACAGCAGCACCACCGGCTTCATTCTCATGTCTGTATCGGTAACGTCTCATCATTGATGACGTGTTGTTACTATATGTCAGGTGATGGAACAAAGCAAACATTTCACCGGGAATTAAAAATGACATGTGTGTGGTTTATTATTTTCCACTCTGTGAGCAACAGAGCCTGAAAATAAGCTTCTTAGAAATTAGAATCTACTTTGTTCGGCGGCACCAGTTCAAAATGTTCCTAGACTTAGGATCTGTCTGGTTGGATCCATTGTAAAGTAATTAAGACGCAAACTGTCTGTCAGCAATCAGAACGCTAATGTGATCAATCCAAAGGATGTTGACACAATTGGCAGCGCACCGCGATGTTTCATCCATTTTGACACATCTGGGATCTGCCGGTGTTTTGGATCACCCATTGATCCGGACCAATAAACTGGTTCACCTGGTGAATGGGGCGCTTAGTGTTGGCGTGCCAAACGTCATCAGTCTAGTGGTTTTGCCATGTTTGAAGCAGGCTCCGGAGCAGTGGTTCACATGGGAACACCCACCGAGTCCGGGACGTGTATTGGAGCGCCGGAGCAAAGCAGATATCACTACTGCCAACTCCTTGCATGATCTATCTGCCTGGTTTTGGATTGTTTCTTGTGTATGACCCTGCCTGGTTTCAGGATTCTGCCTGTCACCTGTCGTTTGTCTGATTCTCCTGCCGGTTGGACTGATTACCCGATATCTGACCCCTGCCTGTCCGTTTAAACACTTTTTGAGACTTGACCTGTCTGCTTCCCTGTTGTGCTTTTGGGTTCCTTCTGCCAGTCGTGTACGAGTCCTGACAGACATGGAGAAAAGAGCCTCTTTTTAATTCATGTAAAAAAGTTAGGTGTTTTATTTGTCCAGGGAACACACAGTACTGTGGAAAATGCAGTTAACTGGAAGTGACAATGGGACGGACAAATGTATTTTAGCCATAAAACCAGCACCAAGGGTCAAGTGGGGATATTATTTTCTTGTGCTTGTAAACCTTGTTCTAGTGGAAGACATCATGTTGGGCCACATTTTAAAAGTACAAGCAACGGTTGAAAGGAAGACGTTGTTTTTTATCTGTGTGCATGCTCCCACTGTAGGCATAGTGCGGCTTTTTTAAACATTTTAAATAATGAAACAGAAATGCAGCAGAAGTGAGTACTGTTTTTAGGAGATTTTAATTGTAAGGAAAACCCAATTTCAGACAGTAACCACCAGAAGCCTCATGCTGCATCGAACAAGAAACTGAAAGATTTTATAAAATCGAATGAACTGGCAAAATTTGTCTGTGGCAAAATTTTAAAGGGGCCCTATTATGAAAATGACATTTTTTCAGGTCTCTACATATACATAGTGGTCCTCCCTAACCCGACCAACTCCTAGAATCTGGTAAACAAACGCTTCCTGCATCAATAGATATTTGGAGTTTTAGGAATTCATGGACCGGACCAAATCAGAACGATCGGATTTCACTAGAATGGCCTTTTGTGAAATAAATTATGTCACATGTGCGTGTGTGGTTCGTGATCAGGCTACGGTAGCGGTGTGTGGTAACAACCTGGATCAGAGCTACACACTTAAAGTTCGTCTTTTGGCTAACTAGCAGTCAGGTGTGTGTGTGTCTGCCCGAGGCTATCCCCAGCATCACAGCGAACACATAGCCAGTTACACATTAATTACTAATACAGAACAATTGTCTCTGTTTTGGTGAATGAAAGCAGCTTTAGCTATTCTAAGTGATCGGAGAGCTGCGTGTATACACACGCACACACACACACACACGCGCGTGCGAGAATACAAGAGAAAAACTTGGTCTTACTGGTAAAATCCCATGTTTCATTAGTTTGCATTAGCTTAGCTCCCGTGTTATCCATGAGCTCTAATTGTCCATGACAATTTTCAGAAAACACAGTGTAATTATCTCACCGGCCGGTCTAATCATGTTTACACAATGAGCCGAGTCTTTGTTCAGCAAAGGCTGAGGAACATGAGGAAGCAGGTCCATGCTCAGCGCCGAAAAATCAACCGTTATATCATGAAAAACAAGAGTGCTAAACACAAGAATTAGAGCGAAGTATGTAGCGGTGAACATAACGTAATATAACATAACATGACATAACATAACATAACATGACATAACATAATATAACATAGCATAGCATAACGTAACGTAACGTAACGTAACATAACGTAACATAACGTAACATACATTTTATTTGTCAGCAGTGCTGAAATTTGTCTCGCTACCCAGCAGCCGTTTTATGCAACAAAGAAGAACATATATCACTCACATTGACATGACACGTATTGAAAACTTGGAAACATAATAGTCCAGAGCGCTTGTCCCCCACTCAGCCTATCTCCGGTTTTTCTCCTGGTTGAGCATTAAAGTCGATTGATAAACAAAGGACTTTTTTAGTCTAACCTTCCTGAAAGGTGGTACCCTGTATCTCCTTCCTGAGGGCAGTAGACTGTATTCACTGTATAAAATATGACTGGTGTTTGAGGTGATGTTTTTTGGCAGTCTCAGCATGCTGTTACTATACATGGAGGTATACAGTACTTGAAGTTCCCGTCCAACAATCTTCGAGCATATGTTTAGTTGTTGTGACATTTGTGACTTTAGTGCCACGCCCAGACATCCATACCAGGTGGTGCTACAGTATTGAAGAACACTAATAATAACAGAGGTGAAAAACAAAAAGAGGAATCCTTTTACTGGCACCAAAAGATCGTAGACTGCGAAGGAAATAGATTCTTTGCTTTGTTTTCCTGCCTCAATCTGATCTTTCCAGGACAGGAGATGGTCTATTACTACACCTAGGTATTTGTATGAACATACTGTACCTGATTGATCTGTTCATTATGAATAATAACAGGGAGTTTGTGTGTTTCTGGTGGTGTGCCAAATACAATTTC
Source organism: Antennarius maculatus (assembly GCA_013358685.1). Lineage (NCBI taxonomy): Eukaryota > Metazoa > Chordata > Actinopteri > Lophiiformes > Antennariidae > Antennarius > Antennarius maculatus. The sequence continues at coordinate 5,249,081 of CM023609.1, read as the reverse complement.
TTCTGTCTTTTTTGTGTTTATGATGAGAGTGTTGTTGCCAGTCCATTCAACCACCTTATTTACCCTCTGTTGGTGCAGTCCAGTGTTACTGAGATCATTTAAGAGAGAAATTAAAACTGTGTCATCAGAGTACTTCAGAATGTACTGGTCTGGTCTATCACTCTTACCTTCAGACCGACATTCTGCAGTATGACAGCTGTCAGTGTAAAGAGTGAAAAGTACAGCTGAGCTTACACAACCTGCGGAGCGCCAACATTTGTAGTTAATAATGAGGAGATGGTTTTGTTCACCTTCACTGTGTGTACTCTGTTGGTTAGAAAAGATGCATACCAGTGAATCAGGTATGGATTTAATTCTAACTGGACCATCTTTGATACCAATATATCAGACTGAATCGTGTTGAATGCTGAAGAGAAGTCCAAAAACAACACCCTTGCATAGTTGTGGTTGGACTGATCTAGATTTTTGTAATCATGTGGACTAGTGTGGAAACCGCATCTTCTGTACCGCAGCCCTTTTTACACGCATATTGACATGGGTAGAGATTTTCTTTGGTTACACTAACCAGATGTTGTAGCAGTATTTTTCCAAGGGATTTCATGATTACTGAAGTGAGAGCTATGGGTCTATAATCCTTATGCTCCTTGGGACATTGGATTTTTGGTAGTGGTTTTATGTGTTTTCCAAGACAGGGAAAAAGTTCACGCTCTTGTACAGTTTTGTGTTGTAATTAATGAAAGCTAGAAGTGCTTTCTGGCATTCAGGGTGGTCCTTGTGCTCCTGCCAAAAAATGACTTGCAGGACATCAGGAACTGGAGGCCGGTGTCCCTCCTCTGCACAGACTACAAGCTCCTCTCCAAGGTCTTGGCCAACAGGCTAAGTGATGGAGCAGGTTGTTCATGTGGACCACTTACTGTTTATCGGGCAGGCTAATCATAGATAACGTACATTTGGAGTGTTTTGGAACTCTCAAGTTGATTGGGCATAGAAATTGGTCTTATTTCCATAAACCAAGAAAAGGTTTTTGATAGAGTTGAAAACACATACTTGTGGCACACCTTAAAAAATTTCGGTTTCAAGTCTTACTTTATTGCCAAGATTCAGACCCTGTATGGTGACATTGAGAGTGTACTTAAGGTCAATAGTGGCTTAAGCGCTCCTTTTAATGTCCAGAGAGGTGTGAGACAGGGCTTCTCTACTCTGGCTGTGGTGCCCTTTCTAAACCAGTTGAGCACATGCCTCTCTAGTTTTAATATGCTGATGATGTTATCATTACGTTTAAATATCGGAAAGATGTGGAGGTTTTAGAACAAATTGCGCAAAGTTTTGGTGAGATCTCCTGCGCAAAAGTCAATTGGGGAGAAGAGCAAGGCTCTGATGGTGGGAGGTGGGCTGGAGGTGATCAGGCTCCCAGATAGGCTCCAGTGGAGAAAAAAAAAGGGTTTAAATACCTTGGAGTTTATCTGGGAGCCCGCAGTATTGTGGAAAAGAATTAGGAAAATGTTTTGGAAAAAGTGGAAGGGAGGCTTAATAGTTGAAAGTGGATTTTAACCAAACTGTCTTTTAGAGGTTGTGTTTTAATTATTAACAACTCTGTTGTGTCAGTATTGTGGCACCATCTGTTCTGCATCAACCCACCACCAACATTGCTAGCAGAAATCCAGGCAGCAATGGTGGACTTTTTATGGGACTGCAGTCACTGGGTCCCACAGAGCGTCCTCTTTCTTCCCAGAGAGGAAGGAGGGCAGGGGCTCATTCATCTGTTTTAAATGGACCTGAGGAGTGACAAACTGAAAGATCTCCTAGTTTTTTATCAGAGTGTTTTTAAGATCTGGGGTTCTATACAAAAGAAAAAACCCAAAAGATTTTAACTCACTTCATTGGCTTTTAAAAGAACCTGTTGTCAAAGAAGGACTTTTTAATGTGAAGGATCTTGCAGGAACAGCAATGGAGGATAAGTTTACCGTGGCTAAAATCTCATAAAATCACATATTTACAACATGGAAACATAATAGTCGAGAGCTCTTGTCCCCTACTCAGCCTATCTCCGGTTTTGCTCCTGGTTGTGCATTAAAGTCGACTGATGGACGAAGGACTTTTTTAGTCTAACCTTCTTGAAAGGTGGTACCTTGTATCTCCTTCCTGAGGGCAGAATACTGTATTCGCTATATAAAACGTGACTAGTGTTTGAGGTGACGTTTTTTTGCCAGCCTGAGCATGATGTTAATATACATGGAGGTATACAGTTCTTCAAGTTCCTGTCCAACTATCTTTGAGCAAATGTTTAGTTGTTGTGACATTTGTGACTTTAGTGCTACAGACAGAAATAAAAATGTTTTAAAACCCTCCTCTCGTGTTTACCTTCCACCCCTTACGTTAGTGTTCCCGGTCAAAATTGACTGGTCTGTCACTGGCGTCGTGCCCGGAGTGTCCCCCGCCTCACGCCCTATGCCACCTGGGATAGGCTCCAGCTCCCTGTGACCCGCTACTGCAGATACAGCGGCAGAGGATGAATGAATGAATGAATGTTTTAAATTAGCACAAAAAAATTTTCGCCACCAAATATTTATTCAATATTTTTAGCTGTGAATAATTTCTCAACGTAGTGCTTCACATAACTTTATAGGATTACACTCAAGATAACTGTAGTGGCACTACAAATAGGCATTGAAAATGTATTACAAAATGAGCATGTAATGTACAAAAAGGAATGGAAAAACAATCTGGTAAAGAACTTGATTTGGGTAGAGGACGAGAATATTTATGACCGTTTTGTTTCCACGTTTAATACTATGTCTCCATCTACAGGGAGTTCTTGATCATTTCAGCTACAAATGGTCCTTTCTACAATTTGTGTTTTCCTGTTAACAGTACTTTAAAATGTTTGTGTTGTACATTTGCAATAAAAGCAAATGAAAACTACTTTGAGAACTGTGATTTAAAATATAAACAATACAAACACTATGTTTACATAGTAGAACACAAAGGTTCATTAAATCTTATCTGTTTTCTTTTCTTCACTTTTACTTTCAATAGGGTTTACTCAGTAGTCACAACCCGCCAAAGCATGACTGACACAATCACTCCAGTTACCACATGGGGTATGGGGGAGTGAGTAATTTACCATAAATTACAGCCATGACTAACAATGTGCTATGACGCACTTAAAATGAAGTAAATTTACCCAGTTTATGGTCTTTCTAGACTTTTATTTCCTATACTAACATCAATATTACATATTTTATCTAAATAAAATATTCATTTTCTTACCCGCTGCATCTGCTTGCTTGCGTGGGTCACGGGGAGCTGGAGCTAACCCAGCTGGCATAGGGCGTGAGGCGGGGCAAACTCTGGGCGTGACGCCAGTGCACCGCGGACACATATACACACAAACACGCACACAGTCACTTACTCCTAAGGCGCAATTTGGGACCAGCCAATTAACCTGAAGCGCATGTTTTTGGAAGTGGGAGGAAGCCGGAGAGAAAGAACCCACGCAGACACAGGGAGACAGTGACGTGCGGTGAGGTTCATGGCTGGTGAGGCACTGACTTCATCATAGATTTACAAAAATATGAACCTACAGTTTAGCTTATTCAGCATTTAATTAGCAACAGATCATTTTTAAAGTCTCATAGTAGAATTAGTTACGGATACAAATTGTAACACACGATTAACACATTTGATTAAAAAAAAAGTTATGTTGTTTCGTACATGTTTGCTTATATGTTACATTTACTTATAAATGAAGTCCATGTGCTGCTCCTTCTGAACAAAACCATGGAAAAAATTTTGAGTTGAGATCTGTAATCCTCCATTTTAATAGTAAGGCAAGGCGAGTGGAAAACAAATAAATGGCTGTACTTGACTGTAGATCGTAGTTTGCCGTCACTTCTTCTACAGCCGAGGAAGAGGAATCCTCAGCTGAATCACTGGGATCACCAGCGCCCCCTACCGTGAGGCAGGAGAACCTTGTGCCTCACCGCATTCCTTTTCCCACCTGTTTCAGACTGCTCAACTCAAGAAAGACGTTACACACATGCAGTCGTTGACAAAAAACACTGTACATTATATAGATTAGCTAAATTATGGAAATTTAGTTAATAGCAAAAACGTGTTTCAACTTTTTAATAGCGAAATATAGAGAGATAGCGTTAAAGTCTCACTGTATAGCATGCCAGCACAGCTAGTCGAGCCATTGGGCAAACCATGTTGAGGCTCGGCTGGCTGGTGCCTCACCACAGGTCTCTTCTCAGTATTTCAGCTATAAATGTGGAAAATTTAGTGATTTTGAGTAAAAAATTATCTAAAATTGATGATGTTAAACAACTTTATAATACACATCACTGGATAAATATAACCATTTAATATTTTTCTTCCATTTTTTTCTGTAATGATGGCAGGTGAAGCCGTGCCTCACCTGCCTCCTCTGACCACACGTCACTGCGGGGAGAACATGCAAACTCCGCGCACAGCGGGACTCGAACAAGGCCGCCTTGTGCGGCGATAGCGCCCACTGCACCACCGTGCCGCCCTAAATAAAATAGACAATCTAAAATAACACATAGTCCTGGAATAAAATTAAAACATTCATTATAAGCTTCATAGCCGTTGTTCTTAAAAGTCCAGAGTGACACGCAATAACTTTGAAATCATAGTGACATTTGAAAAACGTTGTTGAAAACATGACGTCTCCTGTGAGCAACCCGCAATCTATTGTTTTCGTGTTACACTGCCACCTATTGTTACAAAGGCTGCATTGCATCTCAGTGGACGACAATTCATAAATATCTTCTGAGAGTAACAAACCCTAGTCTAGCTATCTTCAATGCATTAAAGATAAGAGAAATTAGATAACAGTTTCTCTCTTCAGATACTCCGTGCGAAGCCTGACGGAGATTACCAGAGCGGGAGAGAGAAAGAGAGAAACAGAATGCTCTGTTTTTGTCATTTGGCTGTAACAATCTGAGACTCCTCCTCTCTATAGGTTGGCCCTGTGATACGTTATTTAATATTCCTTATGTAACGCCTATAGCTGTAAACAGGGTGTGGTATATTACTCATTGTCTGTGACCTTGCACATATAACTGCTCATAGCATTTGTGGATCATTAAAAACGGTACAAACTCTTCGCACGACATCTGGAAACTGCGTCAAAATAGGGTAGTTTACGGTAAAACAGCCCCCATCAGTTTACCATGTGATTTCACCGATGTTTGTAAACATGCGTCAGCCACATGTGATTCTAGCGACGAGAACAGACTCTCCAGCTGCCTGGCCAATCAGCGAGCGGGGGAGTGTCGGGGGCGGGGTTTCCGTGTTGCGCTATGGAAAATCATTAAGGGGATACACGGAAATAAACGTGTACTCTGAGGTTGATTATAACGACAATAAGGCTGAAACGGGAAAATGGTCAACTGTCCATTCACCGAAGGTCCGAGCGGCACCAGCCGGGAAATTATAACACTTCTTCCGTACAGGGGGGGGGACACAGGCTTGGGATAAACACGTAAGTTATTTATGCTATTATAGGGCTAGAGCGGCATATTGCTGCGTATTTTGCGTAGAGAATACCACTGTGGAATTCATAACCTCTCGAGTGCTGCGTGAGAAGGCAACATGAAAAGCCCAGGGGCTCTATTTTGAAAGTACACATAATAAATAGTAAATAGTTAAGAGTCGTGAATTTGCAGGAAATACCTATGCATACTTTTTTTTTCCCTAGTCATCGAAATGATAACAGGTAAATTAAACTGCGTCAGCGAGAAGGAGCGACAAGCTTCATGAAATCCTGAGGGAATTTCCGCTGCGATGTTGAACCATCTTAGAACGACATGGCACCTGAGCTGTGCTCAGACTGCGCCTCAACTTCTGCCCGAATTTAACATTTGAAGGGCGGCGTAAAACAAAGCTGGAATCAGCGGGGATGGTGTGTGTGTGTGTGTGTGTGTGTGTGTGTGTGTGAAGGAAGGAGGACCTCGGAATAGGATGCTGCGCAAGAGATGAATAGTGCGAAATCCTGTAAGGAAGAAGACGATGTTACGCAGTTCATATTGGCACGATCCTCTAATACCTCGTGGTGTTGAAGTGTTTTATGGGAGAAACGTCAAGTATTATGTAAAGCAGGATAAAGGTGCTTCTTTTCGGTGACACAAATCGACGCACAGAGGGAGGATTGTTTGTGTAATCTGAAACTCATTAACATTTAAGACTGAAATTAACAAAGAGGAAGTGACGCAGTATTTTTTTTTTTTTTTTTTTTTAATCTTTGACACGCACAACAATATTTGCTGCGTCACAAAGTTTCCTGTAGGTCCTTAATAGTGATCTGGCATTTAGTGCGCACTTGATGTGATGAAAACAAGCTCTGTTTCTCCAAGACAGGGGGCGCTATTCAGCACCTTTATTCCTGGGGTGAATCATCTGGAAGGGGATGTTGACAAATTGGTATTCCTCATCTAGATCGGAATACTCCCTGGTTTGTTTGTTTGTTTGTTTGTTTTTTTGGGGGGGTTGTTGTTGTTCTTTTTTCCTCTGGGGCCTATTTAACTGTTTTCAATGACATGGATTTATTATCTTTAATTGTTGAACTGATTTAAAAACACAGATCATTATAATTTTTTTTCTGAATGAGTTTATTTGTTGACTTTTAAACTGTTGGTGCTTTTTAAGAAAGGCCTTACCTTCACTCATTAGACCTTATAATCTACGTCTCAGAATATAACAGGACACAGAGACCTTATGTGATGCTTCATTGCTTTTGTACGTTCCTCCTGAAGTAAAAGAGGGTGCAGCCTTCCGCTGCTTGTGTGCCTGATGGGAAATGAAGTCCTTTATCACTTCTCAGCATTTGGAGGTGAAAATGAGACACACAGGAGGAGCGAACTTCATCCTGCTAAGTAGATTTGTTCGGTCAATGGGTGAATCAGCAGTCGACCTAATGAGCTGCCAAACCATGGACAAGAAAATGCAGAAAGAGAGAGACAGAGAGAGAAAGAGAAAGGAGGGGAAGTGAAGGGCAGCTTTAGAACTTTAATTATGTGTACTGAATAGAAACTTGACTCCAGAGGGAATGTCACTATGGTAGTTTGAAACAAACAGGTAAAGGTCACTGGAGAAAGTACAAGATGATCCCTGTAAGACTTTTAGGGGTGGCCTTAGAGTACAACCATTGTGCTCGTTTCCATTATTTTGTAAATATGAAAAGCAGAAATCTTCTCATCAGACTATTTTACTGACCGTCGTGCCACGTGCAGTCGTAACGTCTTCATCTGTACATGTCTTAGTCTGACCGCCAGATTGAGTGACCCACTTTCATAGACAAAGAAACGTGACCTCAATAGTTACTTTTCTTTTCTTTCGGTGAGAGGTTCTGCCTCTCAAGTCAAACAAACAAAGAAGCCAAGTGCAAGTGCGTTGAATGTGATGCGTTTAATCTATTTTATTGTGAGAACATTTCACAATAATCCTTTTATTGAGTACTCTTTTTTTTTCAGCCAAAATAAATGTAACTCAGCAGTAACCGCCAGGGCCAAAGTAGGTGCGGCAAATAAGACATCTGAAAGGTGGTAGCATGAGTCGGCTGATGGATGTGTTTGTAGCAGAGGGCCAGCATCACCTGTAGCAAACTTTAGAGACGACATTGAGTGACACGCTGCCTTTAAAATCTCTGTCCCTCCTACACTCAGATTATTGCAGAGAATGTGGCACGGAGCCAGGAGATGACGGTGCTAAAATTAAACTCAGAGCGCTGCTGGTCACGCTACATGATGTATTAATAGACAAGTGTGAGACAGCATTCATTTGCAGGTACCATTAGAAGAGAGGCTTGAAACATGCAGTTGGAGAGAGAAAAAAAGAGGAACATGGAGAAGCTACGAAGGTGCTTCTCCTTACTGCCCCCATTTGTGAACTTGTTATTTCTCTGTGTAAATATATGTCCTGACGTCTGTGAATGTATCTCAGAAAAATGCAGAATTGTGAGACATCAGAGTTTTCATCCAAAATGCCTGCTAGTAAATATGAGAAGATCAAGCAGGTTTTCTGTGTCGCCTTGGAAACCTGATTTGATTCATGACCCTGCAAGTTTATTTTAATCTATATTTACACTTTTATTCCCAACGACTCTGTATGTTGTATAAAGTTATAATGCTCTCAGGATTCAGAGAGTTTTGAGCTAAGGTGTCCTGGTCACACAAACATTGAGAGGTAGCTTGAACACAAATTACCCCGATGAGTTTGTTCTCTTATTCCTGATAAATTAGGACCTCTAATCTGTAAGAAGATTAACCACCTACTGTTGTTGCACGTGCACACATGCGCACACCCCTACCCTCGACTATTAGGCACACTGTGACACACATGCAGAACCTCAGGGTTTGTTTCACTTCATCTGCTTTCAGATTTGATCCATTTATTGAATTATTTCATGCATCTGCTCAGGATTTTTCTTAATGGGTGCTACATACGTATATTATCTCTAAATTAAAGTCAGTAATTTATATCTTGGTTTTGAAATAGACCGATGGGTTTTTAGCTAGACGTCAATGGTGAGATGACTCAACAGAAAAAAGGGCTTTGTTCAAAACAGCCTCCACACACACACTCACACAAACACACACACGCACGCACGCACGCACACGCACACACACACACACACACACACACACACACACACACACAGCTGGTGAGAAGAGCTTATATTAAAAAGAAGATGATAGCAAGAGAGAAGTGGGGACAGGGTTCACGAATAGTGTGGGAGAAGGACTCTGAATAGCAATAACATGGAGCAGATGGATGAAAGCAGCGCTGCTGCCTTTGCATTACATTGTCTTCTCGAATTATTCTCCAAACTGACCTACAAATGTGTCAGTTAAACAGTGGAGACGATGTTATGTTCATATAGTGAAAATATAACAAATCAGCACGGCTGCCTTTGTTTTAGAACCTAAACAACTTGCGGTGAAGAAGATTACGTAGTGACAGATTGGGACATTGTCCCCAAAAGGGGTTTGAAGTTTTTGAGGTTTCGGATTAGTTGCACTGTCATGTTTTCTTAGCATGTCATGTTTCTTGTCCCAAACACTGACAAGTCTGATCCTACCTTGTGTCACTGAAGGCCAGATGCACAAATGGAATCCAGTGAGTTTTTGATTGTAATCGTTCAGGCTGTTTCAAAAGACGGGGACATCAAGATGACAGAACGCTGTCTGTAGCTAGACTGTACTGCACATGTCATGGGGACGGACACAAGGGGTTACTATTTATAAACTGTTGTTGTTGCTGTCGTTTTTGTTGTTGTTGTTATTTTTTACATTTTGCACAGCAGCCGACCCTGTCTGGATCAGGAACAGGACCGCATGCCCGAAGCCGCCCCACCGGAGGACACAACCCTTGTATGTCAGGTTGGAGCAACATGGATCCTTTTTTTTTTGCTTTATGATTCAGTTCATCTCTAGTGCCAGTTTGCTGCCATGCCTTTTCCTACATCAATCCTACACGTCCACAGCCATTTATGCCCAAAACATTAAGAAGCTTTGTCATTCTTAGAGATGCTGGCCATGAATCAGCTAATTTTTTACTGTAACAGCCAGCATCTCTGTCTGCCTTTCCCTTTAGGAGAAATTTATCAGTCAATGAACTGATGTTCTTTTTGTTACAAGGTTTGAATTTTTGCATTTTTCAGCTGTTGTTTATTACTAAATAAAAGGAAGCTAACATTATTAAACATTAATACAATTTCATTGCCATATACTCGAACGCTATGCTTCAAAGGAGCAGTTTTAAATGGAAAGCTTTTGTGTATAGAATGTGTGTATGTGAAATCCCTGTCAAATAACCATGAGAAGAATTGATTTCTGTTGTAAAGGTTGGAATTTGTTTTTATCTTGGAAAGTATCGTGAACAAAAATAAATCAGTTATTCAAATATGAGGCAGCAGAACATTGTTTTATAGTTTTCTTTATTTGGTCAACACTTTATTGCCTTATATCCATGATTTTTTATCAATGCAAATCATGCATTGATCCTCTGACACATGTATTAAAAGGGAAAACTACATGTCTCGTGACAAACCAAATTGCATTACATAGCTTCACACGAGTCCAATTGTACTCGTTGATCTAACAATCCACTGTCATTACAGTAGAGTTGTTTGGTAGTTGCAGCATTTACTCAGTAATATTTTTTCTTTTGTTTCAGAAAATGTCAGAACATCCTGAAGTGTTATTTCTAAAAGCTACCTCCTCAAGAAACCGATTTCAGGTGGTGTCTTAGAGTATAAAGTCCGATCTAGCACCATTTGAAATCGGTGTCCTTGAGCAGGAACACACATCATGAAAGACATCGTTGATCAGGATTCTACCATGTGTAGTTTTGCAGTTTTCTGACATATGGAATCATGTATATCTGATAATAATAAGAAGAAAAGAAGATCTTGGACAAGTCCAGGATGAGGACCAACCGACGTCCTCTTTCACCAGAGCTGACCGTTTTCGTCTGGTGTTCAGAGTCTCCATCATGTCTAGCACCATTTGAAATCGGTTACAATGTGGAGGAAACATCAACAAAGATTTCCTTCAGCAGTTCAGCAGTTGCATAAATGTACCAGCAGGTGGCAGCATTGTGCTGCAGTGTATATGTTGTCTAAATCAATCCGTTAGAATTAATGAATCGCTCTTTTATTGTCTCATACTTTCAAATACTACCTGAAAAGATATGTGTTTTTTATGTGTTTCAAGGTAGAACTCAGAAGCATCCATGTGTACAATGAGAAAGATGAACAAAAGAAAAGGCTATTCTGGCACTGAGCAATCTTTTCTTCAATGATATTAACATTTTTATTTTAAAAAAATAATGAAAAAAAATAAGTGAATAGAAGTAAACCAGGACTGTGGACTGTGATGCTATTTTATTAGAATTAAGCAAAATATTTCAGTTCATTTGTAACATTTTTAATGTTTGACTAACCACCAATTACTAAATATTGTCTTTTTTCAACAATTCTTGAAGTATTGTATATATCCAAAATATATTATCATTCATTGTGTGTCTCTCAAAAGTTCATTACTAACAGGACGATCATAAAAACATGGATATAGTTTTCATTTACCCACAATTTATCCATTAAACAATTACTAATGTAATTCTGTCACGTCTTATCTTTCTTGTTTTCCTCTTAATTTGGTGTTAAAATTGTGCAGGATTTTAGTGAAATTGCCAATTTGTTGCCCATTGTGGCATTCTTTATTTCCATGAATTAAGTATATACGGTTTCCCTTGAGCTTCTAAATTTTCTTTATTCAAGTTTTTTTGTTTTAAGTTGATGACAGTTCGTGGTTGAACTGACTTGATTTTTCTTTCCTTTTTTTTTGTTACCCTGAAGGTAAGTTTTAATGTAAAGGAGACAGAAGTCATCATTGAACTACTTTTAATTACAACCAGTTACTTTTGGTTTGAGCCACTTTGGATCTTGATAATGTTATTTAATTTTTTAATACACAAATATCTGGTGTTCTTTTGTCATTGCAAGGACAATTATCAACAATAATTTCACTGGTAATAACCTGAAGTTTCAATTTAATTACCAACCCTCTTGCACTACAAATGTCTCATCAATAACACACACATTAATGCACATTAATGTCTTTTTTGATGAGTGATGACTTGTATTTCCAATTTATGAATGATTGTCCAGCAATTTCATGGTTAACAGCAGGCTAAAAGACAATGATAAACCTCCTCCAGTGGACAATTATTTTAGTGAATCTAGTAGACCTGAGATTAGCACAGAAAAAAAACAGCTTATAAATATTATTAAATATTATTATTATATTATAAAGTAATAACAGTAGACAAAATAATACAAACAGTGGCCTGAATTAGCTCTGATGTCACTTAGTGTCACACTTGATACTGTTGGAAATCATCTTACAGGGCCTCAATGTTTATCTGATATTTTCTCTTTACAAAAGATGAACTGTGGAGCCCCACTGTGAAGATCAGCGTTGTTACATTTCCGCACTCCCTCCTGACCTTTTCAAACAGAGGTGTTACGGTGCAAAGTCACCTCCAAAGGCTTAAAATACTAATATGGTCGCCATGAAAAGGGTAGACATCTCAACGTCTAGCATAGCCTTATTTTTACCCTGGTGTCTCTGAGAGGCCCAGTGGGTAAGGATTAAAATTCATAGTAGATGATGTTGCTATACCAACAACTAATAAGAAAACAGCACACTGGCCAATCTTTTTTATGTTGTGACTCATTAAAAGTGTCCTAATTAGAGCAGTGGCATCAAATCTTTATCTGCTCAGCCTTGCTCTGACTTATCATGCCTGCCTGACCAAGACATGGTGAGTGTGACTCACGTCTCACAGTACATCCAGACTGTAGTAACTTCAGCAATGTGGTAGGAGGACTAACATTAAAAATATAGAGTGGGCATAGTAGATTTGAGAGAAAACATTTTTTTCTGTCTATTATCAATAAAAAGTTTAATTTATAAGGATTAATTTCTTCTAGATGGTGTGTCTGCTGACTTGTGGGAAGGCTAATGCTAGCCATCATGCTATGATCATTATAAACTTTTATTTATGTGCAGAGATTTCAAAGCACTCAACAGACAAAAAGCCAACAGAACCCTCCAGAGCAAGCATAAGCCACGGTGGCGGGGAAAACGTCCCTCATTGAGGAAGGAACTCCGGGGAGGACCCAGGCTCTGGAGAGCGATCATCCAGTTTGACCTGTTGGTTGGGAAAAAGAAATACACTAGGGATAGAGACAGGTCAAGGAAAAGAGAGAGAGAGAGAGAATTGATTGAATTTTCATGTCCATATTGAGCTGTTGTTGCTGACGTGGGGTAGGATTTCCAGCCCTTTGGATTTCCTGTCTTCCATGCGTGTTCCCCACCTGTCGAACAGAAGCACAAAGACAGCGGCCGTATCTGGCAAACAAAATGTGCGATTTAGTTATAAAAGCAGAGAAAGATAAAGAAAGATAAGTGATAGAAGCTCCAGAGTCTCTCCCTTTAACGGGAGAGACGGAGAAAAATACCCTCAGCAGCCTAGGCCTAAAGCAGCTTACCTAGTAGAATCTGTGTCATTTCTAATTGTAGGCTCTATCAAAGAGGAGAGTTTTAGTCTTCCCCCCCTGACCGAGGCTGGGAGATCGTTCCAGAGTAAAGGGGCCAGATAGCTGAAGCTTCTGCCTCCTGTTCTACTCTTCAAGACTTGACGGGTTACCAGAAATCCTGCATCCTAGGATAGAAGGGCCCTGGGAGGGTGATACACTTCAATGAGATCTTCAATGTAAGACGGAGCCTTACAGTTAAGAGCTTTATATGTAATCATCAGGATTTTGAATTGTATTCTAGATTTAATTGGTAGCCAATGTCAGGATGCTAGGACAGGAGGGATGTGCTCCCTCCTCCCAGTTAGAGTCAGTAAGCAGGCAGCTGCATTCTGAACTACTGAAGAGTCGCAATGGAGGAGCTTGAACAGCCCGATAATAAGGAACTGCAATAATCCAATCTATAAGTAAAAAGGCATGAATGATTTTTTTCTTCGTCTTTGAAGGATAAGTAATTTCTAACTTTATTAATGTTTCGTAAGTGAAAGAAGGCTGTCCGAGACACACACTTGATACGAGAATCAAAGGACAGATCTTGATCAAAAATCACTCCCAAGTTCCTGACATCATTAGTGGAGGATAGAACAATGCTATCGAAGTGAATTATAATGTTAGAGAAATCCTCTCTAAGATGCTTAGGCCCAATAGTTATGACTTCAGTTTTGTTACTGTTCAACAGTAAGAAATTGTGAAGCATCCAGGATTTATTATCCCTGAGGCAGGTTCCTAATGTAATTAGTTGTTCAGATTTGTTTGTTTTAATTGATAAATATAATTGCGTATCGTCTGCATAGCAATGAAAATTAATGTTATGTTTTCTTATAATGCTTCCCAATGGTAGCATGTATAAATTAAACAGAATTGGCCCCAGAACAGATCCTTGAGGAACTCCACAGGTAAGAGTGTCTCGATCTGAAGATTTATTATTTACATGGACAAAATGAAATTGGTCGGATAGATATGACCTAAACCAATCTAGTGCCGAGTTTTTAATCCCCACTTCCTCTTCCAATCTCCTTAGAAGAGTATCACAGTACATCCTCGCACATTCGTGCATTAACACTCATGACTTCACCTCATAGCGGATTTTTGGTAGGCAGTCATGTCATACCGTACGCGCTTTCTATTGGCTGACGACATCCGGAAGTGCGCTCCGTTCCCTCAGCTTATGACTTTTGTGAGACACAAAATTGCTTTAAACAATCGATAAGAGTGTGGGAAAAGGTAGCACAGATAGAAGGTGGTTTAATATCAGTATGGGGAGGGTTAATAAACATTTAAATAACCGTAAAATAATAAGATAAATAGAACACAATTTCCATTGCGGAATCATTAATTGCTTGTGGTTCCTGGAAAGCATTAACCGCAAACAACGAGGGCGCACTGATCAACTGTATTGAATGCTGCATTCAGGTCCAATAAGACTAGAACACATAGAAGACCTTTATCTGACGCCATTAAAAGGTCATTTGTAACTCTGATGGCTAAGAAGTCAGCAACAATTTAATTTTAGCTGTAAGACTATCATCTCTTTGGTCACTTCTATATTTGTTTTTCTTTATGTAACTTGTGCTGCACAGCATTAAAGGGACAGTAAAGTTAATTTTAAGTGACATATGTTATTCATCATTATGAAAAAATAGAAGAAAAAATACATTTTATATGTGTAGCATCATTCGTTTGGTCAAAAAAGCTTAAAATCTGCGCCGCAGCAGCTTCCGCATTCAGTGGTCACGGGGACGTCATACGTCACTGGGGCCAAACATAGTGTAGCTCAGCAGCCATAAGAAACAATGCAACTCTAGACGCGATTAACAACAAAAATATTATGGTTACTGAAGGCACTGTATGAATATATCTATATCTGTGTGTGTCTGTGTGTGTGTGTGCGTGCGTGTGTGCGTGCGTGCGTGCGTGCGTGCGTGCGTGCGTGCGTGTGTGTGTGTGTGCGTGCGTGCGTGCGTGCGTGCGTGTGTGTGTGTGTCAAATCATTCAGCGCTCGTGAAGGTGGCACCAGGCTGTCATGAATATTTCGAGTTTATCTTACATCTAAACTTCTCTTTGTTCTCTTTCCCTATTTATCTTATATTTTTAACTTTTTGTTTTTCTCTAGGTTTTCTTAACTTATTTATCTTGCATCTTTTTAAAACTTTTTGAACTAGTTTCTCTTAACTTATTTATCTTATTTATTGACCGGGCCTACTGGGACCTCCACAGACATATTTCGTGCTGTCAACTGTGGAAACGTGTGTCAGTATGACAAATAAAGACTCTGATGAAGACTCTGTATGGATATAATCTACTGTTTGACCATATTTGTAAATGCTTGTATGACTGTCGGTATCCTTCGATTATTTTGTTTGCAACAGATATGTCCTCACGGGGTCCGCGTGACTAATAATGCTGTATTCTCAGATAATTTTGTGAAACTATCGACTTGACATTTTGTGTTAACGCCTGTAGGTCATGATGTACCAACTAAAACCGGTAAAAAAACTGGTTGAGAACAGATATTTCGAGGTTAAACAATAGTTTCGCCGCCCACAGTCCTGCTTTTTAGAGTATAAATGATGTGTGATCCTCTCTTTGCACCCGTTTGCACCGCTGCAGTTCTTGTCTATAAATCTCTTGTGCCCAGAATATTCTGTAATAAAACTTCGAAGGACTGTTCATCGTTTCCAGCCTTTATTCAGACCTCCAATATTCTCACTATCCGAAATAAAACGAAGACGCGGAGGAAGACGTCGCACTTTCCTCCAACATTACCTGCACGGTGAACGGTTGTGTCAACAGAACAGCAAAAAGACGCCAAGACAAGGACCTGTCGTTCTTTAGAATACCTTCTGGGAAGGTATCGCGCTAAAATTGCTAACGCGCTAGCCCGTCAATGGGATTGTCCATATTATGTTAGCATTGAGCTAACCACCATTTATTACTATTGGACTTAGTTGATTGGACTATTGGACAAGTAGTTGATTTAGTTGAAAGTTGCGTCTTTTTGCTGTTCTGTTGACACAACCGTTCACCGCGCAGGTAACCATGATATTTTTAGTGTTAATCGTGCCAAGAATTGCGTTGTTTCTTATGGCTGCTAAGCTACGTTTAGCCCCAGTGACGTATCACGCCCATGTGACCACTGAATGCGGAAGCTGCTGCGGTGCAGATTTTAAGTGTTTTTGACCAAACGGATGATGCTACACATATACAATTTATTTTTTCTTCTATTTTTCATGATGATGAATAACTTAAATGTCACTTAAAATTAACTTTACTGTCCCTTTAAGGAGGCAACACTTCATAGTGTTGAGACAGGAGAAAAAGGGATTCAGAATCCACATCCATACCCATAACTGAGAAACTACACAGACATACCCAGAAGACTTTCTTGGCTGAGATTCAACCCAATGCAAAAAGTCAACAATCTGTTTTGAAGTTTATGAACATCCTTCTCCAACACAAGCAAAAACCTAATCAACTAATAGTTAAAGTATATGTGTCATCAGTTAAAAAAGTGCTTTGTTGCTTCGAAAGGCAATATTCAAGCATGAGGTTAGACAATAAAGACAACTTTTATGCATTAATGGTGTGTAAAAAAAGAAAGAAATTGCTGTTGTGATGATGCTTTTGACATCAGAGATCTTCTTCTTGGTCATTATCCCAAACTGGCTGGTGTCATACAACAGATGCAAGTTTTAAACTGAAATAAGAGTTTGTTCTTAATGTCAGTGTATGACAAATATGTAAATTCCAAGTGTCTGTATAAGCTGAGTGAAATAAAAGTTTGATTTTCACGACTTGGAACTCCCCATTTTATCACTGAACTCTTTCATACAAGTAGAAAATAATAACCACACTGGTGAGGGTACTTGCGTTAAAAGCAAATCTATTAAAAGCATGTAAATATTTACTCTGAGATCTCTGTCACACTGAGGTTGAAGTATTCATGCTTAACATCTGTCCCCGTTCTAAAGCTGAGGCCTTGAGCTGTGAGTTGTCCGTCCGCCTCCTTCTCATTACAATCTTTGGGGTTTTTTTTTCCCCGTTCAGTTTAGTCATGCCATAACCACACACACCGCATTGGTGTGGCCGTATCATGGGCTCACTGTCATTACATGAATCATGAAAGCCACTTACGACACAGTATGTGAATCCAGTTAGGAGCCAGGTTTATTTTGCAGCTCCTTGTGGAGATGACTTAGTCTCTGTATTGTGAAATTCGTTTCCTTGTTTACCTCACGAAAATGGCTTCACATCCATTGAGATTTCACCAGTAAATACTAGACCACTTGAGTGGGATGGGATAACAGTGGAGCAGTCAGCCAGTGTTAACTGATGAATTTCCTCCTTTGTGTGTCCCGACACTATACGACATGAAGACTGATCATAGAATCACAACGTGGAAAAGGTCATGTTACGGAAGTTGGATTGGAGTCCATCTGTTAATGTCTTGTATATGATGTGAAACTTTATGAGACAGAACACTTGACTTTTTCATATTACAAGAATTTATCCAAGAGAAAGCCTCAATAAGGATCGAGAAATATTTATATAGTCCATGCTGAGATAGGCTCCAGCAAGCCCCTTGATCTACGAAGAAGTGGTAATGAATGAATGAATGAATGAAGTATGCAGATACACACACATATACAAATGTATTTTGAAGCACATTTTAATATATGGTTTTTAAGTTAAAATGAAAGTTATGATTAAGTGGCACAGTTTTACTTTGCTATACTGCATCTTAAGAAGGATTTAATTAATAAAGGTGTAAAAACTTTGCTTTCCATTTTTGTCATAATAATGGTATTAATATATCATCTAGCTGGTGTGCACAGGGTAACAGAGACAAATGCTGACTAGCTTTATTTCGCAAATGGAGTACAAGTCATAATTCATAATCCAGGTAAAACCAGGCTAGCTACCACAAAAAAAAAACAGATAGAAAAACATCAGAAAGCCACTGTGTGAATGAGTGTCTGAATAGTGTGAACTGTGCACTTCCTTTCACCAAGTCTCAGCTATGATAGCCTCAAACTGCCAATGAAGGCAATGGAGGGATGGCTGGAGATCTGGAGCGAAAGGATAAAAGACAGAAGTCAGAAGGGCATGGGAAACAGGAAAAAGTGACTGAAGAGGCAGAATGAAGAGGAATGTATGAAACTGTGGCTGACACGTTGCTGGTGATTCATTGTGTCTTTTTTCAAACCCCATGAAGTGTTTGTCCACCATAAACACTGAGAACACATTGTTAATGGGAAAGATGCAATTACTAATGTCAGTAAACCAAAACATGTTGTGTAGTGTTGTTTTTAGTTATGTTGTGTTACGATATGTTATTTCCCATCCTGTAATGTTAAATATAGCTGTGATGTGTGTGTTCTTGAAAAGTGGTACTTAAAAGTTATGTTATATAGTGTCATTCTGTGTTGTGGTGTATTGTGTTTTGCCATGTTCTGTCGTGTCATCATATTCTATGCTATATTTCTTTCAGATTCCCACACAGAATACAGACAGACTTGTCATCACCATGTTAATATCCTTTTCAAACAGGATAGGGACACAAGGTCCAAAGGAAAACCAGTTCAGGCAGTGTAAAACCTTGTCACTTCAGATTTTCATATCTTCTTTTGAACCAAGGGACATTACAGTACATTGAATACAACAAAAGCTATGAGCTTATTAAAGAAATAGACAATGGTTGAATTACATTCATCAAAAGTAACCTCAAAGATTGGGATGTTTCCAGACAGTGATGATACGATCCAGGATGGGTGTGGAACAGTGCCTATTTGGTGGGGGAAAAAAATTATTTGAAGAAGAATCAATCTTTGATATTATGATGTTTAACTGAAATGGAGAGGACACCCAGCATATTTCCTGCTGTTTTTGACCCCTGTGGGAATACCACAGGCGATGTGATGCAGGTACAAAAGACATTTGGTCGAGACTGAAATGCCCTTAAGGGATTAATATTGTAAACTGTGCTGAAGACGTTCTTTCCAAAGAATTCATTCCTGCTTTGCTATCATTCTGTGTCACACCCACTCCAGCTCACACAGCATCATCCATGCCAATTGGCGTATTTTCCAAACCTCAGGCTGCCTTGTTTCATCTTGCCTTGACAAGTGTGGCTATTCAGGCATTTTCATAAATATCAAGCAGTGTCTGAATGGGTGTCATTACACCCGAACTCCCGGAAAGTACTCTATGATGTTTACTTTGGGGATTTGGAGTGAAAATGTTTCAAAAACTGTTGGACTGATTGACTTCAAATTTAGAGACATAAACAGCAGGACAGGGCAAGACAAGATGAAGCCCAAAGTCGAAGGCTTAGAGAGCAGCTGATATTGGACAGGAAGCGGGGCATCCCCTGGACAAGTCAGCAGGATATTACGAGATTACATTCTTCTATATTTCATGTGGTGGTAGGAAGCAATAGGACCTAGTCAGAACATGCAGACTCCACAGAGACAGGACCCAGGTGGATTTGAATCCAGGACCTTCTTGCTGTGAACCAAGATGAATGGAAGTCAAGTTTTGTAACTGCTGGGGAACTGCTTTCAGATGTGGATACATCCAGATGTGAAGTATTTATAGTGCCATGCCAGCATGCGTGCTATAAAAAACAAAAACAACCTCAATTTTTCCACATTAAATTAGAAGCACCTCCGCTGGCTCAGTAACATATTGTTTATCACGTCTGGTCAACGATGGCTTACTAGTAAACATATGATGTGGAGATCAATCCATTGACGGTCTTGTAAGTTGACTTACAAACCAGTAATAAAAGGTTGTATACAAAGAATATCACAGGAATTCCTCCTTGAGTCACAGACATGCGGTTTAGCCGACACACCATTGGATGTAACTCCAACATAAAAACAGTGAGCAACACAAAGGCGTCTTTCTTTCTCCAGGGCTGGAGGTCAGTGTGACTCCTGCACACCACCAGTGTTGATGATGAATGACTGCAATGATGAGTCCGCATTCTGTTGAGCCACATCTATAATATACAAATGTTCACATTTATCAGAATACCTTTTCAATGAAACTAAATCCCAAGGTTTTAACTATGAATCTGACCAAAACTTTTTCACTTGTGAACTCTTTTGAAATGGAATCAGGAAAGTCTCCCGCTGGTCCCATAAGGGCACTATTGAAGCCTCTGGCACAATAGCAGACACAACAGCCCTTTCCTCTGCACTGGTTAACACCCCTAGTAGGAGAATTGTTTGGCCCTTTGCTGCTGCCATGAGTGTGAATTCATCCACTAAGTTTCTCAATTAAGGCATAAAAACTACTGCTCAAGAATGGAGCATTGCTTAAACATGTGCTTCAAAGGATTTCTATTCTCCTTTGTAGCAGCCTGCAGCACAAAAATGATTCACAATATAGACATGCGCTTTGTAAAATGTAAGATCAAACGAATGGTTACTCTCATACAGGTTTCTGGTCTGAGTCAAAGTACCATTCAAAGTAAAAACAATTTCATTACTCCCCTGAGAAATTCCCCTCATAACTGATATGGTAGATTGCATTACTCAGTCCGTCGATGGTAGATAGTTTATTGGGTTTTCTTTCTCCCATTATTTTGCTCCAGAATAATAGACAGTGGAAAAAAGTGTGGAGGTGAAGAATGCAGTTGATTTTATCTTTGTCAGAGGCAGTTACATTCTGCAAACTGAATGGAACACATTGTACGCCTCTTGAATAACTTCTTCATGAGTCCGTCCTCGCAAAACAGCACATGAATAACATGTAAACATGTAAATGTATGTTTGCAAGATTTCTAAAAGGCTTTCTACATGTAAATAAAGCAATACTTCACAAACAGAAATAATGCATAAAACACTATACCGGAGGGAATTATTTACAATAGTTAAAATAATGAGACAGTAAAAAAAAAAATACATCATCACAAAAAGTGCTTTGATTGTTGGTACAGCATCTCCTCCATCAACTCTGACAATGGTTATAGTTTGTCGGTGCTTCTCTCTTCAGTCACAGACGCTGTTTAAGTCATACTCAGATCCATTCACAGAGCTAGTGAACTGTTGAGAAAAGAAAAAAAGCACCCCATGCATTTATAGGCAACACCCTCTTAAAAATACACACATTATCTCATGTTCTTAGAAGCAAAGTGATAAACAATTAATAGCACTATTTTTTATGGTATTTTGGTTGTTGTATATCTATAGCTCTTAATAATAGTGAATACACAGGAGGTGGTGGGTACCTTGGTCAGGCAGGCAATCTAAAGATTTTGGAACTGTAAAAATCCGGCTTCAGGTCTTCTCTGGTGTCATATGAACTACAGTGTCATCAAATAAGGAGCGGGTATCAGAACCAATCAACTGTTATTTGTTTGTCAAAGTTTCGGTTAAGATTTGTTGGTTAAACATTTAAATTGGATATTTCATTAGAATTCTGTAACATTAGTGTTAGTAAGGGGGGGGTTCTGGTATCTCATTTATGTTGATTACATATCAATTTTACAACTGATAATGTTAATTGATTTTTTCACAGTTAAAAATTCCCTAGGGTCTGGGTATAAGTCACAAAAATTAGCAATCCCCCCAACTCACTCAGCAGGGTTCTAATTTAGAAATATTCTTGAACATGTTATTAAACTGATTATGTAAGGCGTCCCAATTCTTTCTGGCCAGGGGGGAACTTTTTCCTGATGATGATTGTATATCACAGCTGTTGTTTTCCAGTATTTCCTGATGACCTCCCTCATTCCTAAGCTTAGCGCTGGAAACAGATTTCCGTAAACATAAAGATAATTGAAAGTAAATTGTAGTAAGTATCTCAACCTGCTACAGTTGGCTAAGTATCATTTACTGTATATCACTTCATGATGTTTTTATGAACATGTGTCGTTTAAGACCAGTGTGTTACCATGCAATCAGGAGAGTAAAGTGCAAAGAGACAAAGCAACAAAAGGATAAGAAACACAATCAAGAGTCATGTATCAAAAAGCTGCAGTAAAAAAATCAGATCTCACCCTTTTCTCCTCAGAAGAAACCTGCTTAAAAAGATGACAACTATACAAAAGACTGTAGAGAAAAACCATACTTATTATTTACTGTATTTCATCTAAAAAAATTGATTGGTTGATGAAGTCAAAAGAAAATATTGTGCAGTATTGTATTACCTAATGAAACACATATCACGCTGATTATGATAGGCACATATCCTGAAAGACACATGCAAAGTTAAAGGCACAGCATAAATAATAAATCCAACATCTTGACATGACTGGGAGTCAATAACTCACCAATGTTCTTGTTAGTATCTACAACACCATCATGCCTGTCTGCAAGAATAGGAAAGAATAATTAGTATGAAATCTATTGACTAAGAACAGGAGAAAACAGAGAGTACATTTAATCTCCCTACTGACTGTTGAATGACCATTTTATATCTTCATGCTCTGTTTAAAAGTGTGAAAACATAATTGGGAAGGGGCCATATCTTCACATGATTATCAGGAATAGTCCCTGCTGGTTAGACATTACAGCCTATAAAGAGACTCCCTATGAGTCCTTGTTAATGACTGTTTTGTGTATCCAAGTGAAGCCAAGGTGATGTTGACATCTATTGTACTATTTTCTACTACTATTCATTACTTTTCCATTATGATCATTTCAAGTACTGAATATAGCATTTGATTTAGAGATCCATTTCAGTTGGGTGAAATGATTTTTTTTCTTCATCCATTGACACCATAAAACCATAAAATTTAACTTAAATAACAAATCACACACGAAATAACACAAGGATCCCCCCAAATTCTGCACGTGAAATGAACGCACACATGCAGAATGAGAAAACCAATGGGACAGAAATATGTTTTCAAAATTAAATGGACAGTTAAATTTAAAAATTTATCATCAGGTATTGTTTTTGTGGTTTCTACCTTCTCTCAAATATAATGGAATTGAATGTCACTTTACTTGCAATGCTCAAAACAATTTTAAAAAAGTGTTTCAAGAATCATGACCAGTAATTCCAGTCATCCACATAATGTACTGTGTGAAGTTTCATTCAGGAACTATTTGTCCAAATGGTCGACAATGGCTCAGCGGTAAAATGGCAGAGCGGGTCGTCCAAAGTTCCAAGATCAGCGGTTCGATTCACGCTCCCGCCCAGCCACTTGGAGTGTGAGCTGAAGGTGGGAGGTGTCTTCTAACAAGACTACTCACAACAAGGGATATAGATTGTTTTGAGTAAGGTCAAGATTTCCGGGAAAAATGCAACACTTTCAGAACATTTTGTTCAAGGTACTGTAACCACAAGAGGACACATGCCTGTGTCTTATTGTGCCGGTCCCAAGTCCGAATAAATACAGAGGGCTGTGTCAGGAAGGGCATCCGACGTAAAACTTTGGACAAAACCAAACATGCGTATCAAATCTATGACTTCCATACTGGATCGGTCGAGGCCCGGGTTAACAACGACCGCCATCGGTGCTGTTGACCTACAGGGTGGAAATTGGACTACTGTTGGTCGAAGAAGGAGGGAGGAAAGTGTGTTCGTAGGAAGAGAGAGAAGAGGAACACCAAGAGTATAGGACTGAGAGTAGGGATGTTGAATGTTGGAACTATGACAGGAAAAGGTAGAGAGTTGGTTGACATGATGCAGAGGAGGAAGGTAGACATACTGTGTGTCCAGGAGACCAGGTGGAAAGGTAGCAAGGCTAGAAGTTTAGGAGCAAGTTTCAAGTTGTTCTATCATGGTGTAGATGGGAAGAGAAATGGAGTAGGAGTTATCTTGAAGGAGGAGTTTGTTAGAAATGTCCTGGAGGTAAAAAGACTCAGATAAAGTGATGAGTCTGAAACTAGAAATTGAAGCTGTGATGTTCAATGTTGTTAGTGGGTATGCTCCACAGGTAGGACGTGAGCTGGAAGAGAAGGAAAAATTCTGGTTGGACTTTGATGAAGTGATGCAGAGCATACCTAGAAGTGAGAGAGTTGTCGTTGGTGCAGACTTCAATGGACATGTTGGTGCAGGAAAGAGAGGTGATGAGGAGGTGATGGGCAGGTTTGGTATCTAGGAGAGGAACGCAGAAGGACAGATGGTGGTTGACTTTGCAAAAAGGATGGAAATGGCTATAGTGAATACTATCTTCCAGAGGAGGCAGGAACATAGGGTGAACTATAAGAGTGCACATAGGTAGACTACATCTTGTGTAGACAGCGTAATCTGAAGGAGATCATGACTTCAAAGTAGTGGTAGGTGAGCGTGTAGCCAAACAGCATAGGATGGTGGTGTGTAGGATGACTCTCGTGGTGAGGAAGATAAAGAGGACAAAGGCAGAGCAGAGGACGAAATGGTGGAAACTTATGACAGGGTGCCCAGAGAGGAACTGTGGTATTTTATGAGGAAGTCTGAAATGACAGAGAAGTATGTTAAAGCGGTGCAGGACATGTATGAGGACTGTAAGACAGTGGTGAGGTGTGCTGTAGGTGTGACAGAGGAGTTCAAGGTGGAGGTGGGACTGCATCAGGGATCAGCTTTGAGCCTCTTCTTGTTCACTGTGGTGATGGACAGGCTGACAGACAAGGTTAGACAGGAATCTCCATGGACTATGATGTTTGCAGATGACATTGTGATCTGCAGTGAGAGCAGGGAACAGGTGGAGGAGAAGCTAGAGAGGTGGAGCTTTGTCCTGGAAAGGAGAGGGATGAAGGTTAGCCGCAGTAAGACAGAGTACATGTGTGTGAATGAGAGGGACCAAAGTGGAAGAGTGAGGTTACAGGGAGAAGAGATCAAGAAGGTGGAGCATTTTAAATACTTAGGGTCAACAGTCCAGAGCAATGGAGAGTGTGGAAAAGAGGTGAAGAAGTGTATACAGGCAGGATGGAATGGGTGAATAAAAGTGTCAGGTGTGATGTGTGATAGAAGAGTTTCAGCTAAAATGACAGGAAAGGTGTACAAAACTGAGGTGAGACCAGCGATGTTGTTCGGTCTAGAGACAGTGTCACTGAGGAAAAGACAGGAGACAGAGCTGGAGGTAGCAGATATGAAGATACTGAGGTTCTCTCTGGGAGTGACCAGGATTTTGACACAATTGACCACAATATTCTTCTGGCACGACTGGACAAAACAATTGTTATTAAGGGATCAGCACTGATGTGGTTTAAGTCCTATTTAACTGACCGTTCCCAGTTTGTTAACGTTAATAACGACTCCTCCCAGTCAACTACAGTTAGCTATGGAGTTCCTCAAGGCTCGGTTCTTGGTCCAATACTGTTTATCTTATACATGCTTCCGCTGGGTAATTTGATAAGGAAACACTCCATCAACTTCCATTGTTATGCAGATGATACGCATTTATACATCTCTCGATTAAACCTGATGAAGTCAATCAGCTGTGCAAATTACAGGCGTGTATCAAAGGGATGACAAATAACTT
Organism: Antennarius maculatus; assembly: GCA_013358685.1. Taxonomy (NCBI): domain Eukaryota; kingdom Metazoa; phylum Chordata; class Actinopteri; order Lophiiformes; family Antennariidae; genus Antennarius; species Antennarius maculatus. The sequence goes on along the minus strand of CM023609.1, from coordinate 5,223,534 downwards.
TTTGCATCTCAATTCTGATAAAACTGAGGTCATTGTGCTCGGCCCAAAAACTGTTAGGGATGTAGTGCCAAGTGATGTAATAGCCTTGGATGGCATCACGTTTGAGGCCAAAACCACTGCGAGGAACCTAGGTGTCATCTTTCATCAGGATCTCTTGTTTAAAACACACATTAAGCAGGTTTCTAGAACGGCCTTTTTCCATCTCCGAAATATTGCTAAAATCAGGTATATTTTAAAACGGAATGATGCAGAGAAATTAATCCATGCTTTCATCACTTCCAGACTAGATTACTGTAACGCACTTTTTTCAGGCTGCTCCAAAAAGTCGCTGAAGACTCTTCAACTAATTCAGAATGCTGCTGCCTGTGTTCTGACCAGGACCAGTGCCAGAGACCATATTTCTCCTGTGTTGGCTTCTTTGCACTGGCTTCCTGTGAAAGCTAGGATCGATTTTAAAATACTCCTCCTCACTTACAAAGCCCTTCATGGCCAGGCACCGACCTATCTGAAGGAACTTTTAGTTCCATATAATCCATCTCGAGCATTACGCTCTCAACATACTGGCCTACTGGTGGTTCCTAGAATTTACAAAAGTAGGACGGGGGCTAGAGCCTTTTGTTATCAAGCCCCTCTATTGTGGAACCACCTCCCTACCTCAGTTCGGAAGGCAGACACCCTCTCACTATTTAAGACTAGACTTAAAACTTTTCTTTTTCACAAATTTTACAATTAAGGCAACTTAGGCTACTACGTTTTTTTCTTATAGACCTAAACTGCTGGAGACTCAACATCCTCTCTCCTCCTCCTTCTCTCCAACCATCTCTGTTTCTCCTCCTCCTCTCCAATCTCACTCTCCAAGTCTCCAATCACACCCTACTAACTCAACTTCTTCTTCCCTGGAGTCTCTGTGCTCTATGTCCTCACAGGTTTTTCTCAGGTTCACCCCTCATAGACCTGCTGTTCTCATCCCACCAGTATCACCCCTAACCGAATCATCGGCTGGGGTCCGGCTTTCTTTTTTTTTCCTCCGCAACACCATACTGATCCACCCCTCATCCACCCATCCGCTGTGGACCATCTGCTGTGGACCTGCACCTCCCATCCACCAGTACCACCCCTCACCTAACAATCGGCTGGGGTCCTACTGCCTCTATTCCTTTGTGTCATCACACTGTTCCACCCCTGTGGGCCTGCACCTCCAAGCCCACCAGTATCACCCACATCTATCCCTGTGCTGTGGACCTTCTCCTCCAAGCCTACCAGTACCACCCCTCATCTATCCATCGGCTGGGGTCCTGCTTCCTTTCTTCCTCCATGCCGCCATACAGTCATCCACGCAGTTGTAATTGTGCCTTGACTTTAGCAATGGGAAACATAACTTTAACCATACTGACACTGTCTCTATCTGGCCTATTCTGCCACTCTCTCTCTCTGTCTCTCTTTCTCTTTCCCTGTTCTTAAATTCCTTTGATTTCTTTTCCACCCAACCGGTCAAGGCGGATGGCCACCCAAGAGTCTGGTCCTGCCCGGAGTTTTTTCCTCATCGAGGGAGTTTTTCCCCGCCACTGTCGTTTATGCTTGCTCTGGAGGGTTCAGTTGGGTTTCTCTGTCTGTTAAAGCGCTTTGAAATTACTGTTGTCATGATTAAGCGCTATATAAATAAAGCTTGATTGATTGATTGGTTGATGTACAGGATCATGAATGAGTACATCAGAGGGACAGCACATGTTGGAGGTTTTGGAGATGCAGAGAGAGAAGCCAGACTGAGATGGTTTGGACATGATCAGAGGAGAGATAGTGAATATATTGGTAGAAGGATGCTGAGTTTTGAACTGCCAGGCAGGAGGCCTAGAGGAAGACCAAAGGGGAGGTTTATGGATGTAGTGAAAGAGGACATGGAGGTAGTTGGTGTGAGAGAAGAGGATGCAGAAGACAGGATTAGATGGAGACAACTGATTCGCTGTGACGACCCCTGACAGGAAAACTGAAAGGAAAAGAAGAAGAAGACTGAGCACCACGAAGTTTCAGAGGGAAAGCCAAAATCTCCTTTCCCTAGGAAGTCGGGTTTATGAAACATATCTTGGGAAGTACCCAGTCATACACATTATAATGCATGAAATGCATGTACAAAAATAAAAGCAACATGGACTTCCACACAGTCGCCTCTCGAGATGCACATGACTCCATCATCATATTCTTCATGGTGCCTTGAAACTTGTCAATTGATAAATGCAAATCCAATATTAGATCATTTGCGCCACGCCTAAAGCACTGGATACGAAAGTGAACTGTTCCCAGATTAAGGATATAGTTAAAAATTTGGAAAAATTCACACTTCAAAGACCATGAGTCAGTAATTCATTCACTCAGTCATCATCTTATCTGCTTCTTCCGTTTTTTTTGGGTCACAGAGGTTGCTGGAGCCTATCCCAGTGGACATACAGTCGAGGGGCGGGGGCAGTCCGCAGGCAATGCTGGCGCACACAACCACTCACGCATCCACCCACACCACAGACAATTTGAAATTGAGCAATTAACCTGAAGTGCATGTTTTTGGAGGTGGGAGGAATTCGGAGGACCCAGCGAGCACCCACGCAGACACAGTGAGAACATACAAACTCTGAACAGAAAGGAATCCAACCCTGAACCTTCTAGCTGTGAGGCGAATGCACTTCCCACTGAGCCACCGTTTCACCCAAAATCAGTAACTACCAGAGCTAAAACAGAGATGAAGCTTTGAAGCTATGACTACCAAACTTGGCATCTCTCAATTAAAAAAAAACCCATAAAGACATATGTATTTGAGATTTTGTGGGCCTGCTTAAACTTTAAAATTATTAAACCTATAAATAGAAATGAGATTCAAGTATGACTACTACTGCCAAATACCTTGAAATGATGTTGTTGATGTTATGATGGCTGTAGTTTTATCCTCAGTGGTCAAAAACTCTCTGACACCTTTGAACAGAATAACCATAATTAAGTTGACTCAACAATAAAAGTAACTGAGAACATTTCATTCAAGTGTCTGAAAAATTTGCATCTGATTTGCCTGAAATGTATTTCTGTACCTGTAGACACTGAAGGTGAGTCAGTTGGTGCTGCACTGGCTGTGACAGTTTTATGTCTGTGACCTGTGGGAGTAGCTATCGATTTGGGTGATGCTATGACATGGAAAACAAAATATGAATATAAATTTATATGGACAATCACATAAATGAATTTTGCTCTTAAACATTTCTATACCCTTCCTGGAGATCATATATTATCAAAACTATGAAGAACAATGATGTATTATTCTTTGTTTAAAATAAACACTCATTAGCTGTTTGCAGGATAACCCAACAAATGACATTAATGCATCAATAACATGCTTTTAGTGCAGCAGTTAGCAAAAAAATACAGTGAGCAGAGACATGAGTGGTGATTGGAAAATGTAATGTTTCAAGACACAAACGTGTGGTGATGTATTTTCTTTGCATTGCTGTATGTGTACTGAAATTATATGTGGTAGATTGTAAATAAAAATTCATCTGGATGCTTGAAAATTTTTGTTGGAAATGGACATTTATCAAACCATCTAGTCAGTGGGTTTGCATGTTATAGAGCATTAGTTTCAAATCATTTACTGATGTGCACATTGCTTCAGAAACTTCCAAAGTATATCAAAAGCTTCCTGAGTGATTTATTATATTCCAGTGTTTGAATTTCATTGAAGTATGAAAGCTTGAACAAACTTGATAAGGACAGTATTCACAACATGTTTACGTGTGATACTTGACATTAAGCTGCCAATAAACAAATATTGGTTTAAAATATGTTAAAATATGAAATATGTTGTTTAATTATACGGGTACAAGTCAGGATTTTTGTCATTTGACTACCAAATATTTGATAACAAATGTTTTGGAGCATGCCACCTGACTCTCACTCTGACTCTGACAGTTATGCTGTTTGCTGATAATTGCATTATCAGTGTCGGCAAGCTGGTTTTTATGTTCGCAGTGAAATGACTGGAAACCAATGGCTGCAATAATGACCACTAGTAACATCATGAACATTATAACTGAATTTAAAATACAAAACTACCTAATTACTAAAAGAATACTCTATATGCATAAAACTTTGTACACTACAACAAGTCCATAAATGGATGGGATGTTCATGCTCACCTTTGCATTCAGGAGGCTGGGAATCATATTCTCCAGTTTCACTGCACATAATGTTATTTTTCCCAAACAGGGTGTATCCTTCATTACAGGTGTAATGTATGATTTCCCCATATTTTGGGCGATCTTCCATTTCCCATGAGTTCATGCCATTGGCTATTGGGTCAAGTGTATCACATGTTACAACTGAGGAATTAGACATAGTTAAAGTTAAGAGTCATATAAACATATGGAGGAGGTGAAAAACAGAGTTTGTCATTCATTAGTCATCTTTTGTTGTACAAATGCAGTCGTCAAAATGCAAAATAAGGAATATTTACTTTCACACTTGGCCTTTCCTGCCCACCCTGACGCGTAGCACTGTTTGTAGCTGGATCCACTCAACTCGTAGCTGTCAAAAATGGTAGAAAATAGGACAAAACACTCTATTTACTGTAAATAAATAATGGAGTGAAATGACATTGTAATATATTCGAAAAGCCAAATCATCATTGACACAAAATGTTATCAAAAATTATATATCAATAACAGTTTCTCTCTGATGATGAGAGGAAAGTTCCTAATCAGTCAAACCATGGTCTAACATACAAACTGGTCTAGAAAGATGAGTCCAGCTGTCCTAGTGGGGCAGATAAAATGCGAATGACAAGAGTATCGTTCACTTCTGGATACAAGCACCAAAATTGGTACAGATAATATTTGTGGTGGTTCTAGAAAGATGTAGGCTGTGTCTTGTCAGAAGCTCCTGACCTTTATAGTGAAGCTATTACCTTTGGCAAAGCAGCTAAAATCTTGGGAAGACTTATGCTAGACCACAAGTCCACATTTGGTGGAATGTTCCATGAGGGCAGCATCGAGGAGGCCATTCCACTCACTCTTCTTCAGTTTGTGGTCATGAACACGGAACATGCTTGAGACTCCAGGCAGGAGTCTTGTACTCTGTAAACTGTCACCCAAGCCAAACAGGTCGAAGGGTAGAGACTAGACAAAGAGTAACCCAACAATGATATTACTAGATGTAATCTAAACTAGCTACCTGATGTGGGAGCTTATTAGGCAGCAGTGACAGGCTATATGGTACCAGGAAGCCAGTGAGTAAGTCCAAATTTGAATTCTACATAGTGAAAAATGTATGATTTGACATCAATATTATTCAAATAGGTTTATGCAATTTTATTAAGAAATGCCATAATACTGTGAATTAGATGGCAGCCATCTTTAATTTTCAGGTGGCTAACGGGTTTTATCAAAACAGCGACCCCCAAGGAGTATATGTTCCAATTTTGGTGTTTGTATCCGGAAGTGAATGATTACTTCAGTTATCTGCCCCACTGTCCCTGGTTCTGCTGAGCTGTTTGCTTTTCTTCAGAGAATTCAGCTTTCAGGTATTCAGGTCTATTTATTAGCAGTAGTGTGTGCCGAAGCAAAATTACCGCAATGAATAAGACATTATTTTTTCTGAAGGCTCCTTGTGTGTTCACTCTGCAGCTGCCCCAACATGTGCTTTAGTCATAACTGCAAATACATGGAAGCTTATCTAATTTTCATACTCACCCTTTGTCACACACCACTTTTATTACATTACCGAAAAGAGTACCGGTGCTGATATTAAAGCTCATATTAGGCTGAGATTTGGGGAGACCACAGTCCTTCTCTGTGACAAAACAAACAAGACAACATTGCTGCTGAACTTCAGCCAGGAGATTAATAATGATATTTTATACAGTCCAGTTAAAATAAAAGCAATCAAGACTCACTTTTGCACTCAAGATCGGGTGTACTCCAAATACCACCAGAGCAAAATGTGATCCCATCACCACTTTCAGGGATATAACCATTAGCACACTCTAAGGAGACACGAGAACCCTCTGGAAAATGGTTCATGAGAAGGGCTTCATTGGTTAAAACAAAGTTTCCACTTGGATGAGGTTTAGGACAGTCAGCTGTGGAGAAAGTAGACAGACAACATGAAAGCCAAGCATACATAAAGCTAAGAGATAACCTTATGTGATGTTTATGACACAAATTCTTCATCATTCGCTTCCTCTGCTCTCGAGCCTTCAGTTTCTGTTTCTCATCACAGTAACATTTGAATGGTCCTTTTTTTTCTTAAAAAGTTTCATAACTGTTGGAAATAATCCTAAAGAACCTAAATTATATGTGAAAACTATATAATAACAGCTCTTTAATTGAAAAAGACAAAAGGGAGCCTCAGTGGTCTTCATCTTTTTACACTTGGGAGGCAGACTGGACTGTTCTTCATGAAAGAAAAGAAGATAATAACATATCAAAGCAGTGCAACAATCGTCTGCTGTCATGTAATTAATTACATGATGTTGTCCACATTTTCTCACCAGTCTTCATCAATGCTTCAACCAGTTAATTGTCAGCTCATTATAGTGTTTTTGTTTGGTGTTCTTTTAATTAAGCGTTTGATTACTTGCTGACCATTTACCTGTGACCATAACTGTAAGTTACATCATCAAAACATCTCCGTCAACTAATGTTTTATTTTCATGATTTATAAGGGATTATATTGCGGTTAAAAATCAAATTAAAAATATGCAAAGGTTGTGTTACTTAAAAATGGAACAAATCAGAGTTTATCTTTGTAAAACTTAATGCATCTGTGATCATTTTCCTAAAGAGTACAAAAATGTATATTCTCAGAAACGTTTCTAAAACATTTAACTTTGGCAGTTGATCCAGGCTTACAAAAGTTCTCTGTTGAACTTAAAGTCATTTTATTAAACACACACCCCAGTGTGACGTGTCTGTTTATCTGTGAGGTATCTCACGGGTGTAGCCAGCATTATGCTGGACTACATGATCTGGAAAGCTGCTTATTACTTTCTGTTTATATAAAAGAGGGAAGAAAAACAAAAAGTCCTGTACAAAACCACCTTTAACTATGATCTCAATGTCACAAAACCAAGTTCAAAAAGCTTGAGAGGCAGGTGTGACCTGCAGATAGGCGAGTCTGATACTTGTCTGAATCCACAGCACCAGAGGGCTTCATTGCTCTGCTAGACTAAACATCATCTGGTGGAATCGTGCTGTTCCAAAACTTTCATGTAGCCTTCATTGAGGTGATAGCCACTCATGAGCACTAACATCCTCTCCCCCCCCCGTGCCATCACAGATCATGTTTTAAATTTATACTGGCACCAATCTGGATGGTCCTGAAATCTTTATTAATCAATCCACAGGACACTTTCTTTGTGGCACAAAAGTGAGATATTTTGCAGACAAATTCGAGTTCTAGAGTGTAAACATGTCTTTACAAGAGTCAACAGAGTTGATGAAGTTCAAATCTGGCTCCTGGTTTTGAATTGAGAGTTAAAAGGGACTACAATGATTGTTCTTGTTAAACCTGAAAGTTGAAGCTGACAACAGGAACACGGAGTGGTTCGTATCAGAAATAACAGGTGAACACTGAGTGTAAAATTATTATCTACTCTTATAAAGTATCTCTATTTAATGTTCGGTTAGTACACAACTCTACAATAAATTACGGTTTTTTTTAATTAATTTTTGTCAAGTAGCCGCTGTGCTTCAGAAAAACTAACATAAACTCCTCCTGGTTTTCTCTTAGTTCGTTAAATTCAGTAAAGATCATCTCCTTCTTCAGACTACAGAAGTTCTTACTGACCTGTGATCTTCATGATGAAGAGGTAGGTGAACAGCAGAGGTCCAACTCTTCGTCGTCCACAGGTGTCCAGAAAAACGTCCATGCTGGACCGGAGGAGGACAGCGAACGTCCCGAAGCGATGGAGCGCAAATCCTCCAGTCCAGCAAACGGACCAACAACTCTGACATCAAGTTCATGCAAAGAGCTCAGCGGTACCGGAAGTGACGACATAATTGTTTTCACAATAAAATTAAATAAATCGCAGGTCGTTTTAAATTCATAATTGAGATATTTGACTCGTCTGTACATTATATTAAACACATATTATAGACACATTATACTGCTTGGTATCTGTAGTAAGTTAAGCTGCAGTCTACTTGCGTTTGTGTGTAATTCTCAGCTACCTTTACAGATGCTCTCACTTTAACCTTCTTCTTCTCCTTTCCGCTTTTCCCTTCAGGGGTCGCCACAGTTGCCTCCATCTAACCCTGTCTTCTGCATCCTCTTCTCTCACACTAACTACCTTCATGTCCTCTTTCACTACATCCATAAACCTCCTCTTTGGTCTTCCTCTAGTCCTCCTGCCTGGCAGTTCAGAAGAAGAAGAAGATATACTATATTGATCCCCTCAGGGAAATTTCATTTGTCACTAAGGTGTACATTTGTTTCATTTTTGTGTTAGTTTTTTTCACAGTATGTACAGGCCCCTGAAACAACCACAGCACACAAAGGGGCCTCTAAGCATGCAGTTAGTACACAATACACAACATCAAGCTGTACATCGGGAGGCAGAGTGACGGGCAGCAGCTTCCTGGCGTGCGCCCCAATAGAGCAGCTCGTAGGGGGGATGGCGCCTTGTTCAAGAGCGCCTCGGCAGTGGCTGGGAGGTGAGCTGACGCCTCCCACCCACCTCCCAGCTCACACTCCGGAGATGTTCTGGCGGGAGTGGGAATCGATCCATCGATGGCTGGGCGATCTGTCTTCAAGACATCTGCTCTACCGCTGAGCCACTGCCGTTCAAAACTCAGCATCCTTCTACCAATATATTCACTATCTCTCCTCTGGACATGTCCAAACCATCTCAGTCTGGCCTCTCTGACTTTATCTCCAAAACCTCTAACATGTGCTGTCCCTCTGATGTACTCATTCATGATCCTGTCTATCTTGGTCACTCCCTAAGAGAACCTCAGGATCTTCATCTCTGCTACCTCCAGCTCTGTCTCCTGTCTTTTCCTCAGTGACACTGTCTCTAGACCAAACAACATCGCTGGTCTCACCACAGTTTTGTACACCTTTCCTTTCAAATTAGCTGAAACTCTTCTATCACACATCACACCTGACACTTTTATCCACTAGTTCAGTCCTGCATGTACATGTTTCTTCACCTCTTTACCACACTCTCCATTGCTCTGGACTGTTGATCCTAAGTATTTAAAATTCTCTAGTTTCTCCTCCACCTCTTCCCTGCTCTCACTACAGATCACAATGTCATCTGCAAACATCATAGTCCAGGTAGATTCCTGTCTAAGCTTGTCTGACAGCCTGTCCATCACCATAGCAAACAAGAAGGGGTTCAGAGCTGATCCCTGATGCAGTCCCACCTCCACCTTGAACTCCTCTGTCACACCTACAGCACACCTCACCACTGTCTTACAGTAGTACTCTTAGCAAATACTGCATCTGTAATAAGATATTTATACTTTAATTATCCTAAACTGGGAAATTCACAGTCTAATAAACTGTTCTACATTCTATGTACCACTGGTACTTTTTAATTGATTTTCACTCTACCATCAATCAGTCTGTTTGTCTGTCTGTATCTTTATTTGGTCAATTTCCTGCCAGGATTTGCAGTTGCTCCTTCTCTCTCTCTCCTCTTCGGTGTCACACCTGGGTCCCACCTACCTGGGCGTGGCCACTCCTGGCAGCAGAGCAGCACACCTGTCTTCCATTTTCCAATCTCCAGACCTTCATGAGGACCAGCTTCCCACCATTTGTCCCCAGTTAGTTTGTACTACTAGTCAGTATAAGCACCATGGCTCTCGCTACTAAATCCTTGACTTTTGCTAACCCTGTTTTCTTCATGTTACCAGTTCCGGTCTGCTGACGGTTACCCTTCCAGCCCACCTGCCTGCCTCTACTGCCTATCTCCGGTCGACTCACCTGCTCAGCCTGGTCATCTGGTCTACCATCTCGGAATATACCATGTTGAATGATTTTCTTTTTTCCCCTTACCTGCTGTGCTTCGCATTTAGGTCCTACAGTAAACCATGACATTTCCCTGACGGAACCTCCTTGAGGGATCAATAAAGTTCTACTACTACCACTTTGCTTTAGTCCATAACGTTAAAGGTATCAAAAGGCAGCGATATCACGTTTAAAATATAATGCGTGCAAATCATTACATTTTATGCATCCGTACAACAGTTATTTTGAAATGAAGGAAAATGGGCATCACCTTAAAAACCTGCGTTTTGACATTTACATTGTCGCTAGACAAGCGCACTGACATACAATTGAGCACCTTCATTACAACCCCTGCTGTCCAATTTATATCAGCTGAGCAGTAAGTAGTGAGTAAAAACGTCTCCTACAATGGCACAACAGCAAAGACAAAAAAAAAGTCGAAATATTCTGGGTGTGTCCAAGAAAAAAAAAGGGTATTCCCTCTCTCTGAGAAAAGGGGACTCCTTTAATGTTCCGTTATAAAAGACACATGTGTCTCATGACCAGGATATAAACAATCTCAGAATACTTAAAACATGATAGTCTGTGGTTTGGGTTGTTACCATGGAAGCTTCACAGTTTTCTTTAACAAGAGGGCTGTGCGTCTTGCCTCACACATAGTTTGGGGTAAATTCCAGAGAGTTCAAGGAGGGAGTCACCACCACAGACGCTTATTGACAGGGGCCTCCTCCACCCACAGTTGCCTGAGAAACGTGCAGATACACTGCATGGAAACCTGGCAACACAGCTAATGAAGTTCAGATGCCCCTTTCTGTATTTGTCTTTCAGCGGGGAAACACCCACAAAATATTTGTGTGTGTGTGTGTGTGTGTGTGTGTGTGTGTGTACACATTACGTCATTGAAAGAAGTCTGACATCTAACTGCTTTTGGGGTGGAATCTGACCCAATACACCCAGTCTGATGTAACGCCAATGAAATGGCCTATAGCTTACCCCATGGCCTTTTTAGGAGTTTGGAAAAACTGCTTAAGGCCGTAACTCATTTCAGTTGCCCAACTCAAGTTCAAAGAGCCGTGGAAAGGCCTGCACCTCTTATCTGTCTGAACACCCCGTCGGAGAAAATGATGAAGACACCTCCCTTCTCCAGAGGCAAACTCAAAGAATGTATCTGCTTCTTTTCGTATCTGATAATAGAGACAACAGGAAACCACCCAGACATTGATCTTTGTTCACTACTGCATAGTTCACCTGACATTCTCATGTTCTGTAATACTAAGACTGGAATGTAATGGGGCAGTAGCTCACTGGGTCTTGGGCTTGGGACCGGACAGTGGCTGGTTCAAGACCCACGTAGACCAAAAAGTTTGCAGTGTAAACTGGCAGTGGGAGGTGTGTAGAAATAAGATTTAATGAAAATTGTCTCATGAATTTTTTTCAGGGCATACCTAACAAGTGTTCAATATATTTTATCCACAAACCTTTATCTACACACCTCCCATTTATTGAAGGGGTGTTTCTTTTTATATAAATATTTGGAATTTTAAGTTTTTTTTTAATTCACTGATTTTTAGATGTGCAGAATGAAGCAAGCAGTGCACTTTAATCAAATACTTTACTGACTAAACACAAAGTTGAAAGCTGTACCGTTAATTTCATTTTCTATAATACCTAGGGTGGAGATTCAAGCACATCTTGTATTTTCTGTTGACCAATCATTAGGTAGCGTTTTGTTTTTAGCTAAGGATTAGAATAAGGATAGTATTATTAAATGGTAGTAAACACAGAAGTTACTTTTTACAATAAGGATCTGGAACACAGGATCATGAATGAACTGACTCAGCATACTTTGGACTGAAATTAACCTGTGGTGGGGGGATAGGCCTTTGCTTGTTTCTGGCTGCCAGGAATAGATCACTCATGTAAAAAAGCAACTGCTTCACATTTGTATATTCTATTTACAGAATATATTTTTATAATAATGATCTGCTCAGAAAATAGCTGCAGGCATTCTTGGTAACAATTACACCCTTGCCTGGAGAAGTCTCTGGTTAGGCTACACATTACTGTACGTTAGTGACACCTAGTGTTAATAGTGATGAACTACAAAGCTTGGGGCAACAAATGAAATTGTGATGTAACAATACTGATTTGACACATTTTCCATTATCTGTCAAATTATGTGTGTAATTTTTATTGCTGCAGTTATGTATAGTATTACAAGAAATCCAATTTCTTCATTGGATTCTGTGTTTCACTTTTGAGCACTCCGAGTTTAACGTTGTATGACATGTGGCATGCAAAGCAAATGGCCCCACAACAGAAATCTCAAATTTTCCACAAATTTAAGATCCACGTTTTCCTCTCATTTCCTTGGCTTCAAAGATCAAAACATGGTTTTGTTGTAACTAAATTTCAAACGTATCTGACCATTTTAATCATTGTTTTTTAGAGAATTCCTATGATTTGTTCTCTTTCATTTTATTTCACACAATTTTGATCGTGTAAATCCTGTTGACCATGGGGTATAATATGATTAACTATGGCATGCAATACTTCCTTTTTTATTTTTGTTGCAGTCAAAGAGGTAGTGCATGCTACCTCCATTGTACAGGGATTCTCTTGCTGCTCTACAGTCCAAAAACATTCTCTATAAGTGAAAAGTGATACTTAATTGGTTTTCAGTGTGAATGGTTATTTGTTTTGTGTCACACTTTATGGAATGAGTACTATTAACTTAATTTAACCAAGTCATGTGAACAATAAGCACCAGGGTTACTCTAACTCAAAACTAAATATTGTGGATTTTGAGTTAATTAACTTAAATAATTTCAGGGTAGCACTTTCATCAGTTCAAACTTTTGGCAGAGCAGAAATTGTTTTTAGAAAGAAAAAATATTATGTAAACAATATTTTTGGTTTAAAGTGGCTCACTAATATTAATGCATATACAGAAATAGTAATTACTTCAGCAAAGAAAGGTCAAGGATAACAGGCCTTTCCAGATAATGTTGTCTACTATAATTGTCAGGACATTCCAGCTCCACACTTCATGCCTATGCCTAACATTCAATATAATAAATGTCACATTCCAGCCATATACGCAGTTCAGTTGATTGGATCAGATCAATCATTTTGTAGTCAATGAAGCTGCTCTTCTCTGATCGTAACAGGCTCTGAATGACACAGCAGGTCTCATTCAAACCAAGGTCAAAGTTACGATATGATGGTACATTTATGTCAGAAACACATTCGATTTAACACTTTATATTCCCTTAACTGGCCTGGTTAGGTTTGCCATGGATCAAATAGGTTCCTGGTGTGGCAGCAAAAATCCCAAGCGTGGATTGTTTGAGTGGTACAATTAGCATGAATTTGATGCCCCGAAAAAGATAATGCATAATAAAAGAGCATTCCCTTTTCAAAATGGACCAAAAAAAGTTTCACTTACAAGCCTGAAAAATGTTTAAAGCTTCAATGTAAACTTGTATCAGTTGAAAAGGTCGATTTTTAGATGATTCCTGCAGCTTGTCCAACTTTTATTTACTGTGATTTGGAACAAGAGTAAATACAGAGAAACATAATAATCAAATGTAAAGCTGGAAAGCTATTGACAAAATATTCTTGTAGTTTTACTAGAATTCATTGTTCCTAATTCAGAATGTGTGATTTATAAGTGAATTAAAGTACATCTTTATACATTAAGGGACATCATTAGATTTGTTTCTTGTATAATCCCTGATCTCTGCATCCTGAATTACATCTAGGTTTTGAAACCAGTCCCTGGAAAAAGTTAATTTGTGAACTTGTAAATTTGGCTCAAAGATGTAGGCCTGTTTTCAAAAATTTGATGTTTGATGAACGGGACACAAACCTGGTTTAAAATGCCTCTGAGCTTTCTCCCCTTAATAAAGCATCCACTTTATCCAGCTGTCTCCCATCTACATTGAGAGAAGCAATTGGCTACCATGACAACTGGAAATCTTGCAACAATGGCATATGCTGTTTTGTCTCATGTTTGATGACAGGATGAGAGAAAGCGATCTAAATATGACCTCTGTGACTCTGAGTTCGGATTGTATGAGTGGTACAATTACCCCAAGATCCAGAAATAAATGTGATCATATACAATGATGATATTTTGATGACATTTTCAGCACAAGAGACCCAAACGGCGTTTTCAGTAAAACTTTATTTTTCAGTGCATGGGCGGAACACCATGTCAAGGTCATAGTCTATCCTTTGTCATTTTAAAATATTTAGTCCTTTTTTTACATAAAAAAATAATGGAGCAATTTAATATACCTCTATTTTTCCCGCAGAGAGAGCACTCAGCAAGTATTTATAAAGGTGCTGTACAATGTACAAACATTTACATTAACTGTTCATACAGAATGTAGAAGGTACTACAAGGATCAGTTCTCTAATGAAGCAACGCAAGGCCACGGTATAATACAGACATGAGACACAAAATGGTCAAAGTAAAGGAGTAAATCGGTAAAACAGTGCAGGAGACACAAAAATTAAAAAGGGCATTATCTGATTCAGCAGGAAACCGATGGACTGCCTTCTCCGAGTGGGGAATGAGGTCCTTCCACAAGTGAAGGAGTTTAAGTATCTTGGCGTCCTGTTCACGAGTGAGGGAACAATGGAGCTTGAGACTGGACGGAGAATTGGGGCAGCAGGAGCGGTATTGCAGTCGCTTTACCGCACTGTTGTCACGAAGAGGGAGCTAAGCCAAGAGGCGAAGCTCTCCATCTACCGTTCAGTCTTCATTCCTACCCTCACCTATGGTCATGAGCGATGGGTCATGACCGAAAGAACGAGATTGCAGATACAAGCGGCTGAAATGGGCTTTCTCAGGCGGATAGCTGGTGTCTCCCTTAGAGATAAGGTGAGAAACACTGCTGTTCGCGAGGGGCTCAGAGTAGAGCCACTGCTCCTTCGCGTGGAGTCAGTTGAGGTGGTTTGGGCATCTGGTGCGGATGCCTCCGGGACGCCTCCCTAGGGAGGTGTTTCTGGCACGTCCAGCTGGGAGGAGACCTCGGGGCAGACCCAGGACCAGGTGGAGGGATTATATCTCAACACTGGCCTGGGAACACCTTGGGATCCTCCAGTCAGAGCTGGTGGATGTGACCGAGGAAGGGGAAGTTTGGGGCTCCCTGTTGAAGCTGCTGCCCCCGTGACCTGACTACGGATAAGCGGTGGAAGATGGATGGATGGATGGATGGATTATCTGATTCACCAGACTGGGTTATTTGTACTTGACACCCGTGGCTGGAATCACTCCTCCAATCAGCTGAACTACTGTATATCACAAAACCCACTGAGTGGCCGAAAGCACAGCCCCTATTTATTTTTAACCCAGACACCCATAAACAATCTTATCACAGTCAACCAGAGATGTTCACCATCATAACCTTTGCTACCACAGTATACTGCATTCCCTGAGGTCATTTGAATTTGTCTTAATTTATAAATTGTATTAGTAGATATGTTGAGTATATTTCATATTACAGTACTGAAAAAATTGACATACTCATAGACACACCGCAGGAACATATTTTTATTAATAACATATCCAATATGGAACACAGCTATCTTGCTGAGGGCATACATGTATTTAGAACATGTATGTCTTTTAATCTTTGACACACGAAGAACATTTCTGAACCTTCTCAGTTTAAAGCTCCTGAGCTTGAAAGCAAACTAGCCAACATTTGTCGTTTCTTTCAACAACCACGTTTAAAACATATGGTTTAAAACACGGCACTGTTGTTACAGTTTTGGACTGTAGCAACAATCCAACGGAAATAATTACTGTGACTTCCAAAAAAGGTCTTTCACCTTGTAATGCCCTAAGGTGAGGTGCGAAAGAGTCATCCAAGCTCTCATCCACTGTTTATTGTTGGGGGATTGTTCTTTAATTCTTAACGCTAGACCGCTGTTCCGACCTGCTGCTTTATACAGCTTCATGACACTGATATCTTGGTAAAAGTTTATGTCCATACCAAGACTGTTACATAATGAATTCCTGATATACAGTATATCTTGGGAAGGTGTCTTCCAGTAAGTTCTTTGAACAGGGGAGACACTCTGTTGAAAGCACCAATCATGGACATGTCCAAGTTTAGGGCATGTCCAATAATCATGAACAAAATCTCTGCTGGAAGTGTGGGAATTCTCTTTTGAGGTATGTCGAAATGATTAGAATAGCATGCGTCAACATCATCACTGTTGTCATCATTGCCCCGGATAGAAGCTGCTGCCAGTGTACTATCAAACCTTTCAGCCTCACTAGATTTGGAGAGTTCAGGCTCACCAAGATTAGAGAATATGTCCTCTTGGAGATCGCTGATGTTGGCATTACTTTTAATAGAAGGGTTGGAAAGGTCACATAGAGTTAATTTTCTTCATTCTGAATCAACTCAATGACATGGCTTACTGAGCCGCTTAAACTAACATAATGCTCTCCATGGCCTTCTGCAATATGACCAAGAATTAACATGGGTAAATCTTCCTCGTAAAAGTTTGAAGGTGATATGAGAGTTGTTGCAACTGCACCAAGGGTTGAAACAATCAGCAATTGAACACTGAACATTTCAGACACTCGTTGCAATGTGATATGGTCTCCATATGTTCCTTGCTGACTCATGCTGTGTAGGTAGGCATCCCAGGTACCTTCCACATAATTAGCAAGTGGAGTTCCATACATTGTTTGGGGATTTGACTGCAAGTCCATGACAATCTGATGCCTTAGGGATGTTGCTGTCCGAAATATCCCAACGCTCCTCAATTGGTCTTCCAGTGCTGCAAACTGGCAATCACCATCAGGCTGTGGATCCAGTTGTATGTGGAAATGGGATGAGCTAAAAGATTCTAACAAGTCCTCGTGTGTGTAAGGAATCCAGAAATTTCTTTTCTTTTTACTTCTGTCTCCTGCGTTCTTCATCTCTGGTGACACTACTAATGTCTGTGACTGAAAACCACTGTACCCTAAAACCTGATTTTTCAAGTGGTGTGAACCTAACGCTGTACTTTGACAGTATTAAGTTCTTCTTACAATGATCCCATTTGAAACAGTATATTTGTCATTTTGTGAATCTTGCAGCGAATTCGTACCAAAACTTCACCATTTATATTGTCGATGGATGGAGGATTCGCAGCACGCGCTTGGCTAATCATTTGCTCATTACAACGCTCAGTTGCCATTTTTGCTCTTTTTCTCACTCTGGTTCTCTGCTGTTTTCTTGATGGAAAATGTATGCGTATTTAGGTAAATGACTCACCCAGTTCACCCCGCCTCTCTCTACATTTATGAGATCATAATGTATCTTCTTTCTCAAAGACCTGTGCATTCTTTAGACCTTTCCCTGGCTTTGTGGGTGATATGGTGAGCTTTGGATCACTTTCATGCTTTTCATAAGTCTTTTCACAGCTCCTTTAAACTCACAACCCTGGCCCATGACCCATGTAAATATTTTCCAAATTCTGGGCTATTTCATGACTGGTTTTCCCTCTTAGTGCTCTTAGCCACACATATCTACTGAATACATCCTGAACAGTGAGGACATATTTGTAGGTCTTTCTCCTGTGTGAAATTTTCCATCCTCTCACGTCAAGTAGGTCTATTTGGTGTCATTCTTGAACCTGTTTATCTGTAATTGGCTTCAAAGGTGGCCTGTTTAAAAATTTAGCTCTCAGCAACTGGAAATGTCTAGACTGATCTAATTCACGCTGAACTGCTTTTTCACTCATTCCACAATACATCTCTCTGAGCCTGATGTTTACTTTTCGAGCATTAGATCCTTTGGTTGCATCAAATCCTCTCTTGGCAATTTCTGGAATAGCAGGCATCTTCAGCACATGTAATAATATTACCTTTGTGGGAAATTAGGTATTATGTTTGTAGTAGGCGATGGTATTACGTTTGTAGTAGTTATTATGTTTATGGGGCTAACAGATGCCAGAGACCTTCAAGCAGACTCATGTAGACCCGTCTTCTGTCAAGAGGACAGGACAGCTGACCCACAATATGGCAACACGATGTCTGGATAGGCCTGTCCTGGTCCAATCAAAGTCGCCTGGCACACCTGGACCATGTTTGGATCAACTTGTGAACATGAGCCGGAACCAGAAGTGGTCCAGGCTAACTGATGAGCGCCTACACACGTGTGTGAGAACGGTATCAACTTCACGCCAAGATTCAGACAACAACATCCGTTGTTTTATACATCAATATATACAACAAATGCAGCGATATCATGAGGACATTGATTTTGTTGATTTATCTTATTATTTATGGTAATTTAAACGTTTCTGAACCCTCCCCATACTGATATTAAACCACCTTCTATCTGTATTACCTTTTCCCACACTCTGATAAATTGTTTAAAGCACTTTTGTGTCTCACAGAAGTCCTAGTCTCACAGAATGTAGCGCACTACCGGATGCTGTCAGCCAATCGAATGCGTGTACGGTATCACGTGCCTATCTACTAAAAATCCACAATGAAGTGTAGTCACGAGCTTTGTGTTGATTCTATTTTACACTCTTTTCTTTAACTTTAAACACCAGCCTTCAGTACCTTTTCCTGGGACTAATTTCCCATGCAGCTGGTTGGGAAAATCAATGAATGAATTGATTTTATGGTGAAAACACAGTTGTTTACTAGACACATGCACAATGTGCATTGAAAATTGACAATAAAAATTGTTAACTAGATGTAAAAGTATATGTTGACCTAATTTAATGGATGTAGGGTTGTGCTGTAAGACACAATTTGGACTGAACGGGATTTAACCCTTTACTCGTAGGAGATTATAGTAACCAGACCTCATTGAACGTGAATTAACTCCTGGCGTTCAGACTCATTTTCTATTCTCACTTTCAGTTCATTGACGTGCAGGTGAAGGGAAACCCAGAACCTTCTGTCGGCTAAAAGTTTATTTCATTAACAGATATATAAAAGGATTCAGTCAAAAGTCCGGTATGAAGTTCTATACAAGAAAAAAAAAAATACTCAAAACTATGACTCATTTGTTTTCAAAAGTTTAGTCAAACAGAAACTGTGTAAAATAGAAAAACATCAATAGAAATAATCATTTATGATGATTTCAACGCTCAAGTGTGAACGCAATCGTGCACGTCTCTGTTTCATCGCTCTCCTGTGCAACTATCAAATGCAGCTTGAGGCAATAACATCCCCCCGCACACATACACACACACACACACACACACACACACACACACACACACACACACACAAACACACTGGTTGAAGGATGAAGTCAGCCTGTGGTTGCAGAAGAGTTGCAGTGTTGATTTGTTCTCCTGTGTGTGTGTGTGTGTGTGTGTGTGTGTGTGTGTGTGTGTGTGTGTGTGTGTGTGTGTGTGTGTGTGTGTGTGTGTGTGTGTGTGTGTGTTTTGACCTCATACAGCATTGTTGTCACCATCCTGTGAAAAAAAATGATGATACAATAACATGGATGGATAAACGTAATCATAATATAATCCAAGTGACACTTAAAATTGAACTTTTATTATATTTTACAAAAT
Organism: Antennarius maculatus; assembly: GCA_013358685.1. Taxonomy (NCBI): domain Eukaryota; kingdom Metazoa; phylum Chordata; class Actinopteri; order Lophiiformes; family Antennariidae; genus Antennarius; species Antennarius maculatus. Next base: position 5,203,992 of record CM023609.1, on the reverse strand, counting down.
AAATAAATGGATACGCTAATTTCCTCTATGGAATAAAATGTGTGCATGTCTACATGTGTCACTGACGCAAAGGCCCCGGGTATGACCCAGGACACGCTGGAGAGACTATGTCTCCTGGCCTCAGGATTCTCCTGGAGGAACTGGACGAAGTGGCTAGGGAGAGAGAAGTCTGGGCTTCCCTGCTTAAGCTGCTGCCCCCACGACCTGACCCCGGATAAGCGGAAGAAGATGGATGGATGGATGGATGGATGGATGGATAGATATATATATATACATACCGTATTGGCCCAAATATTAGACGACCCTGATTGTAAGATGACCCCCTCTTTTTCAAGACTCAAGTTTGAAAAAAGACTTTTTGAACACCAAATTAAATTTTTATCCAAGAAATAATTACAGTACATCTGAAACAAATGATTATAACAATATATTCGAGAGAAAAAGCATGTTATTTTGCCTCATTCAAATCATGCAAAAACTGTCTATCACATCTTAATATCTGATGGGCATACCGCCCTTTCGTTAAACGTCCACGTACGCACGCACCCTCCTGTCAAGGGTGCGTGCGGCCGCTCTGAGGACCACGAAAAGCTTTTCTCTGACTGTGAGCATTTCTTAGGTGATCTTTTTGAGCTCTCCATCTCCATACCTTACACTCTGTGACACCATATTTCACAGCTGGTTTGCAATTGTTTGAAGACACTGCCTCATTTATCACCATCATCTTGAAGTTTGCATCATAACTTCTCCTCAACTGCCAGTTAACCTGGCCGATCTTCGACCCACTTTTCTCCAATTTGTCGCTACGTTTCTCCATTTTCTGTTATATCTTCTCTTATTTTTTTCTATTTTCTTTCTTACCGCTATTTTTTATTTTTCTTCTTCGTGCTACCTCTATTTTTATTTTTCTTCCTCATGACAGGGGTTCGCTTTGGCCTGGGGAGTTAAGTTCAGCATTCGCTTTAAAGATATCTGGCGCCACCTAGCGTTGTGAATGAGTATAATGTCTAGACCCCGAATGTCAGACGACCCCTACTTTTTCAGTCAATGCAAAAAACACCTTCTTATATTCGGGACAATACGCTAAGTATATATAAAATTATACAAAAAAATTTAAAAAATAAAAATTTCTCCACTGTGGCAGGTTCCATTTCCTGATTCTCTCCTAAACCAACTCTCTCCGCATTATCTATACCTCTCTCCAAAATATGTCTGACTCTATTCCAAACTGTCTCCACACTCGCTAACTACAACTCTCCACCAAACAACCACATTCTGAACGGAGTGTGATCTTTTTATATCGGTGTTAATGCTTGTGTCACGAGCCGAATCAGTCACGTGGTATCGGCCGCGTGGCGGGGCGTCCCCGTGATGGAAGCGTCGATACGGAAGTCACGCCCGAAGCCTCACTGCCCGGCGATGCTTCGGACGTCATCCTTTTCAGCTCCTCCCTTAGATGAAGAAAGCCTCGATACGCGCTTCGCGGGAATGCCCCTCTTCTACTTGGTACACGCTTCGGAGCTTCGATCCCCAGCGTCACATCACTATCTGTAACATGATCTGGGTCTGCCGAGGGCTGCAGACCGTCCGCCGGACTCCCTGCGTCAGACTCGCCCTGTTCCGTTCCCCCGCCTGTAGGTTTGCCGGAACATGTCCGCGGCCCGCCACCCTCCTGGGGACCATGGCGTTCCTAAGTGAAACGGAACCCCACCATGATAGAACATCTAGGTTCTTCTAGAACACATGTGTCAAACTCAAGGCCTGGGGGCCAAATATGGCCCGCCAAATCATTTTCTGTGGCCTGCGAGTAACTGTGGGTTTAATAACCTGACAAATTAAAAGGATTTATGTTATAACAGAGAAACAAACATACTCTTTTCTGTGCAAATGTAATTTTTGTAACTACAATAAATAATAATTTAGTTTGCATTAAGGAGTAGTTACATTTATTTTACACTAGACTGAGTTACATGTAGTTACATTTGTTAGTTACATCTGGCCCTTGGAGGACAGCCATTATGATCATGTGGCCCTCAATGACAAATGACTTTGACACACCTGCTCTAGAATATTGTCTGTCCCGTGTCAAAGTATTAGTTACAGGACATAACAAACCGCTCTGTGCACTAGTGCGCATCGCCACCAAGGCGAACCCGTGGGACGGGAAGACCCTGAAGCCGGAGAGCGTCCGGGCCCAGCTGGACACCTCCCTACAGAGGCTGCAGACGGGACTGTGTGGACCTGTTCTACCTCCACACCCCGGACCATCAGAACCCCATCCAGGACACGCTGATAACTTGCCACACGCTGCACAAAGAGGTGAGGACACACACCCACCTACTACTGTACTACTAACTCACTAACGTTAAATCTATTTGATGGCTACCTCAGATAAAGACTGTTGAACGTCTGTGGTTCCTGTCTGGGTTTTTATCGGTGTTGTCCACATGTGTCCTCAGGGTAAGTTCAAGGAGTTCGGTCTGTCCAACTACGCGTCCTGGGAGGTGTCTGAGATTGTGTGTATCTGCAGACACAACAACTGGATCGTTCCCTCGGTGTATCAAGTACGGATCAACCCCCATCCTGTCTCTGTCCAGTGAGACAGCTGGTCTGACGTGTCCATGTTGTGGTCTTCCTCATGAATACCTCTAAGTGTCGTGTTTAGAACGTGTCACAACTGATCAAACTTGTACAACTGATTATTCATAGCTCAGCATTTACCACAGAAACAGTTCTACTGTTTAGCGTAGACAATCTGGTCACGATGCCCTCTGGTCCTGCCTTGAGACTGTTGCACTAATTTAACTGTCTTACCCTGTTGACTATGCTTCCATTCTTACGTAGGTTTTTCCAACTTTTGCAGGGAATGTACAATGCCTGAGACGGATTTTGGCTAACGCACACAACGCATGTTGCGTAGGGCCCCCACCTAGTAAAAAGGCTCCCCAACATTGCTTACAAGTAACAGAACATCTGTCCCAGCCAGCTGTGAGCGTCGCGTCCTGTAGCGACGAGCAGCTCTGCTGAAAGTGCCAAGACAAATCTCAAGCAAGATCGCCAGTGTGACTTCTGTGACTGTATAAGACTCCTGATTGGCTGTCAGTGTCATGAAAAAAAGACGGAACAAGTTTTTCTTGACAGCTGTCAGTCTTGGGAAGTTTCCCCCGCTCCCTTTCAGACAGTTACTTCCGGTTCATGTGATGGCGAAGCCACAGTGCAGAGAGAGAGAGAGAGAGAGAGACGGAGAGAGAGCGAAGTGGGAAAAGTTGCAAAATAAACACACAATGAAACAGGTTTATCCGACGGGACAACAGAAAAGAAAAAAACGACAGCGACAGAATGAGCAGCGCCAGCTGCAATCTGGTAAATTATAAACCTCTAGTAAATAACGCTGTTGATAGTGTGTTGTTGTTGGTGTGCGGGATGCATGGCCATGTGTGTGCAGAAAGCCGGCCTTTTTTAATGCTGTTGTTTCTACCTGTCAGACAGCGTGTGTCTGGACTGGCAGTGAGTGATCTCTCTGTGGAATACAGTATGTAAGATGTGTGATTATGTTGTTTTTGCATCGCCATTCTGCTGGTTGGTTGGTCCTGGTTGGTTGTTGCTGGTTAAATAATGGTTATTCCCCGCTGTGGGTTGTGTGTGTGTGTGAGAGAGAGAGAGCGAGAGAAAGGGGGGGGGGTGTTGTGGGTCCAGGGTGTTTGAAGGGTCACCACAGATTTGTGTGAGTTTTAAGCAGCAAAAAACAGGAGAGCAATGCCCAAAAATAAATTGACAGTGAAATAAAAAATACATACTGTACTTACACTATCAGATAGATATTTAGTTAAATGTCGAATACACTGGTGCAAGAAGGATAACATTGAAAGACATTGACTAAATATCTATTGATTCAATGAGATGTAAAGATATTGGCATTGTTGAGATGTATTTTTATTATTGTGTTTGTTATTATTGACAGTGCATCAATCAACACCTGAATGGGGCAGCTAAACTGATATTAGTTATCCATACTTTCCAGGTGCTATGCTTAAGTTTGTGGCTAAAGGAGCCACAACACATCCTGCAAGCAGCTCAAAGTCAGAACAGAGTGATGTAGAGCAGGAAGCCACCAGCATCAGTGGTGCACAGTCTACATCCAAGACCATTTCAGAGTCAGATTTGAGTGAGCAGGAAGCCACAGATGGCAGTACCAGCACAAATAGAGGTGCACAGCCTGCATCCAATACAGCCACCTCGGAGTCAGACATAAGTGATGTAGAGGAGGAAGCTACAGCCAGTAGCAGCACCAGTCGTTCACAGTCTGCATCCAGTGTAACCACTGCAGACCCAGGTGTGGTGCAGGCTGCATCCAGCAGCAGCACAAGCGGTGCACAGCCTACATCAGATCCAAGTAGTAGACCAGATGTCGCTCCACCAACTGACCCAGCAGATTGGCCCCCAGTCTTAACAGACATTACAAGGACTGAATTAGTGTGCAGGGGTCCGTTCAATCCAGGACCAGATTTTTCTTACCCCAAGGACCAAATAGCGTCACATAGAACTTTCCATACAGGTGTATTGAAGAGAAAGCTGGCAAACAGGGAAAAGATTACCAGGAGCAGGCTTTCATATTCAATCAAAAACAATACTGTGTACTGTTTTTGCTGTAAGCTCTTTTCCACAAAAGACTACAACATAATAAAGCAAGGTTTGAATGACTGGTCAAATATCAACGCCCATCTACAGGGCCACAAGCGTAGTTCTGAACACACCAACAATATGATTAAGTGGAGAGAACTAGATCAGCGCCTCTGCTGTGGAAAGACTCTTGACAATATTCAGATGAGTCTTTTGGAGGCTGAAAGAAAGCGATGGCGAAATGCCCTTGCATGATTATTAGCTATCACCCAGTCTCTGGCCGAAAGAAATCTCGCATTCAGGGGTTCCTCTGACAAACTTGACCAACCAGACAATGGTAATTTTTTGAAGGAGGTTGAACTTCTGGCAAAATTCGACCCTATCATGGAAAACCATGTGAGCAGAGTTAAAGATGGAGATACACACACCCATTACCTTGGGAAGGGAACACAAAATGAGTTCATACAAATTGTGAGTGAGAACATTCTAGATGTAATGGTGAATCAAATGAAAAAGCCAGAGTACTTCTCCATAATCTTAGACTGCACACCTGACATCAATCACCTGGAGCAGATATTCATTATTCTGAGGAGTGTGGCTTTAGAGGGAAAGCCAGAGATTAAGGAGCACTTCCTCGGCTTTGTGAATGTAGAGGAAACAACAGACTTGAATCTCTCTAATGTCATCTTACAGAGACTTGGTGAGATGAACATTCCCTTTGGAGATTGCAGAGGGCAGTCACACGACAATGGAGCAAACATGAAGGGCAAGCACCACGGAGTACAAGCCAGACTGCTCCAAATCAATCCCAGAGCCGTATTTGTTCCATGTGGAGCTCATACGCTAAACCTTGTCATTGCAGATTGTGCCAAAGCCTCAACAGATGCAGATGGCTTTTTTGGGAACCTGCAAAAGCTCTACAACTTCTTTTCAGCTGCCACACAAAGATGGAGTGTTTTGAAGAAACATGTGAATCTAACAGTTAAATCCTGGAGTGACACAAGATGGGAAAATAGGAACAAAAGTGTGGAGGCTGTCAGGTTTCAGGCATCTGAGGTCCGGGAGGCATTACCGGAAGCCAGACAAACCATCACTGATTCTGGGGCCAAGGTGGATGCACAAGCACTTGCAGAGGAAATTTGGGCCCTACCACTTCTTGATTTGCTGTGTCGTATGGTATGACATACTCTCAATTACAAACAAGGTGAACAAGCAGCTACAAGAAGCCTCAATGCAGCTGGATGTAACAGTGTCTTCAATTTCAAAAGCAAAGGCTTCCCTCACTGAATATCGGAAACTGGATTCATTTCTGCGCAGACAACAGCCAAAAGTCTTTGTGATCAAATGAATGTGGACCCTGTTCTGAAAGAGAAGAGACTCAGACGCACCAAGAAACATTTCAGCTACGAGGCTCCTGATGAACCAATAGCTGGTGCATTGAAGATCCTTGAAATCAAGTTCTTCAATATGGTGATTGACGCTGCTGTGAGGGCAATGGATGAGAGATTTGAAACAATGAACCTGGTGAAAGACAAATATGGATTGCTGCTGAACTTTGGTGCTGCCTCTCAGATGTCCAGTGAAACACTAGTGGCCCACTGCATGGAGATTGAAAGAACTCAGACCTTCTGGGATCACGCTGACATCTGTGGCAGAGGACTGGCAGACAATATTCAGGATGTCATCGCTCATGGTCTTGCTGCCTGAGAACATGACTGCCTTTGAGCTACTTACTTTTCTCGGTGAGAAAAGATGGGATGAAGCCTATCCCTACCTGTGGGTAGCCCTAAGGATTGCAGCCACCCTGCCTGTCACTGTGGCATCAGCGGAGCGGAGCTTTTCCAAATTGAAGCTCATCAAGACCTACCTGAGGTCTACCATGTCTCAGGAAAGGTTGAGTGGACTGGCTGTGATCAGCATAAATCATGAGGTGGGAAAGATGCTGTCATCGATGATTTCGCCTCTACAAAGGCCAGATAAGTGACATTTCGAGGCAAGTTTTTGACCCAAACATGATTTATCAACATTCAGCAGTTTACGTTTCTATTGCATAAGTGCATTTGTGTAAATTGGAGTGCTTAACTAACTGTGACATACTGTACTTTCACAATTTCTTACAGGGAGTCCAGACTCCTAATGCATATAAACTGATGTCCATGAGAACCAGAGCTTCTTGGTTGTGTGCAGAACCCTTTTCCCCCGTCAGTCCTTGTCCCTTTATGTGGAGATATGCGATGTGAGCTCCATATTAGAAATGTGTCACGTCAGAGATGTGAGGTCCTGAAGCTGCTATAGTTCACTACAGCTTTAAGTTTGAACTGTATACTGAATAACACTACAATAAGTTGCACAACTGTGTTTTATTTTTTGTTTTATTGTCAGCCTATAGGCTTATGTGTACAATGTATAGCAATACAGTAATTGCACAGTTGTATTTATCATATTTTTTGCTGCTTGCTTTTTGCTTGTTTTACTGAGCTCAGTGATGGGAGCTCCTGATGCTGCTATAGTCTACTACAGCATTATGTTTGAACAAGTGGATTGCACGACAGTAGTTGGACAAGAGTGTTTCATTTTTCTATTTTGCTGCTAGGCTTATGTGTACAATCCATAGAATACAGTAATTGCACAGTTGTGTTATTATTATTTGTTATTTATTTTATTTTAATTTGTTTTTGTTTTCTCTTCTTTAAAGGATAGAGGACTGATGCACTGTCAAGAGTCTTGGTTTACATGCAGTGATGCAGTACTACTAGGAAGAATCCTACTCATCGTACTGCACCACTGCATGCATCACTGCATGTAAACAGAAAACAGCTTCTCTTAAGCAAATGCAAATCCTACTGTAGGATTTGCATTTGCTTAAGAGAAGCTGTTTTCTTTAGTTGATGACTCTTACTTTACCTAACATTAGCACCACACCCCTACAAGCCACCACACACCCCAATATTCCTCTAATTCTATAGTTTCTGCCTTAAAACGTCCAAAATTTTTCACCGGCACCGAACGCCACTCCAAGGGCCTCTGGATAGAGGGCCTGCCTAGGGCCCCCTGGAGGCTTCAGACAGCACTGTACAATGCCACTACGAGACAGGTTGAGACAGAGTTGCTGCCATGTTTGAGATACTATGGAATGAAGTTCTATGCATACAATCCTCTAGCAGGTGCTGTATATTCTAAATGTGGTGCTCCTTGGAGTCACAATTGGAGTGTTCCCTCTAAAAGGCAACACAAATGCTGATACCTGTGTCATTACTGTAATGCTCTGCTAATGTCCTGATCACTAGCTAAACCGATATCAGGCTCTACTTGGATCTGAATTGTTCACTCAAGTGAAAGATCTCAGTCCAGATCTCAATTATATTATTATATTATTCTCAATTATACATTGGTTTAAAAAAAAAAAAAATCAAGTTTATGTCGTTTTACACCACTTTACCACTGCTGAGCACTCTGTAGCAGTTGTTAGCGTTCTGTTGTTAGTGTTCTGTTGAGTTGTTAAGCTCATATCCATCATGGTCAGTTAGCAGACGCTGCTCCTCCTTGCAAGTGGTCTTATGACAGGGAAATACCATTATGAAGACAAAGTCACAACCGGCCCCCAGCCAGCAGGATGCTTCTTCGGTAACACCTGGGCAGCAGCCTACCGGGACAGGTGACCGATCCAACATGAGTGTTTATTGCCGCCGAGCAGCGTGAGAGCATCTCAGCGGGATGGATGATGATGTTGGTCTTCCTCCTTCTTACAGGTCCTGAAAGCAGAGTCATTTCCAGGGAATAGAAGTCGTTCTCCAGGCTTTGGAGGAGGCCTACAGCGAGCAGAAATCCACCCTGACCTCTGCTGCCATGCACTGGATGTATCACCACTCGTGCCTGAAGGTACCTGTTCACAATGGGTAGCTTCAAATTGTTTTTCAAGGGTGATGAGATGATATAATCTTCATTCTTCTTTGTCCCGAGTTGAGACTGACGGCTGTTGTGTTAAATGCTGTGACGGGAGACCTTCCCTCTGTGACCTCTGACCTCTCTGATTCCAGGGTGACCTTGGCGATGGGGTCATCATCGGGATGTCAACGATGGAGCAGCTTCAGTAGAACCTAGCCGCTGCAGAGGAGAGTCCTCTGGGCAAGGGAGTGGTCTCTGCCTTCGACGAGGCCTGGAAGCTGGTGGCCCACAAATGTCCAAACTACTTCAGATAGAGTTCAGAGGAAGTCCACTCGTTCCTACTGGAGACAGTGTGTTTAAAGCTCTTTAAGCCCCTTAAATACAATACTTAAATGAATGTTCAATGAAAACAAGATGTATTTTCGGGGATCACCTGATTCAATAACTGTAGCATCACTCAGTCACAATGAAGATGGATTTTTGGAGTATAATTTATTCTCCTGTTGAAAGAATCTGGGTTGGATATGATTCAAGCATCAAATTCTTGGCCTAACATTGTTTACTGAGCTAAAAAATGACTAATGCAGCAAAGTGGATTGATTTGTGACGTCACAACCAGGTTATATTTTAACTGAGAGGCGGTGATGAAAGAGGAGGAAAATTGTTTTATTTAATTTTTAAATTGTACTGAATAAGGCATATTTTGGACAATTAAGTTATGATGACGGTTGTTTGAGTGTGTGGGCGACGACAGGTTCTGGTTGTCTTTCTGTTGGTGTTCATCAGCTTGTCTTACATCAATCAACTTTTATTGATATAGCGATTAATCACATCAGCAGACATTTTAAAGTGCTTTAAAGTTTTTCTCGATTGCTTACACACATTTTCTGGTACTTGAGACACAATGATCACAACATGTAACTCATGCACCAGCCCCCTGAACCATTTCTGCTAAACTGCAAACACAATTTCTGCTTAACACTCAAATTTCAATTGTAAAACACACTTTTTTCAAAACACTACACACAATTCTCTGCATTAGACACAATTTTCATGAAGAAAATTTTCACAAGGAACACACTGTCATTCAAAATTCTAAATTTAATTGCCCTACCATGTGCACTGACTCACCACATCAGCAAACACTTGCCACACAGTTTTACAATTAGCAATCACAGATTTAGCATAAAAGGGCAACAGGTGAGCTTGTCTGTTTTGGAACAATGGATGCCAACAGAGCCGAGGAAAACACTGCCTGTGATGTGGATGAGGTGTTGTGGCCAAATCCAAACAAAAGACAGGATGCAGCATAGTTTTTTTTTTTTTTATTTTTTTATTACAGTAACTGCATTTTTCCATTTTGTATTTGCAACTTTGTGTTGGTTTGGATGTAAACTGTGTCCATTGTTTTTGTTGGGAAAAATAAAATATATTTGTTACAGTGTATTTGTTCTGAGTATGAAAACAATATTCTAAAATATTTTACAATGCTTTTTTCTGTACTGTCTGTAGTAAGTGTAATGCTGAACAGAAAAGGCCCAAGGAGAAAGGAGAAGTGTTTCCCATTCATCACAGTGTTTTACATTGACCACATCAGTGTTCAAATGGTTCTTATAAATGTCTACTCATTTGATGGTTTGTGTTTGTCATTTGACAACAAAACACCATTTTGAGAAGAGATAACATTGTTTTGAAAGTGAAGCTTCATTTTGCAAGAGAAGTGAGAGGTTTTGACCATTGTGTGTGTGTTTTTGGATTTGTGTGTAGAGTTCTGAGAGTATGAAGCATGCTTTCAGAAAATGTGTGTAAGAAATAGAGAAAAACTGTAACAGAGAACCCAAGAGAAACCTCCAGAACAAGCAATAGCAACAGTGTCGGGAAAAGACTCCCTCATTGAAGAAGAAACTCCGGCAAGGACCCAGACTCTGGAGGTCGGTCATCCGCCTTCCCCGGTTGCGTGAAAAAGAAATATACTGGGGATAGAGACAGGGTAAGGTAAAGAGAGATAGACGGAGAGAGTGGCAGATAGGCCAGATTGAATTTCTAGTCCATATTGTGCTGTAGTTGCTGAAGTGGAATCGGGATTTCCAGGCCTTTGGATTTCCTGTCTTCCATACTTGTTCACCACCTGTCGAGCAGAAGCACAAAGACAGCAGCAGTATTTTGCAAATGAAATGTATGTTTAATGTTAGTAGCAAATTACAAAAGCAAAGAAAGAGAAATGACAGAAGCTCCAAAGTAACCCCCTTTAGGGAGAGACAGAAAAATACACTCAGCAGTCTAGGCCTATAGCAGCTTATCTAGTAGAATCTGTTATTTCTAATAGTAGGCTCTATCAAAGAGGAGGGTTTTTAGTTTACTCTTGAATAAGCTAGAACTTATTTCCCTTCGATTTGGGCATCGACCACATGAGCAGAGATGAAAATGTGCCTCAGAACAAAGGTGGAAAAAACATGGAGGGGTCAGAGTCGACAGCGACTCAGGGACTGTCAGGAAAATCAAGAACCAGGTTATCCAGCATTCTGGTGCCACTAGGGGAAAGGTCCCTCTGTCTGTCTATCTGTCTCTCTCTGTCTGTTGACTATCCATGAATTTGTTCAGTTCTAATAAAATTACTAAGTGACCTGTTGTGTTTGTTTACGGTAAAGGGAGTTATAATAAAGAATTATTTTAAAATTACATTTACGAATCATTCATGTGTGTATGTGTGTGTGTGTGTGTGTGTGTGTGTGTGTGTGTGTGTCTGTGTGTGTGTGTGTGTGTGTGTGTGTGTGTGTGTGATCTGCAAAGAATGTCTGCATGATGCAACAGATACACGATCACCAATAAGTCACCACACGCACATCCCACACACAGATGCGCCCCCCCCCCCCCCCCACACACACACACACACACACTCACACTCACACACAGACTGTGTTAATAAGTAACGCTGCTCCACTTGTGAAGGCTTCAGTCAAATCAGAGCGACACTAACAAACAGCCTGTTGTTGTTTTTGTTTTCTAAAGTCAGGTGATCTCTGGTGGAACAGGAGCTGTGCACTTCAGGCTGCAACCTCCAGCCACCAGAGGGAGACAAACTAAACAAAATGAAAACATGTATCTTTACTGTAAATTGTCCTTATAAGTGTTTAACACTGAATGTCCTGAGAAACCAAGCACAGAAACCCTCCAATAGACAGTCAAACACATCAGGGTCGTTATTGTCTGTAGGAGTAGCAAAGATTCAAGTGAAAAAGTCTGAAAGACTGAAGTTCTTAAACTAGTTTAGACTCTTGGTTCTTCAATGATTGGACTTCCTCTTAGTAAGATCTGAGTCCGGTGAGTGAACACATTACAGAGTTTATGCTTCATTTCATTTTGTCTGTTCAATAATCTTTGTGATTGGCTGATATCTGACATCTTTGTCTTGTGCTGTTTCTGGATTCACCAAAAACGTCTGAAGACCAGAGAGTTCTGGTCTTCTCCAGGTATCTGAGGTCGAGAGAGTTCTGGTCTGCTACAGGTATCTGAGGACCAGAGAGTTCTGGTCTGCTACAGGTATCTGAGGACCAGAGACGTCTGGTCTGCTACAGATATCTGAGGACCAGAGAGTTCTGGTCTGCTCCAGTTATCTGAGGACCAGAGAGTTCTGGTCTGCTCCAGGTATCTTAGGAGTGAAGAGTTCTGGGTCCTGCCCAGTGTTTCTTCCTCAGTGAGAGAATTTTTCCCCACCACTGTCGCTTATGCTTACTCTGGAGGGTTTTTTGGGGGGGGTTCTGTCTGTAAAAGCGCTTTGAAATGTCTGTTGCCATGATTAAGCGCTCTATAAATAAAATTTGATTGATTGATTGATTGATTGATTGATTGATTGATTGATTGATTGATTGATTGATTGATTGATTGATTGATTGATTGATTGATTGATTGATTCTGGTCTGCTCCAGGTATCTGTGGATTGGAGTGTTCTGGTCTACTCTGGTTTGCTGAGGACTGGAGAGGTCTGGTCTGCTAAACCCTGAGATGTACAAGCAGTCTGTAAAAGGCAGCCGTCCTATAGTGCCAGCCGTAACTTTAAAAGTAGTGCTGATAGTGTCACTCTGGTTGAATGTCTTGTCAAAAGTTAGATAAAAAAACACTAGTTTGAAGGTCTTCCAGCCGTTGCCAGTCAAACTTAGGCAGAGGTCCTAAATAAACAAAGAACTGACCACTATAGAAAACATGTCATCTCTCAAATCGAGCATGGACACAGACCACTTCCCACCTTGTACCATGACACTCCTGAGTAACCTGCAGGACCATACGGTTCAAATGGAGGTTGACCACACAGTGGAATTTGTAATGACTCAGTTGTATTCGCCACAGATGGCCCTGGATGTCAAGAAGTAAGTGAGGACACGTGGCAGGTGTGTCTGGAGGAAAGCCCACACCTACACAAAACTCATGCACCATTGCAAAGCGTCTGTAGGAGAACTTAATGGTGCACAATCGAATGCCAGTAAAACTCCATCATGACTAGGAGGCAGATTGAAATCAATAGGAGCAATGTCAGCCTTCATACCCATACTTCACACCCAGCCCATCCACCATCAACACCCTGTGATGAATTTATCACTGATGACCATCTTCTAAGTTGGCTTTCTGATTACCCCAGGTTCAGTGAATTGCCCCATATACCGTACCCTCTGAATAACCCCACAAACCAGGCTGTTGTGTTAAACCCTTAAACACACAGAGATCTCTAAATACAATTATCTCACCCTCATTCTTCCTTTTTGGCACTAGGTGTCGACACCGTCTTATAGAGTCTAATCCTGTTCCACAGTTTTACAGAGTGTTAAGTGCAACTGCATACTTTCAAAAATGTAACAAAAAATAGTACAACACAATAAAACTAAAATCTTATATCATTCCATTGTTTTCAGTCTCTTTGGCTGAAAAGGGTATTTTGATGTCCATTGTTTTTTCTCCTCCCATTATCCCAGTTTTCAATCTGTAAATAAGGACTTGCATACATGTAACACACAAGCACAATTACAACAGGAATAACAATATCAGCAATTATTGTATTATTTAGCAATTATTATTATTATTATTATTATTATTATTATTATTATTATTATTATTATTATTATTATTATTATTATTATTATTATTATTATCAATTATTTTTAATGTAGCCGCAAGAGGGCAAATGTAGCCGCAAGAGGGCACAAGCTAGTGTCTTATTGTGCCGGTCCCAAGCCCGGATAAATACAGAGGGTTGCGTCAGGAAGGGCATCCGGCGTAAAACTTTTGCCAAATCAAAGATGCGAATCAAACCTATGACTTCCATACGGGATCGGTCGAGGCCCGGGTTAACAACGACCGCCATCGGCACTGTTGACCCACAGGGCGCCGGTGGAAATTGGATTACTGTTGGTCGAAGAAGGAGAGGAGGAAAGTGCGTTCGCACGAAGAAAGAGAAGAGGAGCGCCAAGAGTATAGGACTGAAAGTAGGGACGTTGAATGTTGGAACTATGACAGGAAAAGGTAGAGAGTTGGTCGACATGATGCAGAGGAGGAAGGTAGACATACTGTGTGTCCAGGAGACCAGGTGGAAAGGTAGCAAGGCTAGAAGTTTAGGAGCAGGGTTCAAGTTGTTCTATCATGGTGTAGATGGGAAGAGAAATGGAGTAGGAGTTGTCTTGAAGGAGGAGTTTGTTAGGAATGTCCTGGAGGTAAAAAGAGTGTCAGATAGAGTGATGAGTCTGAAGCTAGAAATAGAAGGTGTGATGTTCAGTGTTGTTAGTGGGTATGCTCCACAGGTAGGATGTGAGCTGGAGGAGAAGGAGAAATTCTGGTTGGACTTTGATGAAGTGATGCAGAGCATACCTAGAAGTGAGAGAGTTGTCATTGGTGCAGACTTCAATGGACATGTTGGTGCCGTTAACAGAGGTGATGAGGAAGTGATGGGCAGGTTTGGTATCCAGGAGAGGAACGCAGAAGGACAGATGGCAGTTGACTTTGCAAAAAGGATGGAAATGGCTGTAGTGAATACTTTCTTCCAGAAGAGGCAGGAACATAGGGTGACCTATAAGAGGGGTGGTAGGAGCACACAGGTAGACTACATCTTGTGTAGACGATGTAACCTGAAGGAGATCAGTGACTGCAAAGTAGTGGTAGGCGAGAGTGTAGCCAAACAGCATAGGATGGTGGTGTGTAGGATGACTCTGGTGGTGAGGAAGATGAAGAGGGCAAAGGCAGAGCAGAGGACGAAATGGTGGAAGCTAAAAAGGGAAGGGTATTGCATGACCTTTAGGAAGGAGTTAAGATGGGCTCTGGGTGGTCAGGAGGTGCTTCCAGATGACTGGACAACTACAGCTAATGTGATCAGGGAGACAGGTAGGAGAGTATTTGGTGTGTCATCTGGAAGGAAAGTAGATAAGGAGACTTGGTGGTGGAATGAGGAGGTACAGGAGTGTATACAAAGAAAGAGGTTAGCTAAGAAGAAGTGGGACACTGAGAGGACTGAGGAGAGTCGACAGGAGTACAGGGAGATACAGCGTAAGGTGAAGGTGGAGGTAGCAAAGGCCAAACAAGAAGCTTATGATGACTTGTATGCTAGGTTGGACAGTAAGGAGGGAGAGACTGATCTATAGAGGTTGGCAAGACAGAGAGACAGAGATGGGAAGGACGTGCAGCAGGTTAGGGTGATTAAGGATAGGGACGGAAGTCTATTGACAGGTGCCAGGAGTGTGATGGGAAGATGGAAAGAGTACTTTGAAGAGTTGATGAACGTGGAAAATGAGAGAGACCAGCGATGTTGTTTGGTCTAGAGATAGTGTCACTGAGGAAAAGACAGGAGATAGAGCTGGAGGTAGCAGAGATGAAGATGCTGAGGTTCTCTTTGGGAGTGACCAGGAAGGATAGGATCAGGAATGAGTACATCAGAGGGACAGCACATGTTAGAGGTTTTGGAGATAAAGTCAGAGAGGCCAGATTGAGATGGTTTGGACATGTCCAGAGGAGAGATAGTGAATATATTGGCAGAAGGATGCTGAGTTTTGAACTGCCAGGCAGGAGGCCTAGAGGAAGACCAAAGAGGAGGTTTATGGATGTAGTGAAAGAGGACATGAAGGTAGTTGGTGTGAGAGAAGAGGATGCAAAGGACAGGGTTAGATGGAGGCAATTGATTCGCTGTGGCGACCCCTGAAGGGAAAAGCCGAAAGGAAAAGAAGAATATCAGCAATTATTGTATCCCAAGGGCCAAATTGATCATTTAACCATATGTTGGAACAAAAACTTGCTGATGTATGAGAACCAAACATATCACAATTGTTTGAGTGCTGTAATCTGATCCAGAATATTTTCTGGATTATCCACGATGAGTGTGGTGTGTGTGCTTCACCTGTTTAACTTCATGTCAAACAGGTATTTCAACAGTAGAGTTAAGAACTATTTCATGTTTTAAAAACGTCAATCTGTAAATGCATGAATGCTGTTATAGACGTCCTGTGGTCTTTTGGTCTTTCCTGTTGGCGTCATCTGCAGCATTTCCTCCTTCTTTTCTCCACATCTCTGTGAACCTCTGAGCAGGGAACGAATCCACAATGCATTTCTGTTCATGGAGACGTTCATTAACATGGAGACTGAATGCAACTCAGTTCAGGTTGAAAATTAGAGCAGCAATGTAGACAATAGACGACCTGTAAGAAAACTCTGTCACTGCATGGTAATAATAATAATAATAATAACAATAATAATAATAATTATTATTATTATTATTATTATTATTATTATTATTAAAATTATAATAGAGTAGGTGTTGAATCTACATCAGATGTGTCCAAACTGTCTCCACACAGGGCTAGCTGGTCCACTATTAAAGGGAACATGAACACTATCAGTCAAATGTAGTTCAATTGTTCCTGATAATTAAATATTCTGAGATAAAAAGAAAAAACCTAAATCACACCTACCTACCTACCTACTTACCTTCTAAAACACACAGCCAATATTTAATCAATTGGCTTTTTACACAGAACCTTTTGTTTTACCATCATGCTACATTTGTGCAAGTCTTCCATGTTGCTAAGGCCTATCCTAGCTGGCTACGAGTAAGAGGCGGGTACATCCTAGACGTGACGTCAGCATATTGCAGGATCACAAGAGAGACAAACAATCATTCACATTCACACACACACCTTTGGATTGGATCAAACAATTCACCGCAGCTGCACCTTTTTTGGTGGTCGGAGGAAACTGGAGAACCCAGAGAGAAACCAGAGAGAAACCAGAGAGAAACCAGACAGAAACCAGAGAGAACCCAGAGAGAACCCAGAGAGAACCCGGAGAGAAACCAGAGAGAAACCAGAGAGAAACCAGACAGAAACCAGAGAGAACCCAGAGAGAACCCAGAGAGAACCCAGAGAGAACCCAGAGAGAACCCAGAGAGAAACCAGAGAGAAACCAGACAGAAACCAGACAGAAACCAGAGACAACCCAGAGAGAAACCAGACAGAAACCAGAAAGAAGCCAGAGAGAAGCCAGAGAGAACCCAGAGAGAACCCACACAGACATGGGGAGAACATATGAATTCTACAGAAAGGACTCGAACCTACAACCCTCTGGCTGTGAGGCGACACTGCACCACTGTGCTCCCTAAGAAAGAAACCATTGTTTTAAAGATTTTTTCAGGTCGAGAGAGATATTTATTTCTGAAAACTTCTGTGATTACTATGAGATGGCGCTAGTCATTGGTTAACCCCTCAGGTCCTTGTAGAACACGGCTGTAATACCACAGAATTTGGAGAACGTGACCCGCGATATTTCCTATTACTATTATTACCAAACGTTATTACTGTACACATGATGTCTTCATATTTTGTGGCCTGGCTAACCTTATGACAAAGAGTAAGACTCGACTTCTTGTCGCTCACATACAATCAAGAATGCCAAACATCTGAATGACGTTTAAATGGACTTGACTGCATGTCTCACATTTTAGCTGAGGCTAAGGAATGCAATAATGTTGAGCCGTCAGTTGGGCATTAAACACACACAGCTTGATCAGCTGGATCCACAACTGATAACACTCAAACTACAACAAACTGCTAATTAGATTTCTGATGGAGTTTACTGAAGATCTAGAACATATTTCATTTAAAATACACTTGATAGAAAGCTACCTCCTACATCAGACCAACAAAAGACCTTTTAGAGTTTAGCTACTGACCAAGAACAGCATATAATAACTGGGTTTTGGTCAAAAAGTCATTGATTCCATGCAGAAATAGTAAAAATTAAACATGTCCTTCAAACATGTCCATGCCCAGCAGAAGTCCTTTCTGATCAATCCCAGATATTGACAGACTTTGTCTGTATCTATGCTAGTGATGACAAAGTGAAGCTTCAACTTTCCATATGGTTTAGAACAGGGGTGTCAAACTCATTTTCACCGAGGGCCACGTCAGCATCATGGCTGTCCTCAAAGGGTCAGATGTAACTAATTAGTGTAACTAAATGTAACTCAATGTAATGTAACATAAATGTAACTACTCCTTCATGTTAAATAACTGAATTGATTTGTTATTCAAGTTACAAACATTAGTTACACAGAAAAAAACATGTTTGTCTGTTCTAACATAAATCCTTTTAATTTGTCAGGTTATTAAACCCACAGAACTCCATCAATCAAGGATCAAACTATTAATGAATAAAGAAAAATAACAGCAAACACAAGTTAGGACATTAACTTAGTTAAAAACGTTTTTGTCATAGTTAAAATGGGCTGAATTACTGCATTGTGGGAAATGTAGTTCTGGGTCAAAGCACACTTTTGATGTATTAATTTTTAGACACTGAATTTTTAATGCTCTCACGGGCCAAATAAAATGATGTGGAGGGCCACAATTGGCCCCCGGGCCTTGAGTTTGACATATGTGGTTCAGAGAAAGGTCCATTTCTTGAGGCTTCATTTTCAGACGAATCCCTGGTTCAAATGACCTGTGAAAAATGTCATTCAACCAGTGTGTGTGTGTGTGTGTGTGTGTGTGGGTGTGTGTGTGCCTTTGTCATTAAAGTTGTGCAGTTAACAGTTAAATAATGATTCCATTGTCCATTGAAAGCTGATTGTTGCGTGACAGTGTGATGGTAGCGTAGCTGGCAGGATGTCTCTGCAGATGGTCCGGTGTGTGACGTGTTCTGTAGCGTTCATTAACTGAACCGCTAACTAGATGCATCCATTCACAGCTGGATGTGCATAATATTGTAAAATACAACATTTTTACCAACAGACGCAGACATGTCTCTAACAACCAGCGCTGCTCTTCTCATTAACCTGCTTACTAGCTTCCACATGGCTTCTGTTAACGGACACACACACACACACACACACACACACACACACACACACACACCCACAGCGGTCATTCAGACTAAAACATGAGACTAACTAATGAATGAGAGTGCGTCTGTTTTATTTTCAGACACCAGAGAGCGTTATCGGTGTCATGTGTTATCTTCCTACATGTGACTTCCGTGTTTTCCGTTTCAGGTCTTTTTCCTTTTTTCTGACAGATTTTATGACAGCAACACCTTCATAGTGAGCATTGACAGATGTTAACGTAGACTGTCTTTGGGTGGGGGTGTGATGTGTTGCGCTGGCTGGAGGTGGTCCGATCGATGCACAGGTCAGCTCTGGTCCTGGTCCACCTCTGCTCAGTGGTTGCACATGAGCCTCATCAGCAGCAGCTGATCAGAGCACCGAGGAGACATGTGAAATGTGTGGGTGGTCATGAGACCATTTGGAGTTCTCATTAGAAGAGGACTGACTGACGAAGTGCTGCTCATTAAGCAGCTCTGATTGGCCGAGCCCAGGTCAGAGGGTAAGGCTGGACCCGACCATCTGAAGGTCTGACAGCACAGCTGGACCTGACCACCCGAAGGTCTGAGGGTATGGCTGGGCCCGACCACCCAAAGGTCTGAGGGTACGGCTGGACCCGACCACCCAAAGGTCAGATGATAAGGCTGGACCCGACCACCCGAAGGTCTAAGGGTACGGCTGGACCCGACCATCTGAAGGTCTGAGGGTACAGCTGGACCCGACCACCCGAAGGTGACGATTCCACGCCAGGAAATCAACAACTGCACCCCATATTAAACATTTTTTGTGAAGCTAATGTACAAAAACATATGGCTAAAGAATAGATGATCGTCTGCATAGAATAAATATATATATACAGAAAAATGGAAAGCTGTGTGTGTGTGTGTGTGTGTGTGTGTGTGTGTGTGTGTGTGTGTGTGTGTGTGTGTGTGTGTGTGTGTGTGTGTGTGTGTGTGTGTGTGAGCAGAGACGTCTTTAACCCAAACGTAGAATAATCTCACAATAACAATAACAGCACATGACAATCTAGCTGCATTCCACGTACACATAAAAGGTGGTGCTGTCGTCATGGTTACATAAAGGATTCCAAAAGATACTCACAAGCATACACACTCACAATCCTACAATGCTGTCGTCCCATTGGCTGCTGCTGATAAATGGATGAGTTGTTGGCCAATCAGGAGCATGTGACCAGTAAATATGTAGAGCGATCATCAAGCTGACTGCCCTTCATCACATAGACCCACACACACACACACAGACACACACACACACACACATACACACACACACTCAGGCACAGACTTCTCAGATTCACACAGGTCTTCACTTTCAGCATCACCATCGGTTGAAATCCATCCATCATGCACAGCAAGGAACAAATCAGGTAAGAGTGTCTGCATTGCTGTGTGTTTAGAACAGTGTGTGTTTCACCATGTTGTTGGTTCACGGCCGGTTTCACAGGCTGTATTATACAAAAATAGTGGGACCACTTCAACCCAGGAGTTCTTGGAATAACTTTCAGACTGAAAACTCCAATCAGCAGTGAGAACCAAGTGCGTTAGAGTCCTCAGACGACGAATCGCTGCGATCCAAACTGCTGCTGTCACAACATTCAGAACTGACCTTGACAGTTTTCTGCTCAAAACACACGTCTGACCATAAAACCTGAACAAGATAAACTTTTGCTTGTTTTTTTAAATCAAATATCCAAATAATTTTATTGCAGCAGTTGATGAATATTTGGTTTTACTAACAGGAGTCATCTGAGTTTTCTGTCATTGTGTAGTCTGTTTTTTAAAGGTGCTATAAGAATAGAGACATTATTATTATTATTATTATTATTATTATTATCATTATTATTATTATTATTATTATTATATTGGTAATAGTAATACTACTGCTACTAAAGTGGCACAGTGTTCCATTGGGCATCGCCGTCACCCACAGCAGAAAAGTTTGGGGTTCAAGTCCTTTCTCTGTGGAAGTCGCCCGTAGCCAGCTCTGATTGGCGCCAGCAGACCTGTGAGCTGATTGGCTCCAGACATGTGAGCTGCAGAACAGACATGTGTGGTTATGATCGTCTCGTCTACAAGGGGATGGATGATTATTAGTAATAGTTGTATTAGTAGTAGTATTTGTTGTAATGATGATGATGATGATGATGATGATGATGATGATGATGATGTCACTAATGATGTATTGGCGGAAGCATCCTAACTGTTCCTGAGTGAATTCACATATAAAAATTAATTCTCTGACTTTAATTTAAACTAAAGTAATTCCCCACTTCTTCCCTTCTTTGTTCTACAGTCATGATGAATACCGAAAGACAGCTGATTGGTTGAAGTCTCATACAAAGCACCGCCCACAGGTAGCGATCATTTGTGGATCTGGACTCGGCATGCTGGCTGACACCCTGAAGTGTCAGGACTCCTTCCACTACTCCGACATTCCAGGATTCCCTCAGAGCACAGGTACCGTTACAGACACACTGGTACATTACAGACACACAGGTACCGTTACAGACACACTGGTACATTACAGACACACAGGTACTGTTACAGACACACTGGTACATTACAGACACACAGGTACCGTTACAGACACACTGGTACAGTTACAGACACACAGGTACCGTTACAGACACACTGGTACATTACAGACACACAGGTACCGTTACAGACACACTGGTACAGTTACAGACACACAGGTACCGTTACAGACACACAGGTACATTACAGACACACTGGTACAGTTATAGACACACAGGTACCGTTACAGACACACAGGTACCATTACAGACACACTGGTACAGTTATAGACACACAGGTACAGTTACAGACACACAGGTACCGTTACAGACACACAGGTACATTACAGACACACTGGTACAGTTATAGACACACAGGTACCGTTACAGACACACAGGTACCATTACAGACACACTGGTACAGTTATAGACACACAGGTACAGTTACAGACACACTGGTACCGTTACAGACACACAGGTACATTTCAGACACACAGGTACTGTTACAGACACACAGGTACCTTTACAGATGCACAGGTACAGACAGAGTCCATGTGAACATCACATGCCTCATTGCACATTATTATTATGATTATTTATTTTTTATTATTGGTGATAAAAATAATATCTTTTCCATTATTGTTATTACCATTATTATTATCATTACTATTATTATTATTATTATATTACTGCATGTTTTTTATTACAATGTATTACATTCATAAAGAGTTAGATGTTAAGGGTAGTTCAAATCTGGACCCCGGGGAACAGAGACTGACACACAAGTAAAAAATCAACAGCTTTATTGCTCAGGCTAAACAAAAACGCAGGTGAGCTTGATAACAAAAGGCAGCTGAGCAAAAATGACAAAACTCCAAAAACATAGAAAAAACTGGCAACTAGAGAAACACTAGACACTCGCATCGCTTGAACAGGACAGAATAATCTGGCAACCTCCTAGGGAAAAGCCAGGCCCTTTAAAGATGAAGCTGATGAGCAGAGTGGAAACTGGCGTGGCTCATCAGCTGCTAGGATCCAGCTACACCCTCTGCCACAGCCTGACCTGTCAGGAGACAATGAGTCTTAACAATAACAGACCTGCCAAGCACACAAACGGAACAGAACCATGACACTAGAAAAATTAACTGACTTGCTTTTTGAAGATGTTTTTCCCATCATCCAAGAGGAGTCTTCCGTTCTGATGGACTAATAGAGTCCAGATCCTCAGCCACCCTCTGTGCCACCGTGCCGCCCCGTATTAAACATTTTTCGTAAAGCTAATGTACAGGAACATAACATGGCTAAAGAGTAAATGATCGTCTACACAGAATAAATATATATACAGAAAAATAGAAAGAAACCTCTGTGTGTGTGTTTAGTGTGTGTGTGTGTGTGTGTGTGTGTGTAGATTTATCAGCGATTTATCCACCTCCAGAGACTATCAGGATTCCTCAAGTCCCCGACATTTTGACTTTGTGTACATGACTCATTGTAGAGTCTGAATTTGTAGTTTGAACTCTGTTTTGAAGATGACTTCATCACATAAATGAGGAACTCGTTGAACTCGTTTTGGTTTTGACTCTTCTAGTTCAAGGTCATGCAGGTCGGCTGGTGTTCGGGGAGCTGAAAGGGAAGACGTGTGTGTGCATGCAGGGTCGCTTCCACATGTATGAAGGTCATTCACTGTGCAAGGTACACACACACACAAACACACACACACACACACATACACACAGAGTTTAGGACAGCTTAGGTCATGCATGAATTCGGTCACATGCAGCCTTTTAGCAGACTGCTGAAGGCCAACATTGTTGTTGTTCTGGATCACTCAGGGTGATGGTCACGCTCAGAATACCTGACTGCTCTCTTCTTCTTGCTGTGTGGAATGTCATTAATACACAGAGTCTGTGCTCTACAAAATCCTCCTTAGCTCAGACACACCAAAATAATCTCCATTTTAAAGCAGGATAGAGGGAGTTCTGCCTGGAAGGCAGCACTGAGGACAAAATCACACCTGAGCCTTTCCTAGCCCACGTGAAGAACAAGCAACATCTCATCAGGAAACGTTTTATGTTTGAGAGATCACTGTTAATCAACCTGTCTGTCTGTTTGTCTGTCTGCCTGTCTGTCCATCAGACAACATTTCCAGTCCGTGTCTTTAAGCTGTTGGGGGTGGAGACTTTGATCGTGACGAATGCTGCCGGTTCATTGGCTGATGGCCTCCAGCCAGGTGATATCATGATCATCAAGGACCACATCAATTTCCCTGGACTGGTTGGTCTGAACCCGCTGAGAGGACCCAATGATGACAAGTAAGCAGAAACACACACCTAGAGACATATTGTTTGTTTCCTAGTTATTGATGGTGGATTTTGTTTATTGGTTGATTGTATTTAACCCTTGGTGATCACAGTGCACTTTGAACTGTGCCAACTCACTTGCGACTGGAACCAATGGTACATGTGGTTTGTGTTGAGGGATCTACCTCCTACCAGGAGAACATCATGGACTTAAGATAATGTCAACTGACCCTGTGTCTGTTGTGGACGTTGTTATTCATTATTCGTTGTTTACAGATTTGGACCTCGTTTCCCAGCTATGTCCGGTTGCTATGACAAAGGTCTGTCTCGGATGGCGATGGAGATCGCCAAGCAGCAAGGAGTGGCCAACCTCATGCATGAGGGCGTGTACGCCATGGTGGGTGGACCCACCTTTGAAAGCATTGCAGAGGCCAAGATGTTGCACCGACTGGGAGTGGACGCCGTTGGTAAGACACAGAAATTAGACAGGTCCACACCTGGTCTCACAAACCTGGTGATCACAACAAAGTGGGTCTGTCCGCTGAGGAGTAGATGTTTCTAGTATAATCCATCATCATCAAGAGATGATGGATTATGTGTAAACCTTGCCTTACGTCATTAACTAGTTCGACGTGAGTCGAAAAATGACATTAGTTGAATTAACTCATCTCCAGGCCAAACTTGACTGAAGAATGTATTTTCAGTAATAATTGATGTAAACGACTGTGTACAAAAATACTAACTTTGAGAGCACTATGGAATATGATAAGATGTGATCTAAATATTATAACATAATAATTATACGATTGGGGTGGCAGTGGCTCAGTGGTAGAGTAGCTTGTCCAATGATTGTAGGATTGACGGTTCGATTCCCGCTCCCCTAGTCATTTTTTTTTTTATATACTGATTATAATCCCCGCAGGGAAATTAGTGGCACACTCTAGTTAGTTCAAATCAAATCATGCATATATATGTGTGTACAGGCCCTGAACACACCAACACACACACAGAGGCCTGTACGCATGCAGAGGAGGTAGAATGGAGGGCAGCTCCTTTATTGGTGCGCCCCAAATGAGCAACTTGTAAGGGGGACGGCACCTTGCTCAAGGGCATCTTCGGCAGTGCTACGGAGGTGAGCCGACACCTCCCACTGTCAGCTCACCTCCGGGTGTTCTTTTTTTGGGCGGGAGCGGGAATCGAACCACCGATCTTTGAAACATTGGACGACCCGCTCTACCACTGAGCCACTGCCGCCCCAACATTTGTCGTTGTGTCCTTGGACAAGACAGTCTACCCTGTTTCTCTACTATTTCTCTACTGTACACCTGTGAGGTAGGCTTCCATTTTGTGTATTTCAGATCATGTTGGGTGGCTCCTCTTCTCCACATCTGTAAACTCTCTATTGTTACATGTAAGAGCATAAGAGTAGTAGTATAAGCCGTATCAGCAGTAATGTACTGACCCCTAATATGTTAACAGGTATGAGTACAGCTCCTGAGGTTGTCGTGGCAACACACTGTGGTCTGAAGGTGTTCGGACTCTCTCTGATCACCAACAAGGTAAGTACGCCGAGCAATACATGTATGCATACATAGATAGGTGGGTGGATGGATGGATGGACAGTCAGATGACAGATGACCCCTGACCTTTGGCAGGTGGTGAAGTCCTACGACGACCTGGACTCGGTGAACCACGAGGGCGTCCTGGAGGTCGGGCGGCTCCGCTCTCACACGGTGCAGCAGCTGATCACTGAGCTGATCGGCAAGATGGAGATCAATAACAACGCCAATAATGCTGTCTAGGAACTAAAGCCAACACAGATCTGATTTGTCCAGATCTGACTGTTTTCTTATTTTCTATCATTATCCTGCAGTGTCGTTTAATGTTAACTTTATTTATACCAACATGGTTCTAATAATTCTGTATAAGGGTATATGTGAACGCACCATTCATGCATTAATTTATGGTATTTTATTGATCATATATATTAATATAAAGATGATGTTTTTATGGTTCGTCATTAAGGTGTAAGACAATATTTTCTCTTGTACAGTGTTCATGGGAGTTTATTTTGTAAAGAAATCCACTGATTTCCGATCTGCATTAATCTCATTAAAACAGGGTGACGAGCGTCTTGTGTCTGTTTTGTGTGTTGTGTTGAAGCCTTTCTTCATGAACTGAGTTCATTCCCTGCAAATACAATAAAGTCATCTTCTCCTGACCCAGGGGCTTTCTCAACAGGACTTCTCAACAAACAGACAAGATAAAAACTCACATTTTACCATATTGAAAAATTAAATATTGAAAAAAAATGTACCTTGTTGAAAACTTATCCAGAGTTTTTACCTCAAGAAAGGAGTGCATCCCTGGGATGCGCTTCAAAAAAAATTTGTGCATCCCAGTTTATGCATCCCAGAAGTAATAACAGAATATACAATAGAAGCCGTATATTCTATTATGTTTGGGATGGGTGAAATAGATTATCTTCACACCGACGACAGATGAAAGACCAGCATATTGGTAATGCAGAAACAATTTACAACAGACTTCACACCTTTATCTCATTTGCAACATCAACAAAATCTGAGAAAAAAAAAAGTTCTGAACAATCCTTTAACATACTAGTTCATGTTACTTAAGTAATTTGAATGTAATGAATAACTGATGTGTGTGTGCTGTGTAATGGGCATTGTGGAGAATTCTTAAGGCTTTTTCCTGGAGTAAGAAACACTTTTATGTGTGTTTCCCCGCACATCAGCGCAGTAGTTCAGATAGCAGAGGTTACCTGTTGTGTCATTAGACAGTTCAATGTCCCCACGTCTGTGTAGTTTATGGCTCAAAGGTGCCTTCTGCTGGTGGCAGTAAGTCAAGACACTGGAAACGAACCTGAACCCTGAACCAGATCAAAGCTTCAGTGTGAGTCATGATGAGACTCAACAGGAGAGAGCAAATGTGAAGAGACTTGTGACTGAGGCCAAAATGAAAGACTCTGGGAGCAGAGATGGTGTAGGGGCCCCTCCATGGGGCCTCAAGTTCTGACAGCCGTAGCACGTGGTGTAACCGGCTACAACACGTATGAGTTGTTGGTGTGGGACAGACCAGAAGAAGCCATGGAGACTGAAGACATGTGAACCTGGAAGTCAGCAGGAAGTACAGGAACAGAATCAAAATATGTTGCTGATCCCCAAGGGAGAAATTCCTTTTTGTACAGTTACCTGTACCAGAAGTAAAAAAATCAGAATAAGAGAAATTATCAGAATAAAGAGAAAAAACTAACTGGATTATGGGAGAATATAAATGTACAGACAGGTTCATGCAGTATTCAGTGTCTTTATTCATCCCAAGATAGCCCTTGGGCAATGTCCTGCTCTCCAATGAGCCCAACTGAATGGACGGATGGATGGATGGACAGACGGACGTATAGTGTTACATTTCCTCTTGTGACCGGGTGGGGGCAGCAGACATCACTATCAGTCCAACGAGAAACACATCGGGCTCTGGTCCTTCAAGAACTAGGTCTGTTCAGCTCAGCTGTTCAAGAAGATGCTGAAAAACTGGACTGAGTACTTGTTTGTTTGTTTGTTTGTTTGTTTGTTTTCTCTTATAAAATATATTTAACACTAGGTCTGCAGACATCACACACATCATTTAACAGCAATTATTTACAAAGTAGGCCAAGGAGGAAAAATACACTTTTTTTTGCAGATGATGCTTAACTGCATCAAGGATGTTCTGTTTGTGGGATCAAAGCCTGCCATCACTTAAATGCTTTCTAAATTCAACTCCTAAATGTTGTCATTGAAGCTGTTGGGTCCAATCGGGGCTTGATGGCAGGTGATTGGCTCCTGAGCTGGTGACTGAATGGATTTGAAGGGGAAGAGGAGGAAACTTCTGCTTTTTAACTTTGAAGTTTTAAACCAATGCAGTGGATCAAATAGAAACGTGTGATGCGTTGAGTTTCACTCTTTAAACTCTTTCTATGTCACGTGTAAACTGTAGAAACCATGAAGCATTAATGAAGCATTAAGAATCCGATATAATGAAACTTTAGATATGGAATGACATTGTTGACTGGTTTATATTTGAAGCAGTAGAATGAAACAGGAATGTCATTTACGAAGGTCCTCAGAACACACTTACCTCTGCCAATGGCAATGCAACACAAGCAATCAGGAAATAGTTTCCATATTAAGTCATAAAAAAAATCCCAAAATAAATATTCACCAGAGACCTACGTGTCATCAATGACTTAAAAACATGAGACTGTCCAACATTTATTCATATGAAAGAGATTTTTCTTATGTAGCAGCGTCGGTGTGTTCACACCAAACCTGAATGCACACACTTATGCCAGCCAATGCAACAGATTCGTGTCTTCAGCTACAGGTAATCAGTTTCTGATGTCACTTCTGTATTTGGTACGGGTGTGTGTGAAATTAAAGAATGAACATCAGTGGATGTCAAATAATTCCATAACAAATAAACAATTGGCAAAATAGAAGCAAAAGTCCACATTCAATGTGAACACCCCTCAACCCTAACCCTAATCCCTCCCCCCCCGGTCTCACACACACGCACACACACACACACACACACACACACACACACACACACACACACACACACACACACACACACACACACACACTCACACACACACACACACACACACACACACTCACATTCACACACACACTCCCTCCTCAGTTATCTGTTTCTCCTCTCGTCACTCTGACACACACACACACACACACTCTGATTCCACTGCTGAATTTTTAACGCCGCTGTGAAACTTTTCTTTCCAGGCAGGTTGCCGTGGCGCCGGGATTCAGTTACACCGACACACAGGGACAGGGTTCGCTTCGGTCCTGCTGCAGACCAGATGGAGACGGGACGGTATGTTTCTATCTGCTGCATGCTGCTTTATGATGGTGACTTTATTTCTAGGGATTTTTCTTTGTTATTTAGAACAAAGATGTTATTGAACACGTTTAGGATCTCCGTGTTACACACATGTATGTGAGGATCAAATCAGTCATTCATGAGACGTACCTTACACTTTTGCATTTGCAAATAGATGATGTGATTTTTTTTTATCCACTGATAACATGAAAAAACTTTAGAACAGAAGATGAAATATGTTATTTTTTTGGACTACTTCACCATCAGATATATTCTAGTACACTTTCCATGACACACGTGTGACCTTTGACTTTCTGATTTTCTGATACTTCTGCTGTGGAAGATAATTCCTAGCAAAAAAAGTGGGTTGGATTTTGAGTGTTTGGCAGGACGTTAACAAAAGACTGGACAGACAGGACAAAGACAGCTCTATGACATTTCCAACCTTTACATATTTGAATTATTTATTGCAGGATGTTTGTTTGTGTGTCTGTACACACTGGTGCTTAATGGAAGGCTTCTTTAGCCACTAATAGCCAGGAATCAACTTGGGATTCAGCTGCTAAATATTCAGTTTCACGTGAGATAATGAAACGTCTGAGGGTTTTGCATTTCTCAGCCTATATTCTTCATTGTAAGAACAGAACAGAATGATTGGAAAATATGTGATCAAAGGTATGATTGGTCAGCTACAGAAAATGTGGGGCTGATAATCATTAAAATCTTTCATTTTCCACCCGGATGTTGTACAGAATCAGCAGAGATCAGCCAGGCTTCATAAATTGATATTAAAGGCAGGCTGGGGCCAAATGGCCCCAGATAATTCAGTACTGTTTGCCTTATGAGCACTCCAACCAGCAGGTGGCAGTAGTTCGTGTGATTACCATTCAAACCGGAAGCATAAAGATGAATTATTGCTTTACAAACTGTTAGAATGGAGACTGGTGGGATGCAGTGAAAGTCCAACATTACCGTCAGGCACAGGAGGAGTAATGCTGATGGGTTCATGTCTTATCTTGTTCTGAATGTCTCTTGAATGACCTCCCACAAATATGCTCAGGGCAGCGGGGGGCTAGGCCTTTCATGCATAGGCCTTCAATGACGTCCTACCTGTGGCTCAAGAATAGACGAGTTGAGCAAGACTTTATGTCCATTTAAAATCAGTGAGCTCACATTAAGAGTATGATACTAAGATCAAAACCAAAAAAGAAGAGGAGATTGTAAGAGATTGGTCCACACAGTTTTAAAAGTCTGCCCAAAGTACTTTATGTGAGTTGAAACCAGTTTTTCCGATAAACTGTGCGTTGTCACCGTTTCGTATACACCAAAAAGATACTAACGAACCAAACCGTTCCTTCAGCAGAAGCAGTGGAGACAGCTAGACAGGCCAGTGGGTAAAGTTGTTCCTGATCTTAAAATCTAGTCCAATCGTGGCAAAGAACACTGTTGTGGAGTTGCTGGTTTGTTTGTGCGAAAATGTTCTCAAAAGCACTGCGGTCTGAAAATGCCCCGCAGTGGCTTTGTGTCGCCGCACTGCCTCAGTTAGACAACTCAAGTGCGCCAACACTGTGACTCCACAGACACTTTCAAATAATTGACATTCCCAGCAGTATGACTTCCAATGCTTCTCAGTGGCTGAACACCAGTGGTACCACTGATAAACACTGGTCTGGAGGTTGTAAACCAACCCTGAGACAAGCTAGCTGGTGTAGTGTCGGGGTTGGACAACCTCTCCTGATGATATCTTGCTTTTCTAAAAAAACTCACCTTGAGTTTAAATAAATCTGAGACCAAATCCATGTTCTCCTCCATCAGCCACGATATTTTTAGAAACATTTAGCTCAAATGAATCGTGTGCAGGGCGGCATGGTGGCACAGTGGGTGACACTGTTGCAGCACAGCAAGGCAGTTCCTTTAATTACATTATTTGCCTATTACATTTCAAAAAGGACAAATTTATTACGTTATCAGCCGTTATTCCATTATTGGCTTCAACAAGCGCAAATAAGAGCTGAAGACGAAATGAAGACATTAAACTATTGGGAATGTGGGACAGTAGATACATGCTAACTGGTATCTGTTTACTATCTTTGGGGCTTCAGAGGACAAAGTCCAGCAGGCCTCATCCTTAAACCTTAATATTTCCTTCATGTACCTCAGATCTCATCTGTCCTGATGCTATTGCACCAATAACATGACCCTCAACGCCCAGAGAGAGAAGGAGGCCTTGCGGCGCCGATGCAGCACACCTGTTCCTCCTGTCAACCTCCACCAGCACCCGTCCTGGACTCCAGATCCTCGGCTCACCAGCATCACACGGCCCGACCCAGAGCAGCCCCGCCCCCAGCACAGCCACCCCCCGTTAACACAGTCAGCGTCCTACCACCTTGGAGACAAGTCGCTGCACTACCACGCTCAGTGGAGCTCAGACTCCGAAGACGATGCACAGAGTGACTCAGACTCTGTTTACAGAGTTGTGTTGCTAGGTGACCAAGGGGTCGGGAAAACCAGTCTAGCAGGAATCTTTGCTGGGATCACGGAGAAAGATGAACAACCTGGAGGTGGGAAGTTATGTCTTCTTGTCCCATCAGTTTAAATATTCAGATTTTATGTTCTTAGTTTGAACAAATTCAAAGGAAATGGTTGGTTGAACACATTCCAGGCTTTCTTGGTTTCTTTCTTTACGGCAGTTTATGTTTTATGGTGCATTATTTCCACAGTAGTCAGCTAGTTTATCAGTCAGCTTTTTATGGCAAGCAGACAGTTAAGACATATAAAGACCTATACCAGTACCAGTTTTGGGGATTTGGTGCCTTGCTCAAAGGCATCTTGGCAGTACTCAGTAGATGAACTGAAACCTCTCCAGCTACCAGTTCACTGACTTTGGTCCATGCTGGTCTTGATCCGGCCACCCTTCTGTCCCAAATTCAAGTCCTACTCAACTGAGCTGCTAACAGTTCTACGACAGCCAACGATGAGGCCAAACATCATGCCTTCAGGTATCAATGGACAGTTACAGCATATGTAAAAAGAATTGCATTGTAATACGCAGATGACATGACATTACATGAGATTACTATCCAGCAACACGAATGCTGGTCTTGATCCGGCCACCCTTCTGTCCCAAATTCATGTCCTACTCAACTGAGCTGCTAACAGTTCTACGACAGCCAACGATGAGGCCAAACATCATGCCTTCAGGTATCAATGGACAGTTACAGCATCTGTAAAAAGAATTGCATTGTAATACGCAGATGACATGACATTACATGAGATTACTATCCAGCAACACGATCAGGGCTGACTAGCAAGCCAGACAAGAAGACCGAATATCTGCAGGAAGAGAACATCTGCTAAGTAACGTTTGGGATACATGCTAACATTTTCTTTACTGTCAACAAGCATTGCAGACATAAGGCACACACTCATGGTACATGCTAAGTAATAATACATTCATTGATTCTATTCTAAATTGATTAGAAGATATAAAACATGACCATACTTGGTAAGCATGGTCAGAAAATAATAACTTTCCGCAAGTACATTCAAATGCAAACAGATTATGTTATAAATAATGTTAACAATACATTACATGTTGTACATTAGTGTTTTCAACTTAAACAACATTGTGCCATACCATAAGAAAACTGACATACAGCTAGAGTACTGCAAACATTGTTCCAATTCAATGTGAAGCCACTTCTCTGATCAGGTCTGGAAGCACAGAAACAATATACAGATCTGCAGTACCCAGAATGTCCACCAGGGGTCCAAATCAATGATAATAAGCATCCATTCGTCCTTCTTCAAAAAGATGGAATCAAACCTAGACCAAGGCAACAATGTTACCCACATTCTAAGCAAAGGTTTTATTATGGTGAAAATCACTCACAACACTAGACGTAGTTTCCAAAGCTGTTAGGATCACAGATCCACGTAGGTTAATTCATATTTGGCAATTTAGTGCTATTATCTAAAAATGTTTTTTCTAATACAGTGAAAATGTCCTTCAACATTTATAATACATTGTTAACGGCTCATAGACACTCCACATTAGGAAAAGTTTACAGGTAAAACTCACTAACGTCATTCCTAGTTAAGTCGTTCTTGATTATACGTTGGTTTTCATGGCATATATAAATAAAAATCGAGTTTACGTCATTTTTCTCCACTTTACGTCTGTCTACTACAAATATTGGAATCGCAAATTTATAAATAAACTATTAAAAACACATAATATCATGTTACTGTACAATAAATTACAATAAAATATCTTCTTCTTTTCCTTTTCCGGCTTTTCCCTTCAGGGGTCACCACAGCAAATCAATTGCCTCCATCTAACCCTGTCTTCTGCATCCTCTTCTCTCACACCAACTATCTTCATGTCCTCTCTCACTACATCCACAAACCTCCTCTTTGGTCTTCCTCAAGGCCTCCTGCCTGGATGTTCAAAACTCAGCATCCTTCTACCAATATATTCACTATCTCTCCTCTGGACATGTCCAAACCATCTCAGTCTGGCCTCTCTGACTTTATCTCCAAAACCTCTAACATGTGCTGTCCCTCTGATGTACTCATTCCTGATCCTATCCTTCCTGGTCTCTCCCAAAGAGATCGTCAGCATGTTTGTCTCTCTGCTACCTCCAGCTCTGCCTCCTGTCTTTTCCTCAGTGACACTGTGTCTAGACCAAACAACATCGCTGGTCTCACCACAGTTTTGTACACCTTTCCTTTCATTTTAGCTGAAATGCTTCTATCACACATCACACCTGACACTTTTCTCTACCCTTACCATCCTGCCTGTACACGCTTCTTCACCTCGTTTCCACACTCTCCATTGCTCTAGACTGTTGACCCTAAGTACTTATAATCCTCCACCTTCTTGATCTCTTCTCCCTGTAACCTCACTCTTCCACTTGGGTCCCTCTCATTCACACACATGTACTCTGTCTTACTGCGGCTAACCTTCATTCCTCTCCTTTCCAGGACAAACCTCCACCTCTCCAGCTTCTCCTCCACCTGTTCCCTGCTCTCACTGCAGATCACAATGTCATCTGCAAACATCACAGTCCATGGAGATTCCTGTCTAACCTCCTCTGTCAGCCTGTCCATCACCATAGCGAACAAGAAGGGGCTCAGAGCTGATCCCTGATGCAGTCCCACCTCCACCTTGAACTCCTCTGTCACACCTACAGCACATCTCACCACTGTCTTACAGTCCTCATAAATGTCCTGCACCACTCTAACATACTTCTCTGCCACTCCAGACTTCCTCATACAATACCACAGTTCCTCTCCAGGTCTTTCTCCAGGTCTACTAAAACATAATGGAGCTCCGTCTGGCCTTCTCTGTACTTCTCTATCAACATCCTCAAAGCAAATACTGCATCTGTAGTACTCTTTTTTGGCATGAAAATATACTGCTGCTCACAAATGCTCACTTCTGCCCTTAGTCTAGCTTCCACTACTCTTTCCCATAACTTCATTGTATGGGTCATCAGCTTTATTCCTCTGCAGTTGCCACCACTCTGCACATCTCCCTTGTTCTTAAAAATGGGTACCAGCACACTTCTCCTCCATTCCTCAGGCATCTTCTCACTATCTAAGATCCTGTTGAACAACCCAGTCAGAAACCCTACTGCCACCTCTCCTAGACACTTCCAAACCTCTACAGGTATATCATCAGGACCAACTGCCTTTCCAGTCTTCACCCTCTTCAATGCCCTCCTCACTTCATCCTGACTAATCTTTGCTACTTCCTGGTCCACAACAGTCATCTCTTCTAGTCTTTGTTCTCTCTCATTTTCCACTTTCATCAACTCTTCAAAGTACTCTTTCCATCTTCCCATCACACTGCTGGCACCTGTCAATAGACTTCCATCCCTATCCTTAATCACCCTAACCTGCTGCACGTCCTTCCCATCTCTGTCTCTCTGTCTTGCCAACCTCTATAGATCAGTCTCTCCCTCTTTACTGTCCAACCTAGCATACAAGTCATCATAAGCCCCTTGTTTGGCCTTTGCTACCTCTACCTTCACCTTACGCTGCATCTTCCCGTTCTCCTGTCGACTCTCCTCAGTCTTCTCAGAGTCCTACTTTTTCTTAGCTAACCTCTTTCTCTGTATACACTCCTGTACCTCCTCATTCCACCACCAAGTCTCCTTATCTACTTTCATTCCAGTTGACACACCAAGTACTCTCCTACCTGTCTCCCTGATCACATTAGCTGTAGTTGTCCAGTCATCTGGAAGTACCTCCTGACCACCCAGAGCCTGTCTTAACTCCTTCCTAAAAGTCATGCAACACTCTTCCTTTTTCAGCTTCCACCATTTCGTCTTCTGCTCTGTCTTTGTCCTCTTCATCTTCCTCACCACCAGAGTCATCCTACACACCACCACCCTATGCTGTTTGGCTACACTCTCACCTACCACTATTTTACAGTCACTGATCTCCTTCAGGTTACACCGTCTACATTAGATGTAGTCTACCTGTTTGCTCCTACCTCCACTCTTATAGATCACCTTATGTTCCTGCCTCTTCTGGAAGAAAGTATTCACTATAGCCATTTCCATCAGTTTTTCAAAGTTAACCACCATCTGTCCTTCTGCATTCCTCCCCTGGATACTAAACCTGCCCATCACCTCCTCATCACCTCTGTTTCCTGCACCAATATGTCCACTGAAGTCTGCACCAATGACAACTCTCACTTCTAGGTATGCTCTGCATCACTTCATCAAAGTCCAACCAGAATTTCTCCTTCTCCTCCAGCTCACATCTTACCTGTGGAGCATACCCACTAACAACATTGACCATCAAACCTTCAATTTCTAGCTTCAGACTCATCACTCTATCTGACACTCTTTTTACCTCCAGGACATTCCTAACAAACTCCTCCTTCAAGAAAACTCCTACTCTATTTCTCTTCCTATCTACACCATGATAGAACAACTTGAAACCTGCTCCTAAACTTCTGGCCTTGCTACCTTTCCACCTGGTCTCCTGGACACACAGTATATCTACCTTCCTCCTCTGCATCATGTCAACCATCTCTCTACCTTTTCCTGTCATAGTTCCAACATTCAACGTCCCTACTCTCAGTCCTATACTCTTGGCGTTCCTCTTCTCTCTCTTCCTTCAGGCACACTTTCCTCCTCTCCTTCTTCAACCAACAGTAGTCCAATTTCCATCGGCACCCTGTAGGTCAACAGCACCAATGGCGGTCGTTGTTAACCCGGGCCTCGACTGATCCAGTATGGAAGTCATAGGTTTGATTTGGCAAATTAGAATATAATATATAAAATCATATTATTAGCCCGTAGCAACCCTCGTGACCCACAATGAAGAAAAAGCAGCTGAAGACAAGATGGCGATTTTTTTGGTATTATATTAAAAAATAAAATTTAATGGCTTGTCAGCTGTTATTAACGATGTAACCCAAAGGTTAATTACTCATTGCTAGCATTGCTCACACATTCATCTGCACAGATTTCACCTGTACAAAAACCTCTGTTTTATGTTGTAACTTTCGTTACCAGATTTCTCTCTCAATTTGTTGTCCTCAAAACCTAATGATTGATCAGCTCTAGCTGTTTGCGTGTTGATGAGCTGGATGTCATGACTGACAAATCAAGATTATTTTACAATGGTCTAAACTGTTGAAGAAGGATAGAGCCTGTCAGTGTGTTAAAGAGACTGAGCTTACACTTGTTTTTATCAAAATCCTGCTCAGAACAAAAATAACAATAATGAATTTATTACACTATTCTCTGTTATTACATTATTGACCTCCTTGCTGTGGGGCATCATCACCAACTGCACCGCCGTGTTTACTGTTCTCATTGTTATTGACTATTTATTAATGATTATTATTCAAACAGCACATGAACAATGTTCGTCTGGTCGTCAATGGTTTCACCTTCTGTTTCTTGCAGCGGACACATATGAGCAGACACTGACCATTGACGGAGAGAAAACCAAACTCATCGTCATGGATACCTGGGAGCACAACAATCTGGTAAACTGCATGTGTGACGGACAGTTCTGGGATCAATGCTTTGAAAACGTGTTCATGAATTTACTGAATTATTTGCGATTAATGCGTTCCAGGAACCACCCGCAAATAACGAAATTCTACAATATATCAGCAAACTATTTCTTTTATTATTTACATATAATTTAAACATTTCTGAGCCCTCCCCATACTGATATTAAACCACCTTCTATCTGTATCACCTTTTAACAATGCATTAAACAGACTGTTTAAAGCGCTTTTAAATTTTTCTTTAATACACGGATGTGCGCTGCGTTTTGTGAGTCTCAGAACGCAGCACACATGGATGCTGTCAGCCAATAGAATGCGAGTATGGTAACACATGACTACCTACTAAAAATCCGCGATGAGGTGAAGCCATGCATTTTAAAAGCACTAATATGCGAGGGATTGCTGTACTGCTATTAATATTCATGAATATGTTTCAAAATTCGTTTCTGTCATTTGCTGAAGTTAAAAATATATTATTAAGAAAACAAAGAATGGAATATACTATGTGCAAAAAATGTCAGCTAACCCATTCATTATTACAGAAAACAATCTACACAGTCAGACTGAGCAACTATTTTTGGTGCAGAATAATAATAGTAATTATTTTTATTATTAGTATTCATATTATTAGTAGTAGTAGTAGTAGCAGTAGTCAACCGGAAAAAGGAGGTGTGCTTGCTCCAGGTCGGTGGGGAGCAACACGTTTGAAACTCTTGCTGTACAAGAATGCGATGTTTGCGTGACGCGTCCCGTGTGCCTCTGTTTACACGTCAGGAGGAGGAAGAGCGCTTCTCTCAGGACTGTCTGAAAATAGGGAGCGCCTATATCATCGTTTACTCCGTCACCGACCGCTCCAGCTTTGACTCCGCCTCTGAGCTCCGCATCACACTGAGGCGCGCCCACCAGGAAGAAAACGTTCCCATCATCCTAGTGGGCAACAAAAGTGATCTGGTCCGTTGTAGAGAAGTTGCTGTTGAAGGTGAGAATCAAAGGTCACATGGGATACATGTGCAATTTCACATCGGTAAACCACATCCGAAGTTTACCTGTACACACATTTAAATTGCCTCCCACCATGAGAATAGTTTGCTCTGCTTCTTTCCCAGAAGGCCGAGCGTGTGCAGTGATGTTTGACTGTAAGTTCATTGAGACCTCAGCCTCTCTGCAGCACAACGTGGACGAGCTGTTTGAGGGCGTGGTCCGA
This sequence comes from Antennarius maculatus, assembly GCA_013358685.1. Classification (NCBI taxonomy): domain Eukaryota; kingdom Metazoa; phylum Chordata; class Actinopteri; order Lophiiformes; family Antennariidae; genus Antennarius; species Antennarius maculatus. The sequence continues at coordinate 5,166,162 of CM023609.1, read as the reverse complement.
CAGATCCGCCTCCGCCGGGATGACAGTGACGCCATTAAGCACCGACGCACCATTTACAAACGCAAAGAGAGCCTCAGTCAGAAGGCTCGACGCTTCCTGGACCGACTGATAGCACGCAACAACCAGCGAATGGCGGTCAAAGCGCGATCCAAGAGCTGCCACAATCTGGCTGTCCTCTGAGGACAGGAGTCCACCAGCGGTGTCAGGTGGGACAGGATGGGTGGGGTCACAGGTCTTCTCTTGTGACATCACAGATGATGGTGTCTGCTGGGATTCTCAAGCCCAAATAGAAAGACCAGTATGAGCGAACATCAACAGTATGTGGAGAGAAGTCATTGTGGACAACCCTTTGACTGTTGGGGTGGACAATCTCCTCCAGATGGACTAAATATAGATCTGCAGACTGACGACAAAATCATCACTGAGGGGTTTAAGGTTGGGTGTTTGCGTGTGTGTGTGTGTGTGTGTGTGTGTGGGTGTGTGTGTGTGTGTGTGTGTGTGTGTGTGTGTGTGTGTGTGTTTTAGTTTCCATTCAGTTTACTGTTCTCCTGAGATTTCTTCTGCTTTAAGTTCAACACTGTTCGGAAACCTTTAAAGAAACAGTCTCTCAAACTTCATACACAGACATTTTTTTCTTTTACAAATATTTCATTTGTGACTTAACTATGTGTGCTTGTGTATTGGTTCTGATTCTGCGTAACAACATGCTACAGCTACACATACACAGACAGTACCTCTAATAATCAGGCCTCTTAAGGGTGATTTGTCTTTTATCCCTGTATATACTTTTACAGAATTTCCTTATTTTTTTCTTGCATATTTTCCATTTTTCAGAAAAAAATATTTTGAAGAGTTCCTTCATTCGTTTATTTTAATGTGTTAAATGGTTAATAAAATTCACGTTCGTCTTTTATTTAGTTGTTATTTCTGCACCGATCCAACCTCTGTGCTCCAATTCACATTAACACCCACCATATCAAACCTCTGGCCTCGTGTGTGTTTACTGTTGCCACGGCGACCTGTGGACTGTTGACCACAGTGGAAAACTGTTTACTGAGCAGTGATCATAACAGTGTTGTGTGCTTACACCTCTGTAGAGTTGACAGAAAACAGGCTCGTATAGAGATGGACGGTGTTTTGGGGACTTTGATGTCTGGAGCTACAGTTGTTAAAACCAGCGTACTAATATGCTGGCAGTGACCATGCTGACATGCTTGTTCAATATTTACCATCTTCAACATTCTTGTAGCATGTTTGCATGCTAATTGCTGCTAATTAGTACTAACAGAAAGCATTCTACAGCTGTAGGGCTGAAGGATTAAGTCTTAATCCGGGTATACTAAAACAAATCTACAGGCTTGGTCTGAAAATGGAACTGTGTTAAAGGTTGCGATCATCCTAAGAGAGACGTGAATGTATACACTTCACAGCAATCCATCCAGCGTGTTTTCACAGCTACAGTCATGAACTTGCTGGTGCCGCGAGGGGAAAACTCTCAAAAAGTCACTGACCCTTTATTTTTAGAAGTGAACCAACATGAAGCTGTGAAATAACCACAACCTGGTTCAAATCAGTACAACTTATCTGGATACCACATCTGGCACATAGATGTCCCAGTTTTCCAGGTCAGATATCCCATCTGCTTATTGATCACACATTTTGTGACACACCCACGCTGTGGTGGAATAGGGGCACTAGATGGAAGAGGCTTGGTTCACATTGATTTGTTCGGGGTAATGGAAAAAATACATGACTTTGTTCAACCCGGATGACACACACGCGCACACACACACACACACACACACACGCACACAGTGATGTGTAAACATCCTCTCAGTGGAGGAGGACCAGAGGTTCAAAGCTGTGGGTTTGGCTTCTTCCTGGATCTGGTAGGAATTATTGAAATAAATGAAAATCTCCTCTCTGGACAAAGTAATTGAGCATCTTGCTTTTCCTCCGTAATTTTATGTCCAACAGTGACCATAAAACACCAACAGCTTTGGCTTGATGGAGGTGATGATCTGTGAAATGCCAGGATATGGTCTGTGAGAGACATTCAGTGGACATTCCGGCCCAGTCTAACAGTCTAACACTACATTAAACATTCCATTTAATGATCTCTTGCTTTCCTAATGGCTTCTTTTTCTCAATGGTCAGACCTGGCAAAACAGCAAACTTTCTAGTGTGTGCCACAAGTATGTGTGTTCAACTCAGTCAGAAGCCTTTTCTTGATCTGTAGAAATTATACCAAGTCCTCTGTCAAATGACCTTGAGAGTTACAAAACATTCAGAATTACATGTATGTTATCTGTGATTAGCCTGCCAGGTACACAATAAATCTGGTCCACATGAACAACCTGCTCCGTCACTTTTCTTAGCCTGTTGGCCAAGACTTTGGAGAGGAGTTTGTACTGTAGTCTGTGCAGAGGAGGACACCAACCGACAATTCCTGATGTCCTGTAAGTCTCTGTTTTTTGGCGAGAGTGCGAGAACCATCCTCCTACAGCTCAGGGGCAGACGACTTCCTGTCAGACTTTTCCTGACCACAGAGAGCAGGTGCTCTCCAATCACTGCCCAGAATGTGTTGTAGAAATCGATTTGCAGGCCATCTAGGCCAAGAGACCTACCAGGTTTTATCCACTGCAGAGCCCTAGACAGCTCCTGCAGGGTGATGTCAGCATCTAGACACCTTTGGCAGACCGGAGAGAAAAGATGTCAATAGATCAGGTTTCTCAGTGTATTCACAGTGAAACTTCCTCATAGAAACCTGCTATATATCCACAGATTTCTGCACCCATGAATCAACCTCCTCTGCCCATGTTTCCTCTCCAGGTCAAAGAAGAAGTGAGAGCGAGGGGACGATGCCTTGCTAAAGACCGTCCCTTTACAAGTTGCATCGCTCTACTGCCATTTCACCCTCCAAGCATTTTGGTCCACATGGGTATTGAGCCACCCTCTGGTTCCCACCCAAGACCCATAGACTGAGCTACCGTCGCCCTCCTTTGGACTCTGCTAAAGTCTGCAGTTTTTCCACTTGTCTCTCCAGATTTCTGACACATCGTACCAAGCCGCCGGAGCTGTTATGAGTGTACTGTAGGCAAGGATTTCTGATCTGGCTTTTCCATACATCCCACCACTGCTGCAGAGAGCTAAAATCCGTTTTTACCAAAAAAAATAAAAAATTCCAAAAAACGTTAAAAGCAGTTTTAAAGCATTTGAGCAATAAATGTCTATCAGTCCATCCATTGTCTAGACCCACTTTTTTCACTGTCGCAGGTTGCAGGGTGCTGGAGCCTATCCCAACTGACTGGGAGAATGAAGCACCTCCGGGTGGCGTCGCACCCGGAGGTACACTCCAGTAATTTTACTGTAATTTAATCATTTATGAACCCTCCCCGTACTGATATTAAACCACCTTAAATTAAATAAACATGCAAATGTAAAGCGAAAAATACAACCAAAATAGCACATACATGCCACTGTCCTCTCACTTCCTAGCACTTTCTCCCAGCATGTTCCATGAAAACAAAAGAAAGAAAGAGACAAAGTTTCTTTCAGGGTAATAACTCATTCCTCCTCTCCGTTACACTGGGCTGTGAAGAAACAGACTCACACACACGTTACGTCACCGACATCATTCTGTGGGACGTTTAAACATGTCCGCCTCTCTCATGTTTGATTTACGAACAGACACAAAGCAGATGATCGGTGTTTAGTTAAACTGCAGGTTCCTCTGCCTGTTCTGTCAGCACACACACACACACACACACACACACACACACACACACACACACACACACACACACACACACACAAACACACACACACACACACACACACACACACACAGACACACACAGACACACACACACACACACACACACACACACACATATAATGATACCTGAACCTCAAAGTACAAAGTCTGTCCTCCTCTGGATGTATGTCTGGAACAGTGGCGCCCCCTCATGGGTGGGTTGTGTCATCAAAGAAGACGTTGACAGAAACCAGAGGTCATTCTGCAGCTTTGCAGCGACGCAGCTTTAAGTATGATCGGTTTTGTTGTGACGTAGTTGTGTGACGTCTACTGTATAAAGGTGTGGCCGCGGGTTCTTCTGAGTGACAATAAAAGGAGTAGCGCTGACGTCTCTTCAGAAGTGATGGTTTTTGTCCCATTTGAGAGACGTTAAAAACGCCTCAGTCTTGGGTGGGAGCCGCTTACAGTATTATGGGATGTATTTATATGCAAGCTTGACTAAGTAGGACATCACTGAAGGCCTAGGTGTAAAATGCACGGCCCGCCACTGCCTTCTGGATTATAGCTCTAAATAAGGTTCTCCTCTATGATCTGACATGATAGTATCAAAAGCTTCATCTTTTGTATATAATTACACTGGGAAAAAAAACATTCCAAAGCAGTATAAAACTCTTTAGAAATAGAGTTTGAACATTTTGTCAGTGAATGATATTCTCAAGGGTAGGAATACCCTGGGAGGTGGTTACAGACCAACGAAGTAATGTAACGTCTAAGCTTTTGAAAGAGGTTTATCAAATCTTAGACACCATATCACCCGCAGACTGATGGCATGGTCGAGCCCAGACAGGGTTCATCCCTCTGCTACCACCATGTGTGAATGAATTCTTTAGATGAGGGCTAGGTGTACAGAAATGATCAACCAAAAGACTGCAAAGATTGCCTTTTTTTTTACTCACAAGTTTAAAAAAAGATGCTATCAGAAGCACATTCTTCCACTTCACTGTCTGAGACAAGACTCGCCCAAGCATCCTCAGACAGGGCTTTTCTATTGTTGGTCCACACCAACTGTCCTAGCAAAGGAACATCACTGAACCTCATCTATAGTTCAAGAAAAACACTTCAAAACCACATAGTACATAATCCCATATACAAGTATGGTAAGTATTCTCATTAATGTCATCAACACCACACTCTATATTACGTAACAGAGTACAAGTTCCAACACAATTCAACCACCCCTGCCATAGTGATATGCTCCAATTTCCTTCACCCCCCAATAAAAGGAGCCCCGGAGTTGGGTGTGACTCTTTTAGAGGATCAGGCAAGAACAGGATGTAAGTACTGTATGTATGTTTAGCAATGATGAGGTTGGTTAAATCAACAATATTTAAACCAAACACTGTCTGTGTCTTTTATAAAGTGAATGAAAATAAATAGGGTCGGGCGGTTGAAGCCTCCTGAAGCTTCCACAGGGTTTATCTGATTGCGCTGGAAAATGAACCAAAGTTCCAGGGCCTTGAAACCACATAGAACAGTGACATCTGGTGTTAGACTGCAAGTATATCATCTGCTTCAACCAGCCTCAAGTAACCGTCCATGTTCATGGATGTCCACATGTCAGCTGCCAGGCTGATAGCAGAGCTCTTGCTCACCAGAACTAAGGCCTTCTCCTTTGTTGCCTTGTGCTTGTCTTCCACCATATTCCCCAAGGCCTTCCTATTAGGAATTATGTAGGTGGGGTCCAAAAGGCTGACAAAGGCACAGGGGTGACATGAAATGAAATACAGCTCATTAGGTAAACATGCATTGATACTCTAAAAGCTATGTCTATACTACCCGCCGTACCTTGAAAACTTGAAAACGCCAGTGAACCGCAGAGCCACACAGACAGACAAACACGTACGCACACACTCATACTTACGGGCAATTTGGGACCGGCCAATTAACCTGAAGCGCATGTCTTTGGAGGTGGGAGAAAGCCAGAGAACCCAGAGAGAACTCATGCAGACACATAACCCTTTAAACCCAAGGCCTCTATGTTGAACATTCAGCTACCAACTATGTAGCTACTTCACCCGCCACCATCAACTAGACGAGCATTTAATAAGTTCTTCTACATATTTACGCAACAACCTCCCTGTGGGAAGCGCCTGTTGGATGAGGTGGATGCCTTCTGGGTATTTGTGGGCCACCAGAAACAGACCTGACCCAACACGTCTGATACGGGACTCAAACCCAATCCACCTACGTTAGCTATGCAGGAATGACTAACTCTTGTTTTATGGAAGGATAATTATAACTCCTTCGTGGACTTTTGTAGTCTTTGAGATTTTCCTCGTTTAGTTCCTCGTTTAGTTGAGTTTTGCATTTGTCTACTCTAGTTTTGTAGTCTAGTCCATCTATGTAGTCTAGCTGTGTAGTCTAGTTGTATAGTCTAGTCTGTGTAGTTTAGTCTATTTGTGTAGTATAATCTAGTTGTGTAGCCTAGTCTATTTATGTAGTCTAGTCTAGTTGTGTAGTCTAATCTAGTTGTGTAGTCTGGTCTATTGATGTAGTCCAGTCTATTTATGTAGTCTAGTCTAGTTGTGTAGTCTAGTCTAGTTGTGTAGTCTAGCCTAGTTGTGTAGTCTAGTCTAGTTGTGTAATCTAATGTAGTTGTGTAGTTTATGTCGCGTAGTGTTACATTTTTTTCTGTGTATTTATTTATCCTGAAGTTATTTGTTTATTTGTGTATATCTGATGTGTCGTCTGTGGAAAGTAAGAACTTATCAGTGTGTCAACAAATGTGAGCAGTACATATACACAATTAATAAAATCTGTGTCCGTTCATCCATTCATCCACCCTTTCATCCATCCATCCACATACATGGATGGAGCTTTGCTTTATGAACATTATGAAAATGCAGGATAGATGGTTGGATAGATGGATGGATGGATGATGGATGGATTATGGATAGATAGACCTTTATTAGTCCAACAGTGGGGAAATTTGCGTGATTGCGGCAGCAGAGGGGACGGGTGTTCATACACACATAATAATGTAAATACATACATATTAATACATGTAAAATATTATATACTGTACATATTAACAATTTACAATCACTGGATGTGTGGATGACGTCACAACCGTGTTGTCCCTGTGAGAGGTGGAATAACTGGACTTTGACTCTAAAAGGAAAACTAATCGAATCACGAATTCCTGATCAGCTCTGCTTATTGATTTTCAGCCCACACGTTCAACCCGCTTGAAGGACGCGTTCCTGCGCGAGGCTGGCGGGGGGGGGGGGTGACATCAGCTGCTGGCACTAGAGAACAGCTGCTTCCTGTTGACCTGAGAACTATTTACTTTCAGGACCGAACACGCCCTCCCCCCCGCCCCGGACTAACTGGATTGTCACGCAGTTTGAAAAGTTAACCCCACGCCAGACTAGAGGCTGAAACAACAAGAAAAAAAACATTCTGCGTGTGTCTATGCAGACGATCCTGTGGTGTTCGTGACATTCTGTCCCCGGGCCGCGTACCCCCACATCATGCGATCATTCCAGTAATCCAGTCCTGGTGGGGCGTGGCACACATTCCTCCAGTAGAACGGATTCAAGTTACCGGAAATAGCGTCACGGTGACACCCCTGTCCTTCAAAATTAAAGCATACCGCAACACGGTTTCCATTTTGATTCTATAAGCGCAATATGCAGATATATTGAACGCAATAGTCATAATATCGTTAATTTGAATATAATATCAGAATATAATGAATAGCAGTGACTAAAAAAATAGTTATTGGACACACACTGTAATGAATTTGTATAGCATAATAAAATAAAAATCACAAAAATGACAAATAAAAATCAGTATATCAAAGCAACTCTAATAGATGTAAGTGTTTACTAATTGCTGCAACTCTCTGGATTTATTTGCTATTTGTGTTGTTAGTGGGTTGTTGTTAGTTGATTCGGTGTTCTCGTTTGACTGCGTCCTTGCGTCTTTGACGCACAACTTTTGACGGGGACGCACGATCGTCAGACAGCGTGCGTCTCAGGGACGCAAGCTTTAAATGCAGGCGATGAAAAAAATATTGATGCTACCTTTTTCTGCGATATAATATTGGGAAAAAAATGCACTTCCATTCAACAAAAAATATTCACAATTTATCAATTTCTCCACTTAAATTTCGAACCCGGAAATCACCATTATGTCTCTCACGAGACTCACCTAAGGCAACACGACGTCTGCTCATTTTACACGCAGCAGTGAGAGAGCATGAATTAATCTTACATTATCCCCATGCCTCCAAAAAGAAAACAAATGACAATCAGTGTTTTTTTGGAGAAAAAAACTAAACATATTTCTGTGGACAATAAGAATGAAGAGGCAGAAGAAGACAAGCAAAAACCAGCAAAATCCGAGCATTTGTACACCAATGTTTCCATGGGTGAGGCACGTTGATAGCTATGGAGAAACTACATGTACATGTACATGTACATGTACATGCACACAACACAATTCAGTGTAATGCACAAAACATTTTAAAGGTTGTGAAATGCATGGCCGCTGAAGATATACCCTTCAACAAGTTTAAAACTGTCATTGAACTTATGCATGACATTGGTGTACCTGATGTGGATCTCCTTAAACAACAAAACGTGAATTATGACTCCACAGAAAGTCAACTTTTGGATAGTTTGGCCGAAGTCACAGAGAAAGAGTTAATATAAAAAATTCAGGCATCTCCGGCATTAAGCATCCTTGCAGACGAGTCAACAGACGTAACAAATGTAAAGAGGTTAGTTCTCTATGCTCAAATAATTTACTCTGACACAATATTTCTAAAACTTTTTTTTAAACAATAACTGCCAGGCTTTAACATTTTGATTAAAAAAAAGTAATTTATTCTTTTTGACATAATTAATAATATAATTTAAATTAACAGTTTGTTTAGTTTTTATATTGTACTATTGGCTAAACTCAATCCTTGCATACGGCTTTTACCGTATATTCTGTTATTACTTTTGGGATGCATAAACGTCATGCTGGGATGCACAAATTTTAGTTGCGGCGCATCCCAGGGATGCACTACTTTCTTGAGGTAAAATTAACTCTGTTGATTGTGTTTTCACAGATGCACCTTTGTGTTTAGGTTTCTATGGCTTTAATATATCTTATGCCAATGCAGGCCTATTTAATTAATTTAGGATACACCTATATAATATATTTCTCCACAGTTAAACGGTTGTGATTACATTTTTTTATAATTGCATTATTTAGATCTACTTCTGGGTGGTCAGTAAAGTGACACTAAACGTTTTATTTTGAAGTCGTGACCGGATGCGCGCTGGTTTATGCCCGTTTTTTTGCAGCAGCGTGTAACGGAGGTGCGAAAAGACCCGACAGCTGGTCCACGGTCCACTCGGTAACACGGATAAAAAGAGGATGAGCAGCGCAGGTAGGAGCCACAACACCCCGGGGGCAACACCCCACACGAGGCAGCAGGCTGAACACTGCACCAGTCAGCTGATGCTGGCCACAGGGTGACAGGCAGAAATTCAATTATGCAAAAAAAAAAATTAAAAAGCTTAAATAAAACACGATTTTTTATGACACAATTCTGTTTAATGCAACTTAAAACTTTTAAGTTATATCTTTAACTTTTAAGCGTGAGTTTGAGTAGGTTGTGGGAGTGGAAAAGCAGCTGTTTGTGATTTCTGTTAGGGCGGGAACCAAGAAAAGAAAAAATAAAACAATGGAACCGCCATTTGCTATCACACTTTGTACAGAATGAAATTGATTTAAGATTGTTAATATAACGATTCATCTTCAAATAATATTCAGCAGTATGTTTGTGTGTTTAAATATATTTAAATCCTTATTTAAACAATCCACTCAGGTGAGGTGCGACTGTGACACGGAGGTTCTTTTATCACTTAAGTCGTCCTGATTATTTAGCAATAAATATTAAAGTTTGTTTTATGCGTTAGCCAATAGTTTATTGACGGGATGGCACCAGGTTAAATGCACTAAACCTTCTCCACTTAAAGTTTCCAGGACATCTCAAGAAGAAACCCTGAGGCATTTTAAACTAAATGAAAGGAACAGAAGAGGGACAAATATGAGGAACAGGTTCAGACAGGGTTGGACCAATTTCTTGGAAAGGTTAAAATTTTAACTACTACTACTAACTTACAACCGAACACTGCTTCTCTGTAGAGATATTATTCTTGATTATCTGAAGCCATTTATAGTTCAAACTGCATTGGAAAAAAATAGATCAAATTGAAAATATTCATGTGATATCAATTTAGAACAAAAACATACCAAGACATTGCATCACATGCTGGCCAATAAATTAGTTTTAAAAGAAAAGGCTTCATTGTTGAGGCTTCATTGTTAATATTTTGCTAAAATCATATCCAAAGCTTTCATAACAAATCTTGACTTTGTCCAAAAAAATCTGAATTTGAATATTTGAAGGACAATACAGGGAGAAATGCTTACTGACGATAAAATGTATTTAGAACTTTTTTACCGGCACTTCTTTGGGACGGTCTGGCAGAGGTCCTCTAACATTATCATACTGTTTCAGTAGTGTAGTGACAACTGATCCCCAGCAGGTGGCTGCTGTGTTTTTGGATAAGAGATCATCGTCTGTTACATGACAAGACAGAAGGAGACAAGAGAGAAACCCTGGAATTCTGACAGTAGTAGTAATAGTAATAGTAGCAATAGTAGTAGTACTACTAGCAGTAATAGCAGCAGCAGCAGTAGTAGTAGTAATAATAGTAGTAATAGCAGTAGTACTACTACTACTAGTAGTAGTAGTAGTAGTAATACTAGTAGTAGTAGTAATAGTAATAGTAGTAGTAGTAATAGTAGTAGTAGTAGCAGTAATAGTAGTAATATTAGTAGTAGTGTAGTTGTAGAAGTAGCACCAGCAGTAGTAGTAGAAGTAATAGTAATCGTAGTAGTAGTAATAAGAGTAGTAGTAGTAATTGTTATAGTTGTACCAGTAGTAATAGTAGAAGTAGTAGTAATAGTTGTAGTAGTAATTGTAGTAGTAGTAGTAATAATAGTAGTACTACTAGTAGTAGTAATAGTCGAGCATGTCGCCCGTGCAGTCCGGAGTACACATGGAAGACGAACAACCACTCATGCACACACTCAGACCTGCGGGCAATTTGGAAACAATCAATTCACCTGAAGTGCATGTTTTTGGAGGTGGAAGGAACCCAGAGAGAACCAATGCAGACACAGTAGAACATTCAAACTCCACACAGAGCGGGACTCTCAGGAGGGCTTCCTTCTACCTCCAAAAACATGCACTTCAGGTGAATTGGCAGGTCTCAAAGTGTCTGTAGGTCTGTAGAGACTACTAGGTCTCAAATTGTTTACAGACTGTGTGCTTGTCTGTCCTACATGTGGCTCAGCGGTGCACTGACGTTACGCCCACAGTATCCCTGCCTCACACCCAAAGTCTGCTGGGAAACCTGTGACCCGCGACAGTGGTAGAAGCAGGTACTGAAGATGAATGAAAAAAAGGAGCAGCACTTTTGTAGTAGTAGTAGTGGAACTAGTAGTAATAGAAGTAATAATAGTAATAGCAATTCTGTGGCTTAGGATCCTGCTAGTCGGTGAGGTTCGTTGCTCTGAAACCATTTGGCAGCAACAATGACAATCAATGTGATTGTTCTAGTTCAATCACATGATCTGGTTGAAATCCTGCTATGAAGCCACTACTAGCAAGTTAAGACTGTAGGCTCGTTAAAAACAGAACATGAAGGACAGAATATGAAGTGATTGTGAATATTGTTCACTTCTCCTTCTGTGCGTCTTCACTTCCTTTTATTTTATTGTTTTCATGACTCATTTAAATTCATTAATCCCTCATCTTCCCTTTCCTTCTCCCTTTATTCCACATCCTGTCCTCCCCTAAAGTTTTAATTTTCTACTCCTACCCCTACCCCTCTTCTATTTATTTTGGTATCTTTTTTCGTGTCCTTGTCTGATCTTTCTGTATGCCAGAGGAGTGAAACCTTTCTAAATCTGGAAAAGGTAGATGTTAAAGGTCAGGGTGTTTTTGTCTGTCCTGTTAAATCTGTGTAAAAAAACCCAGAATTTGTGTAATACAAAAAAGGAAAATATACTCGGATTAATCTTCTTACTCATTTCACACGTCAGTAATTTTGAATTGTAATCTTTAATTATTTTATCCTTCAATTTTGTTTTTAAACTCAGCAGAGATCTGCACAATTTAAAATCATCACCAAGTTCATTATATAATAAAACTCCCAAGTGTGAATGCGTCAATGTATAACATTAGTTCTTGCATTAATGAAAAAAAATTGTTGAATACTGGTGGGAAGACTTTTATTCTATACCTGACGTAGTATTTCTAATGTTTTTGTTAAGACTATTTACTGGTTTTAAAGTGTCAATCTATTTGAATACTTTATTAGTGTTTTCACAATAGGAAGCTATTTTTATTATTTGGATAATAATAAAAAAAAATCTGATTACTGGACTCTACTGGTCAGTCAGAACCTCCAACAGGAGGATCAGTATCTGGACTCTACCATCGGAACTGAAGAAGCCTTTTGGATGAGAGGAGTAACGTCTTCAACAATCTTTCAGAAAGTCGAGTTGTTTTTTTCCTTTTTTGCTCTTTTGGGTCACGTGAAAGCAATCACATGAAAGGATGTGGTCTTTAAAAAGCAGAGAAGTGAGGCTCAGTGTACAAATTGTTTCCTAGATATGTTAGAGGAACTGAGGTCCAGTAGGTTGTGTGTTGTTTGTGCTTCAGCAGTCTGGAGGTATTTTTGTCGTGGTGATTCCCAGGATAACTCCCAGGTTTCGTCCCATGAACTCGGATCTGTGATGAGCTCAGTTGATGTTCATGACACTGAACATCTACTCACATCAAACCATTAAACCACATCAGTATCTCCTGTCACAAAATATTTCATTGTCCACTCATTATTTAACAATTGGCACCAAAGGTCCACTTTTCTTATCTTGGCCGACCCATTTTTCCAGAAACTGTAAAAGTCAAAGGGCGAAAGTGAGGTAGAGGGTAGTACCCCAACCCCAACATAGGTCAATGTTTTTGGGTTTGCCATCAGTTGGGGAAACGGAGGCATTGCAGATAAAAGGTCAAAAGCATTAATGACAATATAATTTAATTTATCAATGTAATCTAGATACGTTCAGTGGGTTGGATTAAAAAACCCAACGTGGGCCCCAGTTTGCCCATGTCTGCCCAATGCTTGCAATCTCTGATAATAAGAATAATCAATCGTTTATTGATCCCTGTTAGCTACCTGACATTTTCACTATGAATCAATTGTTGTTCTTGTTTTCCAGCGCTGTATCCCCCTCTTAATGCCCCTGCAGCCAACATGTTTGGCAACGTTCCTGGATATGAAGGCACCGTGGAAGGAGGAGGTGAGGAGAGTCTAACCTACAACCGTTCCTAAATATTTGTGTTGGTACAAAGACCTAAAGTTGTGTTTTTGGCTGCAGGTGGCTACCTGCCTCCCCCGATGCCCTTGGAGCCTGTTGCCCCACCCCAGCCTGGCCCTGAACCTGAGGAGTGGAGGTATCTGACTGAGCTTCATTGTGTTTGTTTGTCACATGAACACAAATAAAGCAAATTAAACCAATCGCTTCAGGTTGATACAGTTTTGCTTCTAAATGCAAAAGTAAAATTTGCACAATGCTGTTTTTCTGATATGACTATTCCTTCATCCTCCACACCGACAAACCTTACTTCAGCAAATTAAGAAATTACAAATTACATATAAGTAACACAACTGCAACACACAAATCATGTTAAGAAATATGTTGTTTTTCGCAAATAAGGCACCACCTGTTCTCTTGTCCACTTTTAGCAGTAAACAAACGTGAAATTGGAACTGTGGAGGTGGTAGGATTAGAGTTGGGGTTAGGGTTTAGTTAGGTTAGAGTTAAGGTTAGGATTAGTTTAGGGTTGACTTATGCTTTGGTTAGGGTTAGGGTTTGATTAGGGTTAGGTTTAGAGTTTGGTGAGGTTTGGGATTAGGATTAGATTAGGGTTAACATTTGGTTAGGGGTTATGATTAGGTTAGGGTTGGGTTGGGGTTTGGTTAGGGTTAGAGTTTGGTTAGGTTAGAGTTAAGATTAGGGGTTAGGATTAGTTTAGGGTTGGGTTAGGGTTTGGTTAGGGTTAGGGTTTGATTAGGGTTAGGGTTGGGTTAGGGTTTGGTGAGGTTTGGGTTAAGGATTAGATTAGGGTTAACGTTTGGTTAGGGGTAAGGAATAGGTTAGGGTTGGGTTAGGGTTTTGGTTAGGGTTAACGTTTGGTTATGGTTAGAATTAGGATTAGGGGTTAAGGTTAGGTTAGGGCTCCATAGGAATAGGGATTGCTAAAATTAAAGGTCCAAAAAGATATTTATGATTACATGTTTATCTGCACATGGTTAGCACACTGCATGTGACAGGTGACATTTCCAGTTTTTCTTCATTTTGCTGAGCCAGAGTTTCTTATGTGAGTCTCTGATATGATGTGTGACTGTTGCTCATGATGTTACTTTGCATGTGTGTGTCGTAGCATCCCATCTCTGTCAGAGGATGTGGCCCGCGACGCGTTCAAGAGCTTTGCGTCGTCTAATTGCTGCTACAGTAAAGCTCCTGCCAATGATGGAGTCATCACCAACATGGAGCCGTTCAACACCTACAGGGTGAGTCCATGATGATGTGTCTGTTCTGACCACACGGGGGCGTTTGGGTGTTCGTCTTATATTATCTTATAAGATATTGTCTAATGTGCTGCAGTCCTGTCTTATATAGCTGATACCATCAGCTGATTTATTCCAACTTCTAATTGGTTGTCTTTAGGATTAAATGATTCTTTAAGGACCATTTTGTGGCATAATCACCCAAACATGAACTAAGTAGGGCGTAGCTCCTGTCCTTCCCTTATTGTGACATCAGTTGGTTGACATTTTCATTAATATGGTGATTTCTGTGTCAAGTTTTAAACTTTTACACCTCCGAACATGATATTAGACCATTTTTAGCCATATTCACAACATTTTTTAAGACAGATATTTCATTCACTAGTTGTGTAACTACTCACCGGACTACTATGAAGTTTATGTTCCTCTCGTGATGAACTCTGTTGATCTCTGAGCTCTTCATCTTCTGCTATTTCAATTTGACACAAATACCCACAGAACAAAACACACTTACAATCAGTCTTGACTATTCAATACCTACAAAACCTATTCACCAAATCCTGGAGGATAATCTAACTCAAGCTGCCTTGAGAACTAGGATTGGGAGATTTAATTTCCAGCAGCACGGCGGTCTCAAGCATACAGTAAAAACTACACAGAAATGGTTGAAAGACAGGAGAATGTGGTGGAGTGGCCAAGATAAAGCCCAGATCTCAGTCAAATCAAGAATTTGTAACTAGTCATGCCTGATTCCCGAGCAGCCTGAGAGAACTTGAGCTATTTTGCAAGGAAGGATCTAGAAAATTTGCAATGTTCAGATTTACCAGCCTGATTGAGACGTATTCACACACTTTACTGAGATCTCTACTGAGATCTCCTCAGTAGACTTTCTCTGACGTTCCAGACATTTATCAGTGTTTTCTGTCTGTTCTTGACCGATCCCATGATGCTTCGCTCAGATTGACACTGTGTTCATTCGCGGGTGACCTCTGACATACACAGGTGCCGCAACTTTTTCCGTCTTTCTCTGGTTGACCATCTTCTGTTCCGTCTCTGGATCAGTCGTCGTGACGCTAAATTCCATGATCAGAAGCCCGATTTTCATTAACAAGATCCACCAGAAGAAGGATCACTCTTCTTCTCAAGAGTTTGTACAGTGCTGTTCTAGTTTGACCGTTAAGATTCACTCAATCAATCAAATATGATTTGTGTTGCGCAAATTTACAAATGATGTTTTACCCCTGTAACAGAGTAACACTCGCTACCTCAGACCCTCGAACCGAGTGAGGTAAGACCTCCAAACTAAAATCTGAGAGAACCACAGACGAGGGATCCCTTTCCTTCGGGTGGGTTGTTCTAGAGACGATAGCTTAAGTCTGTGGCCCTTAGATTCCTTTTGTAAATCTTGGGAACTACCAGTATACTTACATTTTGGGAGTGTGGCATCCCAGTGGGATGATAAGGCAATAAAATTTCCTTCAGACACAAAGGTGACTGTTCCTTTCATTCTTTGTAGGTAATCAGGAGAACCTTAAGCTCTATTCTGGATTTCACTGGAAGCCAATGTTTCCAGTGAAACATTGGCTTCCAGTGGCTTCCATGTTTCCAATGTTTCAAGTTGGGCAGCAAAGGAGACTGCCCACTTTGATCTGTCCCACAGGTTCCACCTGCATGGCTTCCCAGTTGATATGTTCTCTGACTGAGGGCCCCAGTTTACCCCTGAAAGGAATTCTGAAGGGTGGTTAGAGAAGCTTTTTGTTCTAAGCTGCAGCATTTTGAATCAGCTGGAAGGTCTTTATGGACTTATTAGTGCTACCTGATGATAAGGATTTACAATAGTTAATATTTTTCAGCACATCAAGACAGAAAGTGTCTGATTTTTATACTACAGAAATTAAACATGTGGGAGTCAAAGTACAGATCCTGATCAAAGACCTCTACCAGACTGTCTAGCAAAAAAATTCCATATATTTATTGACGCAGGAAGTGTTTTTTTTCCAGGAAGTGTTTTTTTTCCAGATTCTAGGAGTTGGTAGGGTTAGGGAGGACCACTATGTCTATGTAGAGACCTAAAAAAATGTGTTTTTCATAATAGGACTCCTTTAAACTAGCTTGATGCTGTACCTTGAATGTAGAGTAGAGTAGAGTATAACTTTATTTATCCCTTAAGGAGGTCCCATCAGGGAAATTAATTCACTTCCTGGTCACAGGTGTATAAAATTAATCACCTAGACATCAAATGACTTCTACAATCATTAGTTAAAGAAAGGATAAGTCTAGCTTTGACATTTCCTTGCTATTAAATATTCCACAATCAGCTGTGATTGGTTCTGTAACACAATGGAAGCCACTGGGAACAACGACAACTCAGACAGAAACAGGCTCCTGACTTCTGACCGGGTTGTTTTGCAGTGGGTGGGTTGCACAGTGGGGAGAATCAGTTTAACACGTGAAGGAGTGGGTGGGTTACCATTTTGGGCTTTGGTTACTCTACGCTTCTTTTCAGACGGTGACCCAGATACCATAATTTCCTGGCTGCCAAGGAACTGCTGGGGATGTCCAAGAGGGACTGAGTTACAGTAGATCAGTCCTCAGTATGTGAACAACAGATGATGCAGTAGCACCAAGAATAAACAGGAAGTGATGTAGCATGCTTACTGCTGATGTAGCTGTCTGAAATTCTTTTTTTTTATATATAACATTTTTTATTGTATGTAATTACTGCTGCTATTTTGTGTGTATTTATCTTTGAACTTCAAAATAAAATCTTTTGTTGTTCTTTTATCTTCCTGTCAACTCAACTGTTGCTCATCTCGAATGTGTTGTTGAGGTGTGTTTGTTTCCTGTAGTACCGACTGGAGACATTCACCGAGTCCAGATCAACTGAGTGGGCCCGTAAACCTCATGAAGGTGCACACACACACACACACACACACACACACACACACACACACACACACACACACAAACACACACACACACACACACACACACACACACACACACACACACACACACAGACGTTCATCTGATTCTGACATTAAAAGGTTCCCTTAGTTGGCGTCATCACAACCATAAAGGTGCAGTGTGTTAATGTGTGTGTGTGTGTGTGTGTGTGTGTGTGTGTGTGTTTAAAGTAGTCGTCACATGAACTGTGTTTTATCACCGAGTAACAGCCTTTTATACACTAATAACATCTATCAACACTGTAATCCATAGCAACCCCCATGACCCACAGGGGGTTGCTACGGAAAGAAGAGGTTGAAGACGAGACGATGACAGTTTTTCTGTGCTCTATTAAAAAATGAAATTTAATTGTTTGTCAGTTTAAAATAGATTCATATTAACCAAATATTATTAAAGTACATTCATTAATAAAGTTCAGAACAGAACTGGGAATGTTTATTTACAGTTTAACCTGGAGATGAGTTCATTCAACTTGTGGTGAGAGTGTTTGAGGTTTGGTATTAATGTCATCAGCATAGAAATGAAACAATCCACAGTTGTATTCTTACTCATAAAACCCAAGACGGAACACTAGCAGCTGATTCTTGAATGCATTTCAAACTTCAACAAAGTCAGACTAAATTCTTCTTACGTACCACAACTCAACTCAAGTTGTTTATTTATTGCTAACACTGTATTTTCTCCGAATAACCTGAGGAAATGGTGATGACACCTCCGGCAGAAGGTTACGGGTGTTTACTGTGTCTCTCGTGTGCCTGTCAGGCGAACCGGCTGACTTCTACACCCAGACTGCCCCCCGGCCCTGGGACATCCCAGCCCACACCCCCAGCCTGTTCACCAACCACACGGAGGAGATCCGTGTGCCCTACACCTCCTCCGTCCAGGTAGCTGGTCCATAGCGGTGTCCATCAGAGACCATCTCACTGTGTGTTGTAACATTAGCTTTTGTATTGTTCCTTTAGAGGCTCCAGGTGTTCTGGATATTTGTGTGTATTAATAAGACTTGCAATCAGAAAAAAAATATTAATCCTCGGGGGCAGGACAGTAAAGACTTTTTAAGAAAAGAGGTTAAAATGACTGAATAAGGTGCAGTATTATTGGAATGACGTGTAGACATTGTAGTTGATTTTAAAGAGGTCGATGAAAAAGATTCAGTTGTTCTCTGACACTTACTGACTTCTGGGCATCAAGATGATGGCAGAAGAAGACCAGGCAAAAATAACCAACAACACACATGAAAACATGTCATCGCTGACATCAAGAAAGTGTTACAGAGTGCAATTTGTTCATGTATGTGTGTGTGTGTGTGTGTGTGTGTGTGTGTGTGTGTGTGTGTGTGTGTGTGTGTGTGTGTGTGTGTGTGTGTAGGACTGCAGTACCTGCCATGCCACTGGGACAGTACAATGTGAAGTGTGCCACGGAAGTGGATACGATGTAAGACGGCTGTTATGCAGGCAATCAATCATTGGTCAGACACCATGTGGTAACTGGGGTTTCCATCATGTATCTGATGCACCGTGTTGATGATAGATTATTAAATAGGTATGATCAATGTGAACTGATGGATTTACACTGAAGCTGTTCCTGTTTGTGTGTCTCTAGAAAACCTGCTGGGTGTGTAACGGCTCTGGGACGAGGAACGATGAGCAGTGCTCCCACTGTGACGCTAAAGGAAAAGAAAGGTGGTGATAGGCGGGGCTAGAGGTCACAGAGCCCAATGTCATTAAACATTTTGATGTTTGTGTGTCCTTAAGTTAGTGTGTCAAATCAACAGGTTGATCTTTGACCTCTGACCTCGGGTGTTCTGGTGTCAGGTGCACTTGAGGTGTTAGTTATGGACAAACTGTGGGTCCAACGACTGAACAGATTGGGCAGGTCGTTCCTCCCAGTCACGCCCCTCCAGGTTATTGTGTTGTTGTCCAAATGAGCATTGAGTCCCCCCAGCAGAAGAATGGGGTCCTCTGGACTGGTCTGGCCTCCATCAAGATACATGGTTCCAGAACCAGAGTAGAGGTGAGCCCAACTACATGTAGTTGGAACCCATGTCTGGCTGAACCCAAAGGGACCCCATGGGTGAAGGCCCAGCCACCAGGTGCTCACTAGTGGGGCCCTTTCCCAGGCCTGGATCCATGGCGGGGCCCTGGTATCCCTCCAGGCCGGTACTTCACATCATGGATCTTTTTATCTGCACTTTGTCTGACCCTTCACCGTGGAACTATTTGCCATGGCAGACCCTACAAGGGGCAGATTGCAGTTTTAAATACTACAGGATACTACAGGCTCACTATTGAATCAGACTGGGTGCTCCAGGGCAGCGACTTCCCGTTTGTGTTACACAACGCCAAACGTATTGTAACCAGAAGGGGGTGATTAAGTTAAGTCTGAGGTGACTGAGTTGAATTTAAAGGTATGACTTAAAATGTGGGCACAACTCAACCCGGGATGGAGGAGTTTATTGATTCATAGTTTTAAATAGTGATTCAGGACAATCGCCTGATCGGTGTCAGTTAACCATGTGTGTCACATGTGCCACTGTGTGTGTTTTTGTGTATAGGTGCACTGATTGTGACGGCCGAGGAACAAAGGAGTGTGGAACCTGTAAAGGAAAACGACAGATTCTGACCTACATCAAGCTGAAGGTGGAATGGTAAGTTCTGACACTACAACTCCTCAAGGGGGCCTCAGCGGTTGGTCCCAGAGACCCTAGGTAGTGATCCATGTAGCCCCTGAAGGTTAAGGACTGTTGGAATGGTGCTTGAAGACCAGTGACGTGTGGTGAGGTTCATGGCTGGTGAGGCACCGATGTCATCATGATCACGTGATCATGATGACAAAAATATGAACCTACAGTGTAGCTTATTCACCATTTAAGTAGCAACAGTGAGTGGGTTATGTTAAAGTCTCATTTCAGAATTATTTACACATACAAACTGTAACACACAAAAAAGCGTATTTGATTAAAAAAACGTAATGTTGTTACTTACCTTTTAATATGTCAGTTTTACTTGTAAATGAAGTCCATGCGCCGCTCCCTCTGAACAAACACATCAATAACTTGTTTGTCGAAATTGTCCGTATCTTCCTTCAGTCTGTAATATTTAATCCTCCATTTGAATAGGCGAGCGGAAAAAAATAATTGCTGCACTTGACTTAATGTAGATCGTAGCTTGCATTCACTTATTCTTGGGCTGAGAATCCCTGGGATCACCAGCGCCCCCTATCGATGAGGCCGGGTATTTTTATGCCTCAGCTAGTGCCTTTTAACAGCGGTTTCAGGACCGCTCAACTCAAGAAAGACATTACACACAGGCAGTTGTTGACACAAAAACCCTGTACATTACGTACATTAGCTAAAATATGGGAATTTATAGAGCAAATGTGTTTGAACATTTTAACGGCGACATATAGAGAGATAGCATTACGGTCTCCCTGTATAGCTACCAGCACAGCTATCTGAGCTATTGCGCAATCCCTGTTGAGGCTCGGCTGGCTGGTGCCTCACCGCAGGTCTCTGCTCCGTATTGCAGCGGTAAATGTGAAAATTCAGCGATTTTGAGTAAAAATAACCTAAAATTGGTGATGTTAAACGGAAAATAAGTTTATAATACACATCGCTGGATAAATATTAGCATTTAATTTATTTATTCCATTTGACATTTTTTTCTTTCATGATGGCAGGTGAGGCCGTGCCCCACCTGCCTCCCCTGACCGCACGTCACTGTTGAAGACATTGGGGAGTGTGTCTTAGAGTTTTTAGAGGTTCTTGAGACCTTAAATTGTAATGGCTGTTGTGTTCCTGAATGGTATTTGAGGGGATGCTGTTGGGTTCAGTGGTCCCCGAGTGTTGAGATGATTCCCCAACACTTTTAAGATGTTTGAGCAACTTATAACAGATGCAGATCTTTCAGAACGTTTTTGCAGGTCAGTAAGAGCTCCTCAAAGATGTTCAGATATCAAAGTCCCAATTTGAAATCTTTTCAGTATGGATTCAACAGGACTTTGATATTTACCAGGCAAATGTTAGTGAGCTTCATTAAAAAATATGCAAGGTTGTGATTCATCTACATGAAATCTATTTTTCCATTTCAGTTGTTCATTTAATGTATACATATGAACAACTTGAATAATAAAATCTGTCTTGTGGGTGTTCAACACGTTCTGTAAAGGGTAGACAGAGTTCAGTCTCTGTTGAAAACTAATGTTTATTGTTCTTGATCTTGTTCCCGGCGTCGTCCTGAGGAAAATGCATTTAGACAGAGGAATAAAAGTCTTGTGGTTAAGTAGTCGCCAGCTGCTTCTGGTCATCAACCAACCCTCCTCCCATACTGAACATCAGCATAGAATCTGCCCTGGCTTTGCCATCACATGCCCCATCATAGGTTGATCCACCAGCTCCATCCTTGGTTTAGTTCCTCCTGCCACCGAGGGTGACGGAGGTCCCAGTCCAGTACCCAATACCTGCCTCCAGATCGTCTGTTTGTCCCTTTCACCCTTCACTCTGATGATAACTCTAGACTCACCTGCCATTAGTAATCCACGGCACCACAGACAAGAGTCTGCACAGGTTCTGGTAGGCCATGCTGGAGAACACAGGGGAGTTCATGGAGACCTACCCAGTCTTTAGTCAGGGTAAACTTCCCATCAAGTCGCAGCCGGCTTGCTCCAGCCCCTGCCTGTGTCCCACCATCCTTTGCCCCACATCTCACTGGACATACTTCCCCAGCCTACCTCCATCCCATTACTACACTGTAATTCACTTCATGCCCAAGCTTCCCCTCAGCAAAGGAGTCTGCCCAACTTGATCTGTCCCACAGGTTCCACCTGCATGGCTTCACAGTTGATATGTTCTCTGACCGAGGGCCCCAGTTTACCCCTGAAAGGAGTTCTGAAGGGTGTTAGAGTCACCGCCAGTCTGTCATCAGGTTTCCACTTCCAATCCAACAGCCCAACTGGGAGGAAGAACCAGTAGCTCTGCGTTGTATAGCCTCCAAACACCCTTTGCCTTTGTCCCAGGAGCTCCTGTGGGTAGAATATGACCATAGTACACTGACCAGCTCTACCAGGGTGCCCACAGGTTTCAACGTCTCATGTTTTTTGCCCTTTAAAAAGAGGGGGGAAAAAAAGGGACAGAGTACCTGGGACAGACCTACATGGACTCAGTCTGCTTCGTATCTCTTCTGAATTCCCTGACTGTTGAGAGTACTGCAATAAAGGATCACTGTGGACCTACCTGCCGGAGAGTGTTGCCTTTGGATCCAACATCCACCCAAGTTTAGCCGTTACAGAATGATGTGAAGTGAGAAGGATACAAAAACATACTGTAAAATGCTTGCAGTTGTTATTAAATTATTTTCATTTTCCATATAAATAAATGTAAGTATGATTATGTTTTTTTGTTTGTTTGTTTGTTTATCTGTACGTTTAGGGTCAACCATGTGGAGGACTTTGTGGTGGAGCAGAACTCTGGTCTCAAGATTGACGATCTTCGCTCTGTAACTGGCAAGGAGTTGTTCAAGAACAGCCAGTACCTGGTATACACACACACACTCACACACACAAAAGGACAGCACCATCCTTGTTTGGACAAACTCATCATCATTTATTTGTCACGTTTGTCACTTTTATTTGTCACTTTCACTAAGGTGTAATAGTTTCTCCTGATGATTGTGGAGGTGTCTTTACACCAGGGTGTCATCTCGTGTGTCCCCTCAGCTTTACCCTCTAATGGGGTTCCCTAACCCGGCCATCTCTGAGGCCTCTGAGCGTCTGATCCGAGAGCACCAGAGCAAGTATCCCCAAAACTCCAGGATCCTGCAGCAGGTAGGTACTGTCATTCAGGATGTCACAGCCGTGTGGACATGGCATGAAATTCACTGTCATTTAAATGCTGAAACAGTTCAGCATCGGTTTCAGACGTCAAGGCTAGATGTGAGATATAACTTTAAATGTGAAATGTTGTTTTTTGCAGCAGAAGTAGTTGAAGAGTCTGTCAGAATGAAAGTAGCAGAAGTTAAAGTGTTCAAGAGGCTGAGCTTCAGTTGTTCCCCCTGCTTCCAAACGTTATGCTAAGCTAGGCTAACCAAGACGTCAGATATGAGATCATCTAAAAATGTCACCGTCAGGAAAAATGTGCTTCTTGAATGTGTTAGTGGGTGACCTTTAACCTTGTTCCCTCAGAGGCAGACTGTGGAGCTGATCCCCATCACAAAGGTGAACTATAAGTGGAAAGGAGACTCTCACCTCTACTACGTCTACGGCAACGAAAACCGAGTCAGCGCCGATAACTATCCAGCCACCTGCTGCTGCGTCATCCTGTAGACACCGAGCTGCTCTTAAAGGGTTAAATGGTACCCGTCTCTCCAGAACCCAGCAGTACTCAGTGGGTTTGATGTGACCAATCAAGGCCTGTCAACCCAGAAAGTCCACTCTTCCCCATTAGTCCTGGAGAGACGGGTACATCTGTTCGTCCTTGTCGTTTCATTGGCTCTGCAACTTCTACTTCCTGTTATGGTTTCTATTTGATGTTCAACCAACTTTTTGAGACGGCTCATTTATTTTTCATATCAACAACAGGAACATATGAATGATTGATGTCCAAACAAACTTTTTTCTGGTTGAACTGTCCTCAGACCAGTATTGTCTCTGCGAGGACACCAGTGTTGACCTTTACATGTCTCATGTCATAATCATTTACCAAAGATTGATTTCTGTTTCATTTTTTCTGATGCCAGACGTCAGTAAAATTTATTTGATTTCCCCAGTCACACATGAACATTTTAAATATTTCTAATCCAGACCAATCAGGGCTTGTCCTCCTGACCTTTAGTCAATAACTTTAAAGCCAGAACACAACAATCAAATTAATGAGAAGCCAGATTCACACAAGAAACAGCAAGAAGAAAAAAAAGAATTAGTATTTTGTGCAAAAGAATTATGAGACAAAAAAGGCAAGAATTTTAAAAGTATGTATATAATATATAAGAATAAAGTTGTAATTTTTTGAGAAACAAGGCAAAGGACATACAGTCAACCCTCGGTTTTCGAACGCTTCTGTTCTCGACCAATTCGGTTTTCGACCAGAAAATCCAAGAATTTTACGTCTCTGTACTCGACCAAAATTCGGCTTTCGACCAAACCGAAAGAAGCCGAGCGTACCTGAACGCGACTCACTCGGGAGCCGAGCGAACTCGAATGCCCAGGATACTTCCTCCGTAGCGCATTCGTGTTCAAAGTTCGATAGGATATCTTTTATTGAATTAAAATAAAACACAGTGTCTATTTCTACCCTTTTTTATTCATGGTAAACAGTATACAGTGCAGTTTATGGTGTAAACCAAAAGAATCCGAGCGTACCTGAACGCAACTCACTTGGGAGCGGAGCGAACTGCCCAGGATGCTTCCTCCGTAGAGCATTCGTGTTCAAAGTTTGATAGGATATATTTTATTAAAATAAAACACAGTGTCTATTTCTACCCTTTTTTATTCATGGTAAACAGTATACAGTGCAGTTTATGGTGTAAAATAGTAAAAAAAAACTTAATGTAAAATTATTTACATTAATTATAATGGGAAAAATAGTTTCGGATTTCGAATAACTCGCTTTTCGAACAGCCTTCTGGAACGGATTATGTTCGATAACCGAGGGTTGACTGTATTAGAAAGATAACATTAATTGTAAGGAAAACGAGTTGTAGTTTTAATTTTAGGCATTTATTAGAGGAGAAATGATGGTGATGAATGAATGAATGAATGAATACCACAGTAAGAAAAACAATTAGAGACTTTGATCATTTAAGGGGACTAAACTACTTTTTCAGAATGGAGCCATAATCCTATATATTTTTATGAGCTTCTTTCTCTGCGTTTAGTTTTCATTTTAATCCTAATGTTAACATGATTCTGTCTTTATATTTTATATGAACAGAGCTTAACTTGTGGCGTGTTGTATGTGTTTCACCTGCGTGGAACCAGAAAGCTGATTGGCTGGAAATTGATGCGCGTCTCCTGGTTTCTGCTGCGTTCGTTTGCTGTGGTTTGTGTTGAAATTGTTTCAGCAATTAAAATGCTGACATTAAGATGTTCTGGAACCCTTGTCGTGTCTGAGATCCAGTCCCGAGCCGGGGCCACGGGTTCGGACCCTGACAGAGCTGCTCAATGCCAGACTATAATAACATTACCTTACGTTACAGTCAGCGTTTGCTCAGCCCACTTCCTGTTGTCAGACTGCTGCTCAGTCACTGCGACTGTCACACAGCCAAGTAACAGCCTGCAAGGCGAAGCTGAGGGAAGAATGGAGCAGAAAAAACAACTTTAGAAGCTTTTCCAGGAATACCCAAGGTGTCTTGTGAGACCTGGCGGTGGTTTGGAGTGAATTAGTCAGACGAGTGTGGAGGACGTCCAGTCCTCTCCAGATGTTTCCGTCTGAGGCTACTGGTTCTGACCCACTTCTGAAATGAGGCAACCAGTCAGACATTTAACCACCCGTTGAACTGTGAAAAACTGGACAACGCCACTTCAGAGTCAATAGTTTTATATTTTTACCGCTGGTTTTTAAAAGAAAGCATATCTTCTTAAATGCTCAAAGGCGTAAATTGACATTATGCCATTCATATTATCCATGTTTATTGTTTATCTTCAGGGGTTCATTATTCAATGTATTTTTATACCACCATTATCTCTCTGCCCAGCTGCTGGGTGTTGTATCTCTGTATGTTTTCGACCGTCTCGTACCGCTGATGCTGTTGGTATGTGATTAACCTTAAACGGGTGGAACGACCCTTTATCTGCTACTAACCTGATGGACCTGATGGTTTATTACTCTGGTATTACTCACTCATATGTGATTATTAAAGCCTGTGATGCAGCTGCGTCGGTCTTGTCTGTTCACATCCACACACATATCTCAGGAACTGGATAAGACAGAAAGACGAAACAAAAGGCGTTATATTCAGGGAATAAGGGGATGAAAATTAGATCACAATCTTGACCCTGACAAACTAGGTCAAGGTCAAATTTTCACTTGTATACCTTTTTAGGTACACATCTCTGAAACCTGATGAGATATAATCACAAAACAAAAAGCGACATTTTCAGGAATCCAGAGACACAAAAATGTGATGATGTCGCTGTCTCTGACTGCCTTGTTAACTTCCTTTACCTGTGTTTTTTGTTGCTGATGATGGTAACCAATATGTTATTTTTATATAGTCATCTGTAGACAGTTTTGAAGCAAATTTGCAGTGAAAAGTGACAGGTCATTCCTTTTTCTTCTCAGTTTGATTAATTTTACATTCAATTACAACAGATATACATTTTTGATGTTGAAAGTACAAAAAATGTAGGTAAAGGAAAAGAACAATAATTGTAAAAAATAACAAACGCACCCACTTAGAATTGTCTTTTGTATGGCTTTGTAAAAATGAACAAAAAAGTGACACAAAAGTGACATTTACAAATATAAAATCATGTGCTGAAGCCAGTTTGACTCATCCTGGGTACTTACGCTGCTCCAGATTGCCCTCGCACCTCTGAGCTCTTCATGTGGTTGTAATTGTTTAAATGTGTCTGACTCACAACAACAGATCAAATTCCTGCACACCTTGAATGATTAATTAAAAACGACTGCACGTAGACCGAATACAGTCCACATCCCTCACGGCAGACAGTCAGCCGGTGCAGGAACCACGCTGTGACGTGTGGTTTCACCATAAAACTCTCTCACTGTGTACTTCCTGTGTAAATCCCCTCTGACTGCTGGAGGCACGCCGATGAGCCGGCTCATTTCCTGTTTCCTGTCAGTTGAAGAAGACACATGTCTTCTGAGATACAGACGAACAATTTTTTCATTCCTGTCAGAGACGACCAGACTCCGAGGGTCACATCCACCGATCACATGATTGTTTTACATGAAAACCTTTGGATGGATAAACCTTTTTCAACAGTCAGCAGTGAGAAAAAACACCAACAGGAAACACTTTGTCCTCTGCTGTTGTCACTGTGGTTTACCACAGAAGAAGAAGCTTTTATTTGTCATACAACCAGGTTAACATGGATCGTTGGTCCTGAGCCGCGCCGCTGCCGGCCAACACAATCTGATGTTCATGATTTTTCCTGATGATGGGGGTAAAACCCATTCAGACACAGACAAACTCTACACATAAAGGCACTAACAATGCTAACCATAATGTTGCTCTAACATAAGCACTTCCGATACAGGGAGTCGAACCCGGGCGAAAAACAGGAATCCTAACAACTAGACCACATGGGAGGCAGCAGCTCTTACCTCCAGAACGTTCTCCAGCATCAAACGTGAACCCATGAAAGAACCAAACAGGGTCAGAACAGAACAGTTTCAAGAACGTTTTAACAGCTGAAGTAGTAGATAAACAGGCCATGTACATGTAGGCTATTTGAACAGTTTGGTAGGCCTATCCTAATCAATTCCAGCAACCAATAGGAATATAGAATGTGTGTATGAGTTTCTGTAGACACCACCAGGAATTACATATCTCTTTATATATTATACAGTGGTACCTCTACTTACCAAATTAATGGGTTCTGGGAAAAATTTCGTAAGTAGAAAATTTCCATGCAAATGCCCTAATCCGTTCCAAGCCCCCCAAAATTCCGACATAAATGTTTTATAAAGCATAAAAATGCGTCAAAACATGTAACAAATACATGTTACAATTAGGTTATTACACAATAAATGAGAGTTGTGCATAATGTAAAAAACAAAGAATAGAGTAAAGAATAAAAATGATGGTCATTTACCTTTTAACTGCTGTCCACATTGTTTTTTGCCCTCTTTGGTTCATGCGCTCTTGCCTCACCATGAACAACAGAGTGAATTCCAGTCCTCCTTTGGAACTTCTCCAACCACCCACGCGATGCCTTAAACTCCTTCAACTTCCTTTTGTTTTAATAACGTGGCGATTGTAGATGCATTACGGCCAATATTCTTTGGTGAGATCAACCAAACGCATCCCTTTTTCATGCTTTTCTATTATCTCTTGCTTTGTTTGTACGGACAAAAAAACTATTTTCTTTGTCTTTTCTTTTCCTCTTTCTCCATCACTTTCTTGGGGTCCATAGAGAATACTTAAAAAGTTAATATATTTTTCGTAAAACTATCAGAACACCTCATGGATCGAGGGCCAGATGACGAGGACGCTGCATAGATTCCTATCTAGCTACACACAAAGGTCCTTCTTAGCCAATGGGATGCCAGGATGCTAGGTAATAGCCAATTGCAGAACAGCTATAAGAATGTTGCGTTCAGGGATCTTTGGGAGCTGCGAGTAGCAGCCCAGACTGTATTTTACCTTTCGTAACTCGAAATTTCTTTCGTAACTAGAGGCAATATTTTCCTGTTGAGGCGTTTCGTAAGTATAAAATTTCGTATGTAGAGACATTCGTAAGTAGAGGTACCACTGTATTGTAACATTCTTGCCTTTTTTGTCTCATAATTCTTTCTCATAATTCTTTTGTGCAAAATACTCATCCTTTTTTTCTTCTTGCTGTTTCTTGTGTTAATCTGGCTTCTCATAAATTTGACTGTTGTGTTCTGACTATAAAGTTATTGACTAAAAGTCAGGTCAGGTGCCAGGAGGACAAGCCCCTGATTGGTCTGGATTAGAAATATTTAGAATGTTCATGTGTGACTGGGGAAATCAAATAGAACTTAGATGTCTGGTATCAGAAAAAATGAAACAGAAAACAATCTTTGGTAAATGATTATGACGTGAGACATGTACAGGTCAACACTGGTGTCCTCGCTGAGACAATACTGGTCTGAGGACAGTTTAACCAGAAAAAAGTTTGTTTGGACATCAACCATTCATGTATTGCTGTTGTTAATGTTAAAAATAAATGAGCCATCTCAAAAAAGTTGGTTGAACATCAAATCGATACCATCACAGACACTGAGGGATTACAGACGGGTGGGTTGGAACCCAAACATGGCCAAACCACGGGGTGCAGCCATGAGATTAGAGTGGGTGGGCTTCTGGTTCTCATTGATCGACTGGAGCCAGTAGTTTTTACTTCTACCAAGGAGTTCAGTTTGACAGCTGGACTACACGGTCCTGGATGTAAGGTGTGTTAACACAAGTTACACATATTATGCGTTACACATGTTGCGCATATTGCATGTGTTTACACATATTACGCATAATACATGTATTGCACATTAAAAAATGTTGTAACGTTACACATACTACAACATGTTACGATACATTACATACTGTATTTTAAACATACATATAACATGTGTTACACATGTTATGTCATGTTACGACACATTACACATGTTAAACATATACATATTACATGTGTTACACATGTTACAACACGGTACGATACATTACACATGTTAAACATATACATATTACATCTGTTACACATGTTACAACATGGTACTATACATTACACATGTTAAACATATACATATTACATCTGTTACACATGTAGGGGGCGGCAGTGGCTTAGTGGTAGAGCGGGTCGTCCTATGATCCTATGAGTGTGAGCTGACAGTGTGAGGTGTCACCTCACCCCCCCGAGCACTGCCAAGGCACACCTGAGCAAGGCGCCATCCCCCTTTACAAGTTGCTCATTTGGGGCGCACCAGGAAGGAGCTGCCCGCCATGTGCCCGCCATGTGTTACACATGTGTTACACATGTGTAACACATGTGTAACACATGTGTAACACATGTCACACATGCTACATGTGCAACATGTTGGGGTTTGGGCTCGTTCTTCTAAATCCCAGCCCAAACCTTTCAGATAACCCTAGCTGTAAACTGTACCCTAACATTATTACACTAACCAGTTAACTTAACCCTAACCGTTACTTAAACCTAACCTAACCGTTAACCAAACTCTAACCCTAACTTAAACTTAACCTAACCATTATCCAAACCCTAAACCTAATTTAAACCTAACCTAACCGTTATCCAGACCCTAACCCCAACTTAAACCTAACCTCACATTGACCAAACCTTAACCCTAACTGAAACCTAACCGCTAACCAAACCCTAACCCTAAATTAAACTTAACCTAACCGTTATCCAAACCCTAACCCTAACTTAAACCTAACCTGTTATCCTAACCCTAACCCTAACTTAAACCTAACATAATCTGTTATCCAAACCCTAACCCTAACTGAAACCTAACCGTTAACCAAACCCTAACCCTAACTTAACCTAACCGTTATCCAAACCCTAACCCTAACTTAAACCTAACCTAACCTTTAACCAAACCCTAACTTAAACCTAACCATTAACCAAACCCTGACCCTAACTTAAACCTAACCTGTTATCCAAACCCTAACCCTGACTTAAACCTAACCAAACCTTTAACCAAAGCCTGACTCTGACTTAAACCTAACCTAACCATTATCCAAACCCTAACCCTGACTTAAACCTAACCTAACCGTTAACCAAACTCTAACCCTGACTTAAACCTAACCTAACCGTTAACCAAACCCTAACAACCCTTCTTCCAGAGACTTTGGTGTGTTTCCCTGAGACGTGAACGTGGACACACGTGGACAAACTCCTGTCGGTCCTGACAACACTTATGAAGTTCTACAAATGCCCCCTCCCTCACACCCCCGTCCCCGGTCCCTCCCTCCTCCCCTCCCCCTCCTGGTGGGCGGGGCCTGTGAGTCCTGCATCATGCCCTGAACTCAGCAGCTTGATAAAGAAGAAGCAGAAGTGGAGGGGCCACCGACCGACCGATGCTGCGTGGGGTGAGTGTCCCCGGTTCGTTCTCCCGGGACGGGGCTCTGTCTGCCTGGCGCCTACCGGCCCGTTAGTCCGCGCGTGC